>OY728125.1:1840311465-1842811465 GCA_963277665.1 Viscum album
TTCGTATAGCCTGAGTCTAGTGGATGAGGTCATCAACTCCTCTTTCTGCATTTATTAACCATGATCACTTGTATTTATAAACAATATTCATAACGTTAAGAGTATATTTTCCAACAATCATATTGACCAATGGTCATACAATAGTCAAAACCAAACAGTATCATTTTAATTATACTCACTTATTAATTAAAGGATATCGTTTTGTTGAGTATAAAATAAAATAACACACAAAATTAGGAAACAAATATTATTCAAAATTTCGGGTCGTTACATTATTCCTCCATTAATAGATTTCATCCCCAAAATTTCAACTCATACTCAGAAGAAAAAATTTATGGGTACTTCTGTCTCAAAGACTCCTCTGGTTCCCATGTGGCTTCTTCACATTTTTTGTTTCTCCACAACACCTTAACAAGGTAGGTAGTCTTGTTGCCTAGAACCTTGTCTCTATAATCCAAGATCTCCACTAGTTTATTATCATAAGAGAGTTCATGTTCCAATTGTACCACCTCTAGATTTATTACATGTGAAGGTTCAGGTATGTACTTCCTCAAGAGGGATACATGGAAAACATCATGAACTTGTACTAGATTTGGAGGAAGTGCAAGCTGATAGGCCACTGCTTCTACACCATCAAGGATTTCATAGGGTCCAATGTACCTAGTTATAAGCTTCCATTTCTTCCAAAACCTCATGAATCTCTTCCATGGTGAGATTCAAAGAAAGACTTTGTCACTAATATCAAACTCCAAGTCCCTTCGACGGTTGTTGGCATAGCTATTTTGCCAACTCTGAGCAGCCTTAATGTTTTGTTGGATGGCATGGACTTTTTATGTCATCTCTTTCACAAGATCAGGCCCTAGAATATTTCTCTCACCAACTTCATCCCAACAAGTAGGTGTTCTATATTGTTTCCAATATAGAGCGTCATAAGGTGCCATTTTAATGCTCAAGTGGAAGTTGTTTTTGTAAGAGAACTCAACTAAAGGGACATGTTGATCTCATCCACCTTTAAATTATATTGAGAATGTTATCAGCATGTCGTTGAGTGTTTGAATATTCCTTTCATATTGGTAATCAGTTTGGGGGTGATGAGTTGTACTGAAATTCAATTTGGTACATAGAGAATGTTGAATAATTCTCCAAAATTTTGATGTGAACCTTGGATCATGATCAGATATGATAAAAAGTGGTGCTCCATGTAGTCTTACCACTTCCTTCACGTAAATCCTAGAAATCTAATTAAGAGATAAATTTGTTGAATAGAGATAAAATGGGCATTCTTGGAGAGACGGTCCACAATAACTCATATCACATTGTTTCCTTTGGAAGTTCTCAAGAGACTAGTGTCAAAGTCCATTAAGATATTGTCCCACTTCCATGCTGGTATGGGTAGTGGTTATAATACCCCTTTAGTAATTTGTCACTTTTCCTTCACTTGATGACATATCAGGCACCTTGAAGTGTATTCAGCAATCTCCCTTTCCATATTATCCCACCAATAATTATCATGAAGGTCTCTATGGTTTTTTGTACTCCAAAGATATATAGATAAACTAGAGCTATGAGGTTCATCCATCAGCTCTTTTATTTCCAGAATAGATGGAACACATAGTCTTGTACAAAATTTCAGTACACCTTCTTGATCAATATTGAAGTTAGGAAACTTCTCATCCTTCATAGCCTCAAACTTCTTCTATAATAAAGGATCTTCTTTCTAAGCTTTCTTGATCTTATTTAGTAATAATGGTTGATAAATCATTTGGAATAGGGTTGATGATGTCCCTTCCCTTATAATTCCCATGTCTAGCTTTACTAGGTCATTAATCAAAGGATATATTTGAATCCTAATCATGGAAATAACAATTGGGTCTTTTCTACTTAATGCATCAGTGACTTTGTTTTCTCTTCTGGGATGATAATGAATTGAATAATCATAGTATTTGAGAAGTTCTAACCATATCCTATGTCTCATGTTCAATTCCTTTTGTATGAAAATATACTTTAAAATTTGATGTTATGTGTATATATCAAATTTATCCCCATAAAGAAAGTGTCCCCATATCTTCAGAGCAAAAATGACCACAGCTAGCTCAAGATCATGTGTATGATAGTTCTGATCATGAGTATTCAACTATCGAGATACATAAGCAATGACTTTGTCATTTTTCATGAGTACACACCCAATCCCTTTTAGAGATTCATCTCTAAAAATAAAGAATACTTCTACACTTGAGGGCAGAGTTAACATGGGTGTGGTAACCAATCTCTTCTTCACCTCTTGGAAACTTTTCTCACACTCCTTTGTCCAGATGAACTTGAACCCTTTCCGAGTTAACTTGGTTAATAGATTATAAATTCATGAAAAGTTTTTCAAAAACCTTCTATAATATCCCTCCAATCTAGGAAACTATGAATCTCAGTTATTTTTGTAGGCTAAGGCCACTCCTCTATAATATTTTTCTTTGTAGGGTCAACTATGATTCCTCCATTGGTTATAATGTGTCCCAAGAAAGCAATTTATTGTAACCAAAATTCACATTTTCTGAACTTCCCAAAAAGCCTCTCCTTCTGTAGAGTTTTCAAAATAACCCTTAGATGATCCTCATGCTCCTCACAAATTTTGGAATATATTAGAATATCATCAATAAAAACTGCCAAAAAGTTATCAAGGTAGTACTTAAAGACTCTATTCATCAAATACATAAAAATGGAAGGAGAATTATTCAATCCAAAGGGCATAACAACAAACTCGTAATGCCCATATCTTGATCAAAAGGCAGTTTTTGGAATATTTTCTTTCTACACCCTCAATTTATGATAACTAGATCGAAGATCAATCTTAGATAAGAATTGATCCCCATGAAGTTGGTCAAATAAGTCATCAATTCTTGTAAGAGGCTATTTGTTCTTCACTGTGATCCTGTTAAGTTCTCTATAATCAATTCATATCTACATTGATCCATCCTTCTTCTTCACAAAGAGAATAGTTGCTCCCCATGAGACACACTTGGTCAGATAAACCCCTTATCCAAAAGATCTTGGATTTGTTTCTTTAATTCCTCTATCTCCACATTTTCTATCCTATACGGGGTCTTTGATATCGGATGAGATCCAGGTACGAGTTTAATGGATAAATCCACCTCTCTTTCTGGGGGAAGTCTGCGTAACTCCTTATAAAATACGTCAATGTATTCCTGGATGATGGGGACATTTTCTATCCTTAAACTCTCATATCCTTATTCTTCTTCACCAATCAACTCCATAAATAAAGATATAGGAGGTTCTTCTAAACATATATCAGTTTGATATATCTCTCCTTAGAATATAACTATAGGTTTACTATTCAAGACTACTGATATTTCCTTGCTTCTGTATTTGATCTTAGCATTATACTTTGAGAGCCAGTCCATCCCTAGTATAATGTAAAATTCTAGCATGGGAATGACTATTAGATTTTTGATAAGATTGTGCTCACTAAATTAAATACTAGAGTTTCTAAACACTAATGATGCTTGTATAATACCACCAGGATTCCTGATAGATAACTCTACTTTTATAAATTCAGAAGCTGATTCTAAATTCTTTGCAAACTTGGATAAAATAAAGGAATTCATAGAACCAGAATCAAACAAAGTACTTTCTATCTTTGAGAGAACAAAAAGAGTACCTTCCACCACATAATTTGGTGCTTCGAATTTATCTTTAGTGATTGAAAAATTACAACCTTTTTCCCTTGGCATTTGCTGAGGCTGATGGTGATTTCCCTCCATTTCCCTCAGATTTGGACAGTTATTGGAAAAGTGCCCAAGTTGTCCACACTTATAGCATTAGGAATCAGGTAGGGCCTACACCATCTTCCCCTTGTCTTTAGTGTTGGAAACTTGAGGCTTCACCTCACTATGACAATTCCACACAATATGGTTATCTCTTCCACACTTTTAGCACTTACCGCTCCCAAGAAGGCAATTCCCCAAATGCTTCTTCCCACATTTATTACACGTGGGACATTGCACTTGCTTTCCTCCTCTTCCCTGATCTAAGTTTGTCCCTAAGATGGGATCCATTTATCTCTTCTTTTCATTGGATTTATGAGACCACTTCATCTCACCAAACTCCAGCTCGACTTTCATCGCACTCTGCATGATCTCCTCATAGATATCATAGTCTCAGTTGGCTAGATTATTTTGCAGATGAGGTCTTAGTCAACCGAAGAATCTATAAACCTTACCATTTGGATCCATGACAAAGCTAGATGTGTAACGTGAAATCCTTATGATGTTCATCGCATAGCATCCCATAGATTCATTCTCCTTCTATTTTAGCTCGAGAAATTCTTTCTCCATTTTTGTTCTCATGGAATGAGAGAAATACTTATTGAAGAAGATCCCTCTGAACTCTTCCCACTCCCTAGATTCAACCTCTACTCTTGACCTTGTTTTTTTAACCAGCTCCCACCACTGATTAGCTTCTCCCTCTAAGCGATAAACATCCAGGGTGACCTTCTCTTTTTCCAAATAGTGGATCACATAAAATATATTCTCGATAGAGCTGACCCACTATTCAACAATCAATGGGTCAGTCAATCCACTAAATGTTGGTGGTATTTGATGCATAAAGTATTCAATAGAATTTTGTTCCCTTCATGGTGAGATCGGTCTCTCATCTTGATTCAAGTTATTTCCCATAACTTGTGTCAGTCGGTTCATCATTCTCATGGAAGTTTCCATTCTGGCTTCCATCAGAGGGTCGTCACCACATGGTCCATTGTGGTCACCATTTGCACAGTTCCTCCTATTGGATTCCATTTTATAAAATAATAAAACCTTATTTAGAATCTTATTTCATTTATGAATCGTTTAACTATAAAGGATTTTTATGACTTAAAACTTCATGCTTAAATAATTACATTTCTCTATAAATCCTTCATAATGATTCATAAAAAGATTATGATTAACCAAACATATCCCCCAGGAGTGTCAAACCAGGAGTTCAGTAATGCCCTTTGTCATGTACCAAGATACCCCAGGTCAAGCTCAAAACTCCTTATCAGAGTTTTCACTCCTAGTTAAATCTATTCCAGAGACACATTCACTTGTTCGTATCCAGATAGAGATTTATTTGTTTGGAAACCACTTACTTAATATTTCACCAAAATACCAGGAAGCCTTCCTATTTTTAAACTTTTATATAGGGTTATTCCTAAATTTATTATAGCCTAATTTCCATAAATAACTAAACTATCATTTGATACCAACTATGGAATCCCGCCTTTTTATTACATAACTTTTCATTACATTTTTACAAACAGAGGATCTTTAAAGTTTAATGTATTGGAAATCTAGAACATAATACATGAAAACATATAAAATTATTATAATACACTTTTAAGGATTCATCATAATTTTAACCTAAGTATAATTACTGCATCTTATAACCTAGATACATACATCAAAGTAAAGGGTGAGCAGAAGGCCCAGTAAGAAAAACAAGTGAAACAGTTTACATGTGATCTTGAGCAATATCAATAAGAACATGAGGGATACCGTAAAGGAATGATAAAGAGGTATATCATAGCAATAATAATGTGAATAATAACATGAAAATGGGGTTACAAAAATTATTTTAGACATTCCTGAACATATCACCAAGGTCTATCCCAAAGGTATCATAAAAATTTTACCAAGGTTATTCACCAAGGTATCGTGAAACTTGTCATCTCTAGAGATTAAATTATTTACCCGGTGCATTGGAGTTCTATTAGGGAACACCCTTAATATGTATTTATTTTTATGTGATCCACATATATCAAAATCAAAAATTTCATAAATAACCAAACGAGATTAAAATAAATGGGTTTCATTTCAAAATCATAACGTTTAAAAAGTACTTAAAAACAGGATCATTATGCCATTTATAACCCATGGAAAGGGAGTGAGGGTTATATGTATGTCAATTACACAATAAAATATATCAATTTTATTTCTTGATGAATACCCCTATAAATTAAATAGTTTTAGGTATTCACATAAATAAAATAAGATAACTTCTTGAGAAAAAGAGAGAGATTTTGAGACAAAAATTCTGCAGCATAACAGTTATATAACATGGTTTTAGAAAACATTAAAAAGAGAGGGGGTAAGGGTATACCATAAATAAATGACTCATTTTACATTATAGGGATATAATAAAATAGAAATAAGATCACGGTATTGATTTTTGAATCACATACCACAAGAAAAGTAAAGTTGAAAGAAAATAAAAGATGTAATTTCTTTTACGAAAATTCAGCAGCCTAACGGCGTCACTTATAAATTCAAAAAATAAGTTAATGAGATTGGAAAGGGTATATAATCATTTAGACATGAAATTTACAGAAATAATTATATATAAGAACATACCCCCATATAATAAAATAGAAACTAGAAGACATAACATCAAGGAAGTCAGTACTAAAAGAGGAGGGTGAAAGGTTCCCTTACCTTGAAGAGTAACTTCAATAACTCGAAGGTTGTGACCTTGGGGGGATTGATGGAACCTTGGGAGGAATTCTTGGGAGGTAAAAAATCAGAGCTTAGTTTAGGAGGAATTTTTAATGAAAGTAATCAAGGAATGGGTTGGTATTTAAAGCAAAAGTGAGGGAATATCTTATTAATTTCCAAGGGACACCTCCTTGGTGGTATTAATTGGAAAAACCATGAGCTTGCCCATGTTATTTTCCCATGGTATTGGACACTTGGGACACCTCATTACATATCTTACTATTCACAATTCTACTATAAATATTACATCATTAATGAGGTCATTAAACACACCGAAACTCAAAACTGTATTTTTACTATTCACTAAAAAAACAAAACATTTTATAAAAATCTCATAAATTCACCCTAACCTAATATAGATGCTCTAAATTCAAAAATTAACTCCATTTTATGAAAATAATTTTATAATTATGAGATATTTAATTTTTAATTAAAAACACTATTTACCCAAAAAAAAATACTAATACTTAACTAATAATTTCTGAAACAGTTATTTACTAATGCTATAATATCACATTAAAAAACAAGATGCCTAAATTATATTTATACTTTCTTAAGTGGGGTTACTATTCCATTGGTCACATTACTATTAATAAGGGTAATATTATTATTCATATTTTACTATTCACTAAAAATTAAGTTGATCTTATTAGACTCTAAATTTCGTACTGATCACAATTTTAGAAGACCATTTTTTGAAATTCATTTCACGTTATTAATTATTTAATGTATACAAAAATATTTTAAAATACCTTTTTTTCCAAAATTCACCAATAATATGGAACTTCTAAAAATTCATCCTATATGTATTTTAACATTTTAAATTCACAAATTTTACCATAATAAGACATAAAAATTTTATTTATACAAAAGGATTATACAAAGTAACTAAGGCCTCATTACATAGCCCCTTATAACACCTGCATAGGACCTAAGAGTAAGGTGTCCAATGGTGATAGAATCTTGGGGCGGCTCAGATAACATTGGCCAAGTAGTGATTTCTATCAGCTTGAACTTCTCCCGTAGGCGATTCTGTTCAAGATTCACATGTTGAAGCTCAGCTTGGGCTTGGTCCAGAGCAAAGCCTAGTGACGCAACCTCCTTCCCAAGCTCTGACAGATGGGATTCGTATGGCCCGAGTCTATAGAATGAGGACATCAACTCTTCTTTATTTCTTTATTAACCATGATCACTTGTATTTATAAACAATAATCATAACGTTAATAGTATAGTTTCCAACAGTCATATAATAGTCTAAACCAAATGGTATCATTTTAATTATACTCGCTTATTAATTAAAGGATATAGTTTTGTTGAGTATAAAATAAAATAACACACAAAATTAGGAAATAAATATTATTCAAAATTTTAGGTCGTTAAACTAGTACATATTTTCCTTTCCTCATTGAAACCTCTAAACTTTTCATTCCCCCTATACTTTCCAAAACTTTTTTTATTCTTGAACATTTATTCAAATCAACTTGAATATGTTCTGTTCATTTATTATTCTCAACTTCTTTTTCCACTAAGTTCCAATCTTTCTATAATACCTTTTCATTAAAGAGAACATTTTGAATTCTAATTATTATTCGTTTATCATTATCCCAAATCCAAAAACCAAAGTCTATCACCATCTCCCACAAAGAATCATTATTTGGAATTTTCTTTGAGTTTGTCCAAATCCTTGGAATCCACATGGACATAGGCTAAAATTCCAAAAACATTGAGGTGGCTAACATCAATTGGTTTTTCATACCAAAATTGTTCTAGAATATTATTCCCCAATGGTGTGAAAGGACTCCTATTAATTATATATACTGCAAAATTGACCACTTCCACCCAAATCTCCTTAGACATTATAGAATGTAGTCTCATGCTCTATGCCTTTTCTATTAATGTCGTATTCATTGGTTCCACTAAAGCATTCTACTTTAGTGTTCCAAGCATATATTTTTTTCAAACCTAATTCTTATTCTCCAAAAAATCTCCTTGAAACCCTCACTACTATATTCACTGCCATTATTGAACCTTAAGGATCTTAGCTTACTTATGGTCTCTTTCTCCACTATGACCTTCTATAAAAAAACACTTTAAAACCTTGTATTTCTATTTAAGGAAGAAAATCCATACTTTTCTAGTTGAATCTTCGATGAAAGTGATGAAGTATAATGACCCAATATGAGAACAGAATGTTTTAAACCCCCAAAAATCCATGTGCGTAAATTCTAACTTTTGAGACTTTAGTTTTCTTCCATTTAGATTTAATGAGGCCTTCTTCTACTTTACAAGTATATAGTTCTCATAACTTATGAATTTTTTATGATCAAGAATTATTACAACCCTTGTCTCTAGAACTTGAATGTTCTTCTCACTAAGGTGTCTAAAACAATAATGCCAAAACTCTAAACTTTCAAAAAATTTCATTCTAGTAATTATTGTTCCATATGATCTTCCAGTCATATATAATCTCATGGCCTTTACCCCTTGGACTATGTACATGGAACTCTGAGTAATATTTTATAGTATATTCAAGAATCTATTTTCAAATCCTACCTTATCCTATTGACCTACATAAATTATATTATTTTGTAAACATAGTATGCATCAAACTTCTTATAAATTGAAGAATATTGTGTCCCTTATTCAGACTCTGACATGACCCTTCTTCCATAATCATGAGTTCTTCATCATCAAGTAAGTGAACCTTATCAAATATTATCAATACATAATTATCTATGTATCCCTTCTCTCTTGTGGAATGGAATAATGCTCAAAAATAAATAATTTGTGGATCCATCAGAACATTAACACTCAATAGTAAACTAGTAATACCTTTAGTTTTATTAATAGAACTAGAAATTCTAAAATCACCCCTTATGGAGTTCACCCTGTGATCCCTATAATCATTCTTCAAGTGACCACTTTTTCTATAGTTCTAACAAGCATGTCTGAGTCTAGTCAATTTACCTTGACTTCATTCCCTAGATTTATCATTTGATTTCATCCAACCTCTATGTCAGGGAGACTATCCTCTACCTTCTACATTGAAACTTCTTGTAGATTCTTAGACTTTCCTCTATCTTATTTCTTCATTCAGAATAATCTCTTAAATATCCTCAAACATAAGGTTATATTTCCTGCAAGATTTACTTACAATAATTACCATTGTGTCTCATGATTCTAGTGTTGGAGTTGGTGCCCAAGACCAACTTTTATTTACTTTATGATAAACATGTATTCATTATTTTAAATATTAATAAAATACTTATCACATAATGATTATTCTTCTACATGACATAGTATTTGATAATTTCCTAAGAGTAGCTGTCACACTAAAAGGTTATAGAAATTCTCTACTATGATGAGAACCCGACAAATGCTACAACACTATTCTTGAATATATGTTCTATAGCTGGATGATATCATTTGAGGGACACAAATGATACATGCTATCAGGGTTGGAGACTCATAGGACTTTGAGGAACCTTCTAATGGTGTATGTCCTTGGTAATATCTAGTAGGATATTATGACAAAAATACCCGCCAGTAGGAAATCCACATTTATACGTGTCATTGGATATTCTTATATGCGATCATGTGTATTGGTCCTTATACTTTAAGATTATTATTAATGAATATTATGAGTCACGTACTTTGATGTATTGATGAAAACTATGAAAACATATGTTCATGGTGAGGTAGGATATATATGTTGGGTGTGTCACGAGTAATATTGCATTAATGAATAATCTGAGAAAGGATTTATCCCTTATATTCTTTAAAATAAGTTAATATCTTAGTCCCTTTGATGGAAATGATATATGGCGTTGGCATGCAACCTGCTTGATTTGAGATATTGTGATAAAGTGATTATATTACATAGTAAGTGTTAGTATGAGGTGATATTTTTTTTTTGGAATTAACATCTTTCTCTATGGGTTTCTTGGTGTGTTTCTAGATGCTTTGTACTTTAGGATACTTCGCCTAATTATGGTGAAAAAGAGGCCTAGAGGGTCACACACTAAGTGTATCCAGAATCTCAATTAAATAATATATATTATTATTTATTATCTAACTGGTTGAATCAATATTATTCTTGTATATGGTTTAATAATTATTTATGTATTCTTTATCACATATAAATATTTATTTTTTATTTAGTAATTATAATATTTATTTATTTATTATAAAATAATGCAGTGGTATTTATTTAACAAATAAATAGTCGTTATTCAAGGCTTGATAAATATTATGGAGGAATGGAATATTGGGTTTTTAGGTACGATAATAAATAATAAATATTGAATATTATTTGATAAAATAATATTTAATTATAATTCACAAGTTAAGCTCATGTCAAGAAATAATGATATTATTATTATTATTTGACATGGGGTTTCGCTAGGATTAAATAAATAATTAAGGGTACTTGTGTAATTATTTTATTTTAACCCGAGCAATATATAAACTCAGTTATGTTGTTTTATCATTGAGATAATTCATTTGTCTTGGTTGTGCACAATGTATTTGGATAATCCTCTCAATCCTAGAGAGCTCCCTTCTCCAAGAATGCTCCCAAGAAAGGAGAGAAATCCTCCTCCATCGGATCAAGGAGAATGATTTGGAAGAAGTTATCAAAGTGATAAAAAGGTTAATGATGTAAGTACAAGGATCTATTGTTATAGAACCTAAATATTACTTTTTCAATGTATAGATATTTGTGGAACACATGTGGATCGCCGCTAGAGGAAAAATACACTTGGTTTCTACAACACAACGATGGTGGGCCAAAGATCTGTCACTGGATTCATCAATGAAGTAATAATTCTAATAAAGTTAATTCTATATTTAATTAAATTAATTATAAATAATATGTGATGATCTTCTCTCTTAGTTTTGTTGTAATTACCCATTGTCTATTTCTTTTATTCAATTCTTTTTATCATGGCATTCATCATCGCATAGATCTTGGATTGATCATCAATTATGAAAAAACAAAGTTGGGAACCACCCATCACACACTTCCATTATGCCTAGAACCTACAAGTGGTATTAAAGGGAGGTCACATAATTATTTATAATTATTTAAGATCATTGGTTATTTACGCATTTTAATTTAGTTTTTTCAATTCAACTTTAATCATTAGTTTAATCTGAATTACAATATTTTTTTCTTCCTCCTTCATTTCTCATAGATGAAATCAAGACGTTTAATTTTATGATTAAAATAAAATAGAGGAACTCATCAAGAGGTGCCAAGGTTTCTGGTCGGACAATACCAGACTACATGTCATGTAATCGGAGTTACACGTCTTGTAGTTGCCTTCAATGCATCAAAATTGATTCGGAAATCAATTCAAGATTATGCATTGATTATTACATTAATTACACACTTAATGCACCATGTGTTGACCAAAATTTAATGGTGTATGGTCAGTTGGACTACACGCTATGTATCCCGCGTACACAGTGTGTAGTCCCTTTGAGTCACAGACAGGCCGTGTATTCCATACATGACCTACCTGACTGGTGACCATGTAACTCAGTGTTCACACAACATGTGGATCATTGGACACATCATGTACTCTAAATTTTTCATGGCACTGATTACATGCCGAGTCCCTAGGCATGTGTCTCGGATAGATAGTGAGAGGTGTACACACTGTGTAGATCGGATCTATACACTGCTTACTTTTACCAAGTTACACAGATTTAAAATTTATTTATTTTAATATGTAAATATTGAGACATGTACTTGTGTGTAGTCATAAAGATAGGACACGCCATATGATAGGTTTTAATATACATAAATATTTAAATGTTTAATTAATATTTTTGTAATGTTAAGATATGTATATCATGTATGAGTCATATTACAAGTTGTTAATCTACGTGCATTGAAGCATAACACATGACCAAAAAATCATGTAATTCGTGTAATCATCCGTGAAGTACATATTTTGAAAATATGTTATAAGTCGTGTATGACTCCAAGGTACATTTATGTACATAGTTAACTTTAAATGAATTTATTTAATTTGTTTAAAATTATAATGGATGATAATTTCAAGGAAATTCAGATGAGGATTAAGATTAAAGGATTGATTTATTAAATATAACAATTAATTGATTCAAGCATGATTTATCTTAAATAATAATGATTATTAATTTAATGCTAGTTTTATTAAATGTGTAATTAGTTTCATACATGTGGACGATCCTGAGCTAGACCATACCTTTTTTATGTGATTGGTTTCCTTTTAATTTATTATTAAATTAAATTGGTGGTGTGTGTTCCTTCTCTCTTCTTATTATGTAGGGTCTGTGTGCCCATGATTTATTTTATATAAACCCCTTTTTCCCTCACCTACGTGTGATTAAAAGTCATATGTAATGGATGGAGCTCCCAAGCTAGTGGAGGCGGTTCAAGTTCGGATCCAAAGTGAAACCAATCCAAGGAGATATATAGGTGGACAGGGGGAAAGATGCAACCCCGACATTAATTGGTTCAATGTGTTTTTCCCCTAGGTCAACGGTTAGTTTATCAACTGCTAGATAAACTAGCCACTAGTAATAGCTCATGATCATACCACTTTATTTTATTTCTGTCATTTGACTGGTTATTTCATTATGTATGTCTTGTCATGATCACATAATTAATGAATTAACGATCATACAAGATATACCTAAAATAAACCATATTATGCATAAATGTTATCTAAGAAATGGTTAATCACTTAATTAATCCCACTTAATTTTAGAAATCATGTGGTAAAGATAATATTTTGAAATTTACGCATAAAAGGATAAAATCCCTCAATAAAATATTAAGCTGGTATAGCCTTCCATTAATTAGGTTAGAATTAAATCATAGTTCAAAGTGCTTGACCAGCCAAAGTTGGGGTGTTTTCAATTATCAAGGAATTATAACTTGAGGTTTTGGGTTGGCTTGACTTAGATGACATCAAGGGTTGACTTCCAAATTAGTACTTGGTGTAACTAAGAGGCAAAGGTTGAAGAAATATAAGTTAATGATTTCAAGATTGGGGAGTCCACTCAGTAGATCAAGGAACTGTGAGTTAATCCAGTTGGAATTTGGAATGCCTTCTTAAAACCATTCGAGTTTCTTGACCAACCAAATTTAGGGTAATGAGAAGGGGAATATAGATCTTTTCCACTATAACATCCAATCAACATGATATTATGAATCCAATGGTGAGGGATATAATAAATATAATATTTATTCATTTGTGTAAATTTTATCAGATAAAGTACTAAAATTATGCTTATCTTATTTTTTAGTAATAGCAATAAAATGAAATCAAACATATCATTATGATCTATGCTTGAGATGAAAAACCCTCTCACCGGTGAAAATTTCCAAGAGTGGAAAAGGCGCCTACATTTCATCCTTCTCCATGAACGGAAATTTTATGTGCTAGAAGAACCTTTACCAGTTGTGCATGGCAATGAGTCAAGTGATGAAGAGCTATATCTCTATGTGAAATATCTAAATTATGCTGCAGATGTTCAGTGCTTCATGCTATCATCCATGTCCAATGATCTTTTGAATCAATATAAGGATATGGATGCCTATAGCATGATGTCTCACCTTCGAGATCTTTACCAAGAGAATGTGAGACAAGAGAGGTATGAGATCTCTGATGATTTGTTTTCAACTAATCTTGGAGAGTCTGTGTCAGCTAGGCCTCATGTAGTCAAGCTTATTGGATACATTGAACAACTAGGCATCTTATCGATTAAATTCCCATATAAGTTGCGTACATATCTCATACTTTCATCACTTCCCAAGACTTTATCCAGTTTTATTGTTAATTATAATATGAGAAACAATGAGAAGAGTCTTTCATAACTTCTTACTTTGATTCACCAAGTGAATAAATACATGGGGAATGATAAACACATGGTCCTTATGGTGAATAATAAAAGGAATAACAAAGAAAGGGGGCCCAAGACTTATAAACAGTCTAAATATCCTGAGCACCAGCCTTCTAAGAAGAAGAAGATCCAGAGGCAGGGCAAGGAAAAAGAGGTGGTATGTTTTTCATGTGGAAATCCAGGTCATTGGAAGAGGAATTTCACCCAAAATCAAGGGGAAGCTAAAGGTGAATTCATTATCAAGTGAAATATTTCCATTTCTACATATTGGGTATTAGATATAGCTTGTGGTGCTCATATTTTTATCTAAATGTAGGAACCAAGTAGAGTCCAGAAGTTTTCCAAAGGAGAGGTGGGTCTGCGAGCTGCCAATGGTTCAAGGCTGGATGCCCTAGCCATTGGTGACTACCACCTTTAATTTTTAACAAGAATGATTTTGGTTTTAAGAGATTTTTATTATGTACCTACAGTTACCAAGAACATAATTTATGTGTCATGTTTAGATACAAATGGATTTATTTTCAAATTGGATAATAAAATTTGTTTCTTTTATAAGAAAAACATATGTAATGGTATGGCCCATTAAAATAATGGTCTTTATGTATTAAATTTTGAAAACTAAGTGTTGTTGATTGATAAAAAACCATGTTCGCATGACTCATATAACACCAAGTTGTGGCATCACCATCTTGGTCATGTAAATGAGAATCATTTGATAAAGCTCTGACAAGATGTCTATTTAGACACTTTTGAGGTAAAACCACTTGAAAGATGTCATGATTGTTTACAAGAAAAAATGACCAAAACACCATTTGGTAGATAGGGTGAAAGGGTCAGAGAGCTTATAGGATTGGTACACACTTAGGTGTGTGGACCAATTCCAGTAGGAGATAGAGGTGGATATTCTTACTTCATAACTTTTATAGATGACTTGAGTAGATATGACTATACCTAAGTGATGAGGTATAAGTCTGATTCCTTTGAGAAATTCAAGAAATTCAAGAATAAAGTAGATAATAAACTTGGTAATAATATAAAGAATATTCAATTAGATCAAGGTGGAGAATATCTTAACTAATAGTTTATCTACTTTCTATGGGAGGTTAGGATTCTATCTCAATTCACTCCAACTTATACACCACAGTGGAATAGTGTTAATGAAAGAAGGAATTGTACCTTTTTGGACATGGTAAGGTCTATAATGAGTCATATATATGTTCCATTATCCTTTGGGGGATATTCATTACAAACTGTAGCATACACATTAAACCAAGTTCAAACTAAAGCGGCAAATGGAATTCCCTTCAATCTATGGAGTGGAAAGAAACCCATTTTTCCACATACACATGTATGGGGTTGTGAGGAGTTTGTTAAGTCCTTCTCGAGAAAAAAACAAATAAATCGGGGTACGAAGTGTATCTTTATAGGGTATCCAAAGGAAATAAGGGGATTCTACCTATACAACCTCTCAGACAAGAAAGTGATTATCGCTAAACAAGCTGTCTTTCTTGAGAGGCAGCACATACACAAAAAGGATAGTGGGAGCAAGGTTGACTTCAAAGAAGTTGATTCTCAAGATACACAAGAAAGTGATTATCGCTAAACAAGCTATCTTTCTTGAGAGGTAGCACATACACAAAAAGGATAGTGGGAGCAAGTTTGACTTCAAAGAAGTTGATTCTCAAGATACACAATAGTTGGAATAGGAAAAAATTCCACAGGTCCTCATGTAGGAAGTAGTTCCTAAAACACAAGTACTACATAGGAGTGTGAGAGAGGTAAGAAAACTAAAAAGATATGGTTTTTTAGTCACCAAATATGGTGACTCGTTATTGGTTGAAAATGATGAACCTATATCATATAAGGAGGTATTAGAAAGCTCAGAAGCTATAAGATGGAAAGAAGCCATGAATTTTGAAATGGATTCCATGTATCATAACCAAGTTTAGGTTCTAGTCGATCTGCCAGTTGATATAAATCTTGTTAGATTCAAATGGGTATTCAAGAGGAAACTATACATAGAAGGTAAAGTAAATACCTATTGTTGGACTCCTCATGTACTAATCATGTTTTAATGATCACAAATTCTATTCAACCTGGTAAAATCCTGTAAATTATATCAAATCATGTGTATTATTGTTTAAGTATTCCTATGCTTTAAGAAGAGTCATTCAAGATCTTAATTTCTCTACATTCAGTTTAATTACTTTATATTATCTTTGATTTAATTTTATAATACCTTATTTGACAAATGATTAAGTATAATTCATTCTATGATCATCATTACTTAAGTCTGAATACAGTTATTTTGAAAATTTTGAGACACCGTGAAGGATCAGACACTGTGAAGGATTAGACATCGTGATAATCAGACACCGTGAAGGATCAGACACCGTGAAGGATCAGACACTGTGAAGGATCAGACACCATGACAATTAGACACCATAAAGGATCAGAAACCATGAAGGATAAGACACCATGAAGGATCAGACACCGTGAAGGATTAAACACCGTGATAATCAAACATTGTGACAATCAGACACCGTGAAGGATCATACATCATGAACAAGCAGACACTGTGACCATGAGACACCATGAACAAGACACTGTGACATCCAGATACTATGACCATGAGACACCGTGAACAAGACATCATGACCAATCCAGACACCATGTGAAGGAGACACTGTTTCCATGACATACTGTGACACTGTTTCCTAATATATTTTGTCATCTTTAAATTTAATCTCTAACGGTCATATTTGAAGATTTTAATACACTAACATAATTAATGTTTCTTTGTAGACATGTCATCAGACAGTACGAGGTATGAGGTTTAGAATACATGCAACCTGTTAGCTCCAACACATGCACTCCAAGATAAAAACAGTAGTGCGGCCTAGAAAGAAAGTGTGAAAATCTTGTAGTAAAAACACGATACAAAAGAACAAGTTGGTGGGTGTGAGCGTTATAACAGAATACATTTTTTCGAATTGTCTCATGCAACCCGATTATATTGAAGAACACACGAAGCATACTAGAATCCCAAGAACATCTTCTCTCTATAAAACACCATGAAGAACACAAGCCGAAGATATCTAACTTGCGACACTCTGTTTTCCATACGAGGACTTGAGTTCTGTATCTATCTCATTTCAGAAGTCCAGAGCTGCAAAGATCAACACTCAGATAATTTCTAAACCTATATCAACATTAATGCTCTGTTGTGTATAATTTTATTAATTTTCGAGCAGAGTGTGTATCTGTATAGAAACACACTATGTCTCCTACATTAAACTAAAGGATACAAGATATCC
Source organism: Viscum album (assembly GCA_963277665.1). NCBI lineage: Eukaryota > Viridiplantae > Streptophyta > Magnoliopsida > Santalales > Viscaceae > Viscum > Viscum album. The sequence goes on from OY728125.1 coordinate 1,840,329,224, forward strand.
TTACTCAAAGACTCATTTAATCTTGTATATACCCATGGATAAGTGTGGAAGAGTTCCCTGTGTGTCCTGGTAGTTTGTACCCATGAAGAACTGTGGAAGAGGTCCTTGTGCGACCTAGACAGTCCTGTGTACTATTGTTTAACCCTGATCCATGGTGTGGATCAAGTTTATTTATATAAATTGCTTGGTGGAAAGTGATCACCAAGTGGAGTGGATTAGGTCTTGGCTTGAGACTGAACCACTTGTTGTATATCCATTGTGCTGCTTACTTTAGTTTTCTCTGTTTTACTGCTCTACTGTATAATTCAGAAATCACTAAACTTACTTTGATATTTAATCTCGAAAAGAAGTTATAATTGTCTTGTCTTAGTAGAATAGATTCAAAAGTAATATTAATAACTGGTATTAAGATTACTGAGAACTAATCAATCTTCTAAGAAGTTATTCAAATAGTCAAACTCTTATAACAGTATAACCTTGATTAACTGGGCTGTATTTAATCTTTTGGGGAAACTTTTTAGAAATACTTTTTAATCATAAATTTTTATAGATACTCAATTCACCCCCCCCCCCCCCATTATTGATTAATCTACTCTGACCAACATTTGGTATCAGAGGGTGTTTATTAATACTTTGTTTAATCTATTTCAACTATGATTGTAGTTGTACTTTAAAAGATCTGTTAATTTCTGTTAATTCTAAATTTATAGATCTTTCAAATTATTTATTATGGATAATAGATTAGAAGGTGATGTAACCAACAGACCACCATTTTTAATGGAACCAATTATTGTCAATGTAAAATCAAATTGAAAATGTATTTAGAGAGTATGGGTTTTAAAATTTGGTCTTCCATTATAGATGAATATAAGATTCCTACTACTGATAGAATCACATGGGATGAGCCTATCAAAACTACCTACAATAACAATTGCAAAGATATGAATTCTTTATACTTCTCTTTAGGAGATGAATAATTAAATAGAATTTTTTCTTGTAAAACTGCCCATGAAATTTGGGATACCCTATCTGTCTCACATGAAGGAACATCTAGTGTAAAAGAAATGAGACTTAATACTTATACTATTAAATATGATAACTTTAAAATGAAACCTAATGAGCCTATCTCTGATGTGTATCTTAGTTTCAATGAGATTGTCAACACAGTGATTTCTCTTGGAAGAGAAGTCACTTCTAAAGAACAAATCATGAGAATTCTCAAATTTCTGCCTGACAAATGGAGGGGAACTTCTGTCTCTATTAGAGAATCATGCGACATCAGCAAGCTATCTGTAAAAGAACTCATTGAGAAACTGATGATGTATGAAGAAGAGCTAAAAGTCAAAAAGGAGGAGGAGGATGAACTAAAAAGGAAATATGTTGCATTCAAGACCACCACCTCTAAACACAAAGACAAAGACAAATTGGAAGCTTCTATAGAAAGTTCCAATAGTGAACAATCATCACCCGATAGTGATGAGGAGATGGCTCAATTAGCTAGAAGATTCAAAAGATTTTACAAGAAGAATAAATTTTTCCAAAATCCTAACTTCAATGGAAAATATGACTAAAAATGAAGTTGGAAGAAGGACTAGAAAAGAAGTGACAAGACAGATGAGATTGTCTGCTATGAATGTAAGCGCAAGGAACATATCAAGCCTGACTGTACAAAGCTCAAGTGCAAAAAGAGATATGAGGAAAAGGACAGGAAGTATAAAAAGGTAATAAAAGAAACCTGGAGTGCCTCTGAGGACAGTTCAAGCGACTCAAAAACATCACATGATGAACAGGATAACAAATCCAATATGTGTTTTATGACAAACACATCTGAGGTAACACTGGACTCTCTTGTACATAATTCATATAATTCTGAAAATGAAAGTGACTATAAAAATATGACTAATGAATAAATGTTTGAATATTGTAACATGCATGAAGAAACATGCAATGAACTAAAAACAAATATAAATCATTGAAGAAATAGTATGCTCTTACTATAACTATTAAATCTGAACTCACAACTAAAAAGGAGAAAAATTCCCAAATTCTAAAAGAGAACAATGAATTAAAAATTTCTAATGATCAATTAAAGAATGACCTTGAAAATTTTACCAATGGGAATAATACCCTTACTAAAATTTTAGGAAAACAAATTGCCCCTAAATACAACACTGGCATTGGTTATCAACCTGGAAAAATAAATCGTGGTATAAAAAATTTTGTTTCAAGATCTAGGACATATATTTTTACTCCCAGTTATGGACACAAATCAACTAATTCAATTCATGATACACATTCTACTATTTCAAGTTTTTCTAGACTGAATAGAGTTTATTTTTCAAATACTTTACTTAATGCTTATAGGAAACCTATGAGGCAGATATGGATTCTTAAAGCACTTATTACTAATTTTACTGGACCCAAACAAGTATGGGTACCAAAATCTATTTTTTCTTAATCATTTTATAGGAAAGAGTCTTAAAGAGTTCCTGTAAATGTGTATATTACTTATAAAATGGATGATCAAGACACATGACAGGAGACAACTCATGCTTCAAGAATCTAATAAAAATAGATGGAGGACATGTCACATTTTGTGACAATGCCAAAGGAAAGATAATTGGCCTCAGCCAAATCAGTAACTCTAATTCAGTATTGATTTCTAAAGTAATGTTTGTTGATGAATTAAAATTTAATCTTCTTAGTATCTCACAATTATGTGATGATGGATTTCATGTTATATTTGAAAATGATTCTTGCAATGTCTTTAATTATAAAGATGAATTAGTGTTTTTTGATTTAAGAAATGAAAATGTTTACTATGTTAACTTAGATTCCTTAGCTTCTCAAAATGCTTCATTTTTAAGCGTATTTTATAAAGAGTCTTGGCTCTAGCATAGGAGACTAGGACACTATAATATTCACTCACTTAGAAAGATAACTAGAAAAAGGTTAGTTAAAGACTTACCCAAACTTGAGTTTCCAAATGACAAAGTATATAATCCCTGTCAAAAGGGAAAACAACACAAAATTTCTTTCAAACCAAAGAAATAAGTGTCAACTTCTCAACCTCTCAAACTAGTTCACATGGATTTATTTGTACCATCTAGAGTTTCTAGTTTAAATGGGAAGCACTATGTTTATGTTCTTGTAGATGACTTTTCTAGATATACTTGGACCTTCTTTCTGGCTCACAAAAGTGAAGCCTATTCTTATTTTACTAAATATGCCAAGTCTATGGAAAATCTTAATGGAATTAGAATCAAATCCTTAAGAAGTGATCATGGTCGTGAGTTTGAAAATCAAGAGTTTGAATCCTTTTGCTCACAAAATGGTTATAGTCACAATTTCTCTTCCCCTAGAACACCTCAACAAAATGGAGTTGTATAAAGAAGAAATAGAACCCTGCAAGAGATTTTTAGAACAATACTTAGTGAATATGATCTACCTATTTATTTTTGGGTTGAATATATCAATACAGCATGCTACATAATCAATAGAGTGTTAATCAGACCCATTCTTAAGAGGAATCCTTATGAGTTATGGAACAATAGAAAACCCAAAGTTAACTACTTCGAAATTTTTGGCTGCAAAGTCTATATTCTTAATAATAAGGACAATCTTGAAAAATTTGCATCCAATGGTGATAAAGGTATCTTTTTAGGATATTCTATATTTAGTAAAGCCTATAGAGTGTTCAATAAAAGAACTAAATGTGTGGAAGAATCTTTCCATGTCAAATTTGATGAAACAGATTCACATGAGCCTAAAACCATTCTAGAGAACCTGGAGGATGATCTATCGAATTTGAACATTAATCAAAAATCCTCAAACCATTCTGTGAAAGAATCTGTGAAAACTTCTAGTTCTGGAAATTCCTTAGACTCAAGCCATAATGAACCTAAACTTGTTGATGAACTTGAAATCACTAGTCCCTCCTTTTTTAAAACTATTAGAACTCTTAAGAACCATCCTTTAGATGTTGTTGTAGGAGACCTAGAAAAAGGAACACAAACTAGAGATTCTCTTAGAAATCAGGTTGAACATCAAGTCTTCTTGTCACAAATTGAACCTAAAAATATTAATGATACTATCAGTGATGAATTTTGGGTGATGGATATGCAAGAAGAACTTAATCAGTTTGAAAGGAACAAAGTCTGGAAACTTGTTGAAAGACCTAAGGATGCATTCACCATAGGAACTAAATGGGTGTTTATAAATAAGGTAGATGAAGATGGTAACATAGTTAGAAACAAGGATAGATTGGTTGCACAAGGCTATAGTCAAGAATAAGGAATTAACTATGAGGAGACCTTTGCACCAGTTTCTATACTTAAGGCCATTAGAATTCTGCTTTCTTATGTCGCACATCTGAATTTCAAACTATATCAAATGGATGTTAAGAGTGCATTCTTAAATGGGTATATTACTAATGATATCTTTGTTGAACAACCCCCTAGTTTTACAAACCCCCATTTTCCAAATCATATTTTTAAATTATAAAAATATTTATATGGTTTAAAACAAGCTCCAAGAGCTTGGTATGATAGGTTGAGTACTTTTCTTATTTCAAAAGATTTTACAAAAGGAATAGCTGATCCTACCCTTTTTATAAAACGAACTTCTAATGATATTTTAGTTGTTCAAATCTATGTAGATGACATTATATTTGGATCTTCAAGAAATTATTTATGTGTTGATTTTTCTAAAATGATGCAAAATGAATTTGAAATGATTTTACTGGGTGAACTAAAATTATTTCTTGAATTTCAAAATTTTAAAAATAACTATGGTATTATTTTAACTCAAAGTAAATATACTAAAGATCTTTTAAAATGCTTTGGATTGGATAACACTAAAAGTGGTGACACTCCCATGAGTACCACTTGTAAGTTGGATCTTGATGAAGATGGAAAATTTATTGATCAGACCACTTATAGAGGATTGATTGTAAGTTTACTCTACTTAACTGCTAGTCGACCTGAAATTATGTTTAGTGTGTGTATGTGTGCTCATTTTCAAGAAAATACTAAGGAATATCATTTAAATGTTGTAAAGAGAATTTTTCAAATACCTCAAGAATACACCCAATCTAGGACTGTTCTATCCTAGAGGAAAATCATTTGAATTATTTAGTTATTATGATGCTGACTTTGGTGGTTGTAAGTTAGATAGAAAAAAGAACCTCTGGAACATGTCACTTTTTAGGAAAGTCACTAGTATCATGGTGTAGTAAGAAACAAAATTTTATTGCATTATCTATTTCAAAAGCTGAATACATAGCTACTGGAAGCTATTGTGCACAAATCTTGTGGATGAAACACACATTACTAGATTATGGATATCAATTCAGGAATGTACCTATAAATTGTGACAACACAAGTGCTATTAACATCTCTAAAAATCATGTTTTACATTCTAGGACAAATCATATTGATGTAAGACATCACTTTTTGAGAGATCATTACCAAAAGGGTGATATCAATTTGGAATTCATTGGTACTAAGTATCATCTTGCTGATATATTCACCAAACCACTAGATTCTGAAAGAATAGACTACATCATACATGAATTAGGCATGATAAATCTTAATTAAATGTCTTAATGGTTTATATTTTATTGTTTTATGTCTTACTGTTGTATCTCTTACTATTTCATGTTTACGGTCTCACAGTTAGTATTTCGTGATTACTATCTGACAGTTATTGTCTCACCGTAACACTCAGTTACTGTCTCACCATAAGGATCAGTTACTGTCTCATTGTAATGCTCAGTTACTGTCTCATCGTAATATTTGTTCACTGTCTCACCGTAAAAACCTGATATGGTCTCACCGTAATTTTTATTTTATTTTTTTTTTGTTATGAATTAAAAACCATATCACAATAATTATTCATTTCACCTCTTTATATTCCCACGTTTTTATTTTTGTGATGCTTGGTATTCCTAAATGATAAAATAAATGAAGTATCACTTGTCCTTCACTATATCTCTCTTCTATTCACTCAATTTGTAACCCTTCCTCAACCCTTCAAACTTTCTCACTCTAGAACCTTCGGTGAATGCCTAGGATGAAACACCCTTCATCGTCGACTCTCGAGAAGCGCAGCTCAAAGAAGAAGAAGATTGCACCTAAGATAGCACATAAAGGACCTATAAATCCAAATATAGTAAACCAAGTTGTAGTACTTAAGAAATAGGTTTCCCCAAGTGGCTTCTGTCTAGTGAGTCTCTGGTTTTGAAAGTTTTAGAATAGCAAGGCTGGTTAGAGTGGTTTTTGAAGAAAGATAGACCTATCTACCCTAAGTTAGTGGCTCAGTTTTATCAGTATGTATAGTTCTCTGTTGATTTTGGTGATAGTTATGTCGTGAAAAGCTGGATAAATGGCCAGAAATTCCCATTCTCTTTGAGGTTATGGGTTGCATGACTTAGGATAACCCATGAAGGCATCTATGAGGATTATCATAGAGGAACTCCACCTTCCTGTGAATTATTTGATTTGGAAGATACTATGAAAAGCTTTACTGGAAATGGAACCAAGAGAAGAGTCATTGCTTCTGAACTAGATGGAGAATCAAGGCTTCTGTTCAAGTTTATTCAGAATATGGTTAGCCCCAGAAAAGGTGATTTTATTGTACTGAAATATCAGGATTTGTTTCTAATTCATCTTATAAAAAATGGGAATAAGATCAACCTTTGTAAGTATATCATACACTATATGTGTGAACTCATCAAAGCCACATCCAAGTCAACCTCCCTGTTTTACTCTCAGCTTATCTCATTCATGCTTCATGCCAAAGGTATGGTTGGAACTAATGAGGAATTTATCAAGGATTGTGAGTACTGCCTTTCAAAAATCACTATCAAGAGGATGAAAATAAATTGGAACCCTTAGAAAAAGGTATGGGTGGAAGACAATGATATAATTTATGAAAAATGCAATCCTGTGGAACATCCCTCAAGACCAAGAGATATTTCTTATCCAGGTTTGGAACCAGATGAGGTTGTTGAGTATTCTGAAGAAGAGGAAGAAGAGGATGTTGTTCCCCCTAGGGAAACTGTTCCTATTGAGGAAGACAGTACTTATGTCCCTCATGTTGTAAGTGAAAAGGAAGTCCCTACTTCAAAAGAGGTTGTTAATATGGAAGATCAACCCGAGGCTGAAACAAAATTTGTTATCCAAGAAACTGAGAAGAATGTTGTAAAAGAACCTACATAGGAAGAATTACCTACTATGCAAGGAACTAACCTTGAGGAACTCCCAGTGGAACAATATATTCCTGAATTCATTCCTTCGGCTGAGGAAAGGATGGAGCTGGATTTTCAGATGGCTAGACAGGAAATGAGAGAGGAACTAAGAGATGAGATGGTGGAATTAGATCAAGACCCTAAGACTCTCAGTCCTGAGAAGGATGTAACTCTTGAGGGGGAGAAAACCCAAAATCTATAATCTAATGAAGAACCAAACCTGATTGTTTCAATCCCTATAGACACTCAATATAAGTTCCCCAGTTTCTATTATGTGGATGACTCTCAGCAAGTTTCAGTAAAAGGCCTTGACCTTTCTACTATGTTCCAACTGAAATATGTCTCTAATCTTGCTCTTGATAAGGAACCCAATCTTGTATCAGTCCCTATTTCTAAACCTTCATCGGAATAACCATCCTTTGTGATTAAAGATGACCTAAAGAAATTTGGTGCTACCCTTTTTTATGGTGTTGAAAAGGTTCTGAATTCTCAACCTTCTCTTGTGACACATCTCAGTGAGAAAGATTCCTCATTGTTGTTAGAGAAAGTTATTTGGAAAATACAACCCAAAATGATTCATGAGATTCAGGAAGTAAGAGTTGAGAATAGACTACTTAGTGATGAAGTGAAGACCCTAAGAGGTATGATTGAAGACATGTAGAAAGAGATGCATTTGAGATCAGAGATTATTTCTCATCCTGTGAAACCTATTGTTCCTCAAACCCCACAGAATGTTGTCTCTGAGATTCACCCACATTTAGATTCCTTAGCTGAAAAGGTCACATAAAGGAACAAACAGATTGTGAAAGAAATGTGAGAGCTTGTGGTTAATCTAAAAAAACTCACTGATGAGTATATGGGGTGTCTTTAGAAAGTGCTAAATCAACTGAAATCTCTCACCACAATTGTCAATGCTTTTAAAGCCTCTGGTCAATCCTCTCAACCCTCTTTAGACAATGATCTTCTCAGAACAGTGGTCAATGAAGAGATTCAGAATGTGCTTAGTGGCTTCAATAAATATTCTCTCTCTGAAGTTATCAAGAACAGTGACAGAGTTCTTGACCTGGTCCAAATCCATTTTAAAATTTCTAATGATGCTCAGCAAGATATTGACAAGAAATTGGATTTATAATTCAATAGAATCTTCTCCAAGATTGACATGAATAATCATTTCAAGTATCTTGTGGAAAATCTATGGATTCCACCTGTTACTCAAGCTTTCAAGACCCAAGTCAAAAAGCTCATAGAGTTCAATCAATTGTTGGATAAGTTTATGGAAAACAAGGATGATTTATAGAAATCTATACAGTGTGGTGGAGAGATCATTACAGATTTCATTAATCTTCTGAGGTCTTACCTTCATGTATAGAGTACAGCCATTTTTGCTCCTGTGGCTGCACCTCTAAGACCTGGGTTGCCTACCTTCAACTCTACCCTAGCCTCCCTACTATGTCTGTCTATCAGGAACTGAGTCAGATTAGTCCTGTGATCCTTGATCAACAACTGCCTCAATCTTCTACTACTCCTACTCAGGCTCCATCGGTCTTTAAAGGCCTTCCTTTACTTTCTCTATCAACCACCTCACTCCCTTATTCTACCTCGACCTCTACCCCTATGGCTTCCTCTTCTGCTACTACTGCTAAAGGAAAAGAGAAGTTCATCCCCTGAAGAAGAACAGTGATTACTCCTTTTTGATAGGAATGATGTTGCTTTTGTTTTGCTCCTTTCTGTTTGTACTGGATCTTATTTTTTTTAATGAAATGTTCACTTTTCATGACTTCTCTTATTCCATATTTTTGATAATCCCAAAAGGGGTATAAATATCTATATGTTAGACATTTATATCTATATATATAGTTGAATCAAATATACACTTTAAATCTACATGATTTTTGATCATCAAAAAGGGGTAGATTGTTGGACTCCTCATGTACTAATCAAGTTTTAATGATCAAAAATCCTATTCAACCTGGTAAAATCCTGTAAATTATATCAAATCATGTGTATTATTGTTTAAGTATTCTCATGCTTTAATAAGAGCCATTAAAGATCTTAATTGTTCTACAATCAGTTTAATTACTTTATATTATCCTTGATTTAATTTTATAATACCTTCTTTGAAAAATGATTAAGTATAATCCATTCTATGATCATCATTGCTTAAGTCTGAATACATTTATTTTGAAAAGTATGAGACACCGTGAAGGATCAGACACCATGAAGGATCAGACACCGTGAAGGATCAGACATCATGAAGATTCAAACACTGTGAAAATTAGACACCGTGAAGGATCAGACACCTTGAAGGATCATACATCATGACAATTAGACACTGTGACAATCAGACACTGTGAAGGATCAGACACTGTGAACAAGAAGACACCATGACCACGAGACACCATGAGAAAGACATCGCGACATCCAGACATCGTGACCATGAGACACCGTGAACAAGTCACCATGACCAATCCAGACACCGTGTGAAGGAGACACTGTTTCCATGACATACTTTGACACTGTTTCCTAATATATTTTGGTGTCTTTTAATTTAATCTCTAACGGTCATATTTGAAGATTTTAATACACTAACATAATTAATGTTTCTTTGTAGACATATCATCGGATAGTAAGATGTACGAGGTTCGGAATATATGCAACCTATCAGCTCCAACACATGCACTCCAATATAAAAAGAGTAGTGCGGCCTAGAAATAAAGTGTGAAAATCTTGTAGGAAAAACACGATACAAAAGAACAATCTGGTGGGCGTGAGGGTTATAACAGAATACATTTTTGTGAATTGGCTCATGCAACTTGATTCTGCTAAAGAACACACAAAGCATACTAGAATCCTAAGAATATCTTCACGTTGTAAAACACCATGAAGAACACAAGCTGAATCTGTCTAACTTTCGACACTCTATTTTCCATACGAGGACTTGAGTTCTGCATCTTCCACATTTCAAAAGTCAAGAGCTGCAAAGATCAACACTCATAGCATTTCTAAACCTATCTCAACATTACTACTCTGTTGTGTATCATTTTATTAATATTCGAGCAGAGTGTGTATCTGTATAGAAACACACTCTGTCTCCTACATTAAACTGAAGGATACAATATATCCATACTCAAACACTCATTTACTCTTGTGTATACCCACAGATAAGTGTGGAAGAGGTCCCTGTGTGTCCTGGTAGTTTGTACCCATGAATAACTGTGGAAGAGGTCCTTGTGCGACCTAGACAGTCCTGTGTACTGTTTTTTAACCCCGATCTAGGGTGTGGATCAAGTTTATTTATATAAACTGCTTGATGGCAGGTATAAGTCCCCAGCCTTAAACATTACTTAATCTTGGGTTATTTCAAGAATTCACATTGAGGATCTTTTTAGGTTTAGAGTTTTAGAGAATTAGATCATAAATCATGCATTACATTCCACATTTAAACAAGGTGGTTACATCAAAGATAGTATTCATTTTTTCCACCAAAGGAAACATATTTAAAATAAAACATGGTTTCTTTCTTGACACTTACTCGACACTATCATCACATCATGTACTTTTCTCTTGACCTGTGAAAAACATTTCAAAAACTTGGGATGAGCATAAAAAGCTCAGTACGGGATATAAAAATATGGAAAGAAAACATTAGTCCATGAATACATAAGAATCAATGAAATCATACTTTACTCATAAAACATAAGCACTTTAACATACCTCATGAAATCATAAGATTTATTAATAACTCATAGAATTCATAATATATAAAGGTAACTTGAGGCATTTATAACATTCTTATGTAAAGAGTAACCCTCATTGTTACATTTGGAATACCCATCAAAATATATTCCCTAAATATTTTCAGAGAAACCTTAGTGTTTAACTCCTTCACATTACCCAATGCATTGGAGATATATCTCGAGCTCACCCACCCTTAGTTTATCACGGAACCACCTGACTTCATAAATAATTCCCAAGAACTATAACATAATTGTATCACATGAAACATGCATAAAAGAAACATAACATTTCCATATTTCAATCACAAGATATCAATACAACACATTGAAATAATCAAAACATTATCAAAACCATTTTCAATACCGGAATAAAATAAAAGTAAAACATGGTATTTATTTTTCATTTAAAAAATTTATGGCTTGTAAAGGAAGCCGAAACTCAAATAATGGTCATGGCGGCGGAGAATTCGTTGTCGCCGCATACGTAAGACAAAAAAAATCCTTTTGTCGTTTAGTAAAACACTTCGTGTAAAAAAGATTCCTTTTGAATGAAATTAAAATTCAAAAGGGTTTATTATACAAATAATAAAATAAGGTCGTATATAAATTGAAGTATGCCTCAATGAAAGGAGATTGAGACGAAGTCCCTTACCTCAAGTCCGACTTGTTCTCGTTTGTTCTTTCTATTCATGAATAATAAACTTAGGTCAATTTATAATTTATTAAAGAATTCCTTTAAATTTTATTATTCAATTAATATCACATATTATCATGTTATAATAATTAGTTAATTATGTGAGTTCATATCATACGTTTTGTCGATGTTCGGTACATGAGTCAAAAATGAACTTGTTTGAAAAGAATTACCCATGTAGTTATAAGTACATCATCTCCAGAATGGTATTAATGATTTAAATATCATATATATTCAGTATATATTCATTTTATACTATTCCATAACATTTGGAGATAAAAAAATGAAATGCACCGTTCATGGAGACGGTAGGTCGTACGTACGCATGAACGCTAATTTCATTTCTTTGTCATATTAAAGGAATTAAAACTAAATGAGACATATATATATTATAATTCCAGTATAATATATATTTTATATAGGTAACATAAGTTAATTAATTTCATTCTTTATAAATTCCATGTTTTGCATGAATTAGTCACATCACTTGAGGGGCGGTAGTCCACACTTCCTCAGATGAAATTATCGCAGTTCCACAACATGAAAATCATAAATATGTGATTTAAAAATAAAATTCAGAAGCATATAGAAAAAATAAATACCATATATATCATATATAAATACATTGACATCATAATGTCCACCGTGAAAGGTGTTAAAAGAAGATTGAACAATCATCGTTTCGTGAGGCAGTAATTCACCACCCACAGAAACAGTATTTTTTTTAACCATTAGATGGAGGTGTGTGTGAGTGTAGGTATAATAATTATCATAACAAAATCCTAGTATATTTAGGATAATTGTGTTATTATGGGATCAAATAATAAGAATATAGTGGTGATTTAATAAGGAAAATAAAAGGAAGAAACTCGAGAGAAGACATTACCTCTAAATTGGGTAACTCTTTTTGATTTGATCCAAAGGCTTCCTTGGGAAGACTTATGCCCAAAGTGAGGCTTCTAGGAGTAAGAGAGGAATGTGGAGAGATAATATGAGTATATTTTGGATGATCCAAGGGATTGAGAGGTGTGGGTAAGGGGGTAGAGGTGGGTCCTTTTATAAGAGGGAGGAGGGTCACTTTTGGAAAGTCTTGAAATGTTACTTTATTATAAAATGATTTTCGGATTTTAAAGGTCCCACAATGATATATTTTGAGGATAAGGTGATAAGGGTCTTAAATACACCCATACAATAGGTTTTAGACAAGTGTAAGTCTTAGATTTTACCTTATCTTTTCATTTTATTTAAATCGTTTATTAATGAGGTAATCAGTGCATCATCATGGTGTCATAAATAAATTTATTTATTTAATGTCTAAAAATTATAAAAAAAATACCATGATGTAGGAAATATTTTTAGATTTACAATGACTATTTATAGTCTAAAAGATCATTTATGTAAACAAAATTAAAATTGTTTTACTTAGGATATACAAACCTTTGTTATATTTATCTTCTTTTTAAAAATAATGTCATAAATGTCCCTATTACACCCATGTGACTCCATGGGCCCTCAAGTTTGGTAAAAATATTCTCATGGTCGGAAATGACTCAAACAAGAGTATTTTGACACATGTTTGGGTCATTTTATATTATTATGATATTATTTTATTACCCTTAACTACCTGATTACTAATTAATCACGATAATTAAAGATAATTATCGTCGTTACTATTCATAATGTCCAAAAACAAAAGAGTATTAATTAAATAATTTGGAAATTCTGATTCCAAATATGGAATCCATTTTACTAAATTTCAAACACATAAATTGCAGTAATTAATTTAAAAATAATTCCCGTTGTCAAAAACAAATAGCGTGTTTTTAAGAAACAATATCTATCAAGAGATTGACAATTGTTTATGTCCAATTCCAAAGTGAAATTAATTATAATGACCACCATTGGATTAAATAGTAAAAATATATTCTATTTAAACTTTAAAACCAATTAAAAAGATAATCTAACCATATAATTAAATTATATGAAAAAACATTTTTGAAGTAAAATGCAGTATTTTTCACTATTCATTAAAAAAATGAACATTGTCAGAAAAATACAAAAAAAATATCCAAAGTAAATTTCAATGTCTTAATTCTAAATAATAAGTTTATTTTGACAAATATAGCTTATAAAATTTTCAAAAGTTAGATTTAAAAATGGTTTGTCATCAAAAGGCGGTAAAACAATCTTTTAAAAATGTTAGAGTATTTTATGCTTAAGATTGGATTTATTCTCATTTTAAGCCTATAAAACACTATCTAATTCATAAATAGACATAGATATAAAAATATATTATTCTTCACTTACTTGTGATGTTATATCCTCCCCCTTTAGGAAATTTCATCCCCATAGTTTATTTACTTATCGAATAAGTGGGGGTATTTATCCCTCATTGCATTTTCAGATTCCCATGTTGCCTATTAAACTATATGGTTTTACATAGAACCTTTAATTGATGAATCACCTTATTCCGAAACACTTGCTACCTATGGTCAAGAATATGGACCGGTTTTTCCTCATAAGATAGATTCTCTTCCAACTGAACTACCTCTGGACTCAAAACATGAGATGGATCTGGCATGTACTTTCTTAACATTGAAACATGAAAAACATTATGTACCTGAGATAAACTCGAAGGTAAAGCCACTAGGTATGAAACTGATCCAACTCTCTCCAGAATTTCATATGGTCCAATGAACCTTGGACTCAGCTTTCCTTTCTTACCAAATTGCATCACACTTTTCCATGGTGAAACTTTGAGGAAGACATGATCACCTACCTCAAAAGAGAGATCCTTCCTCCTATTGTCTGCTTAACTTTTCTGCCTACTCTGAGCTGTTCTCACGTGTTTCTGTATCAGCTGAAATTTTTCTGCCATCTCTTCTACCAATTATGGTTCCATCAACTTCATTTCACCTACTTCATCCCAAAAAGCTGGAGTTCGACACTGCTTCCCATATAATGCCTCAAATGGTTCCATCCGTATATTGGAATGAAAACTGTTATTATAAGAAAACTCAACCAATGAAATATTTTGGTCCCAACTTCCCTGATAATCCATCAAACAAGGACTTAGCATATCCTCCAAAGTCTGAATTGTTCATTCTAACTGCTCATCTGATTGAGGATGAAAAGCTGTACTAAAATTTAATTTAGTACCCAACAAATTCTGAAGGCCTTTACAAAAGTCATAAGTGAACCTGGGATCACGATCAGATACAATGGAGAGTGGAACTCTGTGTAACCTAACTATCTATTTAATATACAATCGAGAAAGTTGATCTAGGGAAAAAAGTATCTCGTATATCAAGTAAATGAGTAGATTTAGTCAAGCGATCAACAATAACCCAGATTGCATTATTACCTCGAGGTGTCTTCGGTAATCCCACAATGAAGTCCATGGATATATTCTCTCATTTCCACTCTGGAACTGGTAAAGGCTAAATCATCCCTTTTGGTAATTGCCGCTCTGATTTAACATGTTGACAAGTCAAACACTTCATAGTAAAATTAGTAATATCTCTTTTCATTCCATCCCACCAGTAATACTTCTGAAGATCTCTATACATCTTAGTACTGCCTAGATGAACTGAAAATGGAGAACTATGAGCTTCACATAACAACTCTCTCTTCAACTGTGAATCACTAGGCACACACAATCTCTTCCCAAATCTCAAAACATAATCATTATCAATGTTGAATTCAGGTAACATACCCTTATGAACCAGCTATACCTTTTTCTGCAACTCACTGTCCTGCTTATGTGCTTGCTTAATTCTGTCTGATAGAGAATATTTCACTGATACCTGAAACAAAACAGAATAATTTCCTATACCAACAACTTCCAAGCCAAAGTTCATCAAATCCTTAACCAAAGGATCACGTTCCAAATGTAACATGGTTAATAAAGCATTACTTTTTCGACTCAAAGCATCTACCACTTTATTTGCTTTTCCTGGGTGATAGTGAATCGTGCAATCATAATCCTTGATTAATTCTATCCATCTCCTCTATCTCATGTTCAATTCTTTCTGAGTGAATATATACTTTAAACTTTTGTAATCAGTATATATTTCACACTTTACACCATACAAATGATGCCTCCAAATTTTTAAAGTGAAAACAACAATAGCTAATTCCAAATCATGTGTAGGGTAATTTATCTCATGAGTTTTCAACTGACGTGAAGCATAAGCAATTACCTGATCATTCTGCATTAGAACACAACCAAGTCCTTTCAATGAAGCATCATTGTAGATAACAAACTCACCATTCCTAGAAGGTAGTGCCAATACTGGAGCATTCACTAATCTTCTTTTCAATTCCTGAAAACAATCATCACATTCTTTTGTCCAGATAAACTTAACACCCTTTCGAGTTAGCTTAGTCAATGGGCTGGACAACCATGCAAAATTTTTAACAAACCTTCGGTAATAGCCTTCCAAACCAAGAAAACTACGAATCTCGATTAAATTTGTGGGTCTTGGCTATTATTCAACAACCTTTGTTTATGTAGGATCAACAGTTATTCCATCTTTAGAAACAATGTGACCAAGGAAAGAAATTTGTTGCAACCAAAAATCACACTTTCTGAATTTCCCATACAATTTCTTTTCTTTTAAGATTTTCAAAATAACCCTTAAATGACTTTCATGATCCTCTTTACTTTTAGAAAACACCAAAATATCATCAATGAAAACAACCACAAACTTATCCAAGAACTCATGGAAAATTCTATTCATAAGGTCCATGAATACAGTAGGTGCATTGGTTAACCCAAAAGGCATAACTATAAATTCATAATGTCCATATCTTTTACAAAATGCGGTATTTAGAATATCTAATTCCTTTACCTTCAACTGATGGTACCCCAATCTCAAGTTAATCTTTGAAAAATACTGAGCTCCCTGGATCTGATCAAACAAATCATCAATACGAGGCAAAGGATATTTGTTCTTAATAGTGATGTTATTAAAGGCTCTATAATCAATGAAAAGTATCATTGGAAAATCTTTCTTTTTAACAAATAATATAGGGGCACCCCATGGTGATGTGCTAGGTTGAATGAAACCTTCCTCTAATAAATCTTGCAATTGCTCCTTCAACTCTAAAAGTTCAATTTGAGCCATTCGATAAGGGGGTTTTAAAATTGGCTTAGCATCAGTAACTAAGTCAATAATAAATTTAACTTCCCGATCTAGTATTATTCCATGAAACTCATCAGGAAAAACATCAGGATACTCATTTACCACTGGGACATCATTAATCTGAACGGTTCTTTTTTTTTCAACAATATGTGCAAGGTAACATTAATTTCCATCTTTTACAAGTTTCTCAGCCTCTTGATATGTTATCAATAGTAAGGGTTCATTCTTGTGCACAATCTGAAAGTCTTTCTGAAAATAAACTTCTTTAGCTCTACAGTCAATCTTAGTATGGTAAACAGAGAGACAATCCATACCCAGGATAACATCAAACTCTACTAGAGGTAAAATAATAAGGTTTGAAAGTAGATTCTTTCCACGGATAAGTATAGGAATATTCTTATAAATTCTTTTTTTCTTAACATTTACCCCAGGTGTTTTTACCATAAGTTCAGGAGTCATTTCTTGAGATGGAATTCCCAATTTACTAGAAAACTTTTCAGAGATGAAAGAATGTGTAGACCCCGAATCAAACAACACATTGGAATAATCTGAAAAAACAAACAAAGTACCTGATACCACTTCATTTGATGTCCCAACATCTTCTAAAGTAGTTGCAAAGGATTTCACTACACCTTTCTGCTTGTAGTCTGACTGCTTCCAATCATTCGATCTCTTTGTCGAACACTTGTTTTCATAATGACCCATCTCATTACACTTGAAACATTTCACTAACTCTAAATCAAATTTGGTCTCACCATTACCCTTATCTTTTACAGTACAATCACGAGCCTTATGTCCCATTTTACCACATCGGAAGCACTTTCCAGAATTCAAAATACATTCCCCAGCATTCTTTTTACCACATTTACCACAAACTGAAAACTTAGTTTTCTTACCATCAAACCTTTTTGAAGGATTCTTCCCTTTATCCTGTCACCTCAGTCTCTTCTTCTGTTGGTTTTCATAGAACACTTGCTCATCGGCAAACTCCATTTCCACCTTATCAGTACATCGAACAAGCTTTTCATAACTTTTGAACTCATGATAAGCTAATGCCATTTGATATTTTGGCTTTAATCCTAAGTAAAAATTATTGATTTTACTATCAAGGTCTCTGATAAAATTTGGAGCATGACTTTCCAATCGAGTGAACTTTTCTTCATAAGCAGCCACTGAGTTTTCCTTTTTCCTCAATTCCAAGAATTTGTTTTCCATCCTAAGTCAAACAGCCTTAGGATAATAGTTCTCAAGAAACATGCCTTTGAATTCATCCCAGTCAAGAGCATCAATCTTATCAGCATCCCAGATATTTTTAACCATCGACCACCACTGATCTACTTCAACCTCCAAACAGTAAATAGCAAGACTAACCTTTTGATTGTCTGAACACCCCATGACATCAAAAATCTTCTTCAGTGCTTTAATCCACCATTCAGCTAGAACAGGGTCAGATGATCCTCTAAATGATGGGGGATGTTGCCTCATGAAATGTTCCACCACTGACATGTTTTTCTGTGGTTGATCTGGCTAATCTCATGTATTGATACCACCACCATTTATCGCTTGAGTCAACTGCGCCATTACTGCAACAAACTGTTCAGTTCCAATTCCGACCATATCAGGATGCTGATTTGGAAGGTCATTTCCGTTTGTATTCCTTCCTAGAAATACTTCTTTGTTTCCTCTGCGGAAAACCATTCTGAACAAACATATCTTAGATGAAGCAACATGGTAATCTTAAAATTCTATATCATTTCAATTTGACCATAATGTGTAAAAAAAATATTTTTGGATAATCATTTAATAGAATTATAACTCCTAAAGTTATTTAAACCTCCCTTTGATACCAAATATAAGGCCCCATCCTTAAACATTACTTAATCTTGGGTTATTTCAAGAATTCACATTGAGGATCTTTTAAGGTTTAGAGTTTTATATAATTATATCATAAATCATGCATTACATTCCACATTTAAACAAGGTGGTTACATCAAAGATAGTATTCATTTTTTACACCAAAGGAAACATATTTAAAATAAAACATGGATTCTTTCTTGACACTTCCCTGACACTATCATCATATCATGTAATTTTCTCTTTGACCTGTAAAAGACATTTCAAAAACCTGAGATGAGCATAAAAAGCTCAGTAAGGGATATAAAAATATGGAAAGAAAACATTAGTCCATGTATACATAAGAATCAATGAAATCATACTTTACTCATAAAACATAAGCACTTTAACATACCTCATGAAATCATAAGATTTATGAATAACTCATAGAAATCATAAGACATAAAGGTAACTTAAGGCATTCATAACAATCTTACATAGGGAGTAACCCTCATGGTTACGTTTGGAATACCCATCACAGTATATTCCCTAAATATCTTCATAGAAACCTTAGCGTTTAACTCCTTCACATTACCCAATGCATTGGAGAGCTATCTCGGGCTCACCCGCCCTTAGTTTATCACAGAACCACCCAACTTCATAAAAAATTCCCAAGAACCATAACATAATCGTATCACATAAAACATGCATAAAGGAAACATAAAATTTCCATATTTCAATCACAAGATATCAATACAAAACATTGATATAATCAAAAAATTATCAAAACCATTTTCAATACCAAAATAAAAGAAAAGTAAAACATGGTATTTATTTTTTTTTTTAAAACGTTGTGGCTTGTAGAGGAATCTGAAACTCAAATAATGGTCACGGTGGCGGAGAAGTCGTTGTCACCGCATACGAAAGACAAAAACATTCCTTTTATCATTTAGTAAAACACTTCATGTAAAAAGATTCATTTTGAATGAAATTAAAAGTCAAAAGGGTTTATTATACAACTGATAAAATAATGTCGTATATAAATTGAAGTATGTCTCAATGAAAGGAGATTGAGATGAAGTTCCTTACCTCAAGTCCGACTTGTTCTCGTTCGTTCTTTATATTACTGAATAATAAACTTAGGTCAATTTATAATTGCTTAAGGACTTACTTTAAAGTTTATTATTCAATTAATATCACATATTATCATGTTATAAGAATTGGTTAATTATGTGAGTTCATATCATACGTTTTGTTGATGTTCGGTACATGAGTCAAAAATGAACTTGTTTGAAAAGAATTGTCCATGTAGTTATAAGTACATCATCTCCAGAATGGTATTAGTGATTTAAATATAATATATATTCAGTATATATTCATTTTATACTATTACATAACATTTGGAGATAAAAAAATGAAATGCACCGTTCATGGAGACGGTAGGCCGTACGTACGCATGAATACTACTTTCATTTCTTTGTCATATTAAAGTAATTAAAACTAAATGAGAAATATATATATTATAATTCCAATATAATATATATGTTATATAGGTAACATAAGTTCATTAATTTAATTCTTTATAAATTCCATGTTTGGCATGAACGAGTCACATCACTTGAGGGGGCGGTAGTCCACACTTCCTCAGATGAAATTATCGCAGTTCCACAACATGAAAAGCATAACAATGTGATTTAAAAATAAAATTGAGAAGCATATAGAAAAAATAAAATACCATATATATCATATATAAATACAGTGACATCATAATGGCCACCATGAAAGGTGTTAAAAGAATATTGAACAATTCTCGTTTCGTGAGGCAGTAATTCACCACCCACATAAACAGTATGTTCTTTAACCATTAGATGGAGGTGTGTGTGAGTATAGGTATAATACTTGTCATAACAACATCCTAGTATATTGAGGATACTGGTATTATTATGGGATCAAATAATAAGAAGATAGTGGTGAGTGAAGAAGGAAAATAAAAGGAAGAAACTCGAGAGAAGACATTACCTCTAAATCGGGTAATTGTTTTTTATTTGAATCAAAAGCTTCCTTGGGAAGACTTCTACCCAAATTGAGGCTTATATAAGTAATAGAGGGATGTGGAGAGATAATATGAGCAGAGTTTGGATGATCCAAGGGCTTTAGAGGTGTGGGTAAGGGGGTAGAGGTGGGGGCCTTTTATAAGTGGGAGGAGGGTCACTTTTGGAAAGTCTTGAAATGTTACTTTATTATAAAATGATTTTTCGGATTTTAAAGGTCCCAAGATGATATATTTTGAGGATAAGGTGATAAGGGTTCAAAATCCACCCATAAAATAGGTTTTAGACAAGTGTAAGTCTTAGATTTTACCTTATCTTTTCATTTTATTTAAATCGTTCATTAATGAGGTAATCACTGCATCATCATGGTGTCATAAATAAATTTATTTATTTAATGTCTAAAAATTATAAAAAAAATACCATGATGTAGGAAATATTTTTATCTTTCCAATTAATATCTATAGTCTAAGATATCATTTATGTAAACAAAATTAAAATTTTTTTACTTAGGATATACAAACCTTTGTTATATTTCTCTTCTTTTTAAAAATAATGTCATAAATGTCACTATTACACCCATGTGACTCCATGGGCCCTCAAGTTCAGTAAAAAACTTCACATGGTCGGCCATGACTCAAAAAAGAGGATTTGGACACATGTTGGGGTCATTTTATATTATTATGATATTATTTTATTGCCCTTAACTACCCGATTACTAATTAATCACAATAATTAAAGATAATTACCGTTGTTACTATTCATAATGTCCAAAAACAAAAGAGTATTAATTACATAATTTGGAATCTTTGGTTCCAAATATGGAATCCATTTTACCAAATTCCAAACACAGAAATTGTAGTAATTAATTTAAAAATAATTCCCATTGTCAAAACAAATAGCGTGTTTTTAAGAAACAATATCTATCAAGAGATTGACAATTGTTTATGTCCAATTTCAAAGTGAAATTAATTTTAATAACCACCATTGGATTAAATGGTAAAAATAAATTCTATTTATACTTTAAAACCTATTAAAAATATAATCTAACTATATAATTAAATTAGATGAAAAAGTAGTTTTGAAGTAAAATGCAGTAATTTTCACTATTCATTAAAAAATGAACATTGTCGGAAAAATACGAAAAATTTATCCAAAGTAAATTTCAATGTCCCAATTCTAAAGAATAAGTTTATTTTGACAAATGGAGCTTATAAAATTTTCAAAAGTTAGATTTAAAAATGGTTTTCCATCAAAAGGAGGTAAAACAATCTTTTAAAAATATTAGAGTATTCTATGCTTAAGATTGGATTTATTCTCATTTTAAGACTCTAAAACACTATCTAATTCATAAATAGACATAGATATGAAAATATATTATTCTTTAATTAATTGTGATGTTACAGCAGGTGATCACCAAGTGGAGTGGATTAGGTCTTAGCTTGAGACTGAACCACTTGTTGTATATCTGTTTTGCTACTTTAGTTTTCTCTGTTTTACTACTCTACTGTATAATTCAGAAATCACTAAACTTAATTTGATATTTAATCTTGTAAAGAAGTTATAATTGTATTGCCTTAGTATAATAGCTTCAAAAGTAATGTTAATAACTGATATTAATATTACTTAGAACTAATCAATATTCTAAGAAGTTATTCAAATAGTCAAACTTTTATAACAGTATAACCTTGATTAACTAGGTTTTATTTAATATTTTGGGGGAATCTTTTTAGAAATACTTTTTAATCAGAAATTTTTATTGATACTCAATTCATCCCCCCCCCCCCCTCCTGAGTAATCTACTCCGACCAACACCTATAAAGTAAGGATAATGGCTAAAGGGTTTAAACAACATCAAGGAATTGATTATGATGAAACTTTTTCACCAGTTTCCATGTTTAAATCCATTAGAATTCTACTTGCTATAGCAGCTTACCATGACTATGAGATTTGGCATATGGATGTCAAAACTGCATTCCTTAATGGGAACCTTTAGGAAGATATCTATATGATAAAACCAGAAGGGTTTGTGACTCCAGGTGATGCCAAAAGGGTTTTAAAGTTGAAAAGATCCATTTATATATTGAAGAAAACATCTAGTTCATGGAACATTTGATTCAATGAATCCATAAAATAATTTGGTTTTATTAAGAGTGAATTTGAGACATGTGTTTAGAAGAGGTTTAGTGTGAATGTGGTAGTTATCTTAGTAGTATATATTGATGACATATTGCTTATTGGAAACGACATACCAGTCTTACAATCAGTTAAGTACTGGTTAAACAAGTGTTTCTCCATGAAGGACTTAGGTGAATCAGCCTATATTCTAGGGATCAAGATCATTTGTGACAGATCCAAGAGGCTGCTTGGACTAAGTTAAAGTACATATGTTGACCAAATACTAAATAGATTTAGTATGGAACAATCCAAGAGGGTATTGGTTTTAGTGTCACATGGTTTACATCTTTCTAAGAAAATGTGTCCTTAGACACAACATGAGAATGAGAGAATGAGTAAGATCCCATATGATTTGGTGATAGGATCAATCATGTATGTTATGTTATGTACTAGACTTTATGTTGCCTATGCACTAAGCATGGTAGGCAGATATCAAGAAGATCCAGGAGAAAAAGTATTAGACTATTGTTAAGGCTACCCTTAAGTATCTGAGAAGAACTAATGATATGTTCCTAGTGTATGGAGGAGACGGAGAGTTGGTTGTCAGATCTTATACTGATTCTCATTTTTAGACAGACACTACCACAAAACAGGGCAAGGGAAGCGCTGCCCTTTATCAGCGCTAAACAGAAAGTGCTGATAAAGGGGTATGCCTTTATCAACGCTTTTATTTTAGCGCTGATAAAACATACCTTTATCAATGCTTTTAATGAGCGCTGATAAAGGTTCCATCGGTTTTTATTTAATAACCCTAACAGGCCATCCTCACTTGCACGCGGTCAAGCTCTCGCGGAAGCTGAACCAGGCCCCTCGCCGTCATGACCTCGTCCTCCTCCTCCTCCTCCTCCTCGTCCTCCTCCTTCTCCCCCACCGTTGCCACCTCCACCCCCGCCCCTGATACCGCGATTGCCGCTGCCTATGCCGGCTCCACCCCCACTGCTGCGACCGCCACCGCCGCCGCCTCCACCTATGCCGCCGCCAAATTGCCGCTGCCGCCGCCTCCGCCTCCGGCGCTGCCTCCATCGCCGCCACTACCATTATTGATATTCATTTTCAGGTAATTTTTTTTTCTACCGCTTGAATTGAACGTGTGAAATCCTGATTTAAGGTTTTATTGCAAGAGTCAATGGATTATTGATATTATTGAGTTCTTTATTTAATCCTTGCACCTCAATAAACACCTATTGAATCTTGTTTCATGGGTTAGATGTTCTTGAACTCTTTTATGGACACCCCTTGAGTGTGCCAAGTAAAATTATCCCTTTAATGTCAAATTATTAACTTCCCTGAACACCTATTTAGCTTATGTCAAATCTTTTAAATGAGGTTTCCCTTGATACAAGGGTATATAAATGGAATTGAAGACACATTATAGGTTTTTGTCTTAGATTCTTAATGGAATTTACCATGTAGGAAATTTACATGTTGATTATGGCCCATTTTGAAGACCCCTTGATCCTTATTAGTGAATTTTTCATTCTTGGTAAAATTGAATGTGTAATAATAATGAGGAGTGAATTTTACTTGATGGATTTATTTTAATTTAATAAATTAATTAAATGAATTGAAATGATCTATAATGGTTTGAAAGGGAACACCATCTACTGCATGTTATATAGAATGATAATTGTGTATTTCATTTCGTTGAATGAAATTGTACATGGATAATGGGACATATGAGATGTTTTTCTTCATGTTTTGTAATATAAATATGAATGTGAATAATTCCTTACTTATAAAAATGGTCCTAATTAAATTGATGGATGGGAGGTGATTCCCAATTCTAGTTAAAATTAAAATACACCTTTATAGATGATAACATAATATAGTAAGGTAATTGTTGATAATATAGGAAAATCACACTCCCTTACATCGGGTGTTGAGTATAACATATCTCACCACAAATACTAATAGGATGTTGTTATTTTTTCACCACAACAATTTCTTAGAGTTATTACATGATGGCTTACTCCCCATCCTGAGTTCCATCTAGTTCACATTGTTCTATGCTTGATCACTATTATGGTTGGATTTCTTTTCTCAAGGTATGTGATCCTTCTGATTCCTATATGGATTTGTTTTCACCTATGGTTTGAATAAAAATTAGTGATCAGATAGTGATTTTTATCAATAAATTTAAATTTATTTGCATGCATTGTCTTTTGGGGTTTGTGGGATGTGGTAAATGGTGTACTCGATTTTAGATTATTTTATTCTCATGGGTTTCCCCTATTTAATGTTTTCTTTTCAGTTGGAAATCTCCTCTGTTGTTCGCCTCTCCCCTGCCACGTACGCACCTCTGCCGTGTGCTTAACGACACCTTCGCGGTGAGTTTTCTCCTGTTACTCATTGTTTTCCTCTTGTTCGCATGTTATTACTGTTTGATATTGATGGTTATAATGTGAAATACACGGGCTAAACACCCCGCTAAAAATCGTGGCCATTGGTGGTCCTTGTTTGTGCACTAAATGAATTAAATGTTGGTTGGTTCTTGTTGAACATTGGAATATATAAATTGGTAATATATGTATACTTGACTTATGAATGAACACCCCAGGATGATAAAACTTATGTGATAACCCTTGAATTAACAAACAAAATTTAATAAGGGATGCTTTGTAAAATCTAAAATTTTGATTGTTTGGTTTGTATGGTGTTGCGATTGAGGTGTCATGCTTATAAAAGATTCATCTACATAATGTGGTTTTCTAGGGGCATGCAGCAATAGAGCCTTTGTAAGGGAACATGAATGGAACCAGAGATTGAGAAGGACTCAAACACTCCTCTGATAATAGGTAGCTAGAGTCCCATTGGATGTTTTGGTCAAGGGAGGGGATGTTGTACCACCATGCCAGAATGACAGTATAAGGAAGAGTATATAACATAGGGAGTCTAGATCCATCCTAGGGTTTATGGGATGGTTATATGCATGTTATGTAGTCTACTATGGCTATTGTGGATTCTTGATCATCTACTATCAATGGTACAATTCCTATATCATCTACCCTTTATTTTATTTTTTATAAAAGAGAATCACATTCCTTTTTTTCACTCTTTTTGTAAATTTTTTAGGCTTGGAGGTGTAAAGCTTGGATAGTGTTATCACCATCGACACACTATTGGTATTATAGTCCAAGAATATAACATGTTGCAAGGAATGATATCTAGATATTTGTGGTTATCATTTATTTTGTGAACCACCCATGCTTTATATGATAATATTTTATTTTAGTTTTGTTATGGATTAGTTTGTTTTATAAAAATCCAAAATCATTTGTTCCCAGATGAGAGTTACCTTTTTATCTCCAAAATAGACAGAGTTATTTTCACTTGGATGAGAGGAATTTTCTATCTGGTCATGTAGAACCAATTCAATCTATATTGTATTTTCTCATGGTTCAAATAGTCAGGCATATTGTAGGTGTTGCTAGAATGCTGTAGGATTCTTTTTCCCCAATGGTAGTACATTTTTAGGATGTTTTCACTGATGAGGTATAAAATTTACTTCTTAATAAAGAGATAAACTTTATAATCTAGTTATTTTTGGGAGAAAATTCAGTTTCTATCACAATTTCTAAAATAACACTAAAAGAGCATCAGTTGTTTGAATTACAATTTGATGATATAGAATATAATGGTTTCATATGGAATAATACTTTACAATGGGGTTTTATAGTTCTCTAAAATAGATAGTTGATTGGTATTTATTCTTTTGTTGGACTATTGGAGATTGAACTTGATGAGAGTCATGAATATGTATCCTCATCCATGCATTGATAGTCACATTGGTCATCTATGAGGTTCTATGATCTTCTACAAGATAGATTTTACATTAGGATACCATTAGATGAGTTGGACATCGATGGACCTACCATGGACTGCTTTTAGGAGTAGTTATGGCCTGTATGAATTTTTAGCGATGATATTTGGTTTAACTAATGCATTGGATGTATTAATGGACTTGATGAATAGGATATTTCATCCTTTTTTGGATCAGTTTTTAGTAGTTTTTTTCAATTAAATATTAGTGTACTCCCAACCCATAGTTGATCTTGACCAACATCTTATCATCACCTTGAGTACATTGAGATAGCATCATATTTATTACTGTTTTCTCCTGTTACTCATTGGTTTCCTCTTGTTCACATGTTATTACTATTTGATATTTATGGTTATAATGTGAAATGTATGGGCTAAACGCCCCGCTGAAAATTTTGGTCGTTGGTAGTCCTTGTTTGCGCACTAAATGAATTGAATGTTGGTTGGTTCTTGTTGAACATTGGAATATATAAATTGGTAATTTATGTATACTTGACTTATGAATGAACACCTCAGGATGACATGTGTTTTACTTCACTCACACCATGTATAGATACCATAGATACTTGATGTGTATAGACTATACACCCCTAGTGGTCATGTAAGGACTACACACTGTGTATTCCACAAAAATGTGATGCATAGCTCGTGAGGTGACTCAATATGTATTTAAAGTACATGCCTTTAGCTCAAGTTGTTCTAAATGTCATGTATTTTCAAAGGCATCATTCAGTCTTTGTAAGACTAACTTGGAATAAATTTAATATATATCAGATTAAATCGGGTATCTTATACATACACGATGTTCACCCTACTGGACACACCATGTATATGGATTTCACATGTGTTTAAAGGCATTTGTACCATGATTTGTTTTTATAAAACCCAAAAAATGCTACCTGATTAATTAAAACATAATATTAGTCAAGTTCTCGAGATCGAACCCATAAAGATGATGAATATGAATAAAGAATGGATGAATGTCAATCGGTTGACAAAAGAGTATGAAGATGGCGTGAAAGAGTTTATCAAGTTTGCATAAGATCATGCATGTAACCCTTGTCAAATCCTTTGTCCGTGTTTATGCTGTTGTTATTCAAGACAAATTAGTCCAGAGGAGTTGGAAGAACACCTGATCTGTCACGGAATAGATCGAAGTTATACGTGTTGTAATAAACACGGGGAAAAACCAATGTAGGTAGTGACTCAGAGAACACGACATTTTATAGATCATCTGATATGATTTGAAGCGTGAACAGTGAAGACGATCGTATGGAGGGTGTGATTACAGATGTGAACGATGATGAAGATCGTATTGAGGAAATGAAAAGGACAGTTGAAGATGAACATCGTGATTGCCAAAAATTGTTTGAGAAGTTAAAGAGTTGTGCAAAAACGCCAATGTATGCTGGTTGCACTAAATATATAGCATTGTCAGCCGTATTGAAGTTGTATAATTTGAAAGCAGGCAACGGGTGGAGTGACGCCAGTTTTACGGAACTACTTGCTCTCCTGAATGACATGCTCCTAGAGGATAATGAACTCCCAAGATGAACATATGATGCCAAACGAATGTTACGATCGATGGTTATGATCTTTTAAAGAATACATGCTTTCCCGAATGATTGTATATTGTTTCACAAGGACTAAAAATCACTTAAATAATGCCCAAAGTGTGGTGTTTCCTGATACAAGAAAGATGATTCTAGTCCTACGAAATTTTTATGGTACTTTCTAATCATTCCTAGGTTTAGATGCCTATATGGAAGTGAGAAGACTGCAGGACAATTGACATGGCATGCAGATACAAGAATTAAAGATGGGAAACTACGTCACCTGGTAGACTCTCCTCAGTGGAAGAGAATTGATCATGAGTATCCTGAATTTGGGAACAAGCCGAGAAACCTTCGTCTGGCGTTATCTACAAATGGGGTGAATCCTTTTGGTTTTCAAAGTAGTAGTCACAGTACATGGCCGGTTATGTTGGTAAATTATAACTTACCATAGTGGTTATGCATGAAATGAAAATACATCATGTTATCTATGCTTATATCAGGACCAAAACAACCGGGTAATGATATTGATGTTTATTTGGCCCCATTGATCTAGGATTTGAAAATATTGTGAGATTCAGGTGTTACGCTGTATGATGCTTACAAAAATGAACAATTCACTTTGAAATCCATGTTGTACAGGATGATAAATGACTTTCCTGCTTATGGAAATTTGTCAGGATATAGCATTAAAGGAACTCAAGGGTGTCTCATTTGCGAACAAGGTACACAGTCAATTAGGTTGAAACATTCATTGAAAACCGTGTTTCTAGGACATCGCAGATTTCTACCCCGACGACATAAGTACCGATCTTAGACAACATCATTCGACAGAAGTTTAGAGAAACGTACAACATCGTCTCCACTAACAGGTGATCAATTGTTTGAGAAAGTAAAAGATTTGGACACTACTTTTGGTAAACCATTTTCGAAAAACCTTATGAAAACTGGTTGGAAAAAGACATTAGTTTTTTTTGAATTACCATACTAGAATTGTCTGTATGTCAGACATTTTCTTGATGTTATGAATGTTGAAAAAAATGTATGTGATAGTTTCATCGGCACGTTGCTAAATGCACCCAGAAAAACAAAGGATGGAATTAAGGCTAGATTGGACATGGTTGAGATGGGAATATGAGAAGATTTGGCCCTAGTGAAGGGTGAAAAACAAACATTTCTTCCTCCTGCTGCTTACACTCTTTCCAGTCAGGAGAGATATCAGTTTTTCAACTTCTTGAATGATGTAAAGGGTATTCATCAAATATCAAGAACATCATGTCAATGGGGGATTTAAAATTAAAGGGTCTGAAATCACATGACTTCCATGTTTTGATGCAAGATCTAATTCCTATAGCTTTACGTTCCATTTTTCCCAATAATGTCCGCCATACATTAACGAAGCTCTGTTTCTTATTCAAAGCAATATGCAGCAAAATTATAGACCCGGCGAAATTTCCAACTATGGAAAGAGAAATTTCCGTCATATTATGTGAATTGGAAATGTTCTTCTCGTCGTCATTTTTTGATATGATGGTTCATTTGATGGTTCATTTGGTGAGAGAGATTCGACTATGTGGTCCTGTACATTATAGATGGATGTACCCCATTGAACGGTATATGAATATTTTGAAAGGGTATGTCAAAAACCGAAGTCGGCCAGAGGGTTGTATTGCGGAGCAATATATTTTTGAGGAAGCTGTTGAATTTTGTACTGAATACCTGTCTAGTTTGGAAATCATTGGCCTACCAAAATCTCGTCACACTGAGTGGCTTGAGGGTGAAAGAATTTCTAGAAGAGAGGTTGTCACAATTAATATTATAGATCAGGAGCAGGCCCACCTTTATGTTTTGCATAACAGTTTCGACGTTGACCCATATGTTCAAACCCACAAATAAATTCTTAGTCATTTGAATCCTTTTAGGGATGAAAAATGGATATCAGATACACATAATTGACAGTTTATAGGATGGTTGTGAGACCATATTTTTAAGCAGTTAGATGAAAATCTAGACTCAATTTCAGAACGACTTCGATGGCTGGGCGGAGTAGCAAGTGTGTATGTATTATCTTACAATGCTTATGCAGTTAACGGTTATACATTCTATACTAATGAACATGATAAAGACAGTACCATGCAGAATAGTGGGGTTACACTTGTGGCTGAGGCGATGCCTGTTTCCGGTGCTAAGGACAAAAATCCAATTTATGTGAATATGTCATACTTTGGCATCATCAAATGAATATGGGAGTTGGATTATACGAAATTCAAAGTGCCGATTTTTCAATGCAAGTGGGTTGATAACAGGAGTGTTGTTAAAATAGATTAATTAGGATTCGTGAAAGTTGATTTTAGTAAGGAAGGGGAGAAAGACGAACCATTTATAATGGCATCATAGGCAGTACAATTATTTTATGTTCCAGACCCCGCAAACCGAAATTGGTCAATTGTTCTATTATCGACCAAAACAACTGAAGGGTCATATGAAAGTTCAACGGAGGTTGACCCTTTTATAGGGACATCACAATCATTTCGCAGTGGTTCCAATGTAGATGGCGTTTTGTATGTCAGAGGAGACCACAATGAAGGAATTTACATAGTCGATAGAGGATTCAAATCTCTTCAGCCTTTAAAGAAAAAAAAGAGAGTAAAATAATCAGGTTATTTGTTTATTGTAACATACATTGTGTTACATTATGTTATTATCTATTCGCTGCTGTTTATATGTAATCTAAATTAAATATTGAACCACTTCTGTAGATAATGACTTCTACACCTGCTGATACGCCCAATCCCGAGTCACAAAAGGTCTCTCAACTAGCAGCCGGTGGTCCCACTACAGAGCAACAACAGGTTTCTCAACTAGATGCTGGTGGTCCCAGTGCAGAGCAACAACAGGTTTCTCAACCTGTTGTTTCTAGTCCCAGTGCTGAGGTACAACAAGTTTCTCAACCTGTTGCTGCTTGTCCCATTGTCGATGCTAGCGCTCTGGGGGAAGATATTGATGCTACTTATGAGGAAATGGTAGAAAATGAAACCCTGAAAGCGCAAAAAAAACAAGAGCATCGTAGTTTGACAATGTTAGCCAAAATCCTTAAGGCAAAAGCAAAAGACATCAATTTTGAGGTGGGATGGAATAAGCGAGGCCAACATGTTAACCCCAACAGATCCATATTTAGTAGTTACATTGGAATCGTCACTCGGCAACATGTGTCGATTGATGTACAGTTGTGGCACTATATTGTCACCGGGCTGAAGACACTAATGTGGGAAGAGATTACGGTAACATTATGATATCATTTTTTTAATTTATTAAAATAAAATAAAATACCAAAACATTGACTTACTCTTCATCATCCATTGCAGAGTGCATTTATAGTAGATGCCTCGCACAAGGAATATGTATTAAGATTTTCAGGAAGGATTCATAGAGGTTTCCGCATAATTTTAACGAAATATCACCTTAAATATGTAGAAGGGAAAATCAAGCCGCACCCACCTCCTCTTTATGCACACTTGATATCCCAAGGAGCGTGGGATACGTTTAGCAACCGTAGTGGGGAGCATACTTTTCAGGTACATTGTGTGGGGTAATACGTTGTTTGATGTTTTCTTGTATTCATCACTCTGATTGACAGTTTTTTATTTATGAAACAGCTAATGAGTGCTGAAAATAAAAAATGTGCAACAGAACCAGTGTACCCTTACAGTAAAGCAAGGATGGGGTACGCTGAACTTGAGAAAAAATTGGTACGTCTTTTAAATCTACCCTACTACTAGTATGTGACATAAAACAACACCATAACCATGTTTCTCTGTTTATATGCAGATTGATGAATCGAAATCAAAAGCTATATCCATCCCACGCCATGTGCTATGGAAGGAGGCTTGTGTAAATAAAGAGGGGATATTGATAGATGAAAACACACAAAAAGTGTGGGAAACATGTGTAAGTGTGACATAATATAAATTTGATTTGATTTAAATTGCTATTACATTAGAATAACTACTTATTTTTCTATATTTTATATCTGAAATAGTCACAAGAATCAACAACAACCACACCAGATGCAGACATACTTTCAGCAGCCTTGAAGCAGCCAGAAAAGTATAGTCACGTCAAAGGTGCGGGTTTTGGGGTGACACCCCGAACATATTTTCAAAAACAAAAACAAGCGGGGGAGAAAAATGAAAAAATGGAAAAGCTGCAAGAACAATTATCTATTTTTCAAGAATAATTACAATACCAGAGAGATATGATAGCAAAATTGATGGGGGAGAGGCGAAGATAAGAAACAACTCAACAAAAAACTGTGTGTGACGATCTCGCCCCACCCCCCACCAGCTTTGAGGCGAGCCATTCCCCTAAAAAACCTGACTTAAATGAGGTAATCAATGTTTTAATAATTGTTTCTGTGAAATTTGATTTACATAGACACTGATACATTTCCTGTACTAATATTCCATAGGGTGAAAATGACTGTGATTTATATTATCAACTCCCACCTATCGCCTTGTAGCGAGGTCTACGGTGTTTAATACGCAAAACGGCATGCTACACAATAGACAGCTTCCAAAAGATCATCTTAGAGTGTCAATTAACATAGCTAATGAGCCGAGTGCCGAGCTACCTGTTCCAAATAACGATGATGACATTCATACGGTTGAACAAGCTGTTGGAACATTCATCGCATGGCCGACAGTTCTTGTAAAAAAACATGTCGACAAAAAGGTATCCATTTCCAATTTATTTTTCAAGCTGGACCTTTAACATTTAATGAAAAAAGGTCTGAACTGATGAATTTCATTACAGAATGACAAATACTGTGGGGTGAAACGAAATATCAGCTCAAAACTATCTCAAGGATCAACCAACCGATTGAAATGGTCTACTGAGAGCACCTTCAACCCGCCCGTTCTATATCCATAGTTAATATCATTGCAGGCTCATGTGGATACAAAGTTGAAAGACGACAGTACTCACATAGTTGATTTCGAAAAAGATATGTATGGAGAGGAAACATCAGATTTCATTAGTGATGAAAATGTAAATGAACTCCTCAAGTATGAATGGCTAGGTGCCTCAATTGTAAATGTATACATGAGGTAATTTTTCATGATTTGATTTTACAAAAGCTGATATACTCTGATAATTTTGACTAAATACATTTTATATTTGTCGCAGACGTATATATGAAAAACAATTGAAGGGATTTCCCCATGAACAAAAATTTGGACTCGTTAGTCCTCACACCACCTCTTCAAAAGACGAAATAGATTCTGATAAAGAGGCTGCAATAATGTCATCCCTGCTCAAATTGTTTGAAAACAAAATTACGGATGACAGACTCTTTTTAATACCAACGATTCAGGGGTAAAACTCTACAATTTAATCATATCAACTATATTTTCATTTTATTCTTTACTTATTCCTTTTTGTATTTTTAGGGAGAATTGGATGCTGATTGCAGTCAATTTGGATACTCCAAAGATTTATTTTCTGGATTCAACGCATGGATATCTAACAAACCGACCACACATGATAGCATTTGTTAATTTGTAATACACTAGATCCAACATTTTAAAACTAAACATCTAGTTATATAATTTATGTTATCTTTTAATGAGGATTCTGTTATGATAGGGCGGTGCATCAATATCGTCTAATGCATGGAATGAATCCAGGGCATAAGGATGAGCACGCCTACAAGATCTTCAAATGGAAAAGTATCAGGGTATATATAATAACATTTCACTATCCAAACACATATCAAAACAAATTACTTATTGTTGTCGATATTTTTGTAGTGTCCAAAACAAACAAACGGAAAGGATTGTGGTTATTATGTTTGTAAATTTATGAAAGAGGTCGTATTTCATCAACAAACTAGCATCCTTGATAAGGTATTTTCGAAAATAATTACGAGTTCATTTAAAATATTTATTAATCCTTTGTGTATTTATATTTTTTCAGTACTACCATGACTGTTGCAAAAACTCATATTCAGAAGATGATATACATGTGTTTAGAAACTAATGGGCAACATACCTGATGGAAGATTGTACACAAATAGGATGAAGGTGAATTCCTACTACTTATGTTATCTATATATGATCATTGATTATCCTCCAACCTTCTTTGGTGAATTGAGAATGCTCGGATGTATTGAAATCTTAATTTATTACTCAATGTTTTCTATCCCCGGATTCATATTATTGATCTTTGAACAAATCAATATTGAAGTAAGGCATGATGGTGTGCAGTCCATATGGGGTGAACGAAGAAACCATCAAGGATCAACAAAATCCATTTTCTGTATCTCATTTGTTTGAACTTGTATCTGAGCACATGTGTTGTTGTTTGACTTGCAAAATTATTTCTAGGTAGATTCATGAGATAATCGGTATCGTTGAAAGATTTTTTGGAACCAAAATATGTGTCCCAGGATAATTCAAGTAAGGGAAAGGCTGGTTGAGATGAAATCCAAGCTCAAACGACCAGTACTTCATCAAAAGAATCAACCATGTGATGCACCATCAAGTAGAATCTGGTCCTCGTGATGTTTTGAGGTGTTTATGAAAGGTATGGGGAGTCTGATGATCCCCATGGACACCATAAATAATTTTTATAGATATCTCCACATGTTTTTTGTGCCTCGTGCCTCTTTACAAGGATCACTCCATTCACATGCTCCATCTTAGCACGTATGTCCCATTCATCCCATTACTACTCTTGGAAGAACCTGAGAATCTGACAATGCATAAGCCCCACAAAACCCATACTCATCCAACCAAGAGTACTCCTAGTGTGAAGGGAATCTAACCATGGGTAATACCCACAATATACCTCTTTTAAATATATGGGTTTTGATCCTTGTATTCTAAATAGGGTACGTAGGAAGCCTCCATGAGGTTAAATCCCAACCAATGGTAAACCATTGTGACCCCCTCACTGGGGTACACCTTCACTTATTTTCCCTCTTGTATTTACCTTAGTGGCGTCTGAATAAGTCTTCAAAATGAGAAACCTTACCTTTATGGGATGCACCACACTTGGGTCAGACCTCATTGGGCGTTTTGATCCATCTATCAGGTAAACATTCCAGGTGCTCCCTCCTAGAGATATACCTACCTAATCCACCTTTATAAGTGTTTTGATCCACCTAGGTCTTACATCTCTGTAAGACATTAAATCATGACCCTCTATCCTTGTGGGATGTTAAACTCATGGAATACCACAAGTTAAACATGGATTTCCATTAATATATTCAATATTAATGTTTAATCAGTCCTTATTAAGGTATTGTGGAGGTGTGGTTTTATGTTTTCCAGCAGATTTCGGAAGATTCCAAGCTTTGTGTAGGTGATTCCATGCTTTTACATTATATGATGATTTTATTATGTTGTATTTGCTTGCTAAGTGTACTATATGAAATGTTTGTGTGGTTAAAAATGTGTTATCAAAGGAATTTGGGGTGTGTATAGACTTGAAAGTTATTTTTAAAATGAATGCAGATGTATTTCTTGTGGATTTTCATGCTTAAGTCCTTTAAATGTGTTTGAAGAAATGAGAAAGTGGTGTGATGGGTGTTTTCAAATGGATTTAATGTGTTTGTGAATTTTAAAGAGGGTTTTCTTATGAGATGTAGATAGTCTATATATGTGTATTTACATTGAATGAAGGTAAATGAGAATGTGTTGATATATATGATGTGTATAATGTAAATTGAGCACAAATTTCATACAAGGTATTTTCTTTATTGTGTGCAGGGGACAGGTTGAGAGGGTAGGGGTGGTTTTCTGGGGGAGGGGGAAGGGGGCAAAGTGGTAGGGGGAAGGGGTAGGGGTGTGCTGGGTTCTTTTGAAATATATAGGGGGTGGGCAGGGGGTGTGCAATGGGCAAGGGGGAAGTGCAGTGGGCAGGGGTGTGCTAGGGAAGGGGGCAGGGGGTGTTCAGGGGGCAGGGAGTGTGCAGGGGTAGGGGGTGCTCGGGGGTGGGCAGTGTGTAGGGGGTGTGCTGGGGAAGGGGGCAGGGGTGCTTCTTTTTTATGGAATGGGGGGACATATAGCCATGGTATTAAACTGTGGTTATAGGTATATAGCCAAGGTTTAATATCGTTGCAAAAGGCCCATCATTGGTATCCAATAGCATCATGATGCTGTGGAATGGAGACCAAAATCCCTAATAGTTGAAACCAAAGTTAGGGGAAGAAGGAGAAGAATATAGAGGAGGATAATAGGGTTAAAGATATTCCACCACTCTTTTAATGTAACTGATAATATTTGATTTATCTCAAAAGTAAGGGAGATATCCCATTGGGGAAGGGAGAAGGAGGAGAGTGCGTGTAAAGGATTTTGTTGAGTGGAATGAGGGATATACGAGGGTAACCCGCTTTAATGGTTGATAGTGAAAATTTGTTAATTCCACTCATTAATTAGGTGAATTATTAGGCCTAAGGGTAAAATAAATCATTTTCCAACAACATGGGAATCAATATAAACACACTTCTAATCCGTATAGTTTCATTGAGTGGCTTACAATCCATTATTCAACCATATAGAGATACTTCCCCAAAAACTCATACCTTACACAAGTTCATCACATTATTTGACAAACTATTAACCATCAATGTGAGACCATCATAACCTTAGAACCAAACTGTAGGTTTATCTATTCCCCCTCGAATCATTAAATAGCCCATGTTCTACTAAACATTGGGCCATTTTATTATTATAGATGATTAGCCCTAACCATGCTCCAATTTCGTTAATTGGTTATTTTATGTTTTGTGCCTCACTAGTATAATTCCATTTAGCAACCCCATTCTTTATTTCATTATTGTATTACTAACATAATATTTGTTTTATTACGTAGGTGAAATCTTTTTCCTCGGTTCGAATGCTTTGTTCGGAAACCGCCGCCATGGACGACAATTTTTTAGAGCGGATGGATGCAAAAAGGATGGAACATCATTGTTTTTTAATTGTTTGTTGGATAAATGTAATTGTAACCAAATTAAACATTGTTTGAAATGTATATAGAAGTGTGTTGTTTTGTATTCATGATTTCAAGTAAATGTGTGTATCATTTTTGTTCTTTTGTGCTTTGTGTGTGGGTGTTGTTTGTGTTGTGTGCAGATGTTGTTTGTGCTCTGTGCAGGTGTTGTAATGTGTGAAGGTGTTGGGCAGGTTCTGTGCAGGTTCTGGTTTTGCAAAGGATCTTTGGCCTTTATCAGCGCTAGTTAAGCGCTGATAAATGGATAATATATCAGCGCTATTTTGAGCGCTGGTAAAGGTAGTTTTTATCAGCGCTCAAAATAGCGCTGATATATTATACATTTATCAGCGCTGAAAATAGCGCTGATAAATACTACCTTTATCAGCGCTTGTTTAACGCTGATAAAGGAGACCCCCCCCCCCCTTTATCTTCACTGAGATTAACAGCACTTTTTTAGCACTGTTAAATGTCGTTTTTAGCGCTATTATAAGTCATATTTGTAGTAGTGAGATCATAATGATCTGAAGTCACAATTAGGATGTGATTTCTATCTCAATAGAGGATTTGTAAGCTAGAAGAGTTCAAAGTAGCCAGTTGTCATTGATTCTAGAACAGAGTCTGAGTATATAGCAGCTTTTGATGCAAACAAGGAAGCCGTTTAGATTTGAAACTTTGTTCAGAATCTTAATGTGGTATTTAGTAGTAAAGACCCTATCACATTGTATTGTGATAATACTGTAATGGTGGATCTTGAAAAATAAAGAAGGTCGCACCAACGGGAAAATCATATACTCTAGAAGCATCACCTCTTGATGGATTTCTATCAGAGGGGTGAAGTTATGGTGAGCAGAGTATCCATGGAAGAGAACGGGGAGGACCCCTTGACTAAAGGCATATCTCAGCAGAAGCATGAGTATCATGTGAGAGCTAACAGACTGAAGGTTGTTAGTAGTTGGCTCTAGTGCAAGTGGGAGTCTATTGGAGTTGGTGCCCAAGAACCAACTTTTGTGTACTTTATGATAAACATGTATTCATTGTTTTGAATATTAATAAACTACACCATGATTGTTATTATGTGTGACATAGTATGTGATAATGTCCTAAGAGTAACTATCACACTAAAAGGTTACAGCAATTCCTCGCTATGAAGAGAAACTGGGAAGTGCTACGACACTATTCTTGAATATATGTTCTATATCCATATGATATCATTTGAGGGATGCAAATGATACATGCTATCAGGGGTGGAGACTCTTAGAACTTTGAGGCACCTTCCCATGGTGTACGCTCCTGGTAATATCCAGTAAGATATTATGAAAATGAGACCCGCTAGTAGGAAATCCACATTTATACGTGTCATTAGATGTTCATATCTGTGGACGTGTGCATTGGTCCTTAAACTTTAAGATTATTATTTATGAATAATACGAGTTGCATACTTTGTTGTATTGATGAAAACAGTAATGACATATGTTCGCGGCGAGGTAGGATGTGTTGGGTACGTCACAAGTAATATTGCATTAACAAATAATATGAGAAAGGATCTATCCCTTCTGTTCTTTAATGAAAGTTAATATCTCAGGTCCTTTGATGGAAATGATGTAATCTCAATAAATGCATGGTCATGGTGTTCTATAGGCAAATTCTATTTCAAAAAAGACAAAGAAATAGATAATCAAGTATATAGGTTGATGGTACTGGCATGCAACCTGCTCGATTGAAAATATTGTGATAAATGGATTATATTACACGATTAGCGTTCGTATGGGTGATATGTCATTGCAGCATTAACTTCTTTCTTTATGAGTGTCTTGGCGTGTTGCTAGATACTAACCTTGAACTTTAGGTTGTTTCACCTAATGTCACTGAGAAAGAGGTCTAGAGGGTCACACACTAAATGTATCCAGAATCTCAGTTAAATAATATATATTATTATTTACTATTTAATAGGTTGAATAAATATTATTCTCGTACATGGTTTAATAATTATTAATGTATGCTTGATCACATATAAATATTTATTTTCTATTTAGTAAATATAATATTTATTTATTTATTTTCGAATAATGTAGTGATATTTATTTAATAAATAAATAGTCATTATTCAAGGTCTGATAATTATTATGGAGGAATAGTGGACTAAGTTTTTAGGTCTGATGAGAAATAATAAATATTGAATATTATTTGATTAAATAATATTTAATTATAATTTGTATGTTAAGCGCATGTCGAGAAATAATGATATTATTATTATTATTTGAAATGAGGTTTCGCTAGGATTAAATAAATAATTAAGGGTACTTGTGCAATTATTTTATTTTAACCCTAGTGATATATAAACTCAGTTATATTATTTTCTCATTGATCCAATTCATTTGTCTTGGTTGTACTCAACAAATTTGGAGAATC
This sequence comes from Viscum album, assembly GCA_963277665.1. Taxonomy (NCBI): domain Eukaryota; kingdom Viridiplantae; phylum Streptophyta; class Magnoliopsida; order Santalales; family Viscaceae; genus Viscum; species Viscum album. Next base: position 1,840,368,888 of record OY728125.1, read on the forward strand.
ATCTCAAGCCTACAGAGCTCCCTTCTTCAAGAAGGCTCCCAAGAACGGAGAGCAATCCTCATCCACCGGATCAAGGAAAACACTTTGGAAGCGATTCTCGAAGCGATCAAAGGCGGATGACGCAAGCACAAGGATCTGTCGTGCCAGCACCTGGAGATCCCTTCGGCGACCTCTGGAGATTTGTGGAACACGTGTGGATCACTGCTATAGGAAATCTACACTTCGTTTCTACAATGCAATGACAGTGGACCATAGATCTGTCACTGGATTCATCAACAAAGAAAGAATTACAACCAAGTTAATTCTTTATTTAATTAAATTAATTATAAATAATATGTGATGATCATCTCTCTCAGTTCTGGTGTAATTACCCATTGTCTATTTCTTTGATTCAATTTTATTGATCGCGACATTCATCGTCACATAGATCTCAAATTGATCATCGATTATGACAAAAAAACAAAGTTGGGAACCGCCCATTGCACACTTCCACTGTGCCCGAAACCTACATCTGGTAGCACTGATAACAGTATCAGAGCCAACACATCTTCTGTGGATATAAAATTAATTAATTCGAGTTGACTCTAAATCATGTTAAAGTCGATCACAAGATCATTTGTTGATCTTCTATCTGACATCCTCATGTTGAATGACCTCTACATCATGAAGACTTTGTTCATTGTTATCGGCTTCTCATACAGGTTCGCCAGAGCTTTCATTAGCTCTACCGTGGACTTCAGTTCCCGAAAGTTATAGGTGACCTTCCATGCCAATGATATCTAAATCAATCCAAGTGCCTTTCTATCCAAGCCTTCCTCATTCTACTTTCTTCATTATCTCTATTTTGACTCCAATCAAAGGAACTTCAAGATCCTTTTGAATCAGATAGTCCTCTATTTACACCTCCAGAAGCTAAAGTCCTTCCTATCAAACTTGTCTATTTGGACCTTGCCTTCTTTCAGCGGCATACCTTCTGATATAATGAATCCCACGGAATTGAATAATATCAAGACAAGAGTGTTATATGAGTTTATTGTCGAGTATGCTATCGAGCCTTGTTGAGCCACATACTCTGATACCACTTGTTGGGATTTAGAACACCGATTACCGGAAGTTAAACCATAAGAACTTCAACGTGCAGAACAAAGTACCAGAAACTCCCCAAACTAAAAGAACCCCTCAAAACTGATGTACCCGAACTTAGGGAGTCGAATGCACCTTAAATCGCAACATTGAGTCAAACAACTCACACACACTCAAACAAACACACGACACATGAAATAAACATTTAAGTGAAATAAAGCATAAGAAATGGTCAACAAAGATTTACGTGGTTTAGACGTTAGTCCTCCATCCACAAGAGAATACTGTTGTTTCCTTTCATTTATCGAAAATTACAAGATTACAGTCACCGTCGACAAGTCATCCAATAAGATCACTAATTGTTTTCGAGACACACATACAATTGGTCCCACCCCCACTTTATAGTGGGGTCCAACCAGTCAACTGGTTTCACCGACTTTCGGTCTTTGCAGGAGCCCCTCCATTGAACATGGTAACATTTGATTGCCTGTAAGTCTCCCCACCGCAACATTCGGGTTCTGATAAATCGAACAAGTCACTCTTACATATCATTTCAATGACTCTTACGTAATCTTTTTGCCACAAAACTGTCTAGAAAAAGACCTTTACGTGTCATCATCAAGGTCTTCCATGTCCGTCACAATTTCCGTTCATCCATCTTCTGAACCACCACCAGTACACCCTAGTTCCCGAATGTAACTTTCGGACCACCTACCTCCACTTGGTTTTCGTTACTACAAGTCTCCATCGGATGAAACACAACTTCCGAAGTTTCTATTTCAGTTTGAATTGGAACATGAAACTATGGTTCACATCCCGAACAGATTTGGGTGTCTTTCTTGACGGGGTCGTGCTAATCTTCTATATATTGGTGCAATTTTATTACTTGTCTCTCAAGAGATAATGATAGTATGCGCATTATTTATTATTACATGATTAATAATAGTGTCACCTTCTTGAAAAACAATAATGATGCACACTATTGCGAGATAATCCTTTGAATGCACACCAAAAGACCCACTCAATATTTATTTTATTATTATTTTTTGAATGTGTTTATATTTGAATGAGTTATTTTTTGACATTAATTTTTTCAATCATTTTACCAAATAACTAATATCATATTATTGACCCATTAAACGCGGCATTGAATGGACGAACATGGCACTGTTTTCTCATTAAATATCTTACTAAATTAATTTACTGATAAATAATTAATACTTAAAGGAAGTAATCATATGCTGGCGCAGCAGTGGATTTTGTGCCCATAATAAAAGCCTGGCAACGAAGTTCCTCCACGTTGCAGCGTCTCCGATCTGTCCTTTCTTCCTCTTCTTCGCTTCTCCCTCGAAACCAGTTATTAATGGATCGATAGCCCTTTCCCTGAACGTATTCTTCCTTTTCCCTCAAATCCATCTCTCTCTCCCTCTTCCCACCCCCTCTCTGATAAGCTGAACAGCGGCATTTCTCTCTTCCCTCTGGTGCTCACCGTTGAACTTTCATCCTCATCTCGTGATAATTCAAAGTCAAAGAATCGAATCCCGAGACTTCCTTGTTTTCTTCGTCCAAGAATTTCATCCGCCGGCCCCTGACTCCTGTTTAGACTTTTCGTTTTCGTTTGTTTTGGACGCTTTATAGGCGCCTGGTTTGAGTGGGAGGCGAAAGAATTCCGGGAGCGATGGCGGTCGATCTCTGTTCTGAGGTTTCCGGCGGAGGTTCGGTGTTCAGTCCGAGAATCTCCTTCTCCCGTGATTTCTGCCAGACTGATGGCGCTACCGCAGAGCAGCACAGCCTGCTTTCAGATTCTTCGACGGCGGAATCCTGCTTCGATTTCGATTTCTGCGTCCGGGAGAGTTTCGACCGGGACGCGTCGTCGGCGGACGAGCTATTTGCAGGCGGGAAAATCCTCCCGATCCAGATCAAGAAGAAGGAGGCTCCACCAAAACCACCGACGGATCAATCCACGCCTCCGCGCCTGCATCCGAGCGACGGACGTCAGAATCCGAGGAGCGTGAGCTCGAAGGGGATCAAGAACGCGATCAACGATCCGTACGAGAAGCAAAATTCGAGATCCTTCTGGCGTTTCAACCGGAGCAGCAGCTTGAATTGCGGCAGCGGATACGGGCGGAGCCTGTGCCCCCTGCCGCTCCTGTCGCGCAGCAACTCGACGGGATCGAGCCCGGTCGTCAAGCGATCACAGCTGCATAAGGACGGTTACGGCCGCAACGAGAAGCAGAACTCGGCGAAGCAACCGCCCTCCGCCGTGCCGCCGGCGACGACGCCGAGGAGGAGCCAGCATCTCCCGAGGCCTCCGCCGAAGAAAACATACGGCGCGAACTACTCGCAAAACCGTAATGCCGGCGGCGTTCGAGTCAGCCCCGTCCTGAACGTGACGCCCTCATCCATCTTCAGGTTCGGTTCATTCTTCGTTGCCAGGGATAAGAGTAAGAAGAGGTAGGGGATGCCGTGAGTCGCCCCCATGTAAACCCCTAACCGTATTGTGAGCCGATTCGATCAGGGTTAGGTTGGGGGAGGTGGTTGTCGACCTGATGGGTGCAGGGGGAGCGTGGGTTGGGTTGGTAGGCGCAGAGATGGCCCCAGCGGCCATGGCGGGGTGGGCCAATGCTTCGGTTCGTTTGAATAATTCATGCCCACATGCTCTGCAGGGCGCAAAAAGACAGGCAGCCAATCCTGCTGGTTTTCTTCGCTGGCTGTCCATTTCTCTGCGATTTTGCATCAGCCCTAGTGTTCGCATTTTTCTCTGCTTTGCTTTCTGCGTCATTGTTTCCTCTTCTGGCGGAGGAAGGTGATGGGTGGTGCATCCTGTTCCCCGACCGGCCGGGGAATTGGACGGGACTGAGGATTCCTCAGCCATGGCGGAATCCGGAGGGTTCTTTTTTCCTTGGGCTCGTCTTTTTTTTGTGTTTTGTTTTACATGCCAGGATTAATGAAATTTGTCAACTTAATAGTTGAAGGCACAAGGTATTTTTTAAAATGAAATTAGACAAAACTATCTGTGACACTAAACCAATTACTTCATGTACCTGATATCTATAGAAATTTAGTTTTTGGACTCACTTCTTGCAAAGAATAACTTAAATTCATCTTTATTTCTAATAAAGTGCTCTCTTCAAGAGTGAATTGTATGTTGAAAAGGGTTATTTGAGTGATGGTCTGTTTTAGTTCAATGTAATGATTGTTGTAACTAAGGATTCTGTAACAATGGAAAGAATGATCCTTTGGTTTATGTGGCCCATTCTACTAATTTGAAGCATACAAGATTGTGTCATGTTAATTAGAATTCATTAAAGAAATTAATTAACATGGATATATTACTAACATTTGATTATTCAAGAAAGAAATGTCAAGTGTGTGTTTAATCAAAATTTTGTAAATTTCCATTTCATTATGCTGCAAGGCGTTTTAAACCTTTGGACTTAATACACATTGACATATGTGATATCAAACTAGTACCATCAAGATGTGGTAAAAACTACTTTATCACTTAGACAATTGTACTCAGTTTTTTTAGATTTATTTACTTAATCACAAAGATGGATTTATGGATATACTTACAAATTAAAAAAAATAAGATGAGAATAAGCTCAATAAGAGAATTAAACACTACAATAGATTAGGGGAGTAGCAGCGTTTTTTTGTTTGGCGTCGGTTTAAACTGTTGTCAAATGGTTTCGTGATGATTTTTTCAAACTGCTGCTAAAGTTGCTGTCAACAATCAACTAGCATCGTTTTCATCCATTTAGCGGCGGTTTCTAAGAAGTGTCGCAAAACGATATTTAGGGGCGGTTTTGTATCGCAAAACTGTTGAAGGTTTCGCGGCGGTTTAAATCACCATAAAAAATATTTTTACCATATATAGTGGTGATTTAAATCGCCGCTAGATATTAGTGTAAAAAAAAAGCTCACCCCCCAAAAGAAATGATTACAAAAACTATAAACAAATCCCAGAGATAGTTACTGATACACGAAAACAAAATAGAATCATATTGATATTCTAAAATCCATAACAGACCAACTGTAAATGGAGATTAACTAAAACATAATCAAAACATGAGAAAAATGTATGCCAAATTCAAATATATACATTTCTAGAACAGATAATGACTTTGTGTATATAAAAAACTGTAACGGGAAGTGATGATCAACAATAACAACTTGAAGAGTGTTAATATAGGCTTAACCAAGTCCGTGATATCAATAAACACAAACTCAACCTTATAAAGATAGAAACCTGAATCAAATAAAGATACATTGAAATATAAGCAACGTTCAACAGTTACAAGGTTGATAATAAAATCTAAAATCAATGGATTAGAAATATCATAAGGCAATATCAAATAACAATGAATGAAATACCTTATCAAAACACCAAAATCCACCACTAAAATCAATAAGAAATAAGTGCCTTTAAAATCAACAGACAACAACCTCATCAAGTTTCCACTTCATCCATGCTTATATAGAACTGCATTCCACAATGTTACCAGATCACTGCATACCGCCACATAATCACATAACCCCACCATATATACAGAACCCCACACTTCATTTTACAACATCAACACCTCTGCATATCCATTGCACACCTCTTTTACATTGCCACCACACATCCTCATAAATCCTTACCGCATCATCACCAAACAACTTCCAACACACTACAAATAAAAAAATAGCATGAAATCAATTATTATATTAATTTTCCCAAAACAAGGCTTCACATAACAAGTTAATAGTAAACTACTCCCCCATAATCTCATTGATCTTTCCTCTATCGATCCCTAAAAGCTTCCAACCTCACTATAAGATAATAAACTTTCCACCACAACCCAACTTTCATTCTGGAAACCACACAACACCCCCAAGCCAAGAAGCATAACAATGATAACATGAGAAACAATAGATGAAAAAAAAAACTTATACACCCATGACTTACTTCTTACTTCCTCATTTTATGGGCCAACCTAACTCTCCCTCCTAAAACGAGCCTACTAAAATCCCTTCTTTCATCACAGTAATCACAAGCCACCCATCCCAACTCTATTATAATATTTAATAAAAGGACATAAAGATTACACCTTCTCATACATCACCCATCACCGAACACAACCCCTAGACCATAACAACATTACTTTAGTAGGATACCAACCACCCCATATTTCTCTATTTTACCACACTTTTCCCTAATATTAAGACATAAACACATCACTTACTTGTATTAGTCTCAATATAATAAAGGAATGAAAAGAACTTCCCAACACAAACCCCTAAGAAGAGCTACCCATTATCCATCTATAATTCCACACCAACTCCTGACTTCCCTAGAATATTCCCATCCATTTACTCCACCAAAAGCAAAGTAAAAAAGTCATCAAACTATAATGGAATACTTTACATTGAATCATTTAAAAAATATCCCAAAAGAGCCTAAGAATGATGAGTATAAGGGAAACTTTGGAAGAAAACATAGAAAATCAACCAAGCATATAGATTTCATGTAATGGAAGAGAAATACAGATATCTCCTACCTCAAACCACAACATGGTTTCTCAATAACCATATCATTGTGTTAGTTTATCAGGAGTTTATGTTGGGCAAAAATCCCTCAAGGTATCATTGAAGCATTTTTGAGGTGATTGTGTTTGTTAACAAAGTGGACATCAGTGTTGTGATTGTTGACAAAGTAAATCATGACATACAAATTTGTTGACAAAGGGGATTTCATGGTGGCATGACGAGTTCAAGGGCTGTGGTCAACGATCCATGTTTGATTCAAGAACTTCGACAAAGGAATGGATGATCTGGAGGCGGTACAAAAAGAATAGATATAAGGTGGCACCGTTTTCCAGTGTTTGCCAAATTTTTGGGCCTGAAAATCGACAAATGAAGAAAAGTGATTTTTGGAAAAGGTACTTGCATGCCATGTACTTGAAGGAGAGGAAACTTGTGTGCCTAATGTTTTTCAAGATCAGAAGGTCAAAATATGGCAAAGGAAAGAGGGTCGCACAGGTATTGGTGTGGCCGCGCAGGTGACTTGCGCGCCGTGAAAGGACCTGCGTGCCGGTGCCTAGGAGGGTTGGAAAGTTGCGCGCCATATGTTTTTCAAGATCAGATCTTCGAAATATGGCAAAGGAAATAGGGTCGCGCAGGTGTCTTGCAGGGGAAGAAACCTGCGCGCCGGGACTTGCGCGCTTAGGGGAGACTTGTGCGCTGCCGCATAGGTTGACCAAATGCCTATAAATACAGGACCACCCCTCCTCATTTTCAACGGAGTTCAAAACTTAGAAAAATCAGATCTCCCGTAGCGCTGGTGTGGTGGTCGCGCAGGTGGTGTGTGGTCGCGCAGGTGGACTTACGCGCCAGTGTTTGAAGTTGCACGCCGATTGGTAGTTGCACGCTAATATTGGCTTGGGCGTAAAAGGAATTGAGTCGCGAAAGTTTGGAGTTGTAGAAAATTGTGCCGCATAGGTGGTAGAGGCAGACCTGTGCGCCAAGTAAGGTTGATTCCCCGGCAGTGTTTTTGGGCTACGTGGAAGCTGGAAGTTTTCCCGATACCTTCGATGCAAAGAGAGATTCATCTATGAGTGAAAGTTGGACTTCAACAGAGCATCCACATACAAACAGAGGACGTATTCATTAGAGATAATGAAGAGACCTACAGGTCTATAAACTGTGAGTGAATCCTTTCCAGAGCAGTGAGCAAAGGAAGAGGAAGAAGGTGATCCTCTCCACCGGTAGTGAGCCAGAGAGAGAGAAACATGGAGTGACCTTTGAGAAAGCAGTGAACTGACCCTAAACCTTATAAAGGCAGTGAGCCTGTGATAGAGTGATTGTTCCCGAACCTTTGTATCCACATCTAGTGAAGAATAGTGGAATTTTGTATGACCGACAACTTGTCGGCGTATGCTCCTTGGACGTAGCCTAGTGAGGGTGAACCAAGTAAAAATCTCTATGTCTGCCTGCTTACTTTCCTGCATTGCATTTAAAGCATCATCATCAGATAAAGAAGAAAATAAGTGATCATAATAAACACACAAGTGCAAACAAAGTGACCCTTGTAATAAAGAGGTCAAGATCCAGTGGGGCAGGAAGAACTTTGAAAAAGAATATCCATACCCCGATTCACCCCCCCTCTCAGGGTATATAGGCCCATGTTGGTCCTAACAATTAGTATCAGAGGGAATGTTTCTTTTATCATATTTGTTTACTCTGACTTGGTGTAGTTGATTTGTGTTTCTAAATCAGACTACTCTTATCTCAGTGTACCATGGAAAAGGGAAAAACATCAAAGAAGAATCAGAAGTCAGGTGATATCCCTCAGTGTGGAAGTGTTTATGGAAAAAGTGTGATTCAACTAAAAGAATCAAACAACTTACTAAAGGAAGGCCTGGATGAATCCGTCAGGGAAAAGATTGATTCACTCAATCGTGATGTAGGAATGAGTGAAGAACCTAATATTCCAAGTGATGCTGGAACTACTGATGATGAGGAAGCTCCCAGAAGGCGAAAAGTTAAAGTTGTCCATAAAATAAAGGAAGTGGATCAGAAGTTGAATGAAGAGATAAAATCTAAAGATATTTGGATCCAAGCACTGGAAACTGAGATCAACAAGCTAAGTGGTTTGAATCAAAGGCTTATTGATGTTGCTACTGATCTAAGGGAAAAGAATGATACTCAAGGTGGTGAACTACAAAATATGGCTAAAATGAAAGGAAAACAAAAGGCTGATGACTATGAAGAGAATCAAAAGTCAGATGAAGTTCAGAATCTGAAAGCCAGAAATGCTGATCTAACTACACAGATATTGGAACTACTTCAGAAGAATCAAAGGCTACAACAAGAGAATGCATGTTGTTCTGATTCTGTTGCTCAAGAAAAATTGGAAGTAAAGGAGCAAAGTGAAATGGTGGATAAGCTCACATGTGAATTGGAAGTTGAGATGAGTAGCAGGAAGAATCTCAGAGAAGAACTCAATGCTCAACTTGAATCAAGAGATAAAAAGATTCAGCAACTGGAGAAAGAGATAGAATCAGTCAAGAAAGAAATGGAAAAATCTCACTCCAAAGACAAACCCAAGTTTAAGGATGCCTTGCACTTGCTATTTGATTATCCTTCGGTGGGTGATGATGAAATGAAAGCTAAATATACTACTTTAGAGGAGAAGCATGAAAGGATTGTATCATCCCAAAGTCCATCCATTTTGGGAAAATCTGGAATTGGATATGATAATCCCACTTCTATGCATGACAGAAAGAGAGTCATGAATAGTTACATAAGTGAAGGAAATCCTGTAGGTGCAGGAGACAAGCCTAAGAGGACAGTTACAAGAAGTAGTGAAAACATGTACTATTTTTGTGGGACTCATGGACACACATCAAGCTTCTGTTCAGAGGCTCTGGAATACATCTCAAGTTATGAAAATAGAAACTATACTAAATCTGAGAATAAGAAGAATCATCATGAGAGATCAGAGAGTAGAGTCTCCCAGAGGAAAACATTCATCAGATGCTATTACTGTGGAATAAAGGGACACACAATGAGTATGTGTCAAGAAGCCTGAGAGCTCAATATCAGAGGAAGAACTCAAGATGCATCAACATTTCTGTTGAGAGATAATGAAATGAGGTATTCCTTTAATGGAAAATGTTTTATATGTTCTGATTATGGGCATTTGGTAAGATAGTGCAGCAAGAAAAAAGCAGGAAAGGAAAAGGGACTCGAGAAGAGATTCTCGACTGCAGTGGTGTATAATGAGAAATCCTGCAATGAGAGACAAAAAAGTAAGTTGAATAATATGCTTAGAGCCTCAGGGGAATCACATGGAGTTGAAAGAAAGGTGTATCAGTCATCTCCTCTATTATACTCACAACCTCTCTCTAAGAAAGAACATGAACAAATATGCAGGAAAAAGGGAGGAAATTCTACAACTTTGAGTAAGAAGAATGTACGATCAGTGGAGGACTCACCAACAGTTCAAAAGAGTGTGGTGACTCAGATATCGGATAAAATAAAGATGAACAAAGAATGCATTGAGAAATTATCATGTCATGTTCCACAACGAGAAGTGGAGGAAAGAGAAAGACCCCTGCAATGGTGTAAGAAGAAAGGGAAGATGACAAGTAGAGAGATTCCTACCCAGAGAAGGAATCAAGAGAAATGGAGTTTTGGTGGAGCATTAAAGAAGGAAATGTGTACTAGTGGGTTTAAACCCCAAATGGTGATAAATTCCAAGCCTGCAAAATCCACATATCAGAAAAAGGTTCAGCATGTGGGTAATGAATGCTTAGTCATATGGCCAGAGCAATTGAAGTTGGCTAGACAGCTAGACGAAGCAAGGAAGGAGTGTGATGCTCTGTAAGAAAGAATCAATGGGTTGACCCATCGGGATTAACCACAATCCTCTTCTTGAGGATTCTAGAAATTAAACCTCTCTCCCTATGTATATAAATGATGTTAACTGATTAGTCAAGTATTTCAGGTTTTAGGGAGATTTGATCCAAGGGGAAGTGGCATCTAAAGATGCAAAGTGGACAAGCTGATATGCTTCAGAGTATCGATTGGATCAAATCGGGTACTAGAGTTGAAGAAGAAAGGGAGAAATAGAGAACAATAAGAAGTGATTGTGTTATTAACTTTATCTCTTGTTTCATACACCGAGTTCCAACTCAGTAGGCTTGGAGATTTGGTTAATGGCTCAATGATGAGTGCCAGATTAGAATAAATGATGCATGAGGAAGTGTTAAGTGACTCAGGGAGAGTAGAAGTGACTGAAGTTGATTCAGAAAAAGATACTGATGGTGAGTACGAGGAAGTAAAATCCTTATCTACACAGAAGCCAAAGAGTCGAGCTGAAATTGACAGGCAAAATATCATCAGTGATTAGTCAGCTCCAGTTCAGATAAGGAAAATGAAATCACTGCAGCAGGAATCTTTTCTATATTAGGTTGAACCTAAATGCTTTGCTGATGTAGTTGAAGATGAAAACTGGGTTCAGGCCATGAATGAAGAGCTAGATCGGATTGAGAAGAATCAAACATGGGAGATTGTTTCGAGGCCAGAAAATAAGAACATGATTGGGACTAAATGGGTCTTTTGCAATAAGATGAATGAATATGACACAATGATTAAAAACAAATCACAACCGGAGTGCAAAGGATACTCCCAAATAGAGGGTATTGACGTTGATGAGACATTTGCACCGGTTGCAAGGCTGGAGACAATCAGATTATTTCTAGCCATTGTAGTGCAATGAAAGTTCAAAGTGTTTCAAATAGATGTCAAATCAGCATTTCTGAATGGGGTTCTAGAAGAAGAAGTGTATATTGAGTATCCAGATGGTTTTCTCATTCATGAGGATGAGAACAAAGTTTGCAGACTGAAGAAGGTGTTGTATGGGCTGAAACAAGCACCAAGAGCATGGTACTCAAGGCTTGATCAGTACTAGAAGAAGCTTGGTTTCTAGCATGGGGGAGTTGATTACAATCTTTATTTCAGAAACGACAGTAATCAAAGGATTATGGTGTTCGTTTATGTCGATGACATAATTTTTGGCAGATCAGATGAAGCTCAGTGCAAACAGTTTTCCGAATTCATGAAAAATGAGTTTGAAATGTCAATGATTGGAGAGCTAACGTTTTTCCTTGGTCTACAGGTGACCCAAGGAAGGAATGGAACATTCATTTCTCAATCCAAATATGCCAAGGATATTTTAAGAAGGTTTGGAATGGATAATTCTAAGGAGATGAAGACTCCAGTGGCTACCCGGATGAAATTATCAAAAGATGAGGATGACAAGGCAATTAATATCACAGAATACAGGAAAATCATTGGAAGTCTATTGTACTTAACTGCAACAAGGCCTCACATTGTTTTCGCCACATTCCAAGCAGCAAGATATCAGAGTAATCCCAAGGAAAGCCACATGCTTATAGTGAAAAGAATACTTCAGTATATCAAGGGCACGATAGACTTCGGTTTGACATATAATGACAAATCTCAGATAGAGTTATTGGGATATACTGATGCAAACTGGTCCGTTTCAGTGGATGACAGGAAATCAACATCTGGAGGTTCATTCTATCTTGGTGGATTATGTATTGCTTGGTTAAGCAAGAAGCAGGATTGAATTTCATTAAGAACCATAGAAGTTGAGTATATTGCGGCCACTCAAGCTTGCACACAGTTATTGTGGATGAATCAAAAACTTGATGACATGGGAGTTGAAGTGAAGTCTTCGATTAGAATCTAGTGTGATAACTCAAGTTCTATCAATCTCAGCAAAAATCCCATCCATCACTCAAGGACAAAACACATTGAGATAAAGTATCATTTTATCAAGGAGAAGGTTGAGCAAGGACTTGTGAAGTTGGAGTATATGCCTACAAAACTACAGGTTGCAGACATTCTGACAAAGGCCTTACCCAAAGAAGTTTTTGAGAGGCATCGACTGGCTCTGGGAGTTCAGTCGACTCCCCGCACTTAAAAGAGTGTGGATGTGAAACCCCCCTCTCCCTGAGGTATGGTGTGTGTTTTCCCTAAGGTGCTGATATGTGTTCTCTACTTTGTTACAGACTGCAAAGGAGTGACCTTTGGGTTTGTTGACAAAGGGGGAGAAAATAGTGATTGTTCAAGGGGGAGATAGTGTGCCAATTTGATAAATCATGAATGATACGGGGAGAAGCTGATAGGTGGAGCAGTGAGATAGTGGGAGAACAATGAGAAAGGGGGAGTGTTTTAAATCTAACGATGCTAGAAGTGATCGATCAAAGAATAGATATCACGACAGCTGAGGATCATGATGAAAGTAGAAGAGTGGTTTTGGTAATGCGATAAGAATATTTCCAACAAATTGGTATCAGTTTGGTGTCAATAGTGAGTTTCATAGATGAAGTGATTCATTGATGAACTTTTCATTTACTCTTGTTTCTCACACCAAGCATTGCTCATGTGGGCTTAGAGTATGTGTTGAGAAAATCCTTGATCGCTATCAGGAATTGCAATGGGAGAATGGTGGATGAAGAATTAATGGTGTATCTTTTTATGGAAGAGTTATCAACAAACCCAAAGGGGGATATTGTTGGGAAAAAATCTCTCAAGGTATCATTGAATCATTTTTGAGGTGATTGTGTTTGTTGACAAAGTTGACATCAGTGTTGTGATTGTTGACAAAGCAAATCATGAAATATAAATTTGTTGACAAAGGGGATTTCATGGTGGCATGTCGAGTTCAAGGGCTGTGGTCAATGATCCATGTTTGATTCAAGAACGCCGACAAAGGAATGGATGATCTGGAGGCGGTACAAAAAGAATAGATACAAGGTGGTGCCGTTTTCCAGTGTTTGCCAAATTTTTGGGCCTGAAAATCAACAAATGAAGAAAAGTGGTTTTTGGAAAATGGACTTGCGCTCCATGTACTTGAAGGAGAGTAAACTTGCACGCCTAATGTTTTTCAAGATCAGAAGGTCAAAATATGGCAAAGGATAGAGGGTCGTGCAGGTATTGGTGTGGCCGCGTAAGTGACTTGCATGCCGTGAAATGACCTGCGCACCGGTGCCTAGGAGGGTTGGAAAGTTGCATGCCATATGTTTTTCAAGATCAGATCTTCGAAATATAGAAAAGGAAATAGGGTCGCGCATGTGTCTTGCAGGGGAAGAAACCTGCGCGCCGGGACTTGCGTGCTGAGGGGCGACTTGAGCACCGCTGCGTAGGTTTACCAAATTCTTATAAATACAAGACCACCCCTCCTCATTTTCAACGGAGTTCAATACTTAGAAAAATCAGATCTCCCATCACGCTGATGTAGCAGTTGCGCAGGTGGTGTGTGGTCACGCAGGTGGACTTGCGCGCCAGTGTTTGAAGTTATGTGCCAGTTGGTAGTTGCGCGCCAATATTGGCTTGGACGTAAAAGGAATTGAGTTGTGTAGGTTTGGAGTTGCAGAAGATTGTGCCGCACAGGTGGTAGAGGCAGACCTGCGCGCTAGTTGTGACTTGCGCGCCGATACTTGCACGTCGGGTTAAACCTGCGCTCCAAGTAAGGTTGATTCCCCAGTAGTGTTTTCAGGTTGCGTGGAAGCTGGAAGTTTTCCCGATACCTTCGGTGCAAAGATAGATTCATCTACGGGTGAAAGTTGGACTTCAACAGAGCATCCACATACAAACAAAGGATGTATTCATTAGAGATAATGAAGAGACCTACAGGTCTATAAACTGTGAGTGCATCCTTTCTGGAGCAGCGAGCAAAGGAAGAGGAAGAAGGTGATCCTCTCCACCGGCAGTGATCCAGAGAGAGAGAAACAGGGAGTGACCCTTGAGAAAGTAGTGAGCTGACCCTAAACCTTGTAAAGGTAGTGAGCCTGGGACAGAGTGACTGTTCCCGAACCTTTGTATCCACATCTAGTGAAGAAAAGTGGAATTTGGTATGACCGACAACTTGTCGGCGTATGCTCCTTAGACGTAGCCCAGTGAGGGTGAACCAAGTAAAAATCTCTATGTCTGCCTACTTACTTCCCTGCATTGCATTTAAAGCATCATCATCAGATAAAGAAGTAAATAAGTGATCATAATAAACACACAAGTGAAAACAAAGTGACCCTTGTAATAAAGAGGTCAAGATCTAGTGAGGCAGGAAGAACTTTGAAAAAGAATATCCATACCCTGATTCCCCCCCCATCAGGGTATATAGGCCCCTATTGGTCCTAACAGTTTAGTTACACAACACCACCACCAAATCCAAAGTCAAACATCATCGCTACCCGATGAACTAAGATCGACATCATCTCTTCCTTCGTCACTGTCTCCACTCCCTTATACTAACACCTACATGAAAATTTTCTTGAAAATTAAATAGTGTTGTCTTCACAAACCAACCCAGGTTGACCCTGAACCGGTACCCGATCCGGTCCGTGACATGTCCTGAAGGGCGTTCTTGATCCCCCACAGGATGAAAACTAGTGTCAGGCATCAAAACTTAATCGCTGGGAATGATTTGGCCCATAAAAGATAAGTAAATAAACAATAATAAACCGAACAATAAAACTAATCTCTAGCAATGGAAAAAGAAAGTAGAACCACACATACCTCCACGTGACCTTCCAGGTCACCACCCAACCAAAGGTCGACCTTGCTCCAATAATGAGAAACTTAGCCAAGAGAACCTGAGGAAATGAAAGCTACAACAGAAATGATAAAATAGGCGTGAGCATTAAAAATGACCAGTAGGGTCGCCAAGATAAACCACATAATCCAAGAATCTTACTTCCCAAAACAATCCAATGACACAAGTTTGAAATAAAAATATAAAAGTAGTATTTTCACATTTTAAAATAAGAAACATGTTTTTATCATTTAAAAAAAATCCAACACACGCTACATACCATTTCCAAAATCATTTTTCATTTTATAAACAAAACCCAAAACAAAATATACCAAAGCTGGGCTAAAGTAAAACAGGTAAACAATGCAAGCTGGAAATAAACTAGTATGATGAAAAATGAACAAGAAATGAAAATAATTCAATAACCATGGGTGATCCTAAACATCCCTAGAAGACCCCTGGACGTACTCGGCTCGGAACCACCTGTCGGCGTATGGTGAAGCTTCTAAGTCTATAACCAAATTACCGCCCTAAAACCGACCAATCCAGTGCCAAATCCCACCTAGCCTAACAAAAAATTCTGGGGGTACCAACCTGTCTAATCGGGGTTGATCAACAACCGTCACTCTGTCATCTAAAAGACGCTCAGGAACCCATGGTGGTAATAATAATACTGTGTAAGTAGGAGGCCCTCACACGCGTGACTCATCTCACCGCACTTGCCTACCCCAAACACATACACTCTATACGATAACCCATAAAGGGATATCCCCTATATAGAGGTGACCAATATATACATACATACACACTTGCATTATATCATCAAAGGTTCCAACCGGGCCGTCACACCATGAAATCATTGAAACCATTTGATACTTTTTTAAAAAAATACAAAAGTTGTTAAATGGGCGCACAGTAAACCAAACACAATCCTTTCAAAGAATTAACACAAACATTACACTAAAGATAAAAGTTCCAAATGTGACTTTAACTTATCATGTCCAAAAGTATTACCCAAAACATCACACAAACACCACTTTTTCTTTTACAAAGCCAAACATGCCCTTAAGTTCCAAAATGCACACCAAAACATTTTACAACTGCCAAACGAGCCTTTATCATTTTAAAAATCATGTCAAAACACATTTTAAAGGCAAATGACTGTGATTTAAAGAACACATTTAAAGTCCTCCTTAGAAATCTCCCAAGGGGAACCAACTTTATTTGAAAACAAAAAACCATTTAAGTTGTCGAGGCTTAAAGAGAAAACCATTTTTCAAGTGCCATCTTCATTTGAAAACACATTCAATGGTACACCAAACACCCAAGAGAATATTTGAAAACCCTTTCCACAAAGTCATCGCTTGATTTAAAAACCAAACCCAACCATCCAAAACATTTGGAAAAAATACAAAACAACCCCAATGAGACCATAAAACCCCCTCCAAGAATTTTAGCACACACATTGTTTAGGAAGCACAACTCATTACTTTAAAACCACAAAACCATTGCCTAATAATCATAAAACCTTTCCAAAACAATTTAACCCAAACAATAAGCTCTAACATTTCCCAAACCAAATTTACCGATCAACGAATACCATCAGTACTTCACAAAGGTGTAAAAATTTCATTAAGGATGCATTTCCAATCTTAATGAGCAAAGGCATTTTATAAAATAATTAGGGTTTATAAACACATAAAAATATTTGTTGAAACAATTATTATCAAGATTTCAAACCACATAAAAACAATTTCTTACAAAAAAATGGGTATTAATCAATCTCCTTTCACATTTGTGTGGATAAATATGTTTAAAGGAATACACTAAAACCTTTATTTTAATAACCTCTAACAATTTAAAAACACTATAGCAGACCAATGAAGAGTAAAATAAAGCTACGAATCAGATAAAATAAATACTTTGAAGAATTCAATGTCAATATAATGCATTCAAAAGGATAAACTCTGATTCACCTACCTCAAATAAAGCGTAGATGTGACAAAACCCTGATGGAAAGAAGAACAATCCCTCGCGGACCAACCGCACACGCTAAACAGAAAAAAAAGCACACAAAACACAATTGTGGCGCTAGGGTTTCAATAAATTAAAGAAAACCCCTAAAAATTAATAGGAAAACCAACGTGGTGGAGGAGGAGTGTGCCCACCAGAGAAGGAGATGACTAAAGATGGGGGTCGGGTTCACCGGAGGTCGGTCACACTGGCCGGAAGTGTAGAAGGCGGGAGAGGGGGGGGGGGGGTGCGGCTGCTGCCAGAGTGGAGGTGAGGTGAGGGCTGAGGTGACCTAGTGAGAATTAGGGAGTTTGGAGGTCGGTTGGGGAGAGGAAAACGCTGGGGGTTGAGGGCGCGGTTGGCTAGCCGAAGGCGTGGAGGGCCAGAGCGGCTGGGTGAGGGCTGGAGTGGCTGGGCGCGGAGAGCCGGGACGCCGAATGGAGGGCGAGGCGGGGAGCGTAAGGACGATGGCGGCTTGTGCAGCTGGGAGGAGGAAACCAGGAGGGGGCCTGGGTAGGTGCGCAATGCGGAACAGGGGGGGCAACGAGATTAGGCTAGGTTTTTTTTTATAATAATAATATAAATAATAATAATAATATAAAGAATAATAACAAACTTAATAATAATATAACATAATAATAAATTTAATAATAATAATAATAATAACAGTAATATAAAGAATAATAATAATAATAATATAAATAATAATAATAATACAATATTAACAATAATAATAATAATAAAAATAATGAGAAATTGCACGACATTTGGTCCGACTGTGCAGCTACCGCCAATCACGCCGTGACTGAACACGGGTTTGAAACCCAGTAAAATTATTAAATATAAAATTTTTTAAAATGGGACCCAAACCGAACCTTGGCGCGAGAACCTGAAGCCAATAAATAATAAAATAAAAATTAACTTAAAAAGTTAGGGTGTGACAATTGTATATTTAAATTTCAACTTAAAAACCAATAAAAGTTTGTGTACTAAATGATTATGAAATTGTGTGATTTACCTATTCACTCAAACCATCCATTGATGCAATGCTGCCGAAGAAACATCCAGTCATCTTCTAATATAATTTAACCAATGATTTTTGTAGAGCAGTGACCTTCACATCCTGCATCTTTATATGAGCCACTGTTGCTGGATTGTGCTCCTCTGTTGCTGAATTCTGTTTTTCATTGCAAGAAACTACCTATGAGAATCTCAAGGTAGGGAGTAACTACAACATGGATTAGTTGCTTTTGTAATCCCAGATGACCCGCCAAAGACCTCAGATGATAATGGTCCTAAACCCATCTCGTTCACGTGATGATGCTCATTCCCAAGGACTTGACCAAGTAGATCATCCCACAATACTGAGAAGGACTACACATGTAACCACTCTTATTTTTCCATGTATTACTATAGAATATTATATGGATTATTTTCAGAGTTAGGTGCTGAGACGACATGAGATTACGAGGCCTAGTGAGCCTGAAATTAATTTTTGAAATATATTAAATATATTAAATATCACGTATGCACGGTTTTCCTAAAAAGTGTAATAAATATTAAATGGAGGATCACATCAGAAATATAAGGCCATCGATGAGTTTAGAGTGTGGGTTTAACCATACACACAACATAGCCTTTTTCGGCTTTAGGATTTTTTATAAATTGCAGTCGCAGATAAATAAATAAAATAAACAAAATAAATTATTTATTTTATTTGTCATGAAACATCAACCTGAAATCCTCTTTAAATACACAGTAATGAGAAGTTCCAAGGGTTGGACTCTAAACCCTGGATACCTAGAGGAACATTGGAGGAGAGAGTCCTTGGCAGATAATATCAGATTCGGATTGGGATCGAGGATCATTGCATCATCACAATTCGAGGATCTCGCCAACAACAAATGATACAAATTCATTCTTCGTTAGTGATCGATCCATATCAAGGTAGAACATTTTTATTTGAATTTATCATTATTAATTTATTCCTATGATGAATGCGAATCAATCAACTAATGAATTGATTTTTGGATCATGCATCTTTCAGGTATGGGATATATATTATCCAGGATTGGGGGTTTCTATGATGATTATATTATATCTCTTCATTCATCATTCTAACGAAAATGAATCGAGGCCAAAAAAAACATTATCTGAGGTCCATTCATCATGTTTGTGGTTTTTACATTTCTTCTCCCATTCTTCGTTCATCGTGGGAAATTCCTTTGGACCACAGTTCAATGAATAACAAGAAATCAATCGTTGCGCACCTGTTTATTGGCACAATGGATTGATATCACAGATTTAGGTTCAGATTGATGATGGTGTCAATCCATGACAACAGACCAGGACCAGATCAAAGTTCTTCACATGAATCATGAAATGAGATGACTGGGAGACCCGACTGATGGTTTTACCATGCGAATCAGATGGATGGAGTCTGGTGAGTGTCTATGATGAGGATCAGTCAGACCATATCCATGCTTTCCAGCGTGATTCATGGCCGGATCAGAGCCTGAAGGAGAAGACAGTGATGTGTGAAATGGCTTCGTGGGTTTTGGAAAATCATGATATACACGACGTTTAATTCAGGAATACACTCCATGTGGGCTCCTGGATGCATCACTAGGGTTTTTTTTGAGGAAGAGATAAGCATCACATGGCATTTCACACATGTCACACGACATGCAAAACTACTTGGAAACTCAGCGTGTTCTCTGGGAGTACATGACCAAGAACATGGCCAGGAACATGGCTAGGAACATGGCAAGACCAAGGGTACACTGGAAGATCCATGTACTTGAAAACGACTAGGAGTACACGAGATCGTACATGCTATTTACTCGGACACAGACACAAGAACGAGTTGTGTTACATGGGTAGGACCCAGTGCTGAGGGGCATGCCATGTACTAATAGTACACGCCATGTACTCTTTCAAAGATGGATTGGATCCCTTGTCCTCTTCATCTTGGAAAAGCTTCATTATGGTATGTTCCCTTGATCCTTTTCCTAATGGTTTAGTATGGAGTCATGTCCTATGCTTAGGATGGTGAACCCATATGAGGAAATTCAGTCTTAGATAGAGTTTTGGAAATCCCTCCATGAGTCCTAGAGTGAGATCCTCTACCATCATTATCTCCCTAGGTGGGTTTCTTAGTATCATCATGACCAAAACTATACAGGCATCGATCCCATACTTAGAGGGTTAATCCAGATTGGGTTGTTGGTATAACCCATGGACTTTGGAGTGATCCTCATCTATGTATAATTCTGTTTAGAGTACCAATGTGTACTTCTTATGGAAAGATCTGATGAGCATGACCTCTCAGATAGATGTCATCAGTGCTATGTGACTCGTGGAGTGTGTTCTCCCGGATGAGTGTTATGTGGAACTTTCAAGTAGGAATCCTAGACTGACAGTACTATTGTGATCTTAGTTGAGACTGTGTGTCTACTATGAGTATATATGGATATTCTAGTTATATGTGCTATTGACATATCCCTATGATGAACTAACTATTATTCTTGATGCTATATGCTTAGTGATTTTAGGGTGTCCTTCTGGGTATTGTTATACTCACCCTTGTATGAGATTTTTCCACACGTTTCATGTCATATGAAAATGACCAACCTTTTGATGGAGTCTTAGAGCGACTAGGACCAAGCAAATCTTAGTGATTCGGATAGATCGAGGTGTGTTCTTGCGGTTACCTTGACAACAATCCTCACCACTTTACAGGTTGGAATTGTTTTCGTTTTCTTTTATAGGGATTTTATTTGGACCCTTACTTTCTAGTACTTGATATTTTACTCTGATGGTGGGATTTTAGATGTATTCATGCATGGTTATTGGTTGTTTTACATTTCAACATTGTATGAGCTTGGATATGTGTGTGTGTATACAGGTACATTAGTATAAGACCTCCCATGTATGAGATATGCCTACTCATCATTAGTTGCCAACCCCAACCAATTGGAGGTGGGCTCAGGGTATTCACAGTTCGGGCCTCATTGGGTTGGGTCGTGATAGAGTGGTATCAAAGGAGTCAGTCCTAAATTAGGACTAGAGTATGTAATATTGGTTTGGGAAAATAGTGTTAAGTGTTTCGAGTTCAGATCTCAGGCTATAGACTCTAGTATTGGTGTGGCGGCCTACTTATCCATACACCAAGACTTTGACAGTAGAAAATCCACATTTATAAGTGTCATTGGATGCTCCTATATGCAAACATGTGTATTGGTCCTTATACATTAATATTATTATTAATGGATATTATGAGTCATGTAATTTGATGTATTGATGAAAATCGTGACGACAGATGTTCGCGGCGAGGTAGGATACTTTGGGTGCGTCATGAGTAATATTACATTAATGAATAATATGATAAAGGATTTATCCCTTATGTTCACTAATAGAAGTTAATATATCAGTCCCTTTGATAGAAATGATATAGCCAAAATAAATCCATGTCCATGGTGTTCTATAGGCAAGTTCTATTTCTAGAAAGTCAAAGAAAGAGATATCGAGCATACAGGTTGATGACACTGACATGCAACCTGACTGATTAGAGATATTGTGATAAATAGATTATATTACATGGTAAACGTTCGTATGAGGTGAAATGTCATGCAATATTAAATTCTTTCTCTATGGGTGCCTTGGCATGTTTCTAGATGCTAACCTTGGAATTTAGGTTGCTCTTCCTAATGCCAATAAGAAAGAGGCCTAGAGGGCCACACACTAAGTGTATCCAAAATCTTAGTTAAATAATTTATCATTTAACAAGTTAAATAAATATTATTCCAAGTTGTGGTTTAATAACTATTCATTTATGCCTAATCTCATTTATTCTGTCACTAGTTATTCGAGAGAATATATTGTGGGCAGAGTAATTAATAAATATTGAGGAGGATTGGAAGACTGAGTTTAATGTTATGGTGAGAAATAATAATACTGAATATTATTTTATTAAATAATTTATAATTATAACTCGCAAGTTAAATGCATATCATGAAATAATAATATTGTTGTTATTATTTGACATGGGGTTTTTTCTAGGATTAAGAAAATAATTAAAGGCATTTGTACAAATTATTTTATTATTACCATAGTGAAATAAATGCCCGATTATATTATTCTCTCATTATCCAAGGGAAAGCTAAGCGACACCAATTCAGTTGTGCACAAAATTTTGGAGAAAAATTCTTTAAGTCTAGAGAGTTATTTCTTCTCCAAGATCGCTCTCAAGAATAAGAGCGATCCTCCTCCACCCGATTAAGTAGAACACTTTGGAAGCGGTTCTCAAGGCGATTGAAGGTGGACAACGCAAGCGTAAGGATATTCCATGCTAGTACCCAGTGACTCCTTCATCAATGTCTAGATATTTGTGGAACACATTTGGATCACCGCTAGAGGAGATCTACCCTTGATCTATACAACACAATGATGGTGCATAACAAATTTGTGACCGAACACATCAATGAAGAAAGAATAAACCTTGGAGGTAATTCTTATTTAATTAAATTAATTATAAAAAATATATGTTGATCCTCTCTCTTGGTTCCATGTTTCTATTCCTTTGTCTTATTTATTTGATTCAATTCTATAGATCATGGTGTTCATAGTCACATAGATCCTGTATTGTTCATTGAATATGAAAAAAATCAAAGTTGGGAACCGGCCATCGCATGCTTCCGCTACGCCTGGGACCTACAAGTGGTATCAAAGGGGGCATATTATTGTTTATAATTATTTAAATTCATTAGTGATTTATGCTTTCATAATTTAATTTTTCAATTCAAGTTTGATCATTCTTTTAATATGAATTATGAGATATGTTTATTCCTCTATCATTTCTCATAGATCTAACATAAATGATCAATTTTATGATTAAAATAAAATCGAGGAACTCATATGGAGGTGCCAAGGATTTTTCCCAGATAACACATCAGTACATGCTGTGTAACTGGAGTTACACGCCATGTAATTGTGATTAATGCACCATGAGTTAATTCAGAAATTACTCAACCCGTGTGCGTTAAAGACATGTGGTGTAGTTAATTCTTACACCGTGTGTTGATCGGGACAGACTAGCGCGTGATTAGCCAGACTACACACCGTATGGCCCACTGGACAAAGTGTGTACTCCCTTTCAGGTCAGGCTTGGGCCGTGTATCCCATACATGGATTAGCTAGCTGGTGACAATGTAAAGTGGATTCAACATGGTGTGTGACCCACTGGACACACCGTGTACTCAAAGAATTCCAAAGTACGCCTCACACGCCAAGTCCCTCGACATGTACTTCGGATAGATGGTGAAGGTAGTACATGCCATGTAGATAAGATCTACATGCCGTGTAATATTACCAAATTATGCAGAATTAAAAATTTAATATCTGTATAATGTTCAAATCTGCATATCATGTATAATTTGTATTACAGTTATTATTCTACATGTATTAAAGTATAACACGTTACCGAATAGTCATGTAATTCGTGTAATCATCTATGAAGTACACGTCATGAAAGTACATGATAATTCATACATGCTATATGTCACAAAGAATAAAGTGTGTACAAGTATAATACATGTTGAGTAAATTTGGATGGGTATTCACCGAGTTACATCCAAGGTACATTTATATAAAAGGTTAATTTTAAATGAATTTTAATTTGTCGAAAATTATAATGGATGATAATCTCAAGAAAATTTAGAAAAGGAGTAAGATAAAAGGACTGATTAATTAAAGATAATAATTAATCGATTTGAGCATGATTTATCTTAAATAAGAATGATTAATAAATTTAATGCTAGTTTTATTAAATGTGTAATTTGTTACATGCATGTGGATGATCATGTGCTAGACCAGACCTTTGTATGTGATTAGTTTCCTTTTAATTTATTATTAAATTAAATTGTTGGCCTGCATGCCTTCTCTTCTCATTAATATGTAGGTCATGTATGCCCATGGTTTCTTTTATATAAACCCCCTTTTACCCCTCACTTTCATGTGAGTAAAAATATATGTAATGGATGGATCTCCCAAGCTAGTGGAGGTGGTTCTAGTTAGGAGCCAAGGTGAAACCAATCCAAGGAGATACAATGGTGGACAGGTGGAAAGCTGTAAACACAAACCTTAAATGGTTTAAGGTTTTTCTCCCCTAAGTCGGCAATTAGTTTATTAATCACTAGATAAAATAACCATTAGAACAAGCTCATGATCATACCCTTTATTTTATTTCTGTCAGTTGCATGGTTATTCATTATGGATGTTTTGTCATAATCACATAATTAATGAATTAACAAGCATGAAAGATGGAACTAAAATAAACTGGCTTATGCATAAATATTATCTAAGACATGGTTAATCACTTAATCATTTCCCACATAATATTAACAAGCTTGTGAAAAGATAATAATTGGCAATTTACGCATGAAGGATAAAATTCCTCAATAAAATATTAAGTCGGTATAACATTCCATTACTTCGGTTAGAATTAAACCATAGTTCAAAGTTCTTGACCAACCAAAGTTGGGATGATTTCAATTATTAGGGAATTCTAATTTGAGTTTTTGTGTTGACTTAACTTGGTTGACATCAAGGGTTGACTGCCAAAGTCATACTTGGTGTAACTAAGAGGCAAAGGTTGAGGAAATCTAAATTAATGGTTTAAAGATTAGGGAGTCCACTCAACAGATCAAGGAACTGTGAGTTAATGCAGTTTTCATTTGTAATGCCTCACTAAAACCATTCAAGTTCCTTGACCAGCCAAATTTTGGGTAATGAGAATGGAATATGGATTCTTTCCACTTGAATGTCCAAGAAATAGGATATTCTGAAGCCAATGGTGAAAGCTATTGGGTTTTAATAAAATAGTGGGAGACAAATAAATATAGTATTTATTTATTTTTAAAAATTTATTAGATAAAGTACTAAATATCTGATTACCTTATTTTTAGAAACAAAATTAAAAATGATATCAAACATATCACTGTGATCCATAATCGAGAAGGAAAACCTTCTCACCGGCATGAATTTCCAAGAATGGCAGATACATTTATGCATCATCCTTCACCATAAAAAAAAATTATATGTACTGAAAGAACCTTTACCAGTTGTACCTGGAAATAACGAAAGTGATAAAGAACTATCTCTCTAGGAGAAACATATAAATGATTCTATAGATGTTCAGTGCATCATGCTATCATGCATGTCCAATGATCTTTTAAAGCAACATGAGGAAATTGATGCATATAGCATGATGTCTCACCTTAGGGGTCTATATCAAGAGAAGGTGAGATAAGAGA
Source organism: Viscum album (assembly GCA_963277665.1). Classification (NCBI taxonomy): domain Eukaryota; kingdom Viridiplantae; phylum Streptophyta; class Magnoliopsida; order Santalales; family Viscaceae; genus Viscum; species Viscum album. The sequence goes on from OY728125.1 coordinate 1,840,394,406, forward strand.
GGTATGGGATCTTCAATGCTTTGTTTACCACTAAACATGGAGAGTCTGTTCCAATTGGGTTTCATGTAATCAATCTTATTGGCTACATCAAATGCCTAGACATCTCAGGGATTAAATTACAAAATGAGTTGCATACAGATCTCATACTTTCATCACTGCCCAAGACCTTATCTAGTTTTATTGTGAATTATAATATGATAAATAATAAGAAGAGTCTATCGGAACTTATGACCTTCATTCACCAAGTGGATAAGGACATGGGGCTTGACAAACCCGAAGTCCTTATGGTGAATTAGAAAATGAAGAACAAGGAAAAGTGGACCAAGACATATAAATAGTCTAAAGCTCCCAAGAATTATCCTTCCAAGAAATGGAAGATCTAGAGGTAGGGAAAGGAAAAGTATAAAGTATGTTTTTTATGTGGAAATTCAGGAAACTGGAAGAGGAACTACACCTAGAGGCAAGGGGAATCCAAAGGTGCGTTCGTTATCAATTTCAATTTTTCCATTTCTACACATTGGGTATTAAATATAGCTTATGGTTCTCACATCTGTATCCAAATGCAAGATCCAATTAGATTTCGGAAAATTTATAGAGGAGAGGTGGATCTGTGAGATGCCAATGGTGCGAGGCTAGATGCTCTTTCCATTGGTGACTACCACCTTTCATTGCCAATGAGAATGATTTTAGTTTTACATGATTGTAATTATGTACCTACTGTTACTAAAAACATAATTTCTGTATCAAGTTTAGATACAGATGAGTTTATTTTCAAGTTCATAAATAAAAGTTGTTTCTTTTATAAGGAAAATATATGTTATGGCATGGCACATTTAAATAAAAATTTGTATGTATTATATTATGAAAACCAAGTGTTAGAAATTGATAATGAATCAGGTTCACACAACTCATATAACACCTAGTCATGGCATCACTGTCTTGGTCATGTAAACGAGAAACACCTGAAAAAGATATACCAAGATGGTTATTTAGACTCTTCTGAGCTAAAACCACTTGATAGATGTCATTATTGTTTACAAGGGAAAATGACCAAACTTCCATTCGATGGACATTGTGAAAGGGCCACAGAGCTTCTAGGACTGGTACACACTGATGTGTGTTGACCTTTTCTAGTAGAAGCTAGAGGTGGATATTCTTACTTTATAACTTTTACTAATGAATTGAGTAGATATGGATATATTTACTTGATGAGGTATAAGTCAGATTCCTTTGAGAAATTCAAGGAATTCAAGAATGAAGTAGATAATCATCTTGGTAAGAAGATAAGGAAGATTCAATTAGATCAAGGTGTAGAATATCTTAACCAAGATTTCATCAACTTTCTACAGGAGTTTGGAATTCTATATCAACTCACTTCACCTTATACACCATAGTGGAATGGTGTTAGTGAAAGGAGGAACTATACCTTGTTGGATATGGTAAGGTAAATGACGAGTCATGCTGATCTTATGTTATCCTTTTGGTGATATGCATTAAAAACTGAAACATACACATCAAATTGAGTACTAAATAATGTGGAAAATGAAATTATCTTTAAGCTATGGAGTGGAAAGAAACCTTTTTTGTCACAATAAAGTGTATGGGGATGCGAGGAATTTGTTAAGTATTTCTCAAGAAACAAACTAGAACCTTAGGGCACAAAGTGTATCTTTATAGGGTATCCCAAGGAAACAAAGGGATACTACCTATACAACCCCTCATACAAGATTGTGATTGTCACCAGACAATCTATCTTTCTTGAGAGGGAGCACATCCTCAAAAAGGATAGTGGGATCAAGATTGAATTTGATGAAGTTGATACTTAAGATACACATGAGTTGGTACAGGAACAAGTTCCCAATTTTACTATAGGTTGTATCTTCCACCTGCTTAACCTCCCCGATGAGAGGTCAACACCGTATAAGATAAGTACAGAGCCCGAAGGCTGGGAACTGGTTTTGGAAGTGTACGACCGACGATCAAGGGCATGGAGGACTATAGTATGAGGAATAAATTAGGAAGTAAGCATGCCAAGGGTGAAGACGGTGGCTTCATATGGTATAACTTGGTATGGAAACCCGCTTTTTCTTTCTTTTTTTGTGGGGTTTTCCATATAGGGTTGGGTTCATGAGGGGGTTTTGGAAGAATTGGTCATATGCGATGCCCAGACTGTTAATGATTTTTCAATTGTTTCAGTATGGGCATCTGCGATGGCCTTTTTTTTATCCCCCCCTGTGACCCCCCTAGGGGGATTCTCCCCAAGGTAACTATTCCAGGATTTCCCCCCTGGGCCCCCTTATTATTTAGTTTAAAAAAACAACAATGGTATGAGTTTGAATGAATACCTTGAAGAATGAAAAAGTAGTAATCCATACCCATACCGGTGGTGGACCAAGAAGAGCTCGGACCTCGCTAAACGTTAAGAACTAGATCCAAATAGTGGTTTCCTTTTCGGTTGCTAATCCGGTTCGGGAGTGTAGCTTTCATATCGAGTAGCCACATCGCATCCTTGTAAGTCATAGAGATCTTGATGTTAGCGATCCTCTACTATAATGTATTTATTTATCCTGGGTCCTCTTCGGTTCCCCAGTTTCCTCCTTCTGACCCAGGTAGAAGCTACCATGCTCTCTAGTCAGATCCTGGGTCCCCTTCGTGTCCCCTCCTTTTTCGCATGTCCTGATATATATTAATAAATTCTATTCCAAGGGGTTTTCCCCCCTGGTCCCCCATTTTATCTCTATATGGTATCTACTTCAGGGGTTCCCCCTGGTCCCCCCATAAAGGTATTTACTCTGGGCTTTCCCCCCTAGGCCCCTCTCTTCTCTCTGGTAGTAGCTCATCACATCCTGTCCTTATCAATAAAGATGGGAACCAGATTTATTATATATGGATACATAAACTATTGTCGAGTCAGGGAGACTCGACGTAGACGAGAAGAATGTATCTGAGGTTTACTAATCAACTTGAGCATAGAAACTATGATCACAGATAAACTAGTCTAAGATCTATAGTAGGACCTCCCTGGCTATGGCTATTAGCTTACCAGCGGCTCGAGGAGAGTAGCTGGGAAGGGGGAAGCTGAGAGTGCTTGATGGCTATTTGACAATCTGGCTGTGATTGGGGGATACAAGACCCAAGCTTGCAACCCAAGAAAAGGGCCAAATGGAGTACCAGATCCATCAAAGTACAAATCCCCCGCTCGGTTACTCTGACTCTGGTTGGATTAACCCCTTATGCCCTGGTGAGGACTCATAGGGGTGCGACATGGAAGAGGGAGGCAGTTGTGAAGAGGCATAGGAAGCTATGACAAAGCCGCGGTGAATTAGGTGGTTGCTAATAACCTCTCTTTGGGATTTCCGTGGTATTTTCTCCCTAATCTACCCTTTCTTTGTAGAGAGTCCCCCTATCTCGTGTAGCGTCCACCCCACTTTGACCCCTAGTGAAAACCAATTCCCAGCCTTTGGGCTCTGTACTTATCTTATCCGGTGCCGACCTCTCGTCAGGGAGGTTAGGCAGGTGACTAATTATTGTTGGAGAACGATGAACCTCTCTCCTATTATGAGGTAGTAGAGAGATCAGAAGCTACAAGATGGATAAAAGCTATGAATTATGAGATGGATTCCATGTATCAAAACCAAGTTTGGGTTCTGGTTGATGCACCAGTTGATGTAAAGCCTATTGGATGTAAATGGGTATTCAAGAGAAAATTGGACATGGAAGGTAAAGTTAATACCTATAAATAAAGGCTAGTGTCTAAAGGGTTCAAACAATATTAAGGAATTGACTATGATGAGACCTTTTTTCCATTTTCCATGATTAAATCCATCAGAATCATAATTTCTGTAGTAGCTTACCATGACTTTGAGATTTATAAGATGGATGTCAAAACTGAATTCCTTAACAGGAACCTTATGGAATATGTCTATATGACACAACTAGAAGGGTTTGTGACACCAGGTGATTCCAAAAGGGGTTTCAAGTTATAGAGATCTATTTATGGATTGAAGAAATCATTCAGGTCATGGAACATTCGATTCGATGAATCAATAAGAGAATTTGGTTTCATTAAAAATTAATGTGAGCCGTGTGTTTAAAAAATGTTTAGTGGGAATGCAGTAATTATCCTAGTAGTATATGTTGATGACATATTACTTATTGGAAACAACATACCAGTCTTACAGTATGTTAAGGACTGGTTGAACAAGTGATTTTCCATGAAGGACTTAGGTGAAGCAGCCTACATTCTAGGGATCAAGATCATTCGTGATAGATCCAAGAGGCTTCTTGGACTAAGTTAAAGTGCATATATTGATCATATACTAAATAAATTTAGTATAGAGCAATCCAAGAGGGTATTAGTGTAACGACCCAAACTTTTGTTATTGAAAATCCCTCTTGATCTAATTAAATTTCTTAATATGTGAAATGGTTATACAATATATGCACTTATTTTGTTTTATGTTTTTGGATTTTAAAATACCATTAAGAATTATGACCGTTGCTATTGTATCCGTTGAACAGTGATCACATGATTATCATAAATATGGGCTTTAAAAAATCCAATTTACTCAGACAAAGGAAGCGATGGCCTCATCTAGTAGACTTTCCTCGTATGAAGCCCATTTTTTGGAGCTCAGAAAGGAGGTGGCATCATTGGGCTTCACTCTTGACCAAGCTCAAGCAAATATTGAACACATTAGGCTTGAGCGGAACCGCCTACATGAGAAGTGGATGTTGATAGAGATTACCACCCGAGCGATGTTATCTGAGCCACCCTAAGAGTCTGTCACCATCACACACCTCACCCTTCATTATTATGTGGGTGTTTTAAGGGGTTATGTAACCATACCCTAGTACTATGGTTATGTACATTATTTTTTATATAATAATGAATATACTTTCATTTTATTATTGTTACCTTGTAAATAGTTTTTAAAGCACAAATAGTATTTTTAGCTAATATTCAACTAAGAAATATATTTTGATGAATTAATGGATTTTTAAATTAAATAATATTTTAATAAAATATTATTATTATTACTAAATTAATTTTTATTAAATATAAATGATTGTATAATTTTATTAATGCAGTTGTAATTTTTTATTAAGGTTTGAAAGCCATTTTTGTCAAAACCCATGAATTTTCGATAAATGTCGGTTTTTAATTTAAAAGTAAAAATTAAAATATTTAGAAAATTATTTAGATAAAATGAATATTATTTATGGAATCAGGACGTCAAAATTAACCAACGGTTAATTTTTCATAATTTTCTGAGACAATCAAATTTTTGGGTAAAAATTAAATACCATTTAAATATATAATGTATTTTATGACATCATAATGACCCAATAGTGATGTAATAAAATACTATAAACTTTATTTTCGACAAACATATGTTTTAAAATTAAATTAATGTGATTTTGGGTTTGTTTTTCTTATTCTACAAAGCTTTAGCGGACCCTTCAAGACTTATTAAACATTTTGTCTTTTTAAATTATTTTCCTTGGGAGTGTGAATCACCTCCACATAAGAAACCCTATTATTTTAAGAAGTTTGGAATTTTTCCTTATAAAATATTGTTTTCCACTCCCATTTTTAAAAATCAATGGACAAAAACCATGGGATGGTTTGTGGTTTTGATTAGTTTAATGTGAGGTGTCCCAAACCTAAATAATAAACAATTCCCTCTCCTTTCCTATATAAACCCACCCAATCTCCCACTTAATCCTCACTAAAAGCCTTTGGAGTTTTTCCAACCTCTGACCTACTCTCTCTATAATCCTACCAAGGCGCCTCAAGCTCCCAAGAAGCCTCCCTCAAGCCTCTCTCAATCCTTTGGAAGCACACTTCCAAGTAAGGGTTTTCTTCCTTTCTCATTTTTGTCCAATATTCTTTAAGTTGTTATGCCCTTTTAATTTCAATTATAAATGTTGGGGTATGTTTTCACACCTCCCCATACTTCCCTATTTATGTTTTAATGATGTGATACCCCTTTATCTCTCATTAAATGCCTCCCATGTACACCCGTTACTATGCTGAAATTCCGAAAGGAATTTCTCTCTCCTCATTTACATTCAAGCAATTATTTTGTATCATGAATATAAATTCCATTAAATTTGTTGGGACATGTATCTATATGACCCCATTACTGTCCATGTCATGTAAATATGATGATACACCCATTTCTCTCTCATCAACCATTTTTATGAGTTCTTATGTCACGTCGTTATGCTGCCGAAATTGCACCGCATTTTTCCAAGCCAAAGTCATTGTGTAGTGAATACCATGCCCATATCTCTATAAAGGGTATTCACCTTTATGCACATTTACTTATTGTTTAAAGAGTTTCATGTATGTATTCCACATTTTCTTATCATGTAATAAATTATTATGTTGAATGATTCAATGTTTTATGATCCATGTGGCACACTTATGCATGAAGTGAAATGTTTAAGAAGGGTGCGCCCTGATAGCGCTCCAATGCATTGGGTAAAGTATAGTATCATTATAAGACATTTGAAATGGGTGTTTAATCATGATAATTCAATTGAAATGAGGGTTTACTCGTGCTTCATGTGCAATAAGGGTTTACTCATGCTCCATGTGCAATGAGCCTTGGCTCATTCTAATCCCATGTTAAGTGTTGTTGCCACATTTCCATATTATGATTATCATGCTTTATCATGACTTTATGTTTATGCTTCTCTTGTGATCTATTGATATGCCTATTGTCTAATATTTATTTTATTCCTCATGTTATTCCATGTTTATTCCCTTACTGGGCTTTATAGATCACCCTTTTCTCATGTATGTCCTTAGGTTATCCCATGCAATGCTAAGTACGGGGGAATTTAGTGTTCATGTAAAGGAAGTTTTCAATAAAAATGTTGTATTTCCTGTTTTAAGTTGTTATGTAATGATCCTAATCCCCAAAGACACTATACCAATCGATCTTCTATATTGTATCAAGTGAAGTTTATGTAATAAATTATATTTATTTGTGTACTAAAAAGCAGGGTTGTCATAGTTGGTATCAGAGGATAGGTTTAGTTATTTTTTTTTGGGATTAGGATTAGAAAACCCTAGGGAAGTTTTAGAGACAAGACTAATAAGAAAATACCTATGTTTTGGTGAGTATTCAGTAATTTTTTTATCAATAAAATACATCCCTGTCTGGATACAAACAGGTAGAGGCGGCTCTGGCACAAATGTATCCTAGGGGTAAAACCCGAAAACACCGCTTTGAGCTAGACTCGAACGGGAACTGGTGCATGACAACGAGCCTTGTTGCACTCTTGGTTATGACACTCATAGGGGATATTATTTGGTAGATTCATGAGCTTAGTACAAACCATTATTAAGGGACAAGAAAAATCCCATAAGAATATAAGTTAAGAAATAGATTGAGGATAACCTAGATTTAAACCATAGAAATCACAAGTTAGGATATACTCTTCTTTATAACTTTATAATTTTATGTTAAAAGTTTCCTTTTTAGGCTCAATGTATAAGTATTTAAGACCTATAATTATACGTTATTTTTCTTAGTTAATGGTGGGAAATAGAAGAACACGTTCCAACAACCAATGTGATAGCCAATGTGAAGATTGCCTTAATGATATGCCTGATATGACTGGAGCAGGTGATCAAAACATCATGATAGTACTTGCTCAGCTGGCTCGAGTTATGAATAATAACTTGAATCAGGCGGAACACCCTCCTCCTCCATGAAAAGAGAAAGTTTCTGTAGAATCCTTCATGCGGAAAAGGCCTCCCATGTTTAGCAAATCTTCTGATCCCCTCCTCAAGGAACAATGGATTAACTCCATTGAAAAGATATTCTCCGTCCTCCAGTGCTCAGAAGAGGAAAAAGTTGTACCATCGGTCTATCATTTTTATGGGGAAGCTGATCAGTGGTGGACACTAATCAAGAATACAAAGTCCCAAGTGGAAATTGATTCCATGAACTGGGAGGAATTCAAGAGGATGTTTTTCAACAAATATTTTCCCCAAACCCTCCATCTCAAGATGGAAAGATAGTTTCTTGGACTCAAGCAGAAGGAAGATGAGTACATCGGGGCATATGAAGAAAACTTTACAAGGCTTTCAAGGTACGCCTCTAGATTTGTCATGAACACCGAAAGCAAGGTGGATCACTTATTTAGCGGACTAAAGCCGAATCTACAAAAAGTGTTGGCGATTCGAGACTTCGATAGTTATGAGGATATTGTCTGTTGTGACCTCAAGGTTGAAATGGAGATTGGAGACTCTTAGTGGTCTCTTGGGCCCTGTGAAAAGAAGTAGAAAATGGATAAAAACATGTGTGATTCATCAAAAAAAATACTATGATAGAAAGAAGCCTAACTTTTCCCCTTGAAAAAATTGTGGGAAGAAACATCCTGGTAACTGTCTCAAGGGAACCAGGAATTGCTTCAAATATAGAAAGTTTGGTCATCTGGCCAAGAAATACCGAAGGTATTGTCACATACATGACATATTTTAAAGTAATTTTTCATTTAATTTACATCCTTTCTTTTTTTGGTGGTTTTCCATGCATTTTTGAAGGAAATAGTGAGTTTCCAAAATTTGGGCCAACCTGAGAGCCCATTTCCAGTTTTGAAAGTAATTTTTGTTTCTTTAATAACTCCTTCGTTTTTCAAAATTTTTCACCCATTAAACTTCCAAAATGACCTTCATTTAAATATTAAAACCACAAAAGAATTTTGGGCCCCTTAAAAATTCATTAACATCTTGGATTTGGGTGATCAAATTAGGTATTGGGCCAACCCGAAAGCCCATTTCCAGTTTTAAAATTGTTTTGTAATTATTTCATAAAATATTTATTTTTTATCCTTTTTCAGTGATTCCACCTCTCACACGTTCCCACTGAACCCAGACGCACCCCAATCTTCGTTTTTGCCTCTTTGGAGCTCATATGAATCTCGATTTAGGGATGAACTTCTGAAGCTCCAAAAAACGTCCAGATTTCTCAAGTAAGTTGGTTCTCTTCCTTATTCCTCCCTTCTTCTTAGGGTTTCTTATTTTTTATTGAATTACCAAATATCAATAATATGGGGCTTCATACCTAGGGTTTTAGTTTTGAGTTTATTGGTTCAATCCTCTGGTTTTAGGTTCAATCTTACTCCCTTGTGGTGCGGCGGAGGTGCGGTTGAAGTGACGCACAAGGATTTGGGGGTTTTGACTCTTTTGGTAGGTGATTTCATATGTAGGTATTGTAGAATGAGTTGGATTTCTATATATTCTTGTTTCCATTATGTTCCTCATTCAGTATTTTTATTGAAAAAATTGATTTGGGTAGCATTTTAAAAGCGGTTGATTTTTAAGTGCCAATTTTGTGTGAAAATGGGTGTTTTACATGTGCAACCCATGTTGTGCCTCTTGGTATTGTTTTATAATTCAGGGATTGGATTTATAAAATTTTTTTGATGCTGAAATTTATGGTTGGTTATAATATTGGTCTCCATTTGGTTTTAAATAGGGGATTTTAGATGAAATTAATGTGAAAAATTTGATTACTTTTCTTGAAATTGTTTTATGGAAATTATAAGTGGTTTATTGAGTTGTACGAAAGGTAAAAAGAAGGTGTAGATACTGTTTTGAATGTGTGTGACCAGAACTGATATTTATATGTGAAAATTGATTTTGGTAGAATGTGGTGACTATTTGAGCACAATACGGGAAACCCGGGTAACTAGGTGGGCTAACGTGTACTAGTATGCTAGTGAACGAAGGGGTTTTGACCATGGTTCACTTAGCAAGTCTGACATGGATAACAATAAAAAAACTATAATGGAGATGATTGGAGACCACTAGGTTATGGGTATGCTCCCTACTAGTGGCTCGTGCACGAGAACGAATTTCATTATGGTTACTTTCACTGAGGTACGAGGTACTTGGGGCTCACAACAAACTAGTACCTAGGGGTGTTCCTATGCTTGGTGCTCGTGGTCTTTTTGGAATTTATACTTTCTTTATGGTATTTTGGGATGTGAAAACCAGTATCTTGAATGTTTTATTCAAATTCACTCATTCTTTAAAGTTATCCCCATTGAAAGTTATTTTCTTTTCAAAGTTTCACTTTTAGAAATAAATGCTACCATTATCTATTTATAACTCTTGCAAGACTTTTATTTTATAATGCCTACCACTTGGAATCCTTGGGTGATATCCTATTGGGCTTAGTCTCACACCCTACTTACACCTTTGGGTGTAATTAGACTTGATCATGTTTGACACAGGCAAAGGCAAGGCCTTGGGTGATGGCGGTTCGGGTTGCTAGTTTCTCTCGATGGTGCGGTGTTGTGGAGACGGCTTGTGGGTGATGACCCCTTGTCGTGTGGAGTCTCATGGGCTATTTACTGCTAATTTTATATACCTTTGGACCTCTTGTGCCTTGTTTAAACCCATATACTCAGTTCTGAATTTTTATTAAGTCTTGTTTGGCATAATTTTTCAGATTTGGTTTGTTGTTTGTTTTTGGTTATTTTATGAACCCAAACTCGGGTAAATCGTTCCCAAATGAATTTTTATGATACTCGGGCACTTGTGCCAGCCCGTTGGGATGGGGAATGCCCTTCGGGTCTTTCCATGAGCCGGTTTTGGTGCCGGTTTGATGACGACCAGATTCGGTTCGTGACAAAATGGTATCAGAGGAGGTTAAAGTTTTTGGGTTATATTGTTATTTTGGGATGAGTCGGGATAGACATGATCTAGGACTGTCAGGGCTCGAGGTTTTGGTTGTGAGTAGGGTGTTTGGCCCGCACCTCTCATGGCAGACCTTGAGTCACCAGGGGATGTTGGAATTTACAGATTGACTTCACTTCCAGGTGAGACGTGTGGGATGCAGACCACATGTGGACATCAGGAGGATGTGGAGTAGTTGTTTATTTTATTACTGAAATGTGTTTAGATTATTTATATTTGATGTATTTGATTAAAATTTTCAGAATTGTGGTATTGATTATTGTTTTGTGACTGTTGCATTTTGTAGCAACATGCCTCCCCGGAAAGCTCTCACGCACCCACGGGAGGAAGCCAAAGAGAGTTCTCCTACACCAATTGACCAGAGGCTAGTCGAGGCTGTGGTCCGGGCTGTCTAGGCTCTAGGATATGTACCAACTCCAATTACAGCTCCTGTTAGAGAGGATGAGACTGGTCCTAGAAAGGACAAGGCCCAGGAGTTTCTGAAAAATTAGCCTCTAACCTTCCGAGGAAGCTCAGAACCCCAAGAAGCAGATGAATGACTCGAGAAGATTGAGCGTATGTTTGAGTTCCTGGAAATACCCGAGGAGCTCAGGGTGAAGTGTGCCTCCTTTCTGTTGGAGGGTCCCAGCCGTAAATGGTGGGAGTCAGTGCTTCAGGCTGGGAAGAATGAGCAGATGTGCTGGGGAGATTTCAAGGCTGTCTTCAATGAACAATACTGCCCTGAGGTGTTGGCTTATGCCAGGTCTAGAGAGTTCATGGAACTTGTTCAGGTAAATCTATCTGTGATGGAGTATGCCAACTGTTTTGTTGAGTTGGGTCGGTATGCTCCATAAATTGTCTCTAATAAGCAAGCGAAGACCCAGAGGTTTGAGAAAGGCTTGAGACCAGAGATATACTCCCAGGTGTTCTTGTTTAAGCTGAGGGCCTATGCTGAGGTCATTGATCAAGCGTGCATGGTAGAGATTGATAGGAAAGGCAGGGCTGGTTTCTATGGTTCTGTATCAGCAGTGGGAAGTGGAAGCTCCCCAGAGAAGAAAAGGAAGTGGGAGGATCATGTGAAGAAAGGAGGATGCAGTTCAGGGAACTCTTCCAGGCAGTTTTCATCAGCGGCTTATGATGCGAGATCGGTCATGTGCCACCAGTGTGGGAAGCCTGGGAACATCAGTCCAACATTCCCTCATCCTCCAAAGACCTGTTTCCAGTGTGGAGGTATGGGACACGTGCAACGCTTTTGTGGGATAGCGCATCCACTTCAAAGTGGGGCAAGATCCATGGCTCCCAGAGGAGTGCCAACACAGTCTGAGCCGTCGAGGACTGGGGGATCTCGATTTGGAAGCCGTGGTGGTAGGGCTGGGTCATCTTCTAGCCAGAGCCAGTTTAGGCCACAACCACAGACTAGAAGTCATCTTCAGGCAGAGACTGGACATCTCCATGCAGTGGATTAGGCACCAGCAGGATCAGAGGTGGGACCGTCGACTGTTCAAGGTACCATTTTGATTTCATCTTCTATAGCTGCTGCTCTTTTTGATACTGGTGCCTCTGTTTCATTCATTTCTGCCCGTTTTGTGGACATTCTGAATTTTCCAACTGATTTGATGTCATTCGCAATGGATTTGGTGACACCGCTGGGAAAGAAGAAGGATCAGGGTCTCAGGTGCCCATCATGTGCGCTTTCTGTGTCAGGGGTCGAGATGGAGTGGGACCTCTTGGTCTTAGATATGAAACTTTTTGATGTCATACTCAGGATGGATTGGCTAGTACACTTCCAGGCACACATCGATTGCTACAGACGGCGTGTGAGTTTCACGGCACCTGATGGGAGTCGTCAGGTTTTTCATGGAGAATGGGATCCTCGGTCAGGTCGCACAGGGCCTCCACTCCCAGAGTTGGGAAGTGTTATCTTCCAGTTATCTTCTCTCATGCTAGAGGATGGTCTTTCCCCTGAAGGTTCACTACCTCATGCAGTGAATGAGTTTCCGGAGGTATTCCCAGATGATTTTTCAGGCTTTCCCCTGGAGTAGGATGTGGAGTTTTCGATTGATCTAGCACTGGGAACACAGCTGATATCTCTTCCCTCTTATCGCATGGCCCCCACCGAGCTGAGGGAATTAAAGATACAACTGGACGACTTAGAATCCAAAGGATTCATTCGCCTGAGCATCTCTCCATGGGATGCTCCTGTGTTGTTCGCGAAAAAGGCTGATAGATCCCTCCGGTTGTGCATTGACTACTGAAAGTTGAATAAGGTAACAATTAAAAACAAATACCCTTTTCCCAGAATAGATGATTTGTTTGATCAGTTGAAGGGGGAAAAGTGGTTCTCAAAGATAGACCTACGTTCAGGGTATCATCAACTCAGGGTGAAGGAGTCAGATATCCCAAAGACAACCTTCCGAAGTAGGTACGATCACTTTGAGTATTTGGTCATGCCCTTTGGATTGACAAATTCTCCAGCAGTCTTTATGGAACTTATGAATAGGGTGTTCCATAAATATCTCGATTCCTTTTTTGTGGTGTTGATGGATGACATTATGGTATACTCTAGCTCTGAGGAGGAACACGAACATCACTTGAGGGTCGTTTTGGGTACATTACGGGATCACCGCCTCTATGAAAAGTTGTCAAAGTGCACATTCTGGATCAGGGAGGTGAGATTTCTCGGGCATGTGATCTTAGAGAACGGAGTTTCAGTGGACCCTGAGAAGATTAGTGTGGTTATGTCATGGTATCAGCCGAAGAATGTGTTCGAGATCAGAAGTTTTCTTGGCCTGGCTGGTTATTATAGGCGATTCATTCGGGATTTCTCTCGGCTTGCTTCACCGATGACTGCCCTCACCCGAAAAGGGGTGAAGTTTTTATGGGGTCCAGAATGTCAGGCATCATTCGAGGAGCTGAAGAGGCGATTGACTACTGCCCCCGTGCTGATTTTTCCAGAGGCTGGAAAGGGATATGTGGTTTATTGTAATGCTTCAGGTATGGGTCTTGGGTGCGTGCTTATGCAGGATGATCACGTGGTGTCGTATGGCTCTCGCCAACTCCGGCGACACGAAAAGAACTACCCAACCCATGACTTGGAGTTGGCAGAAGTGATGCATGTTTTGAAGACGTGGCGTCACTACCTCTTTGGGGAGAAGTTTTTGGTCTATTCTGATCACAAAAGCTTGGCTTATATCTTCTCACAGAAGGACCACAACTTGTGGCAGCGTCGCTGGATCGAGTACTTGTAGGGGTTTGACTTTGACATTGTCTATACCCCAGGTAAGGGTAATGTAGTGGCCGACGCCTTGAGAAGAAGCGTTCCAGTGCAGGCTTTGAGGAAGTCCAATGATGAGTGGACATTGATGGAGATATTTTCTTAGATGCATGTGGAGACCAAGGAACACAGTGGAGGGGCATTCTTGGCGAGCGTCCAGTTGACTCCTTCTCTGTTGGAGTTGATTCAGAGGGAACAACCCAGTGATGAGCTTTGTCAGCGGTCGAAGCAGTTTCTTCATGGTGGGGAGACATCCTCTGATTGGTCATCGTCTCCTAAGGGTATCTTGTGCTTCAAGGGCCGTTCAGTAGTGCCATTATCTCTACGGAAGGTGGTGATGCAGGATAGCCACCAGTCTCAGTGGGATGTCCATCCGGGTGACACTAAGATTTATTATGATGTCTGTCGACAGTTTTGGTGGCCTGATATGAGACGAGACATAATGGACTTTGTGTCGAGATGCTGCACATGCCAGCAGGTGAAAGTAGAGCACCAAAGGCCCTCCGGTTTTCTCCAACCACTACCCTTTCCTACCTGGAAGTGGGACGAGGTTTCCATGTACTTCATTGTTGGATTACCTCGTACACCTCAAGGTAAGAATGCCATTTGGGTGGTGATTGATCGTCTAACCAAATCAGCCCACTTCATTCCGATCAGAGATACATCTAAAGTGGATGAGTTGGGCCGTTTGTATCTTCAGGAGGTGGTGAGACTCCATGGTGTGCCATCAGAAGTTGTCTCAAATAGAGAACCTCGTTTCACATCTCGGTTCTGGGAAGGCCTTCAGAAGGCCTTGGGGTCCTAGATTAATATGAGCACAACATACCATTCGCAGACGGATGGTCAGACAGAGCGAGTGAATCAGATTTTGGAGGACATGCTTTGTGCATGTGTACTAGACTTTGGAGGTTCTTGGGATACCCATTTGGGATTGGTTGAGTTTTATTATAATAACAATTACCAATCCTTGATTCGAATGGATCCTTTTGAGGCACTCTATGGTCGGCCTTGTCGGTCCCCCATGTGTTGGGATGAGGTATGTGAGACTTCACTACTGGGGCCGATTATGGTGCAGGAGACATCTGAGAAGGTAAAATTAATCAGGCAACGTTTATTGATAGCTCAGAGTCATCATAAATCATATGCTGACTGGAGGCATCAAGACCTAGAGTTTTCTGTGGGTGACAGAGTATTCTTGAAGGTGGCCCCTCGTCTGGGCCATCGTCGATTGGGGAAGCAAGGTAAGCTGACTCCGCGGTATGTCGAGCCATTTGAGATCATCGAGCATATTGTCAAGGTGGAATACAGGTTGGCCTTACCTTCTCAGTTGACGTCCATCCATGATGTCTTCCATGTTTCTCAGTTGAAGAAATACTACCCGGATCCGTCCCATGTGTTGAGATGGGAAGAACTGGAGATAGATCCTGAATTGTCTATTATTGAGAGGCCAGTGAAAATAGTGGACTCACAAGAGAAGATAATTCAAGGTAATTCTATTCCATTAGTCTGGGTTCTATGGCAGCATGGAAATGATACACATGAGACATGGGAGCGAAAGTCGTGGGTCGAGGAAGAGTACCCGTTCTTGTTTTCCAATCAAGCCTCATGTTGACTTTCCAGGGCAGAAAGTCCTTCATGGTGGGGAGAATTGTCACATAAATGACATATTATAAAGGTATTTTTCATTTAATTTAAATCCTTTCTTTGTTTTGGTGGTTTTCCATGCATTTTTGAAGGAAATAGTGGGTTTCCAAAATTTGGGCCAACCTGAGAGTCCATTTCTAGTTTTGAAAGTAAATTTTGTTTCTTTAATAACTCCTTAGTTTTTCAACATTTTTCACCCATTCAACTTCCAAAATGACCTTAATTTAAATATTAAAACCAAAAAAGAATTTTGATCCCCTTAAAAATTCATTAGAATCTTGGATTTGGGTGATCAAATTAGGTATTGGGCCAACCCGAAAGCTCATTTCCAGTTTTAAAATTGTTTTGTAATTCTTTCATAAAATATTTATTTTTTATCCTTTTTCGGTTATTACACCTCTCACACGTTCCCACTTAACCCAGAAGCACCCCCATCTTCGTGTTTCCCTCTTTGGAGCTCAGATGAATCACGATTTAGGGCTGAACTTATGAAGCTCCAAAAAACGTCCAGATTTCTCAAGTAAGTTGGTTCTCTTCCTTATTCCTCCCTTCTTCTTAGGGTTTCTTCTTTTTTATTGAATCCCAAAATGTCCAGAAGATGGGGCTTCGTACATAGGGTTTTAGTTTTTAGTTTCTTGGTCCAATCCTCTGGTTTTAGATTCAATCTTACTCCCTTGTGGTGCGGCGGAGGTGAGGTTGAAGTGACGCACAAGGATTTGGGGGTTTTGACTCTTTTGGTAGGTGATTTCATATGTAGGTATTGTAGAATGAGTTGGATTTATGTATTTATATTTCCATTATGTTTCTCATTTAGTATTTTGATTGAAAAAATTGATTTGGGTAGAATTTTAAAAGCGGTTGATTTTTAAGTGCCAATTTTGTGTGAAAATGGGTGTTTTACATGTGCAACCCATGTTGTGCCTCTTGGTGTTGTTTTATAATTTAGGGATTGGATTTATAAAAATGTTTTGATGCTTAAATTTATGGTTGGGTATAATATTGGTCTCCATTTGGTTTTAAATGTGGGATTTTAGATGAAATTAATGTGCAAAATTTGATTACTTTTCTTGAAATTGTTTTATGGAAATTATAAGTGGTTTATTGAGTTGTACGAAAGGTGAAAAGAAGGTGTAGCTACTGTTTTGAATGTGTTTGACAAGAAATGATATTTATATGTGAAAATTGATTTTGGTAGAATGTGGTGACTATTTGAGCACAATATGGGAAACCCGGGTAACTAGGTGGGCTAACGTGTACTAGTACGCTAGTGAATAGAGGGGTTTTGACCATGGGTCACTTAGCAAGTCTGACATGGATAACACTAACAAAACTATAATGGAGATGATCGGAGACCACTAGGTTATGGGTATTCTCCCTACTAGTGGCTCGTGCATGAGAACGAATTTCATTATGGTTACTTTCACCGAGGTACGAGGTACTTGGGGCTCACAACAAACTAGTACCTAGGGGTGTTCCTATGCTTGGTGCTCGTGGCCTTTTTGGAATTTATACTTTCTTTATGGTATTTTGGGATGTGAAAACCAGTAGCTTGAATGTTTTATTCAAATTCACTCATTCTTTAAAGTTATCCCCATTGAAAGTTATTTTCTTTTCAAAGTTGCACTTTTAGAAATAAATGCTACCATTATCTATTTATAACTCTTGCAAGCCTTTTATTTTATAATGCCTATCACTTGGAATCCTTTGGTGATATCCTATTGGGCTTAGTCTCACACCCTACTTACACCTTTGGGTGTAAGTAGACTTGATCATGTTTGACAGAGGCAAAGGCAAGGCCTTGGGCGATGGCGGTTCGGGTTGCTAGTTTCTCTCGATGGTGCGGTGTTGTGAAGACGGCTTGTGGGTGATGACCCCTTGTCATGTAGAGTCTCATGGGATGTTTGCTGCTAATTTTATGTACCTTTGGACCTCTTGTGTCTTGTTTAAACCCATATACTCAGTTCTGAATTTTTATTAAGTCTTGTTTGGCATAATTTTTTAGATTTGGTTTGTTGTTTGTTTTTGGTTATTTTATGAACCCAAACTCGGGTAAGTCGTTCCCAAATGAATTTTTATGATACCCGGGCACTTGTGCCAGCCCGTGGGGATGGGGAACGCCCTTCGGGTATTTCCATGAGCCAGGTTTGGTGCCGGTTTAATGACGACCAGATTTGGTTTGTGACAGGTATAGCGACCCTTCCTTTTCTTACATTACTATTACATCATTTTAAAGATAAAAAACATAATAGTATTACACATAGAGGATCCAATGGTTTAGTGTCTTGGGAAAACTAGGACCGTACATAACAATTACAATATCAAGCATAAACATTTATTTAATTTCTTCTTCTCTAGATTCTTATTGGCACTTGACCTCTCCTTAGTACATGTAGCCACCTGAGGATATCCATCAAAAGGAGTGAGCTAAAATCCTAGTAAGAGGATAGATAAGAACAATATAGCATGGGGTGAGCATAATAATAACATGGGAAAAAGACCATGAACATGAGAGGAATCATAAATATAAGACTTGAAATGTGGCAATGCATAAAAATGAAACATCATGTCTTAGTGGTTAACTACCAAACATACTTGCGAACGAATCTAGAATCTTGTTCACACATCATTTAAAATTTACTCCTAAGATTCATCACTTTACGCAATGCATTGTAGCGCTGTATAATTTCAGGCACACCCATTACTTTGAAACATTCATATTGCGCTATATAATTCCGGGCGCACCTGTCATGTCATAACATTATCATTATCATGCTTGACACATGGAACATATATCAAAAGTGAACATAACTATCCCATGTAAAGGAATGAGTTACATATCATAATAACATATTCATAAACAATGGGTTCCCAAAATAAATAGGGAATAACATACATGTTACAAGAACCACCCACTTTGAGTGAGAAGTAAAAGGTGTGTTCTTAAAAGAAGAGTTCTTTTGGAAAAAATTTTGTTTGGCATAAATATGAGTTAAAAATATGTATATACCATAAAAGGAAATAAAAATATGAATAAATTATCTTTAAGGAGTAACCATATAAAAAATGGAGTGAAAGAGGGAGAACCTGAAAGAAGAAAGTTGGGTTCAAGAATTTCCCCTTACCTTGTATCCAAATGCTTCCTTCTATTTAATGTCCTGTATAATGAAATTATATTCATTAATTATAAATCCAGAACCTTTTGTACATTAATATGGTTCATTATGGTTTCATTAAGTTATTTTATGTGCCTTTGTATGAGTTATAGAGTTTAAAAACATTAATCGGGAATGTTTGTTTTTATTGTTTTCTTGAGTGGTTCACTTGTATTCTTAAATTGAAGTTCGGGTAGAACATGGGTAAAAATACAGAAATAATATTACATGTTATTAATGAAATTAAATAATTTAAAATGATATTATAATGAGTTATATTATATACCATGTGTATGAATAATTAGATAAAAATTAAATGAAGATTGTTTGGGTTAATTTGGGCGGTTTTTCGATCACAATGAACTTGTTTTAATTTATCACTTAGTAATATGTACATAAGTCAGTTACAGAACTTTAAATAGGACATAATACATATAAAAAACTCTGGTTCAACCATAAAAATGGTTTCATGACCATATTGGAAGGTATAAATGGAAGAATAAAACATGTCGTTCTTGAAAGTGATAAATTAACACCTCACGAACAACGTTCTCTTTAATAAAATAAAAGGAATAGGTAAAGGGCGTTGAATGATATAATATCCCATTAACATCATAAAATTACAGTAAATTTATAATACTTAAGTTACAATACCATTTGGATGAATATAGGTGGGGAGGGATCAAGAAATGAACTTGAACTTGAAAGGAAATTAAAGGAGAAGAGGGAGAGAAATTACCTCTTAAATACTCCTCTTGAGATCCTCCTTAAGGAAGCTAGGCTTGGTCTTTTGACGAGACCAGAAGCTCTTGGAAGTGGGAGAGGGTCTGGGGAAGATGTTTGGGCATATTTTAGAGAAGTATTGGAGCTTGAGAGGTGTGGGGAAATGAGGGTGTGAAGGGTGGTATTTATAGTGGAGGGGAGAGGGTTTTCCTTAATATAAAATTCATTAGTTTATTAATTTCCCCTAAGACAAGAAATAGTGAGTATTCCATGACCAATAATAGTAATTTTATCATGTGATCCCGAACCAAGTGGGCTTACATCAACATAACATCACACACGACTCTATAATTAGCTTATTTAGCTTATTTTTGTAAATTACAGTATTTCACTATTCATAAAAATTCTAGTATTTCAGAAAAATACAAAAAATTTACCCCATCCATTTTTCGACGTGTAGAATCCTAAAATGAAGTCCATTTTTCAAAAATAATTTTTTAAATATTATTAATTTAATATTTAATTAAAATCATAATTTACTCAAAAAAAACAGTTTTTAAAAGTTAAAACTGATTTTATAGTGCTTTCAAAAATTACATAGGGTATTATAAAATTATCTAAAAACTATAAGACATTGTTTAAATAATTTATGAACACATTTTTGGAAAATAAATTTTCTTTTAAATTAATTAATTAATTATAATTAATTATTTATGACTTACAAAATACCAAAACGTTCCCTAAGGTCAAATTGTCACTTTCTAAGATGTCTAAATTTTATTTAATTATTCATGGGTAAGGTTACTCTTATGTTGAATGATTTACTATTCATAAGGTTCATATTACTATTCATAAGGGTATGTTACTATTCACTAAAAATTATTTTTGTTTCATTAGACTCCAAAAATCATCTTGAACACAACCGCGTATGACGGATTTTCGAAATTCAAAACACAGAAGTGACAAACTTGTGTTTAAAGGTCACCTATCACTTAGTAGTTCATTATGTTGTGTTTTCATATGATTTTATGACATAATTATAAGAAGGGAATTTCTATTGAAAAACTTTGGGTCGTTACATTCTTCCCCCCTTAAGAAATTTCGCCCCCAAAATTTCACTTTACACAAACAGGTGAGGGTGTTTCTTCTTCATTGCCTCTTCTGATTCCCAAGTTTCTTCCTCAAACTTATGGTTCCTCCACAACAATTTGACAATATGGGTTGTCTTGTTGCGTAGAACCTTATCCCTCCAATACAGAATCTTTACTGGCTACTCCTTGTAGGAGATATCATCTTCCAACTGCACCACCTCTGAGTTTAGTACATGTGAGGGGTCTGGTATGCACTTCCTCAGTAGTGATACATGAAACACATCATGAAATTGAGCCATATTCGGTGGAAGTGAAAGATGATAGGCCACATCTTCTATGCGGTCAAGGATCTCAAAGGGGACAATATACCTTGGGCTTAGCTTCCCTTTCTTCCCGAATTGCATGACTCTCTTCCATGGAGATATTCGAAGGAAGACTTTATCTCCAACATCGAACTCCAAGTCCCTTCAACGGTTGTCAGCATAGCTCTTTTTCTAACTTTGAGCAGCTTTGATGTGTTTCTGGATGACTTGAACCTTCTCTGTCATCTCTTGAACAAGATTGGGGCCAAGTAGCTTTCTTTCTCCAACTTCATCCCAACAGGTTGGAGTTCTACATCGCTTTCCATACATAGCTTCATATAGAGCCATATGAATACTTGAGTGGAAGCTATTGTTGTATGAGAGCTCAACCAATGGGAGATGCTGATCCCAACCACCTTTGAATTCAAGAGAGTAGGCTCTTAGCATATCTTCAAGCATCTGAATAGTCCTTTCAGATTGGCCATCAGTTTGGGGGTGATAGGCCATGCTGAAATTTAATTCAGTACTCAAATAATGTTGAAGGGTCCTCTAGAATTTATATGTGAACCTTGGATCACGGTCAGAGACAATTGAGAGTGGAACACCGTGCAGTCTCACCACTTCCTTCACATATATCTTTTCAAGTTGTTCAAGCGATAGATCTTCCCGAATAGAGATAAAATGGGCAGTCTTGGTGAGTCGTTCAACCACAACCCATATCGAATTATTTCCCTTTGACGTCTTCGGGAGACCCATGACAAAGTCCATAGTAACATTTTCCCATTTCCACATGGGTATAGGCAATGGCTGCATCATACCTTTGGACTTTTGTCGCTCAACTTTAACTTGCTGACATAACAAGCACCTTGATATATATTCTGCAATCTCCTTCTTCATGTTATCTCACCAGAAGTGTTCTCAGAGATCACGATACATCTTGGTACTCCCAGGATGGATAGAGAAAGTTGAGCTATGTGCATTATCCAATATCTCCTTCTTTATCCCTGGTGATGAAGGTACACAAATCCGCGTTCCAAACCAAATCACACCATCATCGTCGATATGGAACTCTTGCATCTTCCCTTTCTTTACTGCATTCACCCTCTTTTGTATCTCCACATCATCCCTTTGTGCTTCCTTAATCTTCTCCTGGATGGATGGTTGCGCAATCATTTGGGAAAGGTAGGATGTATCCCCTGCCCTTATGATTTCCAAATCTATTCTTTGAATATCTAAGAAGATAGGGTCTTTCTCAATCCGCATCATGGATAGAGTAGCAGGTTCTTTTCTGCTTAGAGCATCAGCTACCTTGTTTGCCTTTCCAGGATGATAGTGAATAGAGAAATATTAATCCTTGATTAGCTCTAACCATCTCCTTTGATGCATGTTTATCTCCTTTTGTGTGAATATATACTTTAGGCTCTTTTGGTCGGTGTATATGTCACACTTCTCGCCATAAAGGTAGTGCCGCCATATTTTCAAGGCAAAAATCACAGCTGCCAGCTCTAGATCATGCGTCGGGTAGTTCTGCTTATGGATCCTCAACTGTCGCAAGGCATAGGTTATCACATTGTCATTTTGCATGAGTACACAACCCAAGACTTTCTTTGAAGCATCACTGTATATCACAAAACTTTCTCCACTTTTCGGTAGTGTGAGTACAGGTGCAATGATCAGCCTTCTCTTTAGCTCCTTGAATCTTCCCTCACATTCTTTCATCCAGACATACTTTACCCCTTTCCTTTTTAACTTAGTTATCAAGCTTGACAATCGTGAGAAGTTCCCCACAAAAAATCGATATTACCTAGCTAATCCAAGAAAACTATGGATTTCTGTGAAACTAGAGGGCCTGGGACATTCCTCAATCACCTATGTCTTTGAAGGATCCACATAAATTCCCTCACTTGTGATCATATGTCCCAATAACGTGACTTGTTTCATCCAAAAGTCACACTTGTTAAACTTGGTGTACAACTTCTCCTTTATCAATGTCTCCAACACAAGTCTTAGATATTCTTCATGCTCCTCCTTTCTCTTGGAGTAGATGAGAATATAATCAATAAACACTACCACAAATTTGTTGAGGTAATGTCTAAAGACTCTATTCATCAAATCCATGAAGATTGTAGGGGAATTAGTAAGTCCGAAGGGCATCAACAAAAACTCATAGTGCCCATACCTTGTTCGGAATACAGTCTTCTGAATATTATCCTTCTTCACCTTTACCTGATGATATCTAGAACAAAGATCCACCTTTGAGAAGTATTGATCACCTCTTAACTGATCGAAGAATTCGTCAATCCTTGGAAGAGGATACTTGTTCTTTATGGTGATCTTATTGAGTTCCCGATAATCGATATACAACTGCATTGTTCTATCCTTCTTCTTTACAAAGAGAGCTGGTGCACCCCAAGGTGATGCACTAGGGTGTATGAACACTTTGTCCAGATGCTCTTTCAGCTACTTCTTTAACTCTTCCAGTTCGATAAGAGCCATCCTATAGGGACACTTCGAGATAGGAGTAGCTCCAGGTATGATTTCAATTGAGAACTCTACCTCACTTTCCAAGGGAATTCTAGGTAACTCTTTGGGAAATACATCACCGTATTCCCTCATGATGTGCATTTCCTCAATGTTGGCACTTTCCTTTAACTCAACCATTTGGGCGAGGTATGATTCTTCATAGGGAATCAACACCCACACCATTGAATGATTTTTCAAAGGAGATTCATGATCTTCCTTGAATTTGTAGAGAAGCATGGGATGGTTCAGAATATGAAAATATATTTCCTTTTCCCGACAGTTGATATGTTCTCTATATAACAAGAGCCAATCCATTCCCATTATAGCATCAAATTCCACCAAAGGAAATATTACAATATTTTCTGGAAGAATCTTCCCACATACGCCAACAGGAGAAGAGTCAAACACCTGGGTTGCAATGATTGCACCACTTGGTGTTTTTACAGATATCTCTACTTCAAGGTTTCATGGCTTCAATTCTATAGTTCTATCAAACTTGCAAGATATAAAGGAATGCGTAAAACCAGAATCAAATAAGACTTTTTCCATTATTGAGTGAATAGGAAGTGTACCTTGTACAACATCATTATCATGCTTCACCTCCGCAGTAGTGATGGAATAAGCCTTCCCTTGTTCCTTTGTCTTTGGTGGTTGCTGAAGTTAATTACCCTCGAGAACTTGAGGTTTAGCGCACCGACTTTCATAGTGCCCTAGCTCCCTAAAATTGTAGCATTGAACCATGAGTGGTTATCTCCTTTCTTCGACTACATTTGCCTTAATTTTTCAGTCTTTTAGACACTCTTGAGCATGGTGTCCTTCTTTCCCACACTTGAATCACTTCCCCATCCCTTTGACACAGTTCCCATGGTGCAAATTCCCATATTTTTGGCATGTGGGTCGATGAGTTTTCTTCCCACCTTTGTCATTAGATCCTCCAGCTTGAAACTCCATCTTTCGTTTCTTATCACCATATACATGGGACCATTCTACAAACTCCATCTCCACTTTGATATCACATCGAACAACTTCTTCATAACTCCCAAATTCTCGAATTTCAAGATCCTTTTGAAGGTGTGGTTTTAATCCACTAAAGAATCTATCAATTTTGCTATCATTGTTGATAAAAAAACTAGAAGCATACCTTTCAAGCCTTGTGAAATTTGATTCATAGGTTGTGACAAATTCTCATTCTTTTTTCTTGATCTATATGAATTCTCTCTCCATCTTCGTGTGAAGAGTTCGTGGGAAGTACTTATTAAGAAACATTATCTTAAAGTCTTCCCATTCCATCTCTTCAATTTCCTCCCTTGGCTTGGTGTTCTTAATCAAACCCCACCATTGATCAGCTTCTCCATCTAGACAATAAACGGCTAGAGTCACCTTCTCCATCTCAGAATAGTGAAGAACAGAAAAGATCTTCCCCATGGAGTTGACCCACTATTCCACAACTAGTGGATCATAAGATCCATTAAACTTCGGTGGTCATTGCTGCATAAAATATTCGATAGCCAGTTGCTCCCTCTTTGGTGAAGGAAGAAGTTCCAAATTATTATGGTTATTGTTCATAACCAGAGATAATTGGGTAATCATCGCCATGAAGTTTTGAACTCCACCTCCCAAATCATTGGGGATGTCGTTCGGGCAATCGTTGTATTGGCCCTCGCATGAGTTGTTGGCTTGATTTCTCCTGGTTCCCACCATTTTCTAAAATAGAAAAGGTTAGAACAAAACATAAGTAAACAATTCATGAATAACTTATTCATTTAAAAAATTTATACCAAAAACATAGCATATGGTATCCCTATGTAAATATTCTTGTGTGCATATTTTTACTTAGTCTCATGCTAGAGGTTTTCTCTAGGGTTCACTAATCCTAATTCCCAAATTAACTAAACCTTTTCTCTGATACCAACTATAGAGACCCTACCTTTTCTTAAATTACTATTAAATCATTTTAAATATAAACAACATAATAGTATTACACATAGAGGATCCAAAAGTTTAGTGTCTTGGTCAAACTAGGACTATACATAACAATTACAACAACAAGCATAAACATTTATTTAATTTCTTCTTCTCTAGCTTCTTATTGGCACTTGAACTCTCCTTAGTACATGTAGCCACCTAAGGATATACATAAAAAGGGGTGAGATAAAATCCCAGTAAGAGGATATATGAGAACAATATATCATGGGGTGAGTATAATCATAACATGAGAAAAAGATCATGAACATGACAAGAAGCATAAATATAAGACTTGAAATGTGGCAATGCATAAAAATGAAACATCATGTCTTAGTGGTTAACTACCACACATACTTGTGAACCAAGATAGAATATTTTTCACACATCATTTCACATTTACTCATGAGATTCATCACTTTACCCAATGCATTGGAGCACTGTATAATTCCAGGCGCACCCGTCACTTTGAAACATTCATATTGCGCTATATAATTCCGGGTGCAACCGTCACATCATAACATTATAATTATCATTCTTCCCACATAGAACATATATCAAAAGTGAACATAAATAACCCATGGAAAGGACTGGGTTACATCTCATAAGAACACATTCATAAACTTTGGGTTCCTAAAAGAAAGAGGGAATAACATACATGTTATAAGAACCGTCCACTTTGAGTGAGAAGTAAAAGGTGTGTTCTTAAAAAAAGAGTTCTTTTGGAAAAATTTTTGTTTAACATAAATACTAGGTAAAAACATGTATATCCAAAAAAAGGAATGAAAAATATGAATAAATGATCTTTAAGGAGTTACCATATCAAAAAATGGAGTGAAAGAGGGAGAAATCGAAAGAAGAAAGTTGGGTTCGAGAATTTCCCCTTACCTTGTATCCAAATGCTTCATTCTCTTTAATGTCCTGTATAATGACATTATATACATTAATTAGAAATATAGAACCTTTTTTACATTAATATGGTTCATTATGTCTTCATTAAGTTATTTTATGTGACTTTTGATGAGTTATAGAGTTTAAAAACATTAATCGGGAATGTTTGTTTTTATTGTTTTCTTGAGTGGTTCACTTGTATTATTAAATTGAAGTTTGAGTAGAACATGGGTAAACATCTATAAATAATATTACATGTTATTAATGACATTTAATAATTTAAAATGATCTTATAATGAGTTATATTATATACTATGTGGATGAATCATTAGATAAAAATTAAATGAAGATTGTTTGGGTTAATTTGGGTGGTTTTTCAATCACAATGAACTTGTTTTAATTTATCACTTAGTAATATGTACATATTTTAGTTACAGAGCTTTAAATAGGACATAATACATATATAAAATTCTGGTTCAACCATAAAAATGGTTTCATGACCAGATCAGAAGGTAGAAATGGAAGAAGAAAACATGTTGTTCTTGAAGGTGATAAATTAAAACCTCACAAACAATGTTCTCTTTAATAAAATAAAAGGAAGAGGGAAAGGGGGTTGGATGATATAATATCCCATTAGAATCATAAAATTACATTACATGTATAATACTAGAGTTACAATACCATTTTGATGAAGATAGGTGGGGAGGGATCAAGAAATGAACTTGAACTTGAAAGGAAATTAAAGGAGAAGAGGGAGAGAAATTACCTCTTAAATCCTCCTTAAGGAAGCTAGGATTCGTCTTTTTATGAGACAAGAAGATCTTGGACATGGGAGAGGGGATAGAGAAGATGTTTGGGAAGAGTTTAGAGAAGGATTGGAGCTTGAGAGGTATGAGGAAATGAGGGTGTGAAGGGTGATATTTATAGTGGAGGGGAGAGGGGTTTCCTTAATATAAAATTCATTAGTTTATTAATTTCCCCTAAGACAAGGAATAGTGAGTTTTCCATGACCAATAATAGTAATTTTATCATTTTATCTTGAACCAAGTGGTCTTACATCAGCAGAAAATCACACAGGACTCTATAATTAGCTTATTTAGCTTATTTTTATAAATTACGGTATTTCACCATTCATACAAAATTCAAGTATTTCAGAAAAATACCAAAAATTTACCCCAATTTTTTTTCGACATGTAGAATAAAAAAATGAATTCCATTTTTCAAAAATAATTTTCTAAATATTATTAATTTAATATTTAATTAAAATCATAATTTACTTAAAAAAACAGTTTTTAAAAGTTAAAACTGATTTTATAGTGCTTTCAAAAATTACGCAGGGTCTTATAAAATTATATAAAAACTATAAGACATTGTTTATATAATTTATGAACACATTTTAGGAAAATAATTTTTATTTTAAATTAATTAATTAATTATAATTAGTTATTTATGACTTACAAAATACCAAAACGTTCCCTAAGGTCAAATAGTCACTTTCTAAGATGTCTAAATTTGATTTAATTATTTATGGGAAAGGTTACTCTTATGTTGGATGATTTACTATTAATAAGGTTCATATTACTATTAATAAGGGTATGTTACTATTCACTGAAAATTATTTTTGTTTCATTAGACTCCAAAAATCATCTTGAACACAACCGTGTATGATGGATTTTTGAAATTCAAAACACAGAGGTGACAAACTTATGTTTATAGGTCACTTATCACTTAGTAGTTCATTATGTTGCGTTTTCATGGGATTTTATGACATAATTATAAGAAGGTAATTTCCATTGAAAAACTTTGGGTCGTTACAGAAGGGATATGAAAAATCCCGCTAATGTTGAAGAAGAAAGGAAGGTTTAGATCAACAGTCAGTCAGCAGTGCAGTGTTACAACTGCAAGGAGCTTGGGCTTTATGAAAAAAATTACCCTATTCCAAGGGTTGTCAGAGGCAATTAATAACAAACTCTGTGGAAACAAGGAAGGGATTATGCTATCACTACCGATGAGGTGAAGCTAGACAATGATGTGGTGACAGGTACGCTAGTTATTTATTCAAGAATAGCGAACATACTATTCAATTATAGTTCTATGCATTCTTTAATATCTTTCAAGTTTAGTAGAACAATTAAAAAACCGCCTCAAAGTTATCTATGAGAATAGGGAATAAGGAAATCATTGTGTCCATGGTTTATAACTCCTCCCTGGTTAACATTTGTGGACTGAACCTCCCAACAAATATCGTCATACTTACTTTAGTGGAGTTTGATGCTATCTTGGGCATGAATTGGCTATCTTTATACAAAGCCACTATCAAATGTCGGGAAATGGAGATCACTCTTCACATCCCCAAGCATCCTCCAATTCCATACAAGTGCAAAGAGGAAGATGAATCTCCTTTAAAATCATCATCTCAAGTGTGGATATTGATGTATTATGAGAAAGCATATCTAACTCAAATGATTGAGACAAAGGAGAGAATCATGCTTGAAGACATTCCCATTGTGAGGGATTACACTCATGTATTCCCTGAAGAGTTGCTTGGTATTCCTATATAATGAGATGTTGAGTTCTTAATTGAGATTATCCCTGGATATCTACCATTATGAAAGACACCTTACAGATTGTCCACCGTAGAGCTGGAAGAGTTGAAGAAGCTGTTACAGGAGAATATGGAGAAGGGGTTTATACGCTCGGGTGCTTCACCGTGGGGTGCGCCAATCCTCTTCATTAAGAATAAGGATAGATCAATGCACCTCTGCATTGATTATTATTATCTCAATAAAATCACGATAAAGAACAAGTATCACCTGTCACAGATAGATGACTTGTTCAATCAGCTTTGTGGGGCCAATTATTTCTCTAAGGTAGACCTTCAGTTGGGATATCACCAATTAATGCTGAGGAAGGAAGATATTCCCAAGACTGCCTTTTGAATGAGGTATAGACACTATGAGTTCATAGTGACTCTCTTGAGACTCAGTAATGCTCCAAAAATTTTCATGGATTTAATGAATAGAGTCTTTAGAGATTACCTTGACAAATTCGTGGTAGTCTTTATTGATGATATTCTGATATACTCCAAGAGAAAGAAGGAACATGAGGAGAATTTGAAATATGTGTTAAAGACTTTGCGAAAGGAGAATTTGTATGAAAAGTATAATAAATGTGAGTTCTGGATAGAGGAAGTATCATTCTATAGGCATGTTATCACCAGTAAGTGAATATCTGTGCACCCTACCAAGATGAAGGCAATTGAAGAGTGGCCCATGCCAACTTCTGTAACAGAGATCCGTAGCTTTTTGGGTCTAGCTGGGTATTATCAACGTTTTGTGAAGAACTTTTCATAATTGTCAAACCCAATGACCATGCTAACACGAAAGGGAGTAAAGATTTTCTGGACATAAGAATGTGAAGATTTTTTCAAGGATTTGAAAAAGAGGCTTATCACTACGCCAATAATCACACTCCCTATAAGTGGAGAAATCTTTGTGGTGTATAGTGATGCTTCTAAGAAGGGATTAGGCTGTGTGCTGAGGAAAAATGATAAAGTGACAGCCTATGCCTCAAGGCAGTTGAAAATCCATGAGAAAAACTATCCAATGCATGATCTGGAGTTGGCAGTTGTGATATTTGCCTTGAAAATCTGGAGGCATTATCTATATGGGGAGAAATGTGAGATATATACTGACCACAAGAGCCTCAAATATATATTCACATAGAAAGAGATTAATATGTGCCAGTGAATATGGATAGATCTTATCAAGGATTATGACTGCTCAATCCACTACCATCCCAGTAAGGCAAACAAGGTGGCTGATTCTCTAAGTAGAAAGGATCCTGTATCTTTATCAATGATGATAATTGAAAAGGATCTGATCATCTTAGATTTGAAAATGATGGAAATGGGAATAATTAAGGGAGGAACATCATCAATCCTTTCTCAAATGATTGTTCAACCATTCCTCTTGGAGAGAATAAAGGATGCTCAAAGAAAAGATGTGGAAATTCAGAAAAGGGTGGAAGCTGTTAGAAATGGGGAATCCTTTGATTTCAAAGTTGATGAGGAAGGAGTTGTAAGATTTGGGATGTGATTATGTATACCATCTTATCCAGAGATAAATAAGGATCTATTGAATGATGCACATAGCTCGACCTTCTCTATCCACCTAGGGAGCACAAAGATGTATCAAGATCTCTGAGAAAACTTTTTGCGGGACAATATAAAAAGGGAGATTGCCGAGTATACATAAAAGTGTCTGGTATGTCAGCAAGTGAAGGCTGAGAGACAAAATTATAAGGGGATGATGCAAACACTACCCATACTAGCATGGAAATGGGATAACATCACCATGGAATTTGTCACAGGACTTCCAAAGACATCCAAAGGCAACAACGTAATCTGGGTTATTGTGGATTGTCTTAAAAAGTCTGGACACTTCATTGAAATTTGAGAGGATTTCTCATTGGATCAACTGACACAGATATATATCAGGGAATTGGTAAGGCTGCATGGAGTACCACTATATATTGTATCTGATTGAGATCTAAGATTCACCTCTAAGTTTTGGAAGAGTCTTTAACATGCTCTAGATACTGAGCTTAACTTCAGTACGACTTATCATCCTCAAACTTATGGAAAATCTGAGAGGACTGTCCAAACACTTGAGGACACGTTGAGAGTATGATCAATAGACTTAAAAGTAGGATGGGATCAATATCTTCCTCTGGTTGAGTTCTCATATAATGGTAGTTTCCACTCGAGCATCCGAATGACACCATATGAAGCCCTGCAAGGGAAGAGGTGAAAAACACCGACATGTTGGGATGAAGTAAGTGATAGTAAGCTACTAGGACTAGAAATGGTCGATGAAATGGTGGATAAGGTGGAAACCATTTAGCATCATATCAAGGTATCCCAGAGTCGACAGAAGAGTTATGTAGATAAATTTCAATGATATCTTGAGTTTAAAGTTGGAGACATGGTATTTCTACACATATCTCTATGGAATAAGGTCATGAGGTTTGGAAAGAAAAGGAAGTTAAGTCCTAGGTACATCAGCCCCTTTGAGATTCTTGATTGTGTTGGGGTTGTGGCCTATCGACTAGCAATTCCACCTACCATGACCAAAGTACATGATGTATTTCATGTATCCCTCTTAAGGAAGTACATACCAGAACCTTCACATGTACTATCTTCTGAGGTGGTACAGTTAGATGATGATCTTTCCTACGAGAAGCAGCCAGTGAAGATCTTGGATTTTAGAGACAAAGTTCTACGCAAAAAGACTACTCATATGGTCAAGGTACTATGGAGAAACCATAAGTACGAAGAGGAAACATGGGAACTTGAGGAATTAATGAAGGAAAAGTACCCACATCTCTTTGTGGCCTATAATGTAAAATGAAATTTTGAGGGAAAATTTTCTTAAGGGGGGAAGATTGTAATGACCCAAACTTTTGTTAATGAAAATCCCTCTTGATCTAATTAAATGTCTTAATATGTGAAATGGTTATACAACATATGAAATTCTTTTGTTTTATGTTTTTGGATTTTAAAATACCATTAAGAATTGTGATCGTTGCTATTGTAGCTGTTGAATAGTGATCACATGATTAGTATAAATATGGGCTTTAAGAAATCCAATTTACTCAGAAAAAGGAAGCGATGGCCTCATCTAGTAGACTTTCCCCATATGAGGCCCATTTGTCATAGCTCAGAAAGGAGGTGGAATCATTGGGCTTCTCTCTTGACCAATCTCAAGCCAATCTTGATCATGTTAAGCTTGAGCGGAACCACCTACGGGAGAAGTGGAAGTTGATAGAGATTACCACCTGAGCGATGTTATCCGAGCTACCCCAAGAGTCTGTCACCATCGCATACCACACCCTTCAGTATTATACGGGTGTTTTAAGGGGTTATGTAACTATAACCTAGTACTATGGTTATGTAAATTATTTTTGTATATAATAATGAATATACTTTCATTTTATTATTGTTACCTTGTAAATAGTTTTTAAAGCACAAATAGTATTTTTAGTTAATATTCAACTAAGAAATCTATTTTGATGAATTAATGGATTTTTGAATTAAATAACATTTTAATAAAAAAATATTATTATTTTTAAATTAATTATTATTAAATATAAATGATCATATAATTTTATGAATGTAATTTTAATTTTTTATTATGGTTCGAAAGCCATTTTTTTCAAAACCCATGAATTTTTGATAAATGTCATTTTTATTTTAAAAGTGAAAATTAACATATTTAGAAAATTATTTAGATGAAATGAATATTATTTCTGGAATCAGGACGTCAAATTTATTCAACAGTGAATTTTTCATAATTTTCTGAGACAGACGAATTTTTGGGTAAAAATTAAATACCGTTTAAATATATAATGTGTTTTATGACATCATAATCACCCAATAGTGTTTTAATAAAATACTATAAACTTTATGTTCAGACAATATATGTTTTACCATTAAATTAATGTGATTTTGGGTTTGTTTTTTTTTATTTTACAAAGCTTTAGTGGACCCTTCAATACTTATTAAACATTTTGCCTTTTTAAATTGTTTTCTTTGGGAGTGTGACTCACCTCCACATAATCAAACCTATTATTTTAAGAAGTTAATACTTTTCCCTTATAAAATATTGTTTTCCACTCCCCTTTGGAAAAAACCATGGGCATAAAACATGGGATGGTTTGTGGTTTTGATTAGTTTAATGTGAGGTGTCCCAAACCTAAATAATAAACAATTCCCTCTCCTTTCCTATATAAACCCACCCAGTATCCCACTTAATCCTCACTAAAAGCCTTTTGAGTTCATCAAAACTCTTCCCTCCTATCTCTAGAATCATCTCAAGGTTCCCCAATCTCCCAATAAGCCTCCCTCAAGCCTCTCTCAAGCCTTTGGGAGTACACTTCCAAGTAAGGGTTTTCTTCCTTTCTCATTTTTGTCCAATATTCTTTAAGTTATTATGCCCTTTTAATTTCAATTATAAATGTTGGAGTATGGTTTTTCACCTCCTCCATACTGCCCTATTTATTTTTGAATGATGGGATACCCCTTTATCTCTTATTAAATGCCTCCTATGTACACCCATTACTATGCTGAAATTCCGAAAGGAATTTCTTTCTCCTCATTTACATTCAAGCAATTATTTTGTATCATGAATCTAAATTACATTACATTTGTTGGTACATGTATTTATATGACCCCCTTACTGTCCATGTCAATTAAATATTATGATACACCCCTTTCTCTCTCATCAACCATTTTATGAGTTTTTATGTCACGCCGTTATGTTGCCGAAATTGCACCGCGTTTTTCCAAGCCAAAGTCATTGTGTAGTGAATACCATGCCCATCTCTCTATCAAGGATATTAACCTTTATGAACATTTACTTATTATTTAAAGAGTTTCATGTATGTATTCCATATTCTCTTATCATGAAATAAATGATTATGTCAAATGATTTAATGTTTTATGATCCATTTGTCACACTTATGCATGAAGTGAAATGTTTAAGAAGGGTGCGCCCTGATAGCACTCCAATGCATTGGGTAAAGTATAGTATCATGATACAACATGTAAAATGAGTATTTACTCATGTTAATTCAAGTGCAACGAGGGTTTACCCGTGCTTCATGTGCAATGAGGGTTTACTCACACTCCATGTGTAATGAGCCTTGGCTCATGCTAATTCCATGTTAAGTGTTGTTGCCACATTTCCATGTTACGATTATCATGCTTTATCATGCCTTTATGTTTATGCTTCTCTTATGCTCGATTGATATGCCTATTGTTTAACATGTATTATATTCCTCATTTTATTCCATTTTTATTACCTTACTGGGCTTTATAGCTAACCCTTTTCTTATGCTTGTCCTTAGGTTATCCCATGCAATGCTAAGTACGAGGTAATGTAGTGGTCATGTAAAGGAAGTTTTCAATAAAAATGTTGTATTTTCTATTTTATATTTTTATGTAATGATCCTAATCCCCAAATACACTAGACCTCTCAATATTCTATGTTGTATTAAGTAAAGTTTATGTAATAAATTATGTTTAATTATGTAATAAAAATCAAAGTTGTCATAGTTAGTTCCAGTGTCACATGGCTTACATCTTTATAAGAAAATGTGTCCCTAGACACAACAAGAGAAAGTGAGAATGAGTAAGATCCCATATGCTTCGGTGATATGTCCAATCATGTATTCCATGTTATGTACTAGAATTGATGTTGCCTATGCACTGAGCATGGAAGGAAGATATCAAGAAGATCCAGGAGAACAACATTGGTCTGATATTAATGATATCCTTAAGTATCTATGAAGAACTAAGGATATGTTCCTGGTGAATGGAGGAGATGAGGATCTTGTCATCATAGGGTATATTGATGCTATTTTTTAGACAGATCAGAATGATCTAAAGTCACAATTAGGTTATACTTTCTATCTCAATGTAGGAGCTGTGAGCTGTAATAGTTCAAAGCAGCCAGTTTTCACTAATTCTACAAGGGAGTTTGAGTATATAGCATCTTCTGATGTAGCCAATAAATCTGCTTGGATTTGGAACTTTTTCTAGGAGCTTGATGTGGTACTTAGTAGTAAAGATCCCATCACATTGTATTGTGATAATAATGTAGCAGTGGCTCTTGTAAAAGATCAAAAGTCACATCAATGGACAGAACACATACTCTGGAAGTATCACCTCTTGAGAGATTTTCATCAGAGGGGTGAAGTTGTAGTAAACAGAGTATCCACAGAAGAGAATGTGACAAACCCTTTGAATAAATACCTATCTTAGAAGAAGCATGACTATCATGTGAGAGCTAGTGAACTGAAGGTTGTTAGCAGTTGGATCTAGTGAAAGTGGGATTATGTTGGAGTTGGTGCCCAAGAACCAACTTCTATGTACTTTATGATTATATTCATGGTTTTTTAATATCAATAAACTTCTTATCACATCATGATTATTATTTTTTATAACATTTTATATGATAATGTCCCAAGAGTAGTTGTCGTACTAAAAGGTCTTAGTAGTTCCCCGCTATGATGAGAACCTGAAAGTGCTATGACCCCATTCTTAGATATATGTTCTATGGTCATATGATATCACTTGAGGGACAAAAATGATACACGTAATTAGTGGTGGAAGCTCATAGGAATTTGAGGCACCTTATCATGGTGTACGCCCTTGGTAATATCTAGTAGGATATTTTGAGAATGAGACCCGACAGTAGGAAATCTACATTTATAAGTGTCATTGGATGTTCCAATCTATAGACGTGTGCATCGATCATTAGGATTTAAGATTATTATTAATGGATATTATGTGTCTCGTACTTTGATGTATTGATAAAAACTGTGATGATAGATGTTCGTGACAAGGTAGGATACGTTGGGTGCATCACAAGTAATATTTCATTAATGAATAATGCAAGAAAAGATTTATCCCTTCTGTTAACTAAAGGAAATTAATATCTCACGCCCTTTTATGGAAATGATATAGCCTAAATAAATCCATGGTCATGGTGTTATTTAGGCAATTTTTTATTTCCATAAAGTCAAAAAAAGAGATATCAAGAATATAGGTTGACGGAACTGGTATGCAACCTTCTTGATTATAGATATTTTGATAAAGGGATTATATTATGTGGTAAACATTTGTATGAGGTGGCATGTCATTGTGGCATTAACTTCTTTCTCTATGGGTGCCTTGGTGTGTTACTAGATTCTAACCTTGGACTTTATGCTACTCTACCTAATACCCATGAGAAAGAGGCCTAGAGGGCCACACACTAAGTGTATCCAGAATCTCAGTTAAATAATTTATAATTTAACAAGTTGAATAAATATTATTCCCAGTAATGGTTTAATAATTATTCATGTATGCCTAATCGCATTTATTCTGTCACTAGTTATTCGAGAGAATATAATATAGGAAGAATAATTAATAAATATTGAGGAGGATTAGTGGACGGAGTTTAATGGACCAATGAGAAATAATATTATTGAATATTATTTGATTAAATATTATTTAATTATACCTCGTAAGTTAAGCACATGTTAGGAAATAATAATATTGCTGTTATTATTTGACATGGTGGTTTTGCTAGGATTAATGAAATAATTAAAGGCACTTGTGAAAATTATTTTATTATTAACCTAGTTAAATAAATGCCTGATTATATTATTCTCTCATTAGACAAGTGTAGGCTAAGAAACACCAATTCATTTATGCAAAATA
The DNA here is from genome assembly GCA_963277665.1 of Viscum album. Lineage (NCBI taxonomy): Eukaryota > Viridiplantae > Streptophyta > Magnoliopsida > Santalales > Viscaceae > Viscum > Viscum album. The sequence continues at coordinate 1,840,430,940 of OY728125.1, forward strand.
TTTTGGAGAAAACCTCTCTATCCTATAGAGTTATTTCTTCTTCAAGAATGATCACAAGAATGAGAGTGATCCTCCTCCACCAGATCAATGAGAACACTTTGGAAGAGATTATCAAGGAAATCAAAGGAGTACGACACAAGATCAAGGATCTTCCATGCTATCACCCAGAGAATCCTTCAGCAATATCTATAGATTCATGGAACACGTGTGGATCACCTCTAGAGGATATTTACCCTTGATCTTTATAACAAAACAATGGTGCACTATTTATCTGTGGTCGAACACATAAATGATGAGAGAATAAACCTTGGAGGTAATTAGTATTAAATTAATTAATTATAAATAATATATGTTGATCCTATCTCTTGGTTGTAGGTTTCTATTCCATTTTCTTATTTATTTGATTCAATTCCATGGCTCATGACGTTCATCATTGCATAGATCATGGATTGTTCATTGAATATGGAAAAAATCAAAGTTGGGCATAATCCCTACCATAATTACACTGTTCCTAGAACCTAGATTAGGTACATTACATTACAACTTAAAATATGCAATACAACATCTTTATTGAAAACTTCTTTAACAAGCTCACACTTAAAATTGCATGGGATAACCTGAAGAAATACATAAGAAATGGATGATCTATAAATACCAGTAAGGGAATAAAAATGGAATAAGGTAAAACATGTTAGAAAATAGGAATATCAAGGGCCATAAAAAGAGTATGAATCTTAAACAAAAATTATAAGACATGATATATCATGATAATGTAAAGGCACTGGGAATATGGAAACAACTTAAAACAATGAATCATAGGTCAAGGATAACTACCAAACATCATAATAGACAAAGTCCCATAAAGTAATCAGGTTCACTCTCTATCAAAATATTATGTATACTGATACAATACATTAACCAATGCATTAGAGTGCTATATAATTCTAGGTGCACCCGTCACTTCTATTTCATTCTCATGCTTAAGTGTGTCACATAGATTATATAACATGAATTCATTCATCATCATATTTTATTCCTCAAATATAGAGTGTGAAATAAATACATGTAAATACCTAATAATAATGAGTATAAGTGCCTAAATTTGAACACCCTTTATAGAAATTGGGTATGGTATTCACTACACAATTGTTTTGGCATGGATTCCCGTAGTGAAATTTCACCAGCATAACGGGGAAGTGTAAATATTCATAGAAGGACTTAATGATAGAAAAATGGGTCTATTGTAATTTAGTAATCATAAGGATGGTATGTGGGAGGTTCTAAAACATACCCCATCATTAGTAATTGAAAATTAAAAGGAATAAAATGAAGAATATTCTTGAATAAAGGGGAGAAAGACAGGCTCCCTTATGAAATTTCAACAACCTAACGACATAACTTAAAAATTTATAAAATGGGTTGATGAGAGAAAAAGGGGACTCTAATAATTTAGAAATAAAATAGGTAGTGATAGGGACATGTAAATACATATACCAATATTAGTAAAGGGATAATAGAAGTCATAACATAATAAAGAAACTTTAATAAAGATGAGAAAGGAAAGAACTCTTACTTGAGTGTGGGACTCCAAAAGCTTGAAAAGGGGATCATTGAGAGCTTTGGGTGCCTTGGGAGTATTATAGAGATAGGAGGGTTGAGTAAGGACATGGTCCAATGATTTTGAGTGAATAGAAATGGGATCTTGGGTGGGTTTATATAGGAAAAGAGGGGGATTTCTTTAATATTTAGGGTTTAGACTCTACAAAATAAAATAATTAAAACCAAAAACATTCCCATGGTTTTTTCCCATGTTTTCTGCCAAAGGGGAGTGATTTTAATTATTATATTTGGAAATGGGCCAAAATTATTAAATAACAACCTTGCTTATGTGGAGGTTAGTCACACTTTTAAATAAATGAATTTAAAACTCTAAAATATATTAATGGTTTTGGAGGATTCATAAAGGATTAATAAAAATAATAAAATAAACATAAAATAAAATTATTTTATGGAGGAAAACATATATTTGGATGATTATACCCATTATAGTATTTATTACATCATTTTTGGGTCATTATGATGTCATAAAATACACTTTACATTTATATGGTATTTAATTTTTACCCAAAAATTTGACACTTAAAAAATTATGAAAAATTAACTATTGGATAATTTCAGTGTTCTTATTTAAAAAATAATATTAATTTTATCTAAATAATTTTCTAAATATTTTCATATTCACTTTTAAAAATAATAACCAACATTTATTGAGAATGATGAGTTTTCGGTAATAACAGTTTTAAAACCTAATAAAACATTACATTTGACTTCATTAAAAGTTTATGATCATTTATATTTAATAAAAATAATTTTAATAATAACATTTTATTAAAATATAATATATTTCAAAAAATAAATCAATTCATCAAAATGAATTCCTTAATTGAATTGAATAATACCAAAAAATACTATTCATGTTTTATAGTATCAACATAAAATTATATTCATTATTCTTTGAAAAATAATGTATATAATCAAATTTATAGGGTCTTGATACATAACCCTTTAATAAACTAGTGTATTCTATAAGAGTAAGGAATGCAATGGTGAGACTTTCATGGGGTCATTCGACAAGCATGGTTTGGGCTGTGATCTCGATGAGCTTGAACTTCTCCTATAAATGGTTGCACTCATTCTTAAGTTATTGGATCTCATCTTGGGCTTGGTCAAGGGAAAATCCCAGTGATGATATCTCCCTTAGAAAATTTGATAAATGATCTTCCTAGGGTACAATCCTACTAGATGATGCCATCGATTCCTTTTTCCGTGTTAATTAGATTTGTTAAAGACTTATATTTATACTAATAATGTGATCACTATTTAATAGCTATATTATCAATGGTAAAGATTCTTAACGGTCTTTTGAATCCAATTGGATATAATAAAAAAACAAGTGCATGTGTTTTTTTATAACCATATTACATAATAAAATGTTAAATCATAAGGGAATTTTATTTATAATTATTTAGGTTGTTACAATCTTCCCCCTTGAGAAATTTCACCCTCGAAATTTTCATTTCACCCCCTTAAAATAGATGATGGTAATTCTACCTCATCACTTCCTTCACTTCCCTCATGTCTTCTTCAAACTTGTGGTTTCTCCATAACACTTTGACAAGGTGCATTATCTTATTTCATAGAACTATGTCTCTACAATATAAGATCTTCACCATCCACTCCTCATAGGAAAGATCATTCCCCAGTGGTACCACCTCTAGATTGAGTACATGTGAGGGGTCAAGTATTTACTTCCTCAAAAGTGATAAATGGAATACATCATGGACTCGAGATAGGTTAGGTGGGAGTGTAATTCAATGGGCCACCGCTCCTATGCGATCAAGGATCTCAAAGGGGCTGATGTATCTTGGACTAAACTTTACCTTCTTCTCAAATATCATCACTTTATTCCATGGAGATATACAGAGGAATAACATGTCTCCAACATCAAACTCTAGGTCTTGTCCATGATTGTCAACATAGCTCTTTTTTTGACTCTGAGTAGATTTGATGTGTTGCTGAATGGTCTTATCCTTTTACACCATTTCCTCAACCATTTTAGGACCTAACAGTTTTCGTTCCCCAACTTCATCCCATCATGCAGGTGTCCCAAACCTCTTCCCATAAAGGTATTTATAGGGATCCATTTGGATTCTTGAGTAGAAACTGTTGTTGTAAGATAACTTGACCAAAGGAAGATATTGATCCCATCCTAATTTGAATTCGATTAAGAATTCTATAAACATGTCTTCAAGTGTATGGATATTCCACTCTTATTGGACATCATTTTGAGGGTGATATGTCATGCTAAAGTTCAACTTAGTGTTTAGAGCATGCTGAAGACTTTTCCAGAACTTGGAGGTGAATCTTGGATCTCAATAAGATACAATCGATAGTGGTACTCCATGTAGCCTGACCACTTCCCTGATGTATATCCATGCAAGTAGATCAATTGAGAATTCATCTCGTATTGAAATAAAGTGTGCAATATTTATAAGAAAATCCACCACAACCCATATATAATTATTCCCTCTTGATGTCTTTGTAATATCGGTGACAAAGTCCATGGTGATATTTTCTCATTTCCATGTAGGTATGGGTAATAGTTGCATCATCCCCTTGGATTTTTGCCTTTCCACTTTCACTTTTTGACATAAAAGACATCTTGATGTATATTCTACGATCTCCTTATTCATATTTTCACACCAATAGTTTTCTCAAAGATCTCAATACATATTTGTGCTTCCTAGGTGGATGGAGAAGGTTGAGATATGTGCATCATCCAACAGCTCCTTCTTTAACTCAGTATTTGATGGTACACATAGTATTGACCCAAATCTCACAACACCTTTATCATTAACATTTAACTTTGAGTATTTCCATTTCCTTATAGCTTACACTTTCTTCTTAATTACCACACCAACTCTTTGGACATACTTTAACCTCTCCAGAAGAGATGGTTGAGCAATAATTTGTGAAAGGATTGATTATGTTACTTCCTTTATGATTCCCATGCCCATCCTTTCTAAATCTAAGTAGATCATACCCCTATAAATTCTCATCAATTAAAAAATTGTTGGATCCTTTATCCTTAGAGAATATACCAATTTATTCTCTTCCCTAGGATGGTAGTGGATTGAGCATTCATAGTCTTTGATCAGATCTAACCATCTTTGTTGTCACATGTTCATCTCTTTTTGTGTGAATATATACTTGATGCTTTTGTGATCTGTATATATTTCATACTTATCCATAAAGAGATAATGGCACAAAATTTTCAAAAAAAAAAGATCACTGCTACCAACTCCAGATCACACGTTGGGTAGTTTTATTTGTGAACTTTTAACTTCCTTGAAGCATAGGCTATGACTTTTTCATTTTTCATTAACACACAACCCATACCCTTTTTCAAAGCATCTATGAATACCACAAAAAGTTCTTCACTTGAGGGTAGTGTAATAATAGGGCCAGTGAAAAGTCTCCTTTTCAACTCCTTGAAGGTCTCTTCACATTCATCATTCCAATAAAAATTTACTCCCTTATAAGTTAGCTTGGTAAGTGGGTTTGAGAATCGCGAGAAATTTCTCACAAATCAGTGATAATGCCTAGCTAACCCAAGGAAACTATGGATATCTGTCACAGATGTTGGCCTCAACCCTACTTAAATTGCTTCTATCTTTGATGGATCTATATATATCCCATTTCTTGTAATGATATGTCCCAAGAAACATTCTTCCTTCAACTATAACTCACATTTTCTGTACTTTTCATAAATCTTCTCCTTTCTCAAGGTTTTTAACACTATGCTTAGATGATCCTCATGCTCCTCCTTGATTTTGGAGTATATTAGAATATAATATATAAAGAATACCAAAAATTTGTTGAGGTAATCTATAAAGACTCTTTTCATCAAGTCCATGAATATTGATATAGAATTAGTGAGTCTGAAAGGCATCACTATGAACTCATAGTGTCCATACCTTGTACGAAAAGTAGTCTTGGGGATATCCTCCTTCTTCACCCTAACTTGGTAATATCCTGACAATAGATCCACCTTGGAGAAGTATTGTGCTCCACATAGTTGATTGAATAAGTCATAAATATGAGGTATAGTATACTTGTTCTTTATCATGATCTTGTTGAGCTCACGATAATTTATTCAATGACGCATTGACCCATCCTTATTCTTGATGAAGAGGACTGATGCACCCCATGGTGAAACACTTGGGCATATGAACCCTTTATCCAGATTCTTCTGTAGTTTTTTCTTCAGCTCTTAAAGTTTCACAATAGCCATTCTAAATTGAGTCTTGGATAATGGTAATAACCTAGGTATAATCTTAATTGAAAACTCAACCTCTCAACTAGGAGGAAGACTAGACAATTCATTAGAAAACACATCAATGTATTCCCTCACAATGGGCATGTCTTTAAGGATGATATTGTCCTTAGAATCAATCATTTGGGTTATATATTCTTTCTCATTGGGGAATAATATCCATGTTTAAGATGATGGTTCTAAAGAAGATTCATCATTCTCCTTGAATTTGTACAGAATCTAAGGATGATTTGCAATAGAAATATTGATTTCCTTCTTGCTACAATTTATATTGGCTCTATAAAGGGAAAGGAAATCCATGCCTAGAATTACATCAAATTCCACTAAAGGGAGTATGACAAGGTTTTCTAGGAAATTAAGCACACAAACTTTGATAGGGGAGGAGTTATATATTTGGGATGCAATAATTTCCCCATTTTGTGTTTTTATCAACAACTCTAATCCCAAGATTTGTGGTGAAATTTGGATAGTTATACTAAAATTTTGTGATATTAAGGAATGAATAGAACCTGAATAAAAAGTAACTTTTCTATTCTTGAATGAATAAATAGTATACTTATCACCAATTTGTTTTCAGGATTCACTTCGGCAGTAGTGATGGAAAAAGATCACCCTTGCTGCCTTAGAGGTTGTTGGTTGTCTCCAAAAACCCTTAGATAAGTGAATTGGTTTGAAAAGTGCCCTGGTTCCTTATAGTTGTAGCAATGAAAAATACGATGAGGGTTGACTAGAGAATTCCTTTCCTACATTGTAGCAGAGGGCTTCTCCTGTTGGAAATCATTGGATAGGTTCCATTCCTTCCCGCACCAAAATCATTTCCTCATCCCCTTTATGCAATTTTTTCGGTGCTTCTTTCCACACCTTTGAAATTTGGGGTGTTCGGATTTTTTGGCACCTTTATATCTCGTTATCGGACCACCAGAATTAAACTCCACTTTCCTCTTCTTATCCCCATGATTCCCTTGAGACTCTCTGATATCCATTTTGACTTTGAGGGCACATCAGAAAATTTCCTCATAGCCATCAAAGTCACGAATCACTAAAGATTTTTGTATACTAGGTTTTATCCTACCAAAGAAGTGGTCAACCTTGAATTCAGGGGTAACGACAAAGACAGAGGCATACCGTGCAAGTATTGTGAAGTTTTCTTCATACACCCTAATAGATTCATCACCTTTTTTCTTGAGGGAAAGGAAATACCTTTCCATTTTAAGATGGAGAGAGTGAAGAAAATATTTATTGATTTTTTTTCTAGAAATCCTACCACACCATTGCATCGATATCTTCCTCAGGTTTTGTATTTTTGATCAATGTCCACCACTAATCATATTCACCTTCCATATGATAAAAAACTAGCAGGACCTTATCTTGTTCAAACCATTGAAGGATAGAGAATATCTTTTCAATGAAGTTGATCCACTGTTCCACGATTAAGGGATCAGATGACCCATTGAAAGTATGAGGCCTTTGATGCATGAAGCTCTCGATTGTGGCTTGTTCTCTCTTAAAGTGTTTGGGAACTACTCATGATCCATGTTTATATTTAGATCCTAATTCAACTAAGAGAGTATCATCATGAAGTGTGTGATTCCGGCTCCCATCGGGTTGGTCATCTCATTGGGTTAGTCATCACATTGATCTTCACATTGATTGTTTACCCAATTACTCCTATTTATGGCCATTGGATAGAATAAAAGTAAAATTAAGTATGAGTATATCTAACTTTTAAACACATAAACGGGAATTTAATGACATTAAAGGGATAACATATAACTTACATGTATTTTCTTAATTTATGGATTTCTAAGCTTCAGTCTTTGTTATCCATGATATATTTCCTAACATATAATATTATGTGCATTTTGTTCTCCATTAATAATGGTTTGTAATGAGATGATTAATTACCAAAGCATATCCCCTGGGAGTGTCAAACCAAGTGCATAGTAAGGCTTGTTTTTGTGTACCAGTTTACCTAGAGTCAGGCTCGAAACACCTTGTCAGAGTTTTTACTCCTAAGTGCCTCTATTCCAGAACCATGTCCACTTGTAGTATACAAACATGGATTTATTTTCTTGATAAACCAATTACTCTATAATAACCAAAATTTAAGGATATTTTCTTAAACTTAGTCTTATCCCTAAGGCTTTCTCTAAAGTTTTCTAATCCAAATACCAAAAATAACTAAACTTTTCCTCTGATACCAACTATAAAAACTCTTCCATTTATTACATATTAACACATGATTTATTACATAAATTTACACTTAATTAAACCCAAAATATCAATAAGTCTATTGTATTTGGGAATTTACAACTTAAAACATGGAATACAACAACTTTATTAAAAACTTATTTAACATGCTCACACTTAAAACTTCATGGGATAACCTGAAGAAATACACAATAAAGGGATTATCTATAAATCCCAGTAAGATAATAAACATGGAATAAGGTAAAAACATGTTATAAAATAGGAATATTAAGGGTAATAAAAAGATTATGAATCATAAAAATGAATAATAAGACATGATATATCATAATAACATAAAGACAACATGGGAATGTGGCAAAGACTTAAAACACTACATCATAGGTCAAGGATAGTTACCAAGACATCATAATAGACAAAGTACCATAAATTAATAGGGTTAAATACCTATAACAACCTGACTTATCATGATACTAAACATTACCCAATGAATTGGAGTGTTATATAATTCTGGGCACATGTATCACTTTCATTTCATTATCACGTTTAAGTGTGCCACATAGATCATACAACATGGATTCATTCATCATAATATTTTATTCCAAGAACATGGATTGTAAAATAAATACATATAAATAACCAATAATAATGATTATAAGTGCATAAATGCGAACACCCTTGATATAAACTGGGTATGGTATTCACTACACAATTGTTTTGGCATGGATTCCTGCGGTGAAAGTTCAGCAACATAACAGGGAAGTGTAAATATTCATGGAAGTACTTAATGAGTGAAAAATGGGTCTATAATAATTTATAAATCATAATTAAAGTATGGGAGAGGTTCAAAAACATACCCCATCATTATTAATTGAAAATTAAATGGCATAAAATGAATAATATTCTTGAATAAAGGGGAGAAAGAGAGGTTCCCTTATGAAATTTCAGTAGCCCAATGGCGTCACTTAAAAATTAATAAAATGGATTGATGAGACAGAAAGGGGACTCCCATAATTTTTACATAAAATGGGAAGTAATAGGAAAATTTAAGGACTTATCCTAACATTAGGAAAGGGATAATAGAAGGCATAACATAATAAAGAAACATAAATAAAGAGCAGAAAGGAAATAACCCTCACTTGAGTGTATTGATCAAAAAGGTTGAAAAGGGGATTATTGAGAGATTGGGGTGCCTTGGGAGGATTATAGAGAGATTAGGTCTGATTAAGGACCTAATATAAGCATTTTTAGTGAAGATAAATGGGAACTTGGGTGGGTTTATATAGGAAAAGAAAGAGATTTCTTTAATATTTAGGTTTTGGACTCTACAAAATAAAATATTCAAAAACACAAACCTTACCATGGTTTTTTCACATGGTTTGTTCCAAAGGGGAGTTTTTTCATTATTTTATTAGGAAATGGTCCTAACTTATTAAAATAATTCCCATGCTTATGTGGAGGTGAGTCACACTTTTAAATAAATGAATTTAAAACTCTAAAATATATTAATGGTTTTGAAGGATTCATAAAGTCTTAATAAAAATAATAAAATAAAATCACATTATTTAAATGTGAAAACATATATTTGGAAAAGGATACCAATTATAGTATTCATTACATAATTTTTCGGTCAGTATGATTTCATAAAATACACCGTATATTTATACGGTATTTATTTTTTACCCAAAAATTCGACTGTCACAGAAAATTATGAAAAATTCACAATTGGATAATTTTGACATTATGATTCCAAAAATAATATTCATTTTATCTAAATAATTATCTATATATGTGAATGTTTACTTTTAAAAATAATAATCGATATTTATTGAAAATGAGGATTTTTTTGCAATAGAAGTTTTTGAACCCTAATAAAACATTAAATTTGACTTCATAAAAATTATATGATCATTTATACTTAATAAAAATAATTTAATAATAATATTTAATTAAAATACTATTTATTTCAAAAATAAATTAATTCATAAAAATGAATTCCTTAATTGAATTGAATAATACCCAAAAAATACTATTCGTGTTTTATAGTATAAACATAAAAATATATTCATTATTATTTAAAAATAATGTGCATAATAAATTTTCTAGGGTATTAATACATAACACTTTAATAAACCATCCTATGCCCTAAGAGTAAGGTGCGCAACAGTGAGACTTTCACGGGGTCGTTCGGAAAACATAGTTTGAGTTGTGATCTCGATGAGCTTGAACTTCTACTATAAACAGTTTCGCTCATGCTTAAGTTATTAGATCTCATATTGGGCTTGGCCAAGGGAAAATACCATTGATGCTATCTCCCTTAGAAACTCTGATAAATGAGCTTCATAGGGTAAAATCCTACTTAATGAGGCCATCACTTCCTTTTTATGTGTCAATTGGATTTGTTTAAAGCCCCATATTTATACTAATAATGTGATAATTATTTAATGATTATATTATCAATGGTAAAGATTCTTAACGATATTTTGAATTCAATTTGATATAATAAAATAAAAAATGTCTCTGTGTTTTTTATAACCATATTACATAACAAAACATTAAATCACAAGGGAATTTTATTTATGACTGTTCGGGTCATTACAGTTACCTCTAGGCGGTGCACCATTATTTCAACCAACTATTGAGCAATAGATGGTACCATAAGTGCCAGTAGATAAGGTACACATTCTGATCATGCTTCATGAGTTTCATCGACAGTGACCCCTCAAGTTCTGAGGTGAACCTGAACCCCAGGTGGTTGAGGACTGGCTTGAGGCAATGACACGAGAGTTTCATCTTGTCAGGAATCCTTCATATTAAATTGTGGTCCTAATAGTGGGCCCTATTTATGTCTCTATGAGATGATGGTGGGTTTTAGTAACCTATTCATATGATGAGGTGAATGTTTCATGATCAGAGTTTGATCACTTATTCAGAGAAGAGTTTTCTCCAACTATATTTAGGGTCGTGCGCATCCAGAAGCTTCTACAGCTTTAGCAGGACAATACAACTATGGATGAGTATTCATTAAGGTTTAAGAAACTAGATTAGACCTTCGAGTGAGGAATACATAGAGTTATCCAAGCTATTGTGATACTTCGAATTAATTCCTACCTATACTGGTTTGATATAGCATGCTTTGGTGGTCGAGATTTTCCTGGAAGATCAGATGTAGAAAGTTGATGCTGAAAGTGGGCACACGAGGGATGAGAATTCAGTTTCAGGTAGCCAACAACAGACCTAGGGACTTGGAAATGTGATATGTTTTAGGTGAAAATCCTAGGGAAGTGGATTTGTGGTTTAGGGCTCATTGGGTGGATCAAGTTAGCTGAGGGAGAGGTAGTTCTACTATTGTGATAGCTAGGGAAATCTTGTAAGAGATTATCCAACTCATCATATGACTGATAGAGAGATAGTGGATGGGCCGCCTAGGTAGAGGTAGCAGTAAGATATGGTAGGTTTTTGGGTGGTAGATTTGGAAGAGGAGTTGAGAGAGAAGCTATAGATGGAATATGTTTTGACATGTTCCCACCACCATCCCCAAGTGGTCCTTACTAAGCTCAGGGAGCTGGTGGATAGGGGAAAGGACAACTACAGGTGGTCGAGGCTTATGAACTAGAGGGTCTAAGGATGATACGAGGTATAATCTAAATATTCTATACTTTAACTATGATATTGATAGACACAAGTGCGATTCATTCCTTTCTTTTGACTTCTCTGACTTGAGACTTAGAGATTTTGGTTGAGCCCTTGGCTCGACCCTTACACTTGGAGAATCCTATTGGAGGTGACTCAATGATCACACACTTTTTTCGATGGTGTGACCTGACTGTTGGTGGTGAGAGTTTCTTTTGGTATCTCTTTGTAGCAGTGATGAAGCCTTGCAACATCATCTTAGGTATTGACTAATTATCTACAGTTTATGCCCATATAGAATGTTTCAGGATGAGGATATAGTGCATCCACAATGATGGGTTGAGGTTTTAATTTCTGGGTTAAAGGAGACTCAAAAAGTGCATGATGGAATCATGCGTAGGAGGGTATAATTGATTACTCATAAGTTGGATGTCAGGACCATTGGTGCAGTGGATGCTATGAGTTTTCAGTTTTCTACAGTGGTGGCGAAGTATGAGGATATATTTCTAGAGGAAATTCCAGGATGACCTCCCTATAGAGAGATATATTTCTAAATTGATCTAAAACTAGGTATGAAGCTAATATCTATGCCAGCATATTTGATGGCTCCCATAGATCTTTGTGAGTTTAGGGTGAAGTTGGAGGACTTATATAAGAAAGGATTTGTTAGATCTAGATTTTCACCTTGGGTAGCCCCAATATTGTTTGATAAGAAGGAAGATGAGACCTTGAGGTTATGTATGTATTAATGCCACCTAATCCTGGTGATCATAAAAAAAATATCCACTACCAAGGATCGATAACCTCTTCGATCAGTTGAGAGGTGCATGATGGTTATCGAATATTGACCTCATATCAGGCTATCACCAACTATGAGTACATGACAAGGATATACGAAAGATGACATTCATATGTCTCTATGGTCACTGTGATTACTTGGTGATTCCCTTTGGTGTAACTAATTCTATGATAGTGTTCATGAGACTCATGAACTGGATCTTTCATTCCTTCATAGATAGGTTTGTGGTAGTCTTTATCAAGGATATCCTAATGTACTCGGTGTCTGAGGAGGATCATGTGATACAATTGAGGATGGTTCTATACATACTCTGAGAGAACCATATTTATGGGAAGCTCTCAAAGTGAAAATTATAGATTATGGAGCTCCACTTTCTAGGACATGTTATCTCAATAGATGATGTAGTTGTGGACCCAGCGAAGGTCAAGGCACTGTTAGCTTGGGAGCCACCCAAGAGTGTGATGGAGGTGCTGAGCTTCCTTGTATTTTTAGGCTACTATCAGATATTTGTACCAGATTTCTCTAGGATATCATATTATTTGAAATCTTTGACCCAAAATGGGAAGCCTTTTTTATGGATAGAGAGGTTCTATAAGGATTTCTATTAGTTGAGGCAGATATTTATGAGATCTCCCATCTTGAGATTTCTAGAGGAGGGTGTCAAGTAAATAGTGTTCTACGATGCATCATGAATCAATCTTGGTTTTGTTCTAATGTAGAGGAAGATATTTATTGCCTATGTTCCATGTTAGTTGAGACCACATAATAAGAACTACATGAACCATGATCTTGAGCTAATAATGATAGTCTTGGCACTGAAGATGTGGTGATTCTACCTAATGGGTGAGTGGTTTATTGTCTATTCTGATCAAAAGAGTCTCAATTATATCTTACCTTAGAAGGATCATAACTTGAGACAGAGGCAATGGATATATTTCCTCTAATATTATGAATTTTAGATTGTCTATACTCTTGGGAAGGGGAACATAGTAGTAATTACTCTTAGCAAGAGATCTTGTTCATAGTTGCTGATCAAGGAATAAGAACAGTTAGCCACTTTGCAGTTATCATTTGTGGATGGGGATGAAGTAGCTTACCTCCAGTAGATGGTTATTACCCCTCCACTTTTATAAAGATTCTAGGAGTCACAACTTGGGGATACCAACTATGAGACCCTGCATAATCAAATATTCAATAGACATACTCATGATGGATTTTCTGAAGGTGGGGAGCATGCCATTCTTTTCAAAGGATGGAAAATGGTCCCAGTGACATTATAAGAGGAGGTTCTAAGGGAGTTTCATAAATCTCCCTTGGTGGTATATCCAGGTACATCAAAGATGTACCAGGACCTATGATGTTAGTTTTGGTGGTCATGGATGAATAAGGGAGTGGTAGTGTTTATCTGTCGATGCATTACTTGTCAACAAGTAAAGGCTGAGCACTCGGTTTTAACAGGTTCAGCTCAACCCCTTGAGGTGATGGAGTGGAAGTGTGATGGGATATCTATATAATTCATGATAGTTTTACCATTTACATCTAGAGGACATGATTTCATATGGGTGATCATAGACCAAATCACTATGTTGGACCACTTTCTAGCTATTCAAGAGTAGAGTTCAGTAGAGAGATTGGGACTCTTGTACATGTAGAAGATAGTTTGAATCCACGGAGTTCCCTTGATGATAATTTCAGAATGTGACACTCGCTTCACGTATCGATTATGGAAGGGATTACAAGAGGCCTTTGGGACTCAATTATGTTTGAGCATGACTTTTTACACCCATAATAATGGTTAGACTGAGCAGAAAATTCAGGTCATAGAGGACATGATGTGAGATTACATGTTAGACGTTGGCCGTAGTTGGGAGGATCACCTACCATTGGTGGAGTTTACAAACAACAAAATATACCATTCCACCATCGATATGATACTATTAGAGACCTTGTATGAGTGACCCTATAAGTCATTTCTATGATGGACCAACCTAGGAGAGTTAACACTTATGAGCCTAGAGTTGGTGCGAGCCACTATAGAGAAGGTGCAGATCATCCAGAAGTGGATGAGAATTTCACAGAGCCATCATAAGTCCTATATGGATCGATGATAGAGGCCTTTGGAATTTTAGGAGGTATAACATGTGTTCCTAAGTGTCTCACCTCGACGAGGGTTGTAGATATTTGGTAGGGAGACATGTTATCTTCGAGATTCATTATCCCTTCCCAAATACTATATAGATTTGGTGAGGTGAATTATATCTTAGCTCTACCACTACAGTTAGACTGGGTATATTCCATATTTTATGTGTCGTAGTTGACTAGGTATGTGCATGAATCACCACATTTTATCTACTAGGGAAAGATGGAAATTGAGGATGGAGCTACCTTTGCTGAGTACCCAATAGATATTGAGGATTGGTAGCTTAGGATCCTTTGTGAGTGATTTATTACTTTAGTTTGTGTCTGGTGGTAGCATGAGAATCTTGAGGAGAGTACCTAGGAGCAGGAGACCCAGCCTCATGCTTAGTAACCACATCTCTTTGTGTCACATTTTGTTTTGGTTCAGGGCTTCTTATTCTGGATGCATATAGTCTACATGTGCAACTTATCTTCTAGAGAAATATTTTTGAATGTGTATCTTTTGGACATTTGGATTAATACATTTAGAACATCCTAGATTCTAAACTTCTTTATATTTTTTATGTATAACTTTTGAAATAATTAATTCTTGATAATATTTAATATATAAATCTTTTGTAAATAATTATTTTGGTTTTGGAACATTAGTAACTCCAAGATACATAATATTCCAAAACTTATCCACTCATTTTTTTCTTCCAATTATCATAAAAGGTGATTTATATGTAATAATAATGACCTCCATGCTTGATAATCCATATATCTATTCCCAAAAAATATCGTTCACCTTTGTACTCCTTTAATCTCAGATCCTTGATCTTTTTAATAGTTAACTTTCTCAACCTCTATATATTTTATGACAAAACATATCTTTAATACACCATAATTCATGATTTATTACATAAAGATACATTCATTAAAACCCCATAAGATCAAGAGGACCACTTTCTTTTTTAAATTAGGTAAATGACATAAGAACTTACAAAAAATAAAACATTATTAATTAAAAACTATGAAACATGCCCTTATTTTCCTTGGATCTTACAAAATTGAATGGGATAACCTAGGGACATACATAAGAAAGGGGTGACCTATAAAGCCCAATATGGGAATAAGAAAAACATATCATAATATTTAATATTATATGTGATCCAAGAGGCATATCAAGGCAATATAAAAGGGATGAGAATTATAATCTTTAATAATTAGGCATGGTAAAACATGTTATCATAAAGACAACATGAGAATGTGGTAACAACATAAAACATGAAATCATAAACATAAGTCGAGTATAAAATCAAAGAAACCATAAAATAGTGTTCATAGGATAACATATTGTGAACTATACATGTAATCCTATGAGATTAATACATTACCAAATGCACTAGACCACAATATAATTTCGATCCCACCCATCACTTTCATATCAAGTACATACATAAGTGTGACACATAGATTATACAACACATGGATTTCATTCATCAATTTTAATCCCATTATTAAAGATTTTTAGATAAATAAATTTATTTCCCCAATAAATTAATTATATGTACATCTTGGTGAATACCATTGAGTGAAAATGGGGATGATTATTCACTACATAATTGTTTGGCATGAAAAATTACAGGATAATTTTGGCAGCATAACGATGGTACTTAAAGATTCATATAAGGGTTTAATGGGAGTCAAAGGGGTATATAATAAATTTTAAATCATAATTACATTAATAGGGATATGTAATAATATAACCCAACATGTACAATTTGGAATTAAAAGGCATAAAACAAAGAAGGTGCTTGAATAAAGAAGGGAAGGAGAGGATCCCTTACCTTAAGAGGATGCTTCTAAAAGCTTGGGAGGATCTTCATATGAGCCTTATAGAACCTTAAGAGGACTCTAGAGAGGTAAATATAGATTAATTTCAGGATAAAAGGGTTTTTAGTGAATATTAATGGAAGTTTTGGTGGGTTTATATAGAAGAAAAAAAATATATTTCTTTATTAATTTTCAAACTTAGGTTTTGGAATCTCTATGATAAAGTAATTAGAAATAAAAACATTACCATGGTTTTTTTCAAATTTTTTATACCAAAGAGTAGTTTTTTAATTATTTTATATGACTAAAAACTGAACTCGTTAAAATAATACCCTTGGTGATGCAGAAGTGATTCATGTTTATAAATAATTGATTTTAAAACCTTAAAATATGATATAGGTTTTGGAGGATTCATTAAGGGTTTATAAAATTAATAAAATAACCTAAAAAACATTATTTTAAAGGTAAAATATATATTTAGTCTTGTATAACTTTTATGGCATATACTATATCACTTTTTGGTCATTATGATGTCATAATACACAACGTATATTTGTATTGTATTTAATTTTGACCAAAATTTTTGGCTATATATGAAAGTTATGAAAAATTCATGAATGGAAAATTTTGACATGATGATTTAAAAAATAATGTTTATTTTATCCAAATAATTCTATAATTATGATAATTTATACTTTTAGATAAAATATCTTTATTTAAAAATATTGTTTTTTTGAAAATAATAGTCTTCAGACCCTTATAATTTTTTTTTGAATTCATAAAATTATATTATCATTTATATTTAATAAATATTATTTAATAATAATATTTTATTAAAATATAATTTATTTTAAAAATTATTAATTTCATTAAAAAGCATGTCTTGATTGATATAATATATTTCCCAAAAATACAATTTGCGGTGTATCGTATCAAAATCTATTTTTTTTATTAAAATCATTATTTAATAATTTAAGAAGGCAATATTAAAAAGGGATAAATATAATAATTATTTTATTAAAAATAAAATATAAAAATTCATATTATTAGGTTCAAGATATATAGACCTTTAAATTCCTTAAAGGTAAGATGTGCGATGGTGATATTTTCTTGGGGTCGTTCAATGTACATGGTTTGAGATGTGATCTTGATGAGATTTAGATTATTCCATAAATGGTTTCATTTATGCTTTAATTATTTAATATTATATTGGTATTGGTCAAGGGTAAATCCCAGTGATTCTATCTCCCTAAAAATATCTGATAAATGGGCATCATAGAGTATGATCCTACCAGTTGAGGCCATCACTTCTTCCATATATGTTAATTATACTTTATCATAACCCTTAATATACTCAACTTAATAGACATTATACAATGACTATATTCTAAATGATTATGATTATTAATGGTATTTTAAGTCATATAACTTATAGCAGTTTGAAATAACCAAATTAAGTTTATTTGTTTTCTATAACTAAATTACTTGATAAGGAATTTATTTTTCAAAAAATGGAGTTTCATTTATAAAAGTTCAGTTCATTACATTTTTTCACCCATTTAGAAATTTTACCCTCAAAATTCTCATTTCATACACTAAAAAATTTGAGGGTACTTCTTTTTCATAACCTCTTCCATTTCCCATGTTTCTTCCTTGAACTTGTGGTTCCATCACGACACTTTGACATAGTGAATTGTCTTATTTCATAGAAATTTGTCTCTATGATCTAAGATCTTCACTAGCTGCTCCTCTTATAAAATATCATTATCCAATGGTATCACCTTTGGATTTAGTATATTTAAGGGGTCTGGTATGTAATTCATCAAGAGGGATACACGAAACACATCATATACTTTAGATAGGTTAAGTGAGACTTCTAGTTTATAACCCACCACTCTGATGTGATAAAGGATCTCAAAGGGGATGATTTATCTCATACTAAACTTTCCCTTATTCTCTTACCTCATGAATTTATTTTACAGTAATATATAAATGAAAAATTTATATCCAACCTCAAACTCTAGGTCTCATTGATGATTGTCTGCATAGATTTTTTGTTGACTTTTTTTTTGTGGATTTAATATAAAGATGAATGTTTTGAACCTTCTCTATCATCTCTTGGACATGATCAAGTGACATCATCTTCTAGTCTCTAACATAATCCTAGCATATTGGATTCCAACACCTCTTACCATTCAGAGCCTCATAAAGTGCCATTTTAATGCTAGAATGGAAATTATTAATATATGATAACTCCCCTAGGGGAAGGTTTTGGTTACAAAGCCCTTTTAAATCCATTAAACATGATTTCAACATATCCTCTAGAGTTTGAATGGTCCTTCCAGATTGACCATCCATTTGAGGGTGATAAGCATTTCTGAATCTTAGTTTTATATCCAATTCTTACTAAAGGCTTCTACACAACATCAAGGTAAACCTTGGATCTAAATCAGATTCAATTGATAGTGGAAATCCATGTAGTCTTACCATTTACTTTATGTATATCTTTGGGAGTTTTTCAAGAGATAAATCTTTCTTGATAGGTAAGAAATGTGCTAACTTGGTATGGTGATATACTACCATCCAGATGAAATTATTTTCTTTAGGTGTCCTAGGGAGTCCTACAACAAAATCCATGTTTATGTTTTCCCATTTCCATACTGGTATGGGAAATGGTTACATCAAACCCTTAGAATTATGTTATTCAGATTTGACTTTTTGTCATACCAAGCATCGAGATACAATTTCCACAATCTCCCTCTTAATTTTATCCCACCAATTTTTTTTCTTCAAGTATCTATATATCTTAGTTATTCCTGTATTAATAGATAAGAATGATCTATGCACATAATATAGATGTTCCCTCTTCAATTATGGTTTTAATTAGACACATATCTGATTTTTAAAACTTATAAATCTATCTTCAAAAAAGTTGAACTCCAGAATATTCACTAACTTATTTTGTAGTAAATCATCATATTTATGGGCCTCCATGATCCTCTCAATAATATATGGTTAATAATTTATTTGAGAAAGTTAGGATGAATATACTTTAATTATTCCCATATACATCCTTTTCATGTCCAAGAAGATTTGATCCCTTTCAATCATCATCATGGATAAGGTTATAAGATCCTTTATACTAAGAGAATTTGACACTTTGTTTAATTTATTTTTATGATAATGGATTGAACAATAATAATACTTGATCATCTATAAAGACATTCATTGGATCATATTAAGATAATTTTTTTGAATATATACTTGAGAATTTTATGGTCCATATATAATCCACACTTTTCTATGTAGAGATAATGTCAGCAAATCTTCAATTTGAAGATCAATGCTGGAAATTATAGATCATGCATATGGTATTTATAATCATGTATATTTAATTAGAGGGTGAAATAGGCTACCAATTTGTCATCCTACATGATTATACAACCCAATAACTTTTTGGATGCATCATCATAGATCACAAATCCTTCCCCACTAGGGGGTAATGCAAGAACATGTGCAATAAATATCCTCTTATTTAGATCTTTGAAGATTTATTCACATTTTTTACTATAGAAAAACTTGAATCATTTTCAAGTAATCTTGGTTAGTGGGATTTAAAATTGTGAAAAGTTTCTCACAAATAAATGATAGTACCCAACTAATCCAAGGAAACTATGGATTTCCATCACATATGTTTGTCTGGGCCATCCTTTGATTGCCTCTATTTTTTGAAAAATCTATAGGCATCACTTTTTTTGGTGATAACATGACCCAATAAAGTTACTTTATCCAACCAAAAATTACATTTACTACAATTTTAATATAATTTTTTCCTATATAAGTTCTTTAATATAATATTAAAATGCTTCTAATGTTCCTATTTATTTTTGAGTAGATAAGTATATCATCTATAAAGATTACCAAAAAAATTATAAAGTAATATCTAAAGAATTTATTCATCAAGTCCATGATGATTTATGGAGAATTAGCGAGTCCAAATGGAATCACTATGAACTTATAGTGCCCGTAACTTGTAAAAAAAGTAGTATTGGGTATTTCATCCTTTTTTACCTTTACTTTATAATATCCTAACTAGATATCCACCTTTAATAATACTTGTGCTAAAAAAAGATGATTAGAAAAGTCAAAAAACCATGGTAGATGATACTTATTCTTTATCTTGATCTTGTTAAGAAAATGATAATCAATGAAATAGTAAATTAACCCATCAATATTCTTGACAATGAGGACCAATACACCCCATGGTGAATCACTTGGGTGTATAGACCCTTTATCTAGATTCTTCTATAATTGTCTCTTCAACTCCTCATGTTCAAAAACTACCATTCTATATAGAGTCTTGGATATTGGTAAAGCCTTAGTTATGAGCTTTAATGAGAAATCAACCTAATGGCTAGGAGGAAGAGCAAGTAATTCTTCGAGAAACACATCAGTGAATTCCCCTAAAATGGGAATGTCATCAAGGATGATCTTTTCTTTAGTTTCAACCATTTGAACTAGGTACACTTATTGAAAAGGTAATAATATCAATGCTTGAGATGTTGGTACTAAATAAGATTCATCCTCCTCCTTACATTTTTATAAAACCATAGGGTGATTTTAGATACGGAGGGTGATTTATTCTCTCATCAATTTATATTGTCTCTATACAAATAAAAAAAATACTTTCCTAGAATAGAATCAAATTCTACTAAGGGGAGTATCACAAGGTTTTTTGGGATATTCATCCCAAAAATTTTGACCAAGGATGAGTTATATGCTTGAGACTCAACAATTGATCCATTCACTATCTTCATTGATAACTAAACTTCCATGTTTTGAGGTGGTGTTTGAATAATTATACTAAACTTGCGTGATATGAAATAATACTGTAATGAATTATAATTACATGTAATTTTTTTTAAAATTATATGGGATTATTTCAAGTCCACGTGCTCAGATGAAACTTGATTATGAGGCCTGATGATCCCAGAATAAGTGTTTGAAATTTTCTATAAGTTTATTTAAAATAGTGTACGTGTGAGGTTTTTGAAAATTATAAATGGGTGCCTGGATTAAAAATCCAAGGGCACCGTTGCATCCTGAATGGTGACTTTACCTAAGAAAGGACTTAACCTCGACTGGAACAGGCTGAGAGAAAAGGTTATTTTTTCAACTTTTAAAGAAAAATAAAAGAAAATATTTTTCTTAAGGGAAATAAAATAAACCTTAAAGTTTATTTTATTTGAAATTCGAATTTCGTTTCAATGTAATGGCATTGTAACTCGAGCATAACCGAAATGATGTTTCATAAATGAAATAGCGTAATGATGTTTCAATGAAATGTAACAAAAATACTGAAACACATTTTCTGATTTTAATGGTTCAGTCGAGGAAGGATCGTTGGCACAATCCGGGACTACTCTGAACCCTTGTATATTTGGTGTTGGTGAGAGATGATCGAAAAACGGCCTCCAATGAAGGATTATAGAGTGATGAATGCAATAGTCCGATCATCACCAATGAACGATCCAATGTCGAGGTAGGGGTTTGTTCTTGATGAAATTGTTTCCCATTCTTTCTTTTTAAACAATGAATGTTGATCAACCCACTAACAGGTTGATCTGTGGGTCATTTGTTCTTGTGGGAGGGTTACTTAGTCTTGGGGTTTTTGGTTCAGGGTTATACTTGATAGAATCTTAAAACCTCTCCCAACTTATTTTAAACTCTAACATGGAGGGATCAGGTCGACACAAACAAGGTCCAAATCCCTTCGTCGTGGGAATTCTTGTGTTCTTTGTGACTAAAAACCTAGATTGATGGAAAGAAAACTTTGATCCCGTAGCAGTGATGGAGATGATTCAGGGATCCTGAATACGTTTGTAGATCAGAAAAGAGACCCCTGGAGTGGACCTAACGACCCGTAGAAGAGACCGCCAGCGGCGCACGCTGACGGTGCGCTGTGGTGGTGGAAAAAGTCCACAGTAGGGGATCATGGGTGGCATAAAGGGGATGTAGCTTGATGGCCACAGTAGTGTGGGAAGGTGGCATGACACGGTGGTGAGGTGGCCCATGACATCAGTTGCTGGTGGTGGATCGGGACTCTGTCGTGAGCGGAAGCAGTGAGCCGCACCGCGTCATGCAGATGGAGGCCTACGGTCCACCTGGACCATGAAAGTGGACCCCGAGATGACTCGTGGGGTAGAGGGAGATGTGGCGTGCCCACCGCGTCTCGGCTGGAGTAGGCTGGCCCACTCACAGTGGGCCGAGCAGGAGGGTGTAGGCCACCCCGGGCGGCCGAGCAGGCCGGACCCGCGGTCCAGATGGTCTGGGCCGGGCCTAGTGGGTGGGGTCGGACCTGTATTGGGTCAGATTCAGGTCGGGTTAGACCCGGGTCGGGTCAGCGGACCCAGGTTGGGTCGGCCTGGCCGGGTCAGACCGGACCTGAACCCAAGCACCCCTTTTCAGTAAAACAAACATAACTTCCAAACCATACGTTCGATTGATGATACTTTTGCGATGTTATGACCCTCACAACAAGGAATTAGTTTTGATATACTCCAAGTGAGTTTCTATGGAGTTTGATTTATGTACAATGTTTTGAGGAGTATATTTTCTCGGAATCAAGTATGCTATGAGCGGAAATCCTACAGCTAGCTGTAACGAGAAGGAAATGAAGAGCGGACCTCAGTGGCCCAGTAGCCGAGCAGTCCTCAGTGGCATAACAAATGAGAATACCTAAGTGGCCCAATATCAGATCAGACCTCAGTTTCCTAACAGACGAGTAGAACTCAATGGAACAAATGAAGAGCGGACCTCAGTGGCCCGGTAGACGAGCAGACCTTAGTGGCCTAGTAGCCTAAAGGACCTCAATGGACCGACAGATGAGCGGAACCCAGTGGCTCAAATAACTTTATTGACTCATAGAGGATTAGTCCCTATGTAGTAAAATATTTTCATCTTTATGACTGATAATTTTTATTTCTATACTTTAGATTATACCTGTGTGAGATGATAATTCTTAGTGAAAACTTTTCCTTCGTGGCATTTCTTTGTGGTTTGGGGTCCCTACTGAGTATTGTGTTACTCAACCCTGCACAGGCTTCGCATGAACGTGTCCTGTCTTATGTAGAAGACCGAATCTTTGATAGAGACCTTGGTGGTCTAGGACTAGGCGGATCCTAGTGATATCAGACAGGCGAGGCGTACTCCTACGACTTCTGGATGCTACTCTACACCTACCCTTTAAGTAGGGTTTTCTGTGGATGGATTATCAGAGACCCTGTACTCCCTTATTTATAGCTTTTATTTTGTTGAGTTTGTATTCTATCACATTTTACTTACATATTGTACTTCTACATTTAATGGTTGTCTTAGCAGCATGCATGTTTTCTTTTTTTTAGCGCTTCGAGCTGGGGTTGTGAGTGTGCATGTGTAAAGGTACTTGGGAAATGCCTCCCACTTGTAGGATAAAGCCTTCGGTGCTAGTTTCCAGCCCATGACCATTGGGAGGTGGGATTGGGGTAGTCGTGGTATAGGCCCTGGGGGACAAGTCATGATAAATTAGTATCAGATCTAGGTTGGTTGTACCTTAAAGACCGAGAGTCTCTGGTTTTGTTTTGAGGCAACAGTGTTGAATGTTTCAAGTTAGTTTTTCAGGATTGGGGAGTCCAGTGTCGGTGCAGTGGCCGACATATCTATACACCATGAACCTAAATTCTTCTTTTTGACTTGATACATGAAACCATTGGTTGCATGCATCATATAATGTAGAGACCCGAAGCTTAACGTACATAGACATTACATTACTTTTGCGGAATACTTATTACATAACAAAAACACACACACACAAGGACCGTAATAGTTTAGTGTCTTTGGAAACTCAGAATATAATCTTCTAATCGTGGTGAAAGATCTTCAACATCTCCCATAAAGATATTTTTTTTAAACCTAAATCCTTTCTTTATATCCTTGGGAAAAGAAAACATAAAAGGGTGAGCTCAAATACTCAGTAAGGGTAAACAAAAGAAATATCAATCACGTCATATTCATAAGAACATATCTTTTGGAAATCGTAACCTGCAAAAGAGATCATAATTTCATAACATGGGATAAATCATAGTAGTGAAATGTAATACCAATAATCATAACTTAAAACATGAAACTTTGTGGCTTACACACATAATCATAGAGAATCATTTCTTATTAGTCAAGACTCATTTCCAAGACTATCTTAGTGGACAAAGTCCCTTTCTGAACTGAGTTCACTCCTTGTTTCAGTCCTGTTTCACTGAACCGGTATAACCTACCGTTCCAGCCATGTCTATCTCATGAGATATAAAATCTTTACCCAATGCATTGGAGGGAGATATAGGTCCCACCCATCTCATAATGAAATCATTCTTTCGTGTGCCACAAAATCATAAATCATACATCATAGCATAACCCATGTAATAAAATGGGATTCTTAAACATCATGCCATAATAATCCATAAACAATTGATATCATTTCATCATAAGAAAATTGAAACCATTTAAATCATAGATACATTTTACTTGAAACATACATATTAAATAATTTCATCTTAGATGGAAAATAGTTTTGAAAAAAAAACACTTGAAATGAATTCTTGAGGAAAATATCCTTTCTTATTTAAAATCATTTTCTTTTCACAAAATTCCATGAAATTTTAAAAGATAAGGGTTTTTTTGAAAATAATAATTCAATCTTGTAGAGGAAGGTTCTTGAAAATGAGGTGTTATGAAACCGTAACAAATCCGTTCACGCCGTATAATTTAAAAATAACATCCTCCTTGTACTTTTGTCGGAAAAGTCAAAAAGTACCTTATATGGTAACCAAAGGAAATATTCCATTCATACGATGTGGTAAAAAGTCAATAAAGTGTAAAAATGACTTTAAACATTCATGGAAGAATGTAAACATTTTATAAAAACATTTTTTGAAAACATGGTCATGGATGATAAACGTAATCCCAGTAAATACTTACGTATAAGCAATCTCGAATAAAAATGAGATTGAAAATTTATCCCTTACCTTAGGTACAATTTGCTTTGTAAGTGTCCAAACCTCATGTATAATGATTTAAATAATTTTATTGACTTATTACAGAATCATACTTATTGTTATGATATCATATATGGTCATATTCTTAGCTTATTATTAGTAATATTTCATTACTACTTGTTATTCGGGTGTTTATTACTTTTTTTGTTCTTATGCCTGTTTGTCGAATAAATTCTTATTCTTATCTTTAGGTTATAGATACCTCATTTACAGAATGGTATTATTGTAATATATATCATATTCATTCATTCTATTCATTTATATAATCATTATCCAATGAATATCATGTAGAACGAATCACATCACATCGTGGAGACGGTATTCCGTACGTACGCACGAGCGATGATATCGTTCCCATGATCGTGGAATTGTATAGGAGTGTATGTATAGTATTTCAAAATCAATATCACTTTTTAATAGTCATATATAGTCATTATTTACACCATTATACCCATCCAAGTAAGGTGGTGGTGGAAAATAGATTACACCACAACATGGAGACAGTATTCCGTACGTACGCACGCGCGGTGATTTCTTTTTCCGTAGGATGGATAGATGGTGAAATAGGGTTGTTTAATACTTATAATAACATATTAGTATATTAGTGATACTGATGTTATTACTTCATAATGAAACAACTAAAGAATAAGAAGTGGAATAAGAAATAAAGATGAAAGAATCGGTAACGGAAATTACCTCTTCTTTGAAGCGCCTCTTTGAGACCACATCTTAGGGCACTAAAATTGGTCTTTGAGGAAGACCAGAACCTCTAGTATGTTTCTAGGGAAGTGGAGAAGAGAATTTTACAGAGG
Organism: Viscum album; assembly: GCA_963277665.1. Classification (NCBI taxonomy): domain Eukaryota; kingdom Viridiplantae; phylum Streptophyta; class Magnoliopsida; order Santalales; family Viscaceae; genus Viscum; species Viscum album. Next base: position 1,840,457,328 of record OY728125.1, read on the forward strand.
TTGGCCGAGCTTTAAGGCTTAAAGTGTTGTGAGGAAGAGAGAGAGGGGGTGCCCTTTTATAAGGGAGGAGAGGGGCACCTTTGGAATAACTAAAAATATTATTTTATTATAAATCCAAATTCGGTTTTAAATAGCTCAAAATTGATTTATTTCGAAGATAAGGTGGGGATGGGTCGAAATAATCTCATCCAATAGAATTTAGACAAGTTTAGGTTCCTATTTTAATCTTATCATTTATATTTAACTTTAAGTTAGATAATTTTACTTTTACCGTGTCTTCTTGTGTTCTTATACTATAAGGTTAATAAAATTACTATTAGAAGCAAAACGAACCCCAAGATGTTTATTATTAATATATATAACCTTATCTAAGTCATTTGGCTGAACCTTAGATTTTTAGGAATAAAATAACAATTAATAATATAATATTTGTTTTAAAAACTATTTTATGTCAATTTTGACACTATTTAGTAATTGATTTTTGTGAAAATTATAACAGAATTATTAGTTCAAAAAAAGTTAATTAAATCAATAATAACATGTCATATTAACCTATAAAATTAGTTTAATTCATAAAAAGTCTTAAATTACATTTATTTGGGTATTTATAACATCAATTATGTCAATATTTCATTAATAAGACAATTACTGCATAATATTTGTGTCATAATAAATGATAATTATTTAATCCTTAAAAATTCTAAATAAATTCCTATGATGTAGATAATTGTATTATATTTCTGGAGACTATTCATGTTTGAAGTTTCATGAAGTGTATCACTAAATTAAAATTATTATACTTATAAGATTTAAGAAAGTGACATGTTGTCACATTCTTTGGTTTTAATAATAATTAAATTATTTTCATGGACAAAAGTCCATTAAATGAATCTAATCCTACCTTTAGGTGATATGGGTCGACTTTTAGTCATCCAATAGGATTTTGACATGTGTTAGGGTAATTTTATAATATTATATTTACCCTTAATTACCCGATTTACCTTTAATTATAGTAAATAAAATTTACCGTAGTTACTATTCATAATTCCAAAAAAAAAGTATCTTGTTAACATAATTTGGATCCACTGATTCCAAATATGGAATCCATTTTTCCAAATTCAATACACAAAAGTTGTAGAAATTAAATTAAAATTAATCCCATTGTCGAAAGAAAACGGGTTTTTCTTTAAAACATTGCAAAAGATTGAATTGATTTATCCTACGAATTCAAGGTAGAATCAATGATAATGACATAAATTATATTAAATGGTAAAAATATATTCTATTTATACTTTAAAACCATTCAATATTATAATTTTACCATATAAATTATTGGGATGAAAAAAGTTGTTTTTAATTAAAATATAGCGTGTTTTTACTATTCATCAAAATATAAAAGTTACCAGAATAATATGAAAAATTTATCCAAAGTAAATTTTTATTTCATGATTCCAAAGAAGAATTTTATTTTGTCAAATTTAACTTATAAACATGTCAAAAACTAGATTTAAAGTGGGTGCGCCATCAGAAGGCAGCAAAACTGCATTTTTTGAAAAATACTTATTTTACCTGAAAAATTTATTTTGTTCTTATACCATATTTTAGAAAATGTGTAAGACGAATAATAATGTTATAAGATTCAAAATTTAGTTAATACTATTCATAAAGGCTATTTCATAATAATATTATAATAATATATCGTTGTTTAGTAAAACCCAGTATTGCGTACAACACACGCTATCGAGGAAGGTCGCGATTGCGTGTAATGCAAGCCAAGTCAGGGTTGCGTGCTGTGCAAGAATCCTTCGTTTTTTTGTATAACAGAATCCAACCATATTTAATTTATACATTGAATATATATATATATATATACTCAATGTTGCGTAGAATAACTATTATCAAAATTGTGTGTAACACGATCCAAGAATAGTGTTGCGTATACTGCAAGCTAATAAGGTGTTGCGTATAGCGCAAGGTAATCTTGGTGTAGCATAAAACACAAGAAATTAATGATATTAAAAGAATATTTTTCATAAAATCTCGGGGTGTTACATTCTACCCCCCTTAAAATGAATTTCGCCCTCGAAATTCGTCGGGGTTATAAATGGTTTACTACTCGAAAGTTTGTTTAATAGAAACCCACATCGTAAAAAGGAATACCAAAACATGGCTTTAAAAACTAAAGTATGAAATGTAATGGTTACCCAAATTAACTTATCCTTGGGTTTCCACGTAGGAGAACATAGGTGAAAATATGGACATGGAAGAAAAATCTAACTATCAAGTTTGGATGGAGAGTGGTAGAGAACATGGTTATGAAAAAGCCAACAATCACAAAGCCATAAATTTGTGATGATCTAAGGTACCATTTGATTCATCGGATATAAGGGCACTAGGAAAACATTTTTGGTTTTCAAGATCATTTCCCTAAAGTTGAAGAATTTGAATTAGAATAAATACTTACTTTATTTTGGTACAATCTCACTGTTGTTCGTGCTTTGAACAATTTCCACTTTATCTCTTAAAGAAATGAAGTTGAATTTGTTATTCGTGAAGTGTTAGCAGATCATGTGATAGAATGACGGGTCATTCCATCTGTCTCAAACAAGAGGTTAGCAAAAGTTATCAAAATATACATAAGTCCATCTATAGTGAGATTGATCATATATGGTTCCTAAAATGGAATTATACTTCATATATCATACTGCTTAATATAATAAAACTAGTTTCTACTAAACATGGACTTCCTGTAGGCCAGTGGTAGGCGATAAAGGCGAGTCGCACTTCGGTTGTGGGTTCGATTCCCACAGCCTTGTCCGACACGATGGGCTGTCACCCGTCCTACAGGTTGTCCTTTTTCTAAAGCTATATTACTATAACATCCCATCAACAATATCAAAAAAAAAAGTTTTATCTTTAAACAATACTAACTTATGTCCAACATAATCCATTCCAATCTTTAGGCTTATCTAAAATACTTCGGTCCAAGATCATAGTAAAAAGAAAATGATCACGTGAATGACATCATTTATCCCCCATATATCATAAGATATATCTTTTTGGTCAAATTACAAACATGTGAATACCTTAATCATGTATTCTCTTAAAGAATGAATATCCATTGAACCTTAGTGAAAACATGAATGCAGTTAAAAGCTAACACTTTCCACATACCAAAATCCTCAAAATTCTATATCCTCAAACCATGATATCACTTAGTCCTTATATCAATCATGAGCTCATGAATACTATCAAACATATGAGATTCTCTTTATCCCTTAATTATGTGCATATCATCTGCTTTCCAAAAATATTTCAATCACTTTTCATGGTTAATGATGCCATAAAATTATTGAAAACCACAATAGACCAAAACATAAATATTCCAATATTCCATGATACTATATACAACATTATTCTAGAATCCCATTACATAAACACTTAATCATTCCACCACATCGTTGTCATATTCAACATCGCCAATGGTGATCGCATGTGACTTTCCTTTGTCCTTTTCCTTAAGTGGATGCTCATGTCGATCATCACTAACCCTTGGATTAGGGCATTTATTAGAATAATGCCCCATTTCCTTGCACTTGAAGCATTGAAGTGCATCAGGTTCATTCTGTGTATCCCTTCCTTTGTTTGCATCATTAGGCATCTTCTTCCCATCATTGCAGCATTCAAATGCCCGATGACCTTCCTTTCCACATTTGAAACATTTACTTGTCACTTTAAGACAATCTCCACTATGCTTCTTTCCACACTTTGAGCATAAGGAAACATTCATCTTCTTTTCACCATTATTCTGAGATTTCTCCTTGAACTCCATATTTCGTTTCTTGTCAAAACTATGAGATGGATAAGTAATACCAACTTCCATTTCTACCTTGATAGCACAACGCACAATTTCTTCATAGCTACTGAAGTCTCTTATAGCTAATGCCTTTCGAAGATTTGGTTTTAAGCCACTGAAGAATCGATCAACTTTACTTTCAGGTTGGATGATAAATCCAGATACATACCTTGCAAGCCTTGTAAAATTCGCTTCGTATATACCAACATATTCATCATCCTTTTGCTTTAGTTCACGAAACTCGTTCTCCATCTTTGTTCGAAGAATACGAGGGAAGTACTTATTGAAAAATAAGTTCTTGAACTCGTCCCATTCCATGGACTCAATTTCATCTCCTTTCCTCATATTCTTGATAAGATTCCACCATTGATCAGCTTCACCTTCCAAACGATATACTGCTAAGATGAATTTATCATGTTCAGAACATTGAAGAACTGAAAATATCTTTTCAGTGGTACTGATCCATTTTTCAGCAACATGTGGATCAGACGACCCACTGAAAGAAGGTGGATGTTGCCTCATGAAGGACTCAATAGAATGTTGTTCCCTTCTCTACTCATTTGGAAGTCCAGAATGATTCATAGCTTGTGTAAGTATAGCAATAAGATTTTTCACTCCATCTCCCATAACATTTTTTTGTTCAGGAGTACAATCATTGCATTGTCCATTAAATTGATCAACACGGTTCCTTCGGGTTCCAGCCATCGTCTAAAACCCTAAAAGAATAGTGTGAGAGGAAAAAATCATGCTAGGGAAAACAACATAATAAAGGGGGAGCACCCTCAATATCTAACATCTTAAGTTAAATTCTAAGATCGTTACCGTAGTTCTAGGACTATATCCTATACGTATACTTATCCTTAGGGACATCCCTAGACATACCTTAGAAATATCTCTAGGGATCTCACTAACGTTTTCACATCCTAGTTTCCAAAGGTTGACTAAACCTTTCCTCTGATACCAACTGTAGAGACCCGAAGCTTAACGTACATAGACATTACATTACTTTTGCGGAATACTTAGTACATAACAAAAACACACACACACAAGGACCGTAATAGTTTAGTGTCTTTGGAAACTCGGAATATAATCTTCTAATCGTGGTGAAAGATCTTCAACATCTCCCATAAAGATCTTTTTTTAAACCTAAATCCTTTCTTTATACCCTGGGGAAAAGAAAACATAAAAGGGTGAGCTCAAATGCTCAGTAAGGGTAAACAAAAGAAATATCAATCACGTCATATTCATAAGAACATATCTTTTGGAAATCTTAACCTACAAAAGAGATCATAATTTCATAACATGGGATAAATCATAGTAGTGAAATGTAATCCCAATAATCATAACTTAAAACATGAAACTTTGTGGCTTACACACATAATCATAGAGAATCATTTCTTATTAGTCAAGACTCATTGCCATGACTATCTTAGTGGACAAAGTCCCTTTCTGAACCGAGTTCACTCCTCGTTTCAGTCCTGTTTCACTGAACCGGTATAACCTACCATTCCAGCCATGTCTATCTCATGAGATATAAAATCTTTACCCAATGCATTAGAGGGAGATATAGGTCCCACCCATCTCATAATGAAATCTTTCTTTCGTGTGCCACAAAATCATAAATCATACATCATAGCATAACCCATGTAATAAAATGGGATTCTTAAACATCATGCCATCATAATCCATAAAAAATTGATATCATTACATCATAAGAAAATTGAAACCATTTAAATCATAGAGACATTCTACTTGAAACATACATATGAAATAATGTTATCTTAGATGGAAAATAGTTTTGAAAAAAAACACTTGAAATGAATTCTTGAGGAAAATATCATTTCTTCTTTAAAATCATTTTCTTTTCACAAAATTCCATGAAATTTTAAAAGAGAAGGGTTTTTTTTTGAAAATAATCATTCAATATTGTAGAGGAAGGTTCTTGAAAATGAGGCGTTATGAAACCGTAAAAAATCCATTCACGCCGTATAAGTTAAAAATAACATTCTCCTTGTACTTTTGTCGGAAAAGTCAAAAAGTACCTTATATGGTAACCAAAGGAAAGATTCCATTCATACAATGTGTTAAAAAGTCAATAAAGGGTAAAAATGACTTTAAAAATTCATGGAAGAATGGTAAACATTTTATAAAAACATTTTTTGAAAACATGGTCATGGATGATAAACGTAATCCCAGTAAATACTTACGTATAAGCAATCTCGGATAAAAATGAGATTGAAAATTTATCCCTTACCTTAGGTCCAATTTGCTTCGTAAGTGTCCAAACCTCCTGTATAATGATTTAAATAATGTTATTGAATTATTCCAGAATCATACTTATTGTTATGATATCATATATGGTCATATTCTTAGCTTATTATTAGTAATATTTCATTACTACTTGTTATTCGGGTGTTTATTACTTTTTTTGTTCTTATGCCTGTTTGTCGAATAAATTCTTATTCTTCTATTTAGGTTATAGATACCTCATTTACAGAATGGTATTATTGTAATATATATCATATTCATTCATTCTATTCATTTATATAATCATTATGCAATGAAGATCATGTAGAACGAATCACATCACATCCTGGAGACGGTATTCCGTACGTACGCACGAGCGATGATATCGTTCCCATGATCGTGGAATTGTATTGGAGTGTATGTATACTATTTCAGAATCAATATCACTTTTTAATAGTCATATATAGTCATTATTTACACCATTATATCCATCCAAGTAAGGTGTTGGTGGAAAATAGATTACACCACGGCATGGAGACGGTATTCCGTACGTACGCACGCGCGGTGATTTATTTTTCCGTAGGATGGATAGATGGTGAAATAGGGTTGTTTCATAATTATAATAACATATCAATATATGAGTGATACTGATGTTATTACTTCATAATGAAACAACTAAATAAGAAGAAGTGGAAGAAGAAATAAAGATGAAAGAATCAGTAACGAAAATTACCTCTTCTTTGAAGCGCCTCTTTGAGACCTCCTCTTAGGGCACTAAAATTGGTCTTTGAGGAAGACCAGAACCTCTAGGATGTTTCTAGGGAAGTGGAGAAGAGAATTTGGCAGAGTTTGGCCGATCTTGAAGGCTCAAAGTGTTGTGAGAAAGAGAGGGAGGGGGTGCGCTTTTATAAGGGAGGAGAGGGGCACCTTTGGAATAACTAAAAATATTATTTTATTATAAAGCCAAATTCGGTTTTAAATAGCTAAAAATTGATTTATTTCAAATATAAGGTGGATATGGGTAGAAATCCTCTCATCCAATAGAATTTAGACAAGTTTAGGTTCCTATTTTAACCTTATAATTTATATTTAACTTTAAGTTAGATAATTTTACTTTTACCGTGTCTTCTTGTGTTCTTATACAATAAGGTTAATAAACTTACTATAAGAAGCCAAAATAACCCCATGATGTTTATTATTAATATATATAACCTTATCTAAGTCATTTGGCCGAACCTTATATTTTTAGGAATAAAATAACAATTAATAATATAATATTTGTTTTAAAAACTATTTTATGTCAATTTTGACACTATTTAGTAATTGATTTTTGTGAAAATCATAACAGAATTATTAGTTCGAAAAAAGTTAATTAAATCAATACTAACATGTCATATTAACCTATAAAATTACTTTAATTCATAAAAAGTCTTAAATTACATTTATTTGGGTATTTATAACATCAATTATGTCAATATTTCATTAATAAGACAATTACTGCATCATCTTTGTGTCATAATAAATGATAATTATTTAATCCCTAAAAATTCTAAATAAATTCCTATGATGTAGATAATTGTATTATATTTCTGGAGACTATTCATGTTCGAAGTTTCATGAAGTTTATCACTAAATTAAAATTATTATACTTATAAGATTTAAGAAAGTGACATGTTGTCACATTCTTTGGTTTTAATAATAATTAAATTATTTTCATGGAAAAAAGTCCATTAAATGAATCTAATCCGACCCTTAGGTGATATGGGTCGACTTTTAGTCATCCAATAGGTTTTTGACATGTGTTAGGGTAATTTTATAATATTATATTTACCCTTAATTACCCGATTTACCTTTAACTATAGTAAATAAAATTTACCGTAGTTACTATTCATAATTCCCAAAAATAAAAAGTAGCTTATTAACATAATTTGGATCCACTTATTCCAAATATGGAATCCATTTTTCCAAATTCAATACACAAAAGTTGCAGAAAATAAATTAAAATTAATCCCGTTGTCGAAAGAAAACGGGTTTTTCTTTAAAATATTGCAAAAGATTGAATTGATTTATCCTACGAATTCAAGGTAGAATCAATGATAATGGCATAAATTATATTAAATGGTAAAAATATATTCTATTTATACTTTAAAACCATTCAATATTATAATTTAACCATATAAATTATTGCGATGAAAAAAGTTGTTTTTAATTAAAATATAGCGTGTTTTTACTATTCATCAAAATATGAAAGTTACCAGAATAATATGAAAAATTTATCCAAAGTAAATTTTTATTTCATGATTCCAAAGAAGAATTTTATTTTGTCAAATTTAACTTATAAACATGTCAAAAAATAGATTTAAAATGGGTGCGCCATCAAAAGGCAGCAAAACTGCATTTTTTGAAAAATACTTTTTTTACCCGAAAAATTTATTTTGTTCTTATACCATGTTTTAGAAAATGTGTAAGATGAATAATAATGTTATAAGATTCAAAATTTAGTTAATACTATTCATAACGGCTATTTCATAATAATATTATAATAATATATCGTTGTTTAGTAAAACCTGGTATTGCGTACAACACACGCTATCGAGGAAGGTCGCGATTGCGTGTAATGAAAGCCAAGTCAGGGTTGCGTGCTGTGCAAGAATCCTTCATTGTTTCGTATAATATAATCCAACCATATTTCATTTATACATTGAATATATATATATATATATATATATATATATACTCAATGTTGCGTAGAATAACTATTATCAAAATTGTGTGTAACACGATCCAAGAATAGTGTTGCGTATACTGCAAGCTAATACGGTGTTGCGTATAGCGCAAGGTAATCTTGGTGTAGCATACAACACAAGACATTAATGAAATTAAAAGAATATTTTTCATAAAATCTCGGGGTGTTACATATAATATTTTGAGTGTTTCCTCATGTCCTTCTTGAGTCAGCTCACTAGGTATAACCTATTGACCGTGGTTTATCTTGATTTTTTTTAGGATACCACCATGTAGATAGCTAGTGAGGATTCTAGTGCATGACCATGAGGATGGTATACCCAACAATGAGGCATCAGTACAGAGACTACTACTGGTGATGGCTCCATCGGGAGGTGCACTAGCATTTCCACCACCCATTGGTCAGCAGTTACTACTACTTCTACCGGTAGAGGACACAATTAGGATTAGTTCCTTACATGAGTTTTAGAGGAAAAAACCTCCCTGGTTTAGGGGTGATAATGACCCCCAGGTGGAAGAGTATTTGCTTGAGGTGGTTACACAAGTCTTCTGTCTAGTGAGTACGCCTCTCAGCCAGATGGTGATCTTAGCCACGAGCCTTCTTCAGGGATCGGTAGGGAGATGGTGGAGCTTGAAGATACAGACACATGACGAGTAGACCATTACCTAGAAAGACTTCGAGTTAATCTTCATAGAGTAGTTCTTTCCAGTGATGTTGTGCTCAGTGCGCATACATGAGATACTACACCTACATCAGGGTGGCATGATAGTATCAGAGTACTCAAAGAGATTCACAGAGCTTTCTCAATACTCCACGAACATGGTTTGATACCCATTCTTCAAGGCTCAATATTTTGAGAAGGGACTACATTGGGAGATCAGGTATTCTATGGTATCACTTATCATCTCTACTCAGGATGGGGCGCTGGAGAGAGCCCTACTCATGGAGTGCTTCATAGCAAAGCAGGTGCCTACTGCAGGGGATACTAGTAGACCCCAAGTGGAAGAGTCTTTAGATGTGAGTAGAAGGCAGTAGAAATAGAGGCCCAAGCAGGCCAAGTATTTTTAGGGGATGACCCCAGGATGCAGTATCAATAGTACAAGAACCCCAGGGTGGAGGGAGTCATCAGAGGGATAGGTTGTGCTACTCATGTGATAGGTAGGGGAACATGGCTCATGATTTCCCGACTCTCTACGCAGACGGTCGAGGGACCGCCGAGGTAGAGGTAGAGGTTCAAGAGGGGTGGTAACTAGGGTGAAGGATGTGATAGGGGAGCCATAAGAGTAGAAAGCGATGGGCGGAGGTTCGATGTGCTACCACCACCCCTAGGGGGTCCACCACGGGCTCCAGGAGCTGGTGGACATGGGTGAGGTCAGCTACAGGCAATGAAAGCCTATGACCATAGTGCTCCAGATGTGATCAGAGGTATGATCTGTGTCTTCTCCACCTTATTTTTAGTTATTATAGACATAGGTTTTGGTCACTCTTTCCTTTCCATAAACCTTGTTCAGATCTCAAAGATTCCATTGGATCCGTTGGGTTGATCCTTACGATTAGAGACACCTATAAAAGGGGATTCTACGATTACACACTGGTGCCGGTAGTGTGATATTACTATATGAGGCAAGAGCTTCGGATGTGATCTCTTAGTAGTGGCATCGAGGCCTTATGACATCATCTTGGTTATGGACTGGTTATCCATAGTTCATGCTCAGATCGACTGTATTAGGTGTAGAGTGTGATGTGTCTGTGAGGATGGGACTAGGTTTTCCTTCACTGGTGAGAAGGTATCCCTCACAGCGTATGATAGAATTTCTTGGAGGAGGGTGAAGTTAACCACTCAACAATTGGCTAGCCTCACCCTCAGTGTGGTGGATGAGAAGAGTCCTCACTTTCCCATAGCGGTGGATGAGTATAAAGAAATCTTTCATGAGGATGTTCTAGGATTACCCCCTTGTAGGGAGGTTTACTTATGCATTGATCTATACCTAGGGATTATACCTATATCCACACTAGCATATCAGATGGATACTGAGGAACTTCGTGAATGAGGGTACAACTGGAGGATTTGTAGAGTAAGGTCTTTGTGAGGCCCAATGTTTCACTGTGGGTAGCCCCAATATTGTTTTCCAAGAAGGAAGATAGGAGTTTGAGGTTGTGTGTGTACTTATGGTGCCTTAACCAGGTCACCATGTAGAAAAAGTATCCACTACCAAGGATTGATGAACTCTTCGATCAGCTGAAGGGAGCGAGATGGTTCTCGAAGATAGACCTCAGATCAGGCTATCATCAGCTTCATGTACAGGATGAGGATGTACCGAAGACAACCTTAAGATGTCGGTATGGCCAATATGAGTTATTAGTGATTCCTTTATTCATAAACAATGCCCCAGTAATTTTCATGGGACTCATGAATAGGATATTCCAGCCTTACCTTGACCGGTTCATCGTGGTCTTCATTAATGACATCCTGGTGTACTCGGCGTCTGAGGAAGAGCATGCTACACATCTACGGATAGTACCGGATACACTCTGAGAGCACCAGATTTATGGGAAGCTCTCTAAGTTTCAATTCTAGATTTAGGAAGTCCACTTTATAGGACATGTCATTTCGGAGGCTGGAGTTGCAGTGGATCCATAAAAGATTGAGGCAGTGCTTGTTTGGGAGCCACTCAAGAGCATGAATGAGGTATGAAGTTTCTTGGGTTTGGATGGGTACTACTGTAGGTTTTTTCCCAAAATTTACAAGGTATAATTACCCTTATAAGCTTTTAAATGGAAGGGACAGCCCTTCGTGTGGATATAGAAGTGCTAATAGAGTTTCCCGGAGGTGAGGTAGAGACTGATGAGTGCCCCCATATTGAGACTACCAGAGGAGGGCATTGGGTATGTAGTATTTTGTGAAGAATAAGGGACATGAATGGGTTTTTTCCTCATGTAGAGGCAAGCAGTGATCACCTATAGTTCACGATAGTTGAGTCGGCACGAGCAGAGCTATACAACCCATGACCTAGAGCTAGCTGTAGTGGTCTTTTCTTTGAAGATGTGGCGACACTACTTGATGGGTGAGAGGTTTACCATCTAATATGACCATAGAATTCTTAGGTATATCTTCTCCCATAAGCACCTAAACTTGAGTAAGCAGCGGTGGCTAGAGATCCTCTAGGACTATGACTTCGAGATAGTCTATACTCATGGAAAGGGGAACGTGGTAGTGGATGCACTCAGCAAGAGATCAAGTTTGCAGTTGCTGAGTGAGGCATCAGAGAAGTTATCCATGATGCAGATATTATTCATGGATGGGGATGAATCATCTCATCATCAGTAGATGGATATCACTCCCCCACTCTTATAGCGAGTTAGGTAGGCACAAATTGTGGATGCTGACTGCGAGGCCCGATGTGCTCAGTTATCCTCAAGACAAGCTCCTTATAGATATTCGATAGGTAGGGAACACATCATCCTTTTTAGAGGGAACACTGTTGTGCTAGTTGAATTGCATGAGGAGACTCTGAGGGAGTTATATACCTCCCCTTTGAAAGTACATCCAAGAGTGGAAAAGATGCACCAGGATCTCTAATGTCAATACTGGTGGACGGGGATGAAGAAGGTAGTTGCAGAGTTTGTTTCACAGTGCCTCACTTGTCAACAAGTGAAGGAAGAGAATCAGGTTCTAGCATGCTTGACTCAACCACATGAGGAGACAGAGTGGAAGTGGGATGATATCTCTATAGACTTAGTGATGAGTTTACCCTGCACATCCAGGGGGGATGATTCCATCTGGGTGATTGTTGACCGACTCACCAAGTCGGCCCACTTCTTACCCATCTTGGATTCAGGTTCAGTAGAGTTCTTGGGATACCTCTATGTGTAGAATATAATTCAACTCCATGGGGTCCCATTGACGATAGTCTCAGATCGAGACACACACTTTACATCCTGGTTGTGGAAGGGATTGTAGGAGGCGTTCGGGACTTAGCTTCACTTGATCACAACTTTACGCCCTCAGACAGATAGTCAGATAGAGAGAACTATCCAGGTTTTATAGTACATGCTTCGTGCTTGCATCTTGGACTTTGGTCATAGTTGGGAGGATCAAATACCATGAATGGAGTTTTTTTACAACAACTCCACCATTGGTAGTGCACCGTTTGAGGTGCTGTATGGGCAAACATACAGATCACTGTTATGCTGGACAGACCCAAGGGGTTCAACACTCATGGGTCTAGATTTGACATGATCTACCACTCAGAAGGTGAATGTCATCCAGGAGTGGATGAAGACTACACAAAGTAGATAGAAATCTTATTCTGACAAGAGGCAGAGGCCCTTGGAGTTTGAGGAGGGAGACCATGTGTTCCTCCGGGTCACACCCTAATGGGGATTGCAAAGATTTGGACAGGGCGGCAAGTTGTCTCTAAGATTCATCGACCCTTTCCAGATTTTGAGCAGATTTAGTGAGGTGTCATACTGCCTAGATCTTCCCCCACAGATGCACCAGGTGCATAATTTCTTCTACATATCGTAGTTGAGGTGGTACGTGCATGATTCATTGAAGTCATTAATTGGGGAAAGTTGGACATTGACAATGGGGTGACATTTGTGGAGTCTCCGATAGAGATTGAGGATCTACATGAGTGAATCCTTCATGGATAGTTGATTCCTCTAGTGCGAATTCGGTGGAAGCACATGAATCTTTAGGAGAGCACTTAGGAGCGGGAGTCTCAGATCCGTGTTCAGTACCCCCTTTTGTATGTTTAACCCTTGTTTTGGCTTACGAGGACATAAATACCTAAAGGTGCAGGTAATGTAATGTCCTGAAATTCCATGTAATTTTTTTTAAAATTATATGGGATTATTTTGAGGCCACACGCTCAGACGATAGTTGATTTTGAGGCCTAGTGAACCCAGAATAAGTGTTTGAACTTTTCATTAAGTTTATTTAAAATAGCGCACATGTTCTATTTTTAAAACTTCAAAATGGGTGCTATGATTAAAAATATGAGGGCACCATTGCATCTGGAATGATGACTTTACCTAATAAAGGACTTAACCTCAACCGATACGGGTTGAGGAAAAAAGTTAGTTTTTTGTAATTTTTAAGAAAAATAAAATAAAAGATTTTTATTAAGGGAAATAAAATAAACCTTAAATATTATTTTATTTGAAATTCAAATTTTGTTGCAACGTAACGACATTACAACGTAATGAAATTTCAACCCGAGCATAACCAAAATGATATTTCATAAATGAAATAGAATAACGACACTACAATGAAACGTAATAGAAATGCTAAAACGTTTTTTTTATTTTAATGGTTTAGCCAAGGATGGATCGTTGGCATGATCTGGGACCACTCTGAACCCTTGGAGATTTGGTGTTGGTGAGTGACGATCGACGAATGGCCACCAACGATGGATTGTGGAGTGACGAACACAATGATGCGATCTTCACCAACGAATGATCCAATGTCAAGGTAGTGGTTTGTTCTTGATGAAATTGTTTCCCCATTATTTCTTTCTAAACAACGAACATAGATCTACCCACTAACAGGTTGATCCATGGGTTGTTTGTTCTTGCGGGAGGGTTACTTGATCTTGGGGTTTTTGGTTCAGGATTATACTTGATTGAATCTTAAAACCTCCCATAAATTATTTTAAACTCTAACACAGGGGGATTGGGCCAACACAAACAAGTCCCAGATCCATCCATTTTGGGTGTTCTTCATGACCAAACCTCGGTTTGATGAAAATACAAATTTGAGCCTATAGTAGTGATGGTGATGATATGAGGATCCTGAATATGCTTTTAGATCAGAAAACAGACCCCTGGGGTGGACCTGGTGGCCCACATAAGAGACTGATGGCGTGCGGCGTCGACCACGTGCGAGAGGTGGCATGTGCCAACGGCATGTCGTTTTGGAAGAAAAAGCCCATAGAAGAGGGCTGCTGGCCGAACATATGGGTCATAACTTGGTGGCTTTGGATTGACGGTCACAACGGTGAGGGAAGGCTGCGCGCCACAACGGCAAGGCGGCCTTCGACATCAGCCGAGGGTGGTGGATCGGGCTGCCGACAATAGCCAGTTGTAGCGACATGAGAAGATGTGGCGATCTGCACCACATGACGTGTCTAGAGGGCTGTGGTCCACCTAGACCATGGTGGTAGACCCTTTGGTGACACACATGGTGGAGGGAGATGCATCGCGCCCTCCATGTCTCGGCCGGAGTAGGCTAACTCACTCAGAGAGGGCTGGGAAGGAGGAGGCAGGCTGCCCTGAGTGGCCTAATGGGCTGAGTCAGACCCGAATTGGTTCGAATCTTGGTCAGATCAGTCCGATTGGGTCAGACCAGACCCAAACCCAACCAAACCCTTTTTAGTAAAACAATCATAACTTCCAAACCGTACATCTGATTGATGAGACGTTTGCAACATTGGGATCCTTGAAACGAGGGAGTCATTTTAAAATAATCCAGGTGAGTTTATGTGGAGGTTGAGTTATGATTGATGGATTGAGGAGTAGATTCTTCCAGAATCAAGCACACTACGAGCAGAAATACTATGGCTGGATGTGACGAGAAGGAAGTGATGAGTGGACCTCAATGAATCAATAGACGATCGGGCCTCAGTGTCCTGGCAGACGAACATAACTCAGTGGCCTGGTAGCTGAGAAAACCTCAGTGGTCCGACAGATGAGTGAACCTTAATGGCCCGGTAGCCGAACATACCTTAGTGGCCCGACAGACAAGAAAACCTTAGTGGCTCGACAGACCTTAGAGACTAATCGAGGATGATTCCTTCAGTAGTACAAGATGTTCATCTTTAAGACTGATAAAATTTATTTCTATACTTTAGGTTATACCTATGTTATAAGACAATACTTAGTGTGTAATTTTCCATTTTGGTATTTTTTTTATGATTAGGGGTCCTTACTGAGCATTATGTTACTCACCCCTGCACGGGCTTCGCCTGCACATGTCGTGTCTTGTGTAGACGACCGATGCTTTGACAGATAACTTGGTGGTCTAGGAACAGGTGGTTCCTAGTGAGATCAGACAGGTGAGGCGCACTCCTAAGGCTTCTGAAAACTACTCTACACCTACCCTTCAGGTAGGGGTTTCTGTGGATGGATTATCAGAGACCTTGTACTCCCTTTTTTACAGCTTGTATTTTTTTGGGTTTGTATTCTAGCCCATTTTACTTATAGCTTGTAATTATACATTCAGTGGCTATCTTAGTGGCATTAATGTTTTCATTTTAAGTGTTTTGGGCAAGGGTTGTGAGTGTGCATGTATACAGGTACTCAGAAAATGCATACCACTTTCAAGATAAAGCCTTTAGCACTAGTCGCCATCCCCTGGCCCTTGGGAGGAAGGCTTGGGGTAGTCGTGCCATAGGCCATAGGGGACGAGTCATGAAAAATGAATAGAATACGAATAAAAAAGTATGTTTACTATTCTTGACTAAATAACTAGAATACTTTTCACCACTTCTATGACAACCCTACTTTTATTACAAACAAAAACATTATTTATTACATAAACTATTCACTTGATACAACATGGAAGATTGAGAGGTCTAGTGTCTTTGGGGATTAGGATCATTACATAACAACTTAAAACATTAAATACAACATCTTTATTGAAAACTTCCTTTACATGACCACTACATTCCCTCGTACTTAGCATTGCATGGGATAACCTGAGGACATGCATAAGAAAAGGGGTGAGCTATAAAGCCCGGTAAGGGAATAAAAATGGAATACAAGAGGAGTACAATACATGTTAGACAATAGGTATATCAATAGAGCACAAGAGAAACATGAAAATAAATGCATGATAAATCATGATAATCATAACATGGAAATGTGGCAACAACACTTAACATGGAATTAGCATGATCTAAGGCTCATTGCACATGGAGCATGAGTAAATCCTCATTACACATGAATCATGAGTAAAAAATTATTGAACTTGAATTATCCTAAGTCAACATTCATTTCACATTACGTATCATGATACTATACTTTACCAAATGCATTGGAGCGCTATAAGGGCACACCCTTCTTAAACATTTCATTTCACGCATAAGTGTGCCACATGGATCATAAAACATGGATTCATAAAACATAATCATTTACTCCATGATAAAGGAATGTGGTATTAATACATGAAACTTTATAATAAATAAGTAAATGTGCATAAAGGTGAATATCCTTGATGGAGAAATGGGCATGGTATTCACTACACAATGACATTGGCTTAGAAAATTGGTGCGATTTCAGCAGCGTAACAACGTGACATAAGAATTCATAAAAATGGTTGATGAGAGAGAAAGGGGTTCCTCATCATATTTACATATAATGGAAAGTAAGAAGGTCATATAGATACATTTCCCAACAATTTTAATGGAATTTATATTCATGATACAAAAGTATTGCTTTAATGTAAATGAGGAGAGAGAAGTTCCTTTCGAAATTTCGGCATAGTAACAGGTGTACATGAGAGGCATTTAATGAGAGAGAAAGGGGTATCCCATAATTCAAACATAAAGAGGGAAGTATGAGGGAGGTGAAAAACCATACCCCAACATTCATAATTGAAATTAAAAGGGCAAAACAACTTAAAGAAAATTGTACAAAAAAGATAAAGGAAGAAAAAACCCATACTTGGAAGTGTGCTTTAAAAGGCTTGAGAGAGGCTTGAGAGAGGCTTCTTGGGAGCTTGGGGCACCTTGGGAGGATTCTAGAGAGAGTAGGGTAGAGGTTGGAAAAACTACAAAGTCTTTTAGTGAGGAGGAAGTTGGAGCTTGGGTGGGTTTATATAGAAAAGGTGAGTGAATTCTTTATTATTTAGGTTTGGGACCCCTTACATTAAACTAATCCAAACCATAAATCAGATCATGGTTTTTTCCCATGGTTTTTGGAAAAGTGGAGAGTAAAACAATATTTTATAAGGACAAAGTCCGAACTTCTTAAAATAATGGGGTTGCTTATGTGGCGGTGAGTCACACTCCCATGGAAAATAATTTAAAAAGACAAGATGTTTAATAAGTCTTGAGGGGTCGATTAATGCTTTGTAAAATAAGTAAAAAAAACCCAAAATCACATTATTTTAATGTTAAAACATATACTGGCCGAACATAAAACTTATAGTATTTTATTACATCACTATTGGGTCATTATGATGTTCTAAAACACATTATATATTTAAACGGTATTTAATTTTTACCCAAAAATTTGACTGTCTCAGAAAATTAAGAAAAATTCACCGTTGGATAATTTCAACATCCTGATTCCAGAAATAACATTTATTTTATCTAATTTTTTTTCTAAATATGTTAATTTTCACTTTTTAAAATAAAAATGACATTTATCGAAAATTCACGGGTTTTGAAAAAAATGTCTTTCAAACCTTAATAAAAATTACAATTGCATTCATAAAATCATAAGAACATTTATATTTAATAAAAATTAATTTAATAATAATAATAATATTTTAATAAAATATTATTTAATTCAAAAATCTCTTAATTTAATAAAATAGAATTATTAATTAAATAATAACTAAAAACACTATATGTACTTTAAAAACTATTTAAAATGTATCAACGATGACAAGAAAGTATATTCATTATTATATAGAAAAATAATGTACATGAACATAGTACTAGCGATTTGTTACATAACCCCTTAAAACAACCTAATCAGACCTAAGGGTAAGGTGCACGATGGTGACAGACTCTTGGGGTGGCTCAAATAATATCGCTCGAGTGGTAATCTCTATCAACTTCCACTTTTCCCGTAGATGGTCCCATTCGAGCCTGACATGATGAAGCTCAGCTTGGGCTTGGTCAAGAGCGAAGCCCAAAGACGCCACCTCTTTTCTGAGCTCCGAAAAATGGGCTTCTTATGGAGAAATTCTACTGGATGAGGCCATCACTTCCTTTGTCTGAGTAAGTTGGATTTGTTAAAGGCCTATATTTATACTAATCATTTGACCACTGTTCAATGACTATAAAAGCAACGATCACAATTCTTAACATACAACCAAATAATTTGAAATTTTATATAAACATTTTACAAAAAGTGACATTTAATTAGATCAAGAGGGATTTCCATTAATGAAACTTTGGGTCGTTACAATATTCCCCCCTTAAAAAAATTTCATCCTCAAAATTTCCTTTTCCCACACTAAAACAGATTTGGGTAACTCAACTTCATCTTTTCCTCCGATTCCCAAGTCGCTTCTTCAAAGTTGTGGTTTCACCACAACACCTTGACGAAGGGCATTATATTATTTCGTAGAACTTTTTCTCTACGATCTAAGATCTTCACTGGTTTCTCCTCATAAGAAAGATCATCCTCCAACTATACCACCTCAGAAGATATTACATGTGAAGGGTCCGATATGTACTTCCTTAGGAGGGATACATGAAAGACATAATGTACTTTGGACATGGTAGGTGGAAGTTCTAGTCGATAGGCCATAGCCCTGACATGATCAAGAATCTCAAAGGGGCCGATGTACCTTGGACTTAACTTCCCTTTCTTTCCAAACCTCATGACCTTTTTCCACAGAGATATGCATAGAAAAACCATGTATCCAACTTTAAACTCAAGGTCTTGTCGGAAATTATCTGCATAACTCTTTTGTCGACTCTGGGCTGACTTGATATGCTGCCGAATGGTTTTCACCTTATCCACTATTTCCTCAACAATTTCTGGTCCATGCAGATTACGTTCACCGACCTCATCCCAACATGCCGGTGTTCTTCACCTTTTCCTATACAGGGCTTCATATGGTGCCATTTGGATGCTCGAGTGGAAACTGTTATTATAAGAGAACTCAACTAGAGAAAGATGTTGATCCCATCCTCCTTTAAAGTCCATTGAGCATGCTATCAACATGTCCTCAAGTGTTTGGATAGTTTTCTTGGATTGGCCATCAGTTTGAGGATGATAGGCCGTACTGAAGTTCAGTTCAGTATCCAGATCATGTTGAAGACTCTTCCAAAACTTAGAGGTGAATCTTGGATCTCGGTTAGACACAATAGATAGTGGTACTCCATGCAGCCTTACCACTTCTCTGATATATATCTGTGCTAGTTGATCCAATAATAAATAATCCTAAATAGTAATGAAGTGTGCAGTCTTTGTAAGAAGATCCACCATAACCCAGATTACATTGTTTCCTTTGGGTGTCCTCAGAAGTCTAGTAACAAAGTCCATGGTGATGTTCTCCCATTTCCATTCTGGTATGGGCAATGGTTGCATCACCCCCTTAGACTTCTGCCTCTATGCCTTCACTTTCTGGCACACCAGGCACTTCGATGTATATACAATGATCTCCTTCTTCATATTATCCCACCAAAAGTTTTCTCGGAAATCTTGATATATCTTTGTGGTCCCTGGGTGAATAGAGAAATTTGAACTATGTGCATCATCCAAAAGTTTCTTCTTTAGCTTCAGACTTGATGGAACACATAGTCTTTTCCCAAATCATACAATTCCATCTTCATTAACATTAAACTCTAAGGATTTCCCTTTTTCGATAGCTTCTACTTTTTCCTGAATTCCCACATTATCCTTTTGAGCATCCTTTAACCTTTCCAAATGATACGGTTGAGCAATCATTTGTGAAAGGATTGATAGTGTTCCCTTCTTTATAATTCCCATGTCCATCTTCATAAAGTCTAAGAAGATTGTATCCTTCTCAATTCTCATCATTGATAGAATCACTGGGTCATTTCTACTTAGGGCATCTTCCACCTTGTTCGCTTTCCCAGGGTGGTAATGTATTGAACAGTCATAATCCTTGATGAGCTCTATCTATCTTCTCTGGCGCATATTAAGCTCTTTCTGTGTGAATATATATTTAAGACTCCTGTGGTCATTATATATCTCACATTTCTCCCCATAGAGATAATGCCGCCAAATTTTCAAGGAAAAGATCACCGCCGCCAACTCCAGATCATGCGTTGGATAGTTTCGCTCATGGATTTTCAACTGTCTTGAGGCATAGGATATCACTTTATCATTCTGCATCAGCACACATCCTAATACCTTCTTTGAAGCATCATTGAATATCACAAAAGGTTCCCCACTTGTGGGTAAAGTGAGCACGGACGCAATGATAAGACTTCTTTTTAACTCCTTGAAGTTTTCTTCGCATTCATCACTCCAAGAAAACTTTACTCCCTTTCTAGTTATCTTGGTAAGAGGGTTGGAAAATCGTGAGAAATTTCTCACAAATTGTCGATAATATCCAGCAAACCCCAAGAAGCTAATGATATCTGTTATCGATGTTGGCCTCGTCTATCCCTCAATTTCATCTATTTTAGAGGGATCCAAAGATATCCCATTGCTTGTGATGATATGGCCCAAGAATGAGACCTCCTTCAACCAGAACTCACAGTTGCTATAATTTTCATAGAGCTTATCCTTGCGCAAAGTCTCTAGTACAGTTCTTAAATGCTCCTCATGATCCTCCTTAGTTTTGGAGTATATTAGAATATCATCTATAAAGACTACCACAAATTTGTAAAGGTAATCTCTAAAGACTCTATTCATCAAGTCTATGAAGATTAATGGAGAATTAGTGAGTCCGAAAGGCATTACTATGAATTCATAGTGCCCATATCTTGTACGAAAAGTTGTCTTGGGGACATCTTCCTTCTTCACCCTTACTTGATAATATCCTGACCACAAATTTACCTTGGAGAAGTATTGTGCTCCGCGCAGCTGATCGAATAATTCATCAATCCGTGGCAGATGATACTTGTTCTTTATCGTGATTTTGTTAAGTTTACGATAATCGATGCAAAGCCGCATTGTCCCATCCTTCTTCTTGATGAAGAGGACTGGTGCACCCCATGGTGAAGCACTTGGGCAATAAACCCTTTATCTAGATTCTCCTGTAGTTGTTTCTTCAGATCTTCAAGCTCCACGACAGCCATTCTATATGGAGTCTTGGATATTGGTAGCACCCCTGGTATAAGTTCAATTGAGAATTCAACATCTCTTCTAGGAGGAAGACCATGCAGTTCCTTGGGAAACACTTCAGTGAATTCCCTCACAGTAGGAATTTCTTCAAGGATGGTTTCTTCCTTGGACTCAATCATCTGAGCCAGATATGCATTCTCATAGGGAAGTAATATCCATGATTGAGATGATGGAGCTAAAGGAGATTCATCTTCCTCCTTACACTTGTAAAGAATCGGGGGTCGATTCTCCATATGGAGTGTGATTTCCCTTTCCCGACAATTTATGTTGGCTCTATATAAGGAAAGCCAATCCATGCCAAGAATTGCATCAAATTCCACTAGAGGGAGAATGACAAGGTTTGCTGGGAAATTCAATCCACATATTATGACAGGGGAGGACTTATATTCATGGGATGAAATGATTGCCCCATTTTCCGTACTCACCGACATCTTCACTTCCATGATTTGTGGTGGTGCTGGGATTGTTCTACTAAACTTTTGAGATATAAAAGAATGCATAGAACCTAAATCAAAAAGTATGTTTACTATTCTTGAATGAATAACTAGTATACCTATCACCACTTAGTTTTTGGGGTTCACTTCGGTAGAAGTGATGGCAAAAGCTCTTCCTTACTGCCTTAGAGGTTGTTGGTTGCCTCCGAAAACCCTTGGATTAGGGCACTGATTTGAAAAATGCCCTGGTTCTTTGTAGTTGTAGCAATGAACAATGCGTTGAGGTTCAAACAGAGCATTACTCTCCTCTGTCATAGCCACAGGCCTTTCTTACTAGCAGTTAATAGCTAGGTTCCCTTCTCTTCCACACCTAAAGCATTTCCTCGTCCCCTTGAGGCAATTTCTAGGGTGCTTCTTTCCGCACTTTTGGTAGGTGGGGTGCTGGATCTTCATAGCACCGTTGGATTTATCCATCAGACCGCCATCATTGAAGTCCAACTTATGCTTCTTATCCCCATGATAACCCTGTGATTCCCCAATCTCCATTTCGACCTTGAGGGAACGTCGGACAATTTCCTCATAGCTGTCGAAGTCACGGATCGCTAATGCTTTCCACAGGATAGGCTTCATCCCACCAAATAAGTGGTCAACCTTGCATTCGGGGGTAACAAAAAATCTGGAAGAGTATTGTGAAAGACTTGTGAAGTTTTCCTCGTACACTCCAACTGATTCTTCATCTTTTTTCTTGAGGGAAAGGAAGTCCCTTTCCATCTTAATCCAGAGGGTGCATGAAAAATATTTATCGAAAAACATCTTTCAGAAATCCTTCCATTCCAATGCCTCGATCTCCTCCTCAGGCTTCATATTTTTAATCAACTTCCACCATTGATTAGATTCACCCTCCATACGATAAGCCGCTAGGAGAACCTTCTCTTGTTCAGAACATTGAAGGATGGATAAGATTTTTTCAATGGAGTTGATCCATTGTTCAACGATCGTGGGATCAGATGATCCACTAAAAGTAGGAGGCCTTTGTCTTAGGAAGCTCTCGATAGTGACTTGTTCTTTCTAGGGGGGGGGGGGGTTGAATGTTCCTCTTGACCCGTGTTTCTATTCAAATCTTGAGTTATCTGAGAGAGAAGCGTGACAAAGTTCGCGATTCCTGCTCCCATTGGATTGGGCATCTCATTAGTACAGTCATCACACTGATCTTCACATCGGTTGTTATCCTGATTCCTCCTATTACTGGCCATTGGCTGGAATAAAAGGAAAGTTAGGGGGTATTACATAAAGGGTAATCCAAAGACAAAATTTTATGACTTATAAATAAACTTTTATTTCCCTAACTCATGAGTCTATAGGCTTCAATCTAGGCTTTTTTATGATCTACTTTCTAACATATATTCTTAGGGGCATTTTTTTTAATTCCCTTAATAAGGGTTCATACTAAGCTTGTGAATTTATCAAAACATATCCCTCAAGAGTGTCATAACTAAGAGTGCAGAAAGGCCTGTTGTCGTGCACCAGTTCCTGTTCGAGTCTAGCTCAAAGCAGTGTTTTCGGGTTTTACCCCTAGGATACATCTGTGCCAGAGCCGCCTCTACCTGCTCGTATCTAGAGAGGGATGTATTTTCTTGATAAACCACTCAATCAGTACTTACCAAAACTTAGGGATGCTTTTATTATACTTAGTTTTGTCTCTAATGCTTTACTGGGGTTTTCCAATCCTAATCCCAAAAATAACTAAACCTATCCTCTGATACCAACTATGACAACCCTGCTTTTATTACAAACTTAAACATGATTTATTACATAAACTATTCACTTGATACAACATGAAAGATCAAGAGGTCTAGTGTCTTTGGGGCTTAAGATCATTGAATAACAACTTAAAACATGAAATACAACATATTTATTGAAAACTTCCTTTACATGACCACTACATTCCCTCATTCATAGCATTGCATGGGATAACCTGAGGACATGCATAAGAAAAGGGGTGAGCTATAAAGCCCAGTAAGGGAATAAACATGGAATACATGAGGAGTACAATACATGTTAGAAAATAGGCATATAAATAGAGAACAAGATAAAAATGAACATAAAGGCATGATAAAGCATGATAATCATAACATGGAAATGTGACAACAACACTTAACATGGAATTAGCATGAGCCAAGGCTCATTGCACATGAAGCATGAGTAAATCCTCATTGCACATGAAGCATGAGTAAACCCTCATTGCACTTGAATTATCACGAGTCAACACTCATTGCACATGATGTATCATGATACTATACTTTACCAAATGCATTGGAGCTCTATAAGGGTGCACCCTTCTTGAACATTTCATTTCACACATAAGTGTGCCACATGGATCATAAAACATGGATTCATAAAACATAATCATTTAATCCAAGATAAAGGAATTTGGAATTCATACATGAAACTTTATAATCAATAAGTAAATGTGCATAAAGGTGAAAACCCTTAATGGAGAAATGGTCATGGTATTCACTACACAATGGCATTGGCTTAGAAAATCAGTGTGATTTCGGCAGCGTAACGGCGTGACATAAGAATTCATAAAAATAGTTGATGAGAAATAAAGGGGTTAATCATCATATTTACATGTAATGTACAATAAGGATTTCATATAGATACATGTCTCAACAATTGTAATGGAATTTAGATTCATGATACAAAAGTATTGCTTGAATGTAAATGAGGAGAGAGAAGTTCCTTTCGGAATTTCGGCATAGTAACGGGTGTACATGGGAGGCATTTAATGAGAGATAAAGGGGTCTCCCATAATTCAAACATAAAGAGGGAAGTATGAGGGAGGTGATAAACCATACCTCAACATTCATAATTGAAATTAGAAGGGCAAAACAACTTAAAGAAAATTGGACAAAAAAGAGAAAGGAAGAAAAAACCCTTACTTGGAAGTGTGCTTCCAAAGGCTTGAGAGAGGCTTGAGAGAGGCTTCTTGGGAGATTGGGGAACCTTGGGAGGATTATAGAGAGAGTACGGAAGAGGTTAGAAGAACTCCAAAGGATTTGAGTGAGGATTAAGTGGGAGATTGGGTGGGTTTATATAGGAAAGGTGAGTGAATTCTTTATTATTTAGGTTTGGGACCCCTTACATTAAACTAATCCAAACCACAAATCATATCATGGTTTTTGCCCATGGTTTTTGGAAAAGGGGAGAGTAAAACAATATTTTATAAGGCCAAAGTCCAAACTTCTTAAAATAACGGGGTTTCTTATGTGGAGGTGAGTCACACTCCCATGGAAAATAATTTAAAAAGACAAGATGTTTAATAAGTCTTGAGGGGTCCATTAATGCTTTGTAAAATAAGTCAAACAAACCCAAAATCACATTATTTTAATGTTAAAACATATATTTTCCAAAAATAAAGCTTATATTATTTTATTACATCACTATTGGGTCATTATGATGTCATAAAACACATTATATATTTAAATGGTATTTAATTTTTACCCAAAAATTTGACTGTCTCAGAAAATTAAGAAAAATTCACCGTTGGATAATTTCGACATCCTGATTCCAGAAATAACATTTATTTTATCTAAATAATTTTCTAAATATGTTAATTTTCAATTTTTAAAATAAAAACGACATTTATCGAAAATTCACGAGTTTTGACAAAAAATGGCTTTCAAACCTTAATAAAAATTACAATTGCATTCATAAAATTATAAGATCATTTATATTTAATAAAAATTAATTTAATAATAATAATAATATTTTATTAAAATATTATTTAATTCAAAAATCTCTTAATTTAATAAAATATAATTCTTAATTAAATAATAACTAGAAACACTATTTGTAATTTAAAAACTATTTACAATGTATCAATGATGACAAGAAATTATATTCATTATTATATACAAAAATAATGTACATGAACATAGTACTAGTGATTTTTTACATAACCCCTTAAAACAACCGCATAAGACCTAAGGGTAAGGTGCGTGATGGTGACAGACTCTTGGGGTGGCTCAGATAACATTGCTCGAGTGGTAATCTCTATCAACTTCCACTTTTCCCATATATGGTCCCATTCAAGCCTGACATGATGAAGCTCAGCTTGGGCTTGGCCAAGAGCGAAGCCCAAAAATGCCACCTCTTTTTCGAGCTTCGACAAATGGGCTTCGTATGGAGCAATTATAATGGATGAGGCCATCACTTCCTTTGTCTGATTAAGTTGGATTTGTTAAAGCCCTATATTTATACTAATCATGTGATCACTGTTCAACAGCTATAAAAGCAACGATCACAATTCTTAAAATACAACCAAAGAATTTGACATTTTATATAAACATTTTACATAAAGAGACATTTAATTAGATCAAGAGGGATTTCCATTAATGAAACTTTGGGTCATTGCAACTTCATTATCAGGATCAACCTCAAAAGTTTTGATGAAATAAGTTTAGGTTGTCTCTCTAGGTATTGGAGGTTGTTTTCATCAGTTTTCATTGAAAAACCTTGTCTTAGGGCTTTAATTTTTATAGTTTGGTTGTTCCTTGTAGTTGAAACATTATACAATTAGCTAAGGTTTAAATTGATCATTCCTTTCTTCTATCAAATTGGTGGGTTTCTCTTGTCGGAAATCACAATCTATGTACCCTTACATCCTATAACTAAAGCATTTAATCACCCCATTAGGAAAATCCCAGGATGTTTTCCTCTACAATTCTGATAATTGGGATGTTGTACTTCTTTTCACCATTATAATTCTCCATCATACAACCAAAATTAACCTTTGTTTCCCACTTCTTATCCCCATGATAACCTTGATATCTACTGATCTTCATTTCAACTTTGAAAGAATGTCATATATTTTACACATAACCTTCAAAGACACTAATGGATAAGGATCATAGTAAACTCATCTTTATCACACCAAATAAGCAGCCAAATTTACTTTTGAAGGTAATGAAAAATTCAAATGCATATCATGTAAGTCTTTTGAAATTTTCCTCATATATTCCCTGATGGATTCATCATACTTTTTCTTGAGGCTAAGAAAATACCTCTCCGTTTTATGTCATGGATTGTGAGAAAATTATTTTTCTAAAAACTTTTTCCACAATTCCTTCCCCTTCATCACTTTTATATCCTCCTCAAGCTATGTATTTTTTTACCAACATCAACCATCGATAAAATTATCCTTCCCTATGATAAATATCCAGCACAACCTTCTCTTTATTATAGGATTAAAGTATAGAGAATATATTTTCAATGGACTTTATTGGTTTCTTCATGATTAAGGGATCAGAATATCCACATAAAGTCAGAGGCCTTTATTGCATAAATGTCTCAATTGCAACTAGATATTTATTAGGGGTATTTAGATATTCCTCCCAATTCAAGTTTTGATTCAAAAAATAATTTAACTAGAAAATTATTTTTACAAAGTTCATGTTTCATACTCCCATTAGGTTGGGCATATCATTTGGGCAGTCATCACATTACCCCTCACATTGATTGTTGGCTCAGTTTCTACTATTTCTATCCGTTGACTAAAAATAAAGGTAAAATTAAAGATGAGTATTTTTAAACTATTAAATAAGTAAAAGGAAGACTATGAAAATTAAATTGATAACTCATAATTGACATATATTATTTAATCTATGAATTTATAGGTTTCAATCTAAGTTAACCATGATTTATTTCCTAACATAAAATATTATGGGTATTTTTGTTTCCTTAATAATGGTTCATAAAGAGCTTGTGAATTTACCAAATCATATCCTATAAGATTTTCAAACTAGGTGTGCAATAAGGCCTATTTTCATGAATCATATGATGATCGATTCTAGCTTAATGCACCCTTTTCAGGGTTATTACCCCTAGGTACCTCTGTGTTATATCCACATCAACTTGCAATATCTAGACATAGATGTATTTTCTTGGAAACAAATTACTCTATAATTTAACAAAATTTAGGGATTTTTACTATGTTTATTTTTATTCCTAATTATTTTCTATAATTTTCTAATCCTAATCCCAAAAAACTAGATTTTCCTCTGATAACAACCACGAGAACTCAAATATTTTATACACCTTAATTCATGATTTATTACATAAATTTACAATTATTAAAACCCTAAAATATCATGAGACCTAATGTATTTTGTAAATTAGGTATATGAAATAACAATTTACAAAATAAATATAACATCATTAATAAAAAACTCAAAAACATTCCCTTATTTTCCTCATATCATCTAAAACTTCATGGGATAACCTATAGATATACATAAGAAAGGGGTGAGATATAAATCCCAATAATGGAATAATAAAATAATAACATAAAGAAAATTAGTACATGTGATCCAATATTAAAATCAAGGTAACATAAGTGGCATGAGAATCATAATCTTGAACAATGAGACATGATATAACATGATTGGGAACATGAGAATGTGGAAACAACATAAAACATGACATCATAATCATAAGTCAAGGATAACCATCAAGAAAACATAACATAGTGTGATTTGTATAAATCCTTATGCATCATACATGGAATATCATGATATTAAAACATTAGGAAATTCATTATAGGGTTATATAATTTTTCCCACCCATCACTTTCATATCATATACATGCATAAGTGTGCCATATAGATCATACAACATAATGATGTAATTAATTAATTTTAATCCCATGATTAAGGAGTGTGAGATAAATACATGCAAGTACCCAATAAATGAAGGATATTTACATCTAGGTGAATACCATTGAGTGGAAATGGGGATGAGTATTCACTATATAATTGTTTGACATGAAAAATCATAGGATAATTTCAGCAGCATAACAGTAGTACATAAAGATTCTTAGAGGGGATTAATGAGATTTAAAGGGGTATCTAATAAATTGGAAATCATAATAAAAGTAATAGGTATATTTAATAACATAATATAACATGAATAATTGGGAATTAAAAGGCATAAGACAAATAAGATTCTTGAATAAAGAGGAGAAGGAGAGGATCCCTTACCTTGAGAGGATGCTTCTAAAAGCTTGGGAGGAGATTATTAAGATATTGGGGGAACCTTTTGAGGATTATAGAGAGGTAAAGGTAGAATAATTTTTTGATAAGATGGTTTTAGTTATGAGAAATGGGAGTTTGTGTGAGTTTATATAGTAAAAGAGAGGATATTTTTTATTAATTTCCAAACATTGGTTTTGGACTCTATATAATAAAGTGATCAAAAATAAAAAAATTACAATGGTTTTTCATATATTTTCTTCCAAATAGGATTGGTTTTAATTATTTTATATGTAAAATAACCGAAATCATTAAAATAATTCCCATGGTTATGTGGAAGTGAGTCGTGTTTAAAAAGAATTTAGTTTAAAACCTTAAAATATAATATAGGTTTTGGAGGATTCATTAAGTGTTTATAAAATTAATAAAACAAAATAAAAACACATTATTTTAAAGCTGAAATATATATTTGGGTTTTTATACCTTCAATGGAATATACTAAATCACTTTTGGGTCATTATGATATCATAATACGCATCATATATTTATACTGTATTTAATTTTGACCTAAAAATTCATTTGTCTTCAAAAGTTATGAAAAAACCACCACCAGATAATTTTAACATGATAATTTTAAAAATAATGTTTATTTTATCCAAATAATTCTCTATGTATTATAATTTAAAATTTTTATCAATAATCAACATTTATTGAAAATATTGGTTTTTTTGGTAATAATAGTTTTCCAACCCTTATAAAAATTATTCTTGACTTCATAATGTTATCATTTATATTTAATAAAAATAATTTTCTAATAATATTTTATTAAAATATAATTTATTTCAAAATCTTGAATTTATTAAAAAGTGTCTTGATTGAAACTATATATTTTTAAAAAATACAATTTGTGTTTTATCGTATGAAAATATAATTTTTATCAGACTCATTATTTAATAATTTAAAAAGTTTATATTAAAAAGGGATAAATATAATAATTGTTTTATTAAAAATAAAAATATAAAAATATATACTTTTATCATCTAGATACACAACCCTTTATTACACCAATGAATTCCCTAAGGGTAAGATGTCCGATGGTGAGATTTTTTTGGGATGGTTCAGTGTACATGGTTTGGGTCATGATCTCAATGAGCTTAAAATTATAACATAAATGGTTTTATTCATGATTTATTTGTTGAGTGTTATCTTGGGATTGGTCAAGGTAAAATGCCAAGGATGATATCTCCCTCAGAAGCTGCGATAAATTGGCTTTATATAGTATGATCCTACTGGTCGAGGACATCGCTTCTTCTCTTTGTATCAATTTTACTTTATCATAAACCTTAATATAATAATATTAATGGTCATTGTACAATTATTATATTATCAATGGTTATGATTCTTAATATAATTTTAAATTATATAACTTATAGCAATCTGAAATAACCAAAGTAAGTACAAGTTTTTTCTATGACAAAATTACTTGATAATTCATTTATTCATTCAAAAATGGAGTTTTATATATAAAACTTTAGGTCATTACTGATTTTTTGTAGATAGTTCTAACCTCATAAAACAAAACTTGGAATTGATACTCATTAACATTATCTCTATAATCATCATATGCACATTATATTTTGTATTGGCCAACATTAATCTGTTCCCATTATCAAGGGCACATTTTCTTCATACTCATTGATAACAAATAAATGGATCTTCCTCAGAATATCTATCAATAGAAATATTCAATACAACTAATACCTAGGAACATCAACCTACATCTCAATATTCAACCTCATCATGCATCGATCTCTTCCTCAATCACCCAACACATTTTTACAACTATCTTACTCATTGACAACAAATACATTGATCTATTCAATATATCCCTTTGTATTTTTTTTCAATACCCTTAACTGCCTTATGTAAATCACTTTTCAATATGTTTCTAGTAGTTCCCTTTTTCTATCCCCTACTAATAATAAATATATTGTATCCTTTATCTTCTTCTTTTGAGATTCTTTGATCTAGGGAAAGTCACACTCATCTCACACTTTACTAAAATTTATTCTTCCCCCTTTAATAAAATATGATCCAATTCAGAGAAGGGTTACATATAATTTCTATAAGAAATGACCCATAAACTAAACAACTATAATTATACGTGCTCAAGATTGGTGTAAAAACAAGAGTGATTAATCTAGACATAAAAGCTGACTATAAAATTTTCAGCCTATGATATCAACCAATAAATCACTTTTTTGGATTTGTTCAGGAAATTTTACATTTAAAAACCTACACTATTCTTTAATAAACATATTAAAAACATTCAAACCATTGTATGTTTTCCCATAATCAAATTATTTTTTTCTTTTCATTAAATAATCATTATCACCACATTGGTTTCATTATTGATTTTTTAATAAGTATAGGATAATAATATCAAAATAAATCATCAATGAAAATCACTAGATTGAGAACCTACTAGAAATACTTATTTTTTATGAGATATAGATTACATGAAGTTATTTAAATCTAATCCTTAGTAAGGGGTAAACTCTATTCACCTTCTTAATTAGGATGATATCATATGAAATGTGGTTGTTCATATTAATTTAAATAAGGTTCTTCATGATGGATATCTTCCAAGTTGTATGAATTTCAAAACATTCATTACTTTAGTACTTGCCCCAAACACATGCATCACCTTCAATTACCTATATTGAAGAATATAAATATTATATATGGTAATACAGTGTGAAGTGTCCAAGGATCGTACTGTCACACCGAGAGGGGGGGGGGGTGAATCAGGTGTGACCGATTTTACTGAATTATTTTCAACTTTAAATTATAACATCTATCACCTATTAAGATTAGTGGATCATACATGCAATGTAGAATGAAAACGAAACACCACACATAGTATTTTTACAAGGTTCAATAATAATACCTATATCTTTTCCATGTTGGTTAGACCCCCAAACATGAATTATCTACTATAATATTTTTATCAATTATAATGGTTTAGGTAGAAACTGGTTATACACCCCAGTAATCAATCCTCCAGTTGATCCTGGTTATACCCCTAGTAATCCAACTCTTCTTTCTCGGTTGGTTAGACCCCCCAAATGTGCAACTAGTTAGACCCCCAGTCTCTCTCAAGAATTTTCAGCAACTGGTTAGACTCCCCCAGTCACAAGCTCCTTCTTCTTCTTCAATATGATCCAAAGATAGGATAATCAGGTGATCCTCCTCCACGAGCTTACTGGATCAAACTAACTCATGTATAATTCAAGTTCCTTTGTACTGATGTTGGACTTGCACAAATTATTTTGATCACTGAATATAATCAGATGTCTTAGTAAAAAACTACTTGAGAAATAATTTTTTCTTTTGCTAAATACACAAACTCACTTAATACTAAAAACTCAGATACATAAATATTTTGAAACACTGATAGAAATAATGTTCCTAATTTAGTCTAAAAAACCTCACACTTATCAAGAAACAAATATTTCACATGCACTTTTTCACAATTCATGCTTGTATATAATACAGTACAAGGCCTTCTCATTTTCTACATGTATTATTTCATATACATACTTACTACCACATACTTCTTAAAGTGAAGGGTAAATGAGTTTAAACTGTTCCATGAACACACAAATAACTTAAACCACCTTTTTGTACACCTTGTACAAATAATGAAAGCACTATACATTCATTTTTATTTTTAACAAATACTATCCATCTTTTTGCACACTCACTATTTATTTTAATATATCTTTATGTGTGCATATGAATAAAATATTCTACCTTATGTGTAAAAATCCTTCAAAATACTCACAATTCAAAATTTAACAGTGTATGCTCAATCCTTCTTCCTTTTTTCACTCTTCCTTATGTGCACATACATAGAACACTGGCACAAATTACACACATTACTCTTATGCATACAGATAAACCAGATGCACATAGGTCACTGTATAATATTCTTCTTTCATGCATAAACCTAAAATAATATGAAAATTTAATGTGCACAAGATCTTCTTGAGATACTGTGTGTGTAAACACTATCACGAGGTTCCTCAGAATTGTTTGCACAAACTAGGAAAATGCACTTAATAATATAGTGATTCTTGAATGTCTTCATGGAACAAATTTCTTTGTGAAGTAGAACAAGTGTGTCAAGAACATGTCATTTACACACAACCTTTAGGTCTTTTTCATGCAAATAGTACTACGTGGGATCTTCACTTTGTGAACTAGAGTGATTCACGAAAAAAATTCTCTCTCAAAAATAATGTGAGATAAATTACAATTAGAAAATGAGTCTGGTATCTGGTATTTATAGGCATCATACATCATCACAGAACATTCAAGAATCTTCACAAACTTATATTCTTCATAAAATATTGCAACTTTGAATCTCTGTAGAACCTCAGATTGATCTTCAAAACATGATGAAAATGAAGTTTCATCTTAATCCAGTCATATTCAGATCATCAGAACAATGAAACAATGAAGAGAGAGATATGATAGAGCTTCAGTAAATGTCACCATGGAGACCCATTGATAAGATTCTTGAACCAGCTTAAGGTAGGAGATGAGCTCAGATGGAAGTCAAAACCATCAAGATGATCCCCGACAGATTGAACAACTAGAAGTTTAAGATCAAGTTGATCACATGGCTAAGAGCATAGTGAGATAATCAGACGACCTAGATATTTTATCGAATAGATCCAACAACTATAATACATTATGTGCTAAAAAAGTGAATCCCACATCTAAATGCACTCGATTTCTCTCATCCCTTATAATAAAAATTTGGACAACACCATTTAAAAATTATCTTCCTCCTCCTCCGGTACCGCCCTGTACCAGTTCTCTACGGGCGCAATCATGTTCCCACCTCTGCCCCTATGCCACCCTACACAGTGGTTTCTCCTCCACTCTTGTGCCTCCCATAGGCATTCCCCATGAAACCGCCTTATATTCGGTCCACCTTGTGTTGGTTGGATGGGGTTGATCTTAGCCGCCAATATAGTAGTGTGTGCTTCTCCCCTAACTATCTATGTCATTTTGGCTTAATTTTCTAATAAGAACATTTATAAAATATTTTCCAAAATCCATATAGAACATATCCAATCAACTCAAATATAAAACAAAACCAAGATCAAAAACCTTCTCATGGAAATTAATCCATTTTTCATAGATATATTTAATTGTTGTGAACATTGTGCATTCCTATTTTCACAAGTCATTGAAACTAAATACCAACTCAAAAATCTTCATATTTTGAGCTCATTGACTTTTCATCTTCTTAATTAATTGAAAATAATTTAAAATTCACCAAGTCACTTGAAAACTTCAATATCCCCCTTTAGATTTGTTGTCGATACCCTATTCATATCAAAAGTCAATGATATCTTATCCCCCTTATTGGAAATAAATCCAAAGTTATAATCATGGAAAAAATTCTCATTATCAAAATTCAAATTGTAAAAATATCCTCTTCTATTCGGACACATATTGTCTAATTAAATTCTGAGAAGGATGGAATCACTAATAGATTATAAAAGTTCTAAAATTAGTCACCTCTAAGTCTATATGAACAATTCTCTATGTAGAAAACAAGAGTGATCAAGTTTATCATAACTGTTGTCAATAAATATCCAGCATGTGATACCGATCACTAAAACCTCTTATCATGGGCTGTTCAAATGATTTCAAATAATTAACCTGAATACATTTCAACAAACATATTCGAAAAATTAAAGTAAAAGAATATATTTCCCCGTTTTCCATCAAGTAATAAATCACTCCCCTTAAAATTGTTGAATTTTTTATCATGAAAATAGATGTTTATAACTAATATACCTCAATGATGACAAGATTAAATTTCTAGATATTTAACTTTAAGAATTATCATATTCATACCTCATTAAAACTTTTGATAATTATAATATATAAATTGAGATATAAATATCTGATGGATGATCTTCTGTGCTCCCCTTCAAGATATGCACTCAAAAATTTATTCATTATGATTGAATTTCATCAAAAATAAATTCCAAGTATCTTTTAAGATTATTTGAGATGTTGAAAAGATAAAACATAATTCCATAGTATTCCATGATGGATAACTATTATAAATTCTGGTCTCCCCCAAAATATATTCTTATCCTTTAATTACCTGTATGAAAAACAAACACAATATATTTGGGAATAAGGTGGTTCTTCAATGATCCTCAGTTATAGCAACATGGATGATAGTTTATCCTTATCCCAAAAATATTATTATATGAAAAAGGATTCTTCACATTTTATAACAAAGAAATTTAATTTCTCTCTGCTTTATCCATATTTCTTTCCTCTTCCAACTATTCTGTCCTTATGATCAAACATTCTTTAGGAACATGCTCAATCTTCACTCTGTGTAGAATTCTTCTTCCCAACATTTGAAGTCATAAATGCTTTCCCATTTTTTTCAATAATTAATTTTGACAAGATAAAAATTCCAAATAATTTTTATTTGAATGTTTAGACATTTTTTCCTATCACACAAAACTTTAGAATTCAATAAGTTAACACTTATACAAATTTTCAGATTCTTGATTAGTAATGTCATTCACTAAATCAATCTTGTTATTTCTATTTTGGACTGATTATTTCTTTGATTCCATATTTATTCCTTTAGTATGAATTTTCATGTAAAATTGACAATGACCTATGATGTGAACTTTTTTACCAAAATAGAAACATATTTTCTTTGGTGAGACACTCTTCACATAATTTTCACAAACTTATTGGGAGTTGTTTGTTTAAGTACCTTATTATTTTGTTCACAACCCAAGGCTGACCTGTCATCTTCATCTCTTAACTACTTAACTTTATGTTGTGGTCTTTTATTAACATCAATATATGATTTGTTCATAATTTTTACATATAAACACTCATCATAACAGTGACCACTTCTGTTGTAATAATCACAGAAATTTTCAGAGTAATCATATATGTTCTTGATAAAACAATTCTCTTTCTGTTAATTCTGCTTATGTTTTTCAGGTTTCAAATTTTCTTCATCTTTGATACCCCTAAATTCATGAATTATATAATTTTATTACAATGAAATATTATACCAAAAATTAATTTACTAGCTCCAAAAATTCCAACAACACAAATAGTATCCAATAAATCTTGATTTATTATTATGTGAAAAATTCTTACTGTCTTTGACATTTTTCTTTTTATGGGTATTACATTTCTTCTTCTTTGATTTCATTGAGCAAAAATAAGTTTTCTTTACCAGAGTTTTTTTAGATTTTAAAGTTGAATATGAACAATCATTAAATCAATATTATTATACATAGATTTATCAGGATAAAGGGTTACCTTATTCAATGATCCAACAATAGATTTATCTTTAGATAATCTCAAGTTATTCTTGCCAATAGTTTGATTCCTTTTATAAATAGGATTATTATTAGATTAATCCTTGGAAATAATTATTTTCTTAGAAACTTGGGAAGTATCATCTTGTGTCTCTTCCATATTTTTCAGTTTCATTTCAAGTTCAAGACATTTTAGGTTGAGAGCAATATTCTCATCTTCAACTGATTTCATGCCTTCTTCCAACTAAATCTTTATCTTCTAAATCTCATGTTCATAAATCAAATTTGAATTTATTAACATATTTTCAAGATACTTGATTCTTTCTGATTTATCATTCAGATGATAATATTTTACATTCATAGATATACTATGTATCTTTTGAAGTGCATAAATAAATTCTATAAAAACAATTTCAAAAATTTCTTTCTCACAAACATTACTTTCAAATTATTTAACAGAAAAATCATATCTTTCTTTGAAAAGATATATTATTTCTTCCTTTTCTTTCACAAGTCTTGTGAGAGTGTTGGAAATTCTAACCTTTTTATTTAATGCCTCTTCCATAGAATCCTCCTCTTCTTCAAGCTGTTATTTTTCATCCTAAAGTTGCTTAAAAAATTTAGTCATACATATGACCAATTCTTTGGGAATTTTTTTAGAGTATTTATGATTTCAGAATTTAACATATCATCATCACATATTGAACTTAATTTATCAACTGAATTCACTGAAAAATTTACACTTTGAGTGCCTTTAGATACAAGTTGAATTTTATTTAACTTTGAATTCTTCTTCAGCTTATTTTCCACTCTCTTATGCATTTTTTTCTCTGATTTTATAGAGATACGAATATTTCAAATGTCAAGAGTAGATATAGACTTTTCCATTTAAATATCTTCAAAATTTTCTTCAAACTCCAATCTTTACTTCAAATAATTCCGATATAAATCCTTGGACAAGTAGAGTAGATCCAATCAGAGGTGTCCTTCCCTCTGATACCTATTAAAGTGTCCGAAGATCATGCAATCACACTGAGAGGGGGGAGGGGGGTGAATAAGGTGTGACCAATTTTAATTAATTCTTTTCAACCTTTTAATTATAACCTCTATCACCTGTTAGGATGAGTAGATCATGCATGCAATACAGAAAGTAAATGAAACACAAAACATAGTATTTTTACTAGGTTTGATACTACGACCTACATACTTTCCATTTTAGTTACACCCCCCCAACATGGATTATCAACTATAATCTATTTATCAATTATAATGGTTCAGTAAACAACTGGTTATACACTCTAGTAATCGATACTCCAGTCGAACGTGGTTATACCCCCCAAAAATCCAAATCTTCTTCCTTGATTGGTTAGACCCCCCAACCATTCGACTGGTTAGACCCCCCAATCTCTCTTGAGCCTTTTCAAGAACTGGTTAGACCCCCCAGTCACAAGATCATTTTTCTTTTTCTTTAATCTGATCCATAGATAGGATGATCAGTTGATCCTCTTCCATGATCTTACTGGATCAAACCATCTCATGTACAATTCAAGTTCCTTTTCACAAATGCTAGACTTGCTCAAATTATTTCTATCACTGAATGTAATAATATTTCTAAGTAAAAAACTTCTCGGGAAAGAATTCATTCTTTTGCTGAAGACCCAACCTCACTTACTACTGAAAACTCAGATACAAAAATATTCTGAAACATTGATAGAAATAATTTCACATCTTTATTCTCAAAACACTTTACACTGATCAAAAAATAAATATTTCATATTCACTTTTTTATACTTCATGCTTGTATATAATATAGTGCATGACCTTCTCATTTTATGCCTATATTATTTCATATAAACACTTAATTCCAAATGCTTCTTCAAGTGAAGTGTAAATGTGTTTACATAGTTCCATGAACACAAAAATCACTTGCACTTCCTTTGTATAAGCCTCATACATAAAATGCATGCACTATACCTTCATTTTTTTAACACACACTGCCAATCTTTTTGCACACACACTATTTATTTTAATATCTCTTTACATGTGCATGTGAATAAAATTTTCTACCTTGTGTGTAAAACTCCTTCACAATACTCACAATTCAAACTTTAATAGTGGATTCTCAATCCTTATTCCTTTTTAAAGGATTCCTTAAGTAAAAATACACAAAACACTTTCACAAATTACTTGAATTAATCTTATTTACACAAATAAAATGGATGCACACAAGTCATTGTATAATATTCTTCTTGCATGCATAAACCTAAACAAACATGAAATTTTAATTCACAAAAGATATTCTCGAGATACTGTGTGTGTAAACACTGTCATGAGGTTCCTCAAAATTGTTCATGAAAACCAGGAAAATGCACTTAAGAACATAGTGCTTCTCAAATGGATTCACATAAAAAATTTCTTTGTGATTTAGAATGAGTGTATCAAGTATAATTCATCGACACACGACCTTTAAGTCTCATTCGCACAAACAGTACTGCTTGATATCTTCACTTCGCAAACCAAAGTGATTCACAAAACAAATTCACAAACTAACCATATTCAGAAAATATTGCAACTTTGAATCTCTGTAGAACCTTGTCTTTATCTTCAAAACAAGATGCAAAAAAAGTTGCGTATTAATCTGATTATATTCAAATAATTATAAAAATGAAACATTGAAAAGAAAGCTAGGATGGAACTTCGGTCGATGTCACCATGGAGACCCATCGAGAAGCTTCTCAAACCAGCTTAAGGTAGGAGATGAGGTCAGATGGAATTCAAAACTGATGAGATGATCACCGACAAATCAAACGACCAAAAGTTTAAGATCAAGTTGATTGCACGACTAAGATCATATCAAGATGATCATACATCCCAAATATTTCATCAAATAGATCCAATTACTATGATACATTCTACGCTAAAAAAGTAAACCCCACATCAAAATGAACTTGAGTTATCACCTCACTTATAATAAAAAGTGTGATAGCACCATTTGAAAACTCTCTTCCTCCTCCTTCGGAACCACCTCATATCAGTTATCTGTGGGCACGCTCATGCACCCACCTCCACTACCATGAAACCTCGTATATTGGTTTCTCTTACACTCTTAAACCTTCCGTAGGCATACCCCATGAACCTTCCTTATCTTAGAGACACCTATTTCTAGCTATATGGGGTTGAGCTTAGCCACCCACATAGTGGTGTGTGATTCTCCCCTCACTGGGTTTGTGGTGTTGGGTTAATTTTTTATTAAGAACATTTAAAAAATGTTTGCCAAAATCTGTATAGAACATAGCCAATCAACTCAAATATAAAGCAAAACTGACATAAAAAACCTCCTCATGAAAATTAATCCATTTTATATGGATCTATTTAACCATTTAAAACATTGTGAATTCCTATTTGCATATGTCATTGGAACTAAAGACCAGCTCAACAATCTTTACATTTAGAACTCATTGAATTTTCATCTTCTTAATTAATTGACAATAATTTCAACTTCACCAAATCACTTGGCCACTTCAATGTGGGTATTTATAGATCCTCAATGAGATAAAAATGGATGATATTTTCTTCTTAACATATAAATTTGTTTCTTATAAGATCTAGTTAGGTAAAAACTCTTCATGCTAGCTCCATTGATTATCCAAACACTAATATATTTTGGAATCATAGTCTTATAACAAGGTAAATTCATAATTTTTTGATTTATCCATATTATTATCCATTTATAAATGTGTTGTTCATATTTTCATAAATTCCTTAGGAACATGCTCATCTTTATTCTTGTGTGAGAACTCCCTTACAACAACATTCCAGGCACATGAAGTCACTGATGCTTTATCAATCTTTGTCAACAAATGCTTCTATCATAGTAGACATTTCATGCACTTATTAAGAGTATGCAAAATCTATTTACACCTTCCACATATTTTTTATTCTATTTTGAGTTACCCTTATTTGGTATGCTTTCAAATTCTTATTTTGGGATTTTCCCACTAAACCAATCATTCTATTTAATTATTAGATTGGTTGTCTTTGATGATTCAACTTTATTCCTTTAACATTAATGATTTATGTATTATTTCCAATGGTATATTATGTGTACCTTTCTTCCAAAATATAAGTATTTCCTATTTATTATATAATATATCTCAATATTATTATTGTGAGTATTTTTTAACACTTTTCTTCACTTGAATACACCCCAAACTAGTTACATATCCATTTATCTTCTTTTCCAAATTTTGTGTTCTTATATTATCAAATACATATTATTTTTTCATGGTAGGTTTATACATCAATCATCATCATAATGACTACTTATATTTCAAAATCCATAAAATATCTCCATGCATCTAGATATGTTCTTGATGGAAAAATTTACTTTCTTATATGATATTTTCTTTTGCAAATAAGAATTATCTTGAATTTAGTTATATCCACCCTTAATCCATACCTTATATAATTTTTGGTAATTGAAACATAATGAAAAAATTCAATGATTTTGGGTCCAAACCATCTACAGCATGAAAAATAACCAAAAAATCTTATTCTATTTCCATTGGTTGCAATCTATCTATCTTCAACACCTTGATATTTTTGGATAAAAACACGCTTATTTTGAGCTTTATTTGGGGATCCATTCTCCCCACACACATTCATATCCACCCTTGATGAAGTGGTGGGCCACCCAAAATTTTTATCAACCCATATTTGTCTTGATTTTGATTTATAACATATACTAGTAAATAAAGAAGGTATTAGTACAAATGGATTTTCCCAAATATGGGTTACCTTTTTCCAAGAGGTTGTTGGGTTTTGATCATTAGATGTCTCAAGATCTTCTTTCCACTAACATGAGACTTTTTGGATGCAATAATCCTAATATAACCTCTCATGGAATCATTTATATTATCAATCACTTGGGAATTCATAGCTTGTGTCTCCTCTATATTTCTTTGTTTAGATTCCAATTCAAGACACTTCATGTTGAAGGGAATCTTCTCATCATCAACTAATTTAAATATTTCATCCCATTTACTTTTCAACTACTGAATCTCATCCCAATGTATCTTACTATATCTTATATATAATTATCATGATCTTTCACTCTTTCAACCTTGATCTCCAACTGAGAATTCATGACACTAACAATTTCTTTATGAGTTTTTCCATTCCATGGTTCCTCCGTTCATAGACCCTACTTGTATCAGCCTTTTCA
The DNA here is from genome assembly GCA_963277665.1 of Viscum album. Taxonomy (NCBI): domain Eukaryota; kingdom Viridiplantae; phylum Streptophyta; class Magnoliopsida; order Santalales; family Viscaceae; genus Viscum; species Viscum album. The sequence continues at coordinate 1,840,499,262 of OY728125.1, forward strand.
TAAATTAATTTTTAAAAATATTTATCATCAAGAATATGTTTTTCTTTGTATAACCATAAAAAATATTCCTTGGATTCTATATCCTTGATGAGAGTATTTCACTTATTCACATCTCATATGATACATTTTCTATAACATATTATTCCATATCAAGCCATGATTTTTCATCTTGTAGCCCCTTGATGTATGAAATTATATATGTGGAAAATTCTACAAGTTTTGTTTTAATATAATTATTAGATTCATAATAAAAATCACTAAGTGATTCATTTTGCACATACTCTTAATAATTTTCATAGCTTGAAGTTAATTATTTTAGAGGATTACTGTCAAAATATATGACTGAATCATTACCACTTTGATTTACTTAAACTAGAGGTGAATCTGCTTTCTCCTTTGAGATCTTTTTCATATTATTTCCTTTTTTTCTTCTATCTATTCTTAAAGGATTTTGAAAAAACCACCATATTGATACTAACAGGTATAGAAACATTATTTTCCATCTGAGGAAACTCTAAAACTCTATAAAATATATACTTCATATAAATATATTAAAACAATTAATAAATAAATCATATTCTTTTAGAATAAATATTGTGATTTGATACCAATTGAAGTTCCTAGTAGATCCAGCTATTGCACTGAGAAGCTGGGTGTATTAGTGTGGACATGTTTTATTGAATTATATTCAACTTGAACTTTTACACCCTTTTCGTATTCAAACTACTGCACTTGTTAGATGAATAAATATATTATGTTCATAAAAAAATTCACACCACATGCAAGATAGAAAATAAATGAAGTAAAACATATGGTTTTTACAAGGTTCTCACCTAATGTGGTTGAATACTCCTTGTTGTGTTCAAGTCCATTATGAGAAAAAAATTTCCACTAATATCAACAGTGATTAGAAGTGGTGTTAGAAGGTATCATCCATAACCCTAGGGTAGGTATCATACTTTTCCCAATTCCATAACCTAGTAGTAGTTATCTCTTAATAGATATTTAGTATCCTGACTGGTATCGCTTGGGTTATAATAGATCCCTCAAGTCTTCAATGACCCTACTTATGAATAATATCTTTGGTAATATTCTATATAATTTTTAATATATAAATGAAATATCTTCTTCCAAAATTTTATTACTATCATTTACATTGAATAAATAAGTTTAACTATATGTATATTATCCATGTACTCTTATAAATATTTAGAAGATGGAAATTTTGAATCACATAAACTTCATTGAAGGTTCATAACTTCTAAACCTTATGTAGTATAGAAATAGTTTTCCTTGATTAGTAACTTCATATTATTTAAATTCTAGAGTCTCAATGTTTTTAAGAACCTCAATGTTTGTAACATATTCATTTTAATACTGAATGTTGTTCTTACTCATGAATTATAGTTGTTTAACTTCCAGAGTCTTCTCAATGCTATACTTGAGTTCTAATTCCTCATTTTCTTATACCTAAAAAATGTTTATAATATATAGGTCGGTTCTCAAATTATATGTAGAAATATGTTTTAATAAGATAAATTCATGTAATTGATTGTCACATAAATATCTTCATGCAAGGAATACTTTTGTTTAAGCCTTATGTGAGTAAAAATGTTTTCGTTCACCCCCAAAATTGTCAACAATATACTAATGAAGGGGTTAGTTAGTATTAATTGGTAAAATGGATCCATTTGAATGAAATTTCATGATTTTTAAAATCATATACTCTAAAAAATGTTTACAAGTTCATCCAATCACAAGTTTTGTGGCATTTGATATAAGTGTGGTTCTTCCCACCTTGTGTGCGATTCTACCTACTTGCATGAGAATCATTAACTTTCACCCAATTAGACTTTAAAATGCCTATATTTCACTTTATAAACTTATGGGTTAAACATAAATCATCTTCAAAACTTATGATCTTATAGAATTAGGTAAATTATCATATTGATATGCTTTCTAGGATAACTCAAAGTCATTTTCATACATTAATCCTCTAGACTTAACATATGCACACGAATTTCTTAACAGTATAGATCAGTAAATTATACTTACATCACACTAAAAATTATGGATTTAAATCAATATAAGTTTAGTATTCGTGATTTCTATACCTTTTTCTCATCTTCTTTTGATACTTTAAAATTAATCATCATAATGTTCACATCCACTTTTGGACTTTCATTCAACACTAGATACTCCAAGAGTGGCTAAAAAATTTGTTTCTTCTTCTTCTTATACAACTTCCTCAAATTACGCTTCTACTTATGAAGTTATTAACTTATGATATTATAACTTATAGATTCAGTATGAATCACAAACTATTCCCAAACAATCATGATGTTTGTTAGTTTAAAATACCAGCATAGAATTATCTAATTTAACTTTTGAAATACCTTCCAAAACATATTAATGATTATAAATAATTTAATTAATGTCTTTTACATAAGAGTTTGTTAATCTTAAACATCATAAGGATGATTTTTAATTCACCACTTTCTTTATCTCTTATAACTTTTGATCATATCTTGTAGAATTATTAAAAGTTTGGTTCAGAGATTATTCTTCTGGATAAACACAGTTTTCATACACAAATTATCTTCTAGTAGAATATATTCCAAATGTGTATCTTCAAAACATATGGATTCAAAATTCTAAAAAATCCAAGATTCTGGATTCTTCATCTTTTATACATATAACTTTTAAAATAATTATTTATAGTTTATTTTTAATAATAAATTTTCCAAAAAAATGATCCCAATTCTGAAAAAATAGTAACCTCTGGATACCTAAGATTATAAAACTTATCCACTCATCATTTTATTATAATCATAATCTGAGGTGATTTCCATGTACTGTAATCACATTCATTCATGATAATCCTTGGATGGATTCTCAAAAACTCCAACTAGACTTTGTACCTCTTTATTCACAACTCCTTGAACTTTTCAATATCCGTCTAACTCAACCTCCATAGATTTTTTATAAACAATGCTTTCCTAATTCATAAACACTTATCATAGATACTCATTAAGATATGTTATAGAATAATCATATGTATTTGTTTTTTAGTATCAATTAGCATCAATCCTTACCCATTTTCGAGGAAAATATATTCTCCATCCTCATTTACAACATATGAATGGATCTTCCTTAGTATATCTGTCAATATCTAACTTTACTAAAAGTGATCCATATGAACTCTAAGATTTATCTCAATATGGAACCTCTTCATGAATTGGGCTCTTCATCCATTACCCAACACATACATAAAACCATATTACTCATTGAAAACAAATATACTCATCAAAATCCATTAGGATATTCACAGAACAATTGGATCTAAGTGAATCTTTAGAAATAATTTTAAGGTTTATGAGACTATTAACAAATATAAGGGAAAAAATATGATAAAAGGGTATAAGTATTAAAGTAACTTCATTATTTTGAAAAAAACTCACATGTTTCAAGGATTACATTTATAAGGATGTTAATCACCTTAGTATTATTTAATGGTAAAAAAACATCAAATGGATGCTAAGAATTCGTTATTAAATGGTTATTTGAAAGAATATATTTACATTAAATAACTTTAATGATTTACTATTCTATCTAATAAAAGGAAATTTTGTTGACTAATTAAATATCATTATGGGTTAAAACAAGATCCCTATAAATGATGTGAAAATTTTGATCATGCAATGTTATCAAACAATTTTAATAATAATGATTTTTATAAATATGTATATGTTATAAAAAATAAATATGGATATGTCATTGTATGTTTTCATATTGTTGATATGATCAAATTTTGATATGATGTTAATATCATAAAATCTATCTGATGTGATAAAATATGTTAGGAAACCAACTTCAAATTACTTAAAATAGTGTCTGGGTGTACTATTTGTCAAAATTGTTTTAGAAACAATGAAAAAATAAATTTCAATTATTATATAAAATAATAATTGAATAAAAAATAAAATATACAATGAACACAATTTGATACAATCAGTTCTAATACATGAAACAATAAAATTTATGTATATAAATGAATATAATCGATTTATAGTAACTCAATAAATAGAAACATAAGTGACGTAGAAAAAAATATAAAAAATTATTTTAATATTCAAGATTGATAAAGAGAAAAAATGAATGAAATAAAGAACCCAAGTATATATGTACTTCAGTTATAGGTGATTCTATATATATATAGTTAGATCCCAATAAGCGAGTTTTCTTTTTTATGAAAGAAAATAAAGAATGAACATAAAAAATAAAGATTCAAAAGTAATATTGAAAATAATATATTTTATTAGGAGGTCATGAAAAAATTAATAATAAATCCTTAGTTTTTATTAGAGGAGTTGAGATAAGATCCTTACTAAAAAAACAAATTAATATACGTGGATCGATACAATATTATAAAATAAAAACATGGTAATAAAAATAATAAAGGATTAATTATTAAAGTGTTAAAACTCCTTAATATAGTTTATTGTACAATTATATGAATAATATAAAACCTCAAAGCCTTAAAAAACAAGTTTTTTTCAATGAGCATCTTCGAAACTACAATTCACTAGTCATGAGCTAGATAATCTCTACTAGAGTTAAAAAAATTTGTATCTAACCCTCTATAAATTAGAAGTAGAATCTCAGATGAAAAAAAACACCCCTTTTCTAGTTCTATTTTCTTCACTCAAACATAAATACCACCCTCCAAAGTTCAAATGTGAAAAAAATTACTAACATTCTTAGACATGCGATTATGGAGTATCCAAGTGAGAACCCTCACCATTCTTCATATAAAAAAATAGATCTTTTATAACTTACAAATTAATGACATGAGAAACCATGGATATAACATGTATACCTTTATATAACATAAATAATTAATATAGTTTGGGACATACCCTATGCCTATAAAGAAAAACTATAATCCAATTAGATAGAGGAGAGAGAAAATCTCAAGTTACAAGTGATTCACTAATAACTATTTGATATATTTAAAAATGGATTAATTTCTATATTATACAGGGATTACCAATTTATAGGAAAATCCTGGATCATCTGACCAATCATTATTCTACATAAGTACCAAATATTCAAGGAATATTCCTTTTCTAATGATCACTTTTTTCTTTTGATTTCACTAGAATTATTACTGATATTTTTGAAACTAGAATACAACTTCCCAACTAAATTGTGTAATTGATTCTAAGTTTATCCACCACCAAAAAATGTAGTGTTGTTGATCTTATAAATTCAATATTAATACATCCACAAAAACACTCATTCACTTCACTAAATCATGTTCCTGTTGAGAAACTAGTTTCACACCTTAATATTATTTTTCTTAAAGAATATTTCAAGGAATATTTATTCATCCATTATTTGAAAACTATCCTTAATACTTTTATTTATAATAACTCACCATCTATCTTCCAATTCCCACCGAGGTAAAAAACACCCTGAATATTCTTAGACTATGACCTTTGATAACATATTTGAAGGTTTTAGGTGAAATAAAAGCTCTTATTGGGTAGTATCTAACATAGATTTTTTTATCACAATCAAGGAATAATATAAGATGAACATGATGAAGAACATCATGATCAAAAAAATTGATTTGAATATTAAGTGACATGAATGCTAGAACTAAGAAGCAAAGATCATCATGTATAATTTATAATTAATTTATTGGTATAAAGAAATACCTTACATTGAATTCATTTCTTTATTGATGAATTGGTTGACCACTTCTTGGTGTACCATCATTGCGGTGAGAGGATTCAAAGGTAGAATCCCTCAAGTGGTGTTCCATTTGTGTTCCACAAACCTTTGAATGTCGTCATATAAATCCCATAGTTTTTGTACGGAATATTATAATGCTTACATCATTCATTATTGATCTCCATAAGAATATATACATGGAAGAATAATTTTTTTTCTCTCTCTCTATAGAATCAATAGGGTATAGTAGGAAGATCTATCTCAATTCTTGAGAGCATTATTGGAGAGGAACTCTATAGTGTGAGAGGATTCTATCTATAATTCTATTGTGCACAATGATGATTTAGTTTAGAAATGAAAAAGTTAGGTTTATATAGATATGGTGTTATGTAAAGACCCAGAAATTTCAAGGAATTTTTTTTCTTAAATACGTTGGAATTTTACGAGTCTGCGGTTTCTGACAGCACTTGATTTCGAGGCCCGGTGTGCCCGAAATCAATTTCTAAAGTTTTGTTCAGGTACGTTCAGTAAACGTACGTGTGGGTTTTTATAAATTTTGAACCGGTGCTCGGAATTGAAATCCAAGGACACCGATGAACTCGCAGTGTTGGTATTCGCATAAGGGGACCTTTACCGCAGTTGCATTTTATGCGGGTGAGAGTTAATTATTTGGGGATTTATAATAAGTTAAATAAAATTGTTGTACACAATTTTATTTATATGAGTTGGTTATTTCCTACAAGGGGAATTTAGGGGTGGGTAACACACCCACATAACCTCCCATAAGAGGATAAAGTGTGGGGGGGGGGGGCACACGAGGCCCAAACTCCTCAACTCCCTTAAACTCCCCATTAACACCCCCTTTAATTTATTTGACAACTCCGCCTCATTTATTTTGGTAGAGCATCTGCACATTAAACCCTTCCCTAATTAATGTGCCAACCTCATAAATTTAATTAAGTGATCACCCTTAATTAATTGATTCAATTTGAATTAATTCGAAAGGCATGACAATATTAGTTTAATATGAGAAGCCTACTGTTTCATTTTGAGTGGGAAATTATTCTCTTTGGGAAGGCTCTGGAGAAATAAAAAAAAGTGTTCTTCTCCGACCAAGAACACGAAGAACGCTCCACGACTCGAAGGACGTGAAGAAACTTCATATTTTCTTCTTCCTCCGACCTCAACAGAATCAACGACTCTTCCTCCAACGTCGACGGGACAACACCGTTCTTCAGCAATACCCAACTATTGCGACGCTCATCTTTCGAAGCTCAACGACGTGCGATGTCAATTACGAGGTAGGGGGATTGCTTCAATTTTAAATTGAATAAAATTTTTCTTCATCACTCGATGAAACCATGTTTTATCTTCGACAATATGATACTGCCTAACGCGGAGGGCGTGGGCCGAACGAACAAGGCTCAACGACCATCCGTTAGTTCTCGTTTTATTTCAATGGAGACGATGACCGAAGAGGTGGAGGCGACTGAAGAGTACTGCGGCACTGGGTCCCACGTGAAGAGGGAAAGACCGTGACCTGCAACTGCGGCCCGCATTCTGTGGGCCGCTTTGGCGGCGAGCTGGTTGGCCACCCGTCGGCTGGGTTGATGGAGGCCACGACACTCGCAGTTGCCACGCGGAAGGACAGCGGCCCACCCGTGCGAGCCGATCAAGATAGAAAGACTGGCCGACTTCGTCCAGCTGGATAGGAGGGTGGCGCCGACCAGCACTTCCGGTTCGGGAAAGTGTGGGGCCGCGCCTCCCCCACATTGCTCGGCCACCTGGGCCAAGCCGCTCGGCCATCCGGGCCAAGTCGCGGCTAGCCAGTCCGGGCTGCGCCCCACTGGGCCAGGCCGCGCCCCTCAGGTCAGGCCGCGCCCCACCAGGTCAGGCCGTACCCCTCACCGGGTCAGGCCACACACTTCACCGGGCTAGTCATACACCATCCAGGTCGGACCCGCCAAAACCGGGTCGACCTGACCCGCCAGCCCACTGGGCTTAACGGGCCGGGCCCATTACGCTTAAATGTGAATAACTTCACGACCGTGCGTCCGATCGATGCGCCGTCTATGGAACTGGGATCCTAGTGACTAGGCGGTCCTTTTACGATACTCTTAGTGAGTTTTGGGCGACTTTGGAAAAACAGCCGGGTTGGTTCGAAACCGAAACCAATCGGGCCCTCGGAGTGAAAACACTTATAACATAAGGACCATATGTCCAATTGAAGTGTTGTCAACTACATTTGTTTCCTTTTGATGATATGGTTCTTTTGGTATACTTCAATTGAGATTTGGACGCAGTTGGAGTATGGTTGGGTTGGTTTTAGCTTAAAAACCAACCGGGCCCCTAGAATGGAAAAGCCAACAACTTTCAAACCGGACATCCATTTGACGAACCGTTAGAGGCATTGGTAAGTTCATTGAGAATCAGTCTCTTTGAGTATACCCCATGGGAGTTCGGGGTATAGTTGAGATATGGTCAGGTTGGTTCGTACACAAAACCAACCGGGCCCCCGGGACAAAAAGGCTAATAACTCACAGACCGGGCGTCCGATTGACACACCGTATGTTGCGTTGATACCCCTATGACATGGCGAACCTTTGAGCTAATTATTCATGGGACTTAGTGACACTTGGAGTATCGACCAATAGCTCGTGGAGTGGATCCTTCTGGAGATGATCATATGGAGTAAGGAGACCTAGTAGCTGGCTGAGACCCGATGATTGCTTGTCTGATTCATTTAGGAGTGACTTGACTAGACCAGTGGGGAGCACTACTGTGTGAGGTGGCAGACCCATGGGGGAGGAGCACTACTATGTGAGGCGGTAGACCCATAGTACTCGACAGGAGGAGTACCTCTGTAGGCTATCAGGGGGAGCGCTACTGTGTGAGGCGGCAGACCCGTAGTACTCGACAGGAGGAGTACCTCAGCAGTCTAAGGTTAGTGTGTAGCACCTCGGAGTTGTGACAAGACTACTATGCTCTATAGAGGAGGATTTCTCCAGAAGACGTGGTTTCTACATCATGAATAAAATCCCAGTTTGAGCTGAGTGAATGACCTTTGTGTTTTCCTCATGATCGAGATGAGTTACTTGATAACTTAGGTATATGTATGGGCATATACCTAAGTAATGGTTATCTGTTGAAATCTTGATTTGTGGTTTATCCTTGTTGGATTTGTGATACCTTGAGGGTATCATGTTCCCTACTAAGTATCATTATACTCACCCCTGCATGGGCTATGCCCGCACCTTGTTGTGTTGGATGCAGACGACAGACAACGCTGACGGCGGACGAGAGCGCTAGGACTGGACGGTACCCGGAGGTGGACATCACGACGAGTCAGTACCTAAAGGATACAGATGAATGTGGAGCACTGGAGAGGCTATCTGTACTTACCCTTCAGGTTGGATCCGTGGTGGACGACTCATGAGCTTCTAGGAACCATCCAATTTTTTTTCTTTTTCTATTATACTTTCTTTCAGTTGTAGCCGTACCTTTTTATCGGGCTTGTATTCCGGCCTCTTTTGTACTTTCATCATACTTGTTATGAATCTTTACTTAGTGTTTGCTTCCGCTTGTACTCTGGTTGTGTGTGTTACATTTTATAAAGGCAATGCCTACCCAGTTTTTAGGGAATTACGCCTTTGGAACTAGTTGCCAACCCCTGGCCTATGAAAGGCGGGATTGGGGTAGTCATGATACGGGCCCCGGGGGATAGGTCGTGACAAATTGGTATCAGAGGAGTTAGTTCTACCGCAGAACTCGAGACTCTCATATTTCTTTCTGTAAAGCAATAGTGTTAAGAGTACCCAGTGTGGTTTTCAAATCAGGGAGTCCAGTGTTGGTGTGGCGGCCGACATATCCATACACCAGGACCCTGACTTCTAATTTCCGACTCAGTACATGAAACACTGATTGCATGTGTGTTTTCAAAAGTTTTCTTTAAGTCAGATCAAACCAGGTCAACTCACCAGGTATAATTTTTGACTGTGTCGCACCTATTTATTTCAGGATTCCTCCCTGTAGATAAGGAGTTAGAGCCCCAAGAGTTGTACATATTGACAGCCCACCGAGCGACGAGGCCACAGTACAGGGCCCTATTCTAGTTGAGGCACCAGCGGAGACACCAGTGGTACTACTACCAGTTGGGCCACCAATTCCACCAGCCCCAGCAGTAGGTGATGCACGCCGCTTGAGCACGCTACATGAGTTCCAACACCTGAGGCCACCTAGGTTCCGGGGAGAGACAGACCCACAGGAGGCTAAGGATTAGATGGAGGCTGTGGAGAGAGTCTTCAGACTAGTAGGAACACCAGCAGAATTTATGGTGATCCTTGCTGTCAGCCTCCTTTAGGAAGCAACAGACAGATGGTGAAGCTTGATGCTCCAGATGCACGACGAGCTGACACCCCTCTAGACAGACTTCGAGAGATTATTCTGGGTGGAGTGTTTACTAGACAACCTTCGAGAAGTGTGGATACAGGAGCTACTGCATCTACAACAGGGTAGCATGATGGTGGTGCAGTACTCAGCAAAGTTCATTGACCTCTCACGCTACTCCACTGATATGTTACGAGACCCGTTCTTCAGGGCCTGGACCTTTGAGCAGGGACTCAGGAGAGAGATCAAAGCTTCAATTATCTCTTATAGCATCACGATGCAGACAGGGGAGAGTACAACTTCATGCAGCTGAAGAATACGACTATGGAGCTCCGGAAGCAGGTCAATAGGAGCAGGACTAGTTTCAGGAATATAAGCCTTTGTTCATGATGCTTCTAGCTTTGATAATGTCATTGTTTGTGGTTGATTTGTGTCTTTGTACCTTGAGCTGCGGTAATAAAAGACACTTGTCCTTGTAACGTTTGATTTCCTTCCTTTTTGTGTGGTTAATACTAAGAGGTTCCGGTTTAAACTGTTTACTTGAACCTCACTTTTGATATTTATACTGGAGGAGACCTAGTGACCACACACTGATGCCGACAGTGTGACTCAACCCTTGGAGGCGAAAGTAATGGTTGGATCTCTTGGTAGTAGCATCGAGGCCTTACGACGTCGTCCATGACATGAATTAGTATCATTCATGTCAGGATTGACTGTATTAGGAAAAGGACATGGTTCATCCAGGGGATGAGACCATATTTCCCTTTTCGGAAAAGGAGAAATCTTAGCTGCTCATCTAGGACGTAAGCAAAAAAGGGTATAGTTGAATTATTTACAAATGGCTAGTCACACCCATTGTTCATTCAGTGAATGGTTTACAGTTTACTCTAATCTCAATAGTCTCAGGTGTATCTTCTCTCAGAAGGACCTGAACCTAAGACATTGGAGATGGCTTGAGTTCCTCTAGAACTATAACTTTGAGATAGTCTATACTCATAGGAAGGGAAACGTAGTAGTAGATTCTCTCAGCAGAAGTTCAGACATTCAGCTGCTAGGAGAGGCAACAAAGCAGTTGTCCACATTGCTGATATCCTTTTTGGATAGGGATGGTGTAACCTATCTGAAGTCACTCCTCCAATTCTTCAGAAAATTAGGCAAGGTGGCTTACCACCTGGCCCTTTTACCTCAGTGGCACCGGGTTCATGACATCTTCCACATATCTCAGCTGAGGAGATACGTGCATGACCAGTCCCACACCATCGATCATGGGAAGCTGGACATCGATGATGGAGCGAAATTCATGGAGGTCCCGGGGGAGATCGAGGATCGAAAGGAGCAGACCCTATGTGGACGGTCGATTCCTCTGGCGTACGTTCACTGGCAGTACGGGAACCTCCAGAATAGCACATGGGAGCGGGAGGCTCATATGCGTGCTCAGTACCCTCATTTTTTCCCTAGTGTGTGTTTTAGCTTTATAGGGACGTAAATCCCTAAGGTGGGGGTAATGTAAATACCTGGAAATTTTAAGGAATTTTTTTCTTAAATACTTTGGAATTTTACGAGTCTGTGATTTCTGACGGCACTTCATTCTGAGGCCCGGTGAGCCCGGAATCAATTTCTGAAGTTTTTTTCGGTACGTTCAGTAAACGTACATGCAGGTTTTTTCTAACTTTTGAACCGATGCTTGGATTTGAAATCCAAGGACACTGATGAACTCACAGCGTCAGTATTCTCTTAAGGGGACCTTTACTGCAGTTGTGTTTTATGCGGGTTGAGAGTTAATTATTTAGGGATATATAATAAGTTAAATAAAATTTTTGTACACAATTTTATTTATATGAGTTGGTTATTTCCAACAAGGGGAAGTTAGGGGTGGGTCCCACACACACATAACCTCCCATGAGAGGATAAAGTGTGGTGGGGCCCACATGAGGCCCTAACTTCTCAACTCCCTTAAACTCCCCATTAACACCCACTTTAATTTATTTGACAACTCCCCCTCAATTATTTTGGTGGAGCCTCTCAACATTCCACCCTTCCCTAATTAATGTTCCAACCTCATCAATTTAATTAAGTGAGCACCCTTAATTAATTGATTCAATTTGAATTAATTCGAAAGGCATGGAAATGTTATTTTAATATGAGAAGCCTATTGTTTCATTTTGGGTGGGAAATTATTCTCTTTGGAAGGCTCTGGAGAAATAAAAAGAAAAGTGTTCTTCTCTGACGAAGAACATGAAGAACTCTCAAAGACTCGAAGGACGTGAAACAACTTCATCCTTTCTTCTTCCCCCGACGTCAACGGAATTAACGACTCTTCCTCCAATGTTGACGGGACGACACTGTTCTTCTGTGATGCCCGACTACCGCGACACTTGTCTTCTGTGGCTTGACGACGTGCGACGTCAATTACAAGGTAGGGGGTTTGCTTCAATTTTAAATTGAATAAAATTTTTCTTCGTCCCTCGATGAAACCATGTTTTATCTTCGGCCATATGATACCGCCTAACGCGGAGGGTGCGGGCTGAACGAACACGGCTTGACGAACCTCCATTGGTTCTCATTTTATTTCGATGGAGACGGTGACAGAAGAGGTGGCGGCGACCGAAGAGGACCGCGACACCGAGTGCCATGCGAAGAGGGGAAGACCACGACCCGCAACCGCGGGCCGCTCGGCCGACGAAAAACCGGCCGGCTAAAGCCGACCGTATCGAATAGACCGCGACGCCACAAGGGTTTCTGCGCTACAGAAGACCGAGGCCCGCGTTCCGCGGGCCACTTTGGTGGCGATCCGGCCGACCACCTACCAGATTTGTTGATGGAGGCCGCGACACCCACAGGTTCCATGGGGAAGGACCGCAGCCCACCCGTGTGGGCCGTTCAAGCTAGGAAGACTGGCCAGCTTCGACCTTCTGAATATGAGGGTGGCACCGACCAGCACCGCCGGTTCAGGAAAGCGGGGGGCCGTGCCTCCCCCGCATCGCTCGGCCCGCTGGATCGAGCCGCGGCCAGCCAGGTCGGGCCGCGACGCGCTGAGCCGGGCCGCGCCGCGCCATGCTAGGCCGGGCCACACCCCTCAGGTCAGGCCGCGCCCCACTGGGCCGGTTCGACACCAGCCGGGTCAGACCCGCCAAAACCGGGTCGACCCGACCCGCCAGCCCACTGGGCTTAACGGGCCGGGCCTGTTACGCTTAAATACGAATAACTTCATGAATGTGCGTCTGATTGACGCACTGTCTGTGGAACTAGGATCCTCATGATGAGGCTGTCCTTTTTCAATACTCTTATTGAGTTTTGGAGGAATTTGGAAAAACGTCCGGGTTGGTTCGAAACCGAAACCAATCGGGCCCTTGGAGTGAAAACGCTTATAACATAAGGACTAGACGTCCGATTGATGTTTCGTCTACTATGTTGGTTTCCTTTTGATGAGAAGATTCTTTTGGTATTCTCCACTTGAGGTTTGGATGTAGTTGAAGTATGGTCAGATTGGTTTTAGCTTAAAAACCAACCGGGCCCCTGGAACGGAAAAACCAATAACTTTCAGAACGAACGTTCGTTTGAGGAACCGTCAGTGGCGTTGGTAAGTTCGTTGAGAATCAGTCCCTTTGAGTATACCCCATGGGAGTTCGGGGTATAGGTTAGATACGGTTGGGTTGGTTCGTACACAAAACCAACTGGGCCCTCAGGACAAAAAGACTAATAACTCACAGACCGGACGTCCGATTGACGCGCCGTCTGTTGCGTTGAGACCCGTATGACGTGGAAGAACTTTGAGATACTTCTTCGTGGGACTTCATGACACATGGAGTATATACCAATAGCTCGTAGAGCAGATCCTCTCGTAGATGAGCATACGGAGTACGGAGACCTAGTAGCTGGCTGAGACCTGATGACTTCTTGTCCGATTCATTTTGGAGTGACTTGACTGGACCAGTGGGGAGAACTACTATGTGAGGTGGCAGACCCATGGTGGAGGAGTGCTACTATGTGAGGCGGCAGACCCGCGGTACTTGACAGGAGGTGTACCTCTGTAGGCTATCAGGGGGAGCGCTACTGTGTGAGGCGGCAGACCCATGGCAAGGAGCGCTACTGTGTGAGGTGGCAGACCCGTGGTACTCAATTGGAGGAGTACCTCAACAGTGTAAGGTTAGTGTGTAGAATATTGGAGTCGCGACATGACTATTGTGCTCGACAGAGGAGGAGTTATTCAGTAGCCATGGTTTCAACATCATGAATAAAATCCTAGTTTGAGCTGAGTCAATGACCTTTGTGTTTTTCTCATGATTGAGATGAGTTACTTGATAACTTAGGTATATGTATGGGCATATATCTAAGTAATAATTATCCGTTGAAATCTTGCTTTGTTGTTTATCCTTGTTGGATTTGTGAGAACTTGAGGGTCTCGGGTTCCCTAATGAGTATCGTTATACTCACCCCTGCACAGGCTATGCCCGCACCTCGTTGTGTTGGATGTAGACGATGAACATCGCTGACGGTGGCTGAGAGCACCATGACTGTACGGTACCCGGAGGTGGACCTCACGACGAGTCAGTACCTAGAGGATACGGACAGATGTGGAGCGCTGGAGAGGCTATCTGTACCTACCCTTCAGGTAGGATCCGTGGTGGATGACTCAGAAGCTTCTAGGCACCATCCAATTGTTTTTCTTTTTCAGTTGTACTTTATTTCAGTTGTAGCTGTACCTTTTTGTTGGGATTGTATTCTGGCCTCTTTTGTACTTTCAGCATACTTTTTATACAACTTTACTTAGTGTTTGCTTCCGCTTGTACTTTGGTTGTGTGTGTTACGTTTTATAAAGGCAATGCCTTCCCAGTTTTTAGGAAATTACACCTTTGGTGCTAGTCTCCAGCCCCTTGCATATGGAAGGAGGGCTTGGGGTTGTCACGATACGGGCCCTGGGGGACGGGTCATGATAGGTTAGATAAATAATAATTTCACCTGGGACCTTATTATTTTTTAAATCCCCTAATAACCCCAAGTCTAAATAATAATAATAATAATAATAATAATTATTATTATTATAATTACTTGACATGATTTAATCTCATGGATAAAATAAATATTGTTTTTTTGAATGAATAAATTAACATTTATTCAAATAACATTTAATTTATCATTTCTCATCAGACCATTAGCTCGGCTTGTATCCACCCAAAAAATTTATCAAACCTTGAATAATGGATATTTATTTAAATAAATAGACATCATCACATGATTTTATGTTAAATAAAAAAAATAGTATATTCCTTAAAATAAAGAATAAATAATTTTCAAATATTAAAATCATATATATTTGGTCATATAACTATTGAATGTATATTTTCAATCAACCAAACATGAATAATTATTTAACCCCACACAAGAATAATATTTATTCAATATGTTAAATTCAAATATAATTTAACTAAGGTTTCAAATACACTTAGTGTGTGAACCTCTAATTCCCTTTCTCGATGAAATTAGCCCGGCACCCCTAAAGTTCAAGGTTAGTGTCTGGTAACATGCTAATGTGACAATAAATAAATAAGTTAAATGACTCAATGATAATAACCACATATTAAAACAAATTGTGTAATATAATCCCTTTGTCTCGATATCAGCAATAAAGTAGGTTGTATATTAGTTCCATCAACCTATGTGTATGATACCTATTTATTTTTCTTTATATAAATGAACTTACTAGAAGAACACCATGACCATGGAATTAATATAATGGTTTCACTACCATCAAAGGTATTGAGATATCTACTTCTATTAAACAATAGAAATAAAAAATCCTTTCTCACATTCTTCATTAATTAAATATCAGTCACGATGCACCCAATACATCCTACCTCTCAGCAAGCACATTCCATCCTAGTTTTCATAAATACATCAAAGTACATGACTCATGACATACATTAATAATAATATTAAAGTATAAGGAACATTACACATGTTCTCATATAGGAACCTCCAATGGAACATATAAATTCTTATTTCCTACTAGCGGGTAATGTTATCAGAATATTCATACTTGTGATTACCAAGGAAAAAATTCACAAAAAGAAGTCTCAATGTCTTAGGATCCTACAACTAAAGATGACATGAATCATTTGTGTCCAATTAAATTATATCTTCCAACATTAAAATATATATATTTATGAATATTTTCATAGATCTTTAAGGTTCTCATTATAGCGGGGAACTTCTATAACCTTCAATGCGATTGGTACTCTTAGGACATTATCACATAATTTTCATGTAGAATAATGATCAAAACGTGATAATATATTTATTAATATTCAACATGATGAATATTATGGTAATATAATGCACATAGTTATTTGTTCTAGGGAAAAAAATTAATGGAATCAAACATTAACTAGAGTCAACTACTAACAACTCAATTGGTTAGCCTCACATGAAAAACATGCTTCTTCTGAGATATGAATATAGCTATTAATACCACCAGGACACTTATGAATGATCTATTTAGTGTAACCCCATATCTCTAATAAAATACCTCAAGATATGATAGACTGAGTATATATATTTTTTCTCTTTCATCCCCAACATTTTGGATAATACCATAATTAAAAGTTCACCATAATATAATTAAAATTTATTATCTAGGTATAACTCCAAAATCTAAAAAAAAAATACTTCTAAACTTGCTTCTTAAGTTGCATCATATATAGAAACTATAAAGACATGAATTTTCCCTGAGTCTTTCCTTTTTCATTTTGGGGTGTTTGATGGATTGGGAATGTTTTTATAAATTTTAAAATTTTATTTAAACTAGTTTTATAATTTATAAGAATAATTTTTAATTGAATCAATTATTTTTGAAGTAATATGAGATTTTTGAAATAGTAATAAGTTATATCCTTTATTTTTATAATTTTTATAATTTATTTTTTTAAAATTTATCACTATTATGTAGAATCCCCAACCTGCATAAAGGTAAACATGTTTACCATTACACAAGGGATATTTTTAGGCTCTAAATAAAGGTAATATGGATTTTCTATGCATTGTGTAAAGGTAAACTTAGTTATGGACATTTTGTAAAGGTAAATTATGGGTTGGGTAAATACAAGGTTGGAATTATAGAGCTATGTAAAGGCATCCTTCTCATGTGTAGGTATGTTTGGTCATTCAAGGGTATGCCTTATTTTCCTTCCATTGTGTAATGTACAGTCTGGGTTTTGTTAGGTTACATAAAGGTCCTTGCAAGTTTTTGAGTCTCACATAGGGGTGGAAGCCTAATCTATATAATTTTAAAGGTTGTGGAAAGGTATTTAGTTTAGGGTGACATTATTACTATGTAAATGTAACTCAATTAAACCAAGATTGTGTAAGGGTCTTTAACAGCTTACATTTAGGTAACTGATTTTTTTAAAAACCTTACATTTTCTTTCCTAGTACTATCTATAACATATTTAATTGGAAATTAAATTAAGAATGGAAGTATTTTATAAATGTTAATAAGATTTAATATAATCCTTGATTTCCTTATATTTAGGAGATTTAAAATGAGTCTACGGGGGGAATTAAATGAAAACCAAATTAAATGTGAATTAAAAGGAATGTTTTATGAGAAAATTGGAAATATATAAGGAATGATCTGTTATTTTCAAAAACCAGATAAACACTTTACCACATTTGAGATTCCTCATTTATCTCGAGTCTAGGTGATACAAACCTTTTAGTTTGAGTCTTAGGAGCCTTTTTTCTAATATTTTAAACTCTAATGTTTTTTCCAGATGTGTGTGTACCCCCCCTCTCTCTCATTCTTGGTGAAATATGATTTAAATACTGTCTTTCCAGGTAGGGGATCCAATTATTCTCTTTTATTTGTTATAAAAGTGTGACCGTAACATGATTTAGTTACATTGTTTTACTAGATAAGATTTGTAGTGACTTTATCCATTTACACATATTATTACATGATTTTAAGTATAATTAACTAACACATATAAACTATGGATCATAAAGTCTAGTATCTTTGTAAGACTAGGTACATAATTAGAAATCAAGAAACCAAAATAAAGCAATCTTTTATTTAATATCAATAATGATATCCAAACTTTATTTGAGCTCTTACATCTATATAGGATAACCTAGGGAATAAATGAACAAAGTGATGAGTTAAAAATCCCAGTATGGGAATAAACATTGGAATAAAGTGTAGCACATGAGTTAGAAGACATAACATGATAAAATAAAAAGGAATGGAACATGAATAAACATATGAAAGAATAATATATAGAATATGGAATCCTGTGATCATGGAAACATAGGAATGTGAAAAAAAATACTACATGACATACACACAAGCCAATGCTAACTTCCAAGACTATATCACACGGTGGACAAAGTCCCATAATAGGTTTTGTTTACTCCCTAATCGCATACATGACATTTAGTGAGACTAAAAATTACCCAATTCATTAGAGTGCTATTTTGGTGCACCCATCATAATATGTTCATGAATATTTGTGCCACATAAATAATAAAACACAAGGAGTACACATAAGGGTTACCCATGGAAAGAAATGGGTATGATAATCATTTCATAAGGCATAACCAAAGGGAATATCATAATGGTGTCCATGAATGAATGGATTTAAATAATACTTGAAAATTTATAAGGTAAATTATGCATAGATAATGATAAATAATTTCTAAATGAATTGAAAAAAATGTAAAAATAGCGTTTAAGAAACTTTATAAATGATCTACTTTAGTGTGCATTAAGGGAAAATATTAAAGAGTCTTTAAAGTGGAAAAAGGCATAATTTTTTTCTATAAAATAGAAACAAACTAATATTGTTATCATTATGAAATGAGTTATTTAAAAAAAAATAATTGTGTCTTAAAATATATTATGTGGTGTACTTAAAAATGGGTAAGAAATTGGGAAGTTCCCTTTAATCGGGATTGCTTATTGGGAGGAATTGAGAAGGGAACCTTTTTAAAACATGTATTTCCCCATAAAAGAAAGATGAATTGATCTAAATAAATAAATTTGGAATATATAAATATAATTTATAAGAATTATATAAGAATAATTAAGAAATAAATTGGTGTAAAGAGAGAGAAAGTGTAACCCAATGGTAAATTTGGAGGTTCAGAGAGATCCATTACCTTATGTCCAAATGTATTCTACACCTGCACTCAATGTCCTGGATAATAAAATTAGATCGATTAATTAATTAATTTAGAACATATTATACATATATTTTATTTATTATAATTTTATTTAGTTCATTTATGCCTATTTAGATGAGCTATAGCGTTTAATTTCATCTTTCCGGGAGAATTCGTTTCATTGTTTCATGGTCGATTCACTTGTGTATAATTATGGAAGTTCTTGTGAAAATAGAACAATTATATAGAAGTGAAATTATATGGTATTAATTAAATTCCATAAATTTAAATGGTCCCATATACCATTTTATTTTTTACATGAGGATGATTCATTTGATAAAACATTAATGATAAATGTTTAGATTATTTTGGCAGTTTTTCGATCATCACAAACTAGTTTTATTTTATTTTTTAATATTATGTATAAATATTAGTTCCAAAACATAAAAAAATTTATAATATACATTTTAAAATATTTTTTAACCTTTATAACAGTTTTATGACCAGCCTTGAATTCGATAATAGAAAACAAAAAATCGTCCCTTATAAAGGCGATGAATTGACATATCACGGATGATGTTTTCATTTTTATGATAAAAGGGGAAGAGAAGAGATTTGATGATTGATATTATATTAAAAATATAAAATTAAAGTACATATATGATACTATATTTATCATTCTATTTTGGTTAGGGAAGGTTATAGGAGGATAAGAAAATAAAATAAATTAAAAGAGAAAGTAAGAGGATTTTACCTCTTGAATATTGTCTTTTTGAGAACCTCCTTAGGGAACATGGTATTTTTATTTTGGTGAATCCAGAAAGACCAGTACATGGGGAATATTCTTGGGAGAGTAATTGGTTAGAATATTATCAATATCCAAATCTTGGAATGTTTTAGGAGAAGAGGTGGTATTTGTAAGGGGAGGAGAGGGGTATTTTTGATTATTTTATTCATTTGTTCATTATTTTGGCACAATACAATCAATAGTGTTGATTACATTGACGAAATAAAGTAAATAGTTCATGTGAATTTTAAATAATAGGTCCTTATATCATAAATGACTCAAAAATTCATCTATTTGGCTTAAAATGTTAAATACTGTAAATTACCGTGTTTCACTATTCACCAAAATTCAATTATTTTAGAAAAATATAAAAAATTAACACCAACCATTTTTAAATGTGTATATTTCAAGAAATAGACTTTAATTATATGAAAATAATTTTCTAAATATGATAAATTCAATTTTTAATTAAAATCATCATATATTCTAAAAATATCGATTTTAATATTATAATTGATTTTATGACACTTTGAAAAATTAATCAAGGTATCATAAAATTATCATATAACAATAAGACAAATAAATATTAATTTATGAATCTTTTTTATGAAAACAAAATTTCTTTTAAAATCATTATATTAATTATAATATTGTAAATAAATATTTACGTTTCCCAAAAATTCTAATACATAATTAATCATTTTAAAACATTTATTTACTTATTCCATGATTTAAATATATAATATTTTCATTTATAAGATACCTAAATTTTATTTTTACTTTCATAGGTGAGGTTACTATTATAATGTCCTGATTACTATTCCTAATAGTCACATTACTATTCCAACGATCAGGTTACTATTTCAACGGTCTGATTTCTAATGGTTATAAGGTTTTACTACTTCCTATAAATACCTCTTATTACATTCATATATCAATTATATTTTATTCCAAGTTTATATATACTTTAATGTTTTAAATTAATATTTTATTATTAACATTATGTTTTATTTCTAGAGCTTTATTCATGAGTGCAATCATTCGAGTGGATCAAGTAGATCCAAATTTTCCTATTATTATTATCTTATTTACTATTTGTTTCCACACTATAATATTTGGAATTATTATTGGTTTGTTTTATGACTAATATATCATTATTAATTTATGAGGATAATATTTTTTTGGGTTATCTATGTGATGTATGTTCTTTATAATACATGGAATAAGAAGGAAAAATTTCATTGATAAAATTCTAGGTCCTTACTTCTCCCCCTTATGAAAATTTACCTTGAAAATTTCATTTTACATACTAAGGTAAAAAAAGTTCGGTTACTTATCCTTTATCACTTCCTCCAGTTCCCATGTCATCTCTGCGTACTTATGGTTCCGCCATAGTACTTTGACTAGGTGAGTATCCTTATCGTGTAGAACTTTATCTCTACAGTACCAGATCTTCACCAGCTAATAATCATAAGAGAATTCATTTTATAGCTGTACCACCTATTAATTTAGTATATGTGAGGGATCTAGTATTTCATTACTCGAGAGGGATATGTGGAATATATTGTGTACTTGAGACATGGTTGGTGGAAGTGCTAGTCGATAGTCTACATCTCTGACATGATTAAGAATCTCAAAGGGGCTGATGTACCTAAGACTTAGCTTTAATTTCTTCCCAAATATAATAAATCCCTTATATGGAGATATCCAAAGGAATAATATATATCCAACCTTAAAATCTAGATCCTATTGACGATTGTCTACGTATATCTTCTATCGACTTTGGGCTGCCTTGATGTGCTGCTGAATGATTTTCACCTTTTCTACCACTTCTTCAACCATTTATGGTCCCAATAGCTTATGTTCACCGAATTCACCCCAACACACCAGTGTTTTGCATCTTTTATAATAAAGGGATTCATATGGGGAAATTTAGAGATTTAGTGGAGACTATTGTTGTAAAGAACTTGACTAGAGGTAGTTGTTGGTCTCATCCTCCTTTGAATTCCATAGAATATGATCTCAACATGTCTTCTAGTGTTTGAATAGTCGAGTTAGACTGGACATAATTTTGAGGATGATAATCCCTACTAAAGTTCAACTCAAAGTTTAGAGTATATTGGAGATTTTCCAAAACTTGGAGGTAAATATCATATCTCGACTGGATATAATCAATAACGGTACTCCATGAAACCTCAAAAATTCTCTGATGTATATCTGTTTAAGATGATCGAGAAAGAAGTCATCTTGATTTGTGATAAAGTGAGATGTATTTGTAAGATGATCCACAATAATCCATATAGAATTTTTTCCTCTGGATGTATTCAAAAGTCCAGTGAAAAAGTCCATGGTGATGTTTTCCCATTTCCATGTTGGTATGGGAAATGGATTCATTATTCCCTTATAATTTTTTCTTTTATCCTTCACTTTCTGAAATTTTAGGCACTTTTATTTATATTCAATGATCTTCTTCTTTATATTTACCCACTAATAGTGATCTCATAGATCTCGATACATCTTTGTGTTATTAAAAATCTATTTATTTATCTTTTTATTGGATGGTACACATACTTGTGACCCAAAACTTATGACTCCTTCCTCATAAAATTCAAACTCTGAGGATTTTTGATTTCTTATAGCTTCAACCTTTTTCTGAATCTCCACATCATTTCATTTATAATCCTTTATTTTATATATAAGGTATGGTTGAAAAACCATTTGATAAATTATTGATGATGTCCCTTCCTTAATTATTCCCGTGTCCATCCTTTTCAAGTCTAAGAAGATTGGATCCTTGTAAATTATCATCATCAATAATGTTACAAGATCCTTTCAACTTTGAGCATATGCCACTTTATTTTCTTTACTAGGATGGTAGTGGATTGAGAATTCATAATCCTTAATGAGATCTAACCATCTTCACTGGATAATTTTAAGCTCCTTATGTGTGAATATATATTTGAGGCTCTTGTTATTATTATATATCTCACACTTATCCCCATAGAGATAATACCACCAGATTTTAAATGGGATGATAACAGCTGTCGACTCTATATCATGCATGTGATAGTTTTTCTCATAAAAATTAAATTGGATTGAGGTTCACACTATCACTATATCATTTTTCATAAGTACACAATGTAATATATTATTTAAAGCATCACTGTATACCATAAATAGTAACCACTTACTGAAAGTGTGAGTATTGTTGTAGCGATAAGCCTCATTTTCAACTATTTGAAGTAGTCGTCACATTCACTAGTCTAGAAAACTTTTATAACATCTGAGTCATCTTGGTTAGTGAGTTTGAAAATCATGAGAATTTATTCAAAAATCTTCTATAATACCCAACTAGTCCAAGGAAAATATGGATATCTATTATAGATACTGGTCTAGGATAATCCTTAATTTAATTTGTGTAAGATGGGTCCACATATATTCCTTTACTGGTGATAACATTCTCCAATAATGATTATTCCTCCATCCAAAACTCACACTTACTGTAATTTGAATATAGTTTCTCCCTCTGGAAAGTCATTATCACAATATTCAAATTATCCTCGCATTCTTCCTTTGTCTTGGAGTATATTATAATATAATATATAAAGACTATGAAAAATTTTTCAAGGTAAACTCTAAAGACTCTATTCATTAAGTCAATAAAAATTGTTGGAGTATTAGTGAGTCCAAAGGGAAACACTATGAACTCATAGTGTCTATAACTTGTTCAAAAGGTAGTTTTAGAAATATATTACTTCTTCACATTTAATTGGTGATATCTCATCTAAAGTTTAACCTTTGAGAAATACTTGGCCCCATATAGTTGATCAAATAGTCCATTTATCTGTGGTAGGAGATACTTGTTCTTTATCATGATTTTTTGAGCTAATGATAATCAATGTAGAGGCACATTGATTCATCATTATTCTAAACAAAAAGGAATGGCACACCCCACAACGAAGCACTGGGGCATATGAAACCCTTTTCAAGATTCTATTATAACTACTTCTTCAGTTCTTCATACTCAATGGTAGCCATTCTGTAAGGAGTCTTTGATATATGAAGATATTTGAGAATAAGTTCAATTGATAACTCAACCTCTTGGTTAAAAGTAAGACCATGCAATTCTTCGGGGAACCCATCAGTGTAGTCCTCACAATGGTCATGTATTCGAGAATGATCCTCTCCTTTTTATCAATCATTTGAGCTAGATATGCCTACTCATAAGGCAATAATATACATAATTGAGATAATAATTCTGAAGAAGATTCATCCACATCCTTAAACTTATACAGAATTGGGGGATACCTCAGCATGTGAATAGTGATATCCCTTTCTTGATAGTTTCTATTTTCTGTGTATAAATATAGCCAATCCATGACCAATATAGAATCAAACCCCACTAAAGAAACTGAGATGATATTTTCTGGGAGATTCAATCGACAAACATTAACTGAGGATGAGTTATATACTTTTGATGCAGATATTTCCCCATTATCAATTCTCACTGATAACTCAACCTTCATATTTTAAGGTGGTGTTAGAATAGTTTTTCTAAACTTACAGGATGTGAAATAATGCGTAGAACAAGAATCAAATAGTATGTTTTCTATTCATGAATGAATAACCCGCATACCTATCACCACATCATTGTTGGGATCCACCACAGTAATAGTGATATCATGTTCCCTTCCTTGCTACCTTGGAGGTTTCTATTAATGATTACCTCTAAAAACCCTAGGATTAGGTAATTGAATCCCATAATTCCCATGTTACTCATAGTTGAAAAACTTCAATATAGGCTGATTTTGGATCTGAAACTTCCTTTATTCTTCTGTATTTGTTGTCTTCTTTATATCCCTTTGTAAATAATTAGCTTGATGCCCCTCTATTCCACACATAAAGAATTTCTTGGTTCCCTTTAAATAGTTCCTAGGATGATTCTTCCCAGACTTTTGACACATGGGATGTTGGGTTTTCTTTCCATCATGGGATTTATCTATTGATACTACCATGTTAAAATCAATTTCCCTCTTTTTATCTCTGAGTCCATAAGACCATTGAGAGTCTAAGATATTCATTTAAACCTTAAGGGAACAACATAAAATCTCTTCATAACTGTGAAATTCTTAAATTTCCAATGCTTTGCTTAGACTCAACTTAGTTCGAAAAAGAATCGATCCACCTTAATTTTAGTGTTCATGAAAAATCCAGAGGCAAATCATGAATGCCATGAACAGTTTTTCTCATAGGCCCCATTAAACACATCTTCCATTTTCTTCAGTTTGAGGTACTCCCTTTACATATTAAGAATGAAAGTTTAGGGAAAATATTTATTGAAAAATATTTTCTCAAATTATTCCCATTCCATGGACTCAATTTCCTCCTTATACTTCGTGTTTTTGATCAATTTCCACCATTGATTTTCTTCCCTATAAAAACGATAGGCTGCCAGCACAACTTTCTATTCATCCGAGCATTGGAGGAAAAATAATATATTCTCAGTAGAGTTAATACATTATTTCATGATGAGGGGATCATAAGATACACTAAAGATAGGAAGTCTTTATTTCATAAAGTATCCAACTACAACTTTCTATTTCTTAGGAGAACAATGTTTTCTACATGATTAAAGTTATTATTCATAAATTGAGCCAGTTGTGCTAGTAATATCATGCCATTTTCAACTCCCATTCCCATTATATTAGGAATTTAATTATAAAAATCATCACATTACCTATCAAATTTATTTTTAGAAAGGGTTATTCTACTTCCTACAATTAACTATAAACATAAAAAATAGGGGTCTTGAATGCTTAGATAATAATCATATAAAAATGAAACTTTTAACATAGAAGAATAAACTTGTAAATTAAAACTATATCATAACTTATGATGAACTAAGTTTCAATATAATTTATCTATGGTGATAGGATTATCCCTAAGGTTCTTACTAAAGTTTTCTATTTTTAATCTTAAAAAATAATTAGACCTTCCTCTAATACCAACTATAGTGATCTTAGCATTTTACACATATCATTACATGACTTTAAGCATAATTAACCATAATATACAAACTAAGGATCATAAATTCTAGTTTCTTTGGAAGACTAGGTATATAATTTTAAATAATTAAATCAAAATAAAATCCTATTTTATTTAATCTCCATAATTATATCCTAAGCTCCTTTGAGCTCTTACATCTGTATAGGATAACCAGGGGAATACATGACCAAATATATGAGATAAAAAACCCAATAAGGGAATAATCATGGGAATAAAGTGTAGCACATAAGTTATAATACATAACAAGATTACATAAAAATTCATGGAACATGAATAAACATATGGATTCATGACATATAGAACATGGAATCTTGTGATCATGGAAACATAGGAATGTGAAAGAAAAATACTACATTACGAAAACATGATTCAAGGATAACTACCATGACTATATCACATGGCTGAAAAAGTGCCATAAAGGATTAGTTTTTCTCAATAATCCCATAAATGACATATAATGAGACTAAGAATTATACAATTCATTATATTTATATCTGGGTGCACCCATAAAAACATGTTCATTCATATGCGTGACAAATAATGAATCAAACATAAGGAGTACACATAAGGGTTACCCATGGGAGGAAATGGGTATCATTATCATGTCATAAGGCATAAATAAAGGGAATATCATAATTTTGTCCATGAAAGAATGGATTTAAATCATAATTGAAAATTAATAATGGAAATAGGCATATATCATGATAAATTATTTCCAACTAAAGTGAAAACATGTAAAAAGAGTGTTTAAAAACTTTAGAAATGAGCCACTTTAGTGAAATTTATGGGAAAATATTAAATTATTTAAAGAGAAAAAAGGCCTAATTGTTTTTGTAAAACCAAAAATGAGCTAAGATAGTTTTTCATGATTAAATGAGTGATTTTAGAAAAAAAATTATGTCTTAAAATATATTATGGTGTGTACTTGAAAATGGGTAATAAATTTGGAAGTTCCCTTTAATCGAGCTTGCTTATCGAGAGGAATTGAGAAGGGAACATTTTTAAAACATGTATTTCCCTATAAAATAAGGATGAATTGATCTAGATACATAATATTTGAACATATAAAGATACTATGTAAGAATTATATAATAATAATGAATAAATACATTGGGGTAAAGAGATAGAAAGAGTAACCCAATGGTAAATTTGGAGGTTTAGAGAGATCCCTTACCTTATATCTGAATGTGTTATACACTTACACTTAATGTCTTGGATAATAAAATTATATCCATTAATTAATTAATTAGTAACCTATTATATATATATTTTATTTATTATAATTTAATTAAGTTCATTTATGGATATTTCGATGAGTTATGGAGTTTAATTTTGTTATTCCGGGAGCGTTTGTTTCATGGTTTCATGGTCGGTTCACTTATGTATAATTATGGAAGTTATTGTGAAATTAGAATAAATATATAGAAGTAAAATTATATGGTATTAATTCACATATAGAAATTTAAATGGTCCCATATATCATTTTCTTTTTGAAACGAGGATAATTCAATTGATAAAATGTTAATGATAAATGTTTAGATTATTTTGGCGAGTTTTCAATCATCATGAAATAGTTTTGTTTTATTATATAATATTACGTATAAATATTAGTTCTAGAACATAAAAAAATATTTAATATACATTTTAAAATATTTTTTTATCATTATAATGATTTTATATCTAGCCTTGAAGGTGATAATAGAAAATGAAAAATCATCGTCCACGAAGGTGGTGAATCGACATATCACGGACAATGTTTTCGTTTTTAAAATAAAAGGGAAATAGAAGAGATTTTATGATGGACATTACATTAAAACAATACAATTATAGTATATATATGATACTGGAGTCATCATGCTGATTTTGATAGGTAATGTGATAGGAGTATAAGAACAAAAAGAAATTAATAGAGGAAGAAGGAGGATTTTACCTCTTGAATATTGTCTCCTTGAGAACCTCCTTAGGGAACTTGGTATTGGTATTTTGGTGAGAAAAAAAATATCAAGGCATGGGGAAGAGATTTGGGAGATGAATTGGGTATAATATTATCAAGATAAAAATCATATAATGTTTGAGGAGAAGAGGTCGTGAGGGGTATTATTTATAAGTGGAGGAGATGAATGTTTTTGGTTATTTTATTCATTTGTTTATTATTTTAGATCATAAATAACAATAGTATTGATTAACATGAATATATACAGTAAATAGTGCATTTTATTTCAAATATTGGATTATTACACTATCTATGACTCAAAAATTCATGTATTTGGTTTAAAATGTAAAAAAAACGTAAATTACTGTATTTCACTATTCACAAAATTCAATTATATTATAAAAATACCAAAAATTCACCCCCACCATTTTTCAATGCATATATATTTGAAAATATGGACTCCATTATATGAAAATAATTTTCTAAATTTTCTAAATTTAATTTTTAATTAAATTCATCATTTATTTGAAAAATACTGATTTTAATATTATAACCGATTTTATAACACTTTGAAAGATTAATTAAGGTCCCATAAAATTATATTATAATTATAAGATAAAAAATATTAATTTATGAATGTATTTTATAAAAATAAATTTTATTTTAAAATCATTATATTAATTATAAAATTTTAAATAAACATTTATTTTTCACAAAAATTCTGACCCTTAATTAATCATTTTAAAGCATTTATTTACTTATTACATGATATAAATATATCAAATTTTCTTTTATATGATATATAAATTTTATTTATACTTTTATAGGTGAGGTTACAATTCTAATGTTCGGATTATAATTCCTAACAGTCACATTAATATTCCAAGGGTCAGGTTACTATTCCAACAGTCAGATCTCTAACAGTCATAAGGGTTTAAAACTTCCAATAAATACCTATTATTATATTCATAGGTAAATTCACTTTTATTCCAATGTTATATATAATTTGATATTTTATATTAATATTTTATTATTAGAATTATGTTTTATTTCTATTGTTTTGTTTGTGAGTGCAGTCATTTAGTGGATCAAGGAGATCCAAATTTTCCTATTATTATTATATTATTTTCTATTTATTCCCATTCTATAATATTTGGAATTCTTATTGGTTTTTTATTGAATAATGTATCATTATTAATTTGTTAAGATAATGTTTTTATTGGGTTGTCTATGTGATGTATGTGCTTTATACGACATGATATAAGAAGGGAAAATTTCATTGATAAAATTTTAGGATGTTATAAGATTACCATAATCAAATAATAATATGAAAATTATTAAATTAAGAATATTATAATGATATTTCATGATTAATAATGGATATTAATGTTCAATAAATATAAGAATTATGATGTTAATTTTAAAAAGTGTTCGATAATCTATAAATCACATAATGATTAGAACTATTTGTTTGTTTAGAATGATCATATGAGGCATATATTATTCTTAACTTGAGAATAAACCCATGTATCATATTAATAATATTAATTCGAATATGGAAATCATATGTTTTATCTTAAAGAGTTAAGCTTTATATTCTAGAAATTATGTAGGAGAGATAAAACAAATAATTTCATACAAAAATTATTTGGTTTTTTGATAATAGTTATTTATAATTCTAGATATTTATGAATTGAAATGGAAATTATTACATTATTTAGATAATTAATATTTTATGATACATAGTTTAAATAAATGGATGAGATTGTGATCTCATGAAACAAGTAAATAATGTAATGTCAATAAAGTATGATGTGAAGAGTGAAAGAGGCTTATAATTAATTATTTGTTTCTTTATGGGAACTCTTGAGTAGGGAAAATATGCTTAGATCCCATTAATGTCATTTCTTAGCTATTGTTAGCTACTTCCTTAGGTTTACTTGCTATAGAAATTAAATGCATAATACAATAGTTAATTTAATATGGAATTAAAATGAATGTTTACTAAATATAAATGTTTGGGGCTAAACGATCCCGTTCATGCTCATATGAGGCTTGAAAACCACGATGCCATGGATTTTTTTCCTTTCCCACGAATGGAAAAAATATAGTTATTTGGTATATTTTCTCTAAGGTTATTAGATACTTGTCGTGTCTTGATGTTTTGTTGATAAAATTGAAATGGATGGGAACCTTTGATGAGAAATGTGTTGGGAGCTCGAGGATATAGTGATGGTCGATACCGATGTTGGAGGGATAAATTGCACTCTATGAAATAGTGAGGGTATGAAACCCGGATGATCATGATGAGTTCAAAGTGGGTATTTATTATCAATATTTTTAATATTTCTTGGTTATTTCCTGATGTATGGACGATCAAATTATATTTATATGTTTTATTTTCAAATGATTGGAATAGTTTGACTATATTCATGAAATTATAAATAAACTAATAAATGAATAGATATGGTTCATAGTGTTCATAGATGATGATATAATACTTGAAAATATAATAAAAAGAGTTATATAGGTGAAGGAAATGACTTAAAGGATTAAAGTATTAATATAGGAAATGATATGAAATAATATTAATTAATGGAAAATTAATTAATTAATGTGAAACTTGATGATTGTATGATTGTTTGAGACCAATACCATAGTAGTGTAATCCATGAGTCCTATATAATGGTAACAATAGGTGAATCTACATCTAGGTAGTTTCCCTTAGTGTGGTTCTTCATGATATTATTTATATATTTTTTTCTAATTTCATATGCTACCACACCCATGTAGATAGGGAAACTAACAAACAAATGTTTTGGGGGATTTTTTCTCTGACATATATGATATGGAAGGAATGGATGGTTGAATTATCCCTCTCCCCCACTTTACCTTTATCTATAGTTGGTATAGGCGTATGCTGGGATTTAATGGCTTATAGTATAGGGTATATTCCTACCCAATTTGCGATATCTCTCGGCTTTACTATACATTTATGTGTGGAATGCAATGAATTGAGGTATAACACATACTTATATCTGGAAATAGTGTTTATGGATTCCCATGGCTATACATGCATGGGTTGTGATGGATTGTGGTATAATGCATTTACATGGTTTTTAGTGGCTCCAAAAACATACACTTGGTTACTTCTTGGGATATGATGATAATGAGGTATGAGGCTGCACATGATTCATCAATCATAATGAATTGATCACATAGAATACAAGATGACTTATGGAAGGGATAAACACAAGATGTGTAACATTGGGGAGTGATAGTAACAAACCACTGGGGAATTAGAAGCGAGGTATCTTCTTTTATATATTTGATTTTAATTTAATTTTTTTACTTATATGTGATACCTAGTGAGTGATGCATGGTGAGGATGTGAAACTAGTATTACTTTTTTTAAGTGATGAGTTAGTTTCATTTATGTATTCACTGATCTTTAGTATGATTCGTTCACATTTTTCATGTGAGATTTTTGGGAGGACCTTACCAAGTATACATGTTATTCTCACCCTATATATATAAAAACTATTTTTAGGTCAATGAGAGATGGATGATGATTGAGATGGGTAGTACTATCTTGAGGAGTTGTTCAGGAGTTATTGGTGCTTTGTGGTTTTTATTAAGGATTTAATTTTGGTAATTGAAGTTTTCTTTTTAGTTGCATTAATTTTTTATGAAGTTAAATATATCGGGTTTTCTTATATATTTATACGTGGTTCTGGTCAATGGTTTATCATCTTATCTATTACTTATTAAAACTATTTGAGATCAATAGCCCCCATTTGTGTGTTTAATATACCCTTGGTTCTAGTCGCTAACCCATGACCCATAGGAGGTGGGCTTTAGGGGTCATTATCTCCTTTCTTCATTGCTGACCTAGGAGGGGTGCCTTTAAAGGGAGGGGTCATGACAAAGTGTTATCAAAGATGATGGTTGTGACATATGATGGAGTTTGTATATAAGAACTAGTGAGGATGCATGGGTTATTAGGGAAACGATATCATCAAGGCTTAGTACATGTTATAAACAAGGGAGAGAAAATAGGACATGGTATTTTATGTCCACCTATAATATGACACAAGTACCTTCAAGTTTAGTAAGCATTCTAAGAGAAGTGATACTAATTACAGGGTATAGACTGAGGTAAGGATCATGCATCATGATTTTTTGCACCTATTTTTGAATTGGGTCAACAATGGAGAATTTGGTTAAAATGAATTAATTAATTAACATTAAAGTGTTATTTTGTTTTGGGTTCAGGAGTTATTAATATTTTTTATTTTGTAGATATAGATCTAGGTCAATGTTCCCATTAGGTTTGTTCCGAATAAATTCAGTAGGATGTCCCAAAAGATCACCGTAGAGTGGATATTGATGAAGATGACACTTAGAGGAGGAAACTCCAAGAGTTTTAGTTCTAGAGTCTATAATAGTATGAGGTATCTGTTTTATATTATGATACAATGGAATGGATGAAGGATATAAAGATAGCTTTTAGTTTTATTCATGCTCAGAAAGATCACTGAGTTTATTTATCTATTATAATGTTTCATGGATCGACATGGAAGTGGTTGATTTTGTTCCTAAGGGATTGTGAAGATTCAATGGTTTAATTTAATAAGTTTTAGGATCAATTCCAAGATGACTTTATATCTTCAATAACTAAGGTGCATTGTCGACTAGAGATCCTTACCCATTTATAGGATATTTTAGTATCTACTATAATAAATACCTACATTATTATTTAGAATTTATTCTAGATGATAAGGTAGGGTAAATAATTTCAAGGTG
Source organism: Viscum album (assembly GCA_963277665.1). Taxonomy (NCBI): domain Eukaryota; kingdom Viridiplantae; phylum Streptophyta; class Magnoliopsida; order Santalales; family Viscaceae; genus Viscum; species Viscum album. The sequence goes on from OY728125.1 coordinate 1,840,532,135, forward strand.
GATTTGTGCCCAGATATCCAATGCAAAGTAACATTTTTTATGTTTAAGTCATACCTTGAGGTATTGAAGAAGGTGAAGGCTATCAATAGTATGTTATCTAGGACCAGATCATCATGATATAAGAGTAGAAAAGATTTTTTGATAATTTGATCTATGACTAGTTATTATGATTTTTAGTTAGAAAATGAAGTTTCAATTAACAGGGAGAAGGTTTATTCCCTCTTCAACTCATTTATATGGTGCTAGAAATTCTTGGACACCTTACACCAGGTTGGGTGTGGTTTTATTTTCTTATGGAGGTTTTTTCCATTAGAAGTTAGAGTTCCCAACCTTCCTCAATAGTCAGTATGCGGTTGGTAACCTGTTCTATTACCAACCATTTTAATAGTTCATTGAAGGTAGCCCCAATAGTAGGGTGCTGTAGTTTACAATCGGTAGAGAAGTGAAGGGGAGGCATAGTGAGTCCCCATGATATCCCTTATCATAAGAGACAATTGGTAGGGTGAGGCTATATAGATGTCACCATCTAGACTAGAGATTCCATGGAGATGGATGTGGTCAGATTCATGCTTTATATTTTCTAGTATCAAATGGGAAAAAATTGTGTAAGTTACTATCTATGTATTTTATACTTGGGTTTATACCTTATATGAATTAAGGGATACACACTTCTTTGTTTCACCCACTATATTTCATTATTTGAGACTTTAGGTGGAGTGACTTCCAGTTCCCTTGGTGTTTATTAGGTCAGTTGGAGGTTGAGCTAGATTGTATGATGTTTTTAGAGAATGTCAGTTGGTGGTTGGGTAGCTTAAATCTTGGGGCATTTTCTTATATTTATGGATATAAACATATGAAATCATCCTTGAAATGGAGTTGATGCATTCAGTTTAGGATATCATATATTAATTCAGTCATCACTTCATATTCTATGACATTGATAGAGACCAGGTGGTGTTTATGGGAGAGTGAAACCCTCAAATGGGTCGGAGACTTATTGATTCTCTATTTTATTTGATGGAAAAGTAGATGCTGATTTCATCATAGGTTCATCTAGTAGTGTTTCCTAGGGTTTTTTAATATTACCTTGATATCTTACTTAAATAATTTGTAATTCCACCCCCTCAGATAGATATCGAGTTTAGGATAGAGATATAACCAAGTGTTTCTATGATATCAATGTATCTATATAAGATAGATTCTTTCGAGTTTTAGAAACTATATATTTAGATTAATGATTTCTTATAAATATTATTTATTCAGCCTAGCATGTTTCCTTGAGGAGTTCCATTTCATTTCACAAAAAAGGTAGATGGTAGTCTATTGTTGTGTGTATATTATCACTTTTTAAATTAAGTGATAGTGAAGAAATTCTATCCAATCCCATTTATTAATGATTTATTTGATCAGTTGAAGGGAGAAATCTAGTTCTCAAAGGTTTAATTATAGTGTTGATATCACTAGATGTGAGTGAACGATGATGATATCAAAAATATTTCTTTAACATGTTATTATGGGAATTAAAAGTTTGTTTTTATTCCATTTTATATTAAAAACAATCCATCCATATTCATGGGACTAATGAATTGAGTATTCTATGATTTTCCTGACCAAATCATGGTGGTCTTTATCAAATACAACCTTGTATTATCTAATTTGGAGGAGGATCATGCAATGAATCTATGAGTTTTTTTGGGAGTCCTTCAGTTTCATCAACTATTCAGAAAGTTATTAAAGTTTTAATTTTGGGCCAGTGATGTCTATTTATTAGGGATTGTTTTATCTAAGCATGGATTAACTGTAAGTCCTTCAAGGTTTAAGGTGGTGGTTTCTTGGATAACCCATAATAATGTTTCAATGGTGTTGAGTTTCCTTGGTCTTACTAGTTATTATAATATGTTCTTATATAAATTCTCTTAGATTACGATTCCTATTATAGCCTTGACTAGAAAGGATCAAGATTTAATTTTTATTGACTAGTTCCAATAAAATTTCAATTATTTTAAGGAGAATTTATCCAATGATTTGGTTATTCATTTTCCAAATGAGAGAATATAATTCAAGGTTTATTTTGATGCTTCACATCTTGTCTTGGGTTGTGTGTTGATGTAGTAGAGGGAAGTTATCTCTTTTAGTTCTTAGAAGTTATGAACTCATGAGTGAAACTATGCAACCCATGATCTTGATCTTACTATGGAAGTATTCACTATGATTTTTTGGAAACATTATCCCATTGGTGAACATTTCTGGGTCTTTATAGATTATGATATCCAGAATAATGTCTTCTCCTAATGTGACTTGAATTTGTAGTGATGATGGTGGGTGGAGATTGTCACACCCCGACCCTTTTTATTATTATTTTATTTTATTATTTCTCAATTTTGTTTATCTTTGTCAAGGCGCAAGTTGAGAGCTGGTCTACAATTTTTTTATCATTTAATAGTTTTTGGTGGGTGTCGGACCGGTGCGCAGACATCGCTTGGTTGGAAGTGACCGCGCGATCGACCCAGGTACCTGCACAAATATGTAATGTTTAAAATAAATAAAGATTAATGTAAATAAAATAAGTTAAAGGTTTAAATTGTAATAATAATGATATTTTTGCATAGATAAAAATATTTTTTTTATTATTATTAAAAATTGGTAATAAAATTATTGTCATTGAAATTATTATAGATATAATTATTATTTAGTTGTTATTAATATGGTTATTATTTAAAAGAAGTTGAATAAAATTTATGATTATAATTATTATTACTTTTATTATTATTATTATCATTAAAAAAATTCATAATGTTTTTATGAATATATAAGTATTAATTTTACTACAAATCTTTTCATTAAAATTTTTGTTATTATTATTATTATTATTAAGATAAGAAAAATAGAAAAAGGAAAGTGAATCCTATTCTACCCAGGCGCCATGCGTGCCCCTCCCCATCCCTTTGCTTTGTTTTATTATTTCTTTTTTCTCTTTATCTTATCCTATCGCGCCCCCACTCTTCCTCCCCTTTTTTATTTTTCTCACGCACTCCCTCCCTCCCCTCTCACGCCCCTCTATTCTTATTTTGTTTTTTTAAATTCCCTCACCATCTCTCCCCTCTACCCCCTATATATGCCATGCCCCCCTGTAAACACCCTCCTTGGTGCGATGACTCTCCACGACCAGCCTCCTCCTTGCGCCATGTTCCGGCTGCCGCACCCCCTTCCATCAGCAGCACACAACCCTGTAGACCCCCTTTTTTAGGCACGTATGAACCCTCAGCCGAACTTCGGTGGTGCGCGACCCCCTTTCCCTGGATCTCCCGCACCCTTCCAGTTTTCTTTCTATTTCTTCGTGTTTATTCAATTATTTGTAGAGGTATTGTCCTTGTACCACTTTTCCTTAATTGATTTGGGTATTTGTTTCAATTTCGGTACCCGATTAGGATTTATCCGAAACCCTAAGGTTTGAATAATATTCGATTGTTGTGTTCTTCCTTCAATAGGGTATGTGATTGACGTATTGAGACCCATTGGTCCATATCCTGACATTTTCCGCCAAGGGCGAGGTGGATGAACTCAATTTTTCTTACCGCCAATGTTTAGGGTAAGGTTAATGCACCCGCTGTTTTGTTTTTCATCATCCAAATTAGTGCCTTATGTTGTTTTTGAGTCCCTGGTATTTATTTGGTTGTGCATTGGTCTTCGTCGCACTAACTTTGGGTGTCGACTATTTTGTTAAGGTGTGACGATGTTATTTTTCTAGTGCGTGTGCTTTTGTGGGAGTGCATGTACATGAGCAGGTGGAGGTGTGATTTTGAAAGCATTGGCTCGACCAATTATTTGAGGTAGGTTCTTTCGTGCCATTTATTCCAATCTCGTTCCATGTGATGCTTGTGTTTTAGTAGTTAATCGTAAAACCTTGATTTTCACTTTATTACAGTTTTAGTTAGCTTATGGTAATGATTTATTATTAGTATAACTTTCTAAAAATAGGTTTTGACATGTTCTTCCATTCATGTACGTGATTTTGCCTTTGCAATTGAATGTGGATAAGCGGTATTGTTTTGGAAATGATCTTGTTAAATGTTTTGGGTGTGTTCTCGATATAAAAACCTTGGAGAGTTATTTAAAATTGTTTTATAAGGCGTTTCAATGGTTTATTAAATGATGGAAGAAGTGAAAAATTGGTTTTGGGAAATGTTTTAAGGTGCACATGACTTTAAGAGTGGATTTTAATGTGTGGTGCGTTTTTTTAGGTTGTGCATACTATGTTTTAGTCAAATTGTCCGGTTGACACTTTTAAGGGATTAAAGGTTTTAAAGACATGGTTTGGTTTTTCTATAAATGTATTGGTGATGTTCAAATTGGTGACCTATGTATTTAAATGGGTTTTTCAAATTACTTGCTTAATGGTATATGCCCCTTTGTCCCTTGAAAGTGTGTGTTGTTTTGAAATGGTTTGTTTGATTGTTGAAATGAGTTTCTAAGGGTTTATTTGGTTACAAAAGTGGTTTCTGTATGGTATTTTATGAAATGAATGGTATTTGTTGTTTTGGAAATGGTTTTAAAAGTGTTATTGGTAAATGCGTGAATGTTGTAAAGCTAAAGGCCCAGTTTTCATCTTCGAAAGGATTGTTGGAAAACCCCTATTGGGTTAGGCCTCTTGCCTTGTGGATTGATCATGATATGTGAGGGTCCTCAGTATGGGACCTCCTATGGATAATTATTTTGAGGCAAGGGACAAACCCTTGAGGTGGCCGGGGCAGTGACAGTTTGTGTGGTGTGTTGATTATATGTATGTGACTTGTTGTTTGAATGATATGGCACAACCCATTGAGAACTTTGCATGGGAACCTAGCATAGAAAAGAGGTTTAATAAGAACTATTGGTGCACTAGTTTAGACTATGCACTGGCTAGTGGCCCCATAGTAGGGGAATAGTGAGTTATTACTGCTATGGGGATTGGGCCCCTCAGTTATGCCATGTAGGGATATGCTGAGCGTTAGGGCATTATGACGTCATCGAGTTTGGGAATGCCTTCAGGATGAGTCACATGTATAGTATGTTCTGGTCTTCCTATGCATTCCTAGGATTTCCCATGTTTCCACGTTACAAGTACTATTAGAGACATTTCCCTCTTTATGTGGACACTTTTTCTTTGCACCTGGTTTTGGTATTTATTTAAAAAAAACTGTGAAATTGTGATTACATCAAAAAGGATTTTAATTAGATGTTTTGAAATAGAGAGCACAACTCCCCTTTCTTTCCCCTTGTATTTGGTTTTAAACTTGATGGTCATCGGATAAAGTTTGTTTGTTTTTAAAAATAAATGTGTGTATGAAAACCTTATTTTATAATGTAGTTCAAACTAGTATTAATGGAATGTCTTGTGGAAGAAATGACATGGAATCTGTGGTGCTTGCCTACTGAGCAATTAGCTCACACCCTACCTATACCACTCGGTGTCAGTAGACCCGAGCTATTTTACAGGTTCAGTCTTTGTTCAGGTTTCCCTAGAAGGTGCTTGATGTTGGAGCATAGTTGGTCTTATGGTTGGTGGTGACCAAGAGGTCACATGGAGATAAGGTTGTGGCAGTTTGGTTTGTTCGTTTGGGGTTTTCAGTTTTGTATTTTAGTTCTCTGTCTGTTGAGTTTCACCTTGTATATGGATTAGTTTATTTTATTTATTTTCAGTTGTTCATGCTATAAAGTCCTTAGTTTATTTTATTTCTTTATCTGGTCCTGGTTGTTTATTTTTTTTGGGCTTAAATCATTCCCAGGTGTATGTTTTGATGCCTGACACTAGTTTCCATCCGAGGGGGATCGGGAATGCCCCTCGGGACTTGCCGTAGACCGGATCGGGTGACCGGTTCAGTGTTGACCCAGTTTTGTTCGTGAAAAAATGGTATCAGAGAAGGTTCTTGTTATTTGGGGTGTTTGGTAGAAGGATATTAGGACTGTCGGGGCTCTGGAGGTAGGTTATGGGTTGGTGCCTGATCACCACCACTCGCGACGAGACCTGAGTTACCAGGGGTAGTCCTAGATTTGAGTCTTTTGTCTTTGGTTATTTTGGATTGAGGGATGGAAATGGGAGCGAATCAGTTCACATTGTGGCCTCACGTGTGGTGGTGACCCATGTGGAGTCCAAGTGCCCGGTTTAAGGTTCTCTTAGTGTTATGTCTTACTTGGGGAATGGCTCAACACTATGTCTCCGGGTTAGGAACAGACACTAGTCCCTATTTTCAATGGTTTATGATTGGTTGTGTTTCATTTTGAACTCGGTCAATGTGTGTGGTGTGTTGAAAATGAAAGTGATTTCGAAATGAAAAAAAGGGTTTCTTCCAAATTGTTTTTAAAATTAGTAAAGCTGGTTTTCAATGAGAAAGTGTTTTGGTTTGAAAAAACATGGTATGTGTTTAGATTTGGTAAGGAAAAAGAAGTGTTTGAACCTTGTAACTCCTTATGAAGGGTCACATGTGCGTGAGTATGTACAGAGAGTGCGTGGGGGCCCTTGTTCGCAGATGATGTGAGCGAGATTGAATGAACGCACATGTGACAGTTCATAAGGTGCCATAGGTGAGTTTTAAAATTTTAAAGAAATAATGGTTTTTGAAAAGTGATTTATGCTTTTATTTGTATATGTTTGGCTTATGAGCTTGTTTTCCTTGTCTTGTGTTCTTGCTTTGATTGAGTTTTGGCATGATGCTGGTTTCAATGATGTTTTTTGTGTTATGAGTATGTTACCCAGAAAGTCTCCTAAAGTTGTTAATGAGCTATGCCCAGATCTTAGTTCTTTTCTTGTGTTGCCTGTCTAATGAGGTAGTCGAAGTCCGTTAGAGGCAATTGTATGGTCCATGGAGATAGTGTGTGTCTTTGGGTTGTGGGGAACTCCCGGGGGTGATAAGGTTCATACCGTCTCAGGTTTATTTGAGGGTCCAGATCTAGACTAGTAAGGATGAGATGTCCCTTTTTCGTTGGAGTTCAAGGTGTAGTTGGTGGTGGTCGGTTTTTGCGAAGGTTACCCTTTTTGGCGAGCGAGGTGCGCTAGAGGAATCTGTTTCTGAAGAATCTTGTTCATCAGTTCTGACTTCCAGTTTGTTGGACCATTCTCTTGCATGCCACTAGTGTAGCTGGTTCAGGCATTCTAAGCTGCTTTGTCACATTTATCCGAAGTATTACTACCGTGTGACTATTTGGGGCACCAGGGAGAGTTCAAAAAGGAGAGATGTTTGGGAGGGAGTTGGATATTGGAGGACGCAAATTCCTGACTGTGAGGCAAGAGATGCTTCAGCCATCAGGGCCCCAGCCACAGGTCTTAGGGTGAAGCTCGCACACAGTCAGGAGTTGCCGAGGGTGTGTGGAACGTCGGCCTGAATCATGTTTTCAGCTTTGGGAGGGAAATATCCAAAGTTTCCTTGTTCTATTCTTGTCACCATTGTAAGCTCATCATAATTGTGGTGATGTGATGAACTTCTTCTACCGTAGTCTAAGCGGTCTTATTTATTCTCAATGTGTTTTCAAATCGTTCGGTTTTCCTTTAAGGATTTTGGGCTCACGAATAAACAGGTCGTTCTAATTTTGAGTTGGGTCTCAATGGTGTTCATTAAGGGGATGTTCGGTTTCTTGAAATTAATAGGTGGTGTTTTGAGGTCCTTTCTGAGTTCGGGCTAGAAATTCTTAGTCTCTGGTTGTGGTGAAGATTTTATTCAGTCGGTGTTTGAGGGGTTGAGTTAATTACTTATCCTCGGGTTGTTGGGTTGTTTCGTAGCAAGATTTCCGTTTAAGTCTCTAGTTGTTGTTCGGTTCATGTGGAGAAATTAACTGGGTTCAGTTTGGGAGTTCCCATGTTGGCCCCCCTCGGGGTGGTATGATCAGGTTTCAAGGTTTCCATATTAGTGAATTCTTGTGGTGGGGAGAACCCTCCCATGTTCTCCCCTCAACCTCGGGCTTCCGTTTTCTCTTGAATTGGTCGGGTGTGACCTGTTGAGAGTAAGGTCATCCCGGGATTCACAATTTTCCTCAGTTTTTTCTGAGCATGAACTCGAGTTATGTTAACTGTTGTCTTGGTGAATTTTTGGGGGCAGAAAGTTTTGTGGTGGGGAGAATTGTCACACCCCGACCCTTTATACTATTATTTTATTTTATTATTCCTCGAATTCGGTTAGCTTCGTCAAGGCGCAAGTTGAGAGCTGGTCTACAATTTTTTTATCATTTAATATTTTTTGGTGGGTGTCAGACTGGTGCGCGGACATCGCATGGTTAGCGGTGACCACGCGATCGGCTCAGGTACCTGCGCAAATATGTAATGTTTAAAATAAATAAATATTAATGTAAATAAAATAAGTTAAATGTTTAAATCATAATAATCATGATATATTTGCATAGATAAAAATATTTTTCTTATTATTAAAAAATGTTAATAACATTATTGTCATTGAAATTATTATAGATAGAATTATTATTTAGTTGTTATTAATATGGTTATTATTTAAAAGAAGTTGAATAAAATTTATGATTATAATTATTATTACTTTTTTTATTATTATTATCATTAATAAAATTCATAATGTTATTATGAATATATAAGTATTAATTTTAATACAAAGTTTTTCATTAAATTTTTTGTTATTGTTATTATTATTATTATTATTATTAAGATAAGAAAAATAAGAAAAGGAAAGTGAATCCTATTCTACCCAGGCGCCATGCGCACCCCTCCCCATCCCTTTGCTCTGTTTTTTTATTTCCTTTTTCTATTTCCCTTATCCTCTCATGCCCCCCACTCTTCCTCCCCTTTTTTATTTTTCTCACGCACTCCCTCCCCCACCCTCTCAAACCCCTCTCTTCTTATTTTGTTTTTTTAATTCCCTCACCATATCTCCCCTCTCCCCCTATATACGATGCGCCCCCCTGTAAACACCCTCCTTGGTGAAACAGCTCTCCACGACCAGCCTCCTCCTTGCACCATGTTCCGGCTGCCGCACCCTCCTTCCATCAGCAGCGCACAACCCTACAGACCCCTTGTTTAGGCGCGTATGAACCCTCAACCGAACTTCGGTGGTGCGCAGCACCCTTTCCCCAGATCTCCCACGCCCTTCGAGATTTATTTTGATTTCTTCATGTTTCTTCAATGATTCCTCGAGGTATGGTCCTTGGACCACTTTTCCTTAATTGATTTGGGGATTTGTTTCAATTTTGGTACCTGATTAGGATTTATCTGAAACCCTAAGGTTTGTATAATATTTGATTATTGTATTCTTCCTTCAATAGGGTATGCGATTGACGTATTGAGACCCATTGGTCCATATTCCGGCATCCTCTGCCAAGGGCGAGGTGGATGAACTCAATTTGTGTTGTCTCCAATGTTTAGGGTAAGGTTAATGCACCTTCTGTTTTGTTTTGCATCATCCAAATTAGTTCCTTATGTCGTTTTGATTCCCTGGTATTTATTTGGTTGTTCTTTGGTCTTCGTCACACTGAATTTGGGTGTTGACTGTTTTTTTAAGGTGTGAAAATGTTATTTTTCTAGTGCGTGCACTTTTGTGGGAGTGCGTGTACGAGAGCAGGTGGTGGTGTGATTTCGAAAGCATTGGCTCAGCCAATTATTTGAGGTAGGTGCTTCCATTCCATTTATTCCAATCTCATTCCATGTGATGCTTGTGTTTTAGTAGTTAATCGTTAAAACTTGATTTGGACTTTATTATAGTTGTAGTTATCTTATGGTAATGATTTATTATTAGTCTAACTTGCTAAAAATAGGTTTTGACATGTTCTTTCATTCATGCACATTCTTTTGCCTTTGCAATTGAATGTGGATAAGCGGTATTGTTTTGGAAATGATCTTGTTAAATGTTTTGGGTGTGTTCTTGATATAAAAACCTTGATTAGGTATTTAAAATTGTTTTATAAGGCATTTCAATGGTTTATTAAATTATGGATGAAGTGAAAAATTGGTTTTGGGAAATGTTTTAAGGTGTTCATGACTTTAAGAGTGGATTTTAATGTGTGGTGCATTTTGTTATGTTGTGCATACTATGTTTTAGTCAAATTGTCTGGTTGACACTTTTAAGGGATTAAAGGTTTTAAAGACATGGTTTGGTTTTTTTATAAATGTATTGGTGATGTTCAAATTGGCGACCTATGTCTTTAAATGGGGTTTTAAAATTACTTGCTTAATGGTATATGCCCCTTTGGCCCTTGAAAGTGTGTGTTGTTTTAAAATGGTGGGTTGGATTGTTGAAATGAGTTTCTAAGGGTTTATTTGGTTACAGAAGTGGTTGTTGTATGGTATTTTATGAAATGAATGATATTTGTTGTTTTGGAAATGGTTTTCTAAGTGTTATTGGTAAATGCATGAATGTTGTAAAGCTAATGGCCCGGTTGGAATCTTCGAAAGGATTGTTGGAAAACCCATCTTGGGTTAGGCCTCTTGCCTCATGGATTGATCATGAGATGGGAGGATCCTCGGTATGGGACCTCCTTTGGATAATTATTTTGAGGAAAGGGACAAACCCTTGAGGTGGCCGGGGCAGTGCAAGTTTGTGTGGTGTGTTGATTATATGTATGTGACTTGTTGTTTGAATGATATGGCACACCCCATTGAGAACTTTTCATGGGAACCTAGCATAACAAAGAGGTTTACTGAGAATGATTGCTGCACTAGTTTAGACTACGCACTGGCTAGTGGCCCCATAGCAGGGGAATACTGAGTTATTGCTGCTATGGGGATTGGGCCCCTCGGTTAGGCCATGTAGGGCTATGCCGAGCATTAGGGCATTATGACATCATCAAGTTAGGGCATGCCTTTAGGATGAGTCATATGTATTGTATGTTCTGGTCTTCCTCTGCATTCCTAGGATTTCCCGTGTTTCCCCGTTACGAGTACTATTAGAGCCATTTCCCTCTTTGTGTGGACATGTTTTCTTTGCACTTGGTTTTGGTATTTATTAAAAAAACTGTGAAATTGTGATTACATCAAAAAGGATTTTAATTAGATGTTTTGAAATAGAGAGAACAACTCCCCTTTCTTTCCCCTTGTATTTGGTTTTAAACTTGAAGGGCAGTGGATCATGTTTGTTTGTTTTTAAAAAGCAATGTGTGTATGAAAACCTAATTTTATAATGTAGTTCAAACTAGTATTAGTGGAATGTATTGTGGAAGAAATGACATGGAATCTGTGGTGCTTTTCTACTGAGCGATTAGCTCACACCCTACCTATACCACTCAGTGTCGGTAGACCTGAGCTGTTTTGTAGGTTCAGTCTTTGTTTTGGTTTTCCTAGCAGGTGCTTGATGTTGGAGCATAGCTGGTCTTATGGTTGGTGGTGACCAAGAGGTCACATGGAGACCGGGTTGTGGCGGTTTGGTTTGTTTGTTTGGGGTTTTCAGTTTTGTATTTTAGTTCTATGTCTATTTAGTTTCACCTTGTATCTGGATTAGTTTATTTTATTTATTTTCAGTTGTTCATGCTACAACATCCTTAGTTTATTTCATTTCTTTATCTGGTCCTGGTTGTTTATTTGTTTTGGGATTAAATCATTCTCAGGTGTATGTTTTGATGCCCGAAACTAGTTTCCATCCCAGGGGGATCAGGAACGCCCCTTGAGACTTTCCATGGACCATCTCGGGTGACCAGTTCAGGGTCGACCTGGGTTGGTTCGTGATAGAGATCCCATAGGATTATTTTTTTTATTTTTCCATTATATATAATAAAGCAAAATATTGTGGAATATTCCTTCAGTAGGAATTTTTGTGATGGTGCTGTGTGTGAATATGAAGACTCTTGGATAGTGATAGAAGAGTGCAAAGAGTGACACCCTGATATATGACTAGTTGATAACAATGGTTGTCTTTATCAAATGAAAATAATCTCATCCTTATTGAATAAAGTGTAAGAGTCTTAGTTAGGGGATTTCAAGGTAGAGGCCTGGAATGATTGATTTTTTAGTGATTCTTCTGAGGGTTAGTATGAGGATGGAGAACATCGAGTGTTATTTAAGGGGAGACTTCTGTGATATGTAGTTTTCTATGTGTTCTATAGTTCACCATTGTGGGCATATCATGGTGTGTAAAAGATATATTGTGCTCTGAGAGGCCAGTTTTGGTTTTCTGGAATGTATTTTTTAGTTATAGAGTTTTTATCTCAATATTTAGCCTTCCAGATTGTGAAGGTAGAGTATTGTGTTCTTATTGGTTCTATTTAGTCGATTGATGTTACCCAGTGAAAGTGATATTATATATTGTTGGAATTTTTCATGAGTTTACCTAGATCTCATAGTGGTTATTATGAAGTATGGGTGATCATGGAACACTTGAAAAAGTCATCTCACTTCTTAGTAATCAAAGAGTTTTTCCTATAGAAGTTTTATTGAGGAAGTACCTAGAGAAGATAATAAGGATTCACAAGTTTCTGAATAGGATCATATTTTATTGTGTTTCTCATTTTACCAATAGGTATTGGAGAGGTCTCCATCATTATTTTAGATCTCAGTTATTCCTTAACACCACTTTTCATCCATAGATGGATGATCAGGTGGAGAGAAGTATCCAAACTTTAGAGGATATGTTGTGTACATAAATTCTGAATTTTGGAGGTTTTTGGGTGGGGAACTTACCCTTGGTGGATTTTTCTTAGAAAAAATATTAACATTATACCATCAACATGACTCTGTTTGAAGCTATGTATAGCTGAACTTACTAATACTCATTATGCTAGAACGAGGTCAAAGATTCAACTTCTATTAGACTATAATTGGTTTAGAGTATGATAGAGAAGGTAAATGTGATATGTGGGTGAATGAAGTTGGAATAGGATCATCAAAATTCCTATACTGATCATATAAATAGGCCTTTAGAGTTTGAAATTAGAGATCATGTGTTATTTGAGGAATATTCTTATCATGGGAAGTGATGGTTTGGTCGTGAGAGTATTATTTATCCCATTTTTGATAGAAATTTTCAGAATTTAGCTCAAGTTGGATCCATGACGTATCAGTTAGAAATACCCTCACAGATGAGCCTGATTCACAAAATATTCCATGTATCATGGATTCAGTGATATATTTACAAAGATCCTCATGTTATCAATTATGGTGAGTAATTTATTGAAGAAGATGTGGCCTTCGTAGAAAAACCAATTGATATATAGGACTATTAGGAGAAGATACTACGTAGTCATGCTATTCCTTTGGTTTGTGTCTTTTGGCAACATAGAGGCTTGGAGGAGAGAACATGGGAGTGGGAGTCAAAAATGAACAATCAATATCCTAATATCTTTTGGCACTTTTTTTGATCCATGTTGAGATGCTGCATTTGACCTTACACTATTTTATGAGTTCATTTTTAATTCCTATTGGGATTCTTGTTTATGTCCTTACACTTTTTTGAGAGGTATCTCCCTTGAGAGTGTGTTTTGAGGTTGGCTGTTGATGTTGTGTGTTTATGATATCTTGCCTCATGTTGTTTGGGTGGTGTTTTGATCTATTGAGATACTTGAGATGTATCATACAAGGTTGTTGTTCAAACCCCCTTTCCCTTATTTTTATTTCTTTTTTTAATTCTTGTGTATGATAATTTTTTGAGAGGTATCTAATGTAAATGCCTGAATTTTTATAGGGAGTCTTTCCTTCGACATTTTGGGGTGTTCAATGGTTTAAGAGTGTTTTCATAAATTTTAAGAGTTGTTTTAAAATGTTTTCAATGTTTATAAGAATCATTTTAAAGTGATTCAATTATTTTTGAAGTAATCTAGGATTTTGGAAATAGTAATAAATTCCATCCTTTATTATTTATAAGTTTTTTTAATTGAAAAATTGAAATATTTATTAACATTTATTACCCTTATGTAGAACCCCCTAATTTCATGAAGGTAAAATTGTTTACCATTATAAATGGTATTTTTTGGGCAATATGTAAGGGTAAGATGAATTCCCTATGTGCTATGTAAAGGTAAGATTCTTTCTATCTATTGTGAAAAGGCAGATTCTAGGTTGTGTAAGGGTTGGGCTAGAATTCATGAGCTACGTAAAGGTATCATACTAACATATAGGTAAGTTTGCTTTCATAATGGTAAGATATGTTTTCCTTCTATTTCATAAAGTTCATACCATATTTTTTTAGGTTTCTCAATGGTCCTTGTAAGTTTTTGGGTCCCATTTATGGGTATAATCCCAAACTGTGTAAGGTTTCATATTTCATAAAGGTCCTCATGTCATGGTGATATGATACTTGTGTAAATGTAACTTATCTTAACCAATATTCTGTAGGTGTATTTTAGGTAATTTTATTTTCCATTTTGTGTATAGGTAATATATTTTTTCTAGAATTTATTTTTTCCTTACAAGTTTGATCTGTAATGTATTTACAGGGAAATTAAATTAAAAGAGGAATGATTTTCCATATGTTAAGAATATTGAATCCAATCATTGGATTATTTATATTAAGGGTATTTAAAACATGTTAATGGGAGGAATTAAATTAAAAAATTAAATATGAATTACATATATAAAGTCTAATAAGAATATTGGAAATATTCGAGGAATTATTGGTAAGTTTCTAAAACAAGAGAACCGCTTTCCCTCATTTGAGATTTTTTATTTCTCTCTAGTTAGGCTAATCTAGACCTTGTTATTAGATTCTTATGATTGTTCTATAAATCCTTTTAACTATCTAGTTTTTTCCTAGACCTACATGCATCTCTCTCTCCCACTATTCTTGGTGTAATAAAATTCAAATTTTCTCTTTCTAGGTAGGGGATCAGAATCTTCTCTTCAATTTGTTTTAAAATTTTGATCGTATCATGATTTAGTTCTTTTGTTTAACTAGATAGTATTAATAATAATTGAATAATGATCTGTAAAATATTAAAGTAATAATTAAACTATGATATAACATGATTAATAATAAATATTAATATTCAAGAAATACAAAGATTATCATGCGTAGTTTAAATAATGTTTGAGAATCTATAAATCACATACTGCTTAGAACTATTTTTTTTAGAATAATCACATGACATATATATTATTCTTCCCCTAATAATAAACCCATTTAATGGATTAATATTATTAATTTGAATATTTAAATCACATATTATAACTTAAAGAGTCAAGCTTTATATTTTGAAAATTATCTAAGAGAGAGAAAACTAAAAATTTAATGTTGTAGTTAATTGTTTATTTGATAAGAGTTATTTATAATTCTAGTTATTAAATAATTGAAATTAGAAATATCACATGATATAGATTACTAATATTTAATGAAGTAGAGTTTAAATCAATGGATGATTTTGTGATCATATGAGTTTCTATGATTTCTTGATGCAACCATTTTGTTATTTTATTAGATAGTGTGCTATCTATTTGGTGATGTTTTCATTGTTGTTTTTTAGCATAGTTAATTTCTTATAATGGGTAGACAATGTAAAGATATTAAATTATAAATTGAATATTGAAATAGGCTTATAATTAATTTATATTTCTTTATGGGAACTATTGAGCATAAAAATAATACTTAGAGCCCGTTAATGTTGTTTCCTTACAATTGTTAGCTATTATCTTAAGTTTCATTATTATAAATAGCATATGCATAATAAGCCTATTAATTCAAGATGGATGTAAAATGTGTTTTCTATAAATATAAATTTTTGGGGATAAATGAATACATTAATGATTGCAGGAGTCTTGATATCCTTGATGCCACAACCTTAGTTCCTTTACCTATGTGCAGAAAACATACAATTATTATGTATGTTTGATCTAGTACGATTAAAGACTTTTTATAACATGGTATATTATTGATAACCTTGATATGGTTGGAAACCTTAGATGATAAATGTGTTGGGATCCTAGGGATACAATGATGGTCGATGCCAATAGTGGCGGGAAAAATTATACTATCCAAAATGGTATGAGACTGACACTAGGGTAAGTGAGATAATTCTAGAGCAGGGTATTTATCACTAATATCATTAAACTTGCTTGATTCTTTCCTGATGGTCAAATGTATAGATAATATTTATATTATTTATTCATAGATACTTGATGTAGTTTGATTCTATACACAACATGGTCATCCTTGTTGTGGTATCTTAGGATGGGTCCTAGAGCACCCGAATAATTAGAAAGTGATAAATGAACCAATAAATGAATTGGGATGACTTGTAGTGTTCACACTAATGATGAAATACTCAAGAATATGATCGGAATATTTTTAGAGTGAAAGGAAATTGATTAAAGTATTAATTTTGAAAATAAAAATGGAATAATATTAATTAATTTCTAATTAATTAATTAATGTGATTCTTGATTGTTTTAGACTTATACCTTAGTAGTCATAGCCAAGGGCCTTGTGTGATGATAATGGAATATGATTCTAAGGTTAGGTAGTTTCCCTTAGTGTGGCTATGTGTGATTTTTTTTTTCTGATTTCATACACTACACCACCCATATGAGTAAGGAAACCAACTCCCAAATATTTTGGGAGTTTTCTCTAAAACATATAGAATGATGAGGGAACATATGGTTGACTTCTTCCTCTCCCCCACTCTCCATTTGGATGTAATTAATATAAGAATATCCCAGTCTAAAATAGATTAAGGAATTGGGTGCATTTTTACCCAGGCTATTATGGATCTTAGTTTTACTATAAATTTATTTGTGGGTTGTAACAGTTTGAGGTGTAACACATACTTGTATTTGTACTTGGTGGGTACAACTTCCCATGGGTTTATGTGAATGGGATGTGATTTCTTGATATATAATTCATTTACACTGGATGTATTGGCTCCCATAAAAACTTTGTTACTTATTAGGATATGATAATGATGTGGTGCCACGCTGTACTAGATGTAGCAGTGGCTATGATTAAATTGCATGGGATGAATGATGTATTATGGAAGGGATGAGCACAAGATGAGTGAAATTAATATGTTATATTGAAAAACTAGAGGGTAAGTGGAAACAATGTACCTTCTTATATATATATATATATGATTTTGATATAGAATATTTTACTTCTATTTGATACTTGATGAGTGAGTCACGATGAGGATGGGAAAATAGTATTGCCTATTTAGGTGATGAGTTAGATTACTTTTTTATTCACTGGGATTTAGTACGATTCTTTCAAATTTTTTTATGAGAGGTTTCATAGAGGATCCTATTGAGTATACATATTATTCTCACCCTATGAATATATAAACTATTTGTTCTAGTCTATAGGAGTTTTATGGTGACTGAGATAGTTGGTACTAGCTTGGGGATTTATTCAAGATATATTGAAGCTTCATGATCCCTACTGAGGACTTTTATTTGGCACTTGTAGCAATATTTTTAGTTGTATCAGTTTCTGTATGACATTATATGTTTTAGGGCTGTTTCTATGTTTATGCATGGTGTTTGTTGGAATTTTCTCATCATATCTTTTACTCTTTAAACCTATTTGAGGGTAATTCCTATAATTTGTGTGTTTGAAATACCCTTGGTACTAGTCACTAACCTGTGGATTATTGGAGGTGGGCTTCCGAGGTCATTGTCTCTCTTCTTTATTTCCACCCCAGGCAGGTTACCTTTGGAGGGAGAGAGTCATGGAAATAATATACTCAGTCTAGTATATACATAGAAACTACTGACTATAATAATATTTACCCTTAGAATTTCCCTAATCCTTGATCATGATGGTCTAAATAAGACTAGTTTTATAACCCTCAAAAACTAGTATTTCAATTTCAATAATTACTAGGAAATTATATCGTTTTTCTTTCTAAAACACTTTCAGATAGTTCCAAAAGATGGCCTATGTAGTTCTCCTAGTCATTTTTGATATTTTTATTCTACCTTTATGGATAAACAAGATAAAACTTGTGTAAATATCATGTAATGTGAAATATATTTCCAAAATATTCTTAGGAATATATAATATACACATCACAAGAATACCATGCGATACTAGAATAATTTAGGTGTATTATTATATATTGTAGTTTTGAATACCATTTCAGCTATATAAGATTTTGGAATGGTGTAGCCCGATATGTTCTAGATGAAGCTGGGTTGAATTCTAGAGAATCAGACAATACAACTGACCACAACTCTATTAGAGCTTATATGGGTAAAATAATACACTCAAAAAATAGAATTTTTTTGATGCATTCATGACTAAAAATGTATACAAATGGCATGGAATGGATCAATGTTGTTACTTCAAGTCTTTTGGTGATAGATAAATGATAATTCTTCAATATTTTTATAATACGATCATTAAGGGATCATGTATACAAAGGATTGATGAACTGAAATAGAATTTAGCTGAGGAGTTCAAGATGAAAGATCTAGGAGAAGCTAGTATGATTTTGGGGATGAATATTGAAAGATACCACATAGTTAGAACCTTGATGATATTATAGTCTGACTACATTGGAACGATTCTGAGATAATTCATTATACTTGAAGAAAATTTGGTTTTTATTCCCCTAGAAATCTATTTCAAACTATCAAAGGAGAAAGCACAAAAAATAGTAGAAGAGGTTGAGTACAAGGAAAATATTCTATATGCATTAGTTGTTAGAAGTTTGATGTATGCCATGGTTTGTAATCAACTTGAAATTTCTCATGTGGTGGGAGCTATGAGAAGGTACATGGATAACCCTAGAAAATAACATTGGGAAGATGTGAAGTAGATATTGAGGTATGTGATGGTAATAAAGAAATTATTTCTATATTTTGGGAAAGGAAAATCATTGCACAGGCATGTGGATTACAACCTTGGAAGTGGAGTTCATAGTAGGTGGAGTAACAAAGGTTATTTATTTACCCATGAATGAATTTTAGTAAGATGTATATCTCAGTTGTAGAAGGTTGTGTAATTATCCAACATAGAGGTAGAATACATTACTGTTGGTCGGAGTGGATACTCAAGAGGGGGGTGAATTGAGTTCCAATTAAAATTTCTGTTAAAATATTGTCTATTTAAAATCCCCCAATTTATAAAATAAGTTTAAATGTAGTGAATTTATACAGATTGTAAATTTTCACTTAGCTTCTCAAAGATTGATTAGGTCTTAGTTAATTTAACCACAAGATCAAACTAACTTTTGAAACTAACCTAATGATTTACATTAAGTGTAAACACTTTCTAATTTAACTATCAAAGTAGCTTTAAAATAATTTTGTATTTCAAAGTAATAATAGTGGAATAAATAAGATATATCTAGTATACTTTGAACTTAAACTAAAGATGCACAACATATATAACAAGAGGTTCAGTCTCAAGCTGAGACTTAGTCCTCTCAAATTTATATAAATTTGATCCACACCCTAGATCGAGGTTAACAACAGTTTACAAAACTGTCCAGGCCACGCAGGGACCTCTACCACTGTTCTTCATGGGAAACAAAACAAAGACCAGGCCACACAAGGACCTCTTCCACAGTTGACGTGGGTAAACAAGAGTTAAGAGATTTGGAATGAGGATTTTGATATCCTCTAGTTCAGTGTAGGAGACAGTGTGTGTATAAGAAATACAGAGTACACCACACTGCTCAAAAGTTAATAAATAAATCACTTAGAGAGAACATATAAGAGTTTAGAAATCTCTAGTGATTATCAATGCAGCTCTGGACTCATTGGATTTAGCAATAATGCTTTTGATTCATTCTATGGTTTTTCTGTTGAAAAACAGAGTGTCGTAGTTCAGCTTGTATTCTACAGGAATGAAAATGATCTCCTGATACGTCGTGTGTTCTTCAGTGGTGTTGGATTGCATTCATAAGAGTTCTTTTAAAGTCTTGAAATCTCTTTCTTGCTCAGGATTATTCTTCTGATTCATCACAGTGCTCTCGGGTGTATGTAAGTTCTTCTCATTTTATATTCACACTTGCACGCCACACATGTTCTGCATCCCAAACTTCCTTATATTCCACAAGTTTTGGAGGTCTGACCAGAAGATTGATCCAAGCCACTGAAGGCACTCTGAAGTTCTTCCTTGATTATGGATCTCAGCATAGAATCATCCAAAGAAGATATGGAGGTCTGACCAGAAGCAGGTGAAGCCTTGACAACTTCGGTTAGAACTTTAACCTGTTTCATAACTATTTAAAGGCATCTAGTGTATTCATCTGTAAGATTATTCATATTTTCTACAAGCTACCTCATGCGTTCCAGCATTTTGGTGTGTCTTTTTCCAATATTCTCATCAAAATAAAGTAGATATAGATGAACTTGAGACACAATTTACCTAGCAAGGATGGAATCAGATGGCTCAGGAGAAGTAGCAACTGGTGCAGGGGTAGAAACAGGAGCAGGCACTGATCTCAAAGATAACTCATTCTGCAAGTTTGCTATCATATTTTTCAGACTTGCAACATCAACACTCAACAAATTATTCTCAACTTTGACTTCTTGAATTTCTCAGATCATCCTTGGTTGAATATAAAAGATAATATTTTCCAAGAGAATTGATGCATATTCTTGACTTAACTGAGTCACTGGACGAGGTTGAGTGGAGACAATTTTCTCAACTCCAGCTAACAAAGCCTCTACAAAAAATTTTAGATCATCTTTGGTCACAAAGGAGTGATGATCGGGTAAGGGTGCGGGTAAAGACAGAGGTTAAGATTCTTGTTGAGGTTCAGAGTCATCTTCAGACTCAGATTCTGATTCAGATTGAGGTTGGGGCTCTGTTTCTGGTTCTGGATGAGCTATAGACTTCAGTTGAAACAGAGAGGAAAGATCCATTCCAATTTTAGTCAATTTATGTGACTCATTTACATCATAAAAGCTTGGGAATTCATACCGAGTGTACACAAAATATGTGACAGAAGGTTGAGAAGCTTCAGCAGATCCAGCTTCTATAATCTCAAGGTTTTGAGGTTCCTCCCCCTCAAATTGTGCTTCCATTTCAGAGACTATAGGCTCACCATGATCAAGATCCACAAGATCATACCTAATATCTTCAGCAAACTCTTTACTTACTAGCTGAAAGGCAATTTCCATCCTCTCTTCAGCAGAGGGAATAATCTCAGGAACTGATTGTTCCACTGGTTGAGATTCCAGACTTTCTTCTTTCTCAATAGAAAGATCATCTTCAACAGGAGCTGTCTCTAAGGTTTCTTGCCATTCTGAATAAGGAAAAACCAATTTTCTTGCAGCATAAGGAGGAGCTTCTGGATTGACATTCTCACTAGAAGCAGGAGCTTCCTCTTCTCTCAAACTAACAACAACTTCCTCTCCTTGAGGTATTTCAATAGGGATAACAGCAGGGACAACAGTCCTTTCCTTTTCAACAGGAGCTATTTCTATTGGAGGTCTTCTAGCTTCTTCTCTAGGAGATACTTCAGCTATTACTTCCTCTTCTTCTTCTTCTTCTTCTGAATACTCATCCACTTCATCTGGTTCCAAACCAGGATCAGATAGATTTTTAGGCCTTCTTAGATAGTCAACATGATTAAACTTTTTATAGAGTTGATCATTATCCTCAACCCACTGCTTCTTCCAGGGGTTCCAACTAATCTTCATCCTTCTAATGATAGGCAAGGATAGGAAGAAATCAAAGTCCTCTAACTTTTCTTCATTTGGTACAACCATCCCTTTTTCAACTAACATAGCTGAAATCATCCTTGAGTAAAACAAGGAGGTGGATTTGGAAGTGACTTTGATCAGATCATATATATGGTTAATAATATACTTAAAAAGGTTGATCTTATGGCCATTCTTCAACAGGTGAATCCGGAACACATCCTGATACTTCATCACAACAAAATCTCCTTTTCTCAGACTAATCAAATTCTGAACAAACTTGAATAGAAGTCTAGTCTCCCCATCTAATTCAGCAGCTATGGCCCTTCGCTTGGTGCCATTTCCAGTTAGGATTTCCAAATCATTCTCCAGGTTAAATATGCTAGTTGTTGGAGGAGGGTCTCTCTGGTAATCCTTACAAACTCCTTCATGTGGAATCCCTTGGCATTTAGCCCATAGCCTCGAAGAGAAAGAGCACTTCTATCCATTTATCTAGCTTGTCACCATAAAGATTTATCCAAACTCAAAAGAAAACTTCACATACTGATATAATTGAGATACCAATCTCGGGTAAATCGGTCTATTTTATCCAGTGAACCATTCAAGCCATCCTTGTTCTCTTAAAACTTTCAAAACTAAAGATCTGCTAGACAACAACCACTCTGGGCAAACTTCTTTTTCAGGTACAACTGTACGGCTTACCAGGTTTGGGTTTAGAGGTCCTTCGGGAGCTATCCTCGGTATCCTCTTCTGTTTCTTAGAGCGGCGCTTTTCATATGAGGGTGAAGATGGACGCTTCATCCTTGTCATTCACTGAAGGTTCGGGCAAGAGAGAAGAGAAGGTTCAGGAGAGAGTTCAGGTAAGGAATCAAATGAAACCCATAAGTTTTATGATTTGGGAATGTCAAACGTCATAAAAACAAAAACGTAGGAAATAAAATAGTGGTGAAATAAAAATTACCATGATACGGGTTAAAATAAGAATATAAATAATCTTCACGGTGAGACTGTGAGTAGGCATTATGGTGTGATGAAAACTAGTCATCATGGTGAGATAGTTGGTAGTTGTCACGGTGAGATAGTGATCATTCTGTGTAGTCACGGTGAGACTGTGAGTTGACAGACCGTGAGCATAAAGTCTTAACGGTGAGACCGTGAGCATAAAACAGTAACTTAGAAACAGTGACCATGAAACTGTAAAGTAAAATACAGTAAATTATTAAACATTAAGATCATTAAGATATTTACTAATGATTAATCATACCAATATTATGTATGATGTAGTTTAATCTCTCAGAATTTAATGGTTTAGTGAATATATCAGCAAGTTGATATTTAGTACCAATGAATTCCAAAGTGATATCACCTTTTTGATAATTATCTCTCAAAAAGTGATGTCTTACATCAATATGTTTTGTACTAGAATGAGAAATAGGATTCTTAGAAATATTAATAGCACTTGTGTTGTCACAATTTATTGGGACATGTCTAAATTTATATCCATAGTCTAGTAATGTGTGTTTCATCCACAAAATTTGTGCACAACAACTTCCAGCAGCTATGTATTCAGCTTTTGCAGTAGATAATGCAACATAATTTTGTTTCTTACTACACCATGATACTAGTGACTTGCCTAAAAGATGACACATTCTAGAGGTGATTTTTCTATCTAACTTACATCCAACAAAATCAGCATCATAATAACTAACTAATTTAAATGATTGTCCTTTGGGACAGAAAAGTCCTAAATTGGGAGTATGCTTGAGGTATTTGAAAATTCTCTTCACAGCATTTAAATGTGACTCTTTAGGGTTTTCTTGAAAACGAACACACATACACACACTAAACATAATATCAGGATGACTAGCAGTCAGGTAGTGTAGACTTCCAATCATTCATCTATAAGTGGTTTGATCAACAGATTTACCATTTTCATCAAGATCCATCTTACAGGTGGTACTCATGGGAGTGTCACTACCTTTTGTGCCATCCAATCCAAAACGTTTTAAAAGATATCTAGTATATTTACTTTGAGTTAAAATAATTCCGTCATCATTTTGAAAGATTTGAAATCCAATAAAGAATTTAAGTTCACCCATTAAACTCATTTAAAATTTATTTTGCATCATTTTAGAAAAATCAGTACATAGGGAATTTCTTGAAGATCCAAAAATAATATCATCTACATAAATTTGTACTACTAAAACATCTTTAGAAATTCATTTTCTAAACAGAGTAGGATAAGCTATTCCTTTTGTAAAACCTTTGGAAATTAGAAAAGTACTTAATCTATCATACCAAACTCTTGGATCTTGATTTAAACCATATAAAGCTTTTGATAATTTGAAAATATGATTTGGAAAATGAGGGTTTAAAAATATAGGTGGTTTTTCAACAAAAAAATCCTCAACAATATATCCATTCAAGAATGCACTTTTGACATCCATTTGATATAGTTTTAAATTTAGATGTGCAGTATAAGAAAGTAAAATCCTAATAGCTTCTAATCTGGCTACTAGAGCAAAAGTCTCCTCATAGTCAATACCTTCTTCTTGACTATAGCCTTGTGCAACTAGCCTAGCTTTATTTCTAACTATGTTTCCAGATTCATCTACTTTATTTCTAAACACCCATTTAGTGCTTATTGTGAAAGTGTCCTTATGCCTTTCAACAAGATTCCAAGCTTTATTTCTTTCAAATTGATTGAGTCCTTCTTGCATAGCAATTACCCAAAATTCATCATTAATAACATCATCAATGTTTTTAAGGTTCAAGCTGTGACAAGAAGGATTGATGTTCAACCTGATTTCTAAGAGAATCTCTAGTATGTGTCCCTCTGTCAAGATTTCCTACAACAGCATCTAAAGTATGATTCTTTATAATTCTAGATGATCTAGTAAAGGTAGGACTAGAAATTTCAAGTTCTTCTCTAGGTTCAGGTTCATTAGGAGAAAATTCTGGAAGAAGTACAGAACTGGTTGTCTTTATAGTAGGTTCATTAGATTTGTCATTAAGGTCCAGAATAGATAAATCTTCTTCAAGATTTTAAAGAGTGGTTTTAGGCTCACGTGGATCAGTTTCATCAAATTTTATGTGAACTGATTCTTCAACACACTTGGTTCTTTTATTGAAAACTCTATAAGCCTTGCTGGTTAAAGAATATCCTAAAAATATTCCTTCATCACTCTTAGAAGCAAACTTATCAAGATTATATTTTGTATTGAGAATGAAGACTTTGCAGCCAAAGACTCTAAAGTAACTAACTTTAGGTTTTCTATTGTTCTAAAACTCATATGGGGTCTTCTTAAGAACAGGTCTAATTAAGACTCTATTAATAATATAACAAGCTTATATTCACAGCTTCATCCCAAAAGTAAATTGGCGAGTCATATTCATTAAGCATAGTTCTAGCAATTTCTTACAGGGTTTTATTTCTTCTTTCTACTACACCATTTTGCTGAGGTGTCCTAGGAGCAGAAAAGTTATGAATATAGCCATTATGTGAGCAGTAGGATTCAAACTCATGATTCTCAAACTCACGGCCATGATCATTTCTTAGGGTTTTAATCTTAAGTCCACTAATATTTTCTACAGATTTGGAGTACTTAACAAAGTAAGAACAAGCTTCACTTTTGTGAGCTAAGAAATATACCCAAGTATATCTAGAAAAGTTATCTACTAGGACATAGACATAGTGCTTCCCATTTAATCTAGGAACTCTAGATGGTCCAAACAAATCCATGTGAACCAACTCGAGAGGTTGAGAAGTTGAAACTTCTTTCTTTGATTTAAAATAAACCTTATGTTGCTTTCCCTTTTGATAGGGATTACAAACTTTGTCATTTGGAAACTCAAGTTTAGTTAGGTCTCTAACTAAGTTCTTCCTAGTTAGTATTCTAAGTGATTGTATATTGCAGTGTCCTAATCTTCTATGCCATAACCAGGACTCTTTCTGAAAAGCATTTAAACAGGTAACATTTTTCTTAGCTACGGAATTTAAATCAACAACATAAACATTTTCATTTCTTAGAGCAGAAAATACTAAAACATTTATATATTTAAAAAAATTACAAGAATCATTTTCAAATTTTACATTAAAACCATCATCACATAATTGAGAAATACTTAACAGATTATATTTAAGTCCATCAACAAATAAAACTTTAGAGATTAAAACTGAATCAGTGTTACCAATTTGGCCTAGGACGATGATCTTTCCTTTAGAATTATCACCAAAGGTGACATGACCTCCATCAACCTTTATTAAAATCTTGAAGCATGAGTAATCCCCAGACATATGTCTTGAATATCCACTGTCCAAATACCATGTCTTCTTGTGTGAACTCTTCAAGCAGGTTTCCTACAAAATAGATTTAGATAGGAAATGATTTTGGTTCCCAGATCTTCTTGGGTCCAGACAGGTTAGCAATCAAATATTTTGGTACCCACATTTTTCTTATGGGTCTCATATAATTTATAGAATCAAAAGATTTTGAAAGATAAACTCTATTTGATTTATAACTATGTGAATAACTAGTTGAAGCATATGAATGTATAGAACTAGAACTAGCAGTATTCTGTCCAGATTAAGAATAAATCTATTTTTAGTAATATGTCTCTGTCCAGGTTTGTAGCCTATTCCAGTAGTGTATTTTGGCACAACCTGATTTCCTAGCATTTGAGTCAGTGTATCTTTTCCATTTTTGAACTTCTCTAAGTCTTTTCTAAGTTGTTCATTAGACATTTTCAGTTCAGTGTTCTCCTTTAACAGTTGAGCATTTTTCTCTTTTTCAATAGTAAGTTCGGTTTTAACAATAGTAGTGAAAGCATGCTATTTATTTAATGATTTTTATTTATCCTTAAGTTCATTGCATGTCTCTTCCAGCATATTATAGTATTCAAATAATTCCTCACTAGTCATGTTTTCAGAATCAGAATCAGATTTTGAATCATCTCCAAAATAATAAGAATTTAAAACAGGAGTATCTGAGGTTACCTCAGATGTGTTTGTCATGAAACACATGTTGGCATGATTTCTTTCAGAATTAGACATTTCAGATTCACTTGTGCTGTCTTCAGAAGCACTCCAGGTAGCCTTAATAGCCTTTTTGTACTTACTGCCCTTGTAATCATATTTCTTCTTGAATTTTAGCTTTGGGCAGTCTACTTTAATGTGTCCTTTCCTTTTGCACTCATATCAAACAACTTCATCACTTTTATCTGGCTTTTTCCAATCCTTATTCCAATCTCCCTTATTGTCATACTTTCCTTTGTAATTTGATTTTCTGAAAAATTTCTTCTTCCAATAAAATTTCTTAAACCTTCTGGCTATCTGAGCCATTTCAGCATCACTATCAGATTCTGAATTTTCATTGGTTGAACTGTCAGTTTATATTTGAGCTTTTTGTTTGTCCTTATTCTTTGAAGCAGTAGTCTTGAAAGCCACATATTTTCTCTTAGGTTCATCATATTCCTATTTATTCACCTTGAGTTCTTCCTCATACATCATAAGCTTACCAATGAGTTCTTTGACATGTAGAGAAGCAATGTCACATGAATCTCTGATTGAAATAGATGTGCCTCTCCATCGGTCTGATAAACATCTCAATATTCTCATAATTTGTTCCTTTGCTGGAACATCCTTTCCGAGTGAATTCATTTTATTTAATATCTCATTAAACCTGAGATACATATTAGAAATAGGCTCATCAGTCTTCATTTTAAAATTATCATATTTAATAGTATAAGTACTTAATCTCATTTCTTTAACATTGGATGTTCCTTCATGAGAAACACCTAAAGTGTCCCATATTTCAAAAGTATTTTTGTAAGCAGAAATTCTGTTAAACTCCTCATCTCCTAGAGCACAGTACAGGGAATTCATGGATTTACAATTATTATTGTAGGCAGTCTTTGTAGGTTCATCCCAGGTTACTCTTTTAGTTTTTGGAATTTTATATTGTGACTCTATAGCAGTCCAGATATCAAAACCTATGCTTTCTAAATGAAATTTTATTTTAAGTTTCCACTGATCATAGTTTGTACCATTGAAGAAAGTTGGACTGTTAGTAGCAACACCCTCAAGTATATTATCCATAACTAGATTTTAGAAAGATAATTTAAAGAGATAAAATTTAGATTTAATAGAAATTTAAGATCGTTAAAGATGCAACTAAAATCACAGTTCAAAAACAGAGTATTTCAAAAGTCCTCAAACAAAAAAAAACCTATGATACCAAATGTTTGTTAGAGTGGATACTCAAGAGGGGGGGGGGGTGAATTGAGTTCCAATTAAAATTTATGTTAAAATATTGTCTATTTAAAATCCCCCAATTTATAAAATAAGTTAAACTGTAGTGAATTTATACAGATTTTAAATGTTCACTTAGCTTCTAAAATGTTGATTAGGTCTCAGTTAATTTAACCACAAGATCAAACTAACTTTTGAAACTAACCTACTGATTTACAATAAGTGTAAACAATTTCTAATTTAACTATCAAAGTAGCTATAAAATAATTTTGTATTTCAAAGTAATAGAATCAGATTAAATAAAATATATGTAGTATAATTTGAACTTAAACTAAAGTTTCACAAAATATATAACAAGAGGTTCAGTCTCAAGCCAAGACTTAGTCCTCTCAAATTTATATAAATTTGATCCAGACCTTGGAACGGGGTTAACAACAGTTTACAAAACTTTCCAGGCCACGCAGAGACCTCTACCACTGTTCTTCGTGGGAAACAAAACAAAGACCAGGCCACACAAGGACCTCTTCCACAGTTGACGTGGGTAAACAAGAGTTAAGGGATTTGGAATGAGGATTTTGATATCCTCCAATTTAGTGCAGGAGACAGTGTGTGTATAAGAAATACAGAGTACACCAAACTGATCAAAAGTTAATAAATAAATCACTTAGAGAGAACAGATAAGAGTTTAGAAATCTCTAGTGATTATCAATGTAGCTCTGGACTCATTGGATTCAGCAGGAATGATTCTGATTCCATCTCTGGTTTTTCTGTTGAAAAACAGAGTGTCGTAGTTCAGCTTGTATTCTACAGGAATGAAAATGATCTCTTCATTCATCATGTGTTCTTCAGTGGCGGTGTATTGAATTCATAAGAGTTATTTGAAATTATTGCAATCTCTTTATTGCTCAGGATTGTTCTTCTCGTTCAGCACAGTGCTCTCGGGTGTATGTATGTTCTTCTCATTGTATATTCACACTTGCACACCACACGTATTCTACATATCAAACTTCCTTATATTCCATAAGTTATGGTAGTAGGAATGATTCCCTTTTCATAGGTACGAGATACGGTTTCCTAACATGCCAAAAATTATCATTAAATAACATTAATTTCCTTAAAAACATTAAATATGACCGTTAACATTATTTAAATAATATTGACAAAAAGTTAAGAAACGGTGTCATAGTGATTAAGTAAGCGATGTCTTCTTCATGGTATAGTCTTCACGGTATGAGGTTCACGGTATGAGCTTCACAGTATGTGTTTCACGGTATGAGCTTCACGATATGAGGTTCACGGTATGAGCTTCACAGTATGTCCATGTCACGGTGTGTAGCTCACGGTGTCTGGGTCACAGTGTCTGGGTCACAGTGTGTGGGTCACAATGTCTGGATCACGGTGTCTGAGTCAGAGTGTCTGGGTCACGGTGTCTGGGTCACGGTGTCTGGGTCACGGTGTCTGGGTCACGGTGAGTCCTTCACGGTGTGTCCATAATTAGACAAATATCTGTATTTGGACTTAGACAGTAATATGAAGAATATGGATTAAGTTTAATCATTAGAGAGTAAGAGAACTTGAATCATAAATATAAAGGCTTGATAATATATGTGAGATTTGTGATCATGCATAAGACTTGTAAATAATAAAGAGAGTAATTAACATCCATAAGATTTTTTATCATTAAAACATGATGTGTAGTTATTATTGAGTTTGAAGAGCATTAGCAAGATGTGCAATGAAGATTGAGATAAATTAACAGCAATAGGATTTGTGATCATTAAAACATGATTAACACACGAGGGGTCCAAAAATTACTATAATATAATTTGTAAAGGAGATGGTTTGGCTGAAATATTCTTTAATGAGTTGGGTAGTATGTGAGAGGAAAATGTATTACACTATAATAGACAGAGCACGACACATCTTGCAAAGAACCCAGTGCTTAATGCATGTAAAAAGAATATGAAGTTGAAGTAATATTTTATCAGAGGCCTGATATAGTATGGTTTTCTAAAATTTTAAAAGATTCATGGAACCAATAATCTAGAAGATATATTGATGAAGTCGATGGTGATAGAGAGGTTAAGGAACTTTTGTGCCTCTATTGGTCTCCAATGATGGATGGATGATGAGAGGAAAAATATGGGAGAACACTATGGGAATAAATAAGGAAAAAATGTAACACCCTGATATTTTATGAAATATTTTTTCTCTAAAATTTAATTTCTTCAATAGCTTGTGTTGTACACAACATTCAGTTTTAACGAACCATAATATAATATTAATATTATTATTTAAACATAAAAATTATAACCAATATGTTAAACTTGGAGGTATTAATAGGAATAACCACATTTTTTAAATTAAGTATAATGGTTTTAATAAAGAAAACATATTGATAAATAAGTACTTAATTTTGATAAAGTCTTTATATACTTTGAAAATATATTTATTCTTAAAAAATGATTTTCATTAATTTTTTTGAACAAATAATAAAATTTATTTTTTAAAATTTTAGATTGTTTTTTAAAAATAAACTTCATTTTTCTAATCAAAATGAAAAAAATAACATAGGGTTTATTTTTGATAATTTTCTGGAAAGATTAATTTTTTAATGAATAGTGAAAAATAATAATTTTTATTAAAAACTTCCTTTTTCTTTTAAAGGATTTACAAGTTAAATTTTATTTTAAGATGGTTTTAAATATAAAATTAGTACAGTCCAATTTATATCTGTTGATTCTCCTTTTCTTCATAGAGTCTAAACGAATGCAAAGGGAAATTCCTTAGCACAAATTGATTCATCCTTTGAAGAAAACATCAAAAATCGACAAAGGAATGAAAAAGGAGTCAAATACCTTTGGTTCGTGCAAGTTTCCTCACTGTTGCGCAAGTACACTTACACGCCGCCTAATGGTCGCGCAAGTGACTTGCACACCCTCTTTGAAAACTACCCAGGGTCATCTCCAGCCTATAAATACCCCCGGTGGGCCCCCCATTTCAAAGAGGATTTTTTCCAAAATTCAGATACAGAGCTCTGAACGCCTAAGTCTCTTATTCACGTCTTCCGAACACTTCTAAGGTAATTCTTTACCTATAATGGAAGGTCTAAACAAGAAGAATAAGGTATAAGTGTTAGAATTCACTAACACTTGCTCGCCTAAGTGTTTTACCCTTAAGGGAAATAGACACACTTGCGTGCCTCCTTACCTACTCATTGAAACTTTCACGCCACTCTTCTGGAATTACCTCGGGATAATTATAAAGGATTTGATCAAGGATCACCCAAGTATTACCCTACTGGTTAACAATCGCGCAAGTGCCCATGTGCTGCGCAGGTATACCTGCGCGACCAGGACTTGCGCGCCCACGCAGTACCTACATGCCCCCCAGGACTTGCGCACCCTTCTACTTTTGGGTGCCCTTCCTGCCCATTTCAACTCTCTTATTCCATTCCACCTCTCCTATTCAAGATTCAGTCTTCAATACACTCTTCAAATCCATTTATGGCATGTTTTCTTGATTGACTTCCTTATCCGAAAGGAATTCCGTGGAACATCTCTCAAAACCTAGTGATTTAAACATCTTTATGTCACTATTGTTAGATATTTCATTCATTCAACCTCATCCTTTAATACGAGAGAACCCTACTCCTGGGCCTCCTTTTCATGAGTAAGCCCCAGTCATAAAATTCCCTTAACCTGGGCCTCCTTTTCAGGAGTAATCCCTAGTCCAAATTCTCATTAATATGGGCATCCTCCTTAGGATTAAGCCCCAAGTCCTCATTAATTTGGGCCTCCTTTTCTGGAGTAAGCCCCAAGTCCCCTAACCTGGTCTTCCTTCTCAGGAATAAGCCCTAGTCTTAAAGTTCCCAAATATGGGCATCCTCCTCAGGAGTAAGCTCCAACCATAATTCTCTTAACCTGGGCCTCCTCTTCAGTAGTTTCAAATCTCTTTAACCTGGGCTTCCTTCTCAGGAGTAAGCCCCAGTCTTAATTTCTATTAACCAGTGTTAATTTACTTTTGATCTGGGCTTCCTTTTTAAGAGTAAAACCCAATCATGAGTCCCCTCCTAATTTGGGCATCTTCCTTAGGAGTGAGCCCCAAGTTAGAGTACCCAAATCTCAATGAAGTACATATACCTTTATGGACCTTGTTCCTGGATTTCTTCCCTGAAGTAAATCTTAATCCTTATATATTTTGGGCAGTCATACATACATAAGCCCCACATCATTGCATCTTTCGTGGCACAATTGTTTGGTTTCATCAATACCTATTTTTTCTCACGCTGAGCATGACTCACGTGAGATTAGAGTGTAAAAGTAAACATGACATCTTTGTTTGAGCCATAAATCATGCATAAACATCATACTACCTTCCTCAAACTACGTGGTTTCTAATTCCTTTTCCAAAAAAAGGATACATAGGTAGCCCATCATCGGGTATGATCCCAACTCTGAAATAATTCATGTCCTTCTGAATGACAATAAACTTCAAGTGCCCCACTGAGTGGCTTTAAAACCAGTATGGTTATCATAAATGACCAAGAGACTTTTATGTACTGAAGGATACCATTGACTAAGAATCTCTAACAAATATAGATGATTCTATATCGATGAAGAACCTCAAATACATATAAAAGATTCTCTAAATTTCTTACATATCAATCATTGATTGTCAGATCAAAATAAAAGCTCATTTTATACTTGGTAATGTAATAAAGATTCACGAACATAACTTAAATCTACAAAGAGAGTCCTAGAGTAGACAATAATTCCCCTAAAAAAGGTGTGATGAGTCCGAACTCCCAACCTCTCGACCAATGCAAATTCCTAAGCCTCATCAGTCCACAACTGATGAGCGCCTACCTTTGGAAAGTAGGTCCAAATGGATATGGAATCATTGGATGTTTCCGGTTCTACGAACAAACCCGTTAGAAACCGATTAGAATGTTTGAACCTTCAATAAAAGAGGTCATCCCCAATTACAGAGGAAAAAATATCATTGGAATTAAATTCATGTTTATTTTTGATATTAAAACTTTCTATACTTATTCTCTTTGGAAAACCATTTTTTCATTGTGTTTGCAGGGTTAATTTTAAATGAAAAATTTTCACCTCTATGAATTTAATTCGTAAAAATGGATTCAATATTTATAATAATAATAATTAATATTATATAATTAGTTCAACTTAATTTTTGGTCATAATGAATAGTTAAAATAGTAAAAATTAATTACTACAGTTAAGGTTAAAATAGGTTTACCGAGGGGTTAAACTATAATGATAAGGGTTAAAATGACATTAAAAATTGTTAAATTAATATTTTATGAACATATTTGTACCTTATATCATATAAGGTTTTATATTTATCCATTTTTAGCCCCTTTACTTGTTTAAAACATGGGTATAACTTTTTCTTTTAAACAATTCTAAGAGTGTGCTCTCCCCCACTTATAAAAGGGAACCACATATACTATCCTATGCACACTTAAAAATATTTTTTTGGAAAATTACCACCTAAATACCTTTATTAATTCCTTAACCACATCCTAGGGGCCTTATTTTTATTAAGAAACCATCCTAATAAGTATTTTGGTTCTAACCAAAGGAGGTTTTCCGAAGAAGATGTATCATTCCTAACCGAGAGTTTATATTTATTTATTATTAAACCAAATTAAAATATTATTTAACTATGATTATATAATAAAATAATTAAATAATATATACTGATATATTAACATTTTAGTGTAATCACCTAAATCTATATCATCTTCTATCAAATGGGAAATGAAACCGTCGATTGTGTGTACGACGAACTACTATCTCACGAACAGATGTAATTAATTTTACATTACCACATCTCAGGGATAGAGATAAATATTGATTTAATTTTAATATATTATATTTATGATATATTAATACTTCTGGAATTATAATATCACATCTACCTTCTTTTTATTGGAAAATGAAAATGTCGCTCATGAATACGTTTAGACTACCGCCTCCACGAAGTGATGTGATTTTTTTTAATTTTGACATGGATAGAAATTATATTAGATTTAATGAATATATATTATATATATGAAATAAAAATTATTTTTTAAAGGTGATATATTATTTACCTTCCTTTCATTCCATTTGTTTAGAGAATGGAAACAACGTTTATGCGTACATTCGACCTACCGTCTCCATAAACGGTCTAATTCATTTTCTATCTATAACTTTTATTGACGAATATAAATAAATATATTATTAATATATATGATATTTATATCTTGGTCAAAATAATTGAGATGATGTAACCATGATCAAAATTTAAAGACCAAAACTACATAACCAAAACATATATGAAATGCAAAGTAGTTATTACCTGAAATAGGGATTTTAACAAATAATTGTTAATGAATGGATAATAAAAGGTCATATGTAAATAATATATATTATTATATAATTTATTATGGTTATATAATAAATTTTTAATAAAACTATATTTATTATATGGTAGTTTCGAACGTGTATGAAGAATGTTGAGACTTAAGGTAAGATAATTTCATCTCACTTCTATTTCTGTGGGATACATGCCTTATACACCACTTGTTTCTTTTGTGTGTTGTATATACTACTCATGAATGTATTTTATGATTATCATATTGAAAATTATGGGATATAAATATCTATATAGGTCTATTTATTTCATTTGTATTGTTATTCAAAAGTTACCAAAGTAGTAAAATTTTTATGTTATAATCTCATTGTTTATTAGGATTGTTTATGAGTAAATTTTTGATGATGAAATATTATGATAAAACTCTCAATAAATTCATTTATTTTCTTATACTATGGTTATTTATAGAAAATTCATGTTTTCCTTTCATTTTCTCTCTTTAATAACTAATGATACCAATATATGTTTTTTAAGAAAAATAGGCTTTATTTATCTCTTTGATTGAAAATCATTTTTACTCCAAATACATATTTTCTAAAAATATTTTTAGGAAAGTTTTTTTGTTTATATATTAATTTATACCATTGTTTAATTTTTTTATAAAATGATTTAAAAGGAATATTCTTGTCGTTTTTGGAACAACGTACTTTTTATATTTTATAAAAAATGCGAAAGTAATATTTTTTAACATATATGGAATGAATGAAATTTTACACCTTCATGAACAGTCAATTATTTGCAGATTAATTTAAAAATTTTCAAGTTTATTTTCAAATAAAATGTTTTCATTAATATTTGGGAAATTATTAGGTTTTAAATCATTTATTTCAAAATGGAAAGGATATTTTTCTCAGGAATTATTTATTGATATTTTTATGGAATTTATATTCATCAAAAATAACAAAATTTGGTGTTTCTTATGTTTTATTAGGGATATGATCCAATGGTACCATCCTTAATCTTTCGATGGATGATTTATGTTTATGATTTTTATAAGAAGATGTTTATGAAACCTTTTCCTTTCCCACATGTTATTGTATAATGATATGGTTATGAAACCCATTTCCTTTTCATGGGTTATGATATTATGAATTTTATATGATATTATTGAACAAAAATGTATATATTATTTGATGGGTGGGACTTATATATCCCTCAATGGATTGGGTGATGATTAATGGTCTATGAGATCAAATGGTACATGGGAGGTTATCCCATTCCTAAAAAAGAGGGCACACATGAGGTTATCCAAATTTTGAAACAATAGTGTACATGAGAGGTTATCCTAAGCCCAAAAAAGAGGGTATATAGGAGGTTACTCCAAGATGAAAAGATAGTACACGAGAGGTTATCAAAATCCTAAAGTTGGTATAAGGGTGGATAAACCAAGACTAAAATGTTATGAATGTATTGTTTGGTGTCCTTGATATAATATTTTATATGATTATGTGTATGACACAAATATATGTCTTATGCCAATGTTATTCTCTCTTGGCTTATGTCATTTTATTCCTTTATGATTCATGTCTTATGAACTACCAATATTTATTCCATGACTCAAGTTTATCGTATATGATATGTAGGGAATGGTTTTCAAATGTTATACTCATGTTCTCATACACTTATTCTCATGTTATGTTGATATCTCCCTTATTTACCCTAATTGATCATCTGAGCTGACCCTTTCTTATTTTTCCTTTCATCAGGTTATGAAGAAAGGTATTATGTATAACATGTCTAAGAAGGGTGCTAGTTGTGAAGAACTTAGTGAGAGATGATGTATTTTACCTATGAACCAGTTATTTATGTATCTAAATTTCCAAAGGCGCTTGACCTATATGATTTTGGCATGGATCGTTATGTTATATAATTAATTTCCATTTATTAAAAAGTAATATCTATGTATTAAAATTTTGAGTCTCTATATTTGGTATCAGAGTAAAGTTTAGTTAAAATTTAGAAACTAGTATGATAAAACATTAGTGAGATCAATTTGGACATTACTAAGGATAGGTCTAAGTATAAGTCAAAGTATAGGAAAATTTCTTGGAATTTTGGTGAAGGATAGAGAGAGTGGTTTATTAGAAATTACATCCATATCTTGATAATAGAAGTGGATGTGACTCTTACACAGTTTCACCAATGGGTAATAACTCCAAAAAGGGTGCACTGGTCTTTGACTCGATATTCACATGGTGCACGATAATGAGCCTTGCTACATACTTGATTTGACACTCCTAAGGGATATAATTTAGAATTTCACAAACTCATTATGAACCATCATAAATAATTTGAATAGATGATGACCATGAATGACCTTGTTTAAACCTAAGGTATTATAGATTAAAATAATATTTGACGATTTACATATCCTATGAATGTTTTTTCATGACTAATTAGCCTGATTAATGATTCCTGATGTTTCTGCTATCCATTTTGGTATTTCAAGGGATTGAAGATTAAACAATGAAGTTGGGGTGGTAACAAGTATTATTGAATATTGAAGTTTCTTATTTGATCTTAGTTATATAAATCCCCTTATATCATGAAAGGTATCTAGCCTCAAAATAAATATTTTTATTTTAGGAACATTTAAGGGAAGGTGGGAAACTAATAAACATCATGAAAGCAAATGGGATTCAAACTACATACGAGATAAACAGACCATTCTAGAAAAATTTAAAGGAGTTAGAATTATTTAACCTGTATATACACCATTTGATGGAGTCAACCTCCAATACTAGATTGTATTTGATAAGGTCCTAAAATAGGAATTCCATTTTTCCCAGGTTTGAAAATGTTCGTCTGGACTTTTTTTCCCCTCATTGAAACCACATATCAAAATACAATTCTGTTTATCGATCTAAGCACTCTGTTCTTCATTAAAATCCACTCGCAGTAGTCTTTCAAACATTCTGTGGGAATCTTATTCTAAGATATTGATCCAGAAGGACTAATCAAGAATCTCTTCATTATAATGAAGTATAATCTCTCAGTTGCTTTCTTTGTCCACCTCCTCTTTGTCACCCCTTCCGAAAATTCCAAGCCAACATGAGTACCCGTGGCTTTTGGCCCCTTATACATACTTGATTTAGGAGAAAAGGTAAGAATATCTGGCTTCTTTAGAGAATCAACAGAAACATAGGGTTTCTTATGAAATAAGGAACCTTTGCTAGCCAATATTATTACTGGAGGACTGGGTAAGTTGGAGTAGTCCTTCCGAGGCCTCTATCTTCTTACTTGCTTGATGAAACCATCAGAATCAACAAGGATTTTTTCCCTTTCTTTGTTTAAGAATGAATATATTTTTCTGATAATTCATTTTCCTTGCTCTCAGAACAGCTAGTTTCAAGAACCGAATCCTTCTTAGTCTCTATCTCATCCAACCTGTCTCCTCAGGGTGGATTCCCTTCACAACCTATCTCATATCCAATTCCTTCTTCAAGTGAGGCATGATCTTTATCTTCCAACACTGCATATATGTTTTAAATTCCTATTACATTAGAAATTTTAGTGGACAACTTTCTAGATTGGCCTTTAATAAGGTTCTTATCTTGGCTGGGCAGAACACCCCCCAACCTGATCATTGAGCACACTCAGGAGAACAAAGTGAGAAAAATTCTTCATCCTTTTAGGTCTATCCTCTGTTCACCCAATCTGAGGTGCGTTGAATTCACTACATATTCATAAGACACA
This sequence comes from Viscum album, assembly GCA_963277665.1. Lineage (NCBI taxonomy): Eukaryota > Viridiplantae > Streptophyta > Magnoliopsida > Santalales > Viscaceae > Viscum > Viscum album. The sequence continues at coordinate 1,840,570,024 of OY728125.1, forward strand.
TGAGAACCTTTATTATGCTTGTTACACTCAGGAGGCTGACCCTCTACAAGCACAATCTCATTTCCAGCAACAACCTCCTTTTTCAATTTGGAAGCCACATATATTGGATTCAAACCAGTTGAAATTGTACCACTTCGACCACATTTATGGGCAGAATTCCCTTAGAGGTAGTAGGAGGGACAATAATGGGTCCATGATTCATATACAATAGGAATTTTGAGTCTATATTCTCCCCCAATTTAAATCCGTACTAAATCCATAGGAGGTTTAGAAATTTCTACCTCAACACAAATTCGGGGTTCTATAGAATGAAACACCTTTCAGGTCCTAATATCCACAACCAAAAATCATCCCACAAGATTACCTAGCATTTGAAAGATGGAAGGATTTTGGAAAGAGAGCGGAAAACCTGGAAGACAAACCCAAATGACCATTTTCATTCGGTCGTGATTCAAGATCATGTTGAAGGACCAACGAAGAAGATAAAAACGAAATTTATTGACATATTGCGAGCCGCTGAACCACACAAGAGCCATATCTTCATCAGAGGAGAATATAATCATAATTTTTTGATAGTAGATCAAACCAACCACCGCACATTGTCTAAGACCCCACTAAGTGTTGGTAAATTTGTCAACAACATCCACCGAAGGCCTCTGATGACCGGAATGAGCAACCAAGCTAAGGTTGTACAGGGAAGAAGCTTATGAAAACTTAGAAAGGGAAATCGTAATCAAGGGGAATCTAGTCGCGAAACCGGGAACCTTCAGAGAAAAATAAATACCTGGGAAATTAGGGAGAACCCCCAAGTTGGTGAAGGGTGAGAAGTGAAGGGAAGCACCATCACAGGAAGGCAGAGCGATGCCATTTATACCCTCCTCCACATTGAGGGGAGGGGCTGACTGGTCATCTAGCACCAACGAAAACCCAAATGGTATGATGATCACATCTCAAGGCTATGAATCTACTATAATTGATGTTTATAGGAATGGGATTCCTATAAATCTCATCATTCTCCTCCTATTTGAATTTGATGTTATCTTAGACACGGATTATATCTCTCTATATAAATCCTATGTCAATTTCCAAAGAAGGGATATAATGTTTGATATTCCAAACCAAACTATAATCATATATATATGTGATGATAAATATGAACTTCTGATGGAAATAATATACATCATATGTGTATTTATTCTTATTCAAAAAGGGGTTTTTATCTCAGATGGCTGGGGAGAAACTTAACATCAACGATATTTCCATTGTGTGGGAGTTTTTTGACGTCTTTATGGAAGAATTACATACTCTTCCACCGAATAATGAATTTGAATTCTTAATAAAACTTAGACATGGTGCCACACCTATTTCAAAGACTCCCTACAGAATGAACACAATTTATTTAAAAGAATTGAATAAAAAACTCCAGAAGAATATTAAAAGTAGATTTATTTAGGAAAGTGTGTCACCTTGGGGTGAAATTATTCCGTTTGTTAAGGAAAAAGATGGATCTATGTGACTATTCATTGATAATTTTAAAACAAACAAGATCAAAGTCAAGAAAAAGTATCCCCCACCCCATATTAACGACTTATTTGATCAAACGTGTAGAGATAAATACTTTTCCAAGATTGAAATTCATTATGGATATCATCAACTAAGGGTCAAGAAGGAGGATATACCCAATTCAACATTTCTTAGAAGGTATGGATACCATGAATATATAGTGATTCTATTTAGTCTTACTAACCCCCCTTCTATATTCATGGATTTAATGAATAGAGTCTTTAGAGATTACCTAGATCAGTTTGTGATAGTATTTATAGACAATTTCTTATATTTTTAAAGAGAAATTAAGAACATCAAGATCACTTGATAATTGTGCTGAAGACCAAAAGGAAGGATAAAATCTATGAAAAACATCCTAGACTAAGAAATATGATTGAGATCTAAATTTTTATTGGTTTGGCTAGATATTATCGACTATTTGTAGATAATTTCTCATGACTATCTAATATACTCACCAAGTTAACTTGGAAGGAAGACAAGTTCCTTTAGATATATGAATGTGAAGAAAATTTCAAGGAACTAAAGAGAATTTTAGTTAGTGGACCTATTCTTACACTATAAATTAGAGGATAAGGGTTGGTAATCTATAGTTATTAATCAAAGAAGGTATTGGGATGTATTTTCACTTTTAATGACATGTTGATAGCTTATACCTCATGATAATTTATGGTTCAAGATAAAAATTACCCAAACCATGATCTAGAGTTAGTTGTGGTGAATTTTTCATTAAGGAAATGGAAACATTATATTTACAGAGAATGGTGTGATATATATACCAATAATAAAATTTTAAAGTATATTTTCACATAAAAAGAGTTGAATATGTCCTAGAGAGTATGGTTAGTTTTGATTAAATATTATGGATGGTCAATGCATTACCACCAAGGGAAAGTGAATAAGGTGGTCAATGATTTGAGTTTAAATAATCATGCTACCTTATCTATGATGAGGATAAAAAATGATCCAATATTTATGGATTTTGAAAGGATGGATCTTGAAATATTGATGGAAGGGGAGAATTATTATCTTTCTCAAATAAGTGTTCAACCATCTACCAATTGAATATTTAATAGAATAAAATGAATATGTAGAGCTACAAATAAAGGTTATAAATTTTCTTGAGTTTAACCTTTATTATGATGGAATGATATGGTTCAAGAATCATGTATGTGTTCTATCTATACCATATTTGAAGATGGATCTATTATAGGAAGCACATAGTTCTTTATTATCCATTCATCCTAGAAGTAAAAATATGTATAGATATTTGAAATAGTATTTATGTTGGGATGTTATGAAGAGAGATATTTTAGAGTTTGTATCTTGGTACTTGGTATGTCAAGAAGTTAAGGATAAAAGACAAAATTCTAAGGGGATGTTACACAATTACCCATACCAGAATAAAAATGGGAAAACAAAACTATGGACTCTATTGTCAGACTCCCCAAAACACCTAAAGGGAACAATTATATATGGGCTGTAGTCAGTTACCTTACAAAATCAGCACAATTAATTACTATTAGAGAAGATTTATCTCTATATCAACTTTATAGAATATAAATTATAAAAGTGGTAAGGTTCCATGGAGTACCACATTCTATTGCATCTGACCGGGATCCAAGTTTTACCTAAAAATTATAAAATATTATTCAACAAGATATTAATATATAATTTATGTTCTACACTGTGTATCATCCTAAGATAGATATTCAGTATAATAGAAAAATTCAAACCCTATAAGATATGATGATATCTTTTTCTATATATATTTAAATGGTGGTTGAGATTAACACCTTCTTATAGTTGAGTTTTCTTAAAATAATAGATTTCACTCAAGAATTCATATGGATACTTATAGAGCCATATAGAACCCCAATATTATGGGATAAAGTTGGGGGAAGAAAGATATTGGGACTTTAGCTAGCTAAATAAATGGCGGAGAAGGTTAAATCCATTCAACAAGACATACGGGAAGCACGAATTATATATATGAGTTATGATGATAATCATCAATGTGATCTGGATTTTAAAGTTGTCGAGAAGGAGTTTCTATGAATTTATACAATTAATATGGTTATGATAATTATAAATAAAGGAAAAATTATCCCTTGGTATATTGTCCCTTTCAATATTCTTGATCGATTAAGGAAGGTTGTTTATTGCATGGTGCTTCCACTGAACCTATCTCAAGTTCATGACATGTTCCATGTATCTTTCCTGAAGAAGTACATAACTAATCCTTCACATGTACCAAACTCAAAGTTAATAACATTGGAGTGAGGTATTTTATATGAATAATAACCCATGGAGATTTTGAGTCATATAGAGAAAGTTCTACATAATAAGACCACTCACCTGGTCATGGTTTTATGGTGAAACCACCAACTTGAGAAAGCTATATAGGAACTTGAGGATATGATGAGGAAGATGTATCATCAATTGTTTGTATTATAGCTATGTAACTATGAGGTAAAAATTCATTTTAAGTGGAGAATAATGTATCACCTTGATATTTTATGAAATATTTTTTTTCTAATAAATTAATTTTCTTTGATAGCTTGCATTAGATGTAACAGTGAGTCTTAATGAACTGTAATATACTATTAATATTATTATTTAAAAATTAATATTATAACCTAAATGTTAAACTTGGTAGTATATATAGGAATAAATACATTTTTAAAATTAATTATAATGGTTTTAGATAAAGAAAATATATTTATAAATAAGTACTTAATTTTTGTAAAGTCTTTATATACATAGAAAATACATTTCTTCTTAAAAAATGATTTTCATTAATTTTTTTGAGAAAATAATAAAATTTATTTTAGAAAATAAACTTAATTTTTGGAATAAAAATTTTAAAATTTTCTTATGGTGAATTTTTTAGAATTTTCTAGAAATATTAAATTTTAATGAATAGTGATAACTAATGTTTTTTATTAAAAACTACATTTTCTTTTAAATAATTTACTAGATCAATTTTGTTTTAGTATGGTTTTAAAAGTAAAATTAGTAAAATTATGTTATTATTTATCTAATTTAGGATATTGGAATCAAATTCATGTTGATTTTTATTATTAAAACAATCTATACTTATAGAAATTTTCTCTTTGGAAAATCATTTTTTCATCATGTCCGCTGCTTTAATTTTAAATTAAAAATTTCTACTTATATGAATGGAATTTATAAAAAAGGTTTCCATATTTGGAATTATATTAATTAATATTATATAATAATTTTAACTTAATTTTTCATCATAATGAATAGTAAAACCTATAAAAATTAATTACTGCGGTTAAGGTTAAAACAGGTTTAAAAGGAGGTTAAACTAAAAGGATAAGGATTAAAATGAACTAGAACTTATCTAATTTATATTTTATGTCCATATTTTGACCTTATTTAATATTATGTTTGATAATTTCCCACTTTGGATCTTTGTGACATGTGTAAAATGAGGGTATAACTTTTTCTTTTAAAACATTTCAAGTGTGTACTCTCCCCAACTTATAAAAGGGAACCCCTCTAATTTCATATAAACACTTATAAAATCTTGTTTATATACCAATATCTACCCAAATATCTTAATAAATTCTCTCCTCACATCCTATAGGTATTATTTTTATTTTTAAACCCTTCTAACAACGATCTTTGTGCTAACCTAAGGAGGATTTCTGAAGAAGAGACATCATTCTTAACCAAGCATTTTTATTTAATTTATTCTCCCAACTCTATAAAATATTCTCAATATTTAGTGATATAATAAAATAGTTGTCTCATATATACTTAGATTTTATTATGTTAGTGTAATAACCTACATATTTTTCCTCTTTCTTCAAATTGGAAACAAAACAGTTGACCGTGTGTACGACGTACTACTGCCTCATGAACTGATGTAATTCATTTTCCATCAGCGCATCTCATGGTTGGAGATAATGATCTATTTAATTTTTACAAGGTAAATAAACTTACTATAAATTTCTAATAGAACACCAAGTGGTTCATTATTGATATATATAACCTTATATAAGTCCTTTGGCCAAACCTTATATTTTTATGAATAGAATACAAATTAATAATATAATATTTCTTTTAAAAACTCATTTATGTCAATTTTGACACTATTTAGTAATTGATTTTTTTAAATTCAGAACAACATGATTACTTTGAAAAAATTTTATTTAATCAACCCTAACATGTCATATTAACCTATAAAATTATTGGAATTTATCAAAAGTCTCTAATTAATTTTTTTTGGATATTTATAATATAAATTATTTTAGTCCTTCATTAATAATGTAATTACTGCATCATCATTGTGTCATAAATAAATTAAATTATTTAATGTCTAAAAATTATAAATAAAATTTCATTATGTAGGAAATTTTTATATATTTTTAATGAATATTTATAGTCTAATTTATCTTATGTGTAATTATATATTAAAAATTGTTTAGTTATTAAACTTTGAATTTAATAATTTTAACTCTTCGTTAAAGAAAATAATAATAAATGTCCTAATCAAATAAAATTGGGCCTAAAGGATCATATTTTATTCCTAAGGTTGTTTTTTGTCGAAATACACTTATCCAATAGAATTAGGACATGTGTTTTGGTAATAATAATATCATTTTTATCTTTAATTACCCTATTTACTTTTAACCATGGTAAATAAAAGTAAAAAGTTACTATTCACCAAAAATTATTTTTATCTTATTGAACCATATTTTACTTACTGATATCAATCATATCTGAAGGATTTTTAAATTCAATTCATAGAAGTGGTAAAATTAAGTTTTATGCAAATTTTCAAATGTGCCTACTAGGTGGGTAAAAGACGGTAAAAAGCTCAATAAAATTTTATATATCTAAACTTATTATAAAATAAATCTAATTAATTACATTGAACTTATCTAGTTATTATGTATCTATTTTTAAATAATATAAATTTAAATAAAATAACTAATTATTTAAATAAAAAGTCAGTTTTAATCAATAACGCAGTGTTTTTCTTTATTAATCAAAAATTGAAAGTTTTCAGAAAAATACCAAAAATTAACCCTAAGATAATATGGATATTAAAAATTCAAAAATGAATTCCATTTTGAAAAATAAAATTTTTAATATTTCAAAAAGTGGGTATTACTATTCATAATGGATAGTTTGATTGGTCGTGGTGTGTTAAAATTCCAAGTTGCGTACAATGCAAGCTATTGCAATATTCAAAGGGGAACGTACCGTGGAATCTTGGGGTGTTACATTCTCCCCTCATTAAAATAATTTCATCCTCAAAATTTCTAGAATATTACTGCATAAAAAGATTTGAGTGGTTCTTCATCATAAGTTCCTCAGGTTCCCACATTGCCTCTTCCATCTTATGATTTCTCCATAGAACTTTTACCAGACGAGTCATCTAGTTTCTCAACACTTGTTCTCTTGTATCAAGAATCTTGATAGGGTCTTCTAAATAAGATAGGTCAGGTTCCAGTTCTATTTATTCATAGGTGAGTACATGAGTTGGGTTAGACATGTATTTTCTCAACAATGATACGTGGAACACATCATGAACTTTGGAGAGACTTGGCAGAATTTCTAAATGGTAGGCCAAAACCCCAATTCATTCTATAATTTCAAAAGGTCCAATGTAACTATGACTTAATTTACCCTTCCATGGAGATACCTTCAAGAAAACATTATCTCCAACCTGAAATTCCAAATCCTTCTTTCAATTATTGGCAGAGCTCTTTTTCCCACTTTGAGCTTATTTGATGTGGGTTTGGATAACCTTCACCTTTTCTATCATTTCCTCAATAAGTTCTAGGCCTATGAGTTTTTTTCACTAACATCATCCCAACAAGTTGGTGTGTGACATATCTTTCCATATAATGCCTCATATGGTGCCATCTGAATACTTGATGAAGCAACTGTTATAGGAAAATTCTACCAGAAGTAAATATTGATCCCACATACCTTGAAAGTCAAGTGATCAATATCTCAACATGTCTTCTAAGGTTTGAATAGTTCATTCTGATTGTCCATTAGTTTGAGGGTGGTAGGCAGTGCTCAAACGAAGTTTAGTATCCAAGTACTTCTAAAGACTTTTCGATAATCTTGATGTAAAACGAGGATCACGATCAGAAACAATCGATAGGGGTACACCATGAAGTCTTACATCTTCATTAATATATAGTCTTTCCAGATGTTCAAGAGGTAAATCTTCTCTTATAGTAAGAAAATGTGCTGACTTGGTAAGATGATCAACAATGAACCATATTTCATCATTTCTTCTAGGAGTCTATGGTAACCCCATGACAAAGTCCATCGTAACATCATCCCATTTCCACTCAGGTATGGGATGAGGTTGCATGATTCCTCTAGGATGTTTCCGTCTAGATTTCACTTGTTGACAAACCATACATCTTAAAACATAATCAGCAATATCTCTCTCCATGTTGTCCCACCAAAAATGTTCCTTCAAATATCTATACATCTTAGTGATACTAGGGTATACAGATAAATTGCAGCTATGTGCATCATCTAACAATTCCCTTTTTAGATCAGGTATGCCATGAACACAAAGTCTCTTCCCAAATTTCAAAATCCCATCTTCATATACGAAGTCGACCAATATCCCATCATTCAGAGCTTTAATTTTATTTTTAAACTTCTGATCATCAGTCTGAGAACTCTTTATCCTTTATAGTAAAGATGGTTTGGAAACCATTTGAAAAAGTATTGATGTTTCACCTTCCATGGTTATTCCCATATCAATCTTTACTAGATCCATGAAAATAGGATCCCTTTCAACTCTCATCTTGTTCAATACTCCATGATCCTTTCTGATCAAAGCATCTGCCACCTTATTTGACTTCTCCAGGTGGTAGTGTATAGTGAAATCATAATCCTTGAGTAGATCAAGCCATATACTTTGCCTCATGTTTATTTCTTTTTGTGATAAAATATACTTCAAGCTCTTATGATCGGTATATATCTCACATTTTTCACCATAGAGATAGTGTCTCCATATTTTTAGAGCAAATATTACAACTTCTAACTCAAGATCATGAGTGGTATAGTTTTTATCATGAATTTTTAGCTGTTGTGATGCATAGGCAATAACCCTATCATTCTGCATAAGGACACAACCAAGTCCTTTCTTTGAAGCATCACTATAAATAACAAACCCCATCATTCCCCGATGGTAGAGTCAAGATAGGAGCATTGACTAATCTCCTATTTAGTTCTTCAAAACATTATTCACACCCTTTTTTTCAAAAAAATTTAACATCTTTATATGTGAGCTTGGTTAATGGGTTAGCCAATCGGCAAAAATTCTGGACGAAACGTCAATAACAACCTGATAAACCAATAAAACTGCGTACCTCAGTTATACTTGTCGGTGCTGGCCATTCTTGGATATCCTTTGGCTTAGAAGGATCAACATATATTCCATCCTTAGAGATAATATGGCCAAGAAAATAAATCTCCTGAAGCCAGAATTCACACTTTCTAAACTTCCCATATAATTCATTTCTTATTAGAGTCTTTCGAATAATGTGCAAATGATTTTCATGATATTATTAGCTTTTTGAGTATACCAAGATATCATCAATAAATACCACTACAAAGTCATCAAGATATTCCTTGAAAAATATGTTCATTAGATCCATGAAAACAGAGTGTTCATTAGTCAGCCGAAACAAAATTACTGTAAACTCGTAATGCCTATACCTGGTTCGAAATGTTATTTTTAGAATTTCTACCTTATTCACACACAACTAATGATATCCAGATCAAAGGTCAATCTTTGAAAAATATTGATATCCATGAAGTTGAACAAATAAATCATCAATGTGAGGTAGGGGATACTTGTTCTTTATTGTTATAGAATTGATCTCCCTATAGTCAATGCACAACCTCATAGATCCATCCTTCTTAAAAAAAATAACAGGTGCTCCCCATGGAGAAACACTAAGGTGAATAAATCCCTTATTACTCAATTACTCTTGTTGTTTCTTTAGTTCAACTAATTTCATAGTGGCCATTCTATAAGGGGTCTTCGATATGGGCCTTGAACTAGAAATTAAGTCAATGGAAAACTTAATTTCTCATTTTGGAGGATGTCTTGGTAAATCCTCGGGAAACACATCAACATATTCTTGTACAATAGGTATGTCCTCTATTTTAACATTCCTTTCCTCACCCAGAGTTATTTAATTTTCTTCCTCTCCAATAATTGAATTTTTTTGAGGTATTGGGGGTGGATCTAGTTAAGAATCAGATGGTGAAGTTTCTTCTTTAAAGATAAGTTTTTATTTATCATTATCATAAAAAATTGAAACCTCCTTATTCTTATAATAAATTTGTGCATCCTGGTCTGAAAACCAATCTATACCGAGGATTATATCAAATTAAATCATGGGTATGACGATGAGATTAGCAGATAAATAACGTTTATATTTCTTAATGGGAACTGATTCACAAAAATTTATTGCAATGATACTTCACTTAGATGTTTTTACTGACAAATATATTTTTAAATTAAATTAGAAATATCTAATTTTCTTAGAAAATTGGGAAGATATGAAACAATAAGATGATTCAGAATCTAATGAAGCATTGGCTAAACTTGAGGAAACCATTAAATTACCTGCCACCTCATCTTTTAGAGCTTCAACCTCAATAGTAGTGATCACATAATCTTGTCCTTGATCCCTTGGCCTTTTTTGAGGTATGTTTACCTAATGATTAGGACATTCATTTTCATAATTCCCCATTTCTCTAAAATTTTAGCATTCAACATTAACATCCTCTTTCATTCCTTTGTAATCACAAGCTTGGTGGCCTTTTTAACTACACTTGTAACAGACTCTTATTCTCTTTAGGCAAGTACTAGGGTGTTTCTTCCCACATTTACTGCAGGATGGATATTAAAATTTTCCCTTCTTCCCCTTATTTCCATTTCTAGAGTGTTCAACAGATCTCTTCTTCTCTTGCTTTGCTGTAAAGTCGTAAGAATTAGAGAATTATTTTTCTGTATTGATTGCACATGAGACTATATCTTCATATGGTGAGAAGAATTGTGAGACTAATACTTGAAAAATAAATGGTTTTAACCCATAAAATAATCAATCAATCTTACTTCTTGGTTTATGTATAAAATCTGCTGCATGCCTTGATAACCTTCTAAAGTTAGCCTCATACTTTACAACATTCTCATCCATCTTTTACCTCAGACTCAGAAATTATCTTTCCATATATGCTCGATGGTCATGAGGAAAGTATTTTTCTAAAAAAATCCCTTTAAACTCCATCCATTCCATGTTTGATACTTCTTAATATTCCTTTTTGTTTTGAATTAATGACCACCATTGATCTTCATCAATTATGAGGTGATAAACTACCATGACAACTTTTTCCCTTTCGCTACTCCACAAATCATGAAATATTTTTCTATAAGGAACTTATCCATTGCTCAGATACAAATGTATTTGTAGTCCAAATGAATATTGGTGGTTTTTGTCTCATGAAGTGGTCTAACATTGATCTTCTGTGTTGTGGATCTGGGTGCTTCACATGGGTAAGGTTATTATTCATAACCTGAGTGAGTTGTCCTAGTATGGTGATAAGCTGATCAACACCAGTTGCATCACCAGCTCCACTATAATTATCTTGATTATGGGGGAAATCCCTACATGGATTACATGTGTCGATATGGTTTTCATTCCTTCCACTATGTTCCATTTTTAAACAATGGAATACACTAGATTAGTCTATGAATAGCAATACATAATCCCAAACTTGTAAAACACTTAACATAAATTGAACAATTTATGGATATAATCCATAATCATAAAAATATTTTCTTTGAGGAGGTATATACTCAGAAATAATTTATAATGGTTTGTAAAGAAAATGTGAATTAGCCTAAGCATATCCCCCGGGAGTTTCATAACCAAGAGTGCACCAAAGCCCGATGTTGTGCACCAGTTCCCGTTCGAGTCTAGCTCAAAGTAGTGTTTTCAGGTTGTACCCCTAGGTAAATCTGTGCCAGAGCCACCTCTACCTGCTCATATACAGATAGGGATGTATTTCTTGGAAAACTCACAAAATCACCACATTACCAAAATTAAAGGATGTTCTTATATACTAATCCTCAAAGTCTATCTTAGGGTAGTGTTCTCTAATCAGAGTTTTTTCTAAATCAGTTTCCAAGGTTTTTACTAAACTTACTATGATACCAACTGTAACACCTCGACCCCAGTTACCCAGAGTTGGTGAATTATTACATAACATTGTCATGATCACAAGGGATCAAATCTCAAAATACCGATCAGTTTAGTATCCTTGGAAGTGTTATATACATACATAAGTTTTACATTACATCATGAGAAAAAAACCACAACAACATTATCTCAATTGGCTACACTCATATCCCATAAACTGTCCATACAGGTCAGTTATAATATACTTTTTATCATCCTGGGAAAAATAAAACATAGAAAGGGTTGAGATCAGATGCTCAGTAAGGATAACAATATAGAGAAAACATTCATAAATAAGCATACACATTTAAGGAAATATATAAGACTAAAAAACAACACTTTTAACTTAAAATTCCACATAATATGGAAAATATAAATCAAATAATTTCATTTACTTATTAACATGTATATTCTACTACTCCAATAATCACATGGAATATCAATATCCAATGTCATCATGATGGAATGCATAATGCGAGACTTCATAACCAAATAGTCAAGGCCTTTTTCCAAGAATACAAAGAAGATTGTTTCAAGGCATTATGCCATGAGACTAGTTTTTCTCATGAAACCTACCGATGCATCAAGGAGCTATAGCGGGCTCCACCCATCACTTACTAAGTCCAATGCATTACTCATATGAAAAGGTTTAAACATAACATAAACATTCGTATTAAAACTAGAATACGAAATGTCAATAATTTATCCATAAACCATGAATGGTATGAAATAACACAACCACATTTAATAATATCACAAAACCTTTAATACAATATGGAATATTTTTATCATAATAAATCAACTTCATACAAGTTTAAAATACATCAAAGGATGTTGACATAGATGAAATGAAAAATATTTGAAAGAAATACCTATTTATATTTTGAAAACATTTTAAAGAAAAAATTTATCTTATAAATATTATGATAAGCTTGTAATAGAATCTTTGATGATGTCATAACGGTGGAAAATAACCGTACCCGCCATAAAAGTTAAAAAAAGACATTCTTACCTTAATTTTGTCAAAAAGGTCATAAAGTACCTTGTTTGGAAAACGACTGAAAGATTCCGTTAAAAACATATTAGGTCAAGTAAGGGTATAAATGAATTTAACCCATTTTTTATTAAATAGTAAAAATGTTCTGAAAATATATTTTTAAGAAACACGGATGTGGATGATAAAAAGGACATAGTAGATACTTATGTAAAAACAAACTTGAATAATAAAAAGATTGTGAATTTAACCCTTACCTAGTACTTTTCCTTGGTCAAGGGTAGGTTAACCTCCTGTATAATGGTGAAATCATTGTTATTAAATTATACAAGAACCATATACATTAATATGATATCATATATTATCTTTTAATATTTATTTGTTAATGGTATTTCATTAGTATCATCGTTTTGGGTGTTAGCTGATTTGTTTTCCTTTATATGCTTTGTTATGTAAGTCATGTGTGTTATGGATGGTATGTATTTTATTTATATACAGAATGATATCAAGTCTTTAAAAATTATTTTTAATAATCAAATGAAAATTAGTTTTGAATGGTTACGACGGGGAATGAATGTCATCGCGTTCGTGGAGACGGAAATCCGTACGTACACAGGAGCGACAATATCATTATATTGATGGTGAGATCGCATGTAATTGGATGGTATATCATATATATAGAATCATTAACACATTATATTTATTATTTACATCAATTATACTCATTATTATACCCATCCAAATAGTTAAGTGTTTAATGACAAACTACACCACGACGTGGAGACAGTAAGCCATACATACACACGTATGGTGACTCTGTCATTTATAGGATGGATAGAATAACGAATATGGTTGCACCATATTTATAATAAAATAATAGTATGTACATGGTACTATATTTATTATTTTATAATGGAAACAACAAAGGAAGAGGAAGTGGAAGAATAAAATAACTTGAAAGAGGGTGGTGAAATCATTACCTCTTCTTCGGGTGTTTCTTTTTGAGTCGATCAGAAGGGATTCTTAGGTCAGTTTTCTGATCAAAGTAAGACCTCTAGATTGAAGTGGGTGAATTCGGGAGGATATTTTGGCAGGGTTTTGCTGAGCCAAATGGCTTTGGAGGTGTTATTTTGAGAGAAGTTCAAGTTCCCTTTTATAAGAGGGGTGAGGGGCACCTTAGGAAAAGATTGAAATATTATTTTATAATAAACTCATTTTCGGTTTCTAATGGCTCCAAAATGATTTATTTATAAGATAAGGTGGTGATGGTTCGAAAAACTTTCAACCAATAGGTTTTAGACAGGTTTAAGTCACCATATTAACCTTATCTTTTAGATTTAACTCTTAGTTAAATAGTTTTCCATTTACCATGTCTCTTTATATTTTTATATTATATGTTTAATAAACTTACTATAAACTTTCAATGGAACCCCAAGTGGTTCATTATTAATATATATAACCTTATATAAGTACTTTTTCTGAACCTTATATTTTTATGAATATAATATCAATTAATAATATAGTATTTGTTTTAAAAACTCATTTATGTCAATTTTGACACTATTTAGTAAATGATTTTTGTTAAAGTCATAGCAACATGATTACTTAGAAAAAAATTATTTAATTAACCCTAAAAAGTCATATTAATCTATAAAATTACTTTAATTTATCCAAAGTCTCAAATTAGATTTATTTGGATATTTATAATATCAATTATTTTAATCTTTCATTAATATGGTAATTACTGCATCATCATTGTGTCATAAATATATTAAATTATTTAATGTATAAAAATTATAAATAAAATTTCATTATGTAGGAAATATTTTTATATTTATAATTCATATTTATATTCAAATTTATCTTTTGTGTAACTCTATATTAAAAATTGTTTAGTTATTAAACTTTGAATTTAACACTTTTAACTCTTCTTTAAATAAAATAATATTAAATGTCCTAATCTAATCCAAGTGAACCTAAAGGGTCATATTTTATTCCTAAGGTTGTTTTTGGTCGAAATAAACTTATCCAATAGAATTAGGACATGTGTTAGGGTAATAATAATATCATTTTTAACTTTAATTACCCTATTTACTTTTAACCATTGTAAATAAAAGTAAAAAGTTACTATTCAACAAAAATTATTTTTATCTTATTGAACCACATTTTACTTACTAATATCAACCATGTATCTAATATTTTTGAAATTCAATTCACAGAAGTGGTAAAATTAAGTTTTATGAAAATTTGCAAATGTGCCTAGTAGGTGGGTAAATGACGGTAAAAAGTTCAATAAAATTATATATATATAAACTTATTATAAAATGACTCCAATGAATTACATTGAACTTATATAGGTATTATGTATCTATTTTTACCTAATATAAATTTCAATGAAATAACTAATTATTTAAATAAAAAGTTCGTTTTAACCAATAACGTAATGTTTTTCTTTATTCATCAAAAATTGAAAGTTTTCAGAAAAATACCAAAAATTCACCCTAAGATAATTTTGATATTCCAGATTCAAAAATGAAGTCCATTTTTAAAAATAAAATATATAAAATTTCAAAAAATGGGTATTACTATTCATAATGTCTAGTTTGCTTGGTCCTGGTGTGTTAAAACTCAAAGTTGCGTACAATGCAAGCTATTGAATTATTTAAAAGGAAATGCACCATGGAAGTTTGGGGTGTTACATTCTCCCATCCTTCAAATAATTTTATCCTAGAAATTTCTAGAATATTATTACATAAAAAGATTCGAGTGGTTCTTCATCATAATTTCCTCAGGGTCCCACATTGCCTCTTCCATATTATGATTTATCCATAGAACTTTTACCAGATGAGTCATCCGGTTTTTCAACACTTGTTCTCTTATATCAAGAATCTTGACAGGCTCTTCACAAAAAGACAGGTCAGGTTCCTGTTCTATTTCTTCATAGGTGAGTACATGCGTTGGGTTAGACATGTATTTTCTCAACAGTGATACATGGAACAAATCATGAACGTTGGAGATACTTGGTGGCATTTACAAATGGTAAGATACATCCCCAATTCATTCAAGAATTTCGAAAGGTCTGATGTACCTGGGACTTAATTTCCCCTTCTTACCGAATTGTATAACTCCTTTCCATGGAGATACCTTTAAGAAAACATTATCTGCTACCTGAAATTCCAAATCCTTCCTTCGGTTATCAACATAGATCTTTTTCCTACTTTGAGCTGCTTTGATGTGGGTTTGGATAACCTTAACCTTTTCCATCGCTTCTTGAACAAGTTCTAGGTCTATGAGTTTTCTTTCGCTAACATCATCCCAACAAGTTGGTGTGTGACATCTCTTTCCATATAATGCTTCATATGGTTCCATTTGAATACTTGAATGGAGAAATTGTTATAGGAAAATTCTACCAAAGGTAAATATTAATCCCACATACCTTGAAAGTCAAGTGAGAAAGATCTCAACATGTCTTCTAAGGTTTGAATAGTCTGTTCTGATTTTCCATTAGTTTGAGGGTGGTAGGCAGTGATCAAACAAAGTTCAGTATCCAAGGCCTTCTGAATAATTTTCTAGAATCTTGATGTAAAATGGGAATTATGATTAGAAACAATCGATAAGGGCACACCGGGAAGTCTTATAAATTTATTAATATATAATTTTTCTAGAAGTTTAAGTGGTAAATCTTCTCTTATGGCAAGAAAATGTGTTGACTTGGTAAGACGATCAACAATGAACCATATTGCATCATTCCTTCTAGGATTATTTGGTAGCCCCATGAAAAATTACATCCTAATATCATCCCATTTCCACTCAGGTATGGAAAGAGGTTGCATGATTCCTCTAGGATGTTGCCTTTTAGCTTTCACTTATTGACAAACCATAAATCTTGACACATAATCAGTAATCTCTCTCTTCATGTTGTCTCACCAAAAATTTTACTTCAAATATCTATACATCTTAGTGCTACCAAGTTATATAGAGAAATTGGATCTATGAGAATCATCTAACAATTCCCTTTTTAGATTAGGTACGTCTGAAACTCAAAGTCTTTTCCCAAATTTCAAAATCCCATATTCATATAAGAAGTCGATCAATCTCCCATCGTTCACAGCTTTAATTTTATTTTTAAACTCCTCATCATTAGTTTGAGAACTCTTTATCCTTTATAGTAAATATGGTTTGGAAAACATTTGAAAAAGTATTCATGTTTCACCTTCCATGGTTATTCCCATATCCATCTTTAATAGATCCATGAAAATAGGATCCCTTTTAACTCTCATCTTGTTCAAAAATCCATGATCCTTTCTGCTCAAAGAATCTACCACCTTATTTTACTTCCCCGGGTGGTAGTGTACAGTGAAATAATAATCCTTGAGTAGCTCTAGCCATCTCCTTTGCCTCATGTTGAGTTCTTTTTGTAATAAAATATACTTCAAGATCTTGTGATTGGTATAGATATCACATTTTTTTTACCATAGAGATAGTGTCTCCATATTTTTAGAGCAAAGATTACAACCGCTAACTCAGGATCATGAGTAGGATAGTTTTGATCAAAAATTTTTAGCTGTCGTGAAGCATAGGAAATAACCCTATCATTCTGCATAAGGACACAACCAAGTCCTTTCTTTGAAGCATCACTATAAAGTAAAAATCCATCATTTCCCAATGGTAGAGTCAAGATGGAAGCATTGACTAATCTCCTCTGTTGTTCTTCAAAACATTCTTCAAACTCTTTTTTCCAAACAAATTTAACACCTTTACATGTGATCTTGGTTAATGGGTTTGCCAATCGAGCAAAATTCGGGACGAAATGTCGATAATAACCTGCTAAACAAATAAAACTGCATACTTCAGTTATACTTATCAATGGTGGCCATTATTGGATTGACTTTTCCTTAGAAGGATCAACAAATATTTCATCCTTAGAGACAATATGTCCAGGAAAAGAAATCTCCTAAAGCCATAATTCACACTTCTTAAACTTCCCATATAATTCATTTCTTCTTAGAGTCTTTAGAATAATGTGCAAATGATTTTGATGATCTTAATATATTTTGGAGTATAACAAGATATCATCAATCAATACCACTAAAAATTCATCAAGATATTACTTGAAAGCTCTGTTCATCA
Organism: Viscum album; assembly: GCA_963277665.1. Lineage (NCBI taxonomy): Eukaryota > Viridiplantae > Streptophyta > Magnoliopsida > Santalales > Viscaceae > Viscum > Viscum album. The sequence goes on from OY728125.1 coordinate 1,840,587,979, forward strand.
GATCCATGAAAACAGAGGTTGCATTAGTCATCCCAAACGACATTACAGTAAACTCATAATGCCTATACCTGGTTCGAAATGCTGTTTTCATAATGTCTTCCTGCTTCACACACAAATGATGTTATCCAGATCAAAGGTCAATCTTTGAAAAATATTGAGCTCCATGAAGTTGATCAAATAAATCATCAATGCGAGGTAGGGGATAATTTTTCTTTATTGTTATAGCATTGATCTCCCTATAGTCAATGCACAACCTCATAGATCCATCTTTCTTCTTAACAAAAAGAATAGGGGCTCCCCATGGAGAAACACTAGGGAGAATAAATCCCTTATTACTCAATTCCAATAGTTTTTTCTTTAGATTCACTAATTCTACAATGGAAATTCTATAAGGGGTCTTCAATATGGTCCTTCAACTGGGAATTAAGTCAATGGAAAACTGAATTTCTCATTCTGGAGGATGTCTAGGTAAATCCTTTGAAAACACATCAACATATTCTAGTAAAATAGGTACGTCCTCTATTTGAACATTCCTTTGCTCAACCACAATTATTTCATTATATTCCTCCCCAATAATTGAATTTAGTTGAGCTAATGGGGGTGGATCTAGATAAGAATCAGATGGTGACGTTTCTGCTTTAAAGATAAGTGGTTCATTATCATCATCATAAAAAATTGTAGCATCCTTCTTCTTATAATAATTTTTCGCATCATGGTCCGATATCCAATTCATACCAAGGATTATATCAAATTAAATCATGGGTATGACAATGATATTAGTAGATAAATAACGTTTATATTCCTTAATGGTAGATGATTCACAAAACTTTGTTGTAATGATACTTCACTTAGGAGTTTTGACCAACAACTCCCTTGTTAAAATAAATTGGAAATATCTAATGTTTTTAGAAAACTAGGAAGATATGAAACAATGTGATGATCCAGAATCAAAAAAAAACATTGGCTAAACTTGAGAAAACCATTAAATTATCTGCCACCTTGTCTTTCAGAGCTTAAAACTTAGCAGTAGTGATCTCATAAGCTTTTCCTTCATCCCTTGTCATTTTCTGAGGTAAGTTTACCTGATGCTTAGGAAATTCTTTTTCATAATGCCCCATTTCTCTACAATTATAGCATTCAACATTAACAACCTCTTTCTTTCCTTTGTAATCACATGCTTGGTGGCCTTTTTCACCACTCTTGTAACAGACTCCCATTACCTTCAGGAAAGTATCAGGGTGTTTCTTACCACATTTACTAGAGGATGGATGTTCAACTTTTCCCTTCTTCCCCCTTTTCCATTTCCAGAGTCTTCAATAGATCTATTATTTTCTTGCTTTGCTTTAAAGTCATAATACTTAGAGAATTATTTTTCTGTCTTGATAGCATATAAGTCTATATCTTTGTACGATGAGAAGGAATATGAGACTAATGCTCAACGGATAAATCATTATAACCCATCAATTAATCAATCAATATTACTTCTTGTATTATGTATATAATATTCTACATGCCTTGCTAACCTTGTAAAGTTAGCCTCATACATTGTGACATTCTCATCCTCTTTTTGCCTCAGACTCAAAAATTTTCTTTCCATATCTCCTAGATAGTCATGAGGAAAGTATTTTTCTAAGAAAAACTCTTTACACTCCCTCTATTCCATGTTTGATACTTCTTCATCTTCCTTTGTGTTTTGAATTAATTACCACCATTGATCTGTATCTCCTGTGAGGTGATAAACTTCTATGACAACTTTTTGCCTTTAGCTACCCCCCAAAGCATGAAATATTTTCTCTAAGGAACTTATCCATTGCTCAGATACAAATGAATTTATAGTCCCATTGAATATTGGAGGTTGTTTCCTCATGAAGAGGTCGGACATTGATCCTCCACATTGTGGATCAGGGTGCTCCTTATGGGTAAGGTTATTATTCATAACCTAAGTGAGTTGTCCCAGTATGATGATAAGATGATCAACACCAACTGCATCACCAACTCTAATATAATTATCTTAATCAGTAGGGAAATCCCTATGTGGATTACATGCATTTATATGGTTTCCATTCCTTCCACTAGGTGCCATTTCTAAACAATGGAATACATTAGATTATTTTATGAATCGCAATACATAATCCCAATCTTGTAAAACACTTAACATAAATTAAATAGTTTATGGATATAATCCATAATCATAAAAATATTTTCTTTGAGGAGGTATATACTCATAAATCCTTCATAATTATTTGTAAAGAAAATGTGAATTATCCTAAGCATATCCCCCAATAGTGTCATAACCAAGAGTGAAGCAAGGCCCGTTGTCGTGCACCCGTTCCTGTTCAAGTCTAGCTTAAAGCGGTGTTTTTGGGTTTTACCTCTAGGTACATCTGTGCCAGAGCCGCCTCTACCTGCTTGTATCAAAAAAGGGATGTATTTCTTTGAAAACTCAAAAAATATCTACATTACCAAAATTCTAGAAAGTTCTTCTATACTAATCCTTAAAGTATATCTTAGGGTAGTGTTCTATTATCAAAGTTTTTTCTAAATATAGTTTCCAAGGTTTTTACAAAACTTCCTCTGATACCAACTGTAACACCCTGGCCCTAATTATCTAGAGTCGGTGCATTACTACACAACATTGTCTTGATCACAAGCGATCAAATCCTGAAATACCTCTCAGTTTTGTAGCCTTGGAAGTACTAGATACATACATAAGTTTTACATTACATCATGAGATAAAGACAACAACAACATTGTATACGTTGACCACACTCATATCCCTTAGAATATCTTTACAGGTTAATCATAATATACTTCTTCGCATCCTGGAGAAAATAAAACATAGAAAGGGGTGGGCTCAGATGCTCAGTAAGGATAACCATATCCTGGAAAATTTAATAAATAAGCACAAACATTTAAGGCAATATATAAGACTAAAACACAAGCCTTTTAACTTAAAATTATGCATAATATGGAAAATATAAATCAAATAATTCCATTTACTCAATTCACATTGATATTCTACTAGTCGAATAATCGCATTCAATATCAATAGCCAATTTTCTAACAATGGAATGCATAATCTAGACATCATAATGACATAGTAAAGGCCTTATTCTAAGACTACAAATAATATTTTTTCAAGGCCCTGTTCCAAGACACTAGTTTGTCTCATGAGACCTAGCGATTCATCGAGGAGCTATATCAGGCTCCACCTGTCACTTACTAAGTCCAATAAATTCCTTATATGAGAAGGTTTAAACAGAACATAAACATTTATATTAAAACTAGCATAAAAAATGTCAATACTTTATCCATAAGCCACAAATGGTATGAAATAACACATACACATTCAATAATATCACAAAACCTTCAATACAATATGGAAGATTTGTATCATAATAAATCAACTTCAAATAAGTTTAAAATCCATAAATGGATGTTGACATAGATAAAATGAAAACTATTTGAAAAAAATACCTCTTTTTATTTTGAAACAATTTTAAAGAAAACATTTATCTTAGAAATATTCTTATAAGCTTGTAATGGAAGCTTTGAAGATGTTATAATGGCGAAAAATAGTCGCACCCACCATATAATTAAAAAAAAGACATTCTTACCTTAATTTTGTCCAAAAGGACATAAAGTACCTTGTTTGGAAAACGACAAAAATATTCCTTTCAAAACATATAAGGTCAAGTTAGGGTATAAAGGAATTTAACCCATTGTCTAGTAAATAATAAACATGTTTTGAAAATACATTTTTAAGAAACATGGATGTGGATGATAAAGAGGTCCCAGTAGATTCTTACGTAAAAACAACCTCGGATAATAAAGAGATTGTGAATTTAACCATTACCTTGTACTTTTCCTTGGTCGATGGTAGGTTAACCACCTGTATAATGGTAAAATAATTGTTATTAAATTATAAAAGTACCATATACATTAATATGATATCATATATGATCTTCTAATATTGCTTTGTTAATGATATTTCAGTAGTATCATCGTTTTGGGTGTTAATTGATTTGTTTTCCTTTATATGATTTGTTACGTAAGTCATGAATGTTATGTATGGGATGTATCTTATTCATATACATAATGATATCATGTCTTTAAACATTATTTTTAATCATCAAATGAAAATTAGTCTGCAATGGTTACGATGGGGAATAAATCTCATCATGTTCATGGAGACGTAATCCGTACGTACACACGAGCGACAATATCATTATATTTATGGTGATATCACATGTAATTGGATGTAATATCATATATAAAGAATCATTAACATGTTATATTTCTTATTTACATCAATTATACTCATTATTATACCCATCCAAATAGTGAAGTGTTGAATGACAAACTACACCACGACGTGGATACGGTAAGCCGTACGTACACACGTATGGTGAATTTTTAATTTATAGAATGGATAGAATAACTAATATGGTTGCACAATATTTATAATAACATCATAGTATGTATAAGGTACTGGAGTTATTATTTTAGTATGGAAACAAAAAAGGAAGAGGAAGTGGAAGAAGAAAAGAACTTGAAAGAGGGTGGTGAAATTATTACCTCTTTTCTTTTGAGTTGATCTAAAGCGCTCCTTAGGTTAGTTTTTTGATCAAAGTAAGGAATATAAATTGAATTGAGGTAAGTTGGAAGGATATTTGGGCAGGGTTTGGCCGAGCCAAATGGCTTTGGAGGTGTGATTTTGAGAGAAGGGGAAGTGCCCTTTTATGAGAGGGGTGAGGGTCACCTTAAGAAAAGATTGAAATATTATTTTATAATAAAATAATTTTAGGTTTATAATGGCTCAAAAATGATTTATTTCAAGGATAAGGTAGATATGTTCTGAAAACATTTCAAAAAATAGGTTTTAGATAGGTTTAGGTCACCATATTAACCTTATCTTTTAGATTTAACTCTTAGTTAAATAGTTTGACATTTACCATGTATCTTTATATGTTTATATTATATGGTTAATAAACATACTATAAACTTACAAGATAACCCCAAGTAGTTCATTATTGATATATATAACCTTATCTAAGTACTTTGGCCGAAAATGAGATTTTAAGGAATATAATTTCAATTAATAATATAGTATTTGTTTTAAAAACTCATTTATGTCAATTTTGACACTATTTAGTAATTTATTTTTGTTAAAGTCATAAAAAAATGATTACTTTGAAAATATTTTATTTCATAAACCCTAACATGTCATATTAACCTATAAAATTAGTGTAATTCATCAAAAGTCTCAAATTAGATTTATTTGTATATTTATAATATCAATTATTTTAATATTTCATTAATAAGGTAATTACTTCATCATCATTGTGTCATAAATAAATTAAATAATTTAATGTCTAAAAATTATGAATAATATTTAATTATGTAGAAAATATTTTTTTATTTATAATGAATATTTATAGTATAATTTATCTTATGTGTAACCCTGCATTAAAAATGATTTATTTATTAAACTTTGAATTTAACACTTTTAACCTTTCTTTAAATAAAATAATATTAAATGTCCTAATCTAATCCAAGTGGACCTAAAAGATCATATTTTATTCCAAAGGTTGTTTTTGGTCGAAATACACTTATACAATAGAATTAGGACATGTTTTAGGGTAATAATAATATCATTTTTAACTTTAATTACCCTATTTACTTTTAACCGTGGTAAATAAAAGTAAAAAGTTACTATTCACCAAAATTTTTTTTATCTTATTGAACTAAATTTTACTTACTGATATCAACCTTGTCTCTTGTATTTTTAAAATTCAATTCACAGAAGTGGTAAAATTAAGTTTTATGCAAATTTGCAAATGTTCCTAGTAGGTCGGTAAAAGATGGTATAAAGTTTAATAAAATTCTATATATCTAAACTTATGATAAAATGAATCCAATGAGTTACATTAAAATTACATAGGTATTGTGTATCTATTTTTACCTAATATAAATTTAAATAAAATAAATAATTATTTAAATAAAAAGTCAGTTTTAACCAATAACGCAGTGTTTTTCACTATTCATAAAAAATTGAAAGTTTTTAGAAAAATACCAAAAATTTACCCTAATCTAATTTCGATATTCAAAATTCAAAAATGATGTCCATTTTGAAAAATAAAATTTATAAAATTTCAAAAAGTGGGTATTACTATTCATAACGGCTAGTTTGATTGGTCGTGGTGTGTTAAAACTCCAAGTTTCATACAATGCAAGCTGTTGCATTATTAAAAGGGAAACATACCATGGAATCTTGGGGTGTTACATTATAGAATAAAAATTTATGGATTATCTGAAGGGTGGGAACTATATCACTCTCTAATACATTTGATAATGATTAATGTTCTATGATTTCAAAGGGTACATGAGAGGGTATTCCAAATTCTAAAAAGGAAGGTACATAAGAGTTTATCTCAATCCTGAAACAGAAGGTTACATAGGAGGTTATCCCAATACCAAAATAAGAGGGAACATGAGAGGTTATCCCAAGGCTAAAATAGGTTATCCCAATCCCTAAGTAGGTACTTGGGTGGTTATCCCAAGACTAACATGTTTTGAATGTCTTGTTGGGTATAATTGACATAAGACTTTATATGGCTATGTGTATGCCAAAAATATATGTCTTATGCTAATTTTATTCTATCACGTCTTATGTTCTTTGATTATTTTATGATTAATGTATTATAAAATACTAATATTTATTCGATGAATCAATTTTATGATCTATGATATACAAAGTATGGTTTTAAAATGTTATAATCATGTTCTTATACCCTTATACTCATGTTATCTTGATATCTTCCCTATTTACCCATACTGAGCATCTGAGATAATCCTTTATTTTGTTTCATTTCACTAGGTTTTGAATAAAGGAATTATTAATGATATAGTTCACCTATGAACTAGTTATTTATGTATCAATTTTTCCAAAGGCACTTGAACAATATGATTTTAACATGGATTGTTATATTATGTAAGAAATATTCATCTATTAAATTGTAATATCTATGTATGAAAAGTGTGGGTTTCTTTAAAGAAGCTGGTATTTCTTCTATCGTTTGATTTAAATTTATGGTATAAATGGAAGAACTCCCTAGTGAGTGAATAATAGGAGGATATAAAATTAATTAATTTGTCTAAGTAAGTCGTATCAAAGTAGGTCAACATAGCATATTGGATCCAAGGGATAGATTGTTGGAATGATGTATCATGATCATTGTTGGATAAACTTAGGACAAATGTTACTGGCCTAGACAGTACAATAGACTATATTAATACCAACTCACTGTAGTAGGGATTATTTGTAACACCAACATGGCACTATAAATGTGAAAGAATATTGTAACATCTTGAAATAGGACACCGTAACAATGAAGACTTTGGAGACAATGATACTGTATCCATGCAAAATTATTTGAACCGACACAATAGATTTTTAAACTTGGGTGAATATGTCACTATATTAAAATGATCTTACTATGTGGTTGGTGGTACAGTTAAATCATATTCTTTATGAGATCATTTGATCTAGGGTTTGTGTGTGCTTGAAACTCTAATTGTACCATGTAATTATACTCCAAATCATAGCGAAATTTCCACCTCTCTGTTGATATAAGGTTAATTTCCTAAACCTCATAAATTTCTATTTCATTTAATCTTCATCTAATTATTTTGTTATTTATTTTTTTCATCTATAAACAATTCTGTTTTTGGGACTACCAACGTTTTCATAACATAGAATGATTTAGACTAAGTAACCCTGTTGATCTATGGTAGTATATCTTGTTTCCTAGATCTTGAGTTGATAATTTTATCATATTGGATAAATAAATTTAGTCTTAATTATCCATAATAATAATAACTTGTTTTAAATTTTTTGAAAATGATATTTTCATTGAAAACTATAGTACTCTCACTAACCACTTATAGACACCTGAGAACACATTCATTTAAAATTAAATTCCTATGATCATAATTCTTTTTTTGATCCATAAATGGATCCTTAAAAAATTATTATGTTTGAATTAATATTGGCATTTAATTATGTCACCAACATTTATTAGCACAACATATAGAAATATAACATAAACTTTCCTTTAACGAGTATGGACTTGACATCCAATACCCAATAAAATGATCTTATAGAATCTATGAAAAGTAAAATTTTAATATAATTTTTCATTTTGATTAGTGAGAAGGTATTATCATTGACTATGACCAAATATTGTAAGACTTTCATTAATAATTTATTCTTTATTGGTCAAAAATTTACCATCCATATATGGTTTCTCATGAAAACCTACCAAAAACTATACATCTACTAGATACACTACCAAAATGTGGAACTATATTTTAGCATATGGAATCAATCTTTTGTTTCAAATGAAACGGTCAATAATATATATTTTTACACTTATTAATTTATATAGTAATCATTATCTATAAAAAATAATATATATTACCCACAACTATTAATATAAAATAACCACTATGGTTTTAATATTCCTATGAAATATGTGTCTCTGAAAAAATTCCTCCCACTAAAACTTATAGAGTCAACTTGCTCTTATACCAACTTGTGTATATGGAGAAAATATGAAATTTAATCCTTTCTCCAACTACCTAAAAATTTATGTCCTTACCACATAGAAATTTATTTATTATGATTAATACATTTATATATAAAGGGGTTTTAATATACTTATAAGTTATAGACTAATTAATTAAGATGCACATTCTACTTACTTTGATACACATTTGAATCTAATGACAGATTAACAAATAGTTCCCATAAAAACACCTTAGGTTGTGACATAATAGACTCCCATCATATCATAACATATGGTATTCATTACTCAGTATAGTTGGAATGTGGTTACTTGATATTCTACTATCACTAGAGACATTTCTTTTATGGTATCATGGAATAATTTCAATGTAAAAGACTCCTCATTGATATAACTTATACTATCACCATCTCTATGATGTGAATAAGGTAATGTGAGTTCAAAAAAACCTTCTCACTATATTTATTTATCAATAAATACTTGGTAAATAAATTCTACGATATACTATCTTGGAGGATATGGTATATTTTACCAAGTGAATTTATTACTTTTATCAGTTATTCTTAAAATTTATAAAAGGAATTTAGTAAAGTATGTGAATTTACCTCTAGATTCAACTAGGAATAGTTTTCATTGATGTATATGAACTATATATGAATGTTTTATGGAATACCATTATTTCTAAAATATTTTTTTCTAAAACTTTATAAGTATGTTTATAAGTAAAACTAGTGTTTTAAATCCAAGAGGATAAAAACTCTTCACGGTATAAACTTTTCAACTATTATTAGTTATACTTGAAAATGACTTATTGTTCCAAAACTTGTTTTGAGTCTTACAATTCATATTTCATCATTTATTACCTGTTTGGATATCTATTATTGAAGAATTATTGAACTATTAGTTAAGTAACATAAAACATTTATTCTATAAAATAAATAATGTCTCTTTATGTCTAATAGAATTTTAAGATAAATGTATAGATAAAACATAATGAAAATTAATAGTTTAACTTGATTCAATCCTATTTGAAATCAGAAGTTTTTAAATTCTCACTAATGAAATATTAATCACCTTTTTAGGCGCTTTAATAATTAAATTTTTCTTATTGAATTCATGTGCTTCTCATAGTTGACATAGGAATCATGGTTCCTCAACACCTAAGATAATATTCCTAACTTCTTGTAATGTTTCCTTCTTAGTTTTAGTATTTGAATATGAGTTAGTATTTAATACCTAAGAAGTATAACATTTCATGCTATGATAAATATATATTTGAAGTAGATTTAGTCATGTTAATATTCTTTAATTTATTGCAATTATTTTAAAAATGACCTTTCTACCAACATGAAAAGAAAATAGCTTGCACTTCTTGACACTACCAATAAATATTTTGTCTTATCAAAAAGTGTTGTAAAGAAACTATTTACTATAAAATAGTCATGGGTGTTTCAACCTTTATTTTTATGTTTTTTACCATAAGGGTTGTGGAACTATGTTCCCCATAACCCTTTATCTCCCTAGTGAAAGTTAGTCAAAGGATATCTAAGATGTTCATCCGTACAATTCATGTCAAAATCTAGATGAATAAGGAGAACCTGAAATGAAAAGATGATAATATGAGATAAATGGATAATTTCTTATCCATATGGAAGTCTAAACTTCTCTAATTGATCAATTAACATAAGTATATTGAATACAAGATCAATATCTAAATACCCTCTTAAATTTTACACTGGAATAATATAGTGACCATCTCATTTATTCAAAGAATCACTTTCTCCAACTTAAGATATATGATATGAGATTTCATGGTATAGGTATATGTTATATTATTAGTTATTTTTTAACTACTAAAATCACAACAAAATGGAAAATAGGAGTATACCCATGTACCTTCTGTTATAATCCTTCTTACCTTTTCTTTCTTAGTGAGGTGGCTGAACAAGGAAAAGGGATACCCGTATGTAGTATAAAATTTCTAGTTGTATTTCAATGTATAAACAACTGTACTACCCTTGGAAATATATTATGGTCTTTATATGATCTTTTTCCAAATGATCATAGTGTTACAAATATTTCACATTCCATATTCTATATTAATTCAAATAAGATTTTAGTTTTTATCTTGATTACCAATAGATATGATGTAATTAATTTTCTTATTAATTCATTAATCTCACACTATTTTATTAAAACCCAATAGCTCTCACCATTAGTTTTAGAACACCCTATCTTGTGGATATTCTAGTAGCAAGGATCCATATTCCCCTTCTAATAACCCAAGCGAGGTTCTGGTCAATCACTTGATGGTATTTAGGTAGAAAATTATTTTCCTAATTGGATTAATTCACAACAACTTAGTTTATTAAGTGGTCTCACCAATCTTGAAATCACGGACTTGGATTTCCAAAACAATTTCATCCAAATTCACACTAAGTTTACTTTGGGATACTTTTATTGATGTGAATTTAGTTAATTCAACCTAAAAATTTATTTAAAACTACCCGTTAAATGGTAGTGTATAAGGACTCGACCTTAAAAAATTACATAATATTGAGTTTTATACAAGAAAATACATTCTTACACATTTATGATATTTTTAGGTTTATATTTTTAAATAAATAAGTACATAAAACATACATAACATCCCATAATCGTACATGAGGATACTAGTAAAATAGTATCCACCTTTTCCAAAATATAAAACTTAAATAAAAACATAATTTCTTTGAAAAATCTTCATAACATTAAATTCGAATTCCTTATTTCTCTTACACATCCTTATAACCTATGAAAAACATTTTAAAACTTGAGATGAGTAGTAAAAGTTCAATAAGGGATATACGGAAAGAAATCGTTAGTCAAGTGATAACATAAAAACCAATAAAACTCATTTCATAAAAACTCTTTAACATGCATTGAAAAATCACCTAGTTGCCTTGGGAAATAATTACCATATCACTCTTACCATTACCCTTACACATGGAATAACCATTTGGTAAAATTATATCTCTGGAGTACCCAATGCACTAGAGATCTATAATGGGGACCACCTGTTATATCTTGAGCTATAATGGGATCAACCTAGTATATCTTGAGTTATAATGGGATCAAACCAACATATATTGAGCTATAAAGGGCTCAAACCAACATAAATATGTCCAAGGAACATATCATGGTAATTAAGTATCATGATATCAAGAGAAACCACTCATTCCATATATATATATATATATATATATATATAAAGAAACAATATTTCTGAATTTTATTAATGAGACTTTTTAAAGGATTTAAAAAGAAAGTCCCTTAAAAATATAATTAGAGTGAGAATTAATGGAAAGGAATGGATATATGTATTCAATATAAATACACATAATACAACATAATATAAAAAAAATTCATTACATAAATAATCTTATTACCACATAATGAATAAAGTAGAAGGTTAACCCAAAGATTGGAAATTGGGTTAAGAATTCCCCTACCCCGGGTTCTTCATACTTAAAATGTGTTTAAAACTCCTGTATAATGGTTAAAAGAGTGTTATTAATATCATACAGAAAAATATTCATGTCTATAACACCTTATATGATCATTTTATAACATTATTTTACCCTTTAATTATTAGTATTTTATTCCTTCCATTGTTTTGAGTGCGTTCTTTACATGATTTCCATGGCCAGTTTGTATTTGATTTTCTTGTTGTATGGAAATGAAATTTTATAAGTGGAATGAAATGGTACTAGTATTTATCCAAAATATTAAACTATTCCATAACTCATTTTGGTTATATGGTATGAGGATGAATCATTAGATAAATCTTTAGTGATATATGTTTAGATCATTTTTGCGGTTCTTTGATAATCACGAACTTGTTTCATTATATAACATAATATTATGTATATATTTTAACTAAAGAACATAAAATAGGATATATAATACACCTTAAATTCCATTTCAAACATTAAAATGGTTTTATAATCAGTTTTTAAGTAAGTGATGGAAATTGTAAACACATCGTCCATGATTTTAGTAAATCAGCACATCATGAACGATGTTTTTATTTTTAGAATAATAGGAAGAGGAGAGGAAGAATGATGATGAATATTTACATAAACATGATAAAAATACATAATATATATAATACTGGAGCTTTCATGCCTCTTTGATAAGGGGAGGTGAAGAGAGTATAAGAAAAGAAAAGAATTGAAATGAAAATACAAGAAAATGAAATAGGATTCTTATCTCTTGATCTCTTCTCCTTCAGATCCTCCTTAAGGCCTTTGATTTTATCCTTTGTGTGAGACCAATAGGTCTTTGATTTGGGAAGAGACTTTGGAAGGATATTAGGTAGAACTTAGATAATGCTCAAGGCTTGAGAGGTGTGAGAGGAAGAAGGGAATGGGGTTGGTATTTATAATGGAGGAGAGGAGGGGTTTTACATTATTTTAATCATTAGTTTAATTTTTTTGCTCAAGACTATGAATTGTCTTGATTAATGTGACTCAAAAGAGTAATAAGTGATTTTGAGTTATAACCAAGTTTTCTTACATCAGCTTTGCATCACCTATGATGCAGTAAATCGATTATTTAGCATTTATCATAAATTATCGTATTTTAATATTCATAAAAAATTCAAGAATTTCAGAAAAATCCCAAAAATTTACCCTAACCATTTTTCGACGTGTAGAATTATAAAATGAACTCCATTTTTTGAAAATAATTTTCTACATATTTTTAATTTAATTTTAAATTAAAATCATAATTTATTCAAAAATAACAATTTTAAAATATAACTCGTTTTTTAAAACCTTGAAAAATAAATCAAAATCGAATTATCTTATAACCTTAAAAAAATAAAATAATAATATGATTTACTATTCATAAGGGTCATATTACTATTCATATTACTATTCACAAGGGTATGTTACTATTCACAAACAAAAAGTTGGTTCTATCAGACTGAAAATAAATTACTGATCATAATTGTAGATGACCATTTTTTGAAATTCAAATCATAGAAGCTGAAGAATTATGTTTAAAGGCTTGTTATAACTCTCTACTTTTTTTTGAAAAGACAGATTCATAATGTCGAAGATCAGCGAACGTACAATCGCAAATCCATGATAAGAAATGGTGTAGCAAGAGCTGGTTAACGTCATAGGGGCCTGAGGCCGCCAGTTGATGGGAAGCATTGTTTCCTTCCATTTTAGTAAAGGAGAAAGTATAGATTGAGAATCCTTGACGGAGAGAGAGGATTCTCCTGATGAGGGATCCAAAAGACTGGAGGTCACAATCGTTGAAATTGATAGCATTGATAATGGTGAGACAGTCTGATTCGAGGTTGATTTTTCCCATCCACGATCCTTGGTGAGAATCATAACTTCAAGGATGGAAGTAGCATCAGACACCACAGGTTCCCAAAAAAGAGAAGTGTGATTCATGTTTGGCCGCAATGACTTTCCCATGATGATTCCAGGCCAGGATGCCGAGGGCGACATACCCATCCTTGGGGAGAGATGCATCCACATTAATCATAAGAATCCCCTCACTTGGAGGACACCAGTGGGAGGGGAAAGAAGGGGTCCCTAAGGGATTTTGTTGACCATTGTGGTGCTTCCATCCCTCATGAAAAGGCCCGTTCAATCCAGAATTCAGGGGTTCTGTGAACTTGGTTGAAAACTGCCTCGTTGCGATAGACCCAAATGATCCAGGATAGGGTGCACAATGAACCCGCTTTAGCCGACGAGAAGGAGGAGCACTATCGCATCAAGAAGGATAGGAGGTCATAGGCCATGTCCAGTGAAGTGTCTAAAGCAGAGCCCCATTTGTTCTAAATTTCCTTATCCCCTAGGCACTGGATGATGGCATTCAAGGGGGATTCTGGGATATTCGGGCAGAAAGGGTAAGAATCGTCACTAGAAATATGCCGTAAGGTGAGAAGGCTCATGGTAGGAAGGTGCCCGTGCACACCTGCCACCAAAAGTGGCGGATTTTTGGGGGGACGTTGAGTTTCCAAATTTACTTCCAGGGCCCCCCATCCCAATAGACTGATTGGTTACCAATAGAGAGTTGGTAACCATACTTCACTTTTTAGGCTCCCGACAGGTCGTTGATCTGAAAGAGATGGTCGGGGCCTACATCTGGGACCCAGGGGGTACTTAGGATAATTATTTTGTCTCTTTCAATGAACCATGCGTGAATCTTCTCCAGACACCATCCGAGACCTTGATCGGAAAAGTGGCACCTGACAGTGGAATCTTCAAACCCTAGTTGGGCAGGGGATGAGGCCTGTACATCTTCCTCACAAATCATCCAGGGATCGGTCCAAATGTTAACAGTTTTTCCATTCCCAATCCTCTAGCCCAACCAATTTTCTAGGATACTTTAGGCCCCCCAAATGCTTCTCCAGAGGAAGCTTGGATGGGGGACAAGAGAGGAGATGCAGGAGTCCTTGTGGGGAAAGTATTTAGCTCGGAGAACGCATGCACAGAGAGATGATGGATGGTTAATCAGGTGACAAACTTGCTTAGCCAGCAGTGCGTCATTAAATTAAAAGAGATTCCGGAATCTCATACCTCCCTCAGACTTGGGTTTGCACAGTTTCTCCCGGGCAATCCAGTGGGTTATATTACTTCCATCATTCTTCCCCCACCAGAAGTTGGATGTGCGTGTGTGGATCAGGTTGACAACGACTTCCAGAAGCTTAAACCGGGACAGAAAATAGCTGGGTTAAGGGTATGTTTAAACATGGACATGGATGATAAAAATGATCCCAATAAATAATTACACATAAACAATCTCGGATAATATTGAGATTGAAGAATTACCCCTTACCTTGTACTTTCCTTTGGTTAAGGGTATGTTTAAACTCCTATATAATAACCATAGTTTGTTATTAAATTATAACAGAACCATATTAATATATATTATATCATACTTTATTCATTTATGGCTTTATACTAACCATTTAATAATAATTTCTATGTTAAAATAACATTTCGGGGAATAATCGCTTTCTTTATCATACGTGTTTTAACTTGTTATTCTTGATCGTAGAACTTATATCATGATTTAATTGATTCCAAAATATAAAAAATTATATATGTATCATATATATTTAGAATATAAGTATGTATAATAGATAAATATATGAAATAGAAAACACTATTCATGGAGATGGCAGGCCGTACGTACGCATAAACGCCGTTTCCGTTTTCATATCGTATTGAATAGAAGTAAGTGAATGAGATATATGAAAATAAACACACACACACACACATATGTATATATTTCAAGTAGAATTATTATTTCATATATTACATACTTATTAATAATATATATATTTATAATCATCATTGAATGGTGAACATGGAAATGAATCTCATAGTGTCGTGGAGACGGTAAGCCATACGTATGCACGAGCAATGATATAATTCTATTGATTGTGAAATTGTATGTAATTGGATATTATATTATATATAAAGAATCATTAACATGTTATATTTATTATTTACATCAATTATACTCATTATTATACCCATCCGAATAATGAAGTGTTGAATAACAAACTACACCACAACATGGAGATGGTAAGCCATACGTACGCACGTATATTGACTTTATCATTCATAGGATGGATAGAATAATGAATATGGTTGTACCATATTTATAATAACATCGTGGTATGTATAAGTTACTGGATTTATTATTTTGGTATGAAAACAACAAGGAAAGAGGAAGTGGAAAAACAAAAGATATTGGAACGAGGTGATGAAATAATTACCTCTTATTCGGGTGATTCCTTTTAATTTGATCAAAAGGGGACCTTAGGTTGGATTTATGATCAAATTAAGGTCTCTAGGTTGAATTTAGGGATGTTTGGAGGATATTTGAGAAGGGTTCGGCTGAGCCAAAATTCTTTGGAGGTGTGATTTTGAGAGAAGGGGAAGTACCCTTTTATAAGAGAGGTGAGGGTCACTTTAGGAAAATCTTGAAATATTATTTTATTATAAAATCATTTTCGGTTTCTAATGGATCCAAATAGATTTTTTTGGATGATAAGGTGAGAATGGGTCTAAATTCTCTCAAACAATAGGTTTTAGACAAGTTTAGGTCACCATATTAACCTTATCTTTTAGATTTAACTCTTAGTTAAATAGTTTAACTTTTACGTTGTCTTCTTGTATTTTTCTATTACATGGTTAATAAACTTACTATAAAATTCCAAGAGAAACTAAAGTTGTTTATTAATGAAATATCTATCATTATATAATTCCTTTGGCAAAACCTTATATTTTTAGGATTATTATATCATTTAATAATATAGTATTTGTTTTAAAAACTCATTTATATCAATTTTGACACTATTTAGTATTTGGTTTTTGTGAAAGTCATAAAAAGTTGATTACTTTGAAAAAAATAAATGAAATAAACCCTCACATGTCATATTAACCTAAAAAATATTTTTCTTTCTAATGAATATTTATAGTCTAATTTATCTTATGTGTAACCCTAAATTAAAAATGGTTTAGTTTTTAAATTTTGAATTCAACACTTTTAACTCTTCTTTAAATAAAATATAATAAATGTACTAATCTAACCCAAATAGATCAAAAGGATCTTATTTTTGTTCCAAGTTGATTTTTGTCAAAATACACTTATCCAATAAAATTAGGACATGTGTTGGGGTAGTTTTAATATCATTTTTACCTTACCTTATTTACTTTTAACCGTGATAAATAAAATTCAAAAGTTACTATTCACAAAAAAATTATTTTCCATCCTATTTGACAACATTTTACTTACTGATGTCAACCGTGTCTCTTAGATTTTTGAAATTCAATTCACAGAAGCGGTAAAATTACATTTTATGCAAATTTTCAAATGTGCCTAGAAGGTGGGTAAAAAGACGTTAAAATGGTTCAATAAAGTTTTATATATCTATTTTTATTATAAAATGACTCAAATTAATTAAATTGTACTAATATATGTATTATGTATCTATTTTAAGATAAAATGTTAATTAAAAATAAGTATTTAAACAAAAAAGTTGGTTTTTATGTACTGTGCAATATTTTTCACTATCAATCAAAAATTGAAAGTTTTCAGAAAAATACCAAAAATTCACCCTAAGATAATTTTAATATTCCGAATTGAAAAATGATGTATAATTTACCAAATTCAAAACATATAATTTTCATTAATTAATTTAAAATTAATTCCTATTGTCAATACCAGAAAGCGGGTTTTTGAGAAGTAAAAACTATCAAAAGATTGATATGTGTTTATGTCCAATTTAAATGTAAAATTACTTCAAATGACCAACATTGGATTAAATTATAAAAATATAATCAAATTATACTTTAAAACAATTTAAATTTATAATTTAACAATATAAATTATTTTGATTAAAAAAGTTGTTTTCAATTAGAATTTAGTATTTTTCACTATTTGTCAAAATATGAAAGTTATCAGAAAAACACCAAAAATTTATCCAAACTAAATTTTTATGTTCCAATCATAAAGAAGAAGTTTATTTTTTTCAAATTTAATATATTAAAGTTTCAAATATTGGATTTAAAAAGGGTTCTCCTTTAAAGGGTGGTAAAATTTCATTTTTTTAAAAACACTTCTTTTATGTGAAAAATTGGAATTGTTCCTATATTATGTCTAAAAAACACATAATATTAATGTTAAAATTATATAGAGTATATAAAATTCAAAATTCAGTTAATAATATTCATAAAAACTTTTTAAATGGCTAGTTTGGTAAGTCGTGGTGTGCTCAAACTCGGTGTTGCATGTGGCGCAATCTATTGAATTACTTTAAAGAGATAATGTATTATGAAATCCTGGGGGTGTTACAATAGTATTGATTGATTTGAAAAAAAATAGTAATAAGTGCATGTGAGTTTGAACCAAGTGCTCTTACATTATCCTTGCATCACCTTTGATTATGTAAATCAAGTATTTAACATTTATCGTAAATTATCGTATTTTATTATTCATCAAAAATTCAAAAATATTAGAAAAATCCCAAAAATTCACCCTAACCATTTTCAACGTATAGAATTCAAAAATGAAATCCATTTTTTGAAAATAATTTTATAAATATTATTAAATTAATTTTTAAATAAAATCTTAATTTAATCAAAAATAACAATTTTAAAACTATAAGTCATTTTTTAACCCTTTGAAAAATTAATCAAGATCTCATTATCTTATAAACTTAATAATATAAAACAATAATATGATTTACTTTTAAAAAGGGTCATATTACTATTTATAAGGGTATGTTACTATTCACCAAAAAAGCAAGTTGGTTCTATCATGCTCTAAATGACATATTGATCACAACCGGAGATGACCATTTTTTGAAATTCAAATCTTAGAAGTGGAAAAATTATGTTTAAAGGATAGTTATAAATATCTAATTGGGAAAACTTTTCATGAATTTCAATTTATTTTTAAATCGTTTGGGTGTTACATAGTGTCCCAATGAGGTCTATATCAAACACTACAATATAGTGGTTTTATTCCAAATGAAGTGATGAATGGATATTACAATTTAATATTTCATTGTGGGATTTTTATATTTATGAATAATTTTACCATTTTATCTTTTTATATGATTGTTAATATTAAGTGGATTTTACTCAAATGATTAATCATTTCTAGATAAAATTTATCCAAATTCTATTAATTTAATTTCATCTTTCGTGTTTCTTAATTAATTAATTTAATATAAGTTCAATCCATTCAAATAAAAAACTAACCATGAAACTAAAATAAATAAATAAATAAATTGGTATGATCATGAGAATTTTCAAATATTTTGTATATCTAGTAGATGATACACCAAATTTGACCCCGGTGGAATAACTCCTTGAACTTTCACTGGTTCGAGCTACACCTTTCCACCTATCCACCTATTCACCTCATGGATTGGTTTCACCTCGACTCTATCTAACCGCCTTCCCTCACTTGGATGATCCATCCATTACCTAATATTTTTCTTAAACATAGTTGAAGGGAACAAAAATATTGTTTATTAGGTTTACATAAAAGAAATTGTGAGCATGAAGGCCCTTACATAATAGAAAATGATACGACACACATGAAATTATTTTAATTTAATAATAAATAATTACATACCCATACAATTAAATTTATTTAAAAGGAATCTAATCACATTCACAGGTTCATATAAATAACCTTAAGATAAAACTAATTGAATGAAAATTATAGGATTTAAGGGTTATATATATGGCAATGAAAGTCAATATGACTGTTGGAAATATAGATGTTAGAATAGTAACTTGACAATTGGAGTTGTAAAGTGTTTTTCATGGGTAAATATCTAAATATATATAATTTAATAAATACTAATATATGGATACAAAATATGATAAATAAATATTTAAATTAATAAATATAATGTTTCATTTTATATAACATAAATAAATTATTTATTTTAGTAATTTTTTTGTCTTTAGTAGTAATACCTTAATATTTTAAATTCAATATATAATTTGTTCAAAATGTGTTCAAAATTTGGAATCACCTTGCCAAAATTAGTTAAGGGTAATTTTTTTGGTAATTTTATGAAATAACTAAATTTTTAGGTGAACAATGAAATATGTTATGCGACATATGTAGTGATATTTTCTAAAAAAATATTTATCAGTCAAATAAACTATAAAAAAATGATATATTTTATTTTTAAAATATATATAATAAATTATTTATCTTAGAAAATTGTTTTGAAGATGTTAGGGAATGGTTTATATAAAAAACATTATTTTAACATATCTATGGATAATTTTAAAACATTGATTTAATCATAATTAAAAATTTGTTTTCAAACAATAAATTCCAAATTTTGAACAAGGAATTCAAAATTTAGTTAGGGGTAATTTTTTTTAAAATAAATGAATAAATAAATAAGTAAATATGATAAAAAAATTTATAATGTTTACATAATTCAACAAAAATTTCATCCACCATGCAAGAATGACATAAGTTTGTGTAAAATAACGATGAATGTTATTCACTTTGATATATAATACCACTATTTTAAGTTGTAGTCATTAATTAATATTATATTCAATATTTTATCCCCAAATACCACTCTCCACCAAATATAAATACTCCCTCTTACCAAATTTAAAAATCACTTACAAAAATTCATCCCATTACCCAATATTTTCCAATATTCATCCTATTTATCCTTCTATAAGTATTAGAGATGTTATGGTCTCACTACACCCCAAGGATTCAAGGTATTAAATCCTTATCAAAGGAGTAACCTTTTAATAAGATCTAACCCCTTTCCATTTATTTCATTTTTTATTCTTCTGTTATTCTAGTATCACTTCGATTTTAATAAATCATAGATAAATAATTAATTACTATATCTGAATTGTATCAATTTATTTTTATACTATTATTTTTATTTATAAATATGTATATACTCTCTCTCATGTTCTCTCTCTCTCAATGCATCCTTACATGGTCAATTTTACCGCCTACAATGATGTTATATTTCTTTTCTTATCACTTACTTTATAGATGATTAGTATAAACTATATATCACCAGAAAAAACTTATAAAATTTCATTTTTTATTCTTCTATATATAATGTAACTTCTTAGTAACTAACAAAGACCAATACCCTAAAATTGAAACAAAAATATAATAATTCATTCAAAAATTTCATCATAGATTTTATATTTTAAAAAAGGTTAATAAATAATTTTAAATGGTATTAAATGATAAAAAATAAATTAAAAATTAAAGTAAAATAATTTTAAAATATTTTTTTAATAAACATAAGTTGGTTATATAGGATATATAAACATGATAAATTAATACAAGGACTAAGTTAAGGGGATTCCACATCAATTTTCCCTCAATTAGGTTTGAATTATTTATTCTCACCCTTTATTATTTAATGCCATTTGTTATGCTATATTTATGTATATTATAGTATTTATACTCCTTTTTGAATTGTTATTTATTTCCAAAATTCTATTTATGTTGATTATGAAATTTTCGGGAACTTATCACTCTACAATTTGAAAACCTCTCTTTTCTTGTATCTTATTCAAAAATATTTTAACATAATATCTATTAAACATCTAACATTATTTATAATTATTATATACTTGGTATTTATATTCCCTTCTATGAATTCCAACTCAATTAATGCTTACTAAAAATATAACAATACTTTTGAGAGGATCATTCCCTTGTCTTCCATCAATTTCATCTCATTTAAAAATTTGAATCACTTTATTTTATTTATATACATAATATTATTTCTTTTATGAAAAGAGAATCATATCAATTATATCCCCTTTATTTCATGGTTATTTTATCGATATTTATACCATTTTATCCATGATTTTTCCATGTCATGATATATGTAATTCATATAAAACCTTTTTTTTCAATATTGTATATCTATGTTATAATTATTTATTGATGTATGAGTATTGTAATTTTTGATTTTTTTATGTGAAACAAATTATTTTAAACATATTATGATATGAAATGTGGGCTTGAAATTAGATTTCCCTGTAATACACACTATAGGAAATTTAAAATTTGGTGGGAGTTATTTTTGGATATAGCTGTGGTTTAAACCGCCGTTAAATTGGGTGCCGGGAAACTATAGGTGGATGTTTATGGGAACCATCGTAGTTGGAGAATTTTGCGGCAGTTATAATGTATTTAGCGGTAGTTTTGTGGTCAGGGGATTACTCTTTTTAGCGGCGGTTAAAACCGCCACTAAATTTAAGATCGTAGCGGCGGTTAGAACCGCAGCTAATAGAAAAATACCGACATTTAGAGGTATTTAAAGCCGCCTATAAATATACCTATTACAGTTAGCAGTAGTTAAAACCATATTTAAAAACAAATTTACAAAAAAAGTAGTTTTTGCAGTCCCTGTACCAGTGCCCTGAAAAAAACCATTCCACGAATACAAAAAAGACCAACAGAATACATACTATAGTCAATATGAAAAGAGATGATTAACTAAGCACAACCAAATGCATCGTTCAGTGGGTAAAGGAATGCAGATAAACATATCACATGTCCATTAGAACTTTAAACAAAATTTTAAACAAGCCTATATGTCATATTTCATGAAAACAATTTCAAGCCTAGGTTCAACCTATTCCATCTATACCAGTTCCAACCCTGACATAACCATTCATATCAACATACATCCCACTATCATTGGTGATAACTACTCCAAAAACTCAGGCCTTCCTACGCATACCTCATCAACCAATATCCATCCCAAGATCACATTACATCACATATAAAGGCCTACATCCAGAGAAATAAAAAGACAAAAAACATCAAATAGAGTCAACATGGAATGTAGTCCCTAAAATAACAATCCATCAATCATAAGAAAATGGGCTTACTCGACACCATAAATTTATCTTTATCGAACTAATTGTTCAATTAAAGTCTTGGATTAAACAATTTATTTATGATATGTTACTAATATTGAAAATATAAATTAACTAGAATGTCCACCATTAAATATTCTTGTTTAAATAAAATTTAAAGAATAAATTAACAATAATATTCCTCTAATATTAAAAACAACATGAATTATCAGCTTCATTATCTTTATGAAATTCTGTTTACATATTGATGAACAATTTATATAAACATGCATTAGGCATCAATTTATTTCCATAAAATTTTAATTAATAATATAGAAGTTAAAAATCCATATTTTATTATTTTGGAAACCAATTATAACCAAAATTACATTTCACAATGATTTTCATCATATTATACATTATGGGAACTTGGGTTGATATCCAATCCTTGGTTGAGTTCACATACAAATAAAACCAGAATTCAATTCAAAATACACATTTTTATGCTCTTTATGATTGGATGTTTCACTCACTAATATGTAATCATTAGGATGGGAGGTAGTAATTGTGGGTCGTTCGTGATTTTATAGTCATTTGTGAGATTATACTAGATCAAGAATCATTTAATCACTTGTCATTTAAAATATAGATCATATGAAAATAGTAGGAGGCAACACGTGGAATTCATTGCGGGTGTCTGAGTTTTATTATGGGAGACTCTTCAATTAGGGAATCAATAATTGCAGAAGCCAAGGATGCTGGCACCGATGTTTATTGGGCTGTTCAGGATTATCAACAGTGTCATGATAGTGAAATTCTATTTGGAGTTTCCCCGAAAATATCAAGGAATGCATGATGTTTTAAATGTCTCTTATATTTAGTTGTACATTATTGATAAAAATTATGTGATAAACTATGAAGAATTTAAATTAGAGCCTTACCCAACATTTGTGGTGCGCTCGGTGTGTATCATGGACTATAGTGAGAAAATGTTTTGAAGAAAGCTGATTTCACTTCTTAGAGTCATATGGGAGCATGGACGTATGTATAAAGAGTCTTACAAGTGATAATATGATGTGTGGGCTCAATAGCCCTAGTTTTTTGGGTGTGAAATATAGAGGTACTACTCAAGGATGATAAATCATCAGAGGGGGAGATTATAATGACTTGAAGTTTTCAAGGGGCCTTAATATTTACATTCTACCCTTCTTAAATTATTTCTGAGATATTATTTAATTTGTGAATTTTTAGGTTGTTTGTTTTTTGGGTTTAATCTTTATAGAGGCCTCTAAATGGTTTCATGATAGGAACATGGTCATGTGAAACCATGTGGTTCTATCAAAAAAACCATGTGGCTTGGTTGAAGAAGGATACTAGGTGGGGCATGGTTGGAACACAATTAGAGACGATCATGAATCATTTACCTTGAAATATATGTGTCTCGAAATAGAGGAAAAAATAATTATCAGCACACAATTTATCAAATGAGAATATTCATTCATTGATGATGTGCTAGAATCTTATATTCAAATAAGGAATAATGGAGAGAAATGAGTCCCAGTGAAAGTAGAAAAGACCAAGAGTATCATGAATACCAGGGAAAGTAAAAAAATTTGATGTTCAATATTTTTAAATGTTAGAAATGGAAATGTAGTGGTAAATTCATTGGGCTTGAAAATGTAAGATATGGGAGAAATAATTTCATTATTTTAATAGAATATCTTATATTCACTATAAGACTTGTTGGTAGGTGTAGTTGAGGGTTTAGGGAAATCAATGTGGGTATCCTTAGAGATGATGTTTCATTGGTTAAACAAGTAAAGACAAGTTAGAATATTGTTCTGGAATGTATCATGATGTGTGATAGGTTGGAAGAATGTGAAACTATTTTAGGATCGAAATTTGATATACATAGAGTGTTTATAGTTCGTAGCATGGTAATGGTCACATATTTTATGAGAGATGAGTTTATGAGATCATATAATGCTTTGAAGTGGGATGTTCACCCAGGGCTGACAAACCAAATAAATTTTTGAAAAATGAATCACAAAAAATGAATCATCATAATAAAGAATCAACATATATGGTGCATACCAAGCTCGAGAAATCAAGACATAAAAGGAAACATCAGAAATAAATAAAATACATAAAAGGAAACATGATAAATCAAGAAAATGTTTGGTCATGAAATTTTTTGGTGGAAACTATGTTCCACACATGATACATATACAGACCGGATGTTACCATATTTGTCCAACATATATAAAATACAACTAATCATGGCCCAATGATGAACACATATCGTCACCCTCTCCACCTCTATCTCTACTTCATGATACCACCTATAAGAAAATTATATTGGAAATTAAATAGTGTTGCATATTTATATTTATTGAAACCAATAAAAGTTTGAAAACTAAATGATTTTGAATTTTTGTGACTTACCTGCTCACCACTAATCGATGCAATACTACTGGGGGAATATCTGCTAATATATACCAGTCAACGCTTTCTACAAAGCGGATATCTGAGCCCCCTAGTCTTGAACTGTGTTTTGTAGAGAATAAATCTCTCTCTGAGTATCTCTAGGTATAGACTGACTACAAATAGGAGTAGATGCAGCTACAATCCCTGGTGGCCTTCCAAAGACCTCATATGGTATGGGTCCCAAACCCATCCCTGCACTCTACTAGGATGCTCCTTCCCAAGGACTTTAGCAACCAAGTCATCCTGGGATACTGAGTTGGACTACCCAGGATTGGTATCCTATAGTTCATTAATTTTTACCTATAAATAAAATATCAATATATATTAACACAGTAAAAACTGATAATAAGTTATTATAATGAAAAAATGAGTTCATACCCCAACTTCTTTGGCAGGCGCATTAACAAAACTTCCATCAATTTTTTTTGTGAACATCCAACCACACATTAGTTTAGGATGCTTCGTTCCCTAAAATATATGAATATATTAAACAAAGATAACTAAACAATTTAATATATTAAATAGATAATATTGTATTATAAATATTTAAACAAATGAAAAGATTACTAGAGTCGATCAGCTTCTAGAAAATATTTTTGACCCCGTAGTGTGTGGGATGACTTGCTTAGCCCGACTTGATGCATTATTTCTTGGGATATCTTAAAATAAATAAAATAAAATTTAATAGTAATGTATTGAATGTCATATCCTATTTATATAAATTTAGAAATGTAAAATGAGGTTAATATAATAATATATATATTTAAATACCATATGAATTTCACCACGATGTCTGTTATTAAAAAATTTCCACTATTATTTGGGTACCCCATTGGGTAGCTTCTCATACATTTGTTAGACGGTCAATGAAGTATCGCTGAAATTGTTCCACAATCTTCATTTGAATTATTTCCATTTCTTACCAAGATTTTTCAATATCCACTTTCGTGCTATCACATCAGAAACTGTAAAGTGGAAAAACATATGTATAAAGAAATTTATTTTGAACATATTAATAACATGACATTCAATTAAACCATAATGTATTAAAATTACCTTTATTTGGGAATCAAAAACTCGATTTTTCCAACTTGGAGGCATATGTCTCCAATCATCATAAGAAATAGGAAGAGAAATTGGCTCCACCTCCAGCTGGCCTAGAATTTGGCCAAGTAATCTTACGACGTCATCCGTAGAGACCCCTTATGAATCAAATGGGAAAACTACATTCTCTCCATTCACATTCCACACATATGAAATTTTTATCTTTTTCTCCATAGCTGCATTTTTCCATATTTAATGAACAAACAATTAGTATAAAAAAAGTGCAATAAATTTATTTATATTAAAATTTGTACCTATAACAGTGAACCTATAGTATGCCCTTGATGAACTAGAAGTGGCGTGCCACCACCGCACTGATGAGGCTGTGGAAGGGGGAGTCGACGACTCAATTTCTAAAGGGATTCTCATAGAGGGTATGAGAGATGGTGCATGGGGAGATGGTGTAGGGGGCCAGGCAGCTGGTGGCTTAGATACCGTAGGGAGGGAGACATATGGATCTTTATCTATCGCAGTAGTGGATGAAACAATGTATTGATTTTTCCTTAGAATTACTGTCATTTAATAAAATAAAATTAAGTTCAGAACATATATTTCAAAAAAATTATGCAAAAAAATAAAATAAAAATGGTAATAGATTCCCAGTACTAACAAACAAAATATACATAAAAATGATAATGAATGACTGCACAAATGAAATAAGTGGTTTATGAATGAATAAATAAATATAAATACAATCATTTTCCCCTTCAATCATGTCAGTTTACTACTCCATTACTTCATCCACTTCATTCATCTTTTCTAGATTAATATTTTCAATATCATGATTAACAAATTGTTGAACCCTCTGGAGAATTAGTTGAACTTATATTTTGATAATCCCAATTATGCTCAATTATAGTTTGATAATCCCTATATTGATTAAGGATTAATTACTTATTTCAGTATTTCTGTACACCATGCACATATTCATATATTATAATATTTATATTATCTTCAGAGAATTCGATTACTGGATGGATATATATTCTAACTTAACCCATTCTGCCAATAGAATGCTTAAACAGACAAGTGGTCACCGTTACAGAACAAAGCTACCAATTTGTAAAGTCTACCGTTACGTGAAGGTCATCGATACATAAAGTACACCGGTACTACAAGTCAACCATTACGTGAAGGTCACTGATATATCAAGTCCACCGGTACAACAAGTCTGCCATTATGTGAAGGTCATCGATACAGACAAGTCACCGTTATTCAAGCCTACCGATACAGACAAGTCATCGTTATTCAATCCTACTGTTACAGACAAGTTACTGAAGGAAGTCTACCGATAGAAAGGCTACCGTTACACGAAAGGTCACCGGTACATTAAGTCTATCGCTACCGATCAAGCCTACCGACAGACATGAAGTCTACCAATAGAAAGTCTACCATTATACAAGCGGTTACCGATACAAAGACTTACCGATACACAAGGCTACCGATATCCAAAGCTACCGTTCCAGAGAATCCGATGCTGCCTTAATTTCATTATCTTTGTTTAATCTATCCAACGGTCATATCAGGTATATTTTAATGCTCTGTAATTTATTTAATGAAGGTTGTTGGATGTCAGGGAACAGTACCTCGTACCTGCAAAAAGAAATCATTTCTTTTGCAGGAGCTCGTTCTATAAAAGTCCCTGCTCCTGTACAAGAGACGATATACGATATACGAGATACAAGGAAAATACAGAAGTGATACAAGTGACATGCATAAGAAGAGCTCATACAGATATACATGCACAACCAACAATACACAGAAGCTCATACACACTCAAGCTTACTCAGGAAGAGTTATTTACTTTCACGAGGATTTTGAAGAACATCATCGACTATATTTTCACTGTCTCTGAACCTGGATATCAAGCAGATGACACTCTGTTTTCCAGAAAGAAACCAGAAGAGGACTCAGAACCATTTCTGATCAAATCCTAAGGAGTCCAGAGCTACACTGCAATCACTAGAGCCATTCTAAACTCAATATCCTACTGAGTGATTTATTATTTACATTACAAGTAGTGTGTGTCATCATTTTTAATTTACACATACACTATCTCTTGAACCTTAACTGGAGGATCTGTAAATCCTCATTAAAACTACTTACATCTTCTATTTCCCACTGTGGATAGTGGTAGAGGTCGTGTGTGACCTGGACAGCTGTATTTGCTGTTGTTTTTGTTTCTCATGAAGAACTGTGGTTGAGGTCTTTGACCTGGACAATTGTAAACTGTTGTGAACCCCGATACAGGGTGCGGATCAAATTTATATAAATTTTTGAGAGGACTAAGTCTCAGCTTGAGACTGAACCTCTTAGTTATATCTGCTGTTCTTTATTTAGTTTTATCTAAAACCTTTTTATTCCGCTGCTAAGTGCTTTAAAACTTAAACTATTTTTCAAAGTTACTCTGATAATTGAATTAGAAAGTGTTTTCATTACTTAAAAATCATTAGGTTAGTTTCAAAAGCTAATATGTTCTTCTGATTAGATTAATTGGGAATTAATCAATCCCTTGAGAACCTAACTGAAAGATTTCTTTAGTTCAAATTCACTACAATTCAATTAGTATTTTAAATTGGGGGATTTTAGTAAAGGATTTTAAACATAAATTTGAATTGGAACTCAATTCACCCCCCCCTCTTGAGTGTCCACTCTGACCAAAATTTGGTATTAGAGGTTTAAAATATTTTCTGAAGTACTCTATTTTTCAACTGTGATTTTAGTTCTATTTTAAAGTTCTTAAATTTTTTGTTATTTCTAATTTTTTTTCTCTTTAAATTTTTTGTTTCAACCTAGTTATCATGGATAACAGAATTGAAGGTGTTTCTAATAATAGACCACCATTTTCAATGGAAACAACTATGCTCAGTGGAAGATTAAGATGAAAATTCATTTAGATAGCATGGGTTTTGATATTTGGACTGCCATAGAATCAGAATTTAAAATTCCCACTACTGTTAGATCTTCTTGGAATGAAGCTACTAAGACAACTTACAATAATAATTTCAAAGCTATGAATGCTCTGTATTGTGCTTTAGGAGATGAGGAATTTAATAGAATATCTTCTTGTAAGACTGCATATGAAATTTGGGATACTTTAAGTGTTTCTCATTAAGGAACAACTAGTGTTAAGGAAATGAGATTGAACACCTATACTATTAAATATGATAATTATAAGACAAAGCCTGATGAAACCATTTCTGATATGTATCTCAGGTTTAACGAAATTTTCCATACAATGATCTCACTAGGAAATGACGTTTCATCAAAGGAGAAGATCATGAGAATTTTGAGATGCCTACATGAAAGATAGAAGGGAACTTCTGTTTCAATCAGAGAATCTTGTGATATTGGTAAACTGCCAGTCAAGGAACTTATTGGTAAGTTGATGATGTATGAAGAAGAACTTAAGTTAAAAAAAGAAGAAGAAGATGAACCAAAAAGGAATTCAGTTGCCTTCAAGATATCTACTTCAAAGAATAAGGATAAGGAGAAACTTCAAGCTGTACGTGATAGCTCAAGTTGTGAAGAAAGTGAAAGTGTATCTGACAGTGATGCAGAAATGGATCACATAGCCATAAGATTTAAGAAGTTTTATAGGAAGAAGAAGTTTTTCAGAAAATCAAATTACAATGGTAAGTATGACAACAAGGGGCACTGGAAAAAGGACTGAAAGAAATATGACAAATCTGATGAAGTTTTCTGCTATGAATGCAAAAGAAAAGGACATATAAAAGCAGACTTTACAAAGATGAAATACAAGAAGAATCATGAGTATAAGGACAACAAGTATACGAAAGCCATGAAGGCTACTTGGAGTGCTTATGAGGATAGCTCCAATGAATCTGAATCTTCTGAGACTGAAAACAGAAATAAGGGAAACATGTGTTTTATGACCAAAACTTCTGAGGTAACATCTGAAACTCCTGCTTTAAATACATATTATTCTGAAGATGATTTTGATTATGAAAATATGTCAAAATATGAACTGTTTGAATACTGTGATATGTTGGAAGAAACCTGTAATGAGCTGAAAGACAAATAAAATGGTTTAAAGAAACAATAGGCTTTAACTGTTAAACGTAATTCTAATCTTGACATACAAATGGAAAAGAATTATCAGTTGCTTAAATAAAACACTGAACTAAAATTTTCAAATGAACAACTTAGGAAGGATTTAGAAAAGTTTACAAATGGAAAAGATACTCTTACTCAAATTCTAGGTAAGCAGATTGCACCTAGATATACTATTGGTATAGGATACCGACTTGGACAAAGAAAAATTACCAAAACTAGATTTATTTCTAAATCTAGACAGAATGTAGATAGTTATAGTTCTATAAGTCCATATGCTTCAACTATTTATATTCATAGTTACAGATCTAACAAGGTTTATCTTTCAAAATATGTTGATTCTACAAATTTTATGAGACCCATAAGAAAAATTTGGGTACCTAAAGTGTTATTGGCTAACCTGTCTGGACCCAAGAAAATCTAGGTACCAAAATCATTTCCTATCTAAATCTGTTTTGTAGGGAACCTGCTTAAAGAGCTCCTGTAGAAAGACTTGGTACTTGGAAAGTGGATGTTCAAGACACATGTCAGGAGAATTCTCATGATTTAAAAGCTTAGTCAGAGTTGATGGAGGTTTTTTCACCTTTGGTGATAATTCTAAAGGGAAAATCATCAGCTTAGGCCAGATTGGTAACACTGACTCAGTATTAATTTCTAAAGTTCTGTTTATTGATGGACTTAAGTATAATTTACTAAGTATTTCTCAGTTATGTGATGATGGTTTTAATGTTAAATTTGAAAATAATTCTTGAAATTTTTTTAATTCTAAAAATGCTTTAGTATTTTCTTCTTTGAGAAATGAAAATGTCTATGCTGTTGATTTAAATTCTTTAGCTATGCAAAATATTACTTGTTTAAATGCTTTTCACAAAGAGTCTTGGATTTGGCACAGAATATTAGGACACTGCAATATACATTTACTTAGAAAACTTACTAGGAAGAACTTAGTTAGAGACCTACCAAAACATGAATTCCCAGCAGATAAAGTTTGTAATCCCTATCAAAAGGGAAAGCAACATAAAGTTTCTTTCAAATAAAAGAAAGAAGTGTCAAATTCTCAACCTCTCGAGTTGGTTCACATGGATTTTTTGGACCTTCTAGAGTTTCTAGTTTAAATGGGAAGCACTATGTCTATGTTCTAGTAGATGACGATTCTAGGTATACTTGGGTATATTTTCTAGCTCAAAAAAGTGAAGCTTGTTCTTACTTTGTTAAATATTCCAAGTATGTAGAGAACCTTAGTGGACTTAATATTAAAACCTTGAGAAGTGATCATGGCTGTGAGTTTGAGAATAATGAGTTTGAATCCTACTGCTCCAACAATGGCTATAGTCATAATTTCTCTGCCCCTAGGACACCTCAGTAAAATGGTGTAGTAGAAAGGAGGAATAGAACCCTTTAGGAAATTGCCAGAACCATGCTCAATGAGTATGACCTATCTATTTATTTTTGGGCTAAAGCTGTCAATACAGCTTGTTATATTATCAATAGAGTCTTGATCAGACCTGTTCTTAAGAAGACCCCTTATGAGATGTGGAACCATAGAAAACATAAGGTTAACTACTTCAGAGTTTTTGGTTGCAAAGTATTTATTCTTAATACCAAAGATAATCTTGACAAGTTTGCATCCAAGAGTGATGAATGAATTTTCCTAGGTTACTCTATTTCTAGTAAAGCCTGTAGAGTTTTCAATAATAGAACAAAATGTGTGGAGGAATCTGTTCACATCAAATTTGATGAAACTGACCCACATGACCCTAAGAACTCTCTTGAAAATCTTGAATATGATCTCTCTGTTTTGAACCATAATGATAAAGACAGTGGACCTATAGTTAAAACATCAAGTTCTAGAAATTTTCCAGAACCTGCTTCTGTTGATTCCCAAACTGTTGATGAACCTGAAATCTCTAGCACTACCTTTTCAAGACCAACTAGGATCCTAAAGAACAATCCTTTAGATGCTGTTGTAGGTAATCTAGATAGAGGAATATTGACTAGAGCTTCTCTAAGAAATTAGATTGAACATCAAGCCTTTCTTTCACAGTTAGAACCTAAAAATATCAATGATTCTATCAATGATGAATTTTGGGTAATGGCTATGCAAGAAGAACTAAATAAATTTGAAAGAAATAAAGTCTAGGAATTAGTAGAAAGTCCTAAGGACACTTTAACCATAGGCACAATGTGGGTGTTTAGAAACTAATTTGATAAATCTGGAAACATCATTAGAAACAAAGATAGACTAGTTGCATAAGGTTACAATCAAGAAGAAGGAATTGACTATGAGGAAACCTTTGCAGCTGTAGCTAAATTAGAGGCAATTAGGATCTTACTTTCCTTTGCATCACATCTGAATTTCAAGTTATATCAAATGGATGTGAAAAGTGATTTCCTAAATGGTTTTATTGTTGAAGATGTTTTTTTAGAAAAACCACCTGGTTTCTCAAATCCTCACTTTCAAAATCATGTTTTTAAACTTTCTAAAGCTTTATATGGTTTAAAACAAGCTCCAAGATCTTGGTATGAAAGACTCACATATTTTCTTATTTCAAAAGGATTTACAAAAGGAATTGCTGATCCCACTCTTTTTATAAAAATAATTTCAAAAGATGTTTTAATAGTACAAATCTATGTTGATGATATTATTTTTGGATCTTCTAAAAATTCTTTATGTACTAATTTTTGGAAGGTTATGCAAAATGAGTTTGAAATGAGCTTAATGGGAGAGCTTAAGTACTTTCTTGGATTTCAAATATTTCAAACTAAAGATGGTATTATTTTGAATCAGAGTAAATATACTAAGGATTTATTAAAACATTTTGGTTTGGATAGTATTAAGGGATGTGATACACCTATGAGTACCACCTGTAAATTAGATATTGATGAAACTGGGAAACCAGTTGATCAAACTAATTACAGAGGTATGATTGGGAGTTTACTTTATCTTACTGCTTGTCGACCTGATATTATGTTTAGTGTATTTATGTGTGATAGATTTCAAGATAACCCTAAAGAGTCACACTTTCTTGCTATTAAAAGGATTTTCAAATATCTTAAATATACTGCTAATTTGGGACTGTTTTACCCAAAAGGACAATCATTTGATTTAATAAGTTATTCAGATGCTGACTTTGCTGGATGCAAGTTAGATAGAAAGAGCACATCTAGAGCATGTCATTTACTTGGAAAGTCACTAGTATCATGGTGTAGTAAGAAACAGAACTCAATTGCATTATCTACGGCGGAAGCAGAGTATATAGCTGCTGGTAGTTGCTGTGCACAGATTCTGTGGATGAAACACACTTTATTGGACTATGGATTTGATTTTAAACATGTTTCAATTAACTGTGATAACACTAGTGTGATCAACATCTCAAAGAACCCTGTGTCTCACTCTAGAACCAAACACATTGATGTTAGACACCACTTTCTAAGAGATCATTATAAAAGAGGTGATACAACCCTTGAATTTATAGGCACTGAACTCCAATTAGCTGATATTTTCACTAAGCCTTTAAGTTTAGAAATATTGAGTTTCATTAGACACGAATTAGGAATGATAACTTACTCTAAAACCGTTAGGATAAACCTCACCGTTAGGATAAACCTCACCATTAGGACAAACCTCACCATTAGGATAAACCTCACTGTTAGGAAAAACCTCACCGTTAGGACAAACCTCACCGTTTGGACAAACCTCACCGTTTGGACAAACCTCACCGTTAGTAGAAACCTCACCGTTAGGACAAAACCTCACCGTTAGGAGAAACCTCACCGTTAGGACAAACCTCACCGTTAGGAGAAACCTAACCATTAGGAAAAACCTCACCATTAGGAGAAACCTCACCGTTAGAAGAATCCTCACCATTAGGAAAAGCCTCACCGTTAGGACAAACCTCACTGTTAGGATATACCTCACCGTTTAAGGACACCTCATTGGTACATCTCTCGTGCTATTTTAAATTTTCGTATTAAGGCCAAGACTTCGAACTGTTTTTAATATGAGGTTTATTTTATATGTGAATCCTAAATGATATTATACCTAACTCTAGACATCACTCAATCACTGCGAACCCATCTGTTTAAAACCCTCCTACATAAAACCTCTCAAGCTTGCAAAACCCTAAGCCTCAGAATCTAAAATGGCCCATGTGAAGTGACCCTCAGTGGATGAAGGGAGTGATGTGCTGCAAGCTAAGAAGCAGAAAGTAACCAATGCTGGTGCTAGTGGAAGCACTAAAGGTGTTGTTCAAAGGAATCCTGTGAATCTACATTTATCGAAGCGAGAAATTGTAGTGGAAAAGGAGTTTTGTGCGGAATGGCTGTTGGAAAGCAAGTCCTTGATTCTGAAGACCTTACAAGAACAAGGATGGCTTGAATGCTTCATGAACAATAATGGACCATATTATCCAGTACTGGTAAAGGAGTTCTATGAGTTGGTCTGTTTTAAGATTTCAAAAGTGGAGAATAGGATGATTTCATTTGTGAATGGTCAACATTTTTTGTTTTAATCAGTTGAATGGGCTGAGAACCTTAGAGTTCCTCATAGTGGTGATTATGGATTTTATTCAAAATCCATACCTACTGCTAGTGACTTTTTCAAATACGAGGATGCCTTGTTGGAATTGACAGGAAATGGAACCCCTATAAAGGTCATTGCTGCAGAAATGGAAGGGGAGGATAAACTAATTTTCAAGTTCATTCAGCATGTGATTTTTCGAAGGAGAGGATATTTTTCTACCCTCAGATTTCAGGATATTTATTTGTTGTATCTATTAAAGCATGGAGTAAAGGTGAATTTGTGCAGATTGCTAATGATTCAGATTGAGGATATGACTAGACCGAAGTCTAAGTCCAATGCACTTTTCTTTTATAAGTTGATTTCTATTATGTTGAAGGCAAAGGAGGTAGCTGGACCTCAGGATGAAACTGTTGTGGTTAAGGATAACTTTTGCCTCACCAGGACTGTTTTTAAGTTTATGAAAGTTAGCTGGAACCCTTGGAAGAAATCATGGGTTAATGATGATGGTAAAGTCTATGACAAGTACACTCCTGTGGACCATCCTTCTAGACCAAAGGATGTTAGGGATCCTGGTCTTGGACCAGATGAGCCAGAACATGTCTACAGTGATAATGAAGCTGAAGCCGAGGAGGAAGAGACATCAGTTGAGGAAGGAGGAGACCCAGATTTACCTCCTAGTCTTGTGCACCAAAATATTTCCCATGGAGCAGCTAGCCCTCCAAAAGAACTACCAAGGAGAGAAACTATTCTGAAGGACAATGATACTGAGACCACATAAGAAGGAGAATAAACATATCAATATGTTGTTAAGGACACCTCTGAAGAGGATGAGGCAACCAAATCTTATCATTTTGTTAATGGAGAAAAGGAGGTTGCTAATGAAGCAAATGATGAGGAAAATAAAGAAGAAGAGCTCAGTTTGAGCCCTCTGATAGATAGTACAGTCAAGTTTGTGCCTGATTAGGAAGTATAAGTGGCACCTACTGCCATTACTGACGGAGTCATTGATGAATTAGAAAATGATAGGACTAACCCCACTATTGAACTATCAGAGAAAATGGTTGTTGATTCTGCTGAAGTTGTAGAGGAAGTTGTAGAATTACCTCAAGCAGAACAGCTGGAGGAGATTCCTCAGGTGAATTCTCTAAGTGAGGGGGAGCATCTTGGTTCAGTTTCTGTGTTGTATGACATTGAAGGTTGGACATAAGATCCAAGATATATGGTACTTGGACTCAATTATGGAGATTCGGATGAGGAAGACCAGCCTCAAAGGGAATCAGTTATCCTACCCGCTGTGGCTGAAAATTTGGAAACATAGGAGGACCTTGAGTCCTTAAAGTCTGAAATGAAAGAATCACTGAGAGAATCAGTGGTAGATTTGAAGAAAAGCCTGGTTGATGAGATGAGGAGTGTGGAGAAATACCTAGAGCTATCTCTGGGATGTGTTGTGTCTAGTCCAGTGAAGGAAATGATGGATGAAGTTAAAGTATGCCATACTCAAATTGAGAGTTGGACATGAGATGTGGTTTCTCTAAGACAATATATTGCTTCGTTGACTGCCATGAATAGATCTCAAACCCAAGTGAATACTGATATCAGATATATCAAATAATTAGTCAAGAAATTTGTGGAAGTATTTTAGGATTTTAAGAAATCAGTCAAAGAACATTTGAACAGTCAAGATGAACTTGTTCAGAAGGTGGTTAGTAATCTGACACAATCTTTCATGGAGATAGTATCCTTTTCAGTTAAACCCCTTCCCTCATCTAGCTCCACTTTGAATCTTGACCAGATCAGAACTGTTATCCAGGAAGAGTTGGCTAAGGATAGTACCAGTGGAACCTCAGATACTCAGATCCTTGCTACCACTAGGGAAGTTAGTAGTTTTGTTCGTGATCACTTATGGGTAGCTACTATTTCTCAAGAGGCAATTAAGAATAAGGTGGATTCTTACTTTGAGAAGTTCTATACCAAACATAAAATGATCAATCATTTAAAGCTCTTGATGGAGAATATGAATTTGCCTCCAGTGACTCAAGCTTTCAGAGAAAAGGTTAGTAAGCTCAGGGAGCTTACTCCTACCTTGGATAAATTCATCGAAAATCAGGATGATTTTGTGTCAGCAATGGAGAGAGGAGTTAGTATTATTATGGATTTCAGGAACTTGTTGCTACCATTATTGCATGTGGATGCCAGACCTGTGATTG
Organism: Viscum album; assembly: GCA_963277665.1. Classification (NCBI taxonomy): domain Eukaryota; kingdom Viridiplantae; phylum Streptophyta; class Magnoliopsida; order Santalales; family Viscaceae; genus Viscum; species Viscum album. The sequence goes on from OY728125.1 coordinate 1,840,625,375, forward strand.
TACCTCCTGTGCTTCCTGCCTCTCCCTCTGGGAGTACACCTCAATTGACTTCAGTTCAGGCTATTCGAAGCTTAACTCCTATGATCACACAGAGAAGCACATATTTCATATCTGATATAGTTTCAGTGTCTGACCCTTCAGTTGTTCTTTCAGCTATTCCCAAGCCATCTACTCAATCTGAACCTGCACCCTCTTCTAGTCCAAAGGGAAAGACTCTTGTTTAAGAGGAAGATTGAGTGATTCAAGATATTTTTGATAGGATTCACTTGTATTTTTGTCATGCTGACTTTATCAGTTTGTACCTTTTATGATTCAATGGAAATTTACTCTTACATTCTCCACTTTACTATGTTTCTGTGTAATCAGTTCTCTTTTTGTCTCTACATTTCTCTAATTCTACCCTTCTTTTTTTTAATCACAAAGGGGGAGAAAATGAAACAAATGAGAACTGTCAGTGCAATTTCAAGGTGGAGAAAAATGAGAACTTTGTTTTAAAAGTTTTTATATGAAATTTTTCCTCTTCAACCATTTTAATTTTCTTAATACTTTTGCATAAGTTGTGATTATTAAAAAGGGGGAGATTGTTGAATCCTCTAGAGAATTAGTTGAACTTATATTTTGATAATCCCAATTATGATCAATTGTAGTTTTATAATCCCTATATTGATTAATGATTAATTACTTATTTTAGTATTTCTGTACACCATGCACATATTCATATATTATAATATTTATATTATCTTCAAAGAATTTGGTTACTGGATGGATATATATTCTAACTTAACCCATTCTGCCAATATAATGCTTAAACAGACAAGTGGTCACCGTTACAGAACAAAGCTACCGATTTGTAAAGTCTACCGTTACGTGAAGGTCACCGATACATCAAGTCCACCGGTACAACAAGTCTACCATTACGTGAAGGTCACCGATACATAAGGTCCACCGGTACAACAAGTCTACTGTTACGTAAAGGTCACCGATACAGACAAGTCACCGTTATTCAAGACTACTGATACAGACAAGTCATCGTTATTCAAGCCTACCGTTACAGACAAGTTACTGAAGGAAGTCTACCGATAGAAAGGCTACCGTTACACAAAAGGTCACCGGTACATTAAGTCTACCACTACCGATCAAGCCTACCGACAGACATGAAGTCTACCGATATAAAGGCTACCGTTATACAAGAGGTTACCGATACAAAGACTTACCGATACACAAGGCTATCGATATCCAAAGATACCATTCTAGAGAATCTGACGCTGCCTTAATTTCTTTATCTTTGTTTAATCTAACCAATGGTCATATCAGGTATATTTTAATGATCTATCATTTATTTAATGAAGGTTGTTGGATGTTAGGGAACCGTACCTCATACCTGCAAAAAGAAATCATTTCTTTTGCTGGAGCTCATGCTATAAAAGTCCCTGTTGCTGTACAAGAGACGATATACGATATACGAGATACAAGGAAAATACAGAAGTGATACAAGTGACATGAACAAAAAAGCTCATACAAATATACATGAACAACCAAGAAGACACAGAAGCTCATACACACTCAAGCTTACTCAAGAAGAGTTATTTACTTTCACGAGGATTTTGAAGAACATCATCGACTACATTTTCACTGTCTCTGAACCTGGATGTCAAGAAGACGACACTCTGTTTTCCAGACAGAAACCAGTAGAGGACTTAGAACCATTTCTGATCAAATCCGACGGATTCTAGAGCTACACTGCAATCACTATAGCCATTATAAACTCTATATCTTGTTCAGTGATTTATTATTTACATTACGAACAGTGTGTGTCATCAGTTTTAATTTACACATACAATGTCTCCTGAAACTTAACTGGAGGATCTGTAAATCCTCATACAAACTCCTTACATCTTCTATTTCCTACTGTGGATAGTGGTAGAGGTCGTGTGTGACCTGGACAACTGTATTTGCTGTTGTTTTTGTTTCCCACGAAGAACTGTGGTAGAGGTCTTTGACCTAGACAGTTGAAAACTGTTGTGAAGCCTGATCCAGGGTGTGGATCAAATTTATATAAATTGTTGAGAGTAATAAGTCTCATCTTGAGACTGAACCTCTTGGTTATATCTACTGTTCTTTATTTAGTTTTATCTAAAACCTTTTTATTCCACTGCTAAGTGCTTTAAAACTTAAACTATTTTTCAAAGTTACTATGATAATTGAATTAGCAAGTGTTTGCATTACCTGTAAATCATTAGGTTAGTTTCAAAAGCTAATATGATCTTCTGATTAGATTAACTTAGAATTAATCAATCCCTTGAGAACCTAACTGAAAGTTTTCTTTAGTTCAAATTCACTACAATTCAATTAGTATTTTAAATTGGGGGATTTTAGTAAAGGATTTTAAACAGAAATTTTAATTGGAACTCAATTCACCCCCCCTCTTGAGTGTCCACTCCGACCAACACAAATAGTTATGCTTCTTTTTGTTTATGATATTCAATTTAAGAGGTCAAATATTCCACTTCATCACCCATATCATACAAATCTCTTTGTATTACATGAGAAACTACACTCCACCCTTCATCCACAACATCATTCACATAATATACCATTTTTTCATGATATGATAAGATATATGGATCATGAAGTTCATGATCACCAACATCCATCAAGTGAGAGAAGTTTACAGAAGTAAATTACAAGGAATATCTTTTAAAACCTCTGATAATATCGACCTAATTGCATTTGAATAAAACAATAGATAAATTCCCTTGGTAGTTTAATTCAATAATATCATTCATCTTTATATAGTATCCAACTTCAGAAAATGTAAATATGCCACTATTTTATGTTTTCAAACCCTCTTCTCGATCGACAGTATAAAATCTAAATCCATTCACATTGTAAGCGTCAAACATTCTTACTTGTTTTAGAGGACCAAGAGCAAGAAACTTCAAATCTTATGACAACTCCACTCGAGTATCAGTATTCATGATCTAAAAAAATTAATATACTTTATTAGATTTACAAAATATATCTGTCAAACAAATATTTGCATTTATTGTAATATTTATGAACTTACACGTCGTGCAAACCATTCTGCAAGCTCTTTATTAATAGATTTTGTTATATCTTTATCATTTTGTGTTCGACCTATCATTCATCTCTTTGTTTGTATCCTAAAATCTTCAATAAATGGATCTAAAATTTCACTATTTCACAGCACATATCTATGTACCTATAATAATTCCAATTCTGTCAGTGTCACATTTGAGGTCCTCCCAACTAATCGGCCAATAGCAGGAAATATTTTTGATTTCTGATGTATTTGAGATTGATTTTATGTGTCTTCAACACATCTATCTCGATTAGATCTTGTCTCAATATCATCCAAATACCTATAAAAAAAGGTAAGGCACCCCTTAGCCAAATATCCTTCAATAATAGATACTTTTGGTTGAGCTTTATTTCTCACATATTATTTCAAATTCCCAATATATTTGTGAAATAAAATAAACATAATTATGCATTTAATTAAGTGCCTAAAATTATTTACTTAACTGAAAAACATATAAATAAAGTACCTCTCAATTGGATACATCCATCGATAATGAATGGGGCCTCCTAATTTAGCTTCCTCAACAAAATGCACAGTTAAATGCATCATGACAATAAAAAATGATGGAGGAAAGATCATATCCATTGCACAATGGGTCAATACAAACCTATCCTAGAGGTTTTAAAGCTAAAATGGTTGAAGAGATTTCTCACATATTTTTCTGAAAAATTTTCATAATTGGAGTACAACAACAGTAACTTTTTTAGGTAATAATGTACGCAATTCCAATGGTAGTAACTGTTGTAAAACAATATGTGTATCATGACTTTTCAATCCATGTAAGCTACAATCATTCAAGTAAACACACCTTGAGATGTTAATTGAATACCCATTAGATACCTTCACATTCTTAAAAATTTGAAGGAATGTATCTTTATCCCTATTTTTCAATGTAAAATTGCAAGAGCATACTTTTCATTCTCATCTGGCCAGATATCAGGTTTTATGTTCATTACTTGGAAGTCTTTGCGAGCATTAAGATGATCCTTCGACTTTCCATGCTCGTTAAGAAATGTGAAAATAAAATTTTCACAGAAATTCTTCTCAACATGCATCACATCAAGATTATGCCGTAACAAATTAAATTCATAATACAAAATTATGAAGAATATACTTTTTTTCTTCCATTATTGCGTTCTGATTTCACTTGATGATGCACTTAGAACCCATTTCCTGCTATCATTCAAATGATGAACCTTCCCAAATTCTATTTACACATTTTCAAGTTGTGTCAATATTTTAGAACCAGTTAACAACTTTGGAGGTGGTCTACGATCAATGAAACCATTAAATTTTGATATGTTCAGCAGAAATATATGAGATGCATTGAGAAATCTTTGATGGCACAAGAAGCACTATTTTCTACTACAAGGTATCCATTTGGGATCAAAATCAAAGTTATGAACAGGACAATCCAAACCCATGTAAATGTTCCAACCAGATAAATTCCCAAGACCAGGGAAGTCACTAATGGTCCACATTAAAGCAACATGCATTTTGAACATTGTTTTAGAAGAAGCATCAAATGTCTCAACACTGTTTCTCTATAACTCCTATAATTCTTAAATCAAAGGCTACAAGTATACATCAATATCATTTACAGGAATTTCTTTTCTAGGAATAACCATTGAAATGATAAAATATGTTTATTGAATACACATCCACGGAGGCAGATTATAAGGGATCAAGACAACTAGCCAAATGCTATAACAGGTACTCAAAGTCCAAAATGGGTTGAATCCATCAAAAACCAATCCAAATCTAACATTCCTAGTATCAGCTGAGAAATATGGATGTAATGAATCAAATGAATTCCACGATTTTTCATCTCGTGGATGTCTCATTAACCCATAATTGATATTATCTACAGAATTCCACTTCAAGTGTTCGGTGATTTTCGATGACATGAATAATCTTTGAAATCGAGGATTTTAAAGAAATTAATAAAAAACCTTTGTAGGTGTGTTCCCTTTCTTATTCTTCATTAAAGTATATTGATTCATACTTCCAACATCACCCATTGAATGCCATCTAGAAGAATAACATTTTTTTTTCAATTCTGTCTACTTGAATCCTCTCGCCAATAAAGCATACAATCATTGGGACACACATGTATTTTTGTATAATTCACACCAAGCCTATTAACAACTTTTTTATATCATAAAAAGACTCGGGGATTTTTTCTTCAGGAAATGAATAACGCAACAATTCCAATATCATGGACAATGCCTTATATGTAATTACACATAGACATTTGATATGGAACAACTTCAGTAGAAAAGAAAGATTTGAATATTTCAACCATCCACTATACAACTTTTGATTTCCATCTTCAACTAAATCATGAAACATATTTTACTCAGTGAATTTTTCTCTTACATTTTTCTCCACAGAATAAAGATAAGGATCCAATGATTTGTTATAATCTTGATCTGGTTGTGTTATAGTCTCCAAAATATCACTTGTCACGTTGCAATTTGTTTTACCCACATCTGGTAGTTCTGTTATGTTTTGATGTCGATAGTGGTGTCTTGAAGTGCCAAATGCATCATTTATGAGGTTTTTCATTTCATTTTCCATTATCGACGAAGTTGGGATCTCATTCAATGTATTAACATTAGTGCTTATCCTTTCTGTAATGTTTGATTCTCCATGACAAATCCACCAAAAATATTGACCAGGGAATTGCTTCAGTATTAAATGTTCAAAAACTTCATCTCTCTTCAACCATATTCTAAGTTTACATTTAGGACATGGATATCTTCTTGTACCTTCAATGGATCGATTGGAAATTGTAAAATCTAAAAACTCCTTCAAACCCTTAACATATTGAGTTGTGTTCCTCAGTAATGTGATCCATCTTTTATCCATGTATATCACAATGTGCCTACACAATATTAAAAAAAATTAAAACACACAGTTAATACTAAATAGGGAAATATATTCATATATATTAGTTAAAAAAATATATAAATATGTTACATAAGGTTTTCCTATAAAAATAAATATGGTAAATCACCCACTAGAAAACCAAAGCATGAAAATTAAAAAGATACATAAAAGAAGACGAGAACAAGGATCCCATCCCTTTAGTTTTTTGTATGTCGTGCTCCACCAAAACAGATGGATAGACCAATGATTCCATAACATTGATATCACAAAGGTAAGGTCTTGATAAATCATATAATAATTGAATAGAAGTTATGAATAAAAAATAGAAACAAAATATTACCTTAAATTAGTGGCCTCGAATTAGGATTCAAAGAGTTGGGTATGGTCTGGGGTTGAGAATTTTAGAACATGTGGGGTATCATGGTGAAGTGTTATGGGTAGTAACATGTTGTGACCCTCTGTGTGATTAAAATTTTCATATCTATGGTGGATCATGGAACATTAATGGGGGTTGAAACATAATGTGGACCTCTGTTAGAAAGAAATTATAGTTGTCCCTGTGATGTTTTCCTTTTAGTATCTAAGTAGATAGGTAAGTATACAATGTATTATTTTACCCTTTGGTGGTTAGGTATAAGTGGAATAATAAGGATCTGAAAAATACATGTCTTCATTGAAATATAGAGGTTGGGTTGTCTTCTTTCTTTCTCTTGGTCCTAGTGTGGACTGTCTTGGCATGGTAGTGAAATCTTACTATGGTAATTGAAATTGATTAGAATACATGGTTTTAATTGGATTTTATTGTGGAATGTAGAAAGGGAAAGTTGAAGCATCTATTTATAAACTCTTTTCATGGTGTTACTAGTAAGAGATCATGTGACCCATGTGAATTAGAAATTGAACTTGATGGATTCATGAGATTTGATCACATGTCATGATAGAAGTACATGTAATCTAAAATGACCAAACATATACAATAGTGTAAGATTATGGAAAAATAATATAATAAAGACAATCCATTTATCATAAAGTAAACATTTAAGAGTGTGGAGTATGCATTAACATTTAAGAGTGAGAGTACTATACAATTATTAGGAGATAATCTAAATATAGGAAAAGGATAATTCATATTTTTATTAAATATCAAGACAATAATGAGATATTTTGGGTGATGAAATTTGTGTTAATGTTATAATACAAGTTAAAGATATACCCTTCTCATTGCATCCATCATGGTGATTCTAGTGGATCATAGAGGCTTAGGTGATTCTGGATCATTCCAAGGGTTAAATTATCAATTTGGGTGGTGAAACTTTTATATCAACTGTCCTTTTATATTTTTTTTCCATAGTGTATGTGATTTAAGCAGTGATTTTTGTCACTCTAATAGGTAAATTAGGTTTATTTTTCAAGAAATCCTAAAAATAGAAATGGATTACTGTTCACTGGTTCAAACCCATCCCACTTAAACAACTCTATACCCAGGTCCATCACATGATGGTCTTGATCATATTTTATTCTCTCATAGAATAGATACACCTTCTTTATCATTCTCTTCACCAAATTTGGTCTAAGATTAATTAACTCTCTAACCTCGTTCCAACACAATAGAGATACGTAAGAACACTCATACGATTCTTTAAATGGAGTTTTACCAATTGTTAATCAATAGTTATTATCATAGGAAAACTCAACCAAAGTAAAATGATTCACCCAGAAACCAATAAAATCAAGAATAAACATCTTCAATACATCCATTAGCATTTGGATCATTCTGTCTATCTGACCTTCTATCCTTGGATGAAAAGTACTGCTTAGAAAAATTAATGAAAAAAAACATTGCTAAAAAATCCTCTACAATTGGGAGGTAAATTAAGATATTGATCATTGATGGATATTATTTAAACCACATGAATCTAAACCACAATGGGAACCTATAAATAGAAGAACATTCCAAAACAATCAAGATTGAAAATAAAGAAGTAAGATTCAACCAACTTTAAAGAAACCAACCCAAAATCATACCACAACTGCACTATAATGGTATACAAACCTGTGTGGAGGGGTGAAAAAGGTAGTCAGCGATGGCGTTGGGTGGCGATGCGTGATGAGGGGTGGTGAGAATCATCCATATATGGTACAAGTCAGGGCCGACAATGGGGAGGTGAGCTAGGGCTTCGGGGGGTCGGCGACGATGGGCATCAAGGCGTGCTTATGGGTGGTGGGAATCGTCACCGGCAACATGGGTGGGGATCTGATCTAGGGTTTGAGGCTCGCAGGGGTCAGGGGGAGAAGGTGTGATCGTGAGGGTTGGCGGGAGAAGGGGGGTCAGGGTCGGGTGTTTGCGGGAAGTGTCACCACTATAAAAAAGGGGGGCTTTAGCGGTGATTTTTATTAAACTACCACTAAAAGACCGCCGTTATAGGTGATTTATGTTGTAGTGACATTTGGTAAATATTTTATCTCATGCGGTACTATATTTGGGGCATGGATAGAGCGCCTAGACTAATTATGTTATGTTGTCTTGGTAGTAATAATTGATGTATTCTTATGATGTTTCATTATTATTTATGTTCCACATCTATATTATTAATCCCACATAAATAAGAGAGTCAATTCAATAGTGGTTGTGACCTTAGGGAGGTTACTAAGACCTAGGGATAGTTTTTTGATATTTAAAGTTGAATAAGAGTACCCTATAATCATGGTGTTTTTCAAGGGTTGAAAAATTATATAATAGAAGTAGATATGGTTCTTATGTTTTATTTTTTTGTTAACTCATAAATCATGTTCAGACTCACTTATAATAAAGTTTATAATGTGATCTAAAGGATATTAAGTATTTTGGAGGTATTTGAAATAAATTTGGAGTTTTTTTGGAAGAAGTCTAAATGTTTTTAAAGAAATGTAAATATTTCATAAGAAAATAAAGGATGGATCTTTGAAATATGAATAAAGTCTAGAAGTTACTTATGTTTAGTAATAATAAGCTGATGTCCAAAAGTTACAAAACTTTATAATATGAAGTTTTACTGAGTCTGGATGCTAAGGTTTCTAGAATTTAATTTTTTTTAACAATTGGAAAAGTTATTGAAAATCCACACTATGATACACAACATATTTAATAAGGAATATAATATTTTCCATTGAAATACAGTTTGATATTTGAATAAGGTGGAGTTATCTTCATGTTATATTTCAAGATGTATCTAAGTGTTAAAAATATTAAATAAGAAGAAGTTTATGGAAGATAGAAAATGAAATTTTAAATTTATATAAGGGAATAAGTAAGAGTAAATTTACTCAATACTAAAAGTTAACTCTAGTTCTAAATAAAAGTTTGAAATTTAGAAAAAGAAATTCATAAGAGTAAATTTTATCAATATGGAAAGGTCAGCCTAATTAGACTTAGTTGAGAATTTTATAAAGTCAATATGTAAATGTTACTTTGATGTGATACCTAAGAGAAAATTTGAGATGATAATATAGAAATGGTAAATACATTAGTATATATGAGTCTTCATATTCATATGTAAAGTTCACTCTCTACCGAGAAAAAGAAGTTTTGAAAATTTATAAAGTCCTTAAACAAGAGTTGATAGGTAATATTTCCATACATAATGAATTTCATATATAAGATTTTATATCTAAAGCACAATAAATTTATTTTATATGTAATAATTTTCTATGATAAATAATATATTTTACTTTTCCAATAAAAATTAATGTGTGTCTTGTAAAAATATGATATTTTTTGAAGTTAACAAGGAGTTTTCGAAGAACGATTTTTAAGAGTTTTAGATAATTTTGAAGTTAAAAAATGATGGTGATAAAGCTCTGAAATTTTTTATTAAACATCACAAAGATAAATCATGATACAAATAGTTGGAGAGTAAGGTTATATGTTTTAAGAGATAGTCATTCTATGCTGAGCATGTCACATTTATGAATGGAATAAAGTGTGGCTCATGGGATTGATTCAAACAATATTAAGGATCCATGATTATTATTATATAAAATATTTTGAGATGGTAAGATATATCACAAAAAAATTAATGAATACATGTCATGATGACCTGGAAATATTAAAAAACGAAAGGATAAGTTAGATATTTGTAAGAAAAATAATTTAAGAGAAGTTGAAGGTAGATTCTTATCTGAATTTGGAATTTTAAATTAAAATTTGAATAGGGAAAAGGTGATGATATTATAAAAGATAAAATGTTAATAAGAGTCATGAATTGATACTTGAAGAGAGAGAGATATAGATAGTATTGAATAAGAATATAGAGATGGTGGGTGTGTAGTTAAGTGAATATATAAAGAGAGGTAGAAGAAGAAGAGTACTTTAAGTAGTGTAAATTGAATACGAATAAGAGATAGAGTACACACTTGGTTTTCATATGTGATCACAACACATATACTATTTTTTAAAAAATAAGGATGTCACTCAAGTTTTAAATTATTAAAAAGTGTGGGATAACTATAGAATTATCGAGAGATAATCATATAAAAGGAAGAATGATAATACTTACATCATCAAAGTATAAAAAATAGTGAAACTTGTTGAGAGATAAAATTATTGATGTTATTTTATTATGAGTCAAGGATATACCTTGATCATTTGTATCCATAATGATGATTCCAATTTATTATATGGTCTTAGGTGATTTCAGATCATGTCAAGTATTATATACTCATTTTTCAAAGTGAATTTTTTATAGTTGATGTATTTGTTTGTTTCATCTCTTTAGTGTGTATAATTTAATTAGTGAGGTCACTCACTATAACAAGTGATGGAGGCTTATTTCACAAGAATTAAAAAAAAAGAAAAAATAAACTATGGTTCAATGATTCCACTCCCCTCACAATGAACCTACACTGTGCTTTGGGCCATCAGAAATGGTATCACAACACTTTAGGTTTCCTATAAAGATTGATACATTTGAAGTTTTCTACTATAAATACTGTTAAACTTAGTTGGTATTTGGGTTCTTTTATCTCTTTAATAATCACTCTTGTGTTATCCTATGCTAGAATATTTTCTCTCTGAATTTATATTGTGAGCATGGATAACATTAATTCAGTAAAAAAAGGTGATTTTGACTTTTGATTAAAATAATTATCATATCTAGAAATATTAGATGCTTCCATATATTTTTTGAATTAGTTTTGATGTTTTGGTGGATACTAACAATTTTTTTACTCCTTATTTTTAAGTTACTTCAATGGTAAAGTATATAGGAATATTTTATTGAATGATGGTTGTGATCAGAATGCATCTTATTGTCTCTATCATAGAATTAATTTCTCAAGGTTAATGGGATCTAGATAAATAAAGGAATTTGGAATAAATTGAAAAATATCAATGAAGGTGAATCAAAAGTGAAGAATAAAAAGATAAAAATTTATATATTATGATATAAAAATATTAATATGAATGATGATGAAATAATGGTTGAATTCTTTACTAGTGTTATCAAAGTGCTAAGCATCGTCAGTGGTTTTGATGAGAATATTGAGGATTATATTGTTATTGAGAAGATACTATGTATCTTTATGCATAGATTTGATGCGATGGTATCAACCCAATATATATTTTTATTTTATAATAATACCTCTTTTTAATGGTGTTAATAGAGAAATATTTCATGACCTAAGGACTAAGAGGTACTATGGACTTACAATTACATAGCCATTAGCCTAGGGATTAAACCCTTCTAAATTTAGTAGAACCAAATAGACTTAAGAAACCCATCCTTTTCCCCACTGTATGTTTGCACCTAGCTCACTACTTGACATTGCTATCAAATTTTAGTGCCTTGTATAGAGATGAATAGGTCAATGACATGTTCAACATATCCCTCCTTCAATCCTAGGAATGGTTAGCTCCACCTGGTAACTGCTACCACTATGATCCATCATCCGGGTGTTACTCCATTATAGATGAATCTTGATTTTTTCTATTTCATAGAGGCCCTCTTTCCTTCTGAACCATGGTGAACCGAAGGCCTTGTGGGCCAAATGCCTAATTTTTTATCTTGAAATAAAATTCAAGATGAGTAGTAATATTGTTATAGCACCCTACTATAATACCTTTTAGAGTACCTATAACGTCCCATGATCTAGAATTCTGTCATGTGGTCAAATCATGTTTTTTAAATGTCCTAAAGCATGCCTCCTAGTAACCAAAGTTTAATGACTAGTAGCGGGGGTGTAATAAGTATAGTGGGGAGACTATAAACCACAGTAAAAAGTTACAACGTAGTGAAAAAACCAATTAGAAATAAATATCATAGTTTATAAATAGTGAAAATAATATAATATTGTGGATAAACCAAGAAATACTATCCAACTAAAAAATAAAATGAATAATAAAGGAATAATGTAATGTCATGATAGAATGTAACTAAATGTAAATCTAAAAGTAATATAATAAAAGAATTAGTTGACAAAAATAAACTCAAAAGTCACAAGTTCTGAACCCCATTTCAGTCTAATCTCCAAACTCTAGCCTATCCTATAAGGAACAATCAACAACAAGGTTATTTTCTTGTATCCAATCCTACAAAAATTTAATTTTCTTAGTTACCAAATGGAGGCTTGAGTAGGGTGTGAGTATAAATTAGTAGGTAGAAACCACTGCGTCTAAAATAACTAGTCTGATAATAAGTGTATAAATAATGAAAAAATAGGTGTATTAATTAATTAAACAAATGAATCAATACCACATCAACCTACTTCAGAACCATTCCAAAATATCTCTCATAATGTCTCAAAACCATACCAATAATAACCATATAACTATGGTAACCCATAATCTACTTCAGCACCATGCCAGAAGGTCTTTCTGCATGTCTCACAACCATGCCAACCATAACCATATGTCTAGTGTTTAAATAATGAAAATATGTGTCGATCCCTATATATATGTATTTCAGTTTTAAATCAAGGTCGTACCCAATGTATAAGCATTACAACATGTTTCAAGACCAATCCTGATATATAATAATTTCAGCAAGTATTAGGGCCAAGATTGGTATATAAGAATTTTTACATGAAACCCTGGATATATCCCACTATATAAGAATTATAGCATAATCATTGGGAATATATTTCTATATAAGTATTCTTGCATAAACACTAGGCATATCTCGCTATAAAATCATAACAGGATGTATCACTAGGCATAAAAGCAATGATATCAAAATATCACATCATAAGGATCAATTGTTAATTATGAAAATTACTATTTATCATTCAATTAAACATATCATTTATCAGTTCCTCATAAACCAATAAAAATCCAATCCAAGGCGAATCTATATCAAGCAATAACTAAAAAATCATGTCATGCTAAACAAGATTTAATCCTTTAGTAAAAATTCATCTATTTCAAGAGTTCGTCACCTGAATGGTAGCCATAATCCAGTTTATAAACAATTAGATCTAAGGGATTGCATTGAATAAATCCAATTAATATATTAATTAATTTTTGTGCATGTTATGTTGACATAGTTTCAATATTTCTCATACTTTTCAATTTAATAGACCACAAGGTTAAGGTTTAAACCCCTTACCATTAACCAGTGATTAATGAAACACTTCCCAAACGGGAGTACCAAAGAGGAAGAAGATTCAGAAGACCAAAATATGAAACCTAGATCAAAACAGATCAAGATTAACACCAAACCCAAATTTGGTCCCAACATTCCACTGCCCTAACAGAGAAAAACATAAGAGGAAGGGGAAATCAAAGCCAAAGATTTACCAGGGATTGATCACACAAACGAGATATTTTGAATAGGGTAAAGGCTCCCAAAATAACCTATAGAACCATCCTTGGTCAATAGGAGAATGATTCATGTGAGGCGGAATGAAAAACCATTTTCATGACACCTTTAAAACTACTAGTGAGGATATTACATGGTATGCAACTCTTTTACATGTTGTGTGTTTCATTTTAGGGGGATACCCCAAGAAAACCCATTAACTAAAATTATGGTCAACCCTACATGATTCTTACATTAAATGAATGATTTACATGATGTAAAACCTCTTCACACCTTATAATAGTTTGTGAAATGTGTTTGGTGGAAGTTACACGCTGTGTAACAGGTACACAACATGTAATCACCCAAAAAATATTTTTTCAGCCCAATTTCTATATAAGAGCCAAAACCACATCAATAGAATTCAAAATAATGTAAAAACCTCATAAAACCATTTAATACATTTATATACAGGCTCCATTAATTCAAAAAAACACACATCCTTGAAATTTAGGTCATTTCCCCCTAGTAAAGGCTCTCCATCTCTGAACAAGACTTGGTCACTATGAATCAAATGAAAAACTCAAAGAGGGATGTCCCTAGAGAAAGATAGGATATTATAACCACCCCACCATATGAAATCTCATCCTTGAGATGCTCCAAGAATCACTGAGGGGTCTTTCTTGAATAATTCTGGCCACTATGCTCATATATTAGACCCCTCCTCCAAAGTCTCCTTCTGAACACACCCATACTGTCACTGCACTCAAACCAAATGTATAGTCCTACCCCAAAGATAGTTATCACTATGGTTCACAATCCATATCAAATGATCCTCAAAGGACACATCTACCACAGGATCAATATCTAATTCTTATATCATATGAGAAGGTACTGGATGATATCTCTAAAGTTGTGACACATGAAACACATCATGCATAGAACTATAATGCTATAGAAGATATAATTGATATGCCACTGAACTGACCATGTACACTACATCAATAAACTTGAAAAACTAGGCACTATCTTCCCCTATTTACTGATACAGTGTTTCCCCAAGCTAGGCGACACCAAAAGTAAAACAAAATGACTAGACTCAAACTATAGAGGTCATCTTTAATGGTTAGTGCAAGATTTTTTCATTCTTTGTGCAGTCACCAACTGCCTCCCGATTAGATGAACCCACTCAGATATCTCATGCATAAGACTAGGCCCAACAAGTGATGACTCACCTATGTATAACCAAGAAATAGGTGAATGAAATGGCCTTTTATAAAATGCCTCAAAGGGTGCCATATGGGTCAATTCATAGAATATTATTTTATATGAAAAATCTATGAGTGCCATATGCTACTCAAAAAAACCACCAAAATCCAAAACACAGGATCGTAACATATCCTTTAGAACTTGAATAGTCTACTCAAATTGACCATCAATCGGATGATGCAAATACATACACAAAAGAATCTTTGATTCAAAATCCTTATAAAGACCCATCTAGAAACATGATGTGAAAACGTATCTCTGTCTGAAATGTTACTCCTCGGAACACCGTACACCAAAACTACCCCACACATGTAAATACTACCCAGATCATCAATTGTGAAGGTCACCCTAATATGCAATTAGTGGGATACATTCATCAATTGAACCATGATCACCCATATTTCATCATTCTTATGGGTTGTTCTAGGAAATCCTGTCATAAAATCCATAGTGATATCATCCCAATTCTACTGAAGAGCGGGAAAAGGCTAAAAAATCCTAACTAACCTCTAATGCTCAGATTTCACTTGTGAATAAGTGAAACATCTATCCATGAATATCACTACCTCCTTCTTCATCCCTGACAACTAGTACTATCTATGGAAATCACAATTCATGTTTGTCAAAAGAGTATATACCTCCCTTATAGAAGCATGAAACTCTCTCATTAGCTATTTGTGCAAGCCTATAGGAACCCATACTCATACATGGAAAAGAAGAGAATTAACACTACCAAGAGACCATCTTGATGGTGTATCCACTCCACATAATCTATCTCTTATAACTAATACCTCTGGATCAGACAACTTCACGGTCTTGATCCAATCCAAAAGCATGAGTATAACATATTTTGAAGTCAAACCTACTCATACCTAGGTCACATGAACATCTAGATGCACGTCTATAAAGAGTGAAATAATCCACTATTCATCACAAGATTACCATACTACCTATTTACACGTCTTCTATCTTAAATAATCGATAACGATGTTACCCTGAAATGGTGTATAAGACAACTCAAAGTAGAAACACTACAAATACTTGAACCACCACCTCCACTGAAGGTTCAGGTCCCACTGAGAAAAGTTGTACCTAAGGCTCTTGTGATCTATGTATAACCTAAACCTCTCATCCATGAGATAATTTCTCCTTCATCTTAGGGTGTGGACCACTGATGCTAACTACAGATCGTGAGTAAGGTAATTCCTCTCATGTAGTCATAGATATCTAGATCCATATGCAACCACTCGATATTCCGATATCAGAAATTCTCTGAGTCCAACTCTAGATACATCACAACACATGGTAAATGACTTTACAAGTACATATAAATTAGGAATAGGTGTTGAGGTCATCCAACCTTTAAGATCCTGGAAAGATCTCTCACAATCATCTGACTAAACGAAATTCACCCCTTCTTGGTCATCCATGACATCAATGCTTCTAGATGGGAGAAGTCCCAGATAAATCAACAATATTAACATTCTAAACCTATAAATCAATAAATATTGAAGACATTCTCATGCTTATATCAATTTATCATGACTATAACCTTCTCTAGATCTACTAACACTACTCCATTTGAGATTTCATAGCCTCGAAAGCGCATTTTACCAATCCAAAAACTAAATTTAGTTAGCTTGGATTAAAGATGATTCTCTCTCAATGTAATCAAGATGATGTCAAAATAATGGGAATGATCATATGATTACTAGGAGTACACTAAGATTTCATCTAAAAAAACCCACCACAAACTTATCTAGGAAAGGATGCATGAACATATTAATCAAGGTCATGAATACTGTCAGTGTGTTAGTAAACCCAAATAAAATTACAATAAACTCATAAAATCTATATATTATTCTAAAATTAGTCTGAGATATGTCCAAAGATCTCACCATAAACTGGTGGTATCTAGATCTCAGGTTGATCCTGGATAATATCTTAGAACCTATTAGTTAATCAAAGAGATCATCAATTTAGGGAAAGGGATACTAATTCTTGACCATCATCTAGTTCAAAATCTGATAATCCACACATAAGTGTAAAGTCCCATCAGCCTTATTAGAAAATAGAACCGAAGAAATACCAGGATATATACTAGGATATATGAAACCTTTAGCTTCCAAATATTCTAACTCAAATTTTAAATACCTAAGCTCTTCTAGTGACATTCAATAAGGTGGGATAGAAACTGCATCTACTCCTGAAACTAACTTGAACATAAATTCGATCTATCGCTCAGGCGTTAAGCCATAGAAATTTTATGGAAAAACATACTAAAAATAGTATACTATAGGAGTAAAATAACCCTGCTACATTCCACCATAATCTAGAGAAAGATCGGTTATCTGAGCTGTGAGGAAATCAAATCTACACTGAATTGGTCCTGCATGACCAGCCTAATGATCCCACTCACCCTGGTGAGAATAGCTGCCTCCTTCTCAAGATAGAAAGGTAACTCTTCTCCATTAATAGTTGATATGATACTGGTATAGAAATAACTAATCCATAAGAAGAATCAAATGAAAACTTTAGTTTTCATATAAAAAGATTCCCAAAAGAAATGATAACAACCAATATCTAGAGAACACACCTTGAAACATTTGATATTCTTTAACCAAACTCTCAAAGGTGTGTCCATGTTCAGAATATAATTCAATATTCCCATATCCAAGATAAAACCATTTTAAAAAAGAATAGATAAAAATGAATTAAAATCCCCTGTATAAAACAAAAAACAAGAAAGGGTAGATGATACAGTAATTGAAACTTTGACAGCAGAAGGTCCTACATCCACAATAGTTGGAGTAGTCTACATAGCATGCAGCTGACTAACCCCTATACCATGGGCTCTAGCCTAATTTCCCTATGCTATTCCCTTTACCTGGTACTTTTGTTCCTATACTGGGGTACCACATCCCCTTTCTCGACTAGAACGACTTATGGAAATTCAGATACCTTTATACTGAGGAGTAGCTAAGTACTTATCCAGCTCTAGTACATGTCATGATCCCCTACCACTACTCTGTTACTGCATGCCCCTACAGAACCTCTGTAGGTGGCCTATCCTGCAGCAAGAAAAACACTCCAAAGAGAGGTATGTACACTGAGTCCACTTGTGTCCCATATTTCCACACTGATATCACTATAATAGAACACAATCCTGATATAGTCGACCACAACCCTGACTGGTCTAACTGGTATTTCTTTGGAAAAAACTATTATAACGACATTTATTTCTACTAGAAGAAGAGTTAACAATTATCCCTAAAAAAATAGCATGGCCATGCTCAGGACCTCTCTCAGATTCCATTCTGTGATGAGTACATGATTAATCACATCATAAAAACAACTCATATGGTACACATTCACTTGAGACACAATCTCATAGAAAATCCCCTCTTGAGAATGTCTTCCCCTAGAGATCTCATCAGCCGCTAAAGATGGAAAAAATCACTATAGGTTGGTGAAACATTCAGCACAATACAACACTGATATTCAATATTGTTTTAGGTGCATGAACTCTTGACCCTTCTCACCCCTCAAGGTCTTGGGATAGAAATAGATCAGGAACTTCATCTTAAAGTTCTTCCAAGATTGCTCCTCTTTCTTTACTCCCTTCTCTATAATATAATAACAGTTCTTGGTTAGTCCACAAACCATATATGTAGAAAGCTTCAACCTCACATATGGGAGTGTCCCAAGATTCTTAAAGATCACATCGACCAAATCGATCTAGAATTCGGCTGCCTGAGGACCTCCCTCACTAATGAATGTAGGATAATTCTTCTGCTGTAACTCTCTTGTTAGCTCATTTATCAAAGGCAGGATGGGAACAATCTCCCTTTCCATAGATCACATGTCCCTTAGGAAGCTGTTATGAAGCTAAACATCCATCATATCCTCAGAAGCTATAGGAAGCTCTGGTTCAGATACGATTGGATTGTGCTGATTTCCACTCTCTTGATTTTTAACTCGAAGATAAGGAGGATGCATTTTTCTACAAGAAAAACACACTCCTTAGAACACAGGATACCAAAATAGGGTCAACCTCAGCAGGTTAAAAAAATAGGGAACCACTACTCCGGTCTCTCTAAAAATGGATTACAAGTGTCTTAGCATGACTTATCAATTTGTTTACTTTATTTCTCATATATAATAGGTATCATATATCATAGTTCAGACAAGAAAGTATATATCACATGAATTAAATATATCCTTATAATTAACAATGCATGTCAATATGTATCCCTATGTGCTTATCATGATGCATGAATAATCATATCCCCCCCATACCGGGCCACAAGTATAAATATAAATAACCAATAACCTTATAAAATAATAACCTCAAACAACATGTGAATCACCCTAGGTAAAATATCATCAACTGTAACAAGAAAACAACATAGACAACAATCCTATCCTTGGGAACTCAGATTTTCCCCCATAGATGGGTTAACTACTCCCATGCACAATCTCATTACAAAGTCTTGAAGCATCATAGTATCCTTTTCAAATTTCCCAAATAGTAAATAAATTGAAAAAATATACCTCTGATACCACTTTGTAATGTCCCCCTGATCCGAAACTCTCTCACGTGGCTGAATTGGGTTAGTTACGTGACCTCAAGAATGCATCCCCATACTCCAGTTGTTGCCTACTAATAGTGGAGGTGTTATTAGTATAGTGGGGAGACTATACCACTTGGTATATAGTTACAAAATATCATAAGAAATTGTTAAGAAATTTATAATAGAGTGTGGAAATAATGGAAACAATATAATGCAATTGATAAACCAAGCAATAAAATCCAAATGAATAATCCAATAAACAGTAAAAAAATAATGTAAAGTTATTCTGTAATGTAACTAAATGTGAAATTTATATTAGTACAATAAAAAAATAAAATGACATAAAGAAACACAAAGACCCCAGTCCCGAACCCTATGTCAACCCCACCTCCAAACTTCATCCCATTCAGAAAGAAAAAATCAACAACAACTTTCCTTGACCTTGCCCAATCCTGCATCCATGTAATCTTCTTGGGTACTAAACGATAACCCAAATTGGGTGCAAGTATAACTCTATAGGATGACACCACCATGTCTAAACATAACTAGTCTAATAATAAGTGCATGAAATAATTAAATAAACTAGTGTATTAATTAATGAAACAATTAAATTAATACCACATCAACCTACTTCAACACCACGATCGAATATCTCCCATCATGTCTCAGGACCATGGCAACCCTAACCATATAGCCATAAAAACACATAACCTGCTTCACCATGATGCTTAAATGACTTTTTGGATGTCTCACAACCATTCCAACCATAACCATATATCCATGGTATAAAAAAATAAAATCAGGGTTGAGATCACTATATAATAATTACAGCAAAAAATCAGGGTCGAGACCGGTGTATAGTAATTACAATATTAATCAGGGCCAATCCTGATATATAATCATTTCAGCATGTATCAAGGCCAATCCTAGTTTACAATATAACAACCATATTCTTTATTACATATTAATAAATGATTTATTACATAATAATATACTTAAAATAATCTAAAAAATGGATAAGACTAGTTTATTTTGGAATTAGGTACATATCATAACATCTAGAACATGGGATATAACAATATTATTGAAAACTTCCTCAACATGCTTCTAAAATTCCATGACTTTTAAAACTACATGGGATAACCTTGGGACATATAGAAGAAAGGGGTGAGCTATAAAGTCATGTAAGAGAATAAACATGGAATATGGTAATACATGTTATAAAACATTCATATCAATTTTTAATAAAAGGAATATGAATAATAACACATGATATAACATGATAACATAAAGGAAACATGGGAAATGTGGCTATAACTTAAAACACTACATCATAAACACATGTCAAATATAACCACAATACATCATGATGGAAAAAGACCATAAAGGTATTATGTTAACTCCCTATCTCAACATGATATGTCTTGAGACTAAACATTACCCAATTCATTGGAGCGCTATATAATTATGGGAGCACCTATCACATTTATTTCATTCCCATGCTTAAGTGTGACACATAGATCATAAAACATAGATTCATTCATCATCATATTTTATTTCATGATCAAGGAGTGTGGAATAAATACATTTAAGTCCCATGTAAAAAAAATTATAAGGATATAAAGGTGAAAACCCTTGATAAGAAATGGGTATGATATTCACTAAACGATTGTTTTGGCCAAGAAAAATCATGGTGAAATTTCGGTAGCATAACGACGTCTCTTAAAAATTCATAAAATGAGTTGATGAGAGAGAAAGGGGTATCTAATAATTTATAAATAAAATAAGTAGTAATATGGGAATTTAATAACATATCCCAATATAATTAATTGTAAATATAAGACATACGATAATAATGATACTTGAATAAAGAAGAGAAGGTGAGGATCCCTTACTAAATATCGACATGGTAATGGGTGTATGTAAAGGTTAATGGGTGGGATTAATGAAAGTGAAAGGTATATATAATCATTTATAAATCAATTTTATTGTAATTAGGATATTTAAGAACATATCCCAACATGAAAAAAAGGTAATTAAGAATCATATCATAGAATAAGTGCTTGAATAAAAAGGAGAGTGGAATATCCCTTACTTTAATGTGTGACTCCAGATGATTGATATGGGATTCTTGAGAGATTGTGGGTGCCTTGGGAGGACTATATTGAGGATATAGAATATTAAGGATGTGATAAAAGTATTTTTAGTGAAGAGTATTGGTATCTTGTGAGGGATTATATAAAAAAAGAGTGGGTATTTCTTTATTATTTCTCAAACTTAGGTTTTATACTCTATAATTAAATAACCAAAACCAAGAACCTTACCATGATTTTTCCCATGATTTATAACAAATGTGATTCTTTTTTTTTATATTTTTACAGGACTAACTTAATAAAATAACAACCTTTCTTATGTGGAGGTGGGTTATACTCTTAAATAAATGATTTTAAAACCTTAAAATATATTAATGGATTGGGGGATTCATAATGGAATTAAAAAAATTATCAAATAAACTTAAAATATAATTATTTTAAATATAAAACATATATTTTTCTTGGATACATTTTATATTATTTATTATATCACTTTTTGGTCATTATGATGTCATAATACACAAAGTATATTTATACAGTATTTAATTTTTACCGAAAAATTTGACTGTCTCAGAAAATTATGAAGAATTCACCATTGGATAATTTAGATGTTCTGATTCCAAAAATAATATTCATTTTATCTAAATAATTTTCTAAATATGTGAACTTTTTACTTTTAAAATTAAATTGATATTTATTAAAAAAATGATGTGTTTTTTTAAAAATAAGAGTTTTAGAACCCTTATAAAAATTATATAAAAATTATATGATCATTTAAATTTAATAAAAATTATTTAATAATAATTCTTTTATTAACATATATTTTTTAAAAAATCCATTAATTCATAGAAATAAATTTATTAATTGAATTTCAATATTAACCAAAATTACTATTTGTGTTTTATTATATCAAAAAATATATAAAGAAATAATAATAGGATGAAAATTTATCCATTATTCTATAAAAAATAATTTATATAATAATACTACTAGGTCCTTGATTCATATACCTTTAATACACCAACAAACTCCCTAAGATTAAGGTGCATGTCATTGATACTTTCATGGGGTGGTTCAACATACATGGTTTGGGCCGTGATCTCGATGAGCTTGAAATTCTCCCTTAAATGGTTTTGATCATGCTTAAGTTGTTAGATATAAACCTTTTATTGGGAAAAGGAAAAATCCCAAAGATTCAATCTCCCTAGGAAGCTCTATTAAATGGGATTCATAGTGTACAATCCTATTTATTAAGGTCATCACTTCTTTTTTCTTTGTCAATTGAATTTGTTAAAACCATATATTTATTCTAATCATATGATCACTATTAAATGATTATATTTTAAATTATAAGGGTTCTTAATAATATATTGAATCATATATAATAAAAAAAATAAGTGAATGTGTTTTCTATAACCATATTACATAATAATACATTTAATTAAATCACAAGGAAAGTTTTATTTATTTCCATTCAGGTCGTTATAATCTTCCCCCCTTAAGAAATTACGCCATTGAAATTTTCATTTAAAAAACTAAAAAATGAGGGTAACTATGTCTAATCACCTCGTTTAATTACCATACCACTTATTTAATCTTTTGGTTTCCCATCAACACTTTGACAAGGTGTATTGTCTTATTTCGTAGAACTTTTTATCTACGATCAAAGATCTTCACCGGATGCTCCTTATATGAGTGATAATTCTCTATAGGTACCACCTCTAGGTTGAGGTCATGTGAGGATTTTGGCATGTACTTTATCATTAGGTATATATAGAATATATCCTGCACTTGAGATAGGTTAGGCAGAAGTTCTAGTTGGTAGACCACCACTCTGATGCGATCAAGGATTTCAAAGGGGCCTATGTATCTTGGACTAAGCTTTCAATTTTCCCCAAATCTCTTGAATTTATTCCTTGAAGATATACAAAGTAATACCGTGTCTCCAACATTAAACTATAGGTATCATCGATGATTGGCCGCATAGCTCTTCTATCGACTCTGAGCAGCCTTAATGTGCTGCTGAATGGTCTTAACTATAGAGACCCCTTGCTTTTCCTACATTAGTATTACAAAACTTTTGTTGAACAATTAAAATATTTCAAAAATAGTTGCCCAAATACTACACTAGACTCATGTCTTTGAAAACAAGGAAACATAAACACTGATACATTAGTGATCTGCATTATCTACCTCTTGGTTCTTCTTGACTAGTACCCTTTTTAGACACATCAAACATAATACATATCTTAATAAACTGGGGAAGGAAACATAAAAAGGGGTGAGCTCAAATGCTCAGTAAAGGTAAACTAGGAAGATATGTAAGAATAATTATGAGAATATGGGTATGATAACATGATCATGAAAATATAAAATCATACAATACAAATAAAAAGATCATATACATGAATCATGGCATCAAGCTTGGTAGTTCATAAGATATGAATCATAAGGAAATAAAGGACATAAGACATGAAATCATAACATATGAATAAAATATGGAATTATGGAACACATAATCATATATAATGATTTCCATAGTAGTCAAGGCATTTCTACCAAGACCATATTGATGGAAAAATTCCTTTATTGAATCGGGTTCAAACCCCATTCTAGCCCTGTATTACTAAACCGAGGTCACTCCCTGTTTCAGCCCTATAATACTGAATGAAGTTAATTTCCCATTCCAACCCTATAATACTAAACTGAGTTCATTTCCCATTCTATTCATGTCTATATCATGAGATATAAATCTTTACCCAATGCATTGGATGTAGATATAGGTCACACCAATCTCAGAATGAAATCATACATACATGAGCCAAAAATTATTAAAGAATCACATCATATCCCTTGAAATGAAATAGACATCATAAACATGTAATCATATCATAATCTACAAAATAATATAAAGGTTTCATAATTATTTCATTAAAAGCAAAACCCATGAAAGAGAAACAGATTTCATAAACATATAACCCGTAAAAGAGAAATGGATTTCATAAACACATAACCCATGAAATAGAGATGATTTTCATAAACACATAACCCATGAAAGAGAAACGAGTTTCATAAAGATCATGAAATCAAGCATAAACCATTCAGAGAAAGAATATGAATGGAACCTTTAGTTCATTTCCTAAAAAGTCATGCGTAACATCAAAATATGTCATCTTAGATGAAAAATAATTTTTAAATATCCTTGAAAAATATTTATTGACGAAAATATTCTTTCTCCTTTGAAAAATTATTTTTAATACATAAAAACATTTGAAAATAATTTTCTTAGAAAGTACTTTTAAAATTTATAAATAAGACTTTAAATAATTTTGAAAAACCTTTTCCTTGAAAACTTTTAAAATATCATTGTAAACATTTTGAAAACCTTTTTCCTTGAAAACATTATAAAATAATATTTAAAACATTTTTAAAAAACTTTTATTTAAAAACTTATAAAATAATATTCAAAACATTTTAAAAACAGTTTCCTTTGAAATTTTTTTGAAAACCTATAAGAAAATATTGAAAATATTTTAGAAACCATTTTATTTAAAATAACTTTGAAAACTTATAAAGAAATATTGAAAAATTTTTGAGAACCATTTTCCTTGAAAAATTATAAAATAAGTAGTAAAATAAAAAAGGATAAAAATTTATTTTAATGATCATAGGATATTAGTAGAATATTCTTGGAACCCTTTTTTAGAAAATATGGTTTTGAAGAAGCACATATTTCTAACCTAGGAGAGGGTAAAGTTGAGCTTTCTTAAAAACACTTTCTTAACTATATTATATTCCAAATAGTATAAATATAGTAAAAATACATTAATATATCATAAATATCCAGAGGATAATAAAATTCAAGAGTGTTCTTGAGAGAATGGTAATAATATTTCATCCAAGGAAGCATAAACATAAACAATCTTGAAAAGGGATGATATTGTTTCAATAAACCCTTATCACTTGGTAACTTGAGACCATACTATCCATGTAAGAAAAGAAAATTACATGAATCTTAGAAAATAATGAAATGATGGATATTAATGATATATCATATAAAATGGAATTATATACTCCCCATAAAAAATTTAGGTACAAAACAAAACATGAGTCTCAAACAAGGGAAATTGAGACAAAACTATTTTACCGATTTGGTATCCTTTGAAACTTAAACCCTAATAAATAAAGGTCATAGAATGGATATGTAAATACCCATAAATTTAACTGTAAGAATAATTTATTACATCCATGGTGAGTATACACACCACACAAAAGGAATGGGTGGTGAATAAATAATGTATCTCATTGAAATAAAAATTGAGATGAAATACCCTTACCTTGTGTCTTGACTCTTGTCATACTCATTAAAAACACCTATATAATAAATATAAATTTATTATAAATATATCATAGAACCATATTATTACTTTTAATATCATATATATTTTTTATTATGGATTTATATTTCCTTCTGGTAAATAATTCTATATTAAGGTTTTACTTCAGGTAATATTCGCTTTGTTTTTCTCATGTCTCTTAATTTGTTACATCCTTGGTCCTTATATTTGTATCATAATTTACAGAATGTAAAAAATGATTTAAATATAATTTATATTCAATATATTTTTATTATAATAATCCATAGTATATATAATTATTGAATGGAATACACCATTCATGGAGACGGTAAGCCGTACGTACGCATGAACACTATTTTCATTTAATTTTCATGTTGAAAGAAAGAAACTTAATGTAATATATTTAAATATATATGTATATAAATATATAATTATTAATGTATCTTTATTATATCATATATTTCATATATATTTACTAAATCCTTCCTTAATACATTCCATGTAGTGAATGAATGAATCACATCACTTTGAGGGGGTGGTAGTCCACTCTTCCTCAAACAAAATTATCATATTATCACAAAATAGAATGTATAAAGATATGTGTTATAAAATAATTAAATAATATTAAAGAAATAATAAATAAAATATATAACATATATAAATATAATTTCCATAATAATTTCCACCATGAGTGGTGGTAAAGGAAAAATGAACAATCATCATTTAGCGAGTCAGTAGTTTTTCGTACACGTAAATAATATGTTAGTTATCTATTAGATGAAGGTGTGTGAAAGTGTAGATAAAAAACTTAGAATAAAATCAAACTGGTATATTGAGGATACTTTTTTTGTTATAAAATCATGGAATAAATATATTTTAGTTGGTGTATAATGAAAATAAAAGAAAGGATTTGAGGGAAGACATTTACTCTTAATCAGGTAACTCATTTTGGTTTGTGCCAAAAGGATTCCTTGGGTTGATTTATGACCAAAGTGAGGATTAAAGGAGGAAGGTATAGATGTTGTTAAGTGTATTGGGTATATATGTTTCTAAATTAAGTGGTTTTGGAGGTGTCAATAATAGGGAATGCTGGTGGTATTTTATTGGGAAGGGAATAGGCACACTTGGTATTTTTGAAAAAAAGTTAGGTGTACCCATGTTTTTAACTAAAAAAGTCATAAAAAACCAGAAAAACTAAAAAAATGAAGATTTATGTCCAAATAATTACCATAAATTGGATTTTTTATAAGTTTCTAGGTTGTTTTGGGTCTTAAATTAATGTTTTTTAATTTATCAACCTAATTTTTCTCTCAACCCTTGTAATGAATTTTAATAACTTTCACTAATATTTTTGGTCAAAAACGTTTGAAATTATTATAAATTATAAATTATTATAATTCCAAATATTAAATCCATTTTCCAAATTTTAATCACCTAATTTTCATAAATTAATATGAATTTAATGCCACGGACGGGATGACACTACAGGTTTTTAAAGTAAAAAACATCCAAACTTTTGCTATGTTTTCTACCCAACTTCAATGTGAAATTGATTACAATGATCAAAATTGGATTAATTAATAAAAATATTATCCAATTAAATTTGAAAAAATTTAAAATATAATTTTTCCTTATAAATAAATATATGAAAAATTAGTTTTGAATTAAGATCCGATATTTTTCACTATTCACCCAAAAATGATGTTTCTTAGAGAAATCTAAAAAATTACCCCTAAGATAATTTAGACATTCTAAATTCAAAAATGAAGTTTATTTTATCAAATTATATTTCTAAATATTTTTTAAATAAATTGTATTATTTTAAAAAGAAGGTTATTAAAAATAGTTCATTTGAGAAAATAGTGTTTTTAAACATATATGGAATTTACCAAACCTTAATATTTTATCATCAATATGTTTTATTTATATAAAAAATTATAATAAATATTTTAAAAGTAGTTATCACTATTCATATTACTAGGTTCAATGGCTAGATTACAATTATTTAATTTAAATAATTATAACAACAAAAAGATGTTTCGTAGAAAGTGTTTCGTGTAACATACACCAAGTCAGTGTTGTGCATTTGGTATGCCAATTCGGCATTGAATGTAATATACGCCAAGTCTCAATCTAACCTCGTTGTTTGGTGTACTCAAGTTAAAATTTATGTTGTGTGTAGTGCACAATTTACTTAGTGTTGCATATTACACAAGTCAAACATAGTGCTTTAATATAAAATAAACTATTTTCAATGCTAGGTGAAATAAAAAATATTACAATGGTTAAATTAATTCGAAAAAAATAATTCAAAAATATCAAGGTGTATCATTCTACCCCATTTAAAATTATTTTTCCCTCAAAATTCATCTCGGTTATCAAAGGTTTAATACTTGAAAGTTTCATTCATAGAAACCCTCATTGTAAAAATGGACACTAAAACTTCTCTTAAAAGGGAATGTTGGAACCATAGTGGTTACCAAAAAGTGATATATAACTAGGTTTCTACATAAGAGAATATAGGTTTGGAGTAAATATTTAACATGAAGGAAAAGTTTAAATATATATAGGGAGCAATTTAGGTCATCAATCACAAGCAAGTGAATGATCAAAGAAAATTTGAGGGCCTCAGAGTCATAAATCTGTGATGATTTATAAGGACACCGATTCAACAAAAATTAAGGCACTAGGATAATTTTTTTGATATTTATCCTATGTTTGAGTGATTATCTTATTAACCAAGAATATAAGGAAATATAATTACTTGATATGTTTCTATAAATAAAATTATATTCTTTGGTTTCACTTTTAATGATTTCTAATTCATCCATTACTTCAATAAATGGATGTCTAGAAATTAACTTTTATGCCCGAAGCACTAAAATACACTTTTAGAAAATATTAAGGCCCATAAATGAATGAAAACTATAATTATTTATTGATAACAATTATTAAAAATAAATATGGTTAATAAATTAATCTCTAAACATAAAAAGTAACACTACTATTTCATAATAAATAATTACCCATCAAAATTAATTATACATTAACCAGGACATCAGATAGGCCAATGGTAGGCATAAAACACTTATCATACTTCTGTCGTGGTTTCAAGACCCACAAACCTACTGGAATTCATTGGTTTTCACTCAAAATACATGATGTCCTTTTTTGAAACTACAATAATATAATTTTCAAAATATATAGAAATCCTTTAAATAAGGTTAATCACTAAATAGATTTTTAACCAAGGTTTCAGTACAATATTAATACATAAATACTTAATCTAATGTTTAATAACAACTTTTCAGGAATGGTTAACCTTATAACCCCTCTGAAAGATGAAAATAAAAAAATTTAGAAAGAAATTCATGAAATAATCTTAACATTGATCTCCCATATATCACAAATTAGCTCTTGGTTATCACATTCCAAACATGTGAATACCCTCATGGTAAATTCTCTTGGAACATAGTAACAACTTGAATTACCATAAATCCTTTCAGAAAACATGCATGATTCCTTATTCCATATATTACAAGATATATTCCATAAATCTAAGAAGTTTTAAACTTCATCCATGATAGCATGAACTACTTGTCAACTTGTCATTAATTTGTTCCAAGGTAATTAGTACCATCCAATTTACTTATTAACATCCCACATATCTTTATCCAAAAAACATTGTCATAACATAAGGAACATATTAAGGGTTATATTTTCCTTAATCATGTTTTTTTCATGGACATCACCTCACCATTATATCACTTTTCTATTCGATCGAAACCATTCAAGGAGTTCTTTTTAATCTAGAGTGAAAAAACTAAACTGGACAATACTTTTATATTTCACCATTCATATAACATTATTCTTCAATCCAAATACATGAAAACATTATTATTATACTTCATCCTTTTTCCATTTAAAATTCTACCTCATCCTATTACACAATACCTCTTTCATTTAACATTTCATATGTATTCTCTTCATCATATGTAATATAACCATTACTCACACCACCTAGTTGATTCTCTTTAGGAGCTTTCCTCTTGGGACATTGAGTTGCATAATGACAATTTGTTACACACTTAAAGCACATAACCTTTAATTATTCCTTGGTTAGGAAAATATTCTCATCAATTTATTTAACTTTACTAATCATTTTCCCCTTGTAGTCACTTGCTTTGTGTCCTTCTTTTCCAAAGTCAAAGCATCTTCTTGTTTCTCTATGACATTCACTTAGGCGATTATTTCCACATTAGCAACACAAAGAAAACAAAATCTTCTTTCCTCCATGGTCTCCATTACCCAAACTCTCATATAACTCCTTATTTCTCTTCCTTGGTAAGTTTGAGAGTTGGATAAGGAACCCATTGTTAATCCTTTTCTGTGAAAACTGATTTGGCAGGATCACAACATCTTTCACTCCAGCAATCATCCCAGTTGAATTATCATATGAAAATCATCCATCAAATTCAACATTAATCCAATTCCTTCCAATTCCATCCATTGACTAAATACACAATCATTTTGTGATAATTACTTATTTTTTCCCCTAGAATGTGTGTTTTGTTTTGTAATCACTACTTATGGATGGTTTCCATCAGATTTGTTTATGGAACCAGAAACACCCAACGATTCTATGTACAATGTAACCTTAATTTCAAAGTAAGACATTCGTTAGGTTTGTTGACCTACAATACTTAAGAACTCACATTGGTTAAGTGTATGGGAGGTCAGGCTCATCACTCCTTTTTTGGGGATTATTTCTTACTCAAAGTCTCTCTTATAGATTTAAGATATGTTCATGAATCCTTATTAATTTAAAAATAATAATGTAGGTTTCCATTTAAATTTGCAATCAATTATTTAGTATGTGTGGTATCCATAATCATCTATATGTATTAGAAGTTCTTCATCAATGAATATATCTGTATGTATTAGAGGTTAATCATAGATAGTATCCTCTTATATACTATTTAGATATTCTTTAACCATTATCACGACGATACTAGTTTTAATCCACTCAGTGGGGAACTCTGGATTTTTATGGTCATCTAGGTACATGAATGTCACTCTAGAATTTATCGTCATCCAGGGAGATAAAAATTTACTCTCAACTTTATTTTCATCCAAGTAGAGAAAGTTTACTATGGTGTTTATCTTCATCCATACATAAGTTGTTTTGACATTAGGATCGAACCCATAGGTGGGATTCCTACGTATCCTTGTGAAAGGAATCAAAATCCACATAGTTCAATACCACTTAATGCGACACATCATGCATTTTAAGGCCATGTGATAAGGACCTAACCATACAGTTTAATGTTATGTGGTAAGGAAAGCTTGGTGGAAGGTTCCTAGTCCAATATTTTTGTGGGACTTATGCCCAAGCAGCCTAAGGAACTTGGAAGGAATATGACCTCCCAAGTTGAATTAGACCCTGTTGGGGATATGAATTGAAGAGAAAAATGTTGATTTGAAATGTTGGGTTTGAGACTTAGGGAGGTTCCCTAAGTATCCCATTTAAATGGGAATCAAATGCCACGTAGTTCATTAAATATCACAATGAAGTATGAACCTATGATATAAATAGGTTGGGGATTACTCCTAAAGAAGATTCCCTTATAACAGGCTACACGATAGATGTCTTAACTCATGGATATTTAAGGGAGAATTAATTCAAGAATTACTTCTAAGGAGGATGCTCGGATTAAGGGAATTATTATTGGATTCCTAAGGAAGATGTCCAATGATCTCGTGCCATATGTGATGGATTACTCCATATCCTAGTCATAATGGGTATTAGAGTTCTCATAGTTAAATAAATGAGGTGGATTGTGTGGATATTTTGATCATCACAATTATCTAAGCCCATATGAGTCATGCTCAGTGTGAGAAACAAGAGAATGTGAAAGATTCAACAAACACATACACTTCCCTTATTCTATTGGTAGAAGAGGAAAGGCCTATGGCAAAAGAAGCCTGGGGGATGATGGAGGAGGGCATGAAGCAATGAACCTTTTAATTTGAGGGTCATTAGGTGTATCCCCAATGGATAGAGGATTACTACATGAGGGATTCCCTAAATTTGGGCACTTAGAAAGGGAGGATATATTCCCATATGGAAGAGAAAAGCAATTTTGAACCTTATCCTACCTGTTAGAAACCTATGACCATATAAATACAAACCCAACTGGTAGAAATATTGATGTGACTTTCCCGAAGGTTTGGTAAATTATGAGGTTTTAGTGGAGGTTTCAACTTGGTCCATTTTAGACAAGTAATCCAAGGAAGGATATGACCTTCCATAGGTGTCATAAAAGAGTATTTAAAGGATTACTTATGTAGGTGGTCTGCACAGGTATGCCACATAGGTATGTCACCTAGGTATACTGCGTAGGTCATAAGAGGAAATGAAAAATGCTTAAAACAGTAAGGATAATCCCATAAAAGATTGATATGCCTTGGGAAATGGACTATTAGCTCAACAACACTTAGGTGAGGTCTTAACTCAAGCACCCTGGGTGTCCCTTGATGTCCTTGGAAGAATATCACATAGGTCTTTTCTTAAGGAAATGACCTTGTGTAGGTGACTTCTTCCCATGGAAGGAGGCCCCCAAACAATTATCTTGTATTTTAGACCATGAAGGGACTTTAGTCTTTTTTATCCCTTTTAATTTTCTTTTCTCTTGTGTTTTAGAGAGATGTCGGAGAAAATTCGAGTGACATGGGTGAAGGATCTATGTAATGAGAGCTTCAAGAGTTCATCCTACTTTTTAATTTTTTGAAATGGGGAATTCAAGGGTCCTATTTATAGGAAAGGAGAGGTGATGATTGAAAAGAGGTTTTCCACATAGGACTTCAGCGTAGCTGCACAACATAGGTCTCCCCATGTAGGGATGTGGAAATTACACAGCCACACATGTCCTCGGTATAGTTCCTCAGTGTAGGTCCTTGGTGTAGGGGTTGAACATTGGGATTCTTAGGTAGGACATGTGCTAGTTTCTTTATGCGTAGGTGGTATGGGTAGATGTACTACACATCAAAGTTGGTCGAACCACCTTGTAAAACGTACTTCTTCTTACCGCGGGGACTAGTCCCCCTGCACCCCTACTTGAGATAACTACCAGGCTTCAGTATCGACCCTTCAGGTAGGTTCCTTCACTAACATAACTGAGCCCCATGAAAAATGGAGAGTCGCACTATGGAATTTTCGTGCCCGGTTGATGAAATTTTGGGTCGCAACACATGGAAATCCAATATGATCTTTCCTCTATAAAGAAAATTTTTACTCAAACTTAGAATTTCGTGTCTAAGTGAGGTTCACATATTCAATTCTGTAGAGAATTTCATGGAACACATTTTAGGGTGGCTACACTTATCATAGCAGAAAACCACAAAGTAATGAAAATAATTACTAATAGGATTTCTAAATCATGACTCCTTCCTTAATCCATAACACCCATGTTCATCCTAGGTTATTCATAGACACATTATATTTAAATACTTCATGATGGTTTGTGTAGAGTTTGTGAATTATCAAATAATATCCATCAGGAGCATCAAAATAGATGTGTAGAAAGGCTCATTGTCATGTACCAGATTACCTTGAGTCAGGCTTGAAAAATCTTTTCAAAGTTATTAACCCTAGGTACATATGTGACAAAGCCACATCCACTTGTAGTATCCATATAGGTATGTATTTCTAGGAGACCACTCACTCTATCCTTTACCAAAATTCTAGGACATTTTCCTATTCTTTTCATTATCCTTAGAAATATAATTAGACATGTCCTTAGGGATACCACTAAGGGTTTCTCATCCTAGATTCCAAAGGTTAACAAAAGCTTTTCTCTGACACCAACTATAGTGACTCTCTCCTTTCATACATTAACATTACATAACCATTACAGAATACTTAAAAAATTATAAAAACAGACACCCAAACACTATACTAGTCTAGTGCCTTTGGAATCATGGAAACATAAACACAGATACATAAGTGATCTACATTATATCACTCTAGGTTCTTCTTGACTATAAAACTTCTTAGAATTATCAATCATTACACATATATTCATATCCTAGGGAAGGAAACATAAAAAGGTGTGAGATAAAATTCTCAATAAGGGTAAATAAGGGAGATATGTAAGAATAATTATGAGTATAAGCTTATGAGAACATGACCATAAAAATCATAGATCATTCCCTCCCTATCAAAGATCATATACATGAATCATGTCATCAATATTGATAGTTCATAATGGATTAATCATAAGTAAATAAAGAATATAATCCATGAAATCATATCATTGGAATAAAACATGGAATTGTGTCAGAAACATAAGCATATATAATGATTTCCATAGTAGTAAAAGCATTGATACCGATACCATCTTGATGAAAAAATTCCATTACTAAACTGGTTCACACCCCATTTAAGCCCTATATCAATGAACATATTTCACTTGTTGTTCCAGCCCTGTAATACTTAACTAAGTTCATTTCCTATTCCAGACCTATAATACTAAACCGAGTTCATTTCTCATTCCAACCATGTCCATATCTTAAGATATAAATCTTATCCAATTCATTGGAGGGATATATAGGTTCCACCCATCTTGTAATGAAATCATACATACATGTTCCAAAAAATCAAAAAAAATCATAAAAAAACCCATAAAATGAATTGGGCATCACAAAAATGTAATCATATCATAACCTATAAAGGAAGATACATGTTTCATAATCATTTTATCAAAAGCATAAACTGTGAAAGAGAAATGGATTTCATAAATATATAACTCATAAAAGATAAATTCATTTAATAAACATATTACCCATGAAAGAGAAACAAGTTTTATAAACATATAAACCATGAAAGAGAAATGTGTTTCATAAAGACCACAACATCAAGCATAACCCATTCAGAGAAAGAATATTAATTTAACCTTTAGATCATTTCCTAGAAAGGCATGAGTAATGTAACGACCCCGATTCCCGGGAGCCTTATGAGACATGATGCAACCACATTACAAAACATTTATTTTACAAACATTTTATCATGTCTCACATTACAGAAGATCGTGAGGCTCAGGGTTCTGGGAAACCAGCTGCTCTGAACATTTTTATGCACTGACTCACCTGAAAAATTTAAACAAAATGTAGGGTGAGCGAAAAATGCCCAGTAAGGGGTTTTAAAACCTTTTATGGAAATCCTTTCCTAAGTCCTTTTGAAAATAATAAATCGTACTTTGCTAAAAAAAAACGTTGTCATTTCTTAAAACATGAAATCCATCTGTGTTTGAAAACCATTTGCACAAAGAAGCACATACTTGAAATAAGCTTTAATGTAAACATGGTCAGAGTGCGCAATATAAACAGAGTAAGCAATACATAATGTTAAAACAAGGTTACTTTAATTCCAAGGGAATTTCTATGGCTAGGTAGGAAAACATGCATATCATGGTTCGTGAGAAGAATGCAGTTCATTTAACAGTTTACCATATGAAAAAAGTTCTTGTCACATTAAGTACGGTTTCATGATCATGGGAGCCTTTCAAGGCAGACATTTTAGAAAATGATAAAACATGACATGAAATAAGAAATTGAATTTTCTTTAGAACCAGCAAATTCTACATTCAAAAGAAAAACATTTGCACTGCAAAGGAGTAAGTACTTAAGATAAACATTAAGGACTGACATAAATCAATGGCGTAAGCATGTGCATAATTTCACAACCAAAATGCAGCATTTCTAAAAGTCTGTAAGCAGGGAAGTCATTCATAACAGTAGACAAGTGCACATAAAGTTCTTATGATATTAAACACATGTTTTTCAGTTCTTATAGTCAAGGGAATTTACCCACTTAGGGATGTCCTGTTAGTTGAACTATCCCCTGGTTCACCATTAATCTTCATATGTGGAGGGAAAGTATAATGCCGGACATTGTCAAGACCTTGCGTCAAGACCTTAAAAACATAACTTAATACGGGTCAAGGCTAACCGCCAATCCCGTTTCCATATCAGCACAAGCCGAGGCTAACCGCCAAGACTGTAGCACATAACGTCTCATGAGACTCATCCTTTACCCAATGCATTGGAGCGCTGTATAATTCCGGGCGCACCCGTCCATAACATGTAAGTCCAATACTCCCCTCTCATACTTAGACATGGTCATACATAGGATTTCATACATTCATAATTGAATCCATTTTTTTCACATATGTGTCCATAACATGAAAACAGTTCTATCATTAAAAACATTATGACATGCATACTAAAACATCAAGAAGATAACCAGTTATCTTAACATTAAAATAAAATTGGATTTTCAAGAAAATAACCATAACACTTAACATTACATAACATCATAATACCCAATTAAAGAAGGGTTGTTCACAACTTACACTTATGATGATAAATGGATATCAAAAGTGTTTAACGTAGGCAGTTGAGGTTACAAAGTGTATAATCAAATCCATCTTAAGAAATAATATAGATAATTGTGTAAAACCCTTCCATTATCACTTTAAATAAACGTGAGTACCTATCTATTAATACATGAATGCATTTATAAAGAATTCAAGAAGTCCGTACTATCCATTCTAAGAAAAATCCTAATTATCTAAAGTAGTGATAAATGAAAATTCTCAAATTCACAAATGAATTTGAAGTCCAACTAATCTCGTACTGCTTTATAAAAATTGTAAACATGTTCTCTAAATTCATATTGAGGTATATACGCATACGTGTATATATATACCACAATAATATACATCATTACCTTGCACAATTTTACCTATTCACCCATTTACTTAAAATATCCATTTTATAGTAGGAAAGAAAAATCATGGGGTATAAACATTTAGAAAAATACTTCTTATCATCCTATAATATGTGCGATTGAAAGTATATATTGATATATCAAGTATATATGAGTATGTACATATTTATATAACAACCGATTCTTGTAAAAGAAAAACAGCAAAACCTTCTCCCTTACCTGCTCGACGAGAAGGAGGAGGAAGGTGCAACTGCGGAATCCAGGATCCGAAGGTATAAACAAAGAACATGTATATATATATAACTAGTATAAACGTGTATTTAACCATATGAAAAGTCCGGTATATTCACAAACTGAAAAAAAAACAAACGACCCTTACCTAAACTCGACGAGGAGGAGGATGAGAAGAGGCAGCATCCCAAAATCCAGGAGCCGAAGAGGTCAAAGGAGCCGGTCCTTCGGCCTTCACTGCAGCAGGGGGTTTTAAAAGAAACGAAGAAGGAGAATGAAGACTTCCGGGAGTCTTCGGCCGAGGCATCCAGAGCGAGGAGTCCGCGTCGGCTGTGGAAAAGAAGAAACAGCCGGGCTACACACCGGCCTAGAGGAGAAAAACAAAACCTTAGTCTACTGGGATGGCGACGTGAGGAAGAGGGAGGGCTGCGTCGGTGGATGAAGAGGTTACAGCGCGAGGTAGAAGAAAGCGCGACATGGAAAATGAGAAGTCAATCGACGGCTGAGATTAAAACGGCCCGATCCAGCGGCTGGAACTGATGCAGTTTTAAAAAAAACGATGGCCAAGATCAGAGGAGAAGAAGATCGGACGGCTGGAAATCCACCGCGGCATAAAAAAAAATGCGCGATCTTCTCCCTCCCCTTTTCTGCGTTTTAAATTACTATTAAATTTTATCATTATCTAACATTCAATTATTTACACCTTTAATTATTTTAAGGATAGTCAAGATTCTTTGGTGATTTATAAGCGATTATTATTCTTATTTAACCTTCAATTATTTTTAACTTTTATTATTTAAAAAGTCATGGGTCATTTAATATGATTGTATATTAATTAGTTCATCCCACCCTATTTACATTAACATTGGTTACACAATTACACAATCAACAAAAAAAGTATTAAATAAACTACACCATTAAATGTTCATATTAAGCAGCAAAAGAAACTAAAGTTTTGAAATTATTTCCAAAGTGATAATTACAAACATTATTATTATTTTAAAGATTCAAGATCACCAATTATTGTTGCAAGCAAGAAAAGTTAATTATTCTATTAGATATTAACATTTTAACATTATTAGTTATTTCCAAAATTGTAAATTTAATGTGCATTAAAGTGAATTTCAATATTATACCACAAAATTTGTACAGCAAGAACCCGAAACGTTGACATAATTTCACAACATTAAATATAAAAGCAAGTTATAAACATTTAGGTATAATTCATTTAACATACAGTTTGCCACAACATAAATATATATACAGGTACATCTACAAACCGAGAGTGTGCACTTATATATTTGTAAAAGAAGTAAAACCTCACCAAAATCAGTATAGTCCACCATTTAAAAAAAAAGAAAATAAATTAAACAAATAATTACTTGCTCAAATTACATGTATATATATATAACAAATAGTGGAAATCTTAGTGTCAAATACCATTGTTTTGAAAATTAAAACTTAAAAAAAAACAAGTTAGGGGAGAGCCAACGGCTACATTTTTATCCGTTGATGTTTCACGGTTATATCGGGATGCTTATAAAAAGGGTTTGGTCTCGGTGTCCCTTAATCCAAGTGACCGAAGAAGATAAAGGAAGATGGTTCGTGTGATCCCCTTGGTGCTGAGCATGGTCGCGGTGGCATCAGCCATACTTATGTTCCTTATGATGGATGTTCGGAATCCCTACCGCATTCTCAGGCTCCTAGTGGTTCTAACCAGTCTTCCAATCTTTGTAATTGGGTTCTTGGTTGGGATCTTTGGTTAGTGATGTTTTGATCGTGGGAAGTTGTAATCGTCAAGGTGTTTCTTAATAAAGGAGTATTTCATTCATGCTTGTTACTACAGTTTTTCATTTATTTTCATTTTCTTGTTATAGAAAGATGGTCCAGTTAAAGGGAAACCTAACATTACGTGAAACATGAATTCTTGGGTCTTTACATCATCTCCCCCTTCAAAGAATTGCGTCCTCGCAATTCTATTCATAAAAAGATAAGAAAAAGACCTCGGTCGCACAACATTACCAAAACTGAAGGCCTGGCTCGGTTAACGGAACCCCTAAACTGGTACACAGCTCCGCTGTTTCCTTGACCCAGATACACTTTGAGCAATAAGACTTGTACTCCTGCTCATGGTCACTACACACAGGCTTCCACAAGGAGGCCCGTGCAATAAACAGCTCTGAGATGTCCGAGCGGACGAATCCCCTAGTAACTCTTCGAACTTCATCACGTTCGAGGTAGTTGAGGGGTACGACGCGATTGAGAAGGCTGACGTTCAGGATCTGGAACATGTAGGCGGCATTGAGGTGGCCATCCTGAGCTGCTATGAGAAAGCAAGCTCTGGCGGAGAAGTTCCGTGCCATAGAGAAACACTGAAAAAGCCCTTCATGGTATCTCCCCTTCCGCCTAAAGTAGGGGAGCTGGGTGGTGGCAAGGAGGTGAATCACATGTTCATTCTCTTGACAAGCGCGGAGAATTTCTGGACTATTCACTATGTCCAGAAAATGTTGGCAGGACCCTCGTAGGTGGAGAAAAGAGGGAAAGTCCACCATACAAGTTCTGATCAAGATAATCTCTACTAACTCGTCAGGTAGAGACGAGAGGTTCATCCGACCTGCCATCTGGAAGAAAAGGTATACAAGAGAGGTCACTTAACAACACTAAGAAGAAAGGGATCATAAACTTTTAATTATGAAAGTTTACACATTAAAGTCTGAGTTTTCCAGACAGACACCACAAAGAGAGGCGAAACTCTCTAACTCCACAAACCATACACAGGATGAACATACAGGACTAAAGTCATGGGGACATTTATATCGCCTCTTGAGTTTCGCGTGAGGGGTGTGGAGTTAGGAAACGTCGGTGTACACTTCTTGCCTAAGAGACACACGAGTGGACTCATTCTCCAACGCTCTGAAGTTCATTAACTGGCCCCAGAAGCCATAGTGCAGGACCAGGCACAGATAAGCCGCTCGAAGATCTCCGGCAGCAGCAGCTTCTTGAAAAGGGTTATCTAGCATTGTGCCAAACTCCTCGCCCGCAGTAAACACTCGGAAGAGTCCTTCGTGATACCTTCCTCGACGTGCATAGGAGGGAAATTGGGTCATCATCATTAGGAGATAGTCCATCCCCATTCCCTGGTGGAGACTAAGTACCCTAGATGAGTTCGAGACATCGTGCAAGTGCTTACACGTCATGCGAATTTGGGCATAGTTCAGGAGGTTCTCACGGCTAACTAGAGATATAATGTTCTCTAGAGCCTCGGTGGGAAGAGACAAAAGGTCAGTAGGTACATCAGCCATCTGAAATTTATTTTTACTTAGTTAGTCTTAGCAATATATTTATATCACCTGGTTTTCCAGAGTTTCCTGAACCCATCCTCTGATACCAACTGTAACGACCCCGATTCCCGGGAGCCTTATGAGACATGATGCAACCACATTACAAAACATTTATTTTACAAACATTTTATCATGTCTCACATTACAGAAGATCGTGAGGCTCAGGGTTCTGGGAAACCAGCTGCTCTGAACATTTTTATGCACTGACTCACCTGAAAAATTTAAACAAAACGTAGGGTGAGCGAAAAATGCCCAGTAAGGGGTTTTAAAACATTTTATGGAAATCCTTTCCTAAGTCCTTTTGAAAATAATAAATCGTACTTTGCTAAAACAAAACGTTGTCATTTCTTAAAACATGAAATCCATCTGTGTTTGAAAACCATCTGCACAAAGAAGCACATACTTGAAATAAGCTTTAATGTAAACATGGTCAGAGTGCGCAATATAAACAGAGTAAGCAATACATAAAGTTAAAACAAGGTTACTTTAATTCCAAGGGAATTTCTATGGCTAGGTAGGAAAACATGCATATCATGGTTCGTGAGAAGAATACAGTTCATTTAACAGTTTACCATATGAAAACAGTTCTTGTCACATTAAGTACGGTTTCATGATCATGGGAGCCTTTCAAGGCAGACATTTTAGAAAATGATAAAACATGACATGAAACAAGACATTGAATTTTCTTTAGAACCAGCAAATTCTACATTCAAAAGAAAAACATTTGCACTGCAAAGGAGTAAGTACTTAAGATAAACATTAAGGACTGACATAAATCAATGGCGTAAGCATGTGCATAATTTCACAACCAAAATGCAGCAGTTCTAAAAGTCTGTAAGCAGGGAAGTCATTCATAACAGTAGACAACTGCACATAAAGTTCTTATGATATTAAACACATGTTTTTCAGTTCTTATAGTCAAGGGAATTTACCCACTTAGGGATGTCCTGTTAGTTGAACTATCCCCTGGTTCACCATTAATCTTCATATGTGGAGGGAAAGTATAATGCCGGACATTGTCAAGACCTTGCGTCAAGACCATAAAAACATAACTTAATACGGGTCAAGGCTAACCGCCAATCCCGTTTCCATATCAGCACAAGCCGAGGCTAACCGCCAAGACTGTAGCACATAACGTCTCATGAGACTCATCCTTTACCCAATGCATTGGAGCGCTGTATAATTCCGGGCGCACCCGTCCATAACATGTAAGTCCAATACTTCCCTCTCATACTTAGACATGGTCATACATAGGATTTCATACATTCATAATTGAATCCATTTTTTTCACATATGTGTCCATAACATGAAAACAGTTCTATCATGAAAAACATTATGACATGCATACTAAAACATCAAGCAGATAACCAGTTATCTTAACATTAAAATAAAATTGGATTTTCAAGAAAATAACCATAACACTTAACATTACATAACATCATAATACCCAATTAAAGAAGGGTTGTTCACAACTTACACTTATGATGATAAATGGATATTAAAAGTGTTTAACGTAGGCAGTTGAGGTTACAAAGTGTATAATCAAATCCATCTTAAGAAATAATATAGATAATTGTGTAAAACCCTTCCATTATCACTTTAAATAAACGTGAGTACCTATCTATTAATACATGAATTCATTTATAAAGAATTCAAGAAGTCCGTACTATCCATTCTAAGAAAAATCCTAATTATCTAAAGCAGTGATAAATGAAAATTCTCAAATTCACAAATGAATTTGAAGTCCAACTATTCTCGTACTGCTTTATAAAAATTGTAAACATGTTCTCTAAATTCATATTGAGGTATATACGCATACGTGTATATATATACCACAATAATATACATCATTCCCTTGCACAATTTTACCTATTCACCCATTTACTTAAAATATCCATTTTATAGTAGGAAAGAAAAATCATGGGGTATAAACATTTAGAAAAATACTGCTTATCATCCTATAATATGTGCGATTGAAAGTATATATTGATATATCAAGTATATATGAGTATGTACATATTTATATAACAACCGATTCTTGTAAAAGAAAAACAGCAAAACCTTCTCCCTTACCTGCTCGACGAGAAGGAGGAGGAAGGTGCAACTGCGGAATCTAGGAGCCGAAGGTATAAACAAAGAACATGTATATATATATAACTTGTATAAACGTATATTTAACCATATGCAAAGTCCGGTATATTCACAAACTGAAAAAAAAAAACAAACGACCCTTACCTAAACTCGACGAGGAGGAGGATGAGAAGAGGCAGCAACCCAAAATCCAGG
The DNA here is from genome assembly GCA_963277665.1 of Viscum album. Taxonomy (NCBI): domain Eukaryota; kingdom Viridiplantae; phylum Streptophyta; class Magnoliopsida; order Santalales; family Viscaceae; genus Viscum; species Viscum album. Next base: position 1,840,668,083 of record OY728125.1, read on the forward strand.
AGCCGAAGAGGTCAAAGGAGCCGGTCCTTCGGCCTTCAGTGCAGCAGGGGGGTTTTAAAAAAACGAAGAAGGAGAATGAAGACTTCGGGGAGTCTTCGGCCGAGGCATCCGGAGCAAGGATTCCGCGTCGGCTGTGGAAAAGAAGAAACAGCCGGGCTACACACCGGCCTAGAGGAGAAAAACAAAACCTTAGTCTACTGGGATGGCGACGTGAGGAAGAGGGAGGGCTGCGTCGGTGGATGAAGAGGTTGCAGCGCGAGGTAGAAGAAAGCGCGACGTGGAAAAGGAGAAGACAATTGACGGCTGAGATTAAAACGGACCCATCCAGCGGCTGGAACTGATGCGGTTTTAAAAAAAACGACGACCAAGATCAGAGGAGAAGAAGATCGGACGGCTGGAAATCCACCGGGGCATAAAAAAAACGCGCGATCTTCTCCCTCCCCTTTTCCGCGTTTTAAATTACTATTAAATTTTATCATTATCTAACATTCAATTATTTACACCTTTAATTATTTTAAGGATAGTCAAGATTCTTTGGTGATTTATAAGCGATTATTATTCTTATTTAACCTTCAATTTTTTTTAACTTTTATTATTTAAAAAGTCATGGGTCATTTAATATGATTGTATATTAATTAGTTCATCCCACCCTATTTACATTAACATTGGTTACACAATTACACAATCAACAAAAAAAAAGTATTAAATAAACTACACCATTAAATGTTCATATTAAGCAGCAAAAGAAACTAAAGTTTTGAAATTATTTCCAAAGTGATAATTACAAACATTATTATTGTTTTAAAGATTAAAGATCACCAATTATTGTTGCAAGCAAGAAAAGTTAATTATTCTATTAGATATTAACATTTTAACATTATTAGTTATTTCCAAAATTGCAAATTTAATGTGCATTAAAGTGAATTTCAACATTATACCACAAAATTTGTACAGCAAGAACCCGAAACGTTGACACAATTTCACAACATTAAATATAAAAGAAAGTTATAATCATTTAGGTATAATTCATTTAACATACATTTTTCCTCAACATAAATATATATACAGGTACATCTACAAACCGAGAGTGTGCACTTATATATTTGTAAAAGAAGTAAAACCTCACCAAAATCAGTATAGTCCACCATTAAAAAAAAGAAAATAAATTAAACAAATAATTACTTGCTCAAATTACATGTATATATATATATAACAAATAGTGGAAATCTTAGTGTCAAATACCATTGTTTTGAAAATTAAAACTTAAAAAAAAAACAAGTTAGGGGAGAGCCAACGACTACATTTTTATCCGTTGATGTTTAACGGTCATATCGGGATGCTTATAAAAAGTGTTTGGTCTCGGTGTCCCTTACTCCAAGTGACCGAAGAAGATAAAGGAAGATGGTTCGTGTGATCCCCTTGGTGCTGAGCACGGTCGCGGTGGCGTCATCCATACTTATGTTCCTTATGATGGATGTTCGGAATCCCTACCGCATTCTCGGGCTCCTAGTGGTTCTAAGCAGTCTTCCCATCATTGTAATTGGGTTCTTGGTTGGGATCTTTGGTTAGTGATGTTTTGATCGTGGGAAGTTGTAATCGTCAAGGTGTTTCTTAATAAAGGAGTATTTCATTCATGCTTGTTGCTACGGTTTTTCATTTATTTTCATTTTCTTGTTATAGAAAGATGGTCCAGTTAAAGGGAAACGTAACATTACACGAAACATGAATTCTTGGGTCGTTACAAGTAACATCGACATATCTTTTCTTAGATGGAAAATAATTTTGAAATATCTTTCAAAAATATTTCTTGATGAAAATATCCTTTCTTGTTTGAAAAAGGATTTGTAATACATAAAAAATTGAAAATATTTTTCTTAGAAAATACCATGAAAACTTATAAATAATATTTTTGAAATAATTTTGTAGAAATATTTCCTCAAAATTTTTTAAAATATCTTGAAAACATTTTAAAAATCTTTTTACTTGAAATTTTATAAAATAATATTAAAAAAATTTAAAAATATTTTTTTTGAAAACTTATAAAATAAGCTTCAAACAATTTTTAAAATCCTTTTCATTGAAAAAACTTTTAAAAACGATAAATAAATATTAAGAATATTTTCAAAACCATTTCTTTGAAAATAACTTTAAAAATTTATAAAGAAATATTGACAACATTTTGAAAAACATTTTTCTTTAAAACATATAAAAGAATATTCAAAACGTTTTGGAAACAATTTCCCTTGAAAATTACTTTTATATTTTTTTATTAAAAATTATCAATTTAAAAATGAAAAGGAAAATTCGAAGAAATTATGGTAGGTAAATTCGTACATGTCGTACGTGGTAAAAAGAACATTCCTCTTACATAGTAAAATGGTTAGAAAAATGCCTCATTCGAAAAGCGATAATAAGATTGATTTGAAGTCATTGGTAAAAGAAAAAAATGGTTAAAAATGTCTTTTGATGATCATATTATATTATTAGAACATTCATGGAATCCCTTTTTGGAAAAAATGGTTTTGAAGTAACATAGATTTCTGACCGAAGAGAGGGTAAAGTCAGGCTTTCTTAAAAACACTTTCTTAACTATATTATATACCAAAGAATATAAATATGGTACCAATACATTAATATATCATTAATAATTAGATGATAATAAAATTCATGAATTTTCTTGAGATATGGTTTATAATATTCCATCAAAGGAAGCATAAACATAATCAATCTTGAAAAGATATGTGACTGTTTCAATAAACTCCCATCACTTGGTAACTTGGGATCATACTATCAATGTAAGAAAAGAAAATTAAATGAATATTATAATATCATGAAAATATTTATATTCATGATATATCATATAAATTGGAATTATATACTCCTTAAAATGAATTTAGGTGCATAATAAAACATGAGTCTCAAAGATGGAAAATTGAGACAAAACTATTTTTTCGATTTGGTATGTTTGGAAACATAAACCACAAGAAATAAATTTCATATAATGGATATATAAATACCCATATATTTATATATAATAATCATTTATTATATCCATGGGTATTATACACACCACATAAAAGGAATGTGTGGTGAATAAAGTATGTATCTTACAAAAATAAATAATGAGATGAAATCCCATTACCTTGTGTCCTAACTCTCATCGTACTCATTCAAACCTCATGTATAATAATTTTTCTTATAAATCTATCATAGAACCATATTATTACTTATAATACCATATATTATATGTTTATGCATTTATATTACCCGCTTGTTAACAATTTTATGTTGAGGTTTCACTTTGGGTAATATCAACTTTGTTTTTCGTATGTGTCTTATTTTGTGATATATTCGGTCCTTATATTTATATCATGATTTCAAGAATATAAAACACGATTTAAATATAATTTATATTCATTATATCTATATTATAATAATCCATAGAATATAGAAGTACGAAAAGGAATACACTGTTCATGGAGACAGTAAGACATACATACGGTTGAATGCTATTTCCATTTAGTTATCGTATTGAAAGAAAAAAATAAATGAAATATATGTATATATATTATTATTAATGTATAGTTATTATATTATATATTTCATGTATATTCAGTAATTATATCATTAATACATTCCATGTATTGTATGAACAAATCACATCATTTTGAGGGGCGATAGTCCACACTTCCTCAAACAAAATTATCATATTAATAAAGAGTGTAAATTATAAAAAATATGTTGTAAAATAATTAAAGAAGATTAAATACATAATAAATATAATATATAACATATATAAAAATATTTTTTATCATATTTTTTTTCTAATATGTGGTAAAGGAAAAATAAACAATCATCATTTAGTGAGGTTGTAGTTCGCTGTACACGTAAATATTATGTTTGTTACCCATTAGATAGAGGTTTGTGTAATTTTAGATTAAAACATTAGAATAAAAACATACTCATATATTTATAATATTGCTTTTTTATACAACAATGGAATAAAGATATTGGAGGGGGAGGATAAATAAAATAAAAGAAAGGAGCTTGAGAGAAGATGTTACCTCTTAATCAGGTAACTCATTTTGGTTTATGCCAAAAGGATTCCTTGGGTTGATTTATTCCAAAATGTAGGATTAAATTTGTAATGGAGATATTTTGGTAAGTTTATTTGGTAGAACTTGTCCAAACATAAGTGTTTTTAGAGGTGCAAAGAAGAGGGAGAGTTTGTGGCCTTTTATAGGGAAGGGAAAGGACACACTTGGCATTTTTTAAAACAAATTAAGTGTACCCACGTTGTTACCTTGAAAACGTAATAAGAAACCAACAAAAATAAATAATTAAAGGTTAATGTTTGAATAATGTACATCCAATGGGTGTTGTACATGTTTATATGTTGTTTTGGGTCTTAAATTTAAGGTTTCGTACTTTATTAACCCAATTTTTCTCTCAATCATTGTAATTAATTTTAATCACTTCCACTAATATTTTTGGTCAAAGAAAAGTTAAAATTATTTGAAATTATAAATTATTCTGGTTAAAAATATTGAATTTTTTTTCCAAATTCTAGTCACAAAAGTGGAATAAATTAATTTAAATTTAATCCCACTAACGGGACGACACTATGACTTTTTAAAGTAAAAACGTCCGAACTTTTACGAAGTTTTATACCCAATTTCAAAGTGAAATTGATCACAATGATAAAAATTAGATTAATTTATAAAAATAATATCCAATTAAACTTTTAAACTAATTTATAATATAATTTTTCCTTATAAATAAATTATCTAAAAAAATAGTTTTGAATTAAGACCTGGAATTTTTCATTATTCATCCAAAAATAAATTTCTCAGAAAAATCCAAAAAAATTGTCCTGAGCTAATTTAGACATTCTAAATTCAAAAATAAATTTTATTTTTATCAAATTAAGTTTATAAATGTATCTAAAAATAATTTTATTTTTTTAATAGAATGTTATTAAAAGTAGTTCATTTGAGAAAATAGTATTTTTAAACATATAAGGACTTTATAAAAAATATATCTTTCATCATCAATATGTTTTATTTATATAAAACTATAATAAAAAATATTTTAAAAGTATTTATCACTATTCATATAATTAAGTTTAATGGCTATATTATAATTATATCTTTTAAATAATTATAGATATAAAAATACATTTCCTAGCAACTCAGTGTTGTGTGTACAGTATTCCAAACCAGTGTTACATGTTGCATACACCAAGTCGGTGTTGTTTGTAATGTACTCCAAGTCAAAAGCTAAAATGTTTTTCTTTGTAGTAAAGTTAAAATTTATGTTGTGTTTAGTGCCTTATTAAATTGGTGTTGCGTATAACGCAAGCCAAACATAGTGCTTTAATATAAAATAAACTATTTTTAGTGATATTTGAAATTAAAATATCAAAAATGTTAAATTAATTAGAAAAAAACTAATTCAAAAAATATAGGGATGTTACATTAACCTTTTCCACCATTTCATTAACAATTTTATGACCTAGTTGTTTTCATACCCCAAGTTCATCCTAGAATGCTGGTGTTCTGTACCTATTCCCTTAAAAGGCTTCATAGGGATCTATTTGGATGCTTGAGTGGAAACTATTATTGTAAGAGAACTTGAACAAAGGAAGATGTTGGTCCCATATGCCTTTGAAGTCAACTGAGTGTTCTCTAAAAATGTCCTCAAGTGTTAGGATAGTCTCCTCATATTGGTCATCAATTTGACGGTTATAAGTCGTGATGAAGTTCGACTAAGTATTCAGAGCTTGTTGGAGACTCATTTAGAACATAGAGGTAGATATTAGATCTCAATCGGATACAATTTATTGTGGAATTCTATATATCCTTACCACTTCTTTTATGTATATCCATTCAAGTTGATTCAGTGAAAATTCCTCTCGAATTCAGATAAAGTGAGATATCTTTGTATGACGATTCAAAACAACCCATATGTAATTGTTTCCCCTAGATGTCTTTGAATGTCTGATGATAATGTCCATGGTGATGTTTTTCTCATTTCTATGTTGGTATGGGTAAAAGTTACATCATCCCCTTAAACTTATACCTTTTATCCTTAACTTGATGACATACTATGATATTTAAAATTTATTCAGTGATCTCCTTCATTATATTTTCCAACCAACAATGCTCTCAGATATCTCGATACATCTTTGTGATTCTTGGGTGAATGGAGAAAGTTGAACTATGGGAATCATCCAACAGTTCCTTCTTTAACGTTGTATTTGATGGTACACATAGTTGGGACTCAAATATCACAACTCCTTCTTGATCAATTTCCAAAACTGATAAGCTTCTCCCTCCATGTGACGTCCCATACCCTGCCGCCACATAACCAATGCCCCGAGCCCAGTTGGCCACATGACCCATGGTGTATCTCCCTATAAGCGAGGGGCTGCCGACTAGCATAGTGGGTGTGAAGGTAGTAAGGTGGAGAGACTTTACCCACATGTGAGGGTAACAAAGCAAATGAAACAAAAAATATACAGTATAAAAAGAATAATAAATATACATTTAAAGTAAATACCAGAAGACTGAATAATATAACAAAATCCTCATAAGAAGTTTCTGATATAGATATGCATGCATGGAATGTAAGTACAAAATGGGAACAACAAATAGAAAACATGTATACTAATATAAAAGTATAAAATAGATTAGAACCCAAAATTTATCCATAGCATCTTGAGCCTAAGCCTGATCCTATGCTCCTAAGCTCTATCTAACATTAAGGATCAATAGCTAGAATAGGGTTCTTGTCTCTATCCATACCTGTAGGCAAACATTCTGATAAGTTACCAGAGGTGGCCTAAGTAGGGTGTGAGATAAATCTCAGTAGTCCACCACCAATGATTTCTATGTGTAAACCGAGTGGCCCTCATAACTAAACAATGTGCATCTAATAGCAAAAAAGTAAAGGAAAATGGAATAAACATTAACCCTCCTGCTCAGGTTCTGAAAGGACACTAGGAGGGTCTACCTACTTCAACTCAATTCTTGCATGTCTGAATATGTTACTGTATATATATATATATATATATTTGGCATGGAGTAATAATACCTCCTTCCCGTAGTATATAGTGGAATGGAGTAAGAATTCTTCCTGCACATAGGAAATAGTGGCACATGGTAATAATGATTCCCGCCTATATGTTAGAGAATGACATGTGGTAATGATGCATCCCTGCCACATGTAAAGAATAACACAGTGTAAGAATGCCTCCCGCCCATATGTAAATAATTGAACGGGGTAAGAATGACTCCTTCCCACATGTAAAGGATGGAATGGGGGTAATAATGCCTCCCACCCACATGTATAAAATCCCACAAGTATAGAAATGATATAGGCATTCACATGTTATACAATGTATAGAAAACCATCTTATACTATTTCAAGTAAATAAAAAAATTCAAAATTTGTAATGCATTTATAACCAAACCCAAAGCATGATAATGGCCAAGACACCCCTTTAAAAAATTTCATTTAAGGCATTTAATTTTATAGGTTCAAGCTATCTCAACCTAGAAAACCCATTCAAGAAAACACACCCATTTTCCAAATAGGGAATGTTCATCTATAGGGGCACAAGCCAATAGAAATCCATAACAAAAATATTCTTAGGGTCAAATTAGATATTCAAATCCTAAGAGGTCCAAACATAAATGCGATGTCTTGGATTAATGTAAATAAACATGGAACAATAGACAATTAAATTAAAAACTTTGCAGAGAAATAATAACCATAATTTTTCATTTTAGTAAATTGGCTTAAAACGGCCAATTGATGTGGAACACCCCTTGGGAGTCCATATAGAGGAAGGGTGATAACGAAACCTGTAAAAAAGAGTTAATTAACCCATTTCACCATACTAGGGTCAATTAGACATGAATAAATAAACTCAATAGAAGATATTGACAAAGAAAATATCATAGAACAATGATATTAAGTAAGAAAAAAATAAAAAATTAAATAGAAAGCTACATGACAACCAACATTAGGGTTGTAGATAAAGCATCACTAAGTATTGACCTCAGATTTGGGGTAGTTTGGAGTAGATTTGAGTTTCCATCAAATGACTTGAAAATAGGGTGAATGAGCATGACTCTAAATAGTGAAATATATGGAACGATTTAGCAAGGAAGGAGGATCATGTGGGGTTAGCCTTACCTTGGACTATCCAACACCACTGATGGACTGAAGATCGGACATCAGACAGAGGATTAGCAAGATATTGAAGGATAAAGTGCTTGAGAGCTCAAGGAGGGTGGTGTGTTGCTTTTTTCCATAGGGAGGAGAAGAAAAATAAAAATATAATTTAAAAAGGGAGAGGGGAAAAGTGGTCATTTTTCCTTAAAAACCGGCTTGCACGGTTTCAGCGCATGGTTTCACAAATAGTTTGAAAACCTTACACAAGGTTCTTCCCCTTTCATGCAAGTTGGCACCGTCTATGCGCACAATCTACCAAACCATTCATATACCATGTGTAACCGACTACCTCACTGGGCACACCACATATCCTCTACGCATGGTTTCACTTACCATATACAGACTGTGAAGATGGTTTCTTGAAAAATCTGTAACTGGCTGCATGAAAATGCGACTGGGTTACACGGTTGCAGACAAACCATGAGGTCTGACCTATTTTCCTCTATTTGGAGCTCTGGGCTCTAGAAGTTCCCCAGACACTCTTGTTACCTCCTTATCATGGTTACAAGACTTCATAAGGACCATTTAAGGCATCAAAAAAGAAAATTTTTTGAACTGTACCTTGTTCTAAGAGTCGGATTGTTACAACCTCCACTCCTTATAGCGACACATCAACGAGTTTCCCTACTGAGGGTAAATAGGTAATGTTATCAAACAGTTCCTCCTTCACCTGCTGAAATGTGAAACACCGAGTGATGAAACCAGATACTGCACATTTCATTCTGGGCCACCAATATTGACGTCATAGATCTCGATACATTTTAGTGACACCAGGGTGAAATTCCCATGCTGAGGCATGTAAATCCATCATCAGCTCCTCTCTGGTTTCTTTTGGGACACATACATGCCCATGAAATAGAAGAGTATCATCCCCATCAATTTTCTAACTAGAAGACGTATCTTTATCTGAAATATTTTCTCATAGTGCAAGGCCTTCAAGATCAAATAGTTGTCTTTCCCTTACATGTTCCAGAAGATTAGCTATCACTGCTAAGGCTAAGAGAAAAATCTGAACATGGCCCTCTTGAACTTCAACGTACATCTCTGGGAATAAGGCCATAAGATTCCATTCTTCACTGGACTCTTGAACTGCCTGTGTCTGAGTCTTCTGACTCATAGCATCAGCTACAAAATTTCATTTCCCTAGAGTGTAGGCAAACTCAAAATCAAATTATTGCAGGTACTCGACCCACCTACAAGGCCTAAGATCTAGATACCATTGAGTGAAGATGTATTTGAGGATTTTTCTGTCTATGAACACAAAAAAACACTCTCCCAATAAATAGTGTCTCCAAAAAAATAATGCATGAAAAATTGTAGTGAGGTCGAGGTCATGTGTAGGATAATTCAGCTCATGAGGCCTCAACTGACAAGAACCATATATAATGACTCTCTCTTCTTGTATGAGAATATCTCCAAGCCCAATACCTGATGCATAAAAATAGACTGTATAATCCATTTTTGTCTCTGGAATAATAAGTGTCGGTGCTGATGCAATTCTTCCCTTCAACCCCTGGAAGGCAGCTTCATAAGATACAAACCATTTGAATTTTACACCCTTATTCATCAAGCATGTAAGTGGAATTGAAAGGCATGATAAATCATGAATGAAGCATCTGTAGTATCCAAAAATCCCCAAGGAACTCTAGATATAAAATATATTCTTGGTATGCTCCAAAGAAACCACAACCCTCACTTTATTTGGGTCTACAGAAACTCCTGACTCCAAGATGATATGACCTAGGAGTGAAATTTATCGATACAGAAGTGGCATTTAATGAGCTTAGCATAGAGCTGGTGCTCTCTCAGCGTATTCATCATGATATCAATATGGGTTTTATGTTCATGTCTAGAGTAGAAATACACTAAGATATATTTAATGAATACTACAACAAATGAATCTAGATATGGGTGGAGTAATTGGTTCATAAGATCCATGAAAAGAATGGTACGAGGGTAAGAATGTCTCTAGCCCACATGTAATAGAATGGAATGGGGTAATGATGCCTCCCACCCACATGTAAATAATGTAATGGGGTAAGAATGACTCCCACCCACATGTAAAGATTGGAATTGGGTAAGAATGCCTCCCGCCCACATGTAAAGAATGGAATGGGGTAAGAATTCCTCCCATGTATAAAATCCCACAAGCATAGAAATGATATAGTAATTCACATGTTTTATAATTTAAGGAAAACCGTCTTACACTATTTCAAGTAAAGAAAGAAAGACAAAATTTGAATTGCATTTATAATGAAACCCAAAGAATGAGAATGGAAAACAAACCCCTTGAAACCATTCCATTTAAGGAGATTCATTTTAGAGGTTCAAGCTATATCAACTTAGAAAACCCATTCAAGATAACCCTCCCATTTTATTAATAGGGGAAGTTCATCTACAACAGTAAAATTCAAGGGAAATACATAAAAAAATAGTCATAGGGTCAAATTGGAAATTCCAAGTCTAAGAGGTCTAAACACCCATGGGGTGTTTTGGATTAATGAAAATACACTTGAAAAAATGGCCAATTCAATTAAAAACCATGCTGGGAAATAATAAACATAATTTCTTATTTGGGGAAATTGGACCAAAATGGGAAATTGAGGTGGAACACCCCTTGGGAGTCCATAGAGAGAAAGGGTGATAATGAAACCCCTAAACAAGAGTCAATTAACCGATGTCATCACACTAGGGTCAATTAGACATGAAGAAATCATCTCGAAAAAGAAGCTCAACAAAGGCCAACTCACAACACAATGAGATTAAAAACAAAACAAAAACAGTCAAATGGAAAAATATGTAACCAAATACATTAGGTCCATAGATGATGCCTCACTGAGTATCAAACTTACATTTAGAGCATGTTGGAGTAGATCTGAGTCTCTATCCAATGCCCTGAAAGTAGGACGAATGAGACTTCATATAAATAGCTCAAAAGATGGAAAGATTTATAATGGAAGGAGGATCATGTAGGGTTAGACTTACCTTGTCCTATCCAACACCATTTTGGAAATGAATATTGGACACCGGATGGAGGAGTAGCAAGAGATTGAAGGAGAAGGTACTTGAGAGATTAAGGAGGGTGGTGCATGGTTTTTGTCTGCAGGAAGAAGGATCAAAAGAAAATTAGAAATTAAATGGGGATAGGGGAAAATGGTCATTTTTCCTAAAAAACTATATTGCATGGTTTCTACGTACAATTTGAAAAACCTTTCTAAAACTATACTCAAGTTTTTTCCCCTTTCCTAGAAGTCCACACAGTCTCTGCACACGGTTTCCTAAACCGTGCACACACTATATGTAACCCACTGACTCACTGAGCACACTACAAAACCAATACAAATGGTTTTAATAACCATGAACAGACCATGAAGATGGGTTATACAACCATCTGCAACTAGTCGCATAGTCATGTGCCTGGGTTTCCCAATTGCAGACAAACCGTGCGACATGGCCTGTTTTCCCCTATTTGGAGCTACGGGCTTCGGAAGCACCCCAAATGCTCTTTTGAACTCGTTTTATGATTATAATAATTCATAATGACCATTTAAGAAATACAAAAATTAAAACTAATGATTTGTACCTTGGTCTAAGAGTTAGGTCATTACACTCCATATGATAAATAGCTAGTATAACATTCTATTGTTTAGAACATTGAAGGATTGATAAGATATTCTCAATGGAGTTGATCCATTGTTCTATGATTAAGGTATAAGTTTATCCATTGAAATTCAGAGCCCTTTTTCACATAAAGGACTCAATTGTAGCTTGTTCTCTCTTAGGGTAATTTGGACAATCCTCATGATCCAGGTTTCTATTCATAACCTAAGTCAGCTAAGAGAGTATCGTCACAAAGTTTTTGATTCCTTCTCTAATTGGGTTGGACATATCGTTGGGGTAATCATCACATTTCCCTGTACATTGATTGTTTACCTGATTCCTCATATTTCAATCCATTATCTAGAATAAAGGGAATATTAGGGATGAGTGTTTTTAAAATATTAAACACATAAAAGGTAATTCAATGACATTAAATAGATGAATTATAAAATATAATTATTTCATTAACATATAAATTTCTAGGATTCAATCTATTTTATCCATGATCTATTTCATAATATATACTCTTATGGGAATTTTTTTATTCCCTTAATAATGGTTCCTAATAAGCTTGTGATTTAACTAAAGCATATACCCTTGGAGTTTCAAACATGGTGTGCAGTAAGGCCCATTATCATGTACTGGGTTATGCTGAGTCAGACCCGACACACCTTGTCAGAGCTGTGACACCTAGGTACATCTATGCCAGAACCACATTTACTTTTAATATCCAGAAAAAAATAATTTTTTTTGATAAGGCACTTGATCGATACTTACCAAAATGGGATTTTTTCTTATACTTAGTCCTGTCTCAAAGGGTTTCTCTAGTATTTTCTAATACTAATCCCAAAAATAACTAAAATTTTACTTTGATACCAAATATAACAACCCTAATATTTATTAGATATTAATAAATGATTTATTACATAAGATTACACTTAAAACAACCTGGAATATTGAGAAGTATAGTGTCTTTGAGAATTATGTACATAGAATAACATCTTCAACAAGGGATACAACAACATTATTTAAAACCTCCTTCACATGCTTTTAAAATTCCATGGATGTTAAAACTGCATGGGATAACATGGGGACATACATAAGAAAGGGGTGAGATATAAATCCCATTAAGGGAATAAACATTTTATAAGGTAATAAATGTTATAAAATAGTCATATAAATGTGAGATAAAAGGAATATAAATAATAAGGCATGATATAAAATGATAATGTAAAGGAAATATGGGAAATGTGAAAATAAATTAAAACACTGTATCATAAACATTAGTAAAGGATAAATGCTAAGAAATCATGATAGAAAAAGTTCCATAAAGGAATCAGGTTCACTTACTATCCCAACATGAAGTCTCATAAGACTAAAAGTTACCCAATGCATTGGAGCGCTATATAATTATGGGAACACACATTCATTTCATTCCCATGTTTAAGTGCGCGACATAGATCATAAAAAATAGATTCATTAATCATAATATTTTTTCCATGATAAAGGAGTGTGGAATTCATAAAATTAAGAACCAATTAAAAAAACTATAAGAGTATAAAGGTGAACACCCTTGATATAAAATAGTTATGGTATTCATGACATCATTTTTTTTATCAATTTTGGTAGCATAATGACATCACTTAAAAATTCATAAAATGGGCTGATGAGAGAGAAATGGGTATCTCATCATTTTTAAATCAAATTGGTAGTAATAGGGACATGTAATGACATATCCCAACATAATTAATTTAAATAGAAGGAATAAGATAATAAGAAAATTTGAATAGAGAAGAGAAGGCGAGGATCCCTTACTAAATCTTAGCATGGTAATGGGTGTGTGTAATGGTTAATGGGAGGGATTAATATAAGGCCCCAACCTTAAACATTTATTAATATTGAGTTATTTCAAGAATGAACATTGAGGATCTTTTCAGTTTTAGAGTTTTAGATAATTAAATCATAAATCATGCATTACATTCCATATTTAAACAAGTCAGTTACATAAAAGACAGTATTCATTTTTCCCATCAAAGGAGACATATTTAAAATAAAACATGGATTCTTTTTTGACACTTCCTAGACACTATCAACACATCATGTACTTTTCCCTTGACCTGTGAAAAACATTTCAAAAACTTGGGATGAGCATAAAAAGATCAGTAAGGTATATAAAAATACGGAATGAAAACATTAGTCCATGTATACATAAGAATCAATGAAATCATACTTTACTCATAAAACATAACCACTTTAACATACCTCATAAAATCATGAATAAATCATAGAAATCATAAGACATAAAGTTAACTTGAGGCATTCATAACATTATTACATAGGGAGTGACCCTCATGGTTACGTTTGGAATACCCATCACAGTATATTCCCTAAATCTCTTCGGAGACACCTTAGCGTTTAACCCCTTCACGTTACCCAATGAATTGGATAGCTATATCAGGCTCACCCACCCTTAGTTTATCACGAAACCACCCATCTTCATAAACAATGCCCAAGAACCATAAAATAATCATACCACATAAAACATTCATAAAGGAAACATAACATTTCCACATTTCAATCACAAGATATCAATACAAAAACATTGATATAAAAACATTATAAAAAACATTTTCAATAACAAAATAAAAGAAAAGTAGAACTTGGTATTTATTTTTCATTAAAAAAAGGTATATCATGTAGAGGAAGCCGAAACTCAAATAATGGTCATGACGGAGAAGAAGTCGTTGTTGCCTCATATGTAAGACAAAAACATTCATTTTGTAGTAGTAAAAGAAAGTTGTGTATAAAACGAAATATGCCTCAATGAATGGAGATTGAGATGAAGTTCCTTACCTCATGTCCGACTTGACTCGATCATTCTTTAATCACCTGAATAATAAACTTGAGTTAATTTATACTTGATTAAGAAACTTTTTCAAGTTCATTATTCATTTTATATCACTTTTTACCATGTTATGAACACTATGAAATTATTTAAGTTAATAACAGTCGTTTTAACGATCATTGGTACTTGAGAGTCAAAAATAAACTCTTTATAATTACAAGTTGTTCATGTGGTAAAATATCAATTATAACTAGAATTATATTCATGATGTAGATATTATATATATCATATATATCCAGTATATATATGCATTTATAATATTACAAAACATTTAGAGGTAAGAAATGAAATACACCGTTCATGGAGACGGTAAGTCGTACGCACACATGAACTCTACTTTCATTTATATTTCGTATCTAATGGAATGGAATCATAATGATATAGAGGTATATTATTATTCCAGTATAATATCATATATAAAATCATTAAATCCATCCTTTATACGTCCCACATATGGCATTAACGAATCAAGTCACTTTGAAAGGGCAGTAGTCCGCACTTCCTAAAATGAAATTATCATGTTTACCCATTATGGAAACCATAAAGGTATGCCATAAATGAAAAATACAGAAGCTTAAAAAAAATAAACATAATACATACCATATATAAACATAGTGACATATTAATGTCCACATTTAAAGGTGTTAAAATAATATTGAACAATCATCATTTCGTGAGGAAGAAATTCTCCATCCACGAAAACAGTATCTTCTTTAGCCACTAGACGTAGGTGTGTGTAAGTGTAGCTCGAATACTTGTTATAACAACATCCTAGTATATTGAATATACTGGTTTTGTTACAAAATAATGGAATAAAAAAAGTTTAGGGGGGTTGGAGAAGAAAAATAAAACAAAAGAACATTAGAGAAGACTTTACCTTCAAATCGGGTAACTATTCTTGGTTTGAACCAAAAGGGTTTCTTGAAGAGTTTTCTGTATAAGGTAAGGCTTCTATGATGAAGAGAGGGATATTGGAATCTTATTTGAGTAGAGGTTTGACGAGCCAAAGGGCTTGAGAAGTGTGAGAGATGGGTAGGAAGTGGGGTTTTTTTATAAGGGAGAGGAGGGGCTCTTTTGGAACTCTTGAAACTAATATTTTATTATAAAATGAAATTCGGGTTATAAAGCTCCAAAAATCATTAAAGTTGAGGATAATTAGGTACATGCTCGAAATAAAATAATCCAATAATAATTGGACAAGTGTTGGATATTATTTTAAACATTATCTTCTTATTTATTTAAATCATTCATTAATGACGTAAACACTGCATCATCATTGTGTCATAAATAATTTAATTTGTTCGATGTCTAAAAATTATAAAAAAAGTACCATGATGTAGGAAATATTTTTAGATTTCTAATGAATATTTATAGTAAAAAATATAGCTTATATAACCCCATGTAATAATTTTTTTAGTAAAACAATACATGTTTGTGATATTTTTATTTTTTACTTTAAATAAAAGGTATTAATGTCATTATCTCACTCAAGTGGATCCATGGGGTCCCACAAAATAACACATGGATTGTCTTGGTCGGCCATTACCTATCCAATGAGGTTAGGACATCTGTCAAGATATTTTTATATTTTTATAATATCATTTTTATCTTAAATTACACTAATTACCTCTAATCGCGGTTAACAAAACTCAAAAGTTACTATTCACCAAAAAAATATTTTAATCCCATTGAAACACATTTTACTTATTAATTTCAACCATGTATGTCAGATTTTTGAAATTCAATACACAAAAGAGGTAAAATTTCATTTAAACGAAAAATCAGTTTGTTTAACTACCACTTAGTGGTTTCACTATTCATCAAAAATTAATGTTCTTCAGAAAAATAAAAAAATTCACCCCAAGCTATATTTGATATTCTGAATTCAAAAA
The DNA here is from genome assembly GCA_963277665.1 of Viscum album. Classification (NCBI taxonomy): domain Eukaryota; kingdom Viridiplantae; phylum Streptophyta; class Magnoliopsida; order Santalales; family Viscaceae; genus Viscum; species Viscum album. Next base: position 1,840,684,721 of record OY728125.1, read on the forward strand.
TGATTCTTATTTTTCAAAATTCAAAACATATAAGTTTCATTAATTAATTTTATAATTAATTCCCATTGTCAAAACAAATAGCATGTTTTTAAGAAACAATATCTATCAAAAGACTCACAGTAGTTTATGTCCAATTTCAAAGTGAAATTAATTTCAATGAACACCATTGGATTAAATGGTAAAAATATATTTTAATTTAACTTTAAAAACAATTAAAAATATAACCTATCCTTATAAATAAATTAGATTAAAATGAGGTTTTGAATTAAAATACAACATTTTTTACTATTCATAAAAAAATGAACATTATCAGATAATACCAAAAATTTACACAATGTAAATTTTGATGTCCTGATTCTAAAGAAGAATTTTATTTGGTCCCATAGAATGTATCAGAGTGACCAAAACTATATTTAAAGATGGTTCTCCTTCGAACATAGTATCCCCATTAAAGTAAAATTAATACTTAATTAAAAAATATTAATAAATATGAAAATGTCTTATTCTTTATTTACCTAGGATGTTACATCCTTGCCCCCTTTTTGGGAATTGAGTTCTCGCAATTTTATTCACTTATCAAATAAATGGGTGTATTTATCCCTCATAGCATTTTCAGATTCCCATGTTGCCTCTTCAATCATGTGGTTCTTCCACAAAACCTTTACTTGAAGAATTACCTTATTCCGCAATACTTGCTCCCTGTGGTCAAGAATCTGGATCGGTTGTTCCTCATAAGATAAATTCTCTTCTAGCTGAACTACCTCTGGACTGAAAACATGAGATGGATCTGGCATGTACTTCATTAACATTGAAATATGAAAAACATTGTGTACCTGAGATAAACTCGGAGGTAAAGCCACTCGGTATGCAACTGATCCAACTCTCTCCAGAATTTCATATGGTCCAATGAACCTTAGACTCAGATTTCCTTTCTTACCGAATCACATCACACTTTTCCATGGTGAAACTTTGAGGAAGACATGATCAACTACCTCAAAAGAGAGATCCTTCCTCCTGTTGTCCGCAGAAATTTTCTTCCTGCTCTGAGCTATTCTCATGTGTTTCTGTATCAGCTGAACTTTTTTTGCCAACTCTTCTACCAATTCTGGTCCCATAAACTTTCTTTCACCCACCTCATCAAAAAAATCTGGAGTTCGACACCACTTCCCATATAATGTCTCAAATGGTGCCATCTGTATACTGGAATAAAAACAGTTATTGTATGAAAACTCAACCAAAGAATGATGTTGGTCCCAACTTCCCTGATAATCCATCTAACAAGCACGTCACATATCCTCCAATGTCTGAATTGTTTGTTCTGACTGCCCGTATTATTGAGGATGAAATTTTTTACTAAAATTTAATTCAGTACCCAACGACTAATGAAGGCCTTTCCAAAAGTTAGAAGTAAACCTGGGATCATGATCAGATACAATGGAGAGGGGAACTCCATATAACCTGACTATCTCTTTAAGATACAAACAGGAAAGTTGATCTAGGTAAAAAGTATCTCATATAGCAAGGAAATGAGCAGATTTAGTCAAGCGATCAACAATAACTCAGATTGCATTATTACCTCGAGGTGTCTTCGGCAACCCCACAACAAAGTCCATGGAGATATTCTCCCATTTGCACTCTGGCACTGGTAAAGGCTGAAGCATCCCTTTCAGTAACTGCCGCTCTGCTTTAACTTGTTGACAAGTCAAACACTTCACAGTAAAATCAGCAATATCTCTTTTTATTCCATCCCACTAGTAATACTACCGAAGATCTCTGTACATCTTAGTACTTCCTGGATGAACTGAAAACAGAGAGCTATTAGCTTCACATAACAACTCTCTCTTCAACTGTGAATCACAAGGCACACAAAATCTCTTCCCAAATCTCAAAACAAAATCATTATCAATGTTGAATTTAGGAAACTTACCCTTCTATACCATCTCTACCTTTTTCTGAAACTCACTGTCTTTCTTCTGTGCTTGCTTAATTCTGTCTGATAGAGAGGATTTCACTGATACATGAAACAAAATATAAGAACATACTGCACCAACAAATTTAATGCCAAATTTCATCAAATCCTTAACCAAAGTATCATGTTCCAAACACAACATTGTTAATGAAGCATTACTTTTTCAACTCAAATCATCATCCACTTTCTTTGCTTTTCCCAGATGGTATTGAATTGTACAATCATAATCCTTGATTAATTCCAGCCATCTCCTCTGCCTCATGTTCAATTCTTTCTGAGTAAATATATACTTTAAACTTTTGTGATTAGTATATATTTCACACTTTACACCATACAAATAATGCATCCAAATTTGTAAAGCAAAAATAACAGCAGCTAATTCCAAATCATGTGTAGGGTAATTTACCTCGTGAGTTTTCAACTGTCGTGAAGCATAAGAAATTACATGATCATTCTACATTAGGACGCAACCAAGTCCTTTCAATAAAGCATCACTGTAGATAACAAACTCACCATTCCTAGAAGGTCGTGCCAAAACTGGATCATTCACCAATCTTCTTTTTAATTCCTGAAAACAATCATCACATTCTTTTGTCCAGATAAACTTAACACCCTTCCAAGTTAGCTTAGTCATTGGACTAGATAACCGTGAAAAACTTCTAAAAAACCTTCGGTAATATCCTGCCAAACCAAGAAAACTATGAGTCTCAGTTACATTTTTGGGTCTTGGCCATTCTTCAACAACCTTTGTTTTTGCAGGATCAACAGTTATTCCATCTTTAGAAACAATGTGACCAAGGAAAGAAATTTCTTGCAACCAAAACTCACACTTTCTGAATTTCCCATTGAATTTTTTTTCTTTTAAGGTTTGAAAAATAACCCTTTAATGACTTTTATGCTTCTATTTACTTTTTGAAAACACCAAAATATCATCAATTAAAACAACAACAAACATATCCTAGAACTCATAGAAAATTCTATTCATAAGGTCCATGAACACAACAGGTGCATTGGTAAGCCCAAAAGGCATAACTACAAATTCATAATGGCCATATCTTATACGAAACTCAGTCTTAGGAACATCTGCTTCCTTTACCTTCAACTGATGGTACCCCGATCTCAAGTCAATCTTTGAAAAATACTGAGCCCCCTGGAGCTGATCAAACAAATCATCGATATGAGGCAAAGGATATTTGTTCTTAACAGTGATGTTATTCAAGGCTCTATAATCAATGCAAAGTCTCATTGAACCGTCTTTCTCTTTAAAAAATAAGACACAATCACCCCATGGTGATGTGCTAGGTTGAATGAAACCTTTCTCTAATAAATCTTGTAATTGCTCGTTTAACTCTAAAAGTTCAATTTGAGCCATTCGATATGGGGGTTTTTAAATTGACTTAGCAACAGGAACTAAGTCAATAGTAAATTCAACTTCCCGATCGGGTATTATTCCAGGAAACTCGTTAGGAAAAACATCCGGATACTCATTTACCACATGCACATCATTAATCTGAACAGTTTCTTTGTTTTCAACAATATGTTCAAGGTAACATTCATTTCCATCTTTTACAAGTTTCTCATCCTCTTGATATGTTATAAACAGTAAGGGTTCATTCTTGTACACAAAATAAAAGTCTTTCTGAAAAGAAACTTCTTTAGCTCTACAATCAATCTTAGCATGGTAAACAGAGATCCAATCCATACCCAGGATAACATCCAACTCTACTTGTGGTAAAACAATAAGGTTTGCAAGTATATTCCTTCCACGTATAAGGATAGGAAGATTCTTATAAAATCTTTTTACCTCAACATTTCCCCCAGTTGTTTTTCCCACATGTTCTGGAGTCATTTCTTGAGATGTAATTCCCAATTTACTAGAAAATTTTTTAGAGATGAAAGAATGTGTAGACCTCGAATCAAACAACACATTGGCATAATCTGAAAAAACAAACAAAGTACCTGATACCACTTCATTTGATGGCCCAACATCTACTGAAGTAGTTGCAAAGGATCTCACCACACCTTTCTGCTTGTAGTCTGACTGCTTCCCATCATTCAAGCTCCTTGTCGGACACTCGTTTGCATAATGACCCATCTCATTCCACTTGAAACATTTCACTAACTATAATTCTTACCATCACCCTGATCTTTTCCAGTGCAATCACGAGCCTTATGTCCAATCTTACCACATCAGTATCACTTTCCAGAATTCAAAAGACATTCCCCAGCTTGCTTTTTACCACATGTATCACAAATTGAAAACATAGTTTTCTTACCATCAGACCTTTTTGAAGGATTCTTCCCTTTCTCCTTCCATCTCGGTCTCTTCTTCTGTTGGTTGTTATAGAACACTTGATCATCGGAAAACTCCATTTTCAACTTCTCAGCACATCGAACAAGCTTTTCATAACTTTTGAACTCATGATAAGCTAATTCCCTTCGATATTTCGGCTTTAATCTGGAGTAAAAATGACTGATTTTACTATCAAGGTCTCAGATAAAATTTGGAGCATACCTTGCAAAACGAGTGAACCTTTCCTCATAAGCAGCCACTGAGTCTTCCTCTTGCCTCAGTTCCAACAATTGTTTTTGCATCCTAAGTCGAACAGCCTTAGGAAAATATTTCTCAAGAAACATATTTTTGAATTCATCCCAGTCAAGAGCATCAATCTCATCAGCGTCCCAGATATTTATAACCATCGACCACCACTGATTTGCTTCACCCTCCAAATGGTAAACAGCAAGACTAACCTTTTGATTTCTTGAACACCCCATGACATCGAAAATATTCTCCAGTGCTTTAATCCACCCTTCAGCTAGCACAGGGTCAGATGATCCTCTGAATGATGGGGGATGTTGCCTCATGAAATGTTCCACCATTGACATGTTCCTATGCGGTTGATCTGGCTGATCTCGTGCATGGATACAACCACCATTTATCGCTCGATTCAACTGCACCATTACTGCAAAAAACTGTTCAGTTCCATTTCCGACCATCTCAGGATGCTGATTCAGAAGGTCATTTCCTTCTGTATGCCTTACTAGCACTGCTTCCCTGTTTCGTCTATGGAAAACCATTTTGAACAAACATGTCTTAGATGAAGTGACATGATAATCTTTAAATGCTATATAATTTCAATTTGACCATAAAAAAATATTTACGGATAATAATTTAATATAATTCTAACTCCTAAAGTTATCTAAACCTCCCTTTGATACCAACTATAAGGCCGCAGTCTTAAACATTTCTTAATATTTAGTTATTTCAAGAACGCACATTGAGGATCTTTTCAGTTTTAGAGTTTTAGAGTATTAGATCATAAATCATGCATTATATTCCATATTTAAACAAGGCGGTAACAAAAAAGACAGTATTCATTTTTCCCATCAAAGGATACATATTTAAAATAAAACATGAATTCTTTCATGACACTTCCTCGACACTATCAACACATCATTTACTTTTCCCTTGACCTGTGAAAAACATTTCAAAAACTTGGGATGAGCATAAAAAGCTCAGTAAGGTATATAAAAATACGGAATGAAAACATTAGTCCATGTATACATAAGAATCAATGAAATCATACTTTACTCATAAAACATAAGCACTTTAACATACATCATCAAATCATGAATAAATCATAGAAATCATAAGACATAAAGGTAACTTGAGGCATTCATAACATTCTTACGTAGGGAGTAACCCTCATTGTTACGTTTGGAATACCCATCACAGTATATTCCCTAAATCTCTTCAGAGACACCTTAGCGTTTAACCCCTTCGCGTTACCCAATGAATTGGATAGGTATATCAGGCTCACCCACCCTTAGTTTATCACAGAACCACCCGTCTTCATAAATAATGCCCAAGAACCATAACATAATTGTACCACATAAAACATGCATAAAAGAAACATAGCATTTCCACATTTCAATCACAAGATATCAATACAAAACATTGATATAAAAACATTATCAAAAACATTTTCAATAACAAAATAAAATAAAATTAAAACTTGGTATTTATTTTTCATTAAAAAAAGTTATGGCTTGTAGAGGAATCCGAAACTCAAATAATGGTCACGACGGCGGAGAAGTCGTTGTTACCGCAATTGCAAGACAAAAACATTCATTTTGTCATTTAGTAAAACTCTTAGTATAAAAAGATTCCTTTTAAATAAAATTAAAAGTCAAAAGGGGTTTATATACCATATAAAATAAAGTTGTGTACAAAACGAAATATGCCTCAATGAATGGAGATTGAGACGAAGTCCCTTACCTCATGTCTGACTTGACTCGACCATTCTTTAATATCCTGAATAATAAACTTGAGTTAATTTATACTTGATTAAGAACCTTTTTCAAGTTCATTATTCCTTTTATATCACTTTTTACCATGTTATAAACACTATGTAATTATTTAAGTTAATAATGGTCGTTTTAACGATCATTGGTACTTGAGTAAAAAATAAACACTTTATAATTACAGGTTGTTCATGTGGTAAAATATCCATTATAACCAGAATTATGTTCATGATGTAGATATTTTATATATAATATATATCCAGTATATACAAGCATTTATAATATTACAAAACATTTAGAGGTAAGAAATGAAATGCACCGTTCATGGAGACGGTAAGCGGTACGTACGCATGAACACTACTTTCATTTCTATTTAATATCTAATGGAATGGAATCATAATGATATAGAGGTATATTATAATTCCAGTAAAATATCATATATAATATCATTAACTCCATCCTTTATATGTCCCACATATGGAATTAACGAATCAAATCACTTTGAGGGGGCAGTAGTCCGCACTTCCTAAAATGAAATTATCATGTTTACCCATTATGGAAACCATAAAGGTATGCCATAAATGAAAAATACAGAATCATAAGGAAGAAATAAACATAATACATATCATATATAAACATAGGGATATCTTAATGTCCACCTTTAAAGGTGTTCAAATAATATTGAACAATCATCGTTTCGTGAGGCAGAAATTCGCCGTCCACAGAAACAGTATGTTCTTTAGCCATTAGACGTAGGTGTGTGTAAGTGTAGCTCAAATACTTGTTATAACAACATCCTAGTATATTGGAGATACTAGTTTTGTTACAAAACAATGTAATAAAAAGAGTTTCGGGGGTTGGAGAAGCAAAATAAAACAAAAGAACATTAGAGAAGACTTTACCTTTAAATCGGGTAACTCCTCTTGGTTTGGACCAAAAGGTTTTCTTGAAAAGCTTTCTGCATAAGGTAAGGCTTCTAGGATGAAGAGAGGGATATTGGAATATTATTTGAGTAGAGTTTGGACGATCCAAAGGGCTTGATAAGTGTGAGAGATGGGTAGGAAGTGCGGTCTTTTTATAAGGGAGAGGACGAGCTCTTTTGGAACTCTTGAAACTATTATTTTATTATAAAATGAAATTCGGTTTCTATAGCTCCAAAAATCATTAAAGTCGAGGATAAGTTGGTACATCCTCAAAATAAAATAATCCAATAAGAATTTTACAAGTGTTGGATATTATTTTAAACATAATCTTCTTATTTATTTAAATCATTCATTAAGGACGTAAACACTGCATCATCATTGTGTCATAAATAATTTAATTTGTTCGTTGTATAAAAATTATAAAAAAATTACCACGATGTAGGAAGTATTTTTATATTTATAATTAATATTTATAGTAAAAAATATAGCTTATATAACCCCAAGTAATAATTGTTTTAGTAAAACAATACATGTTTGTGATATTTTTATTTTTTACTTTAAATAAAAGGTATTAATGTCATTATCTCACTCAAGTGGCTCCATGGGATCCCAAAAATTGACCCATGGATTATCTTGGTCAGCCATGACCTATCCAATAAGGTTAGGACATGTGTCAAGATATTTTTATATTTTTATAATATCATTTTTTATCTTAAATTACACTAATTACCTCTAATCGCGGTTAACAAAACTCAAAAGTTAATATTCACCAAAAAATTATTTTAATCCCATTGAACCACATTTTACCTACTAATGTCAACCATGTATGTCGGATTTTTTAAATTCAATACACAGAAGTGGTAAACTTTCATTTAAATGAAAAATCAGTTTTTTTAACTACCACTTAGTGGTTTCATTATTCCTCAAAAATTGAAGTTCTTCAGAAAAATACCAAAAATTCACCCCAAGCTATATTTGATATTCTGAATTCAAAAATGATGTCTATTTTGAAAAATTCAAAACATATAAGTTGCATAAATTAATTTTATAATTAATTCCCATTGTCAAAACAAATAGCGTGTTTTTAAGAAACAATATCTATCAAAAGACTGACACTTGTTTATGTCTAATTTCAAAGTGAAATTAATTTCAATGACCACCATTGGATTAAATGGTAAAAATATATTCTAATTAAACTTTAAAAACAATTAAAAAGATAACCTATCCTTATAAATAAATTAGATTAAAATGAGGTTTTGAATTAAAATACAACATTTTCACTATTCATAAAAAATGAACATTATCAGAAAATTCAAAAAATTTACCCAAAGTAAATTTTGATGTCCTGATTCTAAAGAAGAATTTTATTTGGTCCAATAGAATATATCAGAGTAACCAAAACTATATTTAAAGTGGTTTCTCCATCGAACATAGAGACCCCATTAAAGTAAAATTAATACTTAATTCAAAAATATTAATAAATATGAAAATGTCTTATTCTTTATTTACCTAGGATGTTACATCCTTACCCCCATTTTGGGAATTGCGTCCTTAAAATTTTATTCACTTATCAAATAAATGGGGGTATTTATCCCTCAAATCATTTTCATATTTCCATGTTGCCTCTTCAATCATGTGGTTTTTCCACAAAACCTTTACTTGAAGAATTACCTTATTCCACAATACTTGCTCCCTTTGGTCAAGAATATGGATCGGTTGTTCCTCATAAGATAAATTCTCTTCCAGCTGAACTACCTCTAGACTGAAAACATGACAGGGATCTAGCATGTACTTCCTTAACATTGAAACATGAAAAACATTGTGTACCTGAGATAAACTCATAGGTAAAGCCACTCGATATGCAACTGATCCAACTCTCTCCAGAATTTTGTATGGTCCAATGAACCTTGGACTCAGATTTCCTTTCTTACCAAATCTCATCACACTTTTACATGGTGAAACTTTGAGGAAGAAATGATCACCTACCTCAAAAGAGAGATCCTTCCTCCTGTTGTCCGCATAACTTTTTTGACTGCTCTGAGCTATTCTCATGTGTTTCTGTATCAGCTGAACTTTTTTTGCCAACTCTTCTACCAATTCTGGTCCCATCAACTTCCTTTCACCCACTTCATCCCAAAAAGCTGGAGTTCGACACCGCTTCCCATATAATGCCTCAAATGGTTCCATCTGTATACTGGAATAAAAACAGTTATTATAAGAAAACTCAACTACAGAATGATGTTGGTCCCAAATTCTCTGATAATCCATATAACAAGCACGTAGCATATCCTCCAATGTTTGAATTGTTTTTTCTGACTGCCCATCTTATTGAGGATGAAAAGTTGTACTAAAATTTAATTCAGTACCCAACGACTTATGAAGGCCTTTCCAAACGTCAGAAGTAAACCTGGGATCACGTTCAGATACAATGGAGAGGGGAACTCCATGTAACCTGACTATCTCTTTAAGATACAAATGGGAAAGTTGATCTAGGGAAAACGTATCTCGTATAGAAAGGAAATGAGCAGATTTAGTCAAGTGGTCAACAATAACCCAGATTGCATTATTACCTCAAGGTTTCTTTAGCAACCCCACAACAAAGTTCATGGAGATATTCTCCCATTTGCACTCTGGCACTGGTAAAGGCTGAAGTGTCCCTTTCGGTAACTGCTGCTCTGCTTTAAATTGTTGACAAGTCAAACACTTCACAGTAAAATCAACAATATCTCTTTTCATTCCATCCCACCAGTAATACTCCCGAAGATCTCTGTACAACTTAGTACTACCTGGATGAACTGAAAACAAAGAGCTATGAGCTTCACATAACAACTCTCTCTTCAATTGTGAATCAAAAGGCACACACAATCTCTTCCCAAATCTCAAAACACAATCATTATCAATGTTGAATTCAGGCAACTTACCCTTCTAAACCAGCTCTACCTTTTTCTTCAACTCACTATCTTGCTTCTGTGCTTGTTTAATTCTGTCTGATAGAGAAGATTTCACTGATATGTGAAACAAAACCGAAGAACATACTGCACCAACAACTTCAATGCCAAAGTTCATAAAATCATTAACCAAAGTATCATGTTCCAAACACAACATTGTTAATGAAGCATTTCTTTTTCGACTCAAAGCATCAGTCACTTTATTTTCTTTTCCCGGATGGTAATGAATTGTACAATCATAATCCTTGATTAATTCCAGCCATCTCCTCTGCCTCATGTTCAATTCTTTCTGAGTGAATATATACTTTAAAATTTTGTGATCAGTATATATTTCACACTTTACACCATACAAATAATGCCTCTAAATTTCTAAAGAGAAAACAACAACAGCTAATTTCAAATCATGTGTAAAGTAATTTACCTCATGAGTTTTAAACTATTGTGAAGCATAAGAAATTACCTAATCATTCTTCATTAGGATGCAAACAAGTCGTTTCAATGAAGCATCATTGTAGGTAACAAACTCACCATTCCTGGAAGGTCGTGCCAAAACTGGAGCATTCACCAATCTTCTTTTTAATTCCTGAAAACAATCATCACATTATTTTTTCCAGATAAAATTAACACCCTTCCGAGTTAGCTTAGTCATTGAACTAGATAACCGTGAAAATATTTTAACAAACCTTCAGTAATAGCCTGCCAAACCAAGAAAACTATGAATCTCGGTTACATTTGTGGGTCTTTTATATTCTTCAACAACCTTTGTTTTTGTAGGATCAATAGTTATTTCATCTTTAGAAACAATGTGACCAAGGAAAGAAATTTGTTGCAACCAAAACTCACACTTGCTGAATTTCCCATACAATTTATTTTCTTTTAGGGTTTGCAAAATAACCCTTAAACGACTTTCACGATCCTCTTTACTTTTTGAAAACACCAAAATATCATCAATTAAAACAACCAAAAACTTTTCCAAGAACTCATGGAAAATTCTATTCATAAGTTCCATGAATACAGCAGGTTCATTGGTTAGCACAAAAGGCATAACTACAAATTCATAATGGCCATATCTTGTACGAAACTCAGTCTTCGGAACATCTACTTCCTTTACCTTCAACTGATGGTACCCCGATCTCAAGTCAATCTTTGAAAAATACTGAGCCCCCTGGAGCTGATCAAACAAATCATCGATATGAGGCAAAATATATTTGTTCTTAACAGTGATGTTATTCAAGGCTCTATAATCAATGAAAAGTCTCATTGAACCATCTTTCTCTTTAACAAATAAGACAGGATCACCCCATGGTGATGTTCTAGGTCGAATGAAACCTTTCTCTAATAAATCTTGTAATTGCTCCTTAAACTCTAAAAGTTCAATTTGAGATATTTGATATGGGGGTTTTGAAATTGACTTAGCATCACGAACTAAGTCAATAGTAAATTCAACTTCCCGATCAGGTATTATTCCAAGAAACTCGTCAGGAAAAACATCAGGATACTCATTTACCACATGCACATCATTAATCTGAATGGTTCCTTTGTTTTTAACAATATGTGCAAGGTAACATTCATTTCCATCTTTTACAAGTTTCTCAGCCTCTTCATATATTATCAACAGTAGGGGTTCATTTTTGTACACAAACTGAAAGTCTTTCTGAAAAGAAACTTCTTTAGCTCTACAATCAATCTTAGCATGGTAAACAGAGAGCCAATCCATACCCAGGATAACATCAAACTCTACTTGTGGTAAAACAATAAGGTTTGCAAGTAGATTCCTTCCACGGATAAGGATAGGAAGATTCTTAAAAAATATTTTTTCCTCAACATTTCCCCCAGGTGTTTTTACCACACGTTCAAGAGTCATTTCTTGAGATGTAATTCCCAATTTACTAGAAAATTTTTCAAAGATGAAAGAATGTGTAGACCTTGAATCAAACAACACATTGTCATAATCTGAAAAAACAAACAAAGTACCTGATACCACTTCATTTGATGGCCCAATATCTGCTGAAGTAGTTGCAAAGGATCTCACCACACCCTTCTGCTTGTAGTCTGACTGCTTCCCATCATTCAAGCTCTTTTTCGGACACTCGTTTTCATAATGACCCATCTCATTGCACTTGAAACATTTCACTAACTATAAATCAAATTTGGTCTTACCATCACCCTGATCTTTTCCAGTGCAATCACGAGCCTTATGTCCAATCTTAACACATCGGTAGGACTTTCCATAATTCAAAAGATATTCCCCAAAATGCTTTTTACCACATGTATCAGAAATTGAAAACATAGTTTTCTTACCATCAGACCTTTTTGAAGGATTCTTCCCTTTCTCCTGCCATCTCGGTCTCTTCTTCTGTTGGTTGTTATAGAAAAATTGATCATCGACAAACTCCATTTTCAACTTCTTAGCACATCGAAAAAGATTTTCATAACTTTTGAACTCACGAGAAGCTAATGCCCTTCGATATTTCGGATTTAATCTAGAGTAAAAATGATTGATATTACTATCAAGGTCTCGGATAAAATTTGGAGCATACCCTGCCAAACGAGTGAACCTTTCCTCATAAGCAGCCACTGAGTCTTCCTCTTGCCTCAGTTCCAAGAATTGTTTTTCCATCCTAATTCGAACAACCTTAGGAAAATATTTCTCAAGAAACATATTTTTGAATTCATCCCAGTCAAAAGCATCAATCTCATCAGCGTCCCAGATATTTTTAACCATCGACCACCACTGATCTGCTTCACCCTCCAAAAAATAAACAACAAGACTAACCTTTTGATTTTATGAACACCCCATGACATCCAAAATCTTCTCCAGTGCTTTAATCCACCCTTCAGCTAGCATAGGATCAGATGATCCTCTGAATGATGGGGGTGTTGCCTCATGAAATGTTCCACCACTGACATGTTCCTCTGTGGTTGATCTGGATGATCTCGTTCATGGATTCCACCACCATTTATCGATCGAGTCAACTGCGCCATTACTCCAACAAACTGTTCAGTTCCAATTCTGAACATCTCAGGATGCTGATTCAGAAGGCCATTTTCTTCTGTAGGCCTTCCTAGCACTACTTCCCTATTTATTCTATGGAAAACCATTTTGAACAAACATGTCCTAGATATAGCAACTTTATAATCTTAAAATGCTTTGTAATTTCAATTTGACCATAAAAAAAATATTTACGGATAATCATTTAATAGAATTATAACTCCTAAAGTTATATAAACCTCTCTTTGATACCAACTATAAGGCCCCAACCTTAAACATTTCTTAATCTTGAGTTATTTCAAGAATGCACATTGAGGATCTTTTCTGGTTTAGAGTTTTAGAGAATTAGATCATAAATCATGCATTACATTCCATATTTAAAAAAGGCGGTTACATAAAAGACAATATTTATTTTTCCCATCAAAGGAGACATATTTAAAATAAAACATGGATTCTTCGTGACACTTCCTCGACACTATCAACACATTATGTACTTTTCCCTTGACCTATAAAAAACATTTAAAAAACTTGGGATGAGCATAAAAATCTCAGTAAGGTATATAAAAATACGAAATGAAAACATTAGTCCATGTATACATAAGAATCAATGAAATCATACTTTACTCATAAAACATAAGCACTTTAACATTACTCATCAAATCATGAATAAATCATAGAAATCATAAGACATAAAGGTAACTTGAGGCATTCATAACATTCTTACGTAGGCAGTAACCCTCATGGTTACGTTTGGAATACCCATCACAATATATTCCTTAAATTTCTTCAGATAAACCTTAGTGTTTAACCCCTTCGTGTTATCCAATGCATTGGAGATCTATATCGAGATCACTCTCACTTAGTTTATCACAGAACCACCCGTCTTCATAAAAAATGCCCAAGAACCATAACATAATCGTGCCACATAAAACATGCATAAAGGAACCATAGCATTTCTACATTTCAATCACAAGATATCTATACAAAAAATTGATAAAAAAACATTATCAAAACCATTCTCAATACCAAAATAAAAGAAAAGTAAAACATGGTATTTATGTTTCATTAAAAAAAAGTTATGGCTTGTAGAGGAAGCCGAAACTCAAATAATGACCACGACGGGGGAGAAGTCATTGTTGCCGCATACATAAGACAAAAAAATTCATATTGTCGTTTAGTAAAATGATTCGTATAAAAATATTTATTTTGAATAAAAATAAATGTCAAAAGGGGTTTATACACCGTATAAAAGAAATTTGTGTATAAAACAAAATATGCCTCAATGAATGGAGATTGAGAGAAAGTCCCTCACCTCGTGTCCGACTTGACTCGATCGTTCTTTAATCTCTTGAATAATAAACTTGAGTTAATTTATACTTTCTTAAGAACCTTTTTCAAGTTAATTATTCCTTTTATATCACTTTTACCATGTTATGAACAATATGTAATTATTTAAGTTAATAACGGTCGTTTTAACGATCATTGGTACTTGAGTCAAAAATAAACTTTTTATAATTACAAGTTGTTCATGTGGTAAAATATACATTATAACCAGAATTATGTTCATGATGTAGATATTATATATGTAATATATATCCAGTATATACATGCATTTATAATATTACAAAAACATTTAGAGGTAAGAAATGAAATGCACCGTTCATGGAGACGATATGTCGTACGTACGTATGAACGCTACTTTCATTTCTATTTCATATCTAATGGAATGGAATCATAATGATATAAATGTATATTATAATTCTAGTATAATATCATATATAATATCATTAACTCCATCCTTTATACATCCCACATATGGCAGTAACGAATCAAATCACTTTGAGGGGGCGGTAGTCCGCACTTCCTAAAATGAAATTATCGTTTTTACCCATAATGGAAACCATAAAGGTATGCCATAAATGAAAAATACAGAGAAATAAGGAAAACTAAACATAATACATATCATATATAAACATAGTGACATCTTTATATCCACCTTTAAAGGTGGTAAAATAATATTGAATAATCATCGTTTCGTGAGGCAGAAATTCGCCATCCACGGGAACAGTATGTTCTTTAGCCATTAGACATAAGTGTGTGTAAGTGTAGCTCAAATAATTCTTATAACAACATCCTAGTATATTTAAGATTCTGGTGTTTTTACAAAATAATGTAATAAAAAGAGTTTAGGGGGTTGGGGAATCAAAATAAAACAAAAGAACATTAGAGAAGACTTTACCTTTAAATTGGGTAACTCCTCTTGGTTTGAACCAAAAGGGTTTTTTGAAGAGCTTTATGCCTATGGTAAGGCTTCTAGGATGAAGAGAGGTATATTGGGAGCCTATTTTTGTAGGGTTTGGATGAGCCAAAGTGCTTGAGAAGTGTGAGATATGGGTAGGATGTGGGGTCTTTTTATAAGGGATAGGAGGGGCTCTTTTGGAACTCTTGAAACTATTATTTTATTATAAAATGAAATTCAGTTTCTAAAGCACCAAAAATCATTAAAGTCGAGGATAAGGTATTCCATGCTCGAAATAAAATCATTAAATAATAATTGGACAAGTTTTGGATATTATTTTAAACATTATCTTCTTATTTATTTAAATCATTCATTAATGACGTAAACACTACATCATCATTTTGTCATAAATAATTTAATTTTTAATGTATAAAAATTATAAAAATTTACCATGATGTAGGAAATATTTTTATCTTTCTAATGAATATTTATAGTAAAAAATATAGGCTATATATCCCCATGTAATAATTTTTTTAGCAAAATAGTACATGTTTGTGATATTTTTATTTTTACTTTAAATAAAAGGTATTAATGTCATTATCTAACTCAAGTGGCTCCATGGGGTCCCAAAAATTGACCCATGGATTTTACTGGACGGCCATGACCTATCCAATAAGGTTAAGGCATGTTTCAAGATACTTTTATATTTTTATAATATCATTTTTATCTTAAATTACACTAATTACCTCTAATCGTGGTTAACAAAACTCAAAAGTTACTATTCACCAAAAAAATATTTTAATCCCATTGAACCACATTTTACTTACTAATGAAAACCATGTATGTCGGATTTTTTAAATTCAATACACAGAAGCGGTAAAATTTCATTTAAACAAAAAGTCAGTTTGTTTAACTACCACTTAGTGGTTTCACTATTCATCAAAATTGATGTTCTTCAGAAAAATACAAAAAATTCACCCCAAGGTATATTTGATATTCTGAATTCAAAAATGATGTCTATTTTGAAAAATTAAAAACATATAAGTTTCATTAATTAATTTTATAATTAATTCCTCTTGTTAAAACAAATAGTGTGTTTTTAAGAAACAATATCTATCAAAAGACTGACACTTGTTTATGTCCAATTTCAAAGTGAAATTAAATCCAATGACCACCATTAGATTAAATGGTAAAAATATATTCTAATTTCACTTTAAAATAAATTAAAAATATAATCTATCCTTATAAATAAATTATATTAAAATGAGGTTTTGAATTAAAAAACAGCAATTTTCACTATTCTTAAAAAAAGGAACATTATCAGAAAATACCAAAAATTTACACAAAGTAAATTTTTATGTCCCAATTCTAAAGAAGAATTTTATTTGGTCTAATAGAATATATAAGAGTTACCAAAAATATATTTAAATAGGGTTCTTCATAGAACATTTCAACCCCATTAAAGTTAAATTAATACTTAATTCAAAAATATTAATAAATATGAAAATGTATTATTCATTATTTACCTAGGATGTTACAATTAATGAGAATGAAAGGGTTATATCAAAATTTATAAATCAAATTTATAGTATGGGGGATATGGAAAAACATATCCCAACATGACCAAATGTAAATTAAGAAGCATAACATAAATGAGGTTCTTGAATAAAAAGGAGAGTGGAAGATACCTTACTTGAGTGTGTGAGTCAAAATGATTTGGAGGAGATAATTGAGAGCTTGGGGGAAACTTGATAGGACTCTACATTGGAGAGGAATGAGTAAGGATTTTCTTTAAGGATTTTTAGTGAATAGGAATGAGAGGTTGGGTGGGTTTATATTAGAAGAGAGTGGGGATTTATTTATTATGTCCCAAACTTAGGTTTTGGAATCTATATAATAAAATAACCCAAAACACACAATTACCTTGGTTTTTGAACATTATTTCTACCAAATACGAGTGGTTTTAATTATTTTATAAGTCCAAGTGCCTAGATTAATAAAATAATTCCCTTTCACATGTGAAGGTGAGTCATACTCTTAAAGAAATGATTTTAAAACCCTAAAATATGTTAGTTTTTTAGATGATTAATAATGGATTTATAAAATTATTCAAATAAAATTAAAGAATAATTATTTTAAATATAAAAAACATATTTATTCTTATATTACCTTTATATTAGTTGTTACATCACTTTTAGGTCATTATGATGTCATAATTCACATATTATATTTATACGGTATTTAATTTTTACCTGAAAATTCTTCTATCTCAAATTTTTTTGAAAACTTCTCCATTTGATAATTTCAAAATTATGATTCAAAAAATAATATTAATTTTATATAAATAATTTTTTAAATATATGGATTTTCACTTTTAAAATAAAATCGATATTTATTAATAAATATTTTGTTTTTTTACTATAACAGTTTTCAAACCCTTATAAAAATTACATAAAAATTATACGCTCATTTAAATTTAGTAAAAATTATTTAATAATAATATTTTATTAGAATATTATTTATTTAAAAAATACATTAATTCATTAAAATAAATTCCTCAACTGAATTTAAATATTACCCAAAAATACTACTTATGTTTTATTGTATCAAAATAAAAATAATTTATAAAGTTACAACAATAAGATGAAAATGTATCCATTATTTGATAAAAAATTAATTACATACTCATATCATTTGTTTTTTGATACATATCCTTTTAATACTCCTACAAACACCTTAAGAGTAAGGTGTGCGATGACGAGACTTTTATGGAGTAGTTCACTATACATGGTTTGGGTCATGATCTCTATGAGCTTGAACTTCTCCCGTAATTTTTTAACTCATGATTAAGTTGTTGGATCTCATATTTGGATTAGTCAATGGAAAAGTCTAGTGATTTTATCTTCCCTGTAAGCTATGATAAATGGGACTCATAAGGTACGATCCTACGGGTTGCGATAATCATTTTCTTTGTCTGTGTAAATTGGATTTGTTAAAATCCTATATTTATACTAATCATATGATCACTATTAAATGAATATATTATCAATGAAAGTAATTCCTAATGGTATTTTAAATATGGTATAATAAAACCAAATAATTTCATTTGTTTTCTATAAACATATTACATAATCTGACATTTAACTAAATCATAGGGGTGTTTTAATAATAACTATTTTGGTTGTTACATACAAGAATTTCAGCATGAAAAACGGGGCATAAACTACTATATAAGAATCAAAATATAATAACTAGGAATATACCACTATATAATCATTATAGCATCAACATTGGTCATAGTCTCCTATATAATCATCACTTCATGTATCAATAGGCATAACATCAAGGATATCACAATATCATATCATAAGGATCAGTGGTTAATTATGAGAATTACCATTTATATTTCAATTAAAAATTTCATTTATCATTTGGTCATAAACCAATAACATGCCAATCCAAGGTGAATATATATCAAGAAATCAGCAAAATCTCATGTCATTCTAATCTACTTTAAGTATTCAGTTAAAATTCATTTAATTTAAGTGTTATCTCACCCAAATTGTATCCATAATCTAGGTTATAAAAAATTGGATCTAATGGATTCTAAGTAATAAATAAAATTCATATCTTAATTAATTTAGGTGCACGTTATGTTGTCATAGTTTCAATATTTCAAATACTTTGCAATTTAATTGACTATAGGGTTAAGTTTTAGACCCCATACCTTTAACCAACGATTAAAAAAACTTCCCAAAGGGTAACTCTAAAGAGAAAGAAGGCGAAGAAGACCAAAAGATGAAACCCGAATCAAAACAGAGCATAATTAACATCAAACCCAAACACGGTCCAAGCATTCGACCACCCTAATGGAGAAAAATAGAAGAGGAAGGGGAAACCAAAGAAAAATACTTACTAGGGATCAATCACATAAATGGGATGTCTGGAATTGAGGAAAGTCTCAAAAAATCTCTTGGATAACTGTCCTTGGTCGAGAATAGAAGGATGAATGTGAGGGAGAATGAAACATCAGCCACACGATAGCTTTAAATTTTCTGGTTTGAATATTAGATGGAGTGAAACTCTTTTATACGTTATGTATTTCTTTTTAGAGGGATATGATGAAAAATACATTACCTCATATTATATTTAACCCTAATCAATTCTTACATTATGTGAATGGTTTACATGATGTGTAACCATGTCACACCAAGTACTAGTTCATAATATGTGTCTGGTGGTAGTTACATGTTGTGTAACATCTTCACAACGTGTAATTGGTCAACAGAAATTTTTTCATCCCAATTCCTACATAAGAGCTCAAAACTCCTCAAAAGCCTTATAAATCATGGAAAACCCTCGTAAACCCATTTAACACATTTATATTCAGACTAAATTAATTCCAATAAACATATATCCCTGAACTTTTGGTCATTTACCCCAAAAGGATCTCCATTTCCAAACAATACTCGATCGATATGGATAAAATGAACAACTCAAAGAGGTAATTTCCTATAAAAGGACAATATCTTACAACCCACACTGATACAGTGCTATAATACTACTATAATACCTTCTAAATTACTACTACAGTACCAACAAAAATTCTCTCCAACTTTGGTTTGAAACTAAGTTTCATGATGGTTGACGTGGTGACTTTTCCACTTAGGTAAGCTCCCCATTGACAATGGTTATAGAACTCAAATACCATGATCTATGTACAATTTTATTTTATGATATAAAAATAATTATCATTTTTAATGAAATTATAAAGGTAAGAGGCTCTAATAATAAGAGAAAGGATATAGGGTAATTTCCTATAAATCTTTGAAGAAAGATAAGAATAGAAAAGTAAATGATAATGGTGAGGAAGATTCTGATTACAAAGAGGATTTTAAAGTGAAATTTGACAAACTTATGTCAATCATTTCAAGCAGGGTGAGAAGAGGAACATGTAATATTTAGGGAAATATTACACTTAAATGTTTTTATTTTGTATTTATTAGATATTTCAAATAAAAGTTTTCTTAATTGTAAAAATATTATGTTAGTAATGATGAGTATGAGAAGCCAAGAGGTTCCTCAAAGAAAAATTCATTAATATGCTCTTTAATTCAGAACAGTAATAATTTCTATAAAATAAATATTATAAACTTCTTTTCTATTTATATTTACAGTTATTATAGTAAGTATAATTAAAAAATAGACATTTCCAATGAAAATGGTGACAAGTTTCTAATTGTAAAGATGAATAAAGGACTCAAAAGTGAGGAAACCAGAAATGTTGAAAGTGATAAAGAAACTGAAATGTAATTCATGCTAAATAAGTAACTCAAAGAGTGACTCTTGAATATTTATCAACTAGAAAAGGAGAACAATGTCTTGAATTAGGATTTTAAATTATCTATAAATAATGGAATCGTACATGTTGATAGAGAGTCAAAGTTGAAAAAAAGATATTGGAAAATTGAAAAAGTTTCTTGATAAAGAGAATAAATTATATTTTTACATAGAAATGAAAATAAAATAAATGGATAAATAGTTTGATAATTTATTATAAAAATTTATTGATGTGGAAAAGGAATTAGATAATTACAAATCCAAATTCTTAAATTTTATTAAAAAATGTAGAGAAATCCTAATAGATAATATTATGGAATGAATTGAAGTTTAAAAGAATGGTGGAATTTATGTAATCTAACAAATATTACATTTAAAGGATAAAAAATATCTTATAAGTGTTCATGAAATGCAGGATTCAAATTCATAAGTAAAGAATTTAAAATTTAGGGGAAGAATTGCGATTCTTATAAATCACTAATTTTTGGGTATACTAATTTGAAAATAAAAAATGATAAAAATAGCAATTCAAAAAGTTCATAAAATTATTATATTATAAAGATTAAAATGTTGGAGTTTTATTAGAAAAAATTTCTCAAAAAGGATCCAAAATTAATGATAAATATATGGAAGAATATTATATGTATATATCTGGAAAAAAAGTTTTTTTCAAGGAAAGTATTAATTTTATAGATATTATTAGAATTATGGAGACTTTGGGTACTAGGAAATGATTTTTTCGTAATTACCAATATTATAACGAGACTATAATTATTGGCAGAAAACATTATGGGGGAGTTAATCCCAACAAATGAAGTAAATTTTAGAATAAATTATAAAATCTGGACTGAAGGTTGAGAAAAAGTTCCAAAAATTGGAAAAGGCTTATAGAAGGTGTGATTTTCTATTTCACTTCTATAAAGAACTTATCCCCATTTTACATACCCATTTGGTTATGAATTATAATATTAAAAATAATTAAAATATGAAAGTGAAAGGAAAAATGGAATTCACTGATTGTTGAAGTGGCACAAAAATCATAATAAAAGGATCATTCTTGGATCATGGATACTGGATTATCCTCACATATGGCAGGATAATTGAAGCACCTTAATTGTTTTAAGAAGTGAAATATTGGATTTGAGACCTTATGAAAAAGTTTTTCACTCAATATTAGAGGATATGGTTCAACGATCATTAGTGAATACAAGATGGAATTGAAGAACACATTACTATTAATGGGTTGAAAAACAATTTGCTAAGCCTATTTCAACTTTTTGATTAAGGAAATGAAGTCATGTTTTGTAAGAATGGATATTTTGTGAAAATTTTGAAATTTGGATGTTTTTTGATTAAATAATAATGAAAAGGAGGCATCTTGTTTCATTTTAGAGAAACAATGATAAAGAGGAAGCCTCATAAGAACAACATGTAATTTTCTGAGAATCTATTTGAGATTATTGACTCCAAAAGGGTGAAAAAACTAGTCTTCTTAAAAATGGCCTAAGGATTGATCTCAAGGGTAAGAGTTGATAAAATAATCATGATTAAGGTTTTTTTATTCAAGGAAACCAATGTTAATGTTCTAAAAAATACATTGATGAAATAAATGTAAGAGTAAATAGTCATTTTCATGTTATATTAATAAAATGAAGAACAAAGTGAGTTCTCCCAATATAGAATGGAAGTTGAAGAAGAATTTAGCTGATAACATTGGCTTTCATTAAATGGGTGATCTTAATACCAATTCATGGAAGTTGAATAATTAATCTTATCCTTCACTCATCAAAGGCTAAGGTGTGATGAATCCATCACTTATCTCACTTGTTTTTTGGATATTGTTTTGTCAAATAGTTGGGGGGATACAATATAAATACTTTTTATGTTTTTCCTTAATGTATTTATAATGGGGGATAAAAACCATATCAGGGGAGAATATAATGATACATGTTTAATCCAATGGGAGAGAGATATCTTATTTTGGGTGAGAAAATATTTAGAGGGAATTTTTAAAAGAGGTAAACTATGATGTTAGCATAGTTGTGTGAGTTTTGGATTTCCCTAACATGTTTAGTGAGAATATATTAGGAACTTTTTATCCATAGGTTCAAAATAATAGTTCTTTTATAAATTGAAGAAGATTTTTCTCAATATGTTGATCTCAATATAGTAAATATTTGGATTTAAATAACTATTATTAAAATAGTTAAATTATTGTTAAATTTTATTGTTTATTACATTGAGTTCACTTATGTAGGCTTAAAATTATTGAATTATGATTCATTTCTAAGTGTAATGAGTTTAAAAATTAATTTTTTTCAATGGTTTTCAATAAAATATGAAGAATATGGTTAAAATAAGAGTGGTGGTTACCTTAGGGTGGTTGTTAATACCTATGGGGAGTTTTATGAGATTTGGTGTTGAAGAAGTGTCCACTAGAATTAAGGTGTTTTTCTTGGGAAGAATAATTTTAGAAGATAAGTGGATGTGGTTCTTATTGTAACGAATGGTATTTTAAGATTGGATTTGTTTTAAATGAAGATTTTTTATAAGTATTGTGAAATAATTTGAAGAAATTTTTAGGAATTCAATGTTTATTTCTAAAATGGTTTATTGATTTTTGAGCTCCCTAAATGGTTTGAGTATTCCCTTCCATGGCGATACTGACCAAACTATGGTTATGTTTTAGAGTTAAAGAAGAAAGGGTACAACCAGGTCTTTAAAATAAGTGTAACCAAATAGATATAGGGTAGAAAAAAATATTGAGAATTGATTAGAAAAGGTGGAAGAGTAGGAGTAGAGAGCCCATCATGAGTTGGTTCTAGATAGTAGGCAAAACCACATCACATGGTAGAACAATAAAGCAGATTTCTAGTGTGGGGTGACATAAAATAGGGGGTCATAGTATGTGGTATTACTATTATAAGCTTATAATATGTGATAGATCATTGAAAGTAATAAATTATTAGTCTATAAAATTCAAGTAAGATGTTGGATTTAGATGAAATAGGAAATGCGGCAAGAATGGTGACTGTGCCACAAAATACATAGATTTTATTACACACAAGGATGGTTTTTTGTTACATTTCACATAGTTGAAGACCACAATATAGAGGTGATCTGACTATTTTTAGTATCACTGTAATCTTGAGGGTATGAAATTCATAGAGAGTATACTAAACCATTACCAAATTAAAGATCCAAGGGAAATGACAAATACCATTCCCAAATATTTCACCCACGACATATAGGGTGTGATTTTGGTAGTGAAAGGATTGAGATATTTTGAGGCTAAATAAATCCACATCATGGAGTTTTAGGCCACTTCTTAAATATTATATATTATAAGGTTTCTATGCCACATAAGGAAATTATGTTATAAAGGGTATTTTTCTGGAAGTGTGATAGTCAGGGTTTATACCAAGTCTATAAAAAATTGCACCGTCATGGTCTATTACATGTTACAATATAACTTTAAATTGAAAACTAGTTTATTTGAAATAAAACCATCATGGTTCAGAGAGGGATTTTGTAACATATTGGGATTTTCTACGGGCTAAGAAAATTCCACGGAAATTTTAACTTTTAGTTTGGTGTATAGGGAAAATTTATTTTTAAGATTCATAATTGAATTCTGAGAGTTTCAATGTGTTAGTGTGCTATTTTTGGATGGGTTTTAAGTACTAAGAGGTGTCTCAGGATCCCTGATGATTTTCGGGTGCATCATGCCTTGAGAACCCAGGTTTTGGAAAGATATTGGGAGGTGCATAGTGAGCACATGGTTATTGATAACTATGCACAAAAACCATGAAAAATTGTAAGGGGTGTCACATAGTTCCAGAAACCATGCACCTAGGGGTGTACGACCATGGAAAGAACCTTCACTAAATTACAGATGTGATTTAATGGTCTATACATAGTTTGTCAAATTGTGTTCCTAGTAGTGTGTGGGGGGTGTCCCTTTAGACAGTGGCACCACATAGTTAGTGCATGGTTAACCAACCTATGTGGAAAAACCATGAAGCTCTTTAAAGGGTATGAAATTACTATTTTCACCTCATCTCTTTAATCCTTATCCCCATTATTTCTTCTCCCATATCACATAACACCCTCTATTCATGGAGCTCTCCTCCTCCCACACCCAAGTTTCTTTGAAAATCTTTCATATGATGTCCATTTCAATACATGTTCTCTACATTAGTGGAATAGCTATAAGGATACTAGTCCTCTTACTTACTTTATTATTTTATCTTTATTTTGGAATCCTATGTCCATGCATTCTAATATGCTAAATTTCAAAGGTGTTTTTATAGATTCCCATTTTCTCTCATTTCAGCTTTAATCAGAGGTTGAAATTTGATGAGTGGATGTTTACTGGTATAAGGTAGGCGATGCCTAGCTTTATCCTATTCTTATCTTTGAGTTTATGTGATATGATAAATAAGTGTGAGTGGGGTGGTCTAGGTGTTATAGTTTATTTATTTATTTTATTTTTATATTATTATTAGAATATTCAAAAAGGCAGTACCAAGTTTGTTTAAATATGTATGATACGAGAAAGGCATGGATGGGGTGAAATGAAGTTTTGTGTTTTTTTGGAAGGATGTTTCGATTGTTTAATTTATTCAATATTGTGCCTATGATTATATTGGTTTCATGGGGACATGTTGGGTATGACCTATGAGACTTTGAGTGATGTTGATCATCAGAATTAAGGAAATTTGGTTTTTTTGGTTGAAGATGTTGGTGATGGTCATGGACATGGTTGGGTGACATGGTTATCATGTGGAAATGAAGGTTTCCTAGAGGCATGTCTTTGGTGTTTGGTGAATTTTCGGCCACCATTGTTGGTCAAAATCACTATTGGGGTCATGTGCTCACATAATTAGGGCCTAGTGAGGTGGTTTTGGCCAGTCAATGTGGGTAGATGCCTCTGTAGATATAGTGACAGATGGGATGTTTATAACTATCAGTTATAGAGGATGTTATCATTGTAGAAAGACATAATGGATGGTGTGAGACCATTTATTGGGGACTTATTTTCACCATGATTTTAAGGACAATGGGTTGGGACTATAAAAGGAAAAATATCACTATGACTTAGGATGTCAGGTTATTGAGTTGAGGATGATTTAAATTAGGAAAGTATAATAAACTTGTGATATATTATGTGTGTTCCAATTGGATTTTAGTTTTACTTGAATGGTTTTGAATGTGGAATTAGTTGGACAGTAGTTTCATGTGGTGTAGAAATGGATGGATGACTGAGGGTTCTTCCATTATGGTTGAATATGGATGCTCTGTTCCATTCAAATATTGTCCGATGTAGATAAATTATCCCTTATGGAAGTTATGAACAAGAAAAGTACATTATCTGATATGTGTATAATTTCTATTTATTTATAATTTGTATAAACTATTATAATTATGGATGTAGGTTTTGAACATGCTTGTGGTAGCCTACTGAGTTCATAATCATACCCTACATGATCCCCTCAGGACACATGAAAACTTTATGTTCTTCAGTGAAGGAAAAGGATCTGGCTTTTGAACTAGACATTAGTGAGCTGGGATGTTCCGAGGTGTACAAGATGGTTGGATTTTTGGGTGTTGGACTAGCTGGTTCCTCTGAACTGATCTAGAGTTAGTTTTAGATTTTTCATATGTACTTATATAATTGAACCACAAGTGATCTTTCATGCTTATATATAACTTCCTTTACATGTATATGCATTATTTATTATGTATATCTATTACTTTTGGCATGTTATTACTGCTATTTTATTATGATTACATTAAGTTTTTTCAATTTCTTCCACAAGATGGTTATATTATGAACGTTATTATTATTATCACAAGAGGATATAATATCCCCTCTATCCCCAAATAGACCCTCACTGCTATTCCGCAGCCTTTAGCATATTGGGGGGGGGGGGGGGGGGGTCCACCTAAGTCTAAGTGGTTATCTAGCTCAGCGCATAGGATAAGTGGATCATCGAGGTGTTATAACTAGTATCTGAGGATTCAGGTTGGTTAAATGTGGAAACAATTTTCAGTTGGTTCCAGGTATTTTTAAAAAGGAAGATTTCTAAAATGGTAATTTATTTGGGTTGGGGTAGATATGAGACTAATATTTTGTCAGGACATAGTAAAGATCTCGTCCTTCAGTGCCTATAACCCCATGCATATGGGATAAAAGAAGTTTCTAGGGGTGATAAATTGATTTTCTTATTTTTCACTTTTATCATTGATTTATTTTCCACTATGAAAGGTTCACTTGGATGTGATGTTACTAGGTTATGAATTTTTTCTATTAGTATGAAAGGGAAGAGAATTCATGCATCATTATAGGCATGTAGGCTCACATGACATATGTAATTGTGATTGTGGGTTGAAACTTTAGATGAAAAAAGGGGTTGATCAATTTAAAGTGTCGACAATAGGATAAAAAATGTTTTCCTACATAGCATTTTGGTTTCATTATACTTAGCCAGCTCTGGTATATAGTTACTTGTGTGATTGGTATGTGATCCAACATGTATATGGTATATGTGATGCCTGACTATGATATATGTGGGTAGGGATAAGGGAAATGGGTGAGATATTTAAAGTGTTAACAACTGTCTAAATATTTTTTTTCCTACATAGCCTTCTGGTGGAATTCTAATCAACCATCCCGGACCGGTGGTTTCTAGTGTGATTTGTATGTAATTCCTAACTCTAATATGTGTAAAAAGGGGGAAATGAGGCAAGATGATATGTGATAAGTGTGTGGCAGGGAAGTATAAGGGTGGTGAGATGCAATTTCTATTACAAATTTACCTATTTGAGACATTTGGACTATTATTATTGGTATTGATGATTACTTTTTGTTCTTAGTGTGATGCCACCTAGATGGATTGTTGAACTCTCTGTGAGATGGTTATTTTAATAATCCCAAATCATTGTTTTATTTATGACAATTTAGTATTTTGTTCAATATGTTCTAAATGTGTTTATATATGTTTAAATCATGTCTACATATGTTTATCTATTTTACTTTATGTTCTACTATTGACCTGGAGGTATTCTGGACTGAATAGAGACTTTGAAAATTCCATGTTTTGACTCACCATTAGTTATTTTACTGAGTCACCGATGATGAACAGTCGCACCGATGATGAATGGTCACATCAATGGAAAAGGTCGCACCGATAGAAGCTAACGATACCAATGCTGATCACAAGCTACCGATACCAATGCTGATCACAAGCTACCGATACCGATGCTGATCACAGGCTACCGATACCGATGCTGATCACACGCTACCGATACCGATGCTGATCATAAGCTACCGATACCGATGCTGATCACAAGATACTGATACCGATGCTAATCACAAGCTACTGAAGCTGATTCCTATCATGAGCTACTGAAGACGATGCTAATCACAAGCTACCGAAACTGTAGCAGATTCAAAATGACCTACCGATCTCATGACTCACCGATAATCCTAAAAACGGTTTGAATTTCTATTAACTCATATTTAATTCCAATGGACATATTTGATGTTTTTAATGCAATTAATGATATTTAATGTTAGTTGTTGTCATGTTAGGGAACCGTACCTCATACCTATGAAAAGGTAATCATTCCTATTGATGGAGCTCGTGGAATATAAGGAATATTGAGCTGTAGTAAAACGTCACACAAGAAAGAGAGGCAAAAAGGGAATTCTTCCATGCATGCACATACATGAAAAGAAGAACACACGAAAAACTCTCATACTCATCAAGAACAGAAATTAAAAGAAGAAGTTCAAGGGACATAACATTTACTCATACTTGAGCTAAACACTTACACTGAAAGCGAAAGAAGGAGAACCACGACACTATGTGTTTCTACAAAAAAACCAGAGAAGGACTCAGAAGCATTTCTTCTGAATCGAAGGAGTCCAGAGCTGCACTGCTTATCACAAGAGCATTATAAACTCTCATATGGTCTCTCTAAGTGATTCATTATTTACTTTTTCGAGCAGCGTGTATACTCTGTATAATTTACACACACACTGACTCATGTGCTGAACTGGAGGATACTAAATCTTCACACCAATCTTTCCACACTTTCTTGTATCCCACTAAGGATAGTGGTAGAGGTCAAGTAGGACCTGGACAGCCTGTGTGTTGTTGATATCATTTGTTTTCCCACGTATAACTGTGGTAGAGGTCATAGGACCTGGAAAGTCTCTTGTACTGTTGTTTACCCCGATCCGGGGTGTGGATCAAATTTATATAAATTTTTTGAGAGGACTAAGTCTCGGATTGAGACTGAACCTCTTGTTTCAAAAACTATTGTGCTTATCTATTTTGGTTATAAACTATATTTAATATTCCTCTACTGATTACATTGAAATACAATTTGTTTTAATGTTACATTAATAGCTAAATTATCATGTGTTTATACTTATTGTGAACCAGTAAGTTAGTTTCAAAAGTTAATTTAATCTCCTGATTAAATTAACTGAGACCTAATAAATCATTGAGAAACTAATTTAACTTTTAAAATCTTTATAAATTCACTACATTTTAACTTATTTTTTAAATTGGGGGACTTTAAGAGAAATATTTCTAATATAAATTTTAATTGGAACTTAATTCACCCCCCTTGAGTATCCACACCGACCAACATTTGGTATCAGAGGGGTTGTTTTGTTCATCAAAGATTTCAAAATGCTCTATTTTTCAACTGTGATTTTAGTTGTACATTAATGATCTTAAATTTCTGTTAGTTCTAAATTTTATCTCTTTAAATATATTTTCTAAAATCGAACTATGGAAAATAGAATTGAAGGTGCTGCTACCAACAGACCACCCTTCTTTAATGTTACAAATTATGCTCAGTGGAAGCTTTAAATGAAAATTCATTTGGAGAGTATGGGATTTGATATCTGGACTGCTATAGAAACTCAATATAAGATTATAGAAACTGATATAACTACTTGGGATGAAGCTACTAAGACTGCATATAATAATAACTATAAATTAATGAATGCTTTTGCTGTGCTTTAAGAGATGAAAAATTCAATCGCATATCTGCTTGTACAACTACTTATGAAATTTGGGATACCCTGGGTGTTTCCCATGAGGGTACTACCAATGTCAAAGAAATGAGACTGAACACATATACTATTAAATATGATAATTTTAAAATGAATCCTGATGAACCTATTTCTGATATGTATCTCAGGTTCAATGAAATTGTCAACACTATGAGCTCATTTGGTAAAGTTGTTCCTGCAATGGAAAAAATCATGAGAATACTAAGATGTCTTCTAGATCGATGGAGAGG
Organism: Viscum album; assembly: GCA_963277665.1. NCBI lineage: Eukaryota > Viridiplantae > Streptophyta > Magnoliopsida > Santalales > Viscaceae > Viscum > Viscum album. The sequence continues at coordinate 1,840,714,764 of OY728125.1, forward strand.
CACATCTTTCTAAATTAGAGAATCATGTGATATTGGTACATTTCCTGTTAAGGAGATTATTGGTAAGATTATGATGTATGAAGAAGATCCTAATGTAAATAAGGAAGAGGATGATGAACGAAAAAGGAAGTCAGTGGCTTTTAAATATACTGCTACAAAGAGAAAGGATAAGGAGAAAGTTCACACACTTACTGAAAGTTCAAAAAGTGAAAGTTTAGAATCTGATAGTGATGCTGAGATGGCTCAAATATCCAGGAGGTTTAAGAAATTATATAGGAAGAAGAAATTCTTCAAAAAATTGAACTACAAAGGTAAATATGACAACAAAGGTCATTTGAAAAAGGATTGGAAGAAAACTGATATGAGTGATGAGGTTGTTTACTATGAATGTAAAATAAAAGGTCACATTAAAGCTGACTGCCCAAAATTAATGTTCAAGAAGAAACATTACTAAAAAGAAAATACGTACAAGAAAGCTTTGAAAGCTACTTGAAGTGCTTCAGAAGACAGCACAAGTGAATCTGAAGTTTCTGACTCTGAAAATAATCGAGCTAACATGTGTTTTATGATAAACACATCTGAGGTAACACTATATACTATTGATTTAAATTCATATTATTCTTGGAGTTAAATCTGATTATGAATCTAAAAATATGTCTAGTGAAGAACGATTTGAATACTGTAATGAACTTAAGGACAAATATAAGACCTTAAAAACAGCATGCCTTGACCAGCTCTGTTAAATATTCACTTGATATAGAAAAAGAAAAGAATGCTCATTTGCTTAAGGAAAATACTGAACTAAACTTGTCTAATGAGAAATTAAGGAAGGACTTAGAAAAAATCACAAATGGAAAAGATACTCTTAATCAAATTCTAGGAAAAAAAGTGGCACCAAAGTATACTACTAGTTTAGGCTATCATCCTGGATAGAGACAATTTACTAAAACTAGATTTATTTCTAATTCTGAACAGAATGGGGCTAGTTCAAGCTCTAGAAATTCATATGTCTCAACTAGTTACTCACATAGTTAGAGATCAAATAAAGTTTGTCTTTAAAAATCTATTGATTCTGTAAATTATATGAAACCCACAAGACTAATTTGGGTACCTAAAGCTTTGCTTGCTAACCTATCTGGACCCAAGAAGATATGGGTACCAAAATCATTTTCCATCTAAATCTGTTTTGTAGGAAACATGATTAAAGAGTTCTCATAAGAAGACGTGGTACTTGGAAAGTGGATGTTCAAGGCATATGACTGGGGACTACACATTCTTTAAGAGTTTAATCAAAGTTTATGGAGGCTATGTTACCTTTAGTGATAACTCTAAAGGAAAGATCATCGGCCTAGGCCAGATTGGTAACACTGATTCAGTTTTAATCTATAAAGTTTTATTTGTTGATGGACTTAAATATAATCTATTAATTATTTCTAAGTTACGTGATGATGTTTTCAATGTTAAATTTTCAAATGATTCTTGTAATGTTTTTAACTCTAAAAATGTTATAGTATTTTATGCTTTGAGAAATGAAAATGTATATGAAGTTGATTTAACTTCTTTATCCAAGAAAAATTTTACTTGTTTAAATTCTTTTCATAAGGAATATTGGATTTGGTACAGATGATTAGGACACTGCAACATTCATTCACTTAGAAAACTGACTAGGAAGAACTTAGTTAGAGACCTACCCAAACTTGAATTCCCATCAGACAAAGTTTGTAATCCCTGTTAAAAGGAAAAGCAACATAAAGTCTCTTTCAAGTAAAATAAAGAAATTTCAACTTCTCAACCTCTCGAGTTGGTTCACATGGACTTGTTTGGACCTTCTAGAGTTTCTAGCTTAAATGGGAAGCACTATGTATATGTCCTAGTAGATGAATTTTCTAGATATACTTGGGTATACTTCTTACCTCACAAAAGTGAGGCTTGTTCCTACTTTTCTAAATACTCCAAGTCTGTAGAAAATATTAGTGGACTTAAGATTAAGACCCTAAGAAGTGACCATGGTCGTGAGTTTGAAAATCATGAGTTTGAATCTTATTGCTCACAGAATGGATGTAGTCACAATTTCTCTGCCCCTAGGACACCTCAACAGAATTTTGTAGTAGAAAGGAGGAATAGAACCCTTCAGAAAATTGCAAGAACCATGCTTAATGAATATGACCTACCTATTTATTTTTGGGCTGAATCGGTTAATACAGCCTGTTATATTATCAATAGGTTTTTAATCAGACCTATTCTTAAGAAAACCCCTTATGACCATTAGAAAAATAAGAAACCTAAGGTTAACTACTTCAGAGTTTTTGGTTGCAAGGTCTTCATTATCAATACTAAAGATAATCTAGACAAATTTGCATCCAAGAGTGATGAAGGAATCTTTTTAGGATATTTAGTTACTGGAACAGCCTATAGAGTTTTCAATAATAGAACCATGTGTGTGAAATAATCTGTTCACATCAAATTTGATGAAACTGATCCACATGAACCTAAAACTCCTCTTGAAAATCTTGAAGAAGAGTTGTCTGTTCTGAACCTAAGTGATAAAATCAATAAACCCGCTGTAAAGACAACCAGTTCTGGTAGTATTCCAAAATCCACTCCCGGTGAACCCGAACCCAGAGAAGAGCCTGAAATATCTAGTCCTATCTTTACTAGATCAACTAGGATTCTAAAGAATCATCCTTTAGATGCTGTTCTTGGTAATCTTGATAGAGGAACATAGACTAGAGATTCTCTCAGAAATCAGGTTGAACATCAAGCCTTTCTTTCACAGTTAGAACCTAAAAGTATCAATGATGCAATCAATGATGAATTTTGGGTAATGGCTATGCAAGAAGAGTTAAATCAATTTGAAAGAAACAATGTCTGGGAATTAGTAGAATGATCTAAGGACACCTTGACCATAGGCACTAAATGAGTTTTTAGAAACAAAGTTGTTAAGTCAGGAAATATAGTTAGAAACAAATCAAGGATAGTTGCACAAGGGTATAGTCCAGAAGAAGGTATAGACTATGAGGAAACCTTTTCTCCTGTAGCTATATTAGAGGATATTAGGATTCTACTTGTCTATGCTGCTCATATGAATTTCAAGTTATATCAAATGGATGTCAAAAGTACATTTCTAAATGGGTTTATAATTGAAAATGTTTTTGTTGAACAACCATTGGGATTTACAAACCCCCACTTCCAAAATCATGTTTTTAAACTTTCTAAAGCTTTGTATGGTTTAAAACATGCTCCAAGAGCTTTGAATGATAGAATTACAAGTTTTCTTATTTCAAAAGGTTTTACAAACGAAATTGCTGATCCCACTCTTTTTATTAAAAGAATTTTGAAAGATATTTTGATTGTCCAAATCTATATTGATGATAATATTTTTGGAGCTTCCAAAAAATATTTATGAACTGATTTTTCAAATAATATGAAAAATGAATTTGAAATGAGTTTAATGGGAGACCTCAAGTATTTTCTTGGATTTTAAATTTTTCAAAAGAAGGATGGTATTATTTTAAATCAAAGTAAATATACAAAGGATATTTTAAAACGTTTTGGTTTGGATAGTAATAAGGGAAGTGACACACCTATGAGTACCAACTGTAAGCTGGATGATAATGAAACTGGGAAACCATTTGATCAAACCAATTATAGAGGTATGATTGGAAGCTTACTTTACCTTACTTCTAGTTGACCAGATATTATGTTTAGTGTCTGTATGTGTGCAAGATTTCAAGCTAATCTAAAATAATCTCATTTACATGCTGTTGAAAGAATTTTTAAGTATCTTAAACACACTGTAAGTTTAGGTTTGTTTTACCCAAAAGGATAATATTTTGAATTAATGATTTATTCAGATGCTAACTTTTCTGGTTGCAAGTTGGATAGAAAATGCACATTTGGAACATGTCATTTTCTGGGTAAGTCCTTAGTATCTTGGTGTAGTAAGAAGCATAATTCTCTATCTTTGTCCACTGCCGAAGCAGAATACATTGCTGCTGGTAGTTTCTCTTCACAAATTCTGTGGATGAAACACACTCTTTTGGACTATGGATATGATTTTAAGCATGTTTCAATTAATTGTGATAACAACAGTGAAATTAGTATTTCTAAGAATCCTGTGTCTCACTCTAGGACTAAGAACATTGATGTCAGACATCAATTCTTGAGATATCATTATCAAAAGGGTGATATTTATCTATAATTTATTGACTCTAAACATCAGTTAGCTGATATTTTCACTAAGCCTTTTAGTTCTGAAAGGTTAGACTTTATTAAACAAGAGTTAGGTATGATCGATCTGTGAAACCGATCTGTGCTACCGATTGAGTTGTACAGTTAGTGAAACCGTTAGTGTTTATCAAAATGGCGTTGTTTTACTAAATCATTAGTATTTTTTATTACTATCGTAACACTAAATGATAAAAATAATGACCCACGAATATTTATAAATGATTTTTGACCTTCCATCTCCTGCCAAACTCTCTCTTCTTTTTCGAATCCCAAACCTTTTGAATCTTTCGAACCGTTCCAAACGCTCAATCCTCTCAAACCTCTAAATGGACAAGAAAAAGCGGCAAAGAAAAGAATATAAATGTTCCTATCTTGTAAAATGTGCTCGTGGATAATCTAGAAGCATGACACAAAGGTCAGTAAACCCGGAGCTGAAAAAACGGCTAGTTACTACAGAAAAGGAAGTTCGTGCCGAATGGGTGTTATCCAGCAAGTCTTCTCTTTTAAAAGTCTTGGAGATACAAGGATGGAAATACTGGTTCTATGATAATGACAGTGTCTATTACCCAAAGTTAGTTCATGAATTTTATCTAAACGTAATTATTGTTTTGGATGGAGCTGAAGCTGAAAGACTATCTTCAATAATCAAAGGGAAAAAGATAATTTTCCATTGAATCAGTGAGCTGAATGTTTAGGAGTACCTCATAATGGAAGATATGAGGATTAAACTGGTAATATACCTCATACTACTGAATAATATTGTTATGAACTAGCTCTAGAGATGTTGACTAGAAATTCTGAATCCATAAGTATAACTGCTGTTGAGTTAGATGGTGAGTGTAGAATTCTGTTTCAGTTTATTCAACACCAAGTCTATCCTAGAAAAGTTTATTTTGCTTCTGTAAGGTATCGAGATGATTTTTTGTTGTTTCTTTTGTTGAATGGTGGAAAGGTCAACCTGTGTAGATATTTTTCTGTCCATATTTCTGAGATGGTGAAGCCATCCAAGAAAGATACAACCCAGTTCTACTCCAAGAAAATCTTAGCCATGCTAAAATTCTTGGACTGTGTTGATGATGGAGATGAGTGTATCTCATCCAGTAGTTACTTCTGTATTGAAAAAGATATTTGTAAAAGGATGAAAATCAACTGGAACCCATGGAAGAAGGCTTGGGTTGATGATGAAGAAAAGTTGTATGACTCTTTCAATCCTGTTGATCATCCTAAGAGACCAAAAGGGATGAGAGATCCTAGTTTAAAACCCGGTGAAGAAGTGGTTAATTCTGATGAAGAAGAGGAAGTAGTAGTTCTAAAGGAAACTGGTGAGTCCAGTTAGAAAGGAACATAAGAAGAAGCTGAAGCTGAAGCTAAATCTAATACTGAAAAGGATCCTAAATCACCTCCTGATGACAAGAGTGATCCTGATACAGTTAGTCCAAATAAGAGAAGGATGGAATTTGGACTAGCTAGTCCACCTCTCAACTTACCAGAAATTGAAACTCTTTTAGGTGATGATGAAGAAGAAGATGGGACTGAAGAATCAAACCTTGACTAGTATGAATCGAGTAGTACAGATAGTTTATGTGATAAATCAGTTAATAATGATGATGATGAAGGCAATGGTGGTGATGATGATGATGCTGATGCTGATGGTGATGGTGATGGTAGTAGTAGTGATGGTTATAGTGGTGATGCTGATGTTGCTAATGCTCGACCTGTAGAAGGTCAAAATGTGATCCAAGATGATCCTCAAACCAAACCAAATGAGCAAGAAAATGTCCCTGAGGATGAGAGGATAGAACAGTTAGAGACTAATGTAGATGAGGAAGGCCCTCCTGATAATTCTGGAAGAGCTAGGTTTGTGAAACCTCTGTATCCTTCATGCCATGCTTCATGGGAAGAACACCCAGGTCTTGCAGTTTTGGGGTTATATTATCCAGAGGAAGAGGAAGAATACGTGCTTACTGAATGTGTAAGTGATTCTATTAAGGGTCGTTTGGTTTTTGAGTTTATGAAGGCGACAACAGATAGACCTGGTCCTTCCATTTCTCAATCTAGATCTGATCCTACCGTGGCACAATCTGATCTTGACAGATTTAAATCTAAGTTGCTTCAACCAATTAGATAGACAATAAAAGAGGAATTGTCTGATGCTCCTACTCATGTTGCTGTGAACTTATCCGAAGCTACTATGGATGCTCTAACCTAGAGAGTGGTAAATATCATCAAACCAGACCTATGTAATACTAGAGAGATGATTGGCAGGCATATTACCTATCGGAATCAAACGCTCAAAGATTTAAGCAATGGTTTAGTCTCTTTGTCAGGTGAGTTTAGAACAACCATCTCTGGTATGATGGAAGTGTTATGAAATTTGGTAGAACACCTGAAGAAAGCTGATTTGAGGAGGTTGAATGTTGAGATCACTCAGATTGTTTCTCAGGACATCTCCTCCAAAATATCGAAGATCACTGGTCCTGAAATCAATACCTTAAAGGATATTATAAGACTTGAGTTAGCAACTCATGGGCAGATCCTTTATTTGGATTCCTTAAAGAAGATGAAATACAATAGTGATCATATCCACAAAATGGTGCAGTTGTATTTAGTTGATGCTACTAAGGATTGGAAATAAATTAAAGAGAAATTGGATCACTACTTTTCTAAGATTTATACCATGAATGAGTTGAATCCTCAGTTTAAGGTTTTGGATGAGAATTTGAGGCTCCCTCCAGTCACTCAAGCTTTCAAGACTCAAGTCCAGCAGTTGAAGGATTTCACTTCTACATTGGAAAGTTTCATGCAGAAAAAGATGACTTTGAAAAGGCTATGAAATATGATGGTGAAGTAATTAAAGATTTTATCAATATACTCAAACCATATCTTCATGTCAAAGAAAATGCAATTGTTCTTCCTACTGCAGAGCCTCTCAGTTCATCACATGTTGCTCCTAGTCAGGTTTCAGTGTCTCAAGCTCTATCCAGCATACGACTAGTCTTTCAGCAGCCACCTTAAAAAAGATCTTCTACTCCTCAGCAAGTGACCTTAGCACCCACGGTGCTACCAGCCAGAGCTGTCCTACCTCCTCTCTCCATCCAGCTAGATCAACCTTCCACCAAAGCACCCTCTGGACCATCCATTCCTCCTTCTACCAAAGGGAAATCTCCATTGGACCCAAATAAGTAGCCGTGACTTTTTTTTGATAGGGTGTCTATTTCTTGTACTTTTAACTTTTGTATCTAGTTCTTGTACTCTTTCTCAAAACTATTTTTTTACCAGGCATTTTCTCCTTTCTTCTCTTGCTTCTATTTTCTTTTTGATAATCCCAAAGGGGGAGAACTCATGACTATGAATAAGGGGGAGAAATCATGTATATGCATATGGGGTGAACTGAATATGAATATGAGCCCATGCTTCACTGTTTACTACATGCATGCATATACACAGGGGGAGAATGAATCATATTATCTGATTTATATCATATGGAAAGAATGTCTTATGATATTCTAAACTTGTCTTATCTTTTGGATTATTTTTTATATAGGGGGATAATACTGAATTACATACTATATTCTCTCTTTATTTATGCCAATTATGTGTGATTATCAAAAAGGGGGAGATTGTTGAACTCTCTGTGAGACTATTATTTTAATAATCCCAAATCATTTTTTTATTTATGACAATTTAGTCTTTTGTTCAAATTGTTTTAAATGTGTTTATATATGTTTAAATTCTGTCTAAATATGTTTATCTATATTAATTTATGTTTTACTATTGACCTGGAAGTATTCTAGACTGAACAGACACTTTGTGAAAATTCCATATTTCGACTCACCGTTAGTTATTTTCCTGAGTCACCGATGATGAACGGTCGCACCGATGATGAACGGTCACACCGATGATGAACGGTCGCACCAATGATGAATGGTCTCAATGATGTCAATGGTCGTAATGATGAAAATGTTCACACTGATGGAAGCTACCGATACTGATGCTGATCACAAGCTACCGATATCGATGTTGATCACAAGATACCGATACTGATGGTGATCACAAGCTACAGATACCGATGTTGATCACAAGCTACTGATACCGATGCTAATCAAAAGCTACCGAAGCTGGTGTCGATCATGAGCTACTGAAGCCGATGATGATCAAAAGCTACCAAAACCGATGCAAATTCAAAATGACCTACCGATCTCATGACTCACCGATAGTCATAAAAATTGTTTGAATTTCTATTAACTCATATTTATTTCTAACGGTCATATTTGATGTTTTTAATGAAATTAATGATATTTAGTGTTATTTGTTGGCATGTCAGGGAACCATACCTCATACCTATGAAAATTTAATCATTCCTATTGATGGATCTCGTGGAATATAAGGAAAATCAAGATGCAGTAAAAAGACACACAAGAAAGAGAGACAAAAAGGGAATTCTTCCATGCACACACATACATGAAAAGAAGAACACATGAAGAACTCTCATACTCATCAAGAACAGAAATTCATAGAAGAAGTTCAAGGGCTAAAATGTTTACTCATACTCGAGCTTAACAATTACACTGGAAGCGAAAGAAGGAGAACCACGACACTCTGTGTTTCTACACAAAAACCAGAGAAGGACTCAGAAGCATTTCTGCTGAATCGAAGGAGTCAAGAGATGGACTGCTTATCACTAGAGCATTATAAACTCTCATATACTCTATCTAAGTGATTCATTATTTACTTTTTCAAGGAGTGTGTGTACTCTGTATAATTTACACACTCACTGACTCATGTACTGAACTGGAGGATACTAAATCGTCATGCCAATCATTCCACACTTTCTTGTATCCCACTAAGGATAGTGGTAGAGGTCAAGTAGGACCTGGACAACCTGTGTGCTGTTGCTATCATTTGTTTTCCCACGTATAATTATGGTAGAGGTCTTAGGACCTGAACAGTCTCTTAACTGTTGTTTACCCCGATCCAGGGTGTGAATCAAATTTATATAAATTGTTTGAGAGGACTAAGTCTCAGCTTGAGACTGAACCTCTTGTTTCAAAAACTATTATGCTTATCTATTTTGGTTATAAAATATATTGAATATTCCACTGCTAATTACTTTGAAATAAAATTTGTTTGAAATTTAATTTGGTAGGTAAATTAGCAAGTATTTATACTTATTGTGAACCAGTAAGTTAGTTTCAAAAGTTAATTTATATCTCCTGATTAAATTAACTGAGACCTAATCAATCTTTGAGAAAATAATTGAACTTTTAAAATCTCTATAAATTCACTACAGTTTAACTCAGTTTTCAAATTGGGGGATTTTAAGAGAAATATTTTTAACAAAAATTTTAATTGGAACTCAATTCACCCCCTCTTGAGTATCCACTCCGACCAACATGGATTTTTGTAGAGTGTGAGGAGGGAGGAGATGTGGCACTTCTAGGGCATGTAAAGGATGAGGCCTATTAGGTAATGCATACACTTAAGCTATAGGAATAATCTCTAAGGTAGTCAAGAAAGATACAAACAATAGAAGAGTTTGGGGCATGTCCACATGAGCATATCAAGGCGAGATTGGAGCGATTAGTATATATTATTTATCAGGGAGCTCAGGGAGATGAGTCGTCCATGGATTATCTAACATTGGAAGTCTAGTCACAAAACCCCCTTTTACCTAGGGTGAGGGTGGAACATAGGCAGTAGAGTACTGTATTGATCTTGTGAAGACTATCTTTGACCAGATAAAGACACCCACATGTCATAAAGGGATGTTGGCTACATATATGCTCAGGGTACTAGTGAACCACTGGTAAAACATAAAGGTACATGTTGGCAGGCATAAGGACTTTGAGACCAAGTTCTTCAAGAATATTTTCCCTGATACATTAAGGGAATATCAAGCTCATGGGTTCATTAACTTGAATTATATAGACACATCGATCATGGACTATACTAGGAAGTTCACGTACCTATATCATTTTACACTCTATATGGTAGGGGATGATATTTATAGGGTGAGGATATTTGAGGATGGTTTTCGACATGCCATTAGGGTGTAGGTAAACATCTTATGGTTGAACTTGTTCTTTGAGGTGGTGAATCAGGTGTTTATAGTTTAGGGGAAATTCATGAACATGACTTAATTTGGGATGGATGATGGTGTCAAGTGAGATAAATAGTGGTGTTTTGGGTAGTTGAAAGAAAGTCCATGAGAAGTCTCTACAGCGCAGTTAGGTCAGAGATTCAGGTAGTCCACCAAGGAGTGGATCATCGATGATGTGTTTTTAGTGTGGGAAGCCATGTCATGTTTGTACCCAGTGTGAGTGGATACTATAGGAGTATGGGATATTTTGGAAGATGGGGTATTTGGAGTTGTTATTTCATACGATGTCTTGGATAACTAGGTGTCAAGTACTGGGTCAAACATAGGTATTTGATGTAGGATTGGTAGTGGTACCAGGAGTGGGTAATAGGGATACGACTTCATGCATAGGTCATGGCAGGAAGAGAGATACCTAGAAGTTGGGTAGTGGTTGGTTTTTGGTGTAGATCTTTATAGAGGATAAGTATCATGAAGTCATGATTTATGTTAGGTTCATGCAGTTGAGCTAAAAGTTTAGAGTATACTGGGTATCCAATGCTGGTTAGAGGTACTCCATGTGTGAGGTCATGTTTTTTTGTTTTTGGTATGAAAAACATTTGACCACCAGATGCATGTATGATAGCTAAATTAACTAGATGATGGTTAATATGTGGGAATTAGAAAAGTGTGCGACTTTATAGGATGTGTCCATGTCATAAATATTTTGTGGGAATTATTTATAAACTATAGTATATTTTGGGCATCAGGTGTGATGGAAGGACTTTCAGGCATTGGTTGCGATGTAGGACTGTATGGGAATCATATGTGACACAGGAATAAAATTAGCATCTGATGAGATTCAGGAGTGATGGTATGTAATTTTGGTAAATGTGTGTCTAAGGGATGGTTGGTATGTGACCATTGGGATGTTCAAAAATGGGCCATAAAGTGGCCAGGTAGGTAATTCCTACGGTGGGGAGATGCACTGGAGGAATTAGACATGACCGAGTGACCGAGGTAATCCAAGGTAATGGTTAAGATATTGGTATATTTGGTATCATCTCTACATGAGTCAAAATAGCTTGTGGATTAGATATTGTAAGGCGGAGAGGTTGTAATGTCCCAAATTTTTGAGTGGGTTAAAAAAATTCTAGGGGAATTTGAACTTTTAGTTTGGTGGATGTGGAAAATTTCTTTTTAAGCATCAGAATTAAATTCTGAAAGTTGAATTATGTAAATGTGTCATTTTTTATTAGGTTTAAGTCATGATAGTTATCTTGGGATCCCCGATGAGTTTCAAGTGTGTCGGGCATTGAAAAAATGGGTTATGGATACATATGGAGAGGTGCACAGTTAGTGAGAACCATGAACCTTAGCCTTTTTGTCATGTAAGGAATGTCATGTGGTTTGAAAAACCATGCACCTAGTGGTTCACATCCATGTGATATAACTACAGTAAATTTCATAAGTGACCACACAATTTGTGCATGGTTTTTGAAATCATGCACATAGCCATGTGAGTGGGGTTTCCATTTGGATAGTGGCACTGCACAATTGGTTCACGGTTAGAAGAACTATGTGGCCAAACCGAGCGACTCTTTAAAGGGGATGAAATTATTATTCCCCCTCCTCTCTTTAATCCTTCTCCCCCTTATTTATTCTCCCATTTTACATAGAACCCTCTATCCATGGAACTATCATCCTCCCACATATAGGGTTATTTGAAACTTCTTCATACAATATCTATTTCGATCATTGTTCATCAAGTTGGATATCTAGTGGTAAGTATTCTAGTCCTCTTTCTCCATTTATTATTTTTTATTGTTGTTTGGATTGTTTTTCCATGCTATCTAATATGATCTATTTCCATGGTGTTTTTCTAGATTCCCATTTTATCTCATTTCATTCCAAATTAGAGGATGGTGTTCTATGAGTATATGTATATGGGTATAAGGTATGTGGGGCCTAGAATTCCTCTATTTTTATACATGTGTTTATGAGATGTGATAAAAAGGAATGAGTGGGGTTGTCCATGTGGGACTATCTATTTATTGAATTGAATTTATTATTATTATTGGGAGATGCTAAAGGGCAGTCCTATGTTTGTTCAAATATGTATGCGCCTCCAAGGGCATGTCTAGGGTTAAATGAGGTTTCAAATTGTTTTTTAGGATGTGATGATTTTTTTATTTATTTAATAGTATGCCTATGAATATATTGGTTCCATGGGAATGTGTTTGGAATGGATTTTGAGACTTTGGGTAACATTGATCATCATAATTGAGGTGATGTGGGTCATCATGTTGAGGTGATTGGAAAGAGATAGCATTAAGGTTGGGTGATGTGGTTCAAATGTGCAAATGAAGCTTCACTGGAGGTGTGGCTTATGTTGTTGGTGAATTTCTGTTCACTGTTGTCTTCCAAAAGCACTATTGGGGTCATTTTCACACATAATTAGAGCCTAGTGAGGTTTTTTTGATGACTCAATGTGGGTGGAGGCCTCTATGGACATAATCATATAAGGGATGGTGATGACCATCATTTATGGGGGAGGAGATCAATGTAGGAATCCACAGTGGATGGTGTGAGACCATCAGTTGGGGGATGATTCTTGATGTAACGTTGAGTCCAGTGAGCTGGGACTATGGAAGGATAGATATCGTCGTGCCTCAGGATGTCGGGATATTGAATCAATAATTATTTTAATGATTGAAGTCCAATGGACTTGTGATATATTATGGGCATGCCGATGGGACATTAGTTTGACTCGACAAGTCATGAATGTGGAATTGGTTGGTACATGGTGCTATATGGTTTAGAAATGGATGGAGAACCGAGGGTTATTTAAATATGAATAGATATGGATGAATCATTCCATTTTGGAATTGGAATAAGTAGGTAAACTCTCCCTTTTGGATGTTGAACGCAATTGAAGCATGTTATGTGATATGTGTGTAATTTCTATTTATTTATGTTTTTCATAAACTAGTATAAATATGGATGTAATATAAGCACACATTGGTGGTGGCCTAATGAGTTTATACTCACACCCTACATGGACCCATCAGGATGTATGTAGAATTTATGACCTTTAATGTAGGAAAAAGACCAGGCTCATGGACTAGACCTTAGTGAGTTGGGTTGTGCCGATGTGCACAGGATGATTGGGTTTTTGGAAGATGGACCATGTGGTTCCTCTATGTTTAGATATGGTTTATTTTGATATTTTTCATAATTACTTATATGATAGGCCCACTGGAGATCATTCATTATTATATATGATTATATTGACTTGTATATAGATTATCTAATATGCATAGATATTGAATTTGGTCTGTTATTGTCAATTTTTTATTATGCTTCCATTGAGTTTTTTCGAGTGCTTTCACAGTGTTGTTATATTATGAATGTTATTGTTGTTATTATTATTATTATTATTATTATCAATAGAGGGTATAATATCCCCACTATAACCAAATAAAACCTCTATACTACTTGACCTGATTTGACATATGGGGAGGCTCACCTAAGGCTAAGTGGTCCTCTAGACCAGAGCATAGGTCAAGTAGATCCTAAGTCAGGGTGTTACAGATGTTGTGTCGTGATATATGGTTTCTATATAATTCTAATAAGAATGATGATGTTGATGTATATTTAAGGTTTTGTAGTTAGTGAATAGAATAAACTATGAAATTAGAATTTAATTATGGTGATCTATCTATGAATAAATCCATGTTATGGATTTTAATGCGATATTAATTAGACTTAGGATTTAAAATTTCAAATTTAAAAAATATCTAGATAGAGAAACAATGGATTTTTAGAATTAGTGTGTCACATAAAAAGAAAATAAAAGAGTTATTTAAGATCATATATCATAGGATTTATTTTGATGAAATTATTGAATATCCAATATTGATTTTTAAACTGTAATTAGATTTAACTACATTTAAGATAAGGGTTGAAATAATATTTCGTTTTTCATATCTATGAAAAATATAGAAGTAAATACTGGAGTATCATAGATAATAACAATATTTTTGATGTTATTTATTTTATTGAAACCTTTTAAGATAGAATTGTGAGTTGATTTTATAATTATATCCCTCTTAAAAGCTAAAGGGAAGAGAGGAAGTGGTCATAGACCATGGTGGAGCAGTGAGACCTTCCTAAAGTTATAACCACATACTAGTGATGTGGTGGATATTAGAAATATTGACACATCATTGATATATTATCTTGAGAGTACCCTTTTATAGGTAAACCAAGTAAAATTAGTGTGTTCAGGATATTTATTTTTCTGTATTTAATTTTGATTAAAAATCATATCCAAATTGTCTTTTCCAACATGAATATAATATCCAAATAAATCTAAAGATAAGATGAAATTTCACCACCCTAATTCACCCCCCTCTTATGGTGTACAATGGGAAAATTTTATAAAAAGTGGTATAAGATTCATTAATTGTTTCTTGAATATTTTATGATATTTCTATAGTCATTGAAAATGTTATGAATGAAAAGAGAGTTCCCATTTTTGATGGATGATAATATTAGATATGGGAGCATAGGATGAGATCAAATCCTAGATCTCATGACCTAGATGTTTACTTAGACAAAGTAAATGGGATACAAGTAAGTGATCCCATAGGAAGATCAATGATATAAGTTGAAAAAAGGTTGCTGAATGATGATGATAAGTCTCAAAATGACTTATCGAGATTTATTTATACATATATATATATATATATATATGGGTGATAGAATGTTCAATTTCTAAAGGTATTTTAGATAAACATTCTAATATTCTTAAAGCTAATTAAAAAAAGAATGGTAATTTTTAGATTTTATAGAAAATATTTGATGATATAAAGATGATATCCAATGAAAATATTGATGGTTTCTTAAATTATATTATTGCAGTTGTTGGTTCCATCAATATATTTAATCAAGAGATAAATTATTTTGATATTGTGAAAAATATCATTCAAATATTACTTCCTATGTAAAATCCAAAGGTATTAACACTAGAGGAAATGATTCATGATAAGTTACCTCTTAATGATTTATATATGAAGTGGGTTGAGTATGGGATATATATGAAGGTGGAAAATTCTTAAGATTTTTTTAATAGATAACATTCAAATCTATTAAAAATAATTAATTTCAAGAAGTTAAAAAACGAGGATGATGCTAGTGATGATTTATTATCACTTAGAGAATGAAAGTTTAAAATAGGAAAATGTTGATTTGAGGGAAAGATACCTATAACTTGTTTCTATTGTGGGGAGGTTAGATAAATCACTGCTAGGTATCTAAAGAAGATTTATGATGGGGATGATGAGCATTAATTTTACCAAACATATATGAATAAATTACTTCCTAGAAGGAATTTTAATTTGATAAATTCAAGTGGAGAGATTTTTCATATAAAGGTGCTTTTTAGAAAAGAAGAAGAGGATGTTGAGGAAGATCCACTAGAGTTTATTGAAATTGAGTTTATCTTAGATGAATAATATGTAATTATGGATTTAGTAGAGAGGTTTAAAACTAATAGTCATGGAAATAATCATTGAGAGGGATTTATTGATATTTATGTGGAGTTATAATTAGATCTTGAATATATTTATTTATAAATAAAGATAAATGATGAAACTAGGGTTTTTTTAAAGGAATATTAAAGAAATTTTGATGAAACTAAGATAAACATGATCATCTTGGGAAGTTCATGAAAGATTATGAAGAAGTATCAGTAGAATATAATGAAATTTTGAATTAAAAATTTAATATAGAATAAAAAACTAAGATAACTAATGATATTAAATTATCTTTCAAGGATAAATTCAATAAGATAATGATACCTAAAGAACATGTTTTTTCTTTAAGAAATAAGGTTGAATCAAATATCAAAACAGTTGGTTTAAGAAAGAATATTTAGTTTGGGAAAATTTTAGATGAAAGATTGAAATAAAAGGAAGAACTAGGTATAAGAACATTTTAAGAAATGACTAGTTCTATAAGAAAAATTGAATGGGTAAAATTAGTATTTTTTAAGATGGAAAAACATAAAATATAAGGTTTGTAAATAAGAAGAGAAAAGATAAGAAAAAGACGAAAGAATAAAGGTATCATACATTTATAACTTATAAATAATAAATTATGTACTCAAAAATTAGATATGTGTAGAGGGAAAATATTAAAAAGATTTTCCCACTCATTTAGTAAAACTTTTGTGGCTCCAAAGGCCAAAAAATGTCTTATTATAAAGAATTTAAAAGTTACCTAAGAGGTGAAACTATTTTAAGTCAATGAAGAAAAGTTGGGGTATATTATTTGTATCGGTGCATAAATTGTTTCTATGGTTACTATTATAATTATTCAAATTTTGGGAATAATGTAGTTGATTACAGGTATAGAAGAGAAAGTTTGTCTTATGGAAGATAGAGGAGTGTAAATGTAAGTAAGTATACTTTAATTCCCTTGAAGAATAGGTTCTATACTCTTGAAAAAAAAGAATCTGATTTATTTTATTATGCTAAAGATAATGAGAAAATTTCACCAAATATCTCAACTTGTTGTAGAATTTATTGGAATGAAATAAAGAAGGATAAAAAGGTATACTTAAGAAACATTTCCATAAAATACAAATAATAGTAGCACCTAGATTTTTAAAAGTGAATGTTCATCTCATATGATAGAAAATATGAATTTCTTAAAGAATGTTAACGGTATATTTTATGGAGATATGTACTTCAGAAATGTTACAACATTAAAGATTAAAGGAAGTGTAAACTCTCAAATCATTATTGATGAATGGAAGAATACTGATGTTAATTATGATAGTGAACTTCATCAAAATTTATTGAGTATTAATAACCTTTATGAGTCTTATTTAGGGGTTACATTCAATCGAAATGGATACTACATCAAAGGGAAATCTAGGAATTTATTGATGAAATGTTGGAGAAATAATGCTAATTTATATCAGGTTGATTGAACGGAAAACACTTATTTATTAGCAGTGGAAGAAAAAACCCAAGGTTGGCATTAGTGGCTAGCCTACATAAATCAATAAAGTATAAAGAACTTATCAAAATTCAGAGAGAATATTTAAATTCTTAACTTGAATAAATATTAGGGAAAGATTTTTGATGATTTTATATTATAAAACATGGTTGAAAATAAACATCCTACAAAGGATAAGAGAGAACTAGTTTTGAATAACTTGATTCACACTAATGTAAGTGGTTTGATTGTTTAGGAATAAACCTAGAATGATTTTTTTTATCTTATTTATGGATGATTACAATAGGATAGGGTGTAAAATTTTAATATGTTCAAAAATAAAAGTGTTTTATTTCATAAAAATGTTTCAAAGAAGATAGGGAAATAAAATTATAAAAACTATGAAAATTCTAGTATTGGATAATGAAATGAAGTATAAATATTATGGGGATAAAAATTATCTTTAAAAGTATTGTATTAAATATGAATTTTCTTCCCTGATTAATCCTTAACAGAATAGGGTTATAGAAAGAATAACCTATAGTAAATAATATTGAAAATAGTTTATTGATAGATAGTGGAATATCACTCTACTACTAGAATGAAGAAATTCATGTGTTTTTCTATACTAAAAATAGAGTATTACTTAATTTGGGAGTATATAATTTTCCATATGAAATGTGGCATGAAAGGATACCATATTTGAAGCATCTACTAAGTGTATTTGAAATAAAGTGGTTAATTCAAAATAAATAAATAAATTAAGGAAATTATGATTATGTTGACTATAGAGGTATTTTATTAGGTTACTAAACAATTGGTAAGTACATTAAATGTTTCAATAATAGACTCAATAAGAATGTTGAGTAATGTGATGTAAAGGGTGTTGAGATTAAAGATAAAATATATTCTTGAATTTTGACACTTGAAAAAGAATTTGAAAATAGTAAAGAAACAAATATATATTTGGGAGAAACTAGAGTTGTCCATGGTGATGATAATTTTAAAATTGAATCTATAGAAGAAAAAAGTGAAGTGGTCAGTCAACCAATAAATCATTTAATAATGAAAAGGGTACAAGTTTATCCATGAAATTTCATTAGATAAAAATATTCTTCAAAATAGAATCAAAGAATGAAAATAATAGAGAACACCACTCTATTATATGATATTGAATCCTAGTGTTACATTACCCTGCTGATAAAATCATTATTTCCCTGGAGTACCATATCTACTGCTTCTACCAGTACTACCCATAGAACTCCAACTGCATACTTGATATGGGGTAACTGACCTCTTACCCACACCCGACATCGACCTCAACCTTCCATCTGTTCCCAAATGACGAGGGTTCCTAAATAACCTCCACACATCCCCCAAGTTTCCGCATGACCGAAAATAAAGAAGGGGTCAAGGATAATTTCTATGCATGTTCCATGACCTTCCACACTGATAATAGAATACCCGATGTCCACCCTGAGAGGTTGATACTTTATATTGACTACTCTTCACACTTCCACCCAGATGGAATCTCCTAAAATGATTCCTATTTTCTTCATAAGCCACACCATCGGTCTACCCAGCTGGTACCAAAATACCACTGCCTGGAGTACCCTTTAGGTTCCCTTATAAAATACGGGCCTAATCCACTACCTATGTAATCCTCTTCCAATAGAAGATATTAAACTATGACCTAATCTCATGTCTATGAACATCCTAGAAACGTTTCAACATAGTTTCCTTATCCCTTACCAACACTAGAATGGAGTGTTACAAGTCAGTGAAACAACTAGCATATTCTCTCACTGACATGGCCCCTTCGGTCAAACTCATATACTTCGTATCCTTCTCCCACCCCAAGGTTTCGAGATATAAATTCTCTAGAAACTTTTCCTGTAAATATTTCCATAACATTCCTTCAGCCACTTCAGTCTGAATGATGATGTCTCAATAGAGATTTTCCTAACTAATATTATTAATATTTTCATAAATTTTTATATACTCCCATTACTGATTTTATAGTAAATGTGCATCATTTGTTTGAAATATTAATGTTTAAATATTAAATATAATTTTTGAGCAGAATGTGAATCTATTCAGATTCAATTCAGTTTAATGTTTTAATAATAAATATCACTCTACTGATCCAAATTGTGTGGTTATTATTTTTTATGATTCTATATTCAATTTACTACATATCTATATAAGGGACCATTGGCCAATTAGGCCATTTTAAGGTCATATGCACCACATAAGAAGACTCAAGAAAATTGTAAAGAAACTGGATCAGCCATGATAAGGAAATTACTGGGCTATATCCATAATCCCAAATTTGATGATACTCTAGATTTAATTATAGATTATCTAAATTAATCCTGGATAAAAAATTTTAGGGCCCAATACCAAACACAATGGGCCCAACTGATTCATTTAAACTCAGTCCACATTTTTTGCCGGGAATTAAAATCAGTACAGTGTTGATGACATGGATCCTGATATAGAAATCATTTTGAGCTGAGATTTTTCAGTGTGAACGAGGAGATATATGTGGCTGACTTTTTTGAAGACATCATTCGGTTTTGAAGGCATCTTCTTATTCAAAATCCCTTTCACATTTTGGACTCCAAAAAGACTAGATTGAAATGTACAGAGTAAAATTGTTTAATCAACCAGCCATAAATTTGGATCTACAGGTCTAAATGACTCAAAATTTTGAGAGAGGTCGGCCAACTATATTATCTACAACTTTGTAGAAAACGATTTCTCAAGATTCAGCTGTCTGAATAGCCAACTTGGAGATTCTAGTGGAGGGACAGATTGGGAATGAAAACAGTCAACTTCCTTGGGCTATAAATGCATGCCCCTCCTCTCCTTGAAAGGGGTTGGAATTTCAGACGAGAGGATCACATATTGGCATGACCAAAGACTTTCCAAGGACTTGGGAGGACCTGTCATACTCTAGTTTTCACTTGAGATACCCTTCCTCCTCTCTTTGTTCCCTTTCACTTTTGTGTTGTTCTTCCTTTGTAAACTTATACGTTTATGTTTTGTAATTCTGTTTTAATTAAAATTTATTCTTCAATATCTCATATTCTCATGAAACTTATTTATTTTAATATTAATGTTCTTAAAATAGTTAAAATTCAGTTGAATCCCCTTCCCTTCTTTTTCTTCCTCATTCAATCAAAAATCCGTTTTTAATTATCATCATTGTTTGTGTGTGTGTGTTCAACGTGCCACTCTTTTCTAATCCCTTTATTTTTCTTATATTTTAAATTCATAATCATAAATATATAAACCAGATTAATATTAATATCAATGTATGAGTAAATATATTATTTGGATGAGTCAAAACATAGGGATGTTAAGTGATTGAGAGTATTTTCTTGATGAATATTCTTTAATTTAACATTGTGTATGTTGGACTTAACATGTCATGGATTAATGACTTGTTTTGTTTAACGTGTGGTTTTCATGGATTATTGGAACCATAAATACACTACCATCAATAATATCTGATTGATATTATAACACTTAGTTAATTTAAGGCTTGGATTAAAGCCTTAACACTTAGTAATTCTAATCAACATTATCTTGCAATGTGGGTGTTAAATTAACTGTAATATAAATTAAAGATCTAGGATATCACAAGCTTAACTCCCTAAAAATAAACTCACCCCAATATTTATCAATTTTTTAAATCAAACACCAATCATTAATAACTTCATTTAAGCTTTGCAAACAAACCCCCCAATCAGAATACAATCAACTAAAAACAAATGACTATTACCAAGTATCATCACCGAGGATTTGACCTAAGTGCTGCTATACACATTAACAGAGCATCAGAACCTTGACCGGTCGATAGGCGACAATCTACCATTCATTTCAAATGGAATCGTTGCCGGGGATGGTGCTTGAAGTATTCATTAGTTTCTGGTTATTGTATAAAAAAACAAAATTTTAAAAAAAATTGAAAAAAAACAAAAAGAAAAACCCGTCTTCTCATAAAAATCATAAACTGAAAAAAATACAAAGAAAAACCCATATTAATTTTCCTTCCAACATCTCTATGAATGCCCCGTAGCCTCCCAAACAATCCCTCAAATTTGTTTGACCCTGAAATCGAGCAAACACTTCACCAACTTAGGAGGAACATAAGAGATAATCAACTCATTCAAGAACTAGTCCTTGGCCAACCAATTGAATTAGATATGGACAATACCGGGGAACAAATACTAAAAGAACTTTATTCCCCTAACATGAATTACCAACATATTGTTATTCAATATCCAAACATATAGGCTGACTTTAAACTCAAATCGGGTTTGATTCATCTTCTCCCTCATTTCCACGGGCTAGCCGGTGAGGATCCGCATCTCCACCTTAAAGAGTTCCAAGTAGTGTGCTCTACCATGAAGCCTCAAGGGGTTTCTGAGGAACAAATAAAACTCCGAGCATTCCCTTTCTCCCTAGATGACACTACTAAGTCATGGATTTACTACCTTCCTCCTGGTTCCATAACCACATGGAATGACATTAAGCTAATCATTTTAGATAAATTCTTTCCTACTTCTCGTACTGCTTCTATCTGAAAGGAAATAAGTGGTATTCATTAATTCCCAAGTGAATCGTTCCATGAGTACTGGGAGAAGTTCAAAAATCTTGTTGCAACCTACCCACACCACCAATCCCTGACCAAATCTTGATCCAATACTTCTATGAGGGGTTATTGACTATGGAGAGAACTCTCATTGATGCCGCAAGTGGTGGTGCTCTTGTTGATAAAACTCCTGCAGCTGCAAGAGATATCATAAGTAACATGGCTAAAAACACAAAACAATTCCATACTTGAGCACATGATCAAGTCAAGAAATCCCAAGATAATAAATCAAGTAAGCCGAACAAGATTACAGAGTGGATGATTGAACTTACAGGTCTTGTGCGACAATTAGCTGTGGCTACCAAATCCCCAACCTCATATTCTCCGCAATCAATGTTTCCTGGACCTATCAAAAACTGTGGAATCTGCAACTCTTAATCTCATCCAATTGACACATGTACACAAATTCAAGAGGATTAATCTTATTCATCTGGACCAATGGAGCTCAATGAAACATATGCTCAGAGGAACACCAACCCTCAACAATCAGTTCAGTTCATTAGAAACTTCAACCAACCTCACTCTGAGCCCTTCTCTTCTTCCTATAACCAAGGCCTTAGGGATGGTAATCCCATATCTCATCCCCCTAAATTCCCTCCTCAAAACCCAGACCAGTTTCAATATGGTCATGGTGTTGGTAACTTCCAACAACCTTATCCTTTTATTCCTCAACCTCAAAGGAACAATCCTCCTCCTGGATTCCATTATCCTAGTGAGCCTTCCCAATTCCAAAACCAATAAAATCACTTTACCAAGAACCAAAATCAAGGTAATCCCAATTTGGGACAATCCTATTGTTCCAAGAAACCATGGGAAAGTGCATTGGAAGATCTTTCCTCCTTCACCCGTTCAAGTCTCAAGAACAGTGAAACCCATATTGGTCATCTTGCATCCCACCATAGTCAACAACAACCATCCAATTATTCCCAACTCCTAGCTCAACCATTACCCAACCCCAAGGGTAATGTAAGTGAAATTTCACTTAGATCGGGAAAGCAAATTTCTATGCCTCAAGATAAGTCCTCCAACCCTCCTTTGAATATTGACCTAGAAAATGAAAAGAAAAAGAAACTTGAAAAGGAACCTGAAACAATTCCCTCATCTCCTTCAATTCCACCTAGGAACCCAATTCCTTTTCCTTAAGCCATTTATAAGCCAAATAAGTCCTTTGAACCCAATCCTGAAATGCTCGACATGTTTAGATGTGTTGAAGTGAACATTACCCTCTTAGATGCCATAAAAAAATTCCTAAGTATGCCAAGTTTCTCATGGTGTTGTGTACCCACAAGAGGAAACATAGTACCTTCAAAAATGTTTCCACCCATCAGTCTATTCCCATAAAGTTCAAGGATACAGGGACCTTTACGGTCCCATTCCAAATTGGAAGTTCCAAATTTGATGATGAAATCATAGACCTAGGAGCCTCAATTAATGTCATGCCCAAATCCATATTCTCCAACCATGGTATAGGTCCCTTACATCCAATAGGTGTTCTCATTTAGTTAGCCAATTGAAGCACAACCAGTCTTAAGGGAATAATTGAGGATGTCCTTGTCTGAGTCAATGATCTATTCTTCCCTGCTGATTTCTATGTCCTTGACATGGAAGGTGAGATGAACTCTTCTCAATCTCCCTTAATTCTAGGAAGACCATTCCTCATGGCTGCGAGAACCAAGATTGATGTCCATTCAGGCATCTTATCCATGGAATTCGGTGACCAACTGGTCAATTTAAACATTTTCCAAGCCATGCAATACCCATATGAGGATCACTCTGCATTCTCAATACATGCTTCTGAGGACACTTCTAAGAGTCAATCGAACCCCAATCCACCATGTTCTTCATGTTCTAATGACAAAGGATTTTGTGAAATCAACACCATGATTAACCAAGTCATAAATGGTGAAGTTGATGTGGACTCTCATTCATAGATTCCATCAATCTAGAGGAACTTGAAAACTCTCTTGAATCCCACATCAACTCTGTTCTCTACTGATCCACCTTGGAAAGTATTAAGGAGAATGAATATGAAGAAACAGAAGTCCCTTCCTCCATTCCTGATTTTTCTAACCCACAAATAAAATATGAGACTGATCTGAAACCTCTTCCTAAAAACCTGAAATATGCATCCCTTTTCCATGATCACTCTTATCCTATCATTGTCTCTTCTTCACTTACCGACACTGAGGAGTCCAAACTTGTTCAGGTGTTAGAGGAAAACAAAAAGGCCCCAGGTTGGACCCTAGATGACATACCGGGAATCAACCCTACTCTTTGCATGTATCACATCCATCTTGATGAATCATCCAAACCAATTAGACAACCACAAAGAAGACTCAATCCACTCATCCTTGAGTTAGTTAAGGAAGATTTCACCAAGCTTCTTCAAGATGGCATTATCTGCCCAATTTCTGATAGTGAATGGGTTAGTTCAATTAAAGTTGTACCTAAGAAGGGTGGGATAACTATTGTCACAAATGAACATGGAGGGGTAGTCACAACTCGAGTGAAGATCAAAAGGCGTGTGTGCATCGACTATAGAAAATTGAATGTTGAAACAAGAAAAGATCAGTACCCTCTTCCATTCCTTGATCGAATGCTAGAACGATTACCTGGAAAGTCACAATATTGCTTTCTTGTTGGATACACCAGCTACTTCAAAATCCCAATCGCACCTTAGGACCAAGAAAAGACTACTTTCACATGCCCCTTTGGAACATATGCATATAGAATAATGCCTTTTATACTTTGCAATGCACCCGCAACATTCCAGAGGTGTATGATGAGTATCTTTTCTGAATTCATTGAACACTGAATGGAAGTCTTCATGGATGACTTTACCATTTATGGTGAGTCATTTGAATCTTGCTTTAATTCACTCTCTCTAGTCCTTCAAAAGTGTGTCAAGTGTAACCTTGTGTTAAATTATAAAAAATGTCACTTCATGGTTGCAAATGGAATTTTTCAAGGGCACATAGTCTCAAAAGATGGTATTGAAGTCGATACAGCCAAAATTGAAGTGATCCAATCACATCCTCAACCCAAATCTATTCGAGACATCTGTTCATTTCGTGGTCATGCCGGTTTCTATCGGAGATTCATCTATAAATTTAGTAAAATTTCCCTCCCACTCACTCAATTTCTCCAAAATGATGTCACTTTCCATATTGATGAGGTTTTCAAGAGAGCCTTCATTGAACTCAAAACTGCTCTTACATCTGCCCCGATAATCCAACCCCCAGATTGGTCCTTACCCTTTGAGTTGATGTGTGATGCTTCTGATAGAGCTGTTGGGGATGTTCTTGGTCAAAGAAGATAAAAACGTCCTCATGTCATCTATTAAGCCTAAAAAACATTGGATGAAACTCTATATCACTACACTATCACTAAAAAGGAAACTTTTAGCAGTGGTTTTTGCCTTAAATAAATTCCAGCCCTATCTCTTAAGTGCCAAAATCATCATCTTCAAAGACCATTCTGCTATAAAGTTCTTACTCAAGAAAAGTTATTCCAAACCGAGGCTAATAAGATGGATCCTAATTCTCCAATAGTTTGACCTTGAAATCAAATATAAACTAGGAAAAGAAAAATCTGTAGCTGATCACTTGAGTTGAATATCTAATTCTTCTCATTCTGAAATCATCGATCCTGAATTCCCTACTGATCACCTTTCATATCTCACTCCAAAAATACCATGGTATGCCCCAATTGTAAATTATTTGGTTTATGGTGTTTTTCCTGATATTTTTTCAAAAGAACAAAAAATGAAGTTGAATAGTGATTAAAATACTATTTTTGGGAAGAAAATAAACTTTGGAAAACTGGGGATGACATAGTAATAGGGAGATGTGTCAATGAAAATGAACATTCTTCCATATTATAATTCTGTCACTCAAAGCCTAGTGGTGGACACTTTGGACCACAAAGGACCTCCCAAAAAGTCCTAGACTCTAGATTCTTCTGGCCTTCACTCTTCAAGGACTCACATGAGTTCTGTCAATCATGTCCCACTTGCCAAAAGTTTGGCACAATTTCAAAGAGAAATGAAATACCCCAAAAGCCTTTAATTTTCTATGAGATCTTTGATGTCTGGGGTATCGATTTCAGGGGACCATTTCTCCCTTCTAATGTATTCTCATACATCATTCTTTCAGTTGATTATATTTCTAGGTGGTTTGAGGCCAAACCCACTAGAAAGGATGATTTACATACAGTTAGTGAGTTCTTAAAGACACACATCTTCCACAGATTTGGCACACCTCGTGCCTTGATCAGTGACTTAGGAACCCATTTTTGTAATAAAACCATGGAATTTATTTTGAAAAAGAATGGGGTTGTACATAAAACTTCAACTACATATCACCCCCAAACAAATGGCATGGATGAAATTTATAATAGAGAAGTGAAAAGAGTGGTTGAGAGAATTGTAAAACCCACCAGAAAAGACTGGCCTGAAAGACTTGGTGAATCACTTTAGGCTTATCAAACTGCCTATAAAACACCCATTGGGATGTCTCCTTTTAGGATAGTTTTTGGTAAATCATGTCATTTTCCATTTGAAATCCAACATAAGTCATTTTGGGAGTGAAAACTTTTAATTTTGATCTTGAAAAATCTGGTGAAGAAAGATTGTTGCAATTGGCTGAACTGGAGGAGCATCGACTTGATTCTTATGAGAATTCTAATCTCTACAAACAAATATCCAAGGCACTCCATGATAAACACATCTTGAGAAAGTTATTTCATGAAGGTAAAAATGTAATGCTCTTTAATTATCGATTTCGGCTTCACCGAGGTAAGCTTAATTCTTGTTGGGAAGGTTCTTTTTTTATTACTCTTGTTTACCCATTTAGTGTAGTGCAAGTCCAAGAACCCTCTTCCAAAAGGACATTCACGGTTAATGGACATCGGTTAAAGCATCACCATGAGAGGACACCCAATCCTGGATCAACATCGACTTCTACTCGATCCCCAACTTTTGCAGTAGACCTACCACTAAATGGAGATAGAAACCCACCAAATCTAAACCAAGGGGCACCTCTTTCACTTTAAATCTCTCTCTATCTCTTCCTCTCTCTACCACTTTCTTCTTCTTCCTCTCTATTTCATTTTTTATCACTTTTTTTTTCAAACCCTTTTTTTCTTTTATTTCTCTTTTGTGTGAGTGTGTCTTTATTAAAAACGAAAACAAAATCTAAAAAAAATCATAAAAAATATATATATACAAAGAAAATCAAGAGTCATGCTTACTGACCATCGAGTTTTGAAATTTTGTCCAATCTTTTTGGGGAGTCAACAAAAATATTTTCATCTCAAAAATTTAGTATTTTCATCATTACTTTGGATAAAAAATTTTGTGTCAAACCCAACACATTTTGAATGCCCAATTTTTGATTTGGAAAATGATTTTCCCAAACCACAAGGAACAACATTTTCTTTCATGCCAAGGCCACCTATGACTATCTTTTCAAAATGTGTGTTTTAACCCCCATTTGAGAGTCTTGAGTTTGTGGACCTTTGAGCTGAATTTCCTACTTTAGTTTTCATGAATATGATAGAGGCATTTTCTGAACCACATGAGAATCACAATAGCCAAATAGCCTCCCATTTCCCTTAAATTAACCCTCCTTTTGAAAGACCCTTCGAGCCTATGATAACTTTTTCTTTGATAGACACATTACAAGCCCAATAACTTTTTCCACCCAATATCAACATTGATTTTCATTGCATAATTTTTTGAAATTTAAGTGTGGGGGGAATGGAGTTCATTATGGGTACCCTTTTTGATTTCATTGTGTTATTATATTCTTGAGGGAAAGCATCCATTTTAGTGTGGGGGATATGTTTTCATTCAGCGTGTTTTGGGGAATGTAATGTACTTTCATTTATGTAATTTTTAAATTTTATTAACAGGTGTTTAAAAAAAATTAAAAAAAATAAAAAAAAAATAAAAAAAATTGGGTTGTTTCTTGGGTAGGTCAAAAATCACTCTTCCTCAACCTTTGATCTTGTTACAACTATTATAATTAGTATCATGGGGAGATCAATCATGGGTTGGGATATGAGTGTGAGATATTTCCCTTGTTCAACTTTTGAAAAAAGAAAAAAAAGGAAAAAAAGAACACTTGCATTATATTCTTATGTCATTGGGAGAAGTTTTGTGGTTTGTAAATATTGAATCTTCTCATCCCCTTCAAATTTTCTTCCTCTATTGTGTCTTTCTTCACATAATAATTTCCTTGTAAATATGTGTTTTCATTTCCTTCCATTATATATTTCAAAAAAATGTGCATTTCTATTTCTATGTTGGTGTTTTAACCCTCTTCTTCTCTCTCTTGGATATTATATTCCTACCATCCCATAGCCACAATAAAACCTCTTAAAAAGACCTCTTGATTATTTGGAACTTTTTATAGGTATGGGAAGCTAAGAGCTCTTTCAAACTCTAAGATTTTCACTTTTGGTTAGTGAAAGAGTGAACCTCCACAAATGAATTTTATCATCTTGAGAGGTGTGAGTTTTGAGTGTCCACATTTAGCATTTCTAAATTTGAGCATGAAAAATTGAATTAGTTTTGGAACATTATTTCCGTAACAACTTGTGGTGGAATTCAAAATGGATGAGTGAAATAGTATAAACCTCCACTGATTGGAGAAAACAAAATTTTAATATTTGTTGGTGAGTGAAAATGATTTTGTCATGTTTTTATATTTGTTTCACATGAGGACATGCACAAGACTAAGTGTAAGAGAGTTGATGTTATTAATATTTTCGTAAATTTTTATATACTCCCATTACTGATTTTATATGAAATGTGCATCATTTGATTGAAATATTAATTTTTAAATATTAAATATAATTTTTGAGCACTATTTGAATTCATTCAGATTCAAGTTAGTTTAATGTTTTACTAATAAATATCACTATACTGATCCAAATTGTGTGGTTAGTGTTTTTTAGGATTCCGTATTGAATTTACTACATATCCTTAGAAGGGACCATTGTCTAATTAGGCCATTTGTATGGTCATATGGACCACACAAGAAGACTCGAGAAAACTATGAAGAAACTGGATCAGCCATGATAAGGGCATTACTGGGCTCTATCCATATCCCCAAATTTGATGATACTATAGAGTTAATTCTAAATTATATAAAGGAATCCTGGATAAATATTTTAGGTCCCAATACCAAACACAATGGGTCCAACTTATTCATTTAATCTCAGCCCACATTTTTGGACGAGAATTAAAATTAGTAAAGTGTTGATGACATGGATCCTGATATAGACATAATTTTGAGTTGTGATTTTTCAGTGTTAAAGAGGAGATATATGTGGCCAACTTTGTTGAAGACATCTTTCAGTTTTGAAGGAATATTCCTATTCAAAAACCGTTTCACAATTTGGAATTCAAAAAGACTGGATTGAAATGGACAGATTAAAATTGTTTAACCAACCGGACATAGATTTGGCTCAATAGGTCCAAATGACTCCAAATTTTGATAGAGGTAGTACAACTTTATTATCTAAAATGTTAAATAAGTATATTTTTCTAGATTTGGCTGTCTCAATATCCAACTTGGTGATGAAAGTGGAGGGACATATTGGGAATGAAAACAGTCCACTTCCTTGGGCTATAAATGCACCCCCTCCTCTCCTTGAATGGGGTTGGCATTTCAGAAGAGAGGAGCACATATTGGCATGACCAAATCCTTTCCAAGGGCTTGGGAGGACCTTGCATACTCAATTTTTCACTTGAGATACCCTTCCTCCTCTCTTTGTTTCCTTTCACTTTTGTGTTGTTCTTCGTTTGTAACCTTGTAAGTTTGTGTTTTGTAATTATGTTTTAATGAAATTTTTTTCATAAATATCTCTTATTATCATCCACATTCTGTAGTTTAATATTAATTTTCTTAAAATAGTTGAAATTCAGTTGAATCCCCTTCCCTTCTTTTTCTTCCTCATTCAATCGAAAATCCGTTTTTAATTATCATCATTGTTCATGTGTGTGTGTTCGACGTCCCACTTTTTTCTAATCCCTTTATTTTTCTCCTATTTTTAATTCATCATCATAAATATATAAACCAGATTAATATTAATATAAATTTCTGAGTAAATATATTATTGGGATGATTAAAAATCTAGGTATGTTAATTAATTGAGAGTATTTTCTCAATGAATATTCTTTAATTTAACATTATGTATGTTGGACTTAATATGTCATGGATTAATGAATTGTTTTGTTTAACGTGTGGTTTACATGGATTATTGGAACCATAAATACACTACCATCAACAAGATCTGATTGAGATTAGAACACTAAGTTAAGTTAAGGCTTGGATTAAAGCCTTAACACTTAGTAATTATAATCAACATTATCTTGCAAAGTGGGTGTTAAATTAACTGCAATATAAAGCAATGCTCCAGGATATCACAAGCTTAACTCCCTAAAAATTAACTCACCCCAATATTTATCAAATTGTTAAATCAAAAACTAATAATTAATCACTTCATTTAAGCTATGAAAACAAACCCCCCAATCAGAATACAATCAACTAAAAACAAACGACTATTATAAAGTATCATCGCTGAGGATTCAACCCAAGTACTGCTTTACACATTAGCAGAGCACCAGAACCTTGACCAGTCGATAGGCGAAAATCGGCCGTGCGTTTCACTAACCCTGCAACACATAAGCCGCCAAGATGACTTTCTTCTCAGAGGGAGTCTCCAAATGTTCAATAATCATATGTATTGACTCTATTCAGAACTTAGATACCTATGGACCACCCTCTATAGTGAAGGTTAGATGTTTTTGTAGTTGTAACTCTCTAGTCAGCTGGAACATACTAGGTACAACTCGCCCTAGATCCCGTTCTATCATCTACATAAAACGAGTAAAGTTATCACAAAATTTCTATTCTCTATTACCTTGAATCGCCAAGTCTTCTTGAGCTACTACCAGGTAAGAATTCTTGGAAACATTCTCTTGTCTCTCTATTGGAACACATCTTCATTGTGGAATTTATATACAATTCCAATCACAAGATTTAGAGAAAATAACATAAAGCTTTCACGGTTCATATAAATGTTGCTGCTCTACTAGAAATAAACAAATCATTTTGCATAAAATTCCTGAACACACACCGTTACATCTATAGAACTACCCATAACCATCTATACCATGGGTGATGGATAAACTGGGTAAAACAAAATACATTTTAGTGACGATTTGATTAGACACTTTTTTTTCAACCAATTTTAGGTTCACGATGTTTATCTTCCTCTTAGAAAAATTTCCCAATCCACAACTATCCATGACCAATATTTTGATTCACATACACCATTAATTATGAAAAATTATTTACCAATTATTAAAAAATTTATTTCTTTTTTAAGCATTGCATCATTTTTTGGATACCATTTTCATCAAGTTATTCAGGAAGGACAAATGAATTCTACCCCTTTAGTCCCACACACCCGTCACATGTGTTCCTATCATAACGCATGTCACTTATATACCGAGGTTCCTATAAATATACATTAATATGAAACCCCTTTCCATTCCGGCCATAAGATAAATATCATAAAATTATCAAATCATAGAACAAGTGCGTCACCCAATAGTGAAATATCATCAAATGTAACAACGTATAATAAGAAACAAAATTCTCACCTTGGCTGAATTAGGTTTTTCCTCATACATGGGTTATCCACTCCCAAGCACAATCTAATTTCTAAGGCCCGACACAACCAATAATACTTTCCACCATTCCAATTAGTATGACCGTAGAAGATAACTCCTCTTATACCACTTGTTAACGTCACCGACCTAGAAGCCACAAATATGGTGCTCCGAGCCGGGTCACCACATGACCTAATGCACACATTCTTGTACCCCATTTGTTTCTAACTGGTGGAAATGGTCCAATAAGTCATGTGGAGAGACTATACCCTATTTAATAGAGTAATAAACAAAAGGAAACAATATTAATAGTAGACAAAATAGGTAATATCCAATGAACACATATAATCAAACATCTCCCAAAACCAGGTACAACCCAAAAACTAACTATAACTATGTCATGTCATGATAACAATGACAAAAGTGTAGAAAACATAAAATAAATACAAAAAAAATCTTCAAAGTGGCCCTGACTGTAATTATGGAACCTCATCCATGCACCTGCCAAGCCTAACTCAATTCCAAAGCACAAGGCATTTTCCCTTAACCGTCCTAAAACCATGATATCTTCTCAGGTAGCCAACAACGCCCCATCATGGTGTCAGTATAACTTAGTAGGCCACCAACAACAGTTTATACAAAATATATAGTATAACAGATAGTGCATTCAAGGAGTAAATAAATAACAAGGAATGAAAAAGTAAACTCAGTGCAATTAGTTAACAATATTCACCATAACTATTTTTATCATCAATACCATTTTCTTCAAATAATCACTCTTCATTACTTAGTTTATTTTCATCACATGTTCCCTGTGTTAGTTGTTTACATCATTTAAACATGGTTTTAAACCAAAAATAATATTACACAAAGAAAATAGTTAAGGCCCTATCTCACTAGGGTAAAACATAGCGTAAAAAAATTAACACTCACATTGAAGCCTCAGTCTAGGTGGTTTCAAAAAATGAAACCGTTTTGGGAATAGAGCTCCACCCCTTCCCTATCCCATTCATTAAGTGTGGATATTAGAGCCTTAGTCTAACTCGACCCATGGGTGTAGAACCTCAAATCATAACCCAACACTACCAATCCATGTGAAAATGATTATTTATCCAATGACCATGCACATACCATATCAAAAACCATACTCAAAACAAAAAATTTTACAATAAAAATACATACAAATCAACATGGTAATTAATATTGCACTGTAACCCAATAAAAAATTTACCATTTATTTTTAATTTTCCATTTATCCCAATTCCCATTCTCATTCCGTAACCCTTTAGGCATGTTCCATAATTCCCTTTATATCAACCCATTTAACATTTTCATTAATTCCCTTATAAAATAATATTCATCATATTTCTGAATTCTCATGATGTAACCCATTTAACAAGTTTATAATTTCAGGGGTACTTTCCCTATTAGGCATTTCTAATATAATTCATAGACCATTTAGAACAATCACAATTAACCCAATTAACCCATTTTAATGCAATAAAAACAACCCCTTATATGATTATCAACCACATGAACAACTCCTGTTATCCCATTTTCAAATAAACAGACCATATCTCTATGTTCTTCTTGGGATCTACATTATCACATGTCAACTCTACACTTAACTTCACCAATTTGTAGGTTCAGAAAATATAGCGCACCCCTTGGGTGGACCTTAATCATTCTATTAAAACTTGACGTATCCCATGGAGATCGTGAGAGGTTCAATTAATTATTTAGAAACCAATTTTACCAAAAATCACCAAAGGCACTAAAATAACAGTAAGAGATAACCAAGAGCAGAACCGAACATGAAAAAATCAACTCAATGACTATGGGATATACCTTTCAGAGCACCTAACTCGAATATGATGATGAACTCACTCTTAATAATCTACCTAGATCCTAATTCAATAATCATTTGAGGACCCAACATAGATTCCACTAAAAAATAATGTTTAGGACTTCTTAAGAAGATAATAAAAACTAGAAGCCCTAATTTGAAAAGAAGATCAAAGGGAATCATTTGACATACTCGAAGATTTGATCCAAAACCAACTGTGATCCAAATGGATGAGAATTGAAGGATAACCACCCTTGGAATGATTGTATAATCCAAGTTGTTACTAGTTTTATAAAGAGAAAGAATGATGGAAAAATATGGTGAACACTGTAAAATCTTGAGGGGGAAATTTTGGAAATTCCCACTTTTTGAAAGGTGAATGGTTTGACCACACAATTTTCAAAGCCATGTGCCAACGGTGTGGCTGCCTCTGTGTGATTGGAGGATGTGTCACACGGTTACCTAAGGATCTTTAATGTTTTGGAAAACTATCTACCATCTATGAAAATCTCCTTTTCCCAAGCCTGCACAATTTGTTTCTCCCCGTTGTGTAGTTTCTCAAATTGTGCACCCCTCATCCTATCTAGAACTGTTTGGGAACATGATTTTCACTAATCATGTTCCCAAAATGAAACAAGTATAGAATGGAATTTTTTATTTTTCTTTCATGTCCTGAATCCCCAGGATATCCCTGAGATTCCACATACACTAAGGAAACAATTCAGTAAACCAAATAATATTTTCAAAACAAAATTTAAATAAGGAAATACCTTCAGAAATTTTAGGGTATTAAACATTATGTACCTAAATAATATGTATGTCAAAAATATAATGATGGAAATAAAAAATATAAGGTAATATTACACCTATTACCCAATCCACAATGTAAGTAGGATAAAATCAACATGAATTTCATAACTGGACTCCCTAAAACATCTAAAGGTCATAAATCTATTTTAGTTGTAGTCTTCATCCATATAAAGTCATCATATTTCATTTCTATTAGAGAATATTTCTCTCATGTTTAGATTTATGATAGATACCTTATAGTCGTGTTATGGTTTTATGGGTACCACATTCTATTTTATTTGATTAGGTTATGAGATTTTTCTCAATGATTTGGAAATTCATTAAGTATTATTTAAATAAAAATTGGAAATTTAGCAATAAATATCATCCTTATATTTATGGTTATTCTGATAGGTCCATTCAAACCCTAGAAGATATTCTAATAGATTGTTTTATATATTTCAATGGTGGTTGATATCAACAAATTCCTCTAGTTGATTTTTTTAAATAAAAACTTTCACTCGAGATTTCACATTGATCATTATGAATCCCTATATGGAAGGAAGTTTATAACTCCAACTTATTGTGATAAATTTGGAGAAATAATTCTATTGGGACCTATTATAGCCATGTGAATGACATAGATGTTTATATCCTTTCATTTGAACATTGGGCCATCTCCATGTTAATAGATGGATTATTCTGAAAATTAAAAGTATGATCTAGAGTTTGATGTTGGTGAAAAGGTATTACTATGAATATCTCCTTGGAATAAAGTTATACTTTTTATAATATAGGAAAAATTTAGTTCAGGATATATCAAACCCTTTGGTATTATTGATCATATTAGGATATTTTCTTATCACTTGGATCTTACATTAAATATCTCGTTTGATTTTTATGTGTTCTATGTATCACATTCATGAAAGTATATATATGATTTTTCACATTTACTGAACTCAAAGGTTCTACAAGTGGAGTATGATATTTCTTTTGAGGAATCACTAAGAGAGACTCTGTATTGAAGAGATAAACTACTATTGGACAAGACCTCTCACTTATTCAGTGATTTTTGGTGATGCTATAAAATTTAGGATGATATATAGTAACCTAGGGATGTGATTTGGTGGAAGTATCAACGTTTTTTATATCATTGTAATATAATTTCCACAAAATCCATAACATCCTCACCCATCCCATGGAATTTGGATGGGTCTAATGTGAAACTAACCTATTGTGACATCCCCAAGACACCAGAGGATAGAAATAAATTCCAAGGTCTTACATAGACATTGGGTGATGGATTCACATTAAAAAAAATAAAACCAATAAAGGTAAAATACATACAACCAAACAATATATGTGATGAATAAATATAAAAAATGCAACTAAAATTAAGAACTAGTAAAAAAATATTAGAGTATCAGTGATTTAATATAACTAGGTGATGTAAGAAAACCAAAGGATGTATCGACATAATAAAAACATATTGAATCTCTCTAACAATTACATGAGGGGAATCCATGCCCTAAAAAAATCTCAATGAGGTAGCATCATGATACACAACTAGAGAAATATGGGACCTTTTATTTACATGTTTTATAATGAATGACATCTACATATGCACCTGATTTCATATACAGGGGATAAATAGTCATACCTAGTCTAATCTCTAATAGAAAATTCTTAACTCAGGCCAATAGGACCTGGACACATAAAATAAAATTTCAAAATATAATTTATAACAAGGAAATATAGATAAAAATATTTTATAAGTTTAAAATAATTTAAAACTAAAGCTAGAATAGTTTATCCTTTAATAGCACTTTCCATGCCCAAAATACATCCATCCACTCACCCACAATGAAATTCCATGTAATAGTTCCCTACTCATGAGTGGTTAATCATTGATCAAACTAGTTTTCATTAGGTAACCATTGTCCGAGCGCCTCTATTATAGAACAACATCCTTTATTCAAGGTAATGTAAAATTCTAATAAACTCACAAAAATAATGTATATCACATTCTCATATAATTTTTTTAGATAAATCAATCCTTTTAAAAAATTTCCTAAAAAATTTATCTAGTATTAAAATAAAATCACAATTTAAAACCATTAACCAATGGGGTTTTCCCAAATCAATTCGAATTACCATGTTAAAAAATAATAATCTAAATAAATTTTTCTATTAAGAAATCATGGATTTTTTTTAAAAAAACCATTAAATTATTTTAATAATACTAACCTTTCAAGTTTTTGAATAAATAGAGAAGATAAATAATCCAACCACCTCTTAATTAGTGATCAAAATGAATAATGATAGAAAAAAATCCAGATTTAGGAATGAGAGTCTTTACTTTAATAGATAAAATAAATATCTCATAGAATCACATCATAGATTATAAATCCATTAATAATGGATAATATCTAACATTCTATATGATAGGATATGAAGAGATGTAAATATAATGTGAGTGAAAAGATACTCTATAGTGATTCAAGTGATCAAACACACTCAGATCCATCCAATCTAGCTCCAAGATCAAAGGAAATCCCTAACAACACTTAGAAGAGAAATAGATTTTGATAGCATGAGAGGGATGTGGAAAATAAGGGTTTATAGGCTTGAAAACATGTTAACATCTTAAAATAATAAAATACACATCACATAGTTAGGAAACACTTTTTGGAATGCCATTCTCTAACCATGTACATGCTACTACCTCCATACCCCTATTTCACATTGGTGTTTCACATAGTCTGACAAAACAAGAACAAAAAATTATTTCTTTCCCCGTTTTTATTTCATGGATTCTTACATCAACCCACATATTTTGGAAAAACCATGAGCTTGTTGGTTCTTAGTGTAGAAGAAAAAATTATTGTTAGTGATAAAATAAAATATCATTTAATTTAGTGTTTCCCAAATTCCAGAGATATGATCTGTCACTTTAAATTTATAATCAATTTGTTTAGGTCGTGAAGAAATGATTACCCTTCCATACGATCCTTTATTCATTGAAATTATTAATCTTCTGAAAACCCTTTCATATTATCATCATTGTGTGGTTTGAATTCAAGTGCATAACTCCTCTAATGGTGATGCACATGTTCTTAATTGATCTATGAGTAAATCCAATTGATTTTACGTGATAATATTGAGAATCAAATGTATTTCATTTTTTGTATTGATTGCTCCCAGATCCTTCAGGAATAAAGGAATTGTTCTCATTATTGAGAGGAAGTGATGAAGAATTCGTGAGAGAGATATGTTTTTATGACAAATGATATTGTATCCTCAAATTTTTATCCCTATAAAATATACATAACTATATATTTATACAGGTAGGTTAATGGTTAAAATGTTATTTAATTTCTTGCCGACCCTTAAAGATATTATAATCTTTAATAAATCTCATTCCCTAAAATAATTTTAATAATACTATAATTTTATATTGTGTTCTAACTCACACAACAATAAATTTTATTTTTTCATCTTATAAATTGATATTTATCACTATACACAATCTTGTTCCACTCAAAATCATCAGAATTTATATAATACTTGAATATATATTTTATTCACTTAAATAAATATTTTATCACAAAATGGTGAATAAATACTTATAAAATATTCAATAAATAAAAAATATTTTATTCCCAATCCAGTAAGTAAATTTCTATTAAATATTAATGTAATTAAATAAAAATTTTATTTAATGAAAAATTAATTATTTATTATCTTTAGAATATTAGTGAACAATATAACTTAAATAATTTTTTTCTTTTTTATAAGAATAATATTTTTTCTAATAGTTAACTTAAAATAGAATTGAACCATTTTCAATGGAAACAAATTGTTTGTGAACCTATTGGATTCATTCTTATTGAAATTAGGTAGGTATGGATATGGTATGTGATTCTTGTCTAGAAATATGTCAAGGAAACCTAAGAGAAAAAACCAGAAGTCATAATATTTAAAAAAACATAATAATTCTCACTATGTTATATAATATCTTTATCATAATATATCATCAAGAAGGTTGCACATATGTTCCACCAACCTATATGCCTGATATGAATTTCTTTGACTCATTGAAATAAACACATCGTTACACCATGGGAATGAAATTTATTATGATTATTCTATTCCAATCAAAGGGATGATATATCATCTTATATTAATATGGATGGAAATATCCTTCCTTGATTTGTCTTTAAAATATGTTAAATTTGATGAATCTAATATACTCTACCTCACCCCGAACATATGGTGTCTTGATTTTCATCAGAATATCTTATTGCAGAATTAATAATATCCATTAATGATCATCTTAATTTATGAGGTACATTTAACATTCTCATAGATATGAATATATGATAACACTAAAACATAAAGAATTATTACTAGAGGGTCTCTTCTCATAATCTTCTATCATGAGGATTATCAGGTGAAAAATTCTTAAGAAGATGCCTCATCCACTTATGAGTACTTTGACCTGACATCCATGTTCAATGTGTCCCATCAAAAAACATTATCTGACATAGAACTATATTTATGAATATCATCAAATCATTTAATTTTTCTCATCATAGTGGGGAAATTATATGCCATTTTCATTGCAATATATATGTTTGGACATTATAACATCAATTTTTTGTAGAAGAATAATCAATATGTGAAAATATATATTAAAATTTTTATTCACATATTTTAATATAAAGTTAATCTTAAGTAAAAAAACAATTGGTTCTTGGAACCAACTCCAACAAACTCCCACATTACCTAGAGCCAAGTGCTAACAACCTTTTAGTTATCACATATAGAAACATTCATCCACTAAGTAGGGCTACTGCTACTAGTCCTATCATGTTTTCATGGATAGGGTTAGAAAATCTACATGTCTTTGTGGAAAATATGTTCACTACGACATTACTATCAAGAAAAAAACTATCCATTAATGATATAACAGAGTACCCACCTATTATTAAAATGTTAATGGGATGAAATTCTGGATAAATACATAGTCAAAGTTTATCATAACAATGATAAAACCCTTTCATTCGGTATAAAACAAAAAGAGAACATGATGTTTCTAATCCACTCTATAAGCTGCATCAGAAGCATAAATATACTTGGATATTTAATATTTATATATCATTGGTAAAATGATCATTTTTTGTGTATTAAAATACCATTTTTAATGATACTAGGTCAAAATGAACTAAATAAATTCAAGTGTTCAATTAACATGATAACTAGTATTCCAAATTTTCTAGACATTAAGAACCCATCAATTTCTAATTTTCAAATTACTATCGTTTATAAATAAATAAATTTTATTGAATTTATGTTGGAACTATTTTATATTTACATATTGTACATCATGAATTAGTAATATCAAATGTCCATACATATCATGGACCACCACGTAAATTCATAACACTTAAACTTGTGAAATTATATTAATCTCAATCATCTCTTAATATGATTATGAATGTTCTACTGGAAGGATTATATGCCAACAAAAATTTAGTCATGAATTGTGATAACATGTTTTTTAATAAATATTTAATATTTGTACTATAACTAAATTGAGAAAACTCATTGATATATATTATAGATATTTTTCTATAGAACACAACTGCAACTTTAAGTCATTTGTGGAAGAATTCCATTCCTTAGCATTAAAAGGTTCTGAAGACAAAACATATATTTCTGATTTGTTATCAATATATCTATCTTGAAAAAAAATTAGTGCTCTAACTAAACAGATATAGATACATGTGATTCATTCATTTCCAAAAAAATTCTATAACCACTATGCATGGATTATAAATAAATAAATTTATTTTATCAATATATCTTATTAGTGTTTATTGATGTCATTGGCCCTATGATGTTTTTACTAATATATATATACAATAAGGTCTCTTTTTGGTAACATCATATAGGAATACATTTTAAGGATTCCTCTATGTGAGGTGGTCTTGACAACCAATATCCCAATATAACGATCAATGAAATATGTTTTGATATTATATAATTTAAGACAGATTGAATTCTTGATGAGTAGTTTATATGTTTTTTCATAGACTAGACCTTTAAAAAATCAATAATTCTTTATTGGTACCATCTTTCACCATCCATGTCTAGTTTATCTTGAATACTCACCAGTGGTATCATGTAATAGAAACATTCAAGATACATAGTACTTGAATCTTGAGACATCAAGTCCATTCCTTGAATTTATACATATTTTTTGACCCTTTAAAATTACCATTTACTAATTCATTGTAGTAATATTTATCAAGAATGAATAATAAATGTATCACCTACCATGATAAACAAAAAAACCTATTTGATTATAAATACCCACACAGTATGTGTCTTTGGAATAGTCCTCCCACTAGGATATATGGAGTCCAATATTCATATTATAATCCATGTGCATCTAGATCCTTAAGTCATAAAAGTTAACTCTTATCCCACTATATTCAATGAGATATGCCTCATTTATGAAAATCTAGTTGATCTTGACTCGATGTTAAAACCATCATTGGCTAGAGGACCATTAACATAGATTCACCTTATTTTTTGGAAGTTCATTTTTAACTAAGGAAAACTATTAGCAAAAATGTTTCAATACTTTTTTTGTAGTGTCTTAATAGTTTCTTATCATACTAAAATTGATGTGATATACATTAGAAAATTTAGTTTTCATATGGTTTAGTAATTTCACTTCTATTTGGAAAACATTTCTTGGGAGAACTAATGGAATATTTTTAATATATATACAAATCACTATTGATCTTCCTTTTACTACCATCATGAAAATGATTTTTCTAAGGAAATGTGACTTTGTGATTTACTTTACGCCACATATGTGATCAATGTATTATTGTATATGATGTCATCCAATAATCTATATGACAGGTTCCTTAAACATTTCCAAGTTACCTCATTTACTTCACTGAGAATTTATAATTTTTTTAAAGAAATATCATGAAGTTTTTGATGTTACATTGATCTTTAAAATATTTCACATGAACATATTAAACTAAATCTAAATGTTTTCTAACTTCCATTTTTTATAAAGGTTTTTTTATTTAAAACACGGTAAGTATTTTGTTTTTATATCAATTATATTAGATTAATTGATACAAAAAAACTTCAATGGGTATAAAAAAGTCATGTAATTTCAGTTTTGTATGAAAAAGAATTATCTTTGAAAAATAATATTAATTTTTTATATTTTTATATCCGTCATTAATTGTAATGGAAATTTTGATTCAAGAGTTACTGAATCGTTTGTTTTAGTATTTATGTACCATAACAATATATGTTATGAAATTGATATAATAGCTTTTCTTGTTAATATGGACACTAAGATAAATGTCTTGATAAAACATATTTCAAACTTGAATCAATCTAGTTTGATAATGAGAAATAGTGATATCCACTTGGATAATATAAGAATCACACTTTATTAGCACCTTTTGAGTTAAATCAATCACTTTTATATTCTTTCCAATTTATTGAATTTAGATAACATTATCTTGTAATAAAATATTATTTAATTCACAAATTATGAATAAAATCTTGTTGAATATATCTTACGTTGATATATATTCTTACTTCCTCAATTAATTTCAATTTATTTTCCAATATTCATTCTATCAATATAAGAAGTAAATATCCTCTTATTCATTCTTCTACCATTGAGTTTTGGTCTCTATGAAGGATACTCTAAATGATGTTTTGGGTTTTGATTATAAATGGGATATTTATCATTTTAATTTAAAATTTTCACCAAAATGTGTGGGGTAACATGTTACAACCATAAAATAGCTACTTAGTGATGCATGGAAATAAATTCTCCAGGCTCAAAAACATAAGTTTGTCAATGGTGTTAAGGATAATAAAAAAATATTAATGGATAATTTATTATCCATACGTAATAATAGTATCAAAAAATCATCAATATACCACATCATTTTGAAATCATTAGATATATTCCTTTCATCTAGTTTACACTGATATAGTGTATTGGAAATTATATTTATTTTAGGCCATTAATTCACATTCTCAGGAGATTGGAGATGAGGTATTATAGTGTGATCATCCATGTCCTTATATTGTATTTTCGAATCTCTTGATATAGTTGATATTAAAATAAAATGGCCATAGGAAGAATCCCCAAAATATATCTGGTTGGCATCCTTCTCACCTTCTCTCACCTGATGGGGTGGTAGAAAAATAATTGGGTATTATAATGCATAATATAGTTTTTTTGAAAATAATGTAGCATATAAATGATTGTAACATATCCAAAAAAATAAATTTTTAATTAAATATCATGAGATAAGGAATTAATAAACTATTTTTTAGTTATTCTTTCCATTTTTACAGTAATTAATGTTGATTTTTCGTAATTTATATTATTATAAATTATTTTAGAAATAATAACATAATTTATTTTATTATATCCCAAGACATTTTATTAAGTATTAATATCCACCACCATTGAACTTCAAATATCTAGTTTCTATAAATTTATAGTGGATATGATCTATATTACTTTTCTTAATGATCCAAATGTTTCATGAAAGCTATAAGAAGGTATTTAGGAAGGCTATCTGGAAAAATATTGTCTTGAAACTATTTGATCTGATGATTGGACTCCTCAATATTTTTATCTAATATACATTAGAAAATAAATTCAATACAATTTAGGTTTAGTCAACCCAAAACCCTCATAAAAACTCTCCAATAAACAAAGGTATCTGTACATTGGCTATG
Source organism: Viscum album (assembly GCA_963277665.1). Classification (NCBI taxonomy): domain Eukaryota; kingdom Viridiplantae; phylum Streptophyta; class Magnoliopsida; order Santalales; family Viscaceae; genus Viscum; species Viscum album. The sequence goes on from OY728125.1 coordinate 1,840,757,866, forward strand.
TAAACACTTATTTATATGGTTACATTCCCAATCAAGTATTATGAATCTTTTTGTGACTTAATAATAAGTAGAGGTATTTAAATTAATCTTTCTTAAATTTTATCTTATTTTATCTTTTGCATATCTTGTGAATATTAAGGGTATTTTACTAAATTAATTCACCTTGTTAGATAAAACATTTATGTATAAACAATTTATTAAAAATAAATATTTAAATATTTATTTATCTATTTATGTGATAGATGTATTTCACCCACAAAATAAAAATTTTATAGAAAAAAATAATTATATTAACAAATTAACTAGTCATAATCTTATATAACAATCTATTTATTAAGTAGAAAATAAATTAACCTTTGACCTAGGGGAATAACTCTTATTTCCAATCTTGGTATGAGTTGAATCATTCCTCATATACACTTGTGTATCACTTGGTTTGACATCATTACGATTCCATATTGATCTACATCCATGTGCCTTGGGATACTCCATTTATTACATAATTTATAGCTCACTCGCAGATGAGGGGTACCAAAGGATTGGTTAATGGGGACTTTATAAGTAACCAAGGATATGTAGGTCCTATATAATAACAGATAGTGGGATAATAGGAAGCCCGTCAAATATTATTTAATTTTAAATAATTTAAAACCTTTCTAATTATATAAATTATAAAATCAACTACATACACTGGTCACAGTCAAGATCATGAATGGTCATACAAGAAACAAAAATTAAAAAGCAACATATTAACATTCATTTCTTATTCATTATTTATTATTAAGAAAAAATTCCTCTCAATAAGTAATTAATTAATTAATTCCTTTTCATATCAATGAAAATCTTAACATTTTTGGATATACCTATCATTAATGGAATTCATGGAAAATAAATGGAAGAACAAATATTAAATATTTATTACAAAAAACAAAATTGCTCTTCGTTAAAACCATTTTTAAAATTTTGAAAACAAAAATTAAGAATTAATAAAATAGGGTTTTAATGCTATAATTTTAAATTTAATGTAATTTAAATTTTTCCATTAATTTGGAGACCACACAACATGTACTTACGTGTTACATGCCGTGTATCTTAGTTTCCATGTATATGGGTTACATTCTTACAGCTTTGGTATGTTCCTCAGTTGGAATACATGATGTGTCCAAGCCAGATACATACTATTTATCACTCTTTCAATTTTTCTTCAAAACCCATGGAAGGACTATATGTGTTCTTCATACGTGGAACTAAAAAATATGTATGTAGGATACATTATTTTTGTTATGATTTCTGTGTGTTTGTTTGACTTGATGAATGTCTAGGTGTGTATCTCGGATACAATAAATGTTGAACTATATGTTCTGTACACTACATACACATTGTGTATATAATTAATGATATAGGTTTTTAGTATCATATGGTTTGATAGTGTTTATGACCAAAAGGGGTGAAAAAATATTGCTGATAGACCAAGTAGACTACACATTGTGTAAACTAACAACATTTACTTAAATCCAACATGTCATGTTCTCGGTTATCCTAGTCTACATGTTTTGTAAAATAGAAGATCTGTATATAATTATTTATTTTAACATTGTGCTTCCCGTGAAATGGTTTGGTGTGGCGCATTTGGGTACATAACATGTTTTACTACTACACACCATGTAATAAAATTCCATCTATCCAGTTTCCATGAAACTTCTATATGGAATCTCCAATAATTAATCATCTATTCATGATCATAATAAATTTTGAATCTTTAATAGATAAATTAATTTTTTTAAAACATATTAATTAAAATTGGATTAAATAAAGAATAGTATGAAATGAAAAATTAAACCATGATTTCACATATTGATAAAAAATAAAATAAATATTTATAAAAAATAAATGTTACCACTCATGTAACATCCCAAGCTTCCACAGTATGCTTCTCTTTGAATAATACAGTAGCGTGTGTTGTAAGCAACTTCGAGTTCTAACACACACCACAACCAATCAACTAGCCGTTATAAATAGTAATACCCACTTTTTGAAGTTTTATACATTTTATATTTCAAAATGGACTTAATTTTTGGACTTGGAATATCAAAATTAGCTTAGGGTGAATTTTTGGAATTTTTCTGAAAACTTTCAATTTTTGATGAATAGTGAAAATCACTAAATTTTAATTAAAAACAAATTTTTTAATCAAAATAATATATAGTGATTAATTATGAATTTGAGTGATTTTAAAGTATATTTAGAATATATTTTTTCCACTTAATATAATGTTTTTCATTTGACAAAATTTCACATTTAAACCGGACATAAACAAGTGTCAATCTTTTGATAGTTATTATTTCTTAAAAACAGGCTTTTTGTTTTGACAGCGGGAATTAATTTTAAATTAAATTCTACCACTTATGTGTTTTGAATTTAGAAAAATGGATTCCATATTTATAATAAGGAGGAACATATTGTGTAAATAGGTAACTTTTATTTTTAGACATTTTGAATAATTACTTCGGTAAATATTTTATTTACCGTGGTTAAAGGGTAAATACGGTAAATAAGGGTACAAAATAATATTTAAATAATAATAAATTACCCTAAAACGTGTGCTAAACCTATTGGTTGATACATGTCCGACCATGGGTATATTTTGGTCTATTTTGGGACCCCATGGATCCACTTGTAAGTGATAATGACACTTTATATTAATTAAGTTAAAGTAAATAAAAAATGACAAAAGCATATATCTTTTAGAAAAACAATTTTTACATAGGGTTATATATGTTATATTTTCTACTATAAATATTCATTATAAATATAAAAATATTTCCTACATAATTTTATTTTTTTATAATTTTTAGACCTTGAATAATTAAATTTATTTATGACACAATAATGATGCAATATTTTCATTATTAATGAAAGAATCAAATAATTAGTATTATAAATGTTAAAATAAATATAATTTGAAAATTTTGATGGCATACACGAATTTTATTGGTAAATATGACATGTTATTATTTCTTAAATGGATTTGTTTCTAATTAATAAAGTTGTTAAGACTTTAAAAAAAATAAATTATTAAATATTGTCAAAATTGACATAAATGAGTTTTTAAAACAAATATTATATCATTAATTGATATTCTATTCCAAAAAAATCTATGGTTCTGCCAAATGACTTATATAATTATAAGTGTATTATTAATCGACCACTTGGGGGTATCTTGGAAGTATATAGTAAGTTTATTAACCATATAATATAAAAATACAAAGTGACATTATAAATGTCAAACTATTTAACTAAGAGTTAAATATAAATGATAAGGTTAATATAGTGACCAAAAACTATCTAAAATCTATTGGATGAATTTATTTCGACCCATACCCAACTTAGAATTTTAATAATCTAATTTAGAGCCACTATAAACCGAATATAAATTTATTATAAATTAATACTTTCAGTTTTTCCTAAAAGTCCCTCCTCCCCCTTATAAAATGACACCACTTATAACCAATTATTCATACCTTCAAAGCCTTTTGGTTCGGCAAAATTCTGACCACATAACCTCTCAACTATAATCACTTAATCCTAGAGGCATTCCTTTAGTCAGAAATCCATCCTAAGGATCCCTTTTGATCAAATCAAAAGGAAGAACCCGAAGAGGAGGTAATGTTTTCACCACCGTTTTCAAGTTCCTTTCTTATTAAACTTCTTATTTCCCTGTTGTTTACATTATAAAATAATAACTCCAGTATATTATATATACTATGATGTTATTATAAATATGGTACAACCATATTCAGTATTCTATCTATCCTTTTAATGACATGTCACCATACATGCGTACGTACGGTCTACCGTCTCCACGTCGTGATGTAATTGTTATTCAATACATTATTTTTTGAATGGGTATAATAATGATGTGTAATTCATGAAAATAATAAATATAACATGATAATGATTATGTATATATGATATAGTATCCAATTATATATTATTTTAATATCAAAAGAATGATATTGTCGCTCGTGCGTACGTACGGACTACCGTCTCCACGAACGCGATGAGATTCATTCCCAATCGTAGCCATTCAAGTCTAATTCACATTTGATGATTAAAAATAATGTTGAAGGACTTGATATAATTCTGGATATGAATAATATACAACCTATCCATAACAAACACGGATTATGTAACAAAACATATAAAAGAAAATGAGTAAGTTAACACCCAAAACAACGATAATACTAAGATATTATTAACAAATCAATGTTAAAATATCATATATGATATCATATTAATGTATACGATTATTGAATAATTTAATAAATATTATTTCACCATTATACAGGAGGAAAACCTCCCCTCAACCAATGAAAAGTACAAGGTAAGGGTTTATTTCACAATCTCTTCATTATCTGATTTTGTTTATACGTAATTATCTACTGGGACCTCTTTATCATCCACATACATGTTTCTTAAAAATGTATTTCAAAACATTATTAATATTTTATAGACTATGGATTAAAGTCATTTATACCCTTGTTTACCTTTTATAATATGTTTATAAAGGAATCTTTCCGTCGTTTTCCAAACAAGGTCCTTTTTAACATTTTTGACAAAATTAAGGTAAAAATGTCTTTTTTAACTTATACGGAGAGTGAAACTATTTTATACTATTATAAACTCATCGAAGCTTCCCTCAAATGCTTATAATAATATTTTAAAAGTAAATGTTTTATTTTATAATTATGTGACTCTTAAATTATTTCAAAATATAAAGAGATATTTCTAAAAAAAGGGTTTTGATTTCATCTATGTCAACTTCCTTTGATGGATTTTAAGTTTATTTGGAGTTGATTTATTATGATATAAAACATCCATATTGTATTGAGGCTTTTGTGATATGTTTGACTGTGGATGTGCTATTTTTACACCATTCATGATTTATGGTTAAAGTATTGACATTTCGTATGCTAGTTTTAATACAAATGTTTATGATATGATTAAAACTTTTCATATGAGGAATGTATTGGACTTAGTAAGTGATGGGTGGAGCCCTCTATAGATCCTCGATGCATCGGTAGCTCTCATGAGACAACTATACGTGGAATTGGCTGAGGCCCTTTCCCAATTTGATTTATGGTTTTGGCTGAGGCCTTAATCATTTTTAGACATCTTGGTTGAGGCCTTGAAAAAATGTTTCAAAATGTCCGGCATTATACATTACCTCATTATGGAAATAATATTGATGGTTCATGTGGTCATTCGACTAGTAGAATACCCATGATTATGTTTTATTATGACATTATTTACTTAGCTTCTATTCATTCCATAAAATCATTCTTGTTTATTATTGGTAAAGGCATGTGGTTTCAATTATTTACCATGCCTAATATTTATGTCATTTTTCGCTGTATTACTTACCCTTACTGAGCATTTGAGCTCACCCCTTTCTTATGTTTAATTTTCCTAGGATATGAAGAAGTTAGTTATGAGTGACCTGAAATCATAATCTAGGAGGCTTGGATGTTTCTAATAAAATATATTTGTGTTGTATTTCTCTTCAAGTTGTAAAGTTGAACTAATGTATGAATCTTGTTTCCAATAATACTAAACTAATCGGTCTTTAAAGACATGATTTCCTTGTGATCATGCCAATGTTATGTAATAATACATCAACTCTTGGAAACTAGGGTCAGGGCGTTACAGTTTGTATCAGAGGAAGTTTAGTATAAACCTTGGAAACTAGATTTAGATAAACTCCGATTAGAGCACATAGACCAAAGATAGACTTTGAGGATTAGTATAGAAGAACTTCATAGAATATTAGTATTGTAGAGATTTTGTGAGTTTTCCAAGGAATACATCCCTATCTGGATATTAGTAGGTAGAGGTGGCTCTGGAACAGATGTACCTAGGGATAAAACTTGAAAACACCACTTTGAGCTAGACTCGAATGGGAACTGGTGCATGACAACAGGCCTTGCTGCACTCTTGGTTACGAGACTCCTAGGGGATATGCTTAGGATAATTATCATTTTCTTTACAAACCATTATGAAGGGCTTATGAGTATATACTTCCTCATAGAAAATATTTTTATGATTATGGATTATATCCATAAATAGTTCAATTTATGCTAAGTGTTTTACAAGTATGTCATTATGTATTTTGATTCATAAACTAATCTAGTTTATGCCATTGTTTATAAATGGAGCATAGTGGAAGGAATGGAAACCGTATCAATGCACACACTCCATGCAGGGATTTTTCTCCTGATCAAGATAATTATAATAGAGCTGGTGATACAACTGGTGCAGATCAGCTAATCACCATATTGGGACAACTCACTTAGGTTATGAATAATAACCTTACCCGTATGGATCACCCAGATCCACAACATGTAGGATCAATTTTAGATTGATTCATGAGAGAACAAACAACAAAATTTAATGGGAGTACAAATACCTTAGTAGCTAAGAAATGGATAAATTCCTTAGAGAAAATATTCCATGCTTTAGGGAGTAGCGAAAGGGAAAAAGTTGTCATGGTAGTTTACCGCCTTACTGGAGATGCTGATCAATGGTGGTCATTGATTAAAAACACAAAGGAGGATGATGGACTATCAAATATGGAATGGAGGGAGTTCAAATAGATTTTCTTAGAAAAATACATTCCTCGTGACCATCGAGAAAATATGGAAAGACAATTTTTGAGTCTGAGGCCAAAGGAGGATGAGAATGTCGCTAAGTATGAGGATAACTATACAAGGTTAGTGAGGCATGCTGCAGATTATATACGTAACCCAAGAAGTAAGATTGATCGTTTATTTAATGGGTTAAAACCGTTTCTCCATCGATTATTGGTCTCACAATCCTTCTCGTCATACGAAGATATTGTCTCGTGTGCTATCAAGACAGAAAAGGAATTCTCTAGGTCTTATGACTTTAAATCAAGGCAAGAGAAGAAGAGATCTGCTTAACACTCTAGGAAAGGAAATAAGGAAAGAAGGATGAATGGGAGAATTGAATTTCCACCTTGTGATAATTGCAGAAGGAAGCACCCTGGTGCCTGTCTAAAAGGAAAAAGAGTATGCTACAAGTGTGGACAGAAAGGCCGTCTACCTGGTGATTGTAAAGGAAAGAAAGACGCTACTAATGTTCAATGATACAAATAAAGGGAGATGGGACATTATGCAAATTAATGTGCTAAGCGTGAGGGGAACTTATGTCAGAAAAGGCTTAGGGACCAAGGCCAAGCTTATGAAATCACTACTACTGAGGTAGAAACTCCGAAAGACGTTGTGGCAGGTAATTTAATGGTTTCCTTATTTTAGAAAATGATTTATTTCATTCTGTATCAATGAATTGTTTTATATCTTCCCTGTTTACTAAGAAAATTAGATATTTCCAATTTTATTTAACAATGGAATTTTCAGTCAAAAATCCTAAGGGAAGTATCATTGCAACAATGTTTTGTGAATCAGTCTCCATTAGGGCACATAAACGTTCTTTATCTGCGGATCTCATCATCATACCTATGATTGAATTTGATATAATCCTCAGCATGAATTGGCTTTCGGACCATGATGCAAAAATTTATTGTAAGAAGAAAGAGGTTACTATTTTTGATGATAATGATAAGGAACACCTTATCATTAGAGAAGAATTGTCACCACCTAATTCTTACCTAGATCCACCCATAGTAGCTCAACTAAATTCAATTATCGGGGAGGAAGAGAATGAAATAACTTTGGATGAGGAAAGGAATGTTCAAATAGAGGATGCACCTATTGTGAGAGAATATGTTGATGTGTTTCCAGAATATTTACCTAGACATCCTCCAAAATGATAAATTGAGTTTTCCATCGATTTAATTCCTAGTTTAAGGCCTATATCAAAGACCCCTTATAGAATGGACACTGTGGAATTAGTTGAACTAAAGAAACAACTAGAGGAATTGAGTAATAAGGGACTTATTCTCCCTAGTGTTTCTGCATGGGGAGCCTCTGTCCTTTTTGTTAAAAAGCAATATGGATCTACGAGGTTATGTATCGACTATAGGGAGATCAATGCTATAACAATAAAGAAAAAGTATCCCCTACCTTGCATTGAGGATTTATTTGACCAACTGCATGGAGATCAATACTTTTCGAAGATTGACCTTCGATCTGAATACCATCAGTTGTGTGTGATGAAGGAAGACATTCCAAAGACAGCATTTTGAACTAGGTACGGGCATTATGAGTTTACAGTAATGCCTTTTGGATTGACTAATGCACCCCCTGTATTAATGGATCTAATGAATAGAGTTTTCAAGGAATATCTCAATGATTTTTTGGTGGTATGTATTGATGATATCTTGGTATACTCTAAAAGCTATGAGGATCATAAAAATCACTTGCACATTATCCTAAAGACTCTGAGAAGACAGGAATTATATGGTAAGTTTAGCAAGTGTGAATTCTGGCTTCAAGATATTTCTTTTCTTGGCCATATTGTCTCTAAATATGGAATCACTGTTGATCCTTTTAAGATAAGAGCAATCCAAGAATGGCCAACACCAGCGAGTATAACTGAGGTACGCAGTTTTATTGGCTTAGCAGGTTATTATCGGAGTTTTGTCCAGACCTTTGCCCGATTGGCTAACCCATTAACAAAGTTCACAATAAAGGGGGTAAATTTGTTTGGAAAAAAGAGTGTGAATAATGTTTTGAAGAACTGAAGAGAAGATTAGTCAATTCTCTTATTTTGACTCTACCATAGGGAAATGATAGGTTTTTTATTTATAGTGATGCATCAAAGAAAGGACTTTGTTGTGTCCTTATGCAGAATGATATAGTTATTGCCTATGCATCACAAAAACTAAAAATTCATGAGAAAAACTATCCTACTCATGATAGAGAGTTATCAGCTATAATATTTGATTTGAATATTTAGAGACACTATCTCTATGGTGAAAAATGTGAGATTTATACTGATCACAAGAGTTTGAGTATATTTTCTCACAGAAAGAACTCAACATGAGGCAAAGGAGATGGCTTGAACTACTCAAGGATTATGATTTTACTATACACTACCACCCAGGGACAGAAAATAAGGTAGTTGCTGCTTTGAGTAGAAAGGATCATGGAGTTTTGAACAAGATGAGAGTTGAAAAGGATCCTATATACATGGATCTAGTAAAGATGGATATGGGAATCACCATGGAAGGTGAAACATCAATAATATTTCAAATGGTTGCCAAACCATCTTTACTAGAAAGGATAAAGAGCTCTCAGACCAGTGATGAAGAGTTTCCAAAGAAGATTAAAGCTGTGAATGATGCGATATTGAGTGACTTTGTGTATGAAGATGGAATTTTGAAATTTGGGAAGACAAATTGTGTTCCCAATATACCTGATCTAAAAAGAGAGTTGTTGGATGATGCTCATAGTTCCAATTTCTATATACACCCTAGGAGCACCAAAATGTATAGAGATTTGAAGGAACATTTTTGGTGGGACAACATGAAGGGGGAGATTGCTGATTTTGTGTCAAGATGTATGGTTTGTCAATAAGTGAAAGCTGGAAGGCAACAGCCTGGAGGAGTCATTCAACCTCTTCCAATACCTGAGTGGAAATGGGATAATATCACGATGGACTTTGTCATGGGACTACCAAAGACTCCTAGAAGGAACGATGCAATATAGGTCATTTTTTATCATCTTACCAAGTAAACACATTTTCTTGCTATTAGAGAAGATCTACCACTTGAACGTCTAGAAAGACTATATATTAATGAAGTTGTGAGACTTCATTGAGTACCCCTATAGATTATTTCTGATCGTTATCCCCGTTTTACTTCAAGATTCTGGAAAAGTCTTCAAAAAGCCCTGGATATTGAACTTCGTTTGAGCACTGATTACCACCCCCAAACTGATGGACAATCAGAATGGACTATTAAAACCTTAGAGGACATGTTGAGATCATGCTCACTTGACTTTCAAGGTATGTGGGATCAATATTTACCTCTGGTAGAATTTTCCAATAACAATGGCTTCCATTCAAGTATTTGGATGACACCATATGAAGCGTTATACGGAAAGAGATGTCGCACACCAACCTGTTGGGATGATGTTGGTGAAAGAAAACTCTTAGGCCCAGAACTGGTGGATTAAACGATGGAAAAGTTGAAGGTAATCCCAAACCACATCAAAGCAGCTCAAAGTAGGCAGAAGAGCTATGTTAACAACTGAAAGAAGGATTTGGAATTTCAGGTAGGAGATCATGTTTTCTTGAAGGTATCTCCATGGATTGGTGTTATACGTTTTGGTAAGAAGGGAAAATTGAGTCCCAGGTACATTGGACCATTCAAAATTCTAGAACAAATTGGGGTTGTAGCTTACCATTTGGAAATTCCACCAAGTCTCTCCAAAGTTCACGATGTGTTCCACGTATCACTGTTGAGAAAATACATGTCTGACCCAACACATGTACCCACCTATGAGGAATTAGAACTGGTACCCGATCTATCTTATTGAGAAGAGCCTATCAATATTCTTGATACAAGTAAACAAGTGCTGATAAACTGGATGACTCGTCTGGTAAAAGTTCTATAGAGAAACAATAATATGGAAGAGGCAACGTGGGAACTCGAGGAACTTATGATGAAGAACCACCCGAGTCTTTTCATACAATAGTATTCTAGAAATTTTGAGGATGAAATTTGAAATGCCTGGATCGGTTGTGATCACTGAGAGGGGAGGGGTGAATCAGTGATAACTTTTTATTTTTATGAATTGTTCCCTTTGGATTATCAATTCAACCTCTGCAGCTGGTTAAAGCCTAGATCTACTCTTTTAGTGGTGCAGCAATATTGAGAGCACAGAACACAGAGATTTACAAGGTTCGGTACAAATACCTACTCCTTGCCGTGTTGGTTACACCCCCCAACACAGATTCTTCACTATGCCAAAAGATGATTACACAGTAATTGGTTACCCCCCCCAATTACAAGTTGGTTAAACCCCCCAACTCCACAGCATCATCTTCATCATGGCTTCACTTCACTTCTTCAAAGGTGTTGTTCAAAACTTCAAGTAGCTTCAACAGTCTTCAAAAGATCTCGTTGGTCTTGCTCACAAAAACCCAATCACTTAGAATGATCAGTTCTTTTGTATTCACACACATAAGTGTGTACTCCTCAAAGTTGATCTTCTTCACATGTGCACACATACACTACTCATTCTTTTAGTGCACCCACTTGACTTGTCCTTCTTCTTCAATTTATAAACACACAAAGTGTGGTCTTCCTTTTGCACCCAAAGCACAAAGGTCCTCGGCCTTCTCCTCTTTGTGCACACACTCTACCTGTATATTCCTCTTCACCTGGCACACAAACACAAAGGCCTCAGCTTCTTGTTCACTTGTCTTGCACACACACTTGGTTGCGGCCTTCTCCAATTCTTAAACACACACAATGTGTAGTCTCGGCCTCCAATTGCACACACCCGAACACCAATCAAATGAAGGGATGCAAGGTGCGGCCTCCTCCTCAACACTGCCGCGCAAGGCTCAAGCCACAAGGGCCGCGCAAGCCACGGGTGCAAGCAGTTCAAGGCGCGCAAGGCCTCGGGTGGCCACTGCTGCGCAAGTGCTTACCGCGCAGGGGGCCGCGGTGCACAGAGGGGGCTTGCAAGTTGGTGCAGCCCAACCTCTTCTTCTTGTCGCGCAAAAGAGCAGCGCGCAAGGAACACCTTCGGGCCAAGGATGGCACCGAGGACTTCAGCCGTGCAAAAAGATTGCACGGGGCTTCTTCGCACAAGTGATGCGCGGAACAAAACTTGAAGCCTCCTGTCGCGCAAGTGATGCGCAGGATATTACTTCGCGAGGCAGAGAGCGTCGCGGGTCTTCACGAAAATGAACAGCAACCTTCACTCGGCCTCGGACTCCTCTTTATATAGTCAGTGGAGGAGCATGGATGATCCGCGGGGAAATACGTTTTGAATGCCCGAAATCTGCGGGGTCTTTGAAAACTTCAAACGCGTTAAATATCTTCCGTGTATCTCGTTCTTCTTCTCTGTTTTAATGCGGGTTTTCCATTTTTCGGTTTCCTTCACGTGCATGCGACTTAGAACGCATGCACGGCCTTCCTTCGATCCAAACCATGCAGAACATCAACACCGAATGGCCTCGCACCTTCGGTTTGCTTCGGCCTTCATTGAAAAATCTTCATTTGTTGCATGCATATCCATTTTATAGCATGGCTGTGTTCAGTAGAGCCAGACGATCTCATTGGAGCCTTCGGCTTCGACAAAGGTGGCCGGGAACTCGAAAACGGGTGGTCGGATGGCCTCTGGTTTAGCGGCGTCGCGGGAGATGCCTCGGCCGAGCTCGAGGTTGAGGACGAAGCCGGGGCCATCGGATCAGATCTTCAACGGCCTGGATTAGATCGCGGCGCCGCGGATGGATCGTGCGGCGCAGATCAAGCGCGCGATGAGACGGACGGCGGAGATTTGCTCCCGGGATTTTTTGCGCGTCCCACATCGAAGCCTTCCACGGATTTTCCGCGGTTTATCACCCTGGCGCTCCCATGAGCGGCCAGTTGAATCTCCTCCCCTCTCGGTGCCGCCCCGCACCGAGTTCTCCCTGCGGGCGCATTCTGCGCCCAATCTCTGCTCCTGCGGGCGCGCTCCTAGCGCCCACTATGCACACTGACACTCTCGGGGGCGCGCTCCTACGCCCCTGCCGCGCGCTCCTTCGGGCGTGCCCCAGGCGCCCATGTGGTGTCTTGGGGTGCGTCCTGCCGCCCTGGCTCGCCCCACGGGTTCCCCCGGGCGTGGTGCCTTAGTGCCCATGCCTTGGGGTTGAACCCCCAAGGTGCCTTGGCTGGCCACATTTTTTGGCTAAGTCTTGACAAAGTCCTCCATGAAATCAAGCCATATCAAGAGAACCACTTCAAGCCTTTCTTCTCCTTCATCTTCTTCTTCAGAATTCAAGTATTAATCTTCTTCATTAGAATTCCTCCATTTTTCTTCAACATATAATCAACATTTAAGAATGGAATTCCCGAAAGTTTCTTCATCTTCAACCGAGCTCCTAAATCAAATATTTCTTCAATAAACTTCATTGGTCTAATCAGAGATCAATTGGAACATCTTCTGATTCACATGCACTAAGTGATCATCTTGCTTCTTCAACTCCTCATGAATTGTCACTACAATGCATGGTCTTCTAATCATGTTGTGACATTGTATCCAGTTGATACAAGTTCTTAGAACTTTTAAGAGCAGCTCAACAATCGTCAGATGTAATGCTTCTGTAATCATCAATCTTCAAGATGTACTTCATCAGATGGCACACCATGACAAGTTATTGACAACAAATGCAATTACTTCACTTGGGCACAACAATCTCCCCCTTTGTATTTGGTTGTCAATACTCCGAAGCACACTGATAGAATGTCTCAATACTCCGAAGCACACTGATATAATGTCGTGTGCCTTGTGCCTGATGATTTCTCCCCCTTATTGGCCAACAAATGCAAAGGGATGAATGAAAGCCATACTCATAGTATAGAGCTTCTGGAACCTGCACATCTTCAACTACCAATGCTCCCCCTCAGGGGATGCACTCATCTCCTTCAATTCCCTGCATGTAAGTACAAGAATACAAAAAATTTAGGGAATAAGGAGGGACCTTCTTCTTCCTCAAGTGAGAGTAGAAGGCTGAACATGAAGTTTCAGCCTCAATTCAACAAATCTTTCCGTAGGCATAGCTTTGGTGAAAATGTCTGCCACCTGATCTTGAGTAGGAATGTAGTCTAGCTTGATGTCTCCACTGGCGACCCTTTCTTTGATGAAATGATATTTTATATCAATGTGCTTGGATCTGGAGTGTTGGATAGGATTCTTAGACAACCCAATTGCACTTTGATTATCACATAAGATCCTCAATGGGTTTTCAGCTTTAATCCTCAAATCTGATAGCTGCACCTGCATCCAAATCATTTGAGTACATGCATGTGTAGCGGCCACATACTCTACTTCAGCTGTGCTCAATGTTACAGAATTTTGTTTCTTGCTGTACCAGCTAACACATCCTTCTCCCAGAAAGAAGGTTCCACCAGATGTGGATCTTCTATCAGTGCAATCACCAGCCGAATCAGCATCTGTGAATCCCAACAACTGTATGTTTGCACTGTGTTTGTATAAGAGTCCATAGTTGAGGGTTCCTTTAACATATCTCAGGATTCTTTTGGCTGCAGTTAAATGAGATTCTTTTGGGTCACTTTGGAATCTGGCACACAAAGTCACTGCATATGCTATATCTGGCCTTGAAGCCGTGAGATAAAGTAGAGTGCCAATAATTCTTCTGAACTCTTTCTGATCAACATTGTTGCCTTCTTCATCCTTGCATAGCTTGGTTCCGACAGAAATGGGTGTGGAGACTTCCTTTGAACTTTCCATTCCAAACCTTTTCACTAAGTCCCTTGCGTACTTTTCTTGTGAAAGAAATATGGAGTTTTGTCTTTGTTCCACCTGAAATCCTAGAAAATATGTCATTTGACCAAGCATCGACATTTCCAAAGTTCTTTTCATCTGCTCAGCAAATTCTTCACATAGTCCTTCCTTGTTACCAGCAAAAATGATATCATCCACATAGATAATGACTATGAGGGTACCATTGGCCATTTCTCTGACATAGAGGTTACTGTCAACTGTTCCTTTGACAAATTTCATGTCTTTAAGACAACCATCCAATTTTGAGTACCAGGCTCTAGGGGCCTGCTTCAATCCATACAAGGCTTTTCTCAATCTTCACACCATACTGCCATCTTTGTCTAGCAAAAATCCCTCTGGTTGTTCAATATACACCTCTTCTTCAAGATCTCCATTCAGAAATGCAGATTTCACATCCATCTGATAGACCTTGTACTGCTTGTGTGCTGCAACTGCTAATAACATTCTGATAGTTTCCAGTCTTGCAACTGGTGCAAATGTTTCCTCAAAGTCGATTCCTTCCATTTGTGAATATCCTTTGCATACAAGTCTGGCCTTGTTTCTGGAAACTTCTCCCTTTTCATTGAGTTTGTTTCTAAACACCCACTTTGTCCCAATAACATTTTTATTTTTGGGCCTTGGCACAAGATCCCAGGTGGAGTTCTTTTCAATTTGATTGAGTTCCTCATGCATAGCTTGTATCCATTCCTCATGTACAACTGCTTCAGCCACTGTGTGAGGTTCAACTTGAGAAACCAGTGCAGTCTGATCTTCCAATCTCAATCTTCTTCTAGTTCTTACTGAGGACTGTAGGTCTCCAAGGACATTTTCTGTGTCAACATGCTTCTTCAATTTTTTGTATCTTCTTCTTCCATTTTCATTACCTTCATCTTCATCACTGGTATATTCAGAGTTGATCTCACCAGCAGTTGGTGTTGGCTCAGGTAATTCTGCATTCTTCTGTTCCAAGGTTGTGTCATTCTTTGAGTCATCATCATCCACAGTGTATGGTTTGGTGTTGTTTTCAATTATTATGACATCACTGCAGTCAATCATTTTATTCAACCTCTTATTCCAGCATCTGTAGCCTTTTCCATTAGGTAGGTAACCCATAAAGATTCCTTCTTCAGCTTTTTCGTCAAACTTTCCCAGATTGATGTTTTTAATCTTGATGATGCAGGGACTGCCAAAGACTTTGAAATATTTAACAGTTGGTTTTCTGTTAAACCACATTTCATAGGCTGTCGTTTGTGTTTCTGGTCTCAGGAGACATCTGTTCTGTATGTGTATAGCAGTGCATACTGCTTCTCTCCAGAAAAACTTAGAGATATCATGCTCAGCTAACATAGTCCTCCCCATTTCAACTATGCTTCGATTCTTTCGTTCAGCCACTCCATTCTGTTGTGGAGTATATGGTGTACTATATTGATGTTTGATTCCATGCTTGACCAGATAGCTTTCAAAGACATCACCGGTATATTCTTTTCCGTTGTCTGATCTTACTTTCTTGATGCAGAGCTCTAGTTCCTTCTCAGCCTGCCTTCTGAAAGTCTTGAACATCGTGATTGCCTCTGACTTGTGTTTCATGAACATGACATTGGTCATCCGAGTGTAATCATCAATGAAGGTTATAAAATAGAAATCTCCTCTTGTAGACTTCTGTCTCATCGGTCCACATATGTCTGTATGGATGAGTTCAAGAGGCCTAGTAGTCATGATATCAACTCCTTTGTGTGACCTATGGGTCAGTTTTCCCATCTGACATGTGTCGCAGACTTCATCTCTTTCTCTCTTTAATTTGGGTAGATCTCGTACAACATTGTACTTCAGAAGTTTACTCATACTCCTTTGGCCAAGATGGCCAAGTCTTCTATGCCAGAGGTTGTTTTCATCTTTAGAGCTAAGAAAACAAGAATTGATGGGATCACCAATTTGAAATAGATTTCCAGTGGTTCTTCTTCCTTGAGTGATGATTTTTCCATCCTTTGAGCTCTTGATGATGCATGAGTCCTTCTGGAACAACACCTCATGTCCATCATCACATAATTGACTTACACTGAGTAGGTTGTGCTTTAATCCTTCAACAAACAACACATCATTGGATTTTAGATTTGTTGTTGCAATCATAGCCTTTCCAACTCCCTTGATTTTCAGAGAACGATCATTTCCAAACACCACGGTTCCTCCCTCATGACTTTCAATGTTGCTTAGAATTTTTGTATCACCAGTCATGTGGGATGAGCATCCACTATCAAGAATCCATGACTTGGTTTTACTGCTGGCTTTTAGAGCCACTTCAGCAAAGCATGTGATTTCATCATTGGTTTCTTGAATGCCTTTCCCTTTCATGTCTTTGACTTTTTGTTTAGGAAGAGTTGTCATACATTTATCAGCTCTATGACCTTGTTGGTCACATCTTCCACAAGCTTCACTCAGGCAGTCAAATGTGTTCTGAGTTGGTGGTTTTGATGCTTTCTGCAAAACACTCTGGGTTTCAGGATGTCTCCCCCTTGACTCATGCCTCATGTTTGGACGAGACATGTTATACCAGCATGCATAGGCCTTATGTCCAAACACACCACAACACCAGCAGTAGCCTCTGAACCTTGACCTTCTTTGTTGATAAGAGTCATGTTGTAATTTTCTGTCCAAGATTTGAGAAGTCCTTCCTGAGGATTTCCTTTCTTCCATTGAAGATGATTTTACACAGGTTGGTTCATGCCATGTTTGTCCCAATTTTATCTTTGAACCTGCATTGTTAGGAATAATAGATGTATTTAGAGATTTACTTAGTGGTAAATTGACCTGCCTCTGAGCACCAGCATAAGATGATTCTGCCTTGACCTCAACAGCCTTGTTGAAGTCTTCTCTCATCTTTGTCAAGCTATTCTGTGCTTCAATCCACTTGGAATGTGTCACTGATTGCTCTTCTTCTTTGAGGTGAAGTTTCTCCTCAAGATCTTTTGCTATCTTGTCCAGCTCAGCTACCTTCAGTTTATGTCTCTTGATTTCTTCAATGTACATTGTCTCTTTCTTCATACATTCTTCCAACTCCTCAGTCATTCTTTTAGTTTCCTTTTGTAACAATTTCTTCTCTTTCTTGAGTTTAATGTTTTGCTCAAGGCAAGCCTCTAATTCATCTTTCAATATGTATTCAAGCTCTGTTCGTTCACTTTCATCATCTTGACTGCTGCAGGTATCAAACCCTTTTTCCACATGAGCCATAAAATTCGTTTCTTCTTCTGATTGACTGGCTGAAGTAGAGTCCGATTCTTCCTCTTTGCTTACATAGCTTCTTCTTTCACCTGGAACGAACCTTTTCTTTCTTACACCTGATTTGTTTCCTTCTCTTGGGCATCTACTCCATTTCTTCTTTTGTGACTTCTCATCTTCAACTTCTGGAGCACTATATCTCTTCTTGGGGCAGTTTACAGCAAAGTGTCCGATGTTATTGCAATTGAAACATCTTGATGGTGATTTCCCTTTTCCCCTGAATTTAGTTTTTCCAAACCTTTTAGAAAAAAGAGAAATAATCGTGTTGAGATCTTCATCCTTTTCTTCATTGTCAGTATCACTTGATTCTAGGACTTCGTCATCTTTTATCTTGAGTTGTCTCATGGCCTCAAAAGCCATCTCATCCTTGATCTTCTTCTTGAATACTGGGATCTTCCTCATTTCATATGCAATGAGAATGTTGTGTAGTTCATCAAGAGAGAGATCATCTCTGTCTTCAAATGCTGAGACTTTGGGGTCAAACCTGTCAGGAAAATTTCTCATTAGCTTTTTAACAATAGTGGAGTCCTCCAACTTTTCTCCAAAGCCCCGAATGTTACTGACAATTTCATTGACTCTTGTGAAATAATCATCAATATTTTCTTCTTCTCCCATCTTGACATCTTCAAACTTGCTTCTCCAAATCTGTAATTTGGCTTCCTTGACTTTCATGTTGCCTTCATAACTACTTTCCAATTTGTCCCAAATTTCTTTAGCATTCTTGAGTCCCATGACTTTTGTGTATACCTTTTCTGAGAGTGACATAAGAATGGCATTTTGAGCTTTACCATCAACTTCC
This sequence comes from Viscum album, assembly GCA_963277665.1. Taxonomy (NCBI): domain Eukaryota; kingdom Viridiplantae; phylum Streptophyta; class Magnoliopsida; order Santalales; family Viscaceae; genus Viscum; species Viscum album. The sequence goes on from OY728125.1 coordinate 1,840,776,418, forward strand.
ATATTTCTTTTCTCATCGAGTGTCATAGCAGCTTCATTAGCAAGAGGAGGGAATCCAAATAAGGCTGCATTTCTAACTTCAAGGCCGAGAGATAGAAGGTAGGGTAACATCCGATTCTTCCAGCTGTGGTAATTCTTTCCATCGAATGTAGGAACACCCCTACTATTAACAGAATTCAGATTGTCCATCTTCTCAGAAGTAGATCCTTACAGAGGTAACCTCCCTCTAATACCACTTGAAATGCCTGGATCGGTTGTGATCACTGAGAGGGGAGGGGTGAATCAGTGATAACTTTTTCTTTTTATGAATTGTTCCCTTTGGATTATCAATTCAACCTCTGCAGCTGGTTAAAGCCTAGATCTACTCTTTTAGTGGTGCAGTAATAATGAGAGCACAGAACACAGAGATTTACAAGGTTCGGTACAAAGACCTACTCCTTGCCGTGTTGGTTACACCCCCCAACACAGATTCTTCACTATGCCAAAAGATGATTACACAGTAATTGGTTACCCCCCCCAATTACAAGTTGGTTAAACCCCCCAACTCCACAACATCATCTTCATCATGGCTTCACTTCACTTCTTCAAAGGTGTTGTTCAAAACTTCAAGTAGCTTCAACAGTCTTCAAAAGATCTCGTTGGTCTTGCTCACAAAAACCCAATCACTTAGAATGATCAGTTCTTTTGTATTCACACACATAAGTGTGTACTCCTCAAAGTTGATCTTCTTCACATGTGCACACATACACTACTCATTCTTTTAGTGCACCCACTTGACTTGTCCTTCTTCTTCAATTTATAAACACACAAAGTGTGGTCTTCCTTTTGCACCCAAAGCACAAAGGTCCTCGGCCTTCTCCTCTTTGTGCACACACTCTACACGTATATTCCTCTTCACTTGGCACACAAACACAAAGGCCTCGGCTTCTTGTTCACTTGTCTTGCACACACACTTGGTTGCGGCCTTCTCCAATTCTTAAACACACACAATATGTAGTCTCAGCCTCCAATTGCACACACCCGAACACCAATCAAATGAAGGGATGCAAGGTGCGGCCTCCTCCTCAACACTGCCGCGCAAGGCTCAAGCCACAAGGGCCGCGCAAGCCACGGGTGCAAGCAGTTCAAGGCGCGCAAGGCCTCGGGTGGCCACTTCTGCGCAAGTGCTTACCGCGCAGGGGGCCGCGGTGCACAGAGGGGGCTTGCAAGTTGGTGCAGCCCAACCTCTTCTTCTTGTCGCGCAAAAGAGCAGCGCGCAAGGAACACCTTCGGGCCAAGGATGGCACCGAGGACTTCAGCCGTGCAAAAAGATTGCACGGGGCTTCTTCGCACAAGTGATGCGCGGAACAAAACTTGAAGCCTCCTGTCGCGCAAGTGATGCACAGGATATTACTTCGCGAGGCAGAGAGCGTCGCGGGTCTTCACGAAAATGAACAGCAACCTTCACTCGGCCTCAGACTCCTCTTTATATAGGCAGTGGAGGAGCATGGATGATCCGCGGGGAAATACGTTTTGAATGCCCGAAATCTGCGGGGTCTTTGAAAACTTCAAACGCGTTAAATATCTTCCGCGTATCTCGTTCTTCTTCTCTGTTTTAATGCGGGTTTTCCATTTTTCGGTTTCCTTCACGTGCATGCGACTTAGAACGCATGCACGGCCTTCCTTCGATCCAAACCATGCAGAACATCAACACCGAATGGCCTCGCACCTTCGGTTTGCTTCGGCCTTCATCGAAAAATATTCATTTGTTGCATGCATATCCATTTTATAGCATGGCTGTGTTCAGTAGAGCCAGACGATCTCATTGGAGCCTTCGGCTTCGGCAAAGGTGGCCGGGAACTCGAAAACGGGTGGTCGGATGGCCTCTGGTTCAGCGGCGTTGCGGGAGATGCCTCGGCCGAGCTCGAGGTTGAGGACGAAGCCGGGGCCGTCGGATCAGATCTTCAACGGCCTGGATTAGATCGCGGCGCCGCGGATGGATCGTGCGGAGCAGATCAAGCGCGCGATGAGACGGACGGCGGAGATTTTCTCCCGGGATTTTTTGCGTGTCCCACATCGAAGCCTTCCGCGGATTTTCCGCGGTTTATCACCCTGGCGCTCCCATGAGCGGCCAGTTGAATCTCCTCCCCTCTCGGTGCCGCCCCGCACCGAGTTCTCCCTGCGGGCGCGTTCTGCGCCCAATCTCTGCTCCTGCGGGCGCGCTCCTAGCGCCCACTATGCACACTGACACTCTCGGGGGCGCGCTCCTACGCCCCTGCCGCGCGCTCCTTCGGGCGTGCCCCAGGCGCCCATGTGGTGTCTTGGGGTGCGTCCTGCCGCCCTGGCTCGCCCCACGGGTTCCCCCGGGCGTGGTGCCTTAGTGCCCATGCCTTGGGGTTGAACCCCCAAGGTGCCTTGGATGGCCACATTTTTTGGCTAAGTCTTGACAAAGTCCTCCATGAAATCAAGACATATCAAGAGAACCACTTCAAGCCTTTCTTCTCCTTCATCTTCTTCTTCAGAATTCAAGTATTAATCTTCTTCATTAGAATTCCTCCATTTTTCTTCAACATATAATCAACATTTAAGAATGGAATTCCCGAATGTTTCTTCATCTTCAACCGAGCTCCTGAATCAAATATTTCTTCAATAAACTTCATTGATCTAATCAGAGATCAATTGGAACATCTTCTGATTCACATGCACTAAGTGATCATCTTGCTTCTTCAACTCCTCATGCATTGTCACTACAATGCATGGTCTTATAATCATGTTGTGACATTGTATCCAGTTGATACAAGTTCTTGGAACTTTTAAGAGCAGCTCAACAATCGTCAGATGTAATGCTTCTGTAATCATCAATCTTCAAGATGTACTTCATCAGATGGCACACCATGACAAGTTATTGACAACAAATGCAATTACTTCACTTGGGCACAACAAAATTATTTGAAGGACTGGATAATGTAACACCCCAAGCTTCCACGGTACGCTTCTCTTTGAATAATAAAGTAGCGTGTGTTGTAAGCAACTTCAAGTTCTAACACACACCACAACCAATCAACTAGCCGTTATGAATAGTAATACCACTTTTTGAAATTTTATAAGTTTTATCTTTCAAAATGGACTTCATTTTTGGATTCAGAATATTGAAATTATCTTAGGGTGAATTTTTGGAATTTTTCTGAAAACTTTCAATTTTTGATGAATAGTGAAAATCACTAAATTTTAATTAAAAACAACTTTTTTAATCGAAATAATTAATAGTGATATATTTTGAATTTGAGTAATTTTAAAGTATATTTTTAATATATTTTTTTCAATTAATAAAATGTTGGTCATTTGACATAATTTTTCATTTAAACCGGACATAAACAAGTGTCAATCTTTTGATAGTTATTATTTCCTAAAAACACGCTCTTTGTTTTGACAGCGGGAATTAATTTTAAAGTAATTTCTGCCACTTCTATGTTTTGAATTTAGAAGAATGGATTCCATATTTAGAATCATGAGGTCCAAATTATGTAAATATGTTACTTTTATTTTTACACATTTTGAATAATTACTTCGGTAAATATTTTATTTACCATAGTTAAAGGGTAAATCGGGTAAATAAGGGAAAAAATAATATTATAATAATAATAAATTACCCTAAAACGTGTCCTAAACCTATAAGTTGATACATGTCCAACCATGGGAATTTTTGGGTTGATTTTGGGTCCCCATGTATCCACTTGTAAGTGATAATGACACTTTATATTAATTAAGTTAAAGTAAATACAAAAATGACAAAAGCATATATCTTTTAGTAAAACCATTTTTACATAGGTTTATATATGTTATATTTTTGACTATAAATATTCATTAGAAATATAAGAATATTTCATACATAATGGTATTTTATTTATAATTTTTAGACATTGAATAATTAAATTTATTTATGACACAATAATGATGCAGTATTTTCCTTATTAATGAAAGAATCAAATAATTAGTATTATAAATGTTTAAATAAATATAATTTGGATTTTTTGATGCTATCCATGAATTTTATTGGATAATATGACATGTTAGGATTGCTTAAATGAATTTGGTTCTAATTAATAAAGTTTTTAAGACTTTAACAAGATTCAATTATTAAATTTTGTCAAAATTGACATAAATGTGTTTTTAAAACAAATATTATATTATTAATTGATATTCTGTTCCAAAAAAATATAAGGTTCGGAAAAAGAACTTATATAATGATTGGTGTATCATTAATGGAACACTTGGAGGTCTCTTGGAAGTATATAGTATGTTTATTAACCATATAACATAAAAATACAAAGTGACAGGGTAAATGTCAAACTATTTAACTAAGAGTTAAATATAAATGATAAGGTTAATATAGTGACCCAAACCTATCTAAAATCTATTGGATGAAATTATTTCGACCCATTACCACCATAAAATTTAATAATTCACTTTGGATCCATTAGAAACTGAATATGAATTTATTATAAATTAATACTTTAAGTTTTTACTAAAGAGCCCCTCCCCCCCCTTATAAAAGGACACAACTTCTAACCAATTATTCATACATTAAAAGCCTTTTGGGTCGACCAAACTCTTCCCAAATACCCTCTAAACTATCCTCCCTTAATCCTAGAGGCCTTCCTTTAGTCAAAAAGCTAACCTAAGGATCCCTTTTGATCAAATCAAAAGAAAGAACCCGAAGAAGCGGTAATGATTTCACCACCCTTTTTCAAGTTCCTTTCTTCTTAATCTTATTATTTCATTTTTGTTTACATTATAAAATAATAACTCCAGTATCTTATATATTCTTATATGTTATTATAAATATGGTACAACCATATTCAGTATTCTATCCATCCTTTGAATAACATGTCACCATACGTGCATACGTACGGCCTACCGTCTCCACGTCGTGGTGTAATTGTTATTCAATACATTATTATTTGGATGGGTATAATAATGATGTGTAATTCATGTAAATAATAAATATAACGTGGTAATGGTTCTCTATATATGATATACTATCCAATTATATATTATTATAATATAAAAATAATGATATTGTCGCTCGTGCGTACGTACAGACTACCGTCTCCACGAACGCGATGAGATTAATTCCCCCATCATATCCATTCAAGTATATTTATCATTTGTTGATTAAAAATAATGTTTAAGGACATGATATAATTCTATATATGAATAAGATACAACCTATCCATAACAAACATGTCTTATGTAACAAAACATATAAAAGAAAATGAGTAAGTTAACACCCGAAACGACGACAATACTTTGATATTATTAACAAAGAAATGTTAGAAGATCATATATGATATCATATTAATGTATATGATTATTGAACAATTTAATAAATTTTTTTTCACCATTATACATGAGGTAAAACTACCCTCAACCAAGGAAAAGTATAAGGTAAGAGTTTATTTCACAATCTCTTCATTATTTGGGGTTGTTTATACGTAATTATCTACTGGTACCTCTTTATCATCTGCATACATGTTTCTTAAAAATGTAATTTAAAACATTCTTACTATTTTATAGACTATGGGTTAAAGTCATTTATACCCTTGTTGACTTTTTATAATATGTTTATAAAGTAATCTTTCTGTCGTTTTCCAGATTGGGTTCTTTTTAACCTTTTCGACAAAATTAAGGTAAGAATGTCTTTTTTAAGTTATACGGTGGGTGAAGCTATTTTATACCGTTATAAACTCATAGAAGATTCTATTACAATCTTATAATAATATTTTCAAAGTAAATGTTTTATTTTATAATTATGTGACTCTTAAATGATTTCAAAATAGAAAGAGATATTTCTAAAAAAAGGGTTTTGATTTCATCTATGTCAACATCCTTTGATGGATTTTAAGTTTATTTGGAGTTGATTTATTATGATAAAAAACTTACATATTGTATTGAGGGTTTGGTGATATGTTTGACTATGGATGTGCTATTTTTACACTATTCATGATTCATGGTTAAAGTGTTGACATTTCGTATGCTAGTTTCAATACGAGTGTTTATGATATGATTAAAACTTTTCATATGAGAAATGTATTGGACTTAGTAAGTTACTGGTGAAGCCTGATATAGATCCTCGATGCATCGGTAGGCCTCATGAGACAACTAGAAATGGAATTGGCCGAGGCCCTTTCCCAATTTTATTTATGGTTTTGGCCGAGGCCTTAATCGTTTTTAGATGTCTTGGCCGAGGCCTTGAAAAATGTTTTAAAATGTCCGGCATTATACATTCCCTCATCATGGAAATAATATTGATGGTTTATGTGGTCCTTCGACTAGTAGAATACTCGTGATTATGTTTTATTATGGCATTATTTACTCAGCTCATATTATTGCCATAAAAGTATTCTTTTTTATTATTGGTAAAGGCATGCAGGTTCAATTATTTACCATGCTTAATATTTATGTCATTTTCTGCTGTATTACTTACCCTTACTGAGCCTTTGATCTCACCCCTTTCTTATTTTTCATTTTCCCAGGATATAAAGAAGTTAGTTATGAGTGACCTGCAGGCATAATCTAGGAGGCCTGGATGTTTCTAATGAAATATATTTGTGTTGTATTTCTCTTCAAGCTATAAAGTTGAAATTATGTATGAATCTTGTTTACAATAATACTAAACTAATCAATCTTTCGAGACATGATTTCCTTGTGATCATTCCAATGTTATGTAATAATGCACCAACTCTGGGTAATGAGGGTCGGGTCATTACAACTCCAATACTACTTTTTAGTTATGAGTATAGTGGAATCACCTATGTTTGAAGATAAATTAATATTTACTTAAATTTAGACCTTCCCAAAACCCCAAGAGAAAATCTATCACGTTAAATTTATAATAAAGTTGTTTTTATAGGGAATAATTGATTACTTTATCTTAGGATCCTTTATTTGATGACATTGTTGATTTTATGAAAACCATTTTTGATTATCTCCAATGTGAACAAGAATTCAAGAATATAATCCTCCTAGTGATGATCCACATATATCCCCTTGATCTCTAATAAAAACCAATTGATTTCTCAAATATAGTTTGGTGAATCAAATTTCTTGCATTTTTCATCTTGATCACTCCATGAACATTCAAGATTAAACGAGTTCAACTCATTCTTGAGGGGAAGAGAGGAGGAATTCAAGAGAGAGAGAGAGAAAGAGAAATAGAATTTTGTTATGTAGAATGATTCTCTATCCACAATATTTTATTAAACCAATACAATAGACTTGCCCATCTATTTAATGGGATGGGGTTTAGGTTAAAATTTTATTTAATTATAAAACAACACTTAAAAATTATTATTATCTTTAATATACTCCATATCATATAATAATAATAATATTATTATTTTACGTCATGTGTTAACTCGTGCAATGAAAAATATCATTTTACCGAGATGAAAATTATTATTTATCATTTGATACGATATTTAACTACTTAAACTCATCATCATTTATTGAATATTAGAATAAATATTTTATTCACTCAAAAAAATATTTTATTGAAAAAACTACAAATAAATGTTTATTAAATATTCAATAAATAAAATAAATATTTTTTTCATAATTATGTGAATAATTATTTATTAAAATATTCAGGCAATTAAATAAATTATTTATTATATTTTGAATATTAGCAGTCAATAAAACACAAATAAATTTGTTGTTCAGTCATGAGATTAATATTTATTCCAATAATTAAATTCAAATAGAATTTATTCAATATAAATGAAAGCACTTGTTGTGTAAACTTCTAGGGTTCTTTCATTTTGGCATTACACAAGTATTCCTAAAGTATAATATATCTATCTAGAAATGGTTTAAGGAAACCAATCGAAAGAACATAATATAGAAACATTAAAAAGAACATAAGAACACTCACTATTCAATATAAACCCTTTATCATAATATAACATTAAACATGTTTCACATATGTGTTGCTGAACTATATGCTTGAAATATCTTTCTTTAAAACTATGGAATATAAATTTCAGCATACAATGGATGTGAATTTTATTTTTATAGTTATATTTTAATCAATGGGTCAAGTTATCATCTTCCATTAATATAGAAGGGAAAAATCCCCATTTAACTTATCCATTAATAACATGTTAATCATGAGGCACCCATCATTCCCTACATCATTTTGAATGTATCTCATCACATGTTTCATCATAAAATATAAGTACACGAGTCATGATATTAATTAATTATAATATTAAATTCTTGGTACCATTACACATGATCACATATAGGATTATCTGATAACACCAAAACATACGAAATTCTTACCGGTGGGTCGGTTCTCATAATCTCTCATATTGGATATTATCATGTGTAAACTTTATGAGAATAATTCTTGTCCATTTATGAGTACTCGCACAAGAAAGTCAGGTTATATGTGCCTCATCATAGAATATTATCTAACCATAAAATTATATTTTGTAAAATCATCATGGAATTTATAGGTTCTCATTATGAAGGATAACTGATATACCATTTTCAAAGAGACAAACACTCAAGGAAGTTATCACATAAATGTTATACTAAAGAAAAATCAATATTTGATAACATATATTTTAATCTATATTAACATATTTAAATATATTGGTAATATTTTGAATAAAAATATTTGATTCTGGGGAACCCACTCTAACATTGCTGGCCATGTGTACACTCTTATCCTTCTAAGAATTTCACACAGTTTCTTAGAGATAAACACATGGTTTCCCATAACCATGATCGAACCATTTTCTTATAAAAAACATCCCAAAAAAAACTAAAACAAATCATGAAACTCCAACAAAACAACTCAAGTATTATATTACTATAATATACTCTATAAAAGGGTAATGTATCTAAATTTTAGGGTGTTTAATTCTCCCCACACTTAGGTTTTCTATATGGGAAATGCTATAAATTTACAATGATTTTGAAATTTTTTGGAAATTATTCCAGTATTTTTTCCCATGATCCCAATCCTCCTTCATATTTTTTCCATGTTTCTATATGACTTGAACCAATGGAATACATTTTCAATGCATAAATTTATCTCTTTTCTTATCCAATATATGTATCAGTGCATGAAAACTGCTTTATATATTTTAAGATCAATATGATCCCATTGAATCACTTTAGTAGAATTAGGAGGTTATTTACTTAGTTGAGAAACATGAAAAACATTATGGACCATAATAAATCATGGTGGAAGAGCCAACTGAAAGATAAGATAAAAAATTATTTTTAGTATCTCAAAAGATCCAATATACCATAGAGAAAGAATCCCTTTCTTTCCCAATAATTAATATTATAGTCCTATAGAGAAATTGACAAACATATGATTTGTCATGAAAAGGGATACGGGTTGTTGATGACTATCCACATAATATTTCAGATGACATTGGGTTGAAACAATATATTTCATGACCATATAAATTTTCTCAGTTGAATTTTAAGAAAGGATTGGTATGCAATGTTCAGTAAATTATGATTATTTTTTTTAAATTTTATGGAATTATTTAGAGACCAAATTCTTTGATGACACCTGATTCCGAGGCCCGGTGATCCTGGAATAGAATTTTGAACTTTTTTAAAGTTCATTTTAGTAAACTTGTGAGAAGGTTTTTCTAACAATTAAACCAGTACTATGATAAATTATTTGAGGGAATTGTTGAACTCAAAATGTCGAGATTCACCTAGAATGGACTTAACTTTGACCGACCAGTGTCGATTAGAAAATTTAATTTTTAGACTTTTTGGAAAAAAATAAAATAACTTAAATAGTTATGTTCTTTTTTTTCCAACCGTTGGGTGGTGGCACGACAATGCTGTGATATGATGAAAATGTGACAATGAGTCACATTAAATGAAGCTCATTAATGGATCTTAAATGTGAATCATAAGGACACATTAAATGAAGTGTAATAGATCCTTTTTTTCAAAAAATGAAATAATGTAACAACATGAAAAAATAGTGTAACAGAAACAACGTGACATGTTTATTTAATGGGTTAACGCATTGGAGAAATCAGGATCAAAGGGTGGAAATTTATCTGATGAACCTATAATGATAATTCACTACAAAGGTGAATGAATAATGCTGAATAATTTCTAGCGACACCTAATCACTTTGAGGAACGGGACCAGAGAGTGTCAAACACCAATGAAACTTGAATCCCCACTGGCGAATCGATTCAAAGATGTACTCTAATGATGTAGGGTTTTTTTTTGTTTTAAGTTTCCACATTATTTATTCTAAATGAAGAACACATATCAACCCACAATCATGTTGATCCTAGAAACAATCATTCTTGTGGGATGGTAATTTTATTGGGGTTTTTCACTGGGAATATTTGATTAATTGTGATAGAACTTGAAACTATTATTCCATGTTTCTAAACCTCTAACGCCGAGGGCGCACACCGACACGAACAAGGATTGAGCCCATTCGCCATGTGTGTTTTTGTGATTTATTCATGGAAAAATATTTGGAATGGTAGCAAGAAGGATTCAGTTCCATCATAGGGAATATGGCATCCCCTAGAGGCTATAGGCACAAGAGGCATGAAGAACAGAGCTGGTGGCTCGTGACAGCGGTTGTGGCTAGGTAGAGGCACACCAGAAGAAGCGCCGCGGCTGGCTTGTGCCACGACAGTGTCGTTGGAGACACCAACCTCCATTCCAGTAGCTGGAGAAGGGTGGATACAGCCACCCATCCATGTTGGAGGCACTACAGAGACGACACTGCATCGCATCACACACGACAATGCTGCGATCAAGTGACTGTGGTGAAGGAGGTGGCCCCGTGGATGACCCGTGGGGAAGGGTGAGGCGGACACGAATTCCAGTATTGTCCCAGCTTCCAGCTACATCCTGGCCAAGTAAGATTCATCCCAACCTTGGCGTTCTGGAGCCAGGCTGGGTCGGATCCAGGTCGGGTCGGCGGACCTGGACCCAACCGATCCCTTTTCGAAAAAATGCCAATATCTTTCAAACTAGACGTTCGATTGATGAGCTGTTTGTAGCGTTGGAACCCTCACGAAGAAGAGGATCATTTGGAATAATCTAAGTAGGATTTCATAGAAGTTTAAATATGATTAATGGATTTAGGACCGGTTCTCCCTAAATCAAGTGCACTACTTGTTGAGATCGTACGGCTGATTGAGACCTGAAGACTTCTGAAAATCGACCCTGTGGTGATCAGCTATGATGACCCAGTGGGAAGAGGCTCTATGTGAATTGGTAGGCCCATAGTGGGGAGCATCTCTGTGTTACCCGAAAGACTCACAATACTCGACAGGAGGAGTACCTTAATATGATGTCCAAGGTGGGAAGCGACTCTATATGACTCGGCATGCCCATGGTGGGGAGAGACTTTGTGTGAACCAACATACCCATGGTACTCATTAGGGATGAGTACCAGAATAGTAAATGGTTAAGGGGAAGCAACTCTGTGTGACCTAGTAGGCCCATAGTTGGGAGCTCCTCTGTGTGACCTGGCATACCCATGGTAAACATTGGGGAGGATTAATATAGTATCCCATAGTGTTTAGTGATATGACTAATGGTCATACTTTCCTTACTCTATATTATACCTGGTGTGAGCTGTCTTGATTCGTGATAATGATTCATGATCATGCTTCATGGTTTTATTGTGGATTTTTTTGTGGTTTTTCCTTGTTGTTTTGGGGTCCCTTCTAAGTATTCTGTTACTCAACCTCACACAAGCTTCACCCACATGTGTTGTGTTTGGTGAAGACGACCGATGACTTGGCAAAGGACTTGGAGGCCCAGGACTAGGAGGTGCCTAGTGAGATCATGTAGGCATGGCATGCTTCTATGGCTTCCACCAACTACTCTATATTTACCCATCAGGTGGAGTTTTCTATGTACGACTTTCCATCAATCTTGTACTTTCTCTTATTGAAGTTTTATTTTGTTGAATTTGTATTCTGGCCCATTTTCTTTCATCTGTACCTTTACACTCAGTGGTTGTTTAGTATCATGCATGTTCCATTCACTAGTTTTCTTTAGATGTGGTTGTATGTGTGTGTATGTAACACCCGAGACTTTTATAAGAAATATTTTGTTTTTATTTTATATAAATCATCAAAGGAATCTTTCACTACACACAACACTAGCTTGGCTTGATTTACACGCAATCGCAACCTTCCTTGATAGCTTGGGACGTACGCAATACCGAGTTTCACTAAAGAACTATATGCTATAAAAATATTATTAAAACTAGCCGTTATGAGTAGTAATAACAACTTTTTTGAAATTTTGTAATTTTTATTTTTCAAAATGGACTTCATTTTTGGATTTGTAATATCGAAATTAGCCTAGGGTGAAATTTTGGTATTTTTCTAAAAACTTTCAATTTTTGATGAATAGTGAAAACACTGGGTTACTATTTAAAAACCGACTTTTTATTTAAATAATTATTTATTTTATTTAAATTTATTTTAGGTCAAAATTGATACATAATACCTATACAAGTTCAATGCGATTCATTGGAGTCATTTTATAATAATTTTAGATATATAAAAATTTTATTGAACTTTTCACCGTCTTTTACCCACCTCCTAGGAGAATTTCTAAATTCACATAAAACATAATTTTACCACTTCTGTAAATGGAATTCCAAAAATCCGAGAGACACGGTTAATGTTAGTAAGTAAAATGTGGTTCAATAGGATGAAAATAATTTTTGGTGAATAGTAACTGTTTACTTTTTTTTACCACGGTTAAAAGTAAATAGGGTAACTAAGGGTAAAAATGATATTATTATTACCCTAACATGTGTCCTAATTCTTTTGGATAAGTTCAATTCGACCAAAAACAACCTTAGGAATAAAATATGACTATTTAGGCCCACTTGGATTAGTTTAGGACATTTATTATTAGTTTATTTAAAGAAGAGATAAAATAGTTAAAATCAAAGTTTAATAAGTAAATAATTTTTAATATAGGGTTATACAAAAGATAAATTCTACTATAAATATTCATTATAAAGATAAAAATATTTCCTATATAATGGTATTTTATTTTTAATTTTTAGACAATAAATAATTTAATTTATTTATGACACAAGGATGATGCAGTAATTATCTTATTAATGAAAATATTGATATAGTTGATGTTATAAATACCCAAATAAATGTAATTTGAGACTCTTTATGAATTAAAATAATTATATATGTTAATATGACATGTTAGTATTTATTTAATTAACTTTTTTTGAACTAATATTTCTGTTATGATTTTCACAAAAATCAATTACCAAATTTTGTCAAAATTGACATAAAATTGTTTTTAAAACAAATATTATATTATTAATTGTTATTTTATTCCTAAAAATTGAAGGTTAGTCCCTATGACTATATAAGGTTATATATATTAATAATAAACAACTTGGGGTTCGTTTGGCTTGTTATAGTAAGTTTATTAACCTTATAGTGTAAGAAAACAAGAAGACACAGTAAAAGTAAAATTATTTAACTTAAAGTTAAATCTAAATGATAAGGTTAAAATAGAAACCTAAACTTGTCTAAATTCTATTGATTGAGAGGATTGAGACCCATCCCTACCATATCTTCTAAATAAATCAATTTTGAGCTATTTAAAACCGAATATGTCTTTATAATTAAATAATATTTTTAGTTTTTCCAAAGGTGCCCCTCTCCTCCCTTATAAAAGGGCACCTCCTCTGTCTCTTCCTCACACCACTTTGAGCCTTAATTCTTGGCCAAACCCTGCCAATTTATCCTCTCCACTTCCCTAGAAACATCCTAGAGGTCCTGGTCTTCTTCAAAGACCAATTTTAATGCCCTAAAAGGAGGTCTCAAAGAGGCGCTTCAAAGAAGAGGTAATGTCCGTTACCGATCCTTTCAACTTTATTTCTTGTTCCACTTATTCTTATTTATTTGTTTCATTATGAAGTAATAACATCAGTATCTCTCATATACTGATTTTTTATTATAATTATGAAACAACCCTATTTCACCATCTATCCATCCTACGGAAAACGAAATCACCGCGCGTGCGTACGTACGGAATACCGTCTCCATGCCGTGGTGCAATCTATTTTCCATCACCACCTTACTTGGATGGGTATAATGGTGCAAATAAATAACTATATATTATTATTTTAAAGTGGTATTGATTTTGAAATAGTATACATACACTCCAATACAATTCCACGATCATGGGAACGATATGATCGCTCGTGCGTACGTACGGAATACCGTCTCCACGATGTGATGCGAATCGTTCTACATGATCTTCATTGCATAATGATTATATAAATTAATTGAATAAATAAATATGATATATAGTAGACAAATAAAATTCTGGAAATGAGGTATCTATAACCTAAAGATAAGAATAAGAATTTATTCGACAAAACACGCATAAGAACAAAAAGTAATAAACACCTGAATAACAAGTAGCAATGAAATATTACTAATAAGAAGCTAAGAATATGACCATATATGATATCATAACAATGAGTATGATTCTGGAATAATTCAATGACATTATTTAAATCATTATACATGAGGTTCGGACACTTACGAAGCAAATCAGACCTAAAGTAAAGGAAAATATCACAATCTCATTTTTATCCGAGATTGTTTATACTTTGGTATTTACTGGGGTGTAATTTATCATCCACATCCATGTGTCCTCAATATTTAATATTATTTCTACCCTCCTAAAATTTTTTAAATCCAATTTTACGCTTTGGTGAGTTTTTAGTAAAACATATGAAAGGAATCTTTTTTCATTTTTTGTATGAGGTACTTTTTGACTTTTCCGGCCAAAGTACGAGAAGAATGTTTTTTTAACTTATACAGAATGAATGGATTTTTAAAAAACAATTTCCAAGAAGCTTTATTTACAAGTTTTCAAGTCTATTTTTAATCAAATTATTTTAGTAAAAAATTATATGACATGTTAATAAAGGAAAAATGTTTTTAAAGTAGAAAGGATATTTTCCTCAAGAATGGAGTTCAAGTGTTTTATCAAATTTTTTTCCATCTATGATAATATAGGGTTCTGTTTCTATCCCTATTATTAAATTTATTTGATTATGTTGTGATGGAATTATTTTTTATGAATTCCTTTATCCTATATGAATTGTTTTATTATGTCACGATGTTTAAGAATCCCATTTTTTATTACGTGGGTTATGCAATGATGTATGATTTATGATTTTGTGGCACACATAAGAATGGTATCATTATGAGATGGGTGGGACCTATATCTCCCTCAAATGCATTGGGTAATTATTTTATATCTCATGAGATAGACATGGCTGGAACGGCAGGTTAAACTAGTTCAGTGAAACAGGACTGAAACGAGGAATGAACTCGGTTCAGAAATGGACTTTGTCCACTAATATAGTATTGGAAATGAGTCTTGACTAATAAGAAATGATTCTATATGATTATGTGTGTATTCCACAAAGCTTCATGTTTTATGTTATGATTATTGTGATTACATTTCACTACCATGATTTATCCCATGTTATGAAATTATGATCTCTTTTACAGGGTAGGATTTCCAAAATGTTATGTTCTTATGAATATGATGTGATTGATATTTCTTTTGTTTACCCTTACTGAGAATTTGAACTCACCCTTTTGTATGTTTTCTTTCCCCAGGTCTGGAAGAAGGTTATTAAGTAAGATATTCCAAAATGAACTATAGATATGATGAAATAAATGGGAGATAGTGTAGATGCTTTATGAACCAGTTGTTTATGTTTCCTAGTTTCTAAAGACACTATACCTATAAGGTCCTTTCATGGTTTTTTTATATGCTGTAATAAGTATGCTGCAATTTTGAAGTATTAACCATGTATGTAAAGTATGGGTCGTTATAGTGTACAGGTACTCAGGATAATGCCTCCCACTTGCAGGTTGACATCTTCAACGCTAGTCTCCAACCCCTGGACTTTAGGAGCTGGGATTGGGGGAGTCACGATATGGGCCCCAGGGGATAGGTCGTGATAAACTGGTATCAGAGGGGGGTTATATCTCAAATACTGGGAGTCTGTTGTTTTGTTTTTGGGAAACAATGTTAAATGTTTCGAGTTTGAATTTCAGATTCAAGGAGTCTTGTGTTGGTGCGGTGGCCGATGTATCCATACACCGGGAACTTGAATTCTTCTTTTTGGCTCTATACATATAAACACTAGTTGTATGAATCATATTTTAATTTATTATTTCCCCATGTTCTTTTTAAATTATAGTCAGTTCACTAGGTATAATATATTGACCATGGTATATCTTGATTCGTATCAGGATGCTTCCACGTAGACAGCCAGCTGGGATTCCAATGCGTGGTCATGAGGACAACCCACCTAGCGAGGAGGCATCGGTCTAGGGACCCATGCTAGAGATGACCCCATCAGGTGGTGCACCAGCGTTACCACCACCTGTTGATCAACAGTTACTACTACCGTTACTGGTAGAGGATGCACACAGACTCAACACCTTGCATGAGTTCTAGAGACAGAGATCTCCTAGGTTCAGGGGAGAGACTGATCTTCATTCCACTGAGGACTAGCTCGAGGTGGTGAGACATGTCTTCTACATAGTAAGGGATCCACTTAACAATATGGCTATCTTAACTATGATCCCTCTTCAGGGCTCAGTAGAGATATGGTGGAGTTTGATGATTGAGACTCATGATGAGGTGACCCTCACTTGGGATGTCTTCGAGGGTCTGTTTCTGGAAAAGTGATTCCCTATGACATTGTGATCCGTGTTCATATAAGAGATGCTTCAACTACAGTAGGGCGGCATGTTAGTGGATGATTACTCTGCAAGTTTTACTAACCTCTCCCACTACTCTATAGACATGGTGCGAGACCATTTCTTCAGGGCCTAGACCTTTTAGTAGGGACTTTGATGGGAGATCAGGGCATCGACGATTTCCCTCAATATCCCCACACAGGTTGGAGTGCTAGAGTGAGCTTTACTAGTAGAGATCTTCCTTACAGAGCAAGAACCAATAGTGGGAGACACCACCAGGTGACAGGTGGTCGAGTCATCCATGGTGGGCAGCCGACATATGATGTAGAGGTCCAAGTAGGCTAGATCATCAGGAGAGCGGCCCTAGGACACATGATCGGTTGTGCGAGGCCACTGAGTTAGTGAGGGTCAGCAAAGGAATTGGGCATGCTACTCATGTGGTGGGCATTGACACATGGATCGTGACTGCCTAACCTGCCGCACAGATGATTAGTATACGGTCCAGAGACCACTAAGGAAGAGGCATAGGTTCGATTGAGGAGGTCCACAGGGTAGTAGACGTGGAAGGGGAGCATGCTAATAAGAAAGCGGTGTGATAATATTTGAGGTACTACCTCCACCACCCCCAGGTGGTCCATCATGACATTAGGGAGCAGGTGGACAAGGGTGTGGTCAGCTTCAAGAAGTGGAGGCCTATGACCACTGCACTCCACATATGATTAGAGGTACGATCTGTGTCTTCTTTACATTAGTTGTAGTTCTTATAGACATAAGTTCCAATCAATATTTCCTTTCCATGGTCCTTGTTCGAGGCATGGAGATTACAGTGGAGTTGTTGGCTCTATCGTTACAATTAGATACTTCTACAAGATGGGATTCAATAATCACACATTGGTTCGAGAAGTGTGAGCTTACTCTAGGAGGTGAGATCTTTAGATGGGATCTTTTAGTAGTGGCGTCAAGGCCTTATGAATTCATCTTGTGTATAGACTGGTTATCTGTATTCCATGCTCATATTGAACGTATTAGGCACAAAGTGCTGCGTGTCCGTGAGGATGGGACTAGGTTTTCTTTCACCATCGAGAAAGAAAATTTTGTAGCATAGGATAGAATTTATTGAAAGAGGGTGTAGCAGATCGATCACAAGTTGGCTAGCATCACCCTTAGTGCATTTGATGAGAGGAGTCCAAGATTTTCTGTAGTGGTGGACGATTATGAGGTTGTATTTCTTAAGGATGTTCTAGGACTACCTCATCGCAGGGAGGTAGACTTCAACATCGACCTATACCCCGGGACTGCATTGATATCCACACCGGCATATCAGATGTCTCCCTTAGATCTCCATGAATTGAGGGTACATTTGGAGGACTTGAAAGAGCAGGTCTTAGTGAGGCCCATCATTTCACCATGGGAAACCCTAGTGTTTTTTTTCCAAGAAGGGATATGGGAGCTTGAGCATATGTGTGGATTTCCAGCACTTGAACTAGGTGACTATGAAGAACAAGTATCCACTATCAAGGATTGATGACCTCTTTGATTAGCTAATGGGAACGAGGTGGTTTTCGAAGATAGAGCTCAGATTAGGCCATCATCAGCTTCTGGTATGGGATGAGGTTGTACCGAAGATAGACTTTAGATGCTGGTATGACCACTATAAGTTTTTGGTGATGGATTTAGGCATGAACAATTCCCCATTAGTGTTCATGGGACTCATTAACAGGATATTATAGACTTACCTTGACCGGTTCGTTGTAGTATTCATTGATGAAATGTAGGTGTACTCATCATCGTTAGAGGAGCATTATATACACATGCAAATAGTCCTAGATACTCTCCGATAGAACTAGCTTTACATTAAGCTCTTGAAGTTCCAGTTCTAGATTTGGGAGGTCTACTTTCTTAGAGGCTAGAGTTGCAGTGGATACGGAAAAGATAGAGGCAATTCTTTCTTGGGAGCCACCTAGGAGCATGACTGAGGTGCAGAGTTTCTTGGGGTTGGATAGATATTACAAGAGGTTCATGCCCGACTTTTCTAGAGTAGAAACACCTTTATCAAACTTTAAACTGATGGGTAAACCCTTCATGTAGATGGAGAAATTCTATAAGATTTTCCAGTAGCTAAGGCATTGAATAACAAGTTCCCCTATCATGAGACTACCAGAGGAGGGCAATGGGTAGTATTTTTTTAGAACACCTCAGGGACTAGAGTGGGTTGTCCCCTGATGTAGGAGTAAGTGGTGATCACCTATAGATCATGGTATTTGAGTCATCATGAACAGATTTACATGAATGATGACCTGAAGTTAGCAGTAGTGGTATTTTATCTGAAGATTTGGTATAACTACTTGATGGGTGAGTGATTTACTGTCTACTCTGACCAAAAGAGTCTTAGGTATATCTTCTCAAAGAAGGACCCAAACATGAGACAACAATGATGGTTGGAGTTCCTCTGGGACTATGACTTTGAGATATTCTATACTCATGGAAAGGGAAACATGGTGGCATACACCCTCATTAGGAGGTCTGGTTTACAAATACTGAGTGAGGCGACATAGCAGCTAGCCATGATGTTGATATCCTTTGTGGATGATGATGGAGAATCTTACGTCCAGTATATGACTATCACTCCTCCACTCTTATAGAGATTCAAGGAGGCACAACTTGTGGATGTTGACTGTGAGGCCTGACATGCTCAGTTATCCTCATGACAGGCTTCTGAAAAATTTTTTATAGGTGGGTAGAACGTCATTCTTTTTAGAGGATGCACAATAGTACCATTGACGTTGCAAGAGGAGGTGTTGAGGGAGTTCCATACATACCCTTTGGTAGTACATCCAAGTGTAGAGAAGATGTACCAGGACATATGATGTCAGTATTGGTGGCTAGGGATGAAGAAAGTGGTGGTAGAGATTTTTTCATGATGCCACACTTGTCATCAAGTGAAGGCTGAGCATTATGTTCTAGATGGATTGGCCCAACCACTTGAGGTACCAAAGTGGAAATGGGATGTTATCTCGATGGATTTCATTAGGAGATTACCATGCACGTCCAAGTGTCATAATTATATCTGGGTGATCATTGACTGACTCACCAAGTCAGCTCACTTCCTATCCATCTGGGAGTATGGATTGGTAGAGGGCTTGGGACGCCTCTTTGTCCAGGAGATAGTGCGGATTTGTGGGGTGCCTTAGAATATCATCTCAGACTTTGATGCTTGCTTTACATCTCAGTTTTATAAGGGATTACCAGAGGATTTTGTGACTCCACTAAGCTTGAGCATAGCATTTCAACCTCAGACCGATGGTCATACGGAGTGAACTATATAGACCTTGGAGGAGATTTTTCGTGCTAGCATCCTAGATTTTGGTCATATTTGGGAGGAACACCTAGCACTGGTGGAGTGTGCATATAACAACAACTATCAATCCACCATTATCATGGAACCATTTGAGGCCTTGTACAGGCGGCTTTGCAGATCACCTCTATTCTAGACAAACCTAGGGGAGTCAACACTCATGGGTCCATAGTTGGTACAACCTACTGCTGAGAAGGTGCAGGTCAACCAGGAGTGGATGAGGAATGAAAAGATCAAATATAAATCTAATGTGAATAGGAGAATGAGGTCATTGGAGTTTTAGGAGGGAGACCATGTGTTCCTTTGAGTCTCACCCCGATGGGGATTGTAGAGATTTGGCCGGGGCAGCAAGTTATCTTAGAGGTTAATCAAAGCTTTATAGATTATTAGAAGAGTTGGTGAGGTGGTGTAACACTTATCTATCCCCCCATAGATGCACCAGGTGCATGATTTTTTCAATGTTTCACAGATGAGGGGGTATGTGCATGATCCATCACACTTCATTGACTAGGGAAAGCTAGAAATTGACTATGGGGAGACATTTTCATAGTTACCAATGGAGATAGAGGATAAACATGACCAATTCCTTCATGGGAAGTTGATTCCTCTTGTTCACGTTTAGTGGCAGTACATGAATCATGAAGAGAGAACATGAGAGCGGGAGGATCAGATTCATGCTTAGTACCCCCATTTTTTGTTTATCCTGGTTTTGGTTAATGAGGACGTACAACCCAAAAAGGGGGGATTAATGTAATGTCCTAGAGATGCTATGTATTTTTTTAAATTATATAGAATTATTTTGAGACTAGATGCTTTGACACACCTAATTTTGAGGCCTAGTGATCTCAGAATAGAATTTTGAACATTTTTTAAGTTCATTTAAGTAAACATGAGAATGGGTTTTTCTAACTTTTATTTAAGTTCTCAGACCAAAAATATGAGGCCACCATTGAAGTCAGAACATTGGGATTCTCTTATAATGGAACTAAATTTTACTGTCAAGGGTCGACCAGAAAATTTAATTCTCAGAATTTTCAGAAAAAAATAAAATAAATTAAAAAGTTATTTTATTTGTTTTTCCCAACAGTTGGGAAGTGGAACGGCGGTGCTATGGTTCAGAGAAAAATCGGCGGTGAGTCACACTAAATAAAGCTCATTAATGGATCGTAAGGGTGCAGTGTAACAACACATTAAATGAAGCATAACAGACTTGTTGTCTTATAAATGAAAAAAATGTAATGACGTGATGACACAGTGTAATAGAAACAATGTGACATATTTTCTTTTAGTGGGTTAATGAATTAGAGAAATAAGGATCAATGGGTGGAAATTCATCAGACGAACCTACGGTGAGAATTATCTCCAGTGAAGAACGATTACTACTACAAATAGGGATTTTAAAAGCACTAAAAACTACCTTTAATAGTGGTAGAAAAGAACTATTAATCACGGTGAAGATAGGGGCCCCCATTAACAGCACTAAAAAAGCATGGATAAAGGGACACCTTTATCAGCACTATTTTGAGTGCTAATAAAGGTTTCCTTTATCAAAATTATTTTGAGTGCTGATAAAGTCCCAATTTATCAGTGCATAATTAGCACTGATAAAGACCAAGTTGCCTGAGTAAACCTAGAACCTACACAACACCTACACACACAACACAAAACAACACTTTCACACAAAAATGCTGTACAAAACAACACCTATACATAAAAAAGCATATAAGAACAAAACATCACACACAAGAGTTTCTCAAACAATTCTATATACATTTACTTGAAATATTGAATAAAAAACACACTTCTATATACATTTCAAACAATGTTTCATATGGTTACAGTTACAATTATCCAACAAACAGTTAAAAACAATAATGTTTAATCCTTTTTGCATCCGTGATCCCCTCTCAAAAATTTTCAACGATGGTATTAGTTTCTGAATAAAGCATTCGAACTTAGGAAAAAAAATTTCACCTATATAAGAAAGAAAATATTATATTAGTAATACAATAATGAAATAAATTGAACATTAATATGACAGAATACATAAATAAAATATCAATTTTTAATAAAAAAGACACATTTGGGTAGGTAGGGGGCCATAATACTAGATGATACTTGATACATGACCTTGATATGGGTAGTAAAGTGGCCATGATAATCTACTAGAGTAATGAAAAGGAAAAAATTCCACAAACTACAACAATTAATGATTTTGAGAGGTTTCTTAGTGTATGGACTTGCCTACTTTATTTTATTAGACTTCTTAGAGGAAGCAACTTCAAAAGATAACTTGAGGTGCCAAATATGGTGCTGATGGAGGCACAAGTAGTGTTTCCTTTGGATTAGAAACAACCACATCCATGAGCTTCATTTGACTGGAGCAACCTTGATCATCAGCCTCTCAGTTACTTTTTGAACCGACTTTGGCCACCGTGTCCATGGGAAAGTAAACTAGAGAGGTGAGAGGTGACAAAATTTTACCAACCTCTTGAAATATCCAAGAGTAAAGAAAGTTCACAATAGTCCTAACAATATCAAAGAATACATGAAAGTAAAGATAAAACGTATCTTACCTCTTCACTAGAGCCATCATAGTCTCCCTTATCTTCACTAGTTACCATTGTGATTGGAATTATCATTCTCTAAGCTAGGGGTGTGTAATGAACTTTGCATTTGAAATAATGAATAACCACACTAAGTTCTTGGTGAAGTTATTTGACTTCAATTGGTTGTTGTTCATAGAAGATTACTTTGGGATCGATCACACTCTGAAATCCCTCTAGCTGTATTTTCACTTGACACAACACTCTTCAGACCTCTATGGTCAATGTATTCTTCCTCTAGTTGTCCCAGTATTGTAATGTGATGGGAAACACCACCATAATTTGAGTATATCCCCCACCGACTGTAATTCCTTTCACGGGAACCCCATACTTTGTTACGAAATCCGTTGGCACCCTCCTTGTTGATGGTGTTGTATCTAAGTGCCTCATTTTCTTCTAAGAAATCTAGAGAGTTGTGGGTCTTCAGGAAGATGTTTTTTTTCTGGAATCTCACTTTTTGATGATTCTAGAGCCCCTGTGTCCTCCTCCTCATCCACTATTAAAAGATCTATGTGCTTTATCACCAATAGAGCCGACTGACCATTCGGGTATGACCAGACCAAGGTATTTACATAAGCCTTGGAGAGGAAAAAACCCACACTATCTAGAGGGAAGGTCACTCGAACCTAATTTTCCTATTAGGTGAACATTATCCACAATTTTTGTGCCACCATGGGATGCATTTCTGAACAAATGTGGGTAGGTGTGGGGAATTTCATCTGAATGAACTGAACTATCTCCCAAAGTGGTATGATACATACCACTCATAGGATATATTTTAGTTAATCCAAGAGGATAAAACATCCTCACATATGGCTAAAATATAGTCTTATTCTACAAGATCACCATCTATATTATTGGTATTTTCACAGCTTGGTGCACTGTATGGTATAAAAAAACTGATCATACTGGTTCACTTTTCTCTTGATCTCCTAGTTCTTTAGTGTGATTAGACAGACCCCAATTATAATTTATAGAAATTTCCTTAACTAGTAACTTGGAATGTTGTGAGTATTAAGTAACTCATATCAACCAATGTGGGCCCCCATCCAACCCCACCGTAGTTGGAAGGGGCTGAATATTATGAATGGGGCATACCCCTATAGAGGTGGCAAAGTTGGAAATATAACTTATCCAACATGGGAACAAACAATATGATAATAATTCCACCTGCAATCACCTCTTCCATAATTAAGGTGGAGACCATAACTCCACCTTTTTTCTATATTGTGAATAAGTACCCGCTTTGGTACATTACTAGAAGCTTACTAGATGAAGAAGGTGATGGTCCTAGGAGGTGACTGAACATCCCTAGTCACTGAATTGACACTCTTAAAATATTTTAAAGTGATAAACCTATTCCCCATAGGATTATCATGATGGAAAAGACTTGGTATTCTTATTCAGACATTCATGTTGAGTCTTCTTGATGAACAAGTCAACCCACTTCTTGAAGGGGATGTCAACCCCTGGATATGGGTCCTTCCACAGGGATATTCTGGATAGATTGATGAGATCCTTCATAATGGAAGGATTCTATTCCATTTCATCCCAAGTATATTAGAGATGAATTTATTCATCATACTTGTATCCTAAAATCATTGCACCCCAGATCACCTTAATGTCCCATATACTGATGTCGAACTCACCATACATAAATGAAAGGTGTTCTTGTATTGAATCTATAAACTGAAAAAGTCTACCATGATATTTTTTTTCAATAAGTAAGGGTTTGTTAAGCCTAAATAGGTTCATAAAATCCTATTTTTTCAGCTCAACCACAAACTCTATGGCAGTACATTGAACCAATAAGGGATAACCCCGTATTATCCCAAAACTTCCACCTGATCGAATAACCCAACCAAATAACCACCCAAACATCTAATTTCATATAGAATTCTACATTTTTGATCTATAAATATGGGGTTTAGGATCTAAATCATGTTATAACTCTTTAAAATCAATCCACACATGCTTTGAAATTAACCGTTAAAGATGTCTTCTTTGGAGATGAAATTACCCACAGATGAGATTTTTTCCCCGAACATATTATTAGTCTTAAGGATATAAGAGGGAGGCGTGATCCCTTCATGAGGTGGAGAGATAATAGTATCATTTCAAATAAAAAACCATACAAGGGAAACTAATTAGAAAATTAAAAAACCAAGATATTGGTTCCCATTAAGATTTTATGATGCTCGTGAGTGGACTAAATGACTAGGAACTGGTCGATTTCCACACTATCAACCATTGTAGTCCAATGAACTATAGCCTCCTCAACTTCAATTGTTGAATTCATTTGTATCATAAGAAAGAGAAAATTTAGATTAATTATGAAAATAGAGGATTCTGGGTTAAAAAATGGACTTGAGTAAGAAAGGGAACATGCCTAATTAGAAATATCATATTATGTGCATGACTTATTCAAAGTCATGTGATCACATGACCATAATAATATCACATGATCAAATGAACCTAGGAGATTTATAAGATTACATGACCCGTGATACTTTATGCTTTCATGTAAATAAGACAATAATACACAAATCATGGTTCAAGTGAATTACTTTGATTATGTGATTTTTTATGTGATTTGATCATGTGATGAAATTACACGACCAGTTCACATGAAGCATTCATACAAAGGAGATTATGTGACGTGATCACATGAAGAGGGTTATGTGAAGTAGAGAAAAAACCTTACAGTTCTCCTAGATCTATGAAATATTGAGTCATTAGTGAAATAGATTTCCCATTACTCTCCTATCTATAGGAAATTTCATGGAATACCAATAGTATCTTAGAATACTAAAAGAAAAATAGAAGCCAAAGGGAATCTGTCAGGTATTTTATTCCTTATAACAAAGTCCTTTTTTCTTTTTCTGAATTTGTATGTGAGGTGTGTATACATCTTGGCATTGATGTGATGCAGGTTCTATATGAGGTGCGTAGGCACCCAGATTTTGATGGGAATGCATATGTATATATGATGCGGGTTAATTTGAGTAGTTATTAAGATTCAAGATCTATGGGAAATGATTTTACTATGAAAACATCAATATTACCTCTGTGATTGAGCAGACACAGAGTCATTTCTCTTCCTGCGAAGGCATGTCACATGGAAAAAATATTCTAAAATAATTGAACCCCACAAGGAATAATGAAAATCAAATCAATGTTCCATTATATAATTTTTTTTGTTAAAATAGACATATTATATTGTAACACTAGCTTTACATATTTTCAAATGGTTTATTTGGTACAAATATAAGCTAATAATAAAACTAATGATTGTTTGTGCACTTTACTACTGTTGGTTTACTACCGCTTAGTATAGAATCTGATTTGAACTTATGATCTGGGGTCCCAATGATGCTCTCATCTGACACCATCTCTATGATATCATCATTCATCATTCACTTTTCCTTCTCTTCTCACTCCCATTTACATGGGTGCAGGAAGAGAAGGAAAAGTGAATGCTGAATGATGATATCATAGAGATGGTGTGAGATGAGAGCATCAAGGGGACGCTAGATGGGATGTTCAGATTAGATTCTATGCTAAGCGATAGTTAACCAATAGTAGTGAATAATCCTTATTTTTGTTATTAAATTTGAGAGTGGTACACAACCAATATTATTCCAACACACTGCATTAGTAGAAACAACTGTATAAATGACCAAAATACAGAATATAATGAATCCATTCCATAATATTTTAGGTGTATTGCCTTTGGAAACATGGAAACATACAGAACTAGTTCATAAGAGTCTCTCATTAAGTTAGGATTTACTAGAAAGGAAAATCATTTCTAAAACCATTCTTCAAAACCTAAGGATATAAAACATAATAAAGGATGATCATATATTCTCAATCAGTGTAAACAAGGGATATATCAATGATCATATAAGGATAACATAAGAAGTAGGAATTCACTTTCATCTTATTTGTCTACAATCTTCCATCAGGTATGCTTCCCATTCGTTTCTAAACACATCTATATCATCTTGTGAATATGATTTTTTGCGACAATCATGGAAGTGATGAAAAAATATAAATACACAAAGGATTAATAAATATTTTAAATGAACTCATAATTATTTTCAAAAATACCTCTTTAGGGATGCTAGTTTGTTAATGAAATATTATCTCTTTCATAAATTTACAAACATAATAACCATTGTCCTTTCCGTTTGTTTGTTTTGGACACTATAGAAACATTGAGAAAAATATATAATTTTTTTATATGTGTTTGGATAATGAAATATTATTATATATACCAAAATATTTTTCCATTTTTATATCTTGTAGGATTTCTTATCCTTAGGTCCTGAATTCATTCCATGAAGTAGACGATATTCATGCACCACCCTATCATAAAAAAATCCTCATTGAAAGATAATATCAATTATATAATTATATGTTTAGTTCTAAAATCTTGGATTTGGTGTTACAAATTGACAAACTCCAAAATGTGTGGTCAGTTTGTTGCATATCTATCCATTTTATCTAGAAAATAAATATTTGGAGTATCCAAATTGATTTCAATCAGCATCCAATGCTGCCTAAAAATATAAAAAGTAATAAGTATGGAGAGAAATGAAAATATAGTTTATATTATTAAATTGTAGATTTTTACCCCTACATCATTGGTATTACAAATAGTCCTTCATCCGTAATTTTATTTTCAAGCAATTTGAGAAGGGATGACATTATTTCAACCTCTTTATCAGAATCTATTTCCTCTTCTGAAGAGGTGATGTGAGGACTAACAAGTCAAAAAAAAAAAAAATCATGGGGAAATCCCTTCAATTTGTTTTCATATATATGCCTACAAAAAATGTTAAATGTATTTATTAATAATTATCATAGTATATCAGCTTTTGTAAAAAAAATCATGAAAACATATCTCATGTATACATTTACAACTGAGGCACCTAGCCATTCATAATTGAGGATTTAATTTACATTGTCAGCACTAATGATATTTTATTTTTCCTCTCCATATATATATTTTTAAAATCAACCATGTGAGAATTACCATCTATAAAATTTGTATCCACATGAGCCTGCAATGGTATTAAATGTTGATATAGAACATGCGGTGTGAAGGTGCTCTCAGCAGACCGTTTCAATCAGTTGGTTGATCCTCAAGATAGTTTTGAGCTAATATTTCATTTCAACCCATTCTATTTGTCATTCTATAATAAAATTAACCGGTTTAGACCTTTTTCATTAAATGTTAAAGGTTCATCTTGAAAAATAAATTGTAAATGAATACCTCCTTGTCGACATGTTTTTTATAAGAATTAACAGCCATGCGATGAATGTTCCAACAGTTTGTTTGAATATATGAAGGTATTCATATTCATTTAAAATAGGTAGCTTCACACTCGGCTCATTAGCTATGTTAATTGACACTCTGACATGATTTTTTGGAAGTTGTCTGTTGTGTAGCATGTCATTCTGCATATTGAAAAATGTAGCCCTCGCTACAAGGAAATAGGTGGGAGTTGATAAATATAAATCACAGTCATTTTCACCCTGTAGAATATTAATAATAGAAAGGTATCAGTGTCTATGTGATTCAAATTTCTCAGATCAATTATTATAACATTGATTACCTTATCTAAGTTAGGTTTATGGGGGGAATGGTTTACCTCAAAGCTAGTGGGGTGTGGGGCGGGATCTTCACGCACGAGTTGTTATTGTGTTGTTTCTTCTCTTTTCCTCCCCTAATCAAACTTGATATCATCTCTCTCTAGTATTGAAATTCTTCTTGAAACATAGCTATTGTTTCTCTCATATTTTTCATTTCCTAAGTTTGATTCTCTTTCTTTTTTTCTTTCTGAAAATATGTTCGGGGTGTCACCCCAAAACCCGCACCTCTGACGCCGCCAAACTATTCTGTCTGATTCAAGGCCATTGAAAGTATGTCTGCATCTGGTGAAGGTGTTTTCGATTCCTGTGAATATGTCATATAGAAAATATAAGAAAATAAGTAGTCATTGTTATGTAATAGTGATATAAATCAAATTAAATTAATATTATGTCATACTTACACATGTTTCTAACACTTTTGTGTATTTTCATTTATCAGTATCCCATCTTTATTTACATGAGATTCCTTCCACAGAACATGGAGTGGGATTGAAGTGACTTTCGATTTTGATTCATCAATCTGCATATAAACAGAGGAACATGGTTATGATGTTGTTTTATGTCACATAAAATTATTATGGAAGTTTTAAAATACGTACTAATTTTTTCTCAAGTGAAGCCTACCCCATCCTTGCTTTACAGTAGTGGTACACTGGTTTTGTTTCCCATTATTTATTTTCATCACTCATTTGTTGTTTTATAAATAAAAAACTATCAATCAAAGTGATGAATACAAGAAACGTCGAACAACATATCACCAGACCCAATGTACCTAAAAAGTCTGCTCCCCATGACAGTTGCTAAACGCATCCCATACTCCTTAGGATATCAAGTTTTCATAAAAAGGAGGTGGGTGTAACTTGATTTTTCCTTCAGCATCTTTAAGATGATATTTTATTAAAATTGTGCGGAAGCATCTATGAATCCTTGCTACAACTTTTAATACATATTCCTTGTGTGATGCATCTACTATAAATTCCCTCTACAATAGATGAATAAGAGTAATTCAATGTTTTAGTATTTTATTTTGTTTTAATAAATTAATGAAATGATATCATAATGTTAACATAATCTCTTCCCATATTAGAGTCCTAAGCCCTGTGACAACATGGTGACATGACTGTACATCAATCGGTATGCATTGACAAGTAACAATTCCAACATAGCTACTAAAGATGGATTTTTTAGGGTTAACATGTTGTCCTCCCTTATTCCCTCCCACCTAAAATTTGATGCTTTTTGCTTCTTCCTTAAGTATTTTCGCTAACAATGTCAAACTACAACACACTTTGTTTTTTTTGCACCATTAGGGTTTCATTTCCTACCATTTCCTTTAGAAGCATCATCATTATGTTCCCTTGGAGCCCTAGTAGAGACACTAGGACCCACGAAAACAGGTTGAGAAACCTATTGTACCTCAACACTGGGACCAGCAGCAATAGGTTGAGAAACCTGTTGTTACTCTACATTGGGACCAGA
Organism: Viscum album; assembly: GCA_963277665.1. Taxonomy (NCBI): domain Eukaryota; kingdom Viridiplantae; phylum Streptophyta; class Magnoliopsida; order Santalales; family Viscaceae; genus Viscum; species Viscum album. Next base: position 1,840,806,308 of record OY728125.1, read on the forward strand.
AACAACAGGTTGAGAGACCTTTTATGCCTCAGGATTGGGCACATCAGTAGGTGTAGAAGTCATTATCTACAAAAGTGGTTTAACATTTAATTTATATTACGTAAAAGCATAAACGAACAAATAATAACATAAAAAATATAATGTATATTACTATAAATAAATAAATTGGTTATTGAACTCTTTTTTTAAAGGTTGAATAGATTTTACCGCTCTATCAACTATGTAAATCCCTTCATTGTGCTCTCATCTGACATAAAAACCCCCATCTACATTGGGACCACTGCAAAATTATTGTGAAGTCCCAATGAAAGGGTCATCCTCTGTTGAACTTTCATGTGACCCTTCAGTTGGTTTGGTCAATAATAGAATAATTGAAAAATTTCTGTTTGTGGGATCTGGAACATAAAATACATGTACTGCCTGTGATTCCATTATAAATGGTTATTCTTTCTCCCCTTCCTTACTAAAATAAACTTTTATGAATTCCAATTCATCTATTTTAACAGCACTCCTGTTATCAACCAAATTTCATTGAAAAATCGGCAGTTTGAATTTTGTATAATGAAAATCCCATATTTATTTGATGATGAAAAAGTATGACATATTCGCATAAATTGTATTTAAGTCCTTATCACCAAAAACATGCATCGCTTCAGCCACAAGTGTAACCCCACTACTCTGCATGGTACTGTCTTCATCATGTTCATTAGTATAGAATGTATAGCCATTAACTACATAAGCATTGTAAGATAATACATACACATTTGCTCATCTAGCTATCCATAAGTCGTTATGAAATTGAGTCCATATTTTCATCTAACATATTAAAAATATGGTCTTGAAACCATCCTATAAACTATCTATTATGTGTATCATATATCCATTTTTCATCCCCAGATGGATTCAAATGACTAAGAATTTTTTTGTGGGTTTGAACATATGGTTCAACGTTGAAAATATTATAAAAAACATAAAAGTGGAACTGCTTCCGATCTATAATATTTATTGTGACAACCTCTCTTCCAGAAATTCCTTCACCCTTTAGCCGCCAAGTGTGACAAGATTTTGGTAGGCCAATGATTTCCACACTAGGTAGGTATTTTTAAATAATTCAACGTCTTCCTCAACAATGTATTTCTTCTCAATAAAACCCTCTAGAGGACTTATATTTTTGACACACCCTTTCAAGATATTCATATACAGTTCAATAGGGTACATCCATCTATAATGTACATGACCACATAGTCAAATTTATCTCCCCAAATGAACCATCAAATGAACCATCATATCAATGAATGTCGGCGGGAAGAACATTTTCAATTCACATAATATGGCGACAATTTCTCTTTCCATAGTTGGCAATTTTTCTAGGTATATAAATTTGATACATATATCTTTGAATATGAAATAGAGCTTCGTTAATGTATGGTGGACATTCTTGGAAAAAATGAAACGTAAAGCTAAGGAATTAGATCTTTCATCAAAACATGGTAGTCATGTGATTTCAGACCCTTTAACTTTAAATCGCTCATTGAAACATTGTTCTTGATATTTGATGAATACCCCTCTGGAATATTTACTTCATTGACTAAGTTTCAAAACTAATATCTCTCCTACCTGGAAAGAGTGTAAGAAACAGGAGGAAGAAATGTTCGTTTTTCACCCTTCACTAGTGCCAACTCTTCTCGTATTCCCATATCAACCATGTCTAATCAATTCTTAATTTCATCCTATTTTTTTGGGAGCATTTAGAAATGTGTCTATGACACTATCACATACATTTGTTTTCAACATGCATAACATCAAGAAAATGTCTAACACACAAATAATTCCAGTATGGTAATACGAAAAAAATGATCCCTTTTTACAACTGGTTTTTGTAAGGTTTTTTGAAAATGGGTAACCAAAATTAGTATCCACATAATTTACTTCCTCAAACAACTGATCACCTATTATTGGACACAATGTTGTATGTTCTTCTAAACTTCCAATGAATGATGTCATCCAAGATCAGTACTTATGCTGTCGGGGTAGCGACCTACGATATCCTAGAAACATGGTTTTTGATGAATGTTTCAACCTAATTGACTGTGTACCTTGTTAAAAAATGGGACACCCTTGAGTTCATTTAATGCTATATCCTGAAAAATTTCTATAAGTAAAGTCATTTATCATCCTTTACAACATGGCTCTTAAAGTGAAATCTTCATTTTTTTAAGAATCATACAACGTAACACCTGAATCCCACAATAATTTTAAATCCTCTATCAATGGAGAAAAATAAACATCAATATCATTACCTAGTTGTTTTGGTCCTGATATAAGCATAGATAAAATTATGTATTTTAATTTCATGCATAACCAAGATGGAAATTTATAATTTACTAACATAACCAACCATGTACTGTGACTACTTCTTTGAGAACCAAAAGGATTCACTCCATCTATAGATAACACAAGATAAAGGTTTCTCAGCTCGTTTCCATATTCAGGATACTCATGATAAATTCTCTTCCACTGAGGAGAGTTTGCCGAGTGACGTAGTTTCCCATCTTTAATTCTTATATCTGCATTCCATGAAATTGTCTTACAGTCTCCTCACTTCCACATAGGTTCCAAAACCTTGTAATGATTGGAAAGTACCATACAAATTTCATAGGACTGGATTCATCTTTCTTGTATAGAGAAGAACCACACTTTGGGCATTCTTTAAGTGATTTGTGGTCCTACTAAACAATATACAGTCATTCGGGAAGGCATGTTTTCATTCAAAGGTCATAACAATTGAGCGTAGCATTCGTTTGGTATCATATGTTCAGCTCGGGAGCTAAATATCTTCTGGGATCATGTCATTCAGGAGAGAAAGTGGTTCCATAAAACTGGCTTCACTCCACCCATTGCCTGCTTTCAAATTATACAGCTTTAGTATAGCTGAAAATGATGTATATTTAGTGCAAACAACATACAATGACATCTTTTCACAACTCTTGAACTTATCATTTTTTTTGGGAATCACGAAGTTCATCTTCAACTGTCCTTTTCATTTACTCAATACGATCTTCATCACCATTCACATCTATAAACACATCCTCCATACATCTTCATTGTTCATGATTGTAATCATATCAGATGATCCATAAAATGTAGTGTTATCCATTCCACTACCTGCATTTGTTTTTCCCCATGTTTATTCCAACATGTATAGCTTCGATATATTCTGTGATAGATCAGGTGTTCTTCAAACTCCCCTGGACTAATTTTTCTTGAATAAAAACAGCATAAACACGGACAAAGGATTTGAGAAGGGTCATATGCATGATCATTTGCAAACTTGAAAAAATCTTTCACACCATCTTCATACTCTTTTTTCAACCTATTGGAATTCATCCATTAGGTATTCATATTCATCCTATTTGATGTAGTAATATTAATATTTAACAAAATAATTACACAAAAGTTGTTCAACTGGGGTCATCATGCAACTATTATAAATGGAACTAGCTATGGTAAAGAATACCCTTACCTCTCTATAAATTACTCAGGACCAAAGTAGATCACACCCATCCTCCAAACCACATGATCAATGAAACCAGCTATGGGAAGACCTTGCACCAGAATGTTTTATTATCCCACATGTGATCTATATGCGTTGTTGTAAACCAGTTTTTTAGTATTTCTCTAGAAACATAATGTCTCTATCCAAGAACTATGATACTAAACTAATATATGGTATGATTTTTAATAGAGTTCTTGTGGGTGGAAGGATTCATTACATGTGTTTTTATGGTTATTTGACTAGGGTTTCCATAAAGTGTCTCATAGTGTCCTCTAGTAAAATGGTTTTCTAAGATTCAGTGGAATTGCACAAGTAAGAAAGTTGTGGGGCCATTGAAATGGGTAAAGTTTGGATCGATATTCAATAGTGGAAGAACTACAACATGGAAAACAGATGGCATACCAATCATGCCAACAACCGAAAAACCATACAAACACACAATCGTGCTCACAATCACAACACCATACAAACAAAACAATCACAATTTCAGATTTTACAAAGCATACCTTATTCAATTCAGTTTCTTAATTTAGCGGTTATCACATAAATTTTAACATCCTAGGGCATTCATTCATTAGTCAGTATAGGTAAATTACAATTTTTATATTCAAATATTCAATAGGAACCAACCTACATGCAATTAATTTAGTGCGCAAACAAGGACCGCCAATGACCACAATTTTCAGCAGGACGTTTATCCCATACATTTCGCAACATAACCATAAATATCAAATAGTAATAATATGAGAACAAGAGGAAACCAATGTGTAAGATGGGAAAACTCACCGCAAATGTTTCGTTCAGCATGTGGAAGAGGTGCATTTGCAGTAGAGGAGAGGAACATGGTAGATGATATTTCCAACTGAAAATAAAACATAAAAATAGAACTCACATGTTAAATAATTTTACTGGTAAATATTGCGATTTTATTTTCCATCTATGATATCTACTTCTTGTTTATTTATTTTTATTCATATCTACTATTTTTCTAGATTTTCAACTTATGAATGGGAAATAACTTCTTATCAAGAGAAAGATCATTTTTAATTTACTCTAATTTAGTGGTAAAATATTCTATATTAATTTTATTTTTTTACCAAGGGATCATTGTTATCTCATATGGATCATGAAAGCCTCTTAGGTTAGTGGAAATTCAGGTCAGTTGTTGGTTATGATACCAGCCTGGGCCGTATCATTAAATTTCCAATTGTAATTGACCCATGTCCATTTAAATATAGGATTGGGGGGGGGGGGGGTCAAACACAAATATATAGATGGAATAGGAGAGGTAAAAATTATCATAGGATCTCCAATACAAGTGATGAAATATGAAACATACACCGGGTGAGGGAGAACGACCCAAGAGGAGAGGATGGGAAGGTTAGCATAGCGCAAATGGTTTTTGGATGACAATAGGAGAAAATCTAGTAAAACATAAAAGGTTTAAAGGGGAAGGGGGTGGGTTGTCTAGGGGGAGGGGGTGGGGGTGTAGGGGCATGGGGGGGGGGGGGTGCAGGGGTGTGGGGGAGGGGGATGTGGGTTTTCCAGGGGGGTGCCCACTATAAAACGACCATTAGGGATCCTAAAGAGTGAATTATATGGGGAGAAATTATGGGGAAGAGGGGTTTGGGTGATGAGTTCGAGTGAATAATAAAGAATAGGGGAAAATCATTAAAAATACTAAAAAAGTCTCTTTTCAATTCAAGAATAGGGTACATTATGGTGTAGCCTAAGGGTCTATTGCATAGTTCACCCTATAATGTCACATTGTTGAATTACCACAATGTATACACTGAAACACTCATCACCTAGGAAGAACCATCAAATCTTGATCATGAATTGGGATGTGACTATATGCCTCATGGAATAACATCCACCCCCAAAAAATAGTATGGAGGGCATAACAAAGCCAACCCCCCACATGATCCAAACCATTAACATAAGGCGAGTCCCATGGATAAACTCACATACATAATTGATGACCTAAATAGGAATAACCAATCTCACCTCTAACACAATCTAAATCACTAATACAAGGTATTTTGCATGGATAATAATATATACTAGAAGAGGATTGTGAGGAGAAGAAGGAGGATGATGATGAGGGGGAGGAGGTCTTGTGGACAATAGGAATCTGTGCGCTGTAGAGGAGGCCTCTGGGACAGTCATCAGTTGTGGAGGGCACACTAGAGCAGGCCACGTCGAAAAGGGGACCATACAAGGAAGAGGATGAGAAGGAGGTGGAGGAGGAAGAGGAGGAGGAGGAGGCGGCCGCGACAGAGGAGGATGAGTCGGCAGCCGTAGGAGGAGGAGGAGGAGGAGGAGGAGGAGGTAGTGGCAGTGGAGGAGGAGGAGAAGTAGGATTAAGGAAAAGGAGGAGGAGATGGCAGTGGTGGAGGAGGAGGAGGAGGATGGTCGTAGAGGAGGAGTAGGAAAAGGCAGCGGCTGTGGAGGAGAAGAAGTGGGCATCATTTCCCAACACTAAGGTATAATTTCCATAGTCATGGGCTCACCATAGAATGGGTATATCATCCCTCAAATGCATTCCTTTAAGATATCAATATTATTTGGAAGTGCATCTCAAAAAATTTGAATATTTCATAATTGGTATAGCATCTAGGATCACATTATTATATGGTAAGTGGGAAATGAAACTCATAAAACACATCATAGTATCACATCAAGTATATCATACAATTCTTTAGGCTTATTCAACATAAATTTTCATATCATCTCAGTACATAGGCCATGTTGGAGTGATTTGGTAGGCCATCTCACACCCAAACAAAGATATTAATCAAGGGGAATCACTTCCATCACATTAAATAGAATTACCAATGGTAATAGTGTCCTATAGTATATAAAAAACATTAAATGGAATAATAAAAATCATAGAAAATACTAAATAACCCATAACCCGGTTTTCCTGACATATGACTCAATAAAAGTTTAAGATTAGTTGATCCACATATGCCAAACCCATATCCAAATCCAAAACTAGGCTATAAAACACTTTGATATTACAGGTCAGAAGGGGGAGTAACATACACCCCATAAGTTAGTCAAATAAGTCAAATATTCTACGAGGAAACACTATGTTCCATTTGGGTCAAGGTTCACCCTGAACTCACATAATCCACACATATCTTATTCAAGGGAGGCTAAGGGAACCTATTTCGTTCCCTCTATGTTATTCTCTGCCAAGGAGGAATACCTATTTGTTATATAGAACATAATTACCATTAATTTAATTTTCAAACATGGAAGATATGGTCTATTGAATCACTCTACATCACATGTAAGGATAGAACATAGCCCAAAAAGAACTTACCTACTCTTAGGTGGTGAATTAAAAAAATCTACTAAAAAACTCAAAATGGAATCTCTCAATTATACACTTATCCCATATATAGGCTCAAAAAAAGACACTTAATAAAGGTCATAGGAATCATAGTATAAATCAAGGGATTCCCCCAAGGGATCTTGAATGTAATGTTCAACGTATTTTAATTTATTCCAACAACCCCTGATGGTTGTGGAATTAAGGCATAATACTCAGAGGGTCCATAACATCTCTAGATGTTTTTCCCAATTCATATGGTCAAGGAAAAAAATTTGAGTTGATATAATACCAACTACACAAGGGTGGAAAGACTACATATCACACAATGCATGAAACAATACATAAAACATTAGTAATGGTTTAAAATGACCAACCTCAATGTGAAGTTGACCCCTTAACATATGGTCAACCACCATATCCTAAGATCATCAAGTATTAATCAAGTTCCATCATCCTTTTTCAAAACACATGAGGAGGCGATTGTAACAGAGGAGGATGATTTGGCGGCCGAAGGAAGAGGAGGAGGAGGCAGCGACGGCGGAGGAGAAGCAGGGTTGCGGTGGAGGAGGGATCGCGGGGGAGGAGTAGGATAAGGAAGCGACAGAAAAGGAGGATGAGGAATGTCATTGTAGAGGAGGAAAAGGTAGCATTGAAAGAGGAGGAGGAGGAGGAGGAGGAGGGGTCACGATGGAGAAGGGGTCACGGTGCAGGGTTCAGCTTTCGTGAAGGCTTGAACAGGTTCATAAGAGGAGGGTCCTATTAGGGTTATTTTATAAAAAAAGTTGGAAGATTTATATGCACTAGTTAAAAGTGATGATAAAGGTTTGTTTTATCAGTGATAAAATAAAAGTGCTGATAAAACAAACCTTTATCAGCACTTTCTCTGCGCTGATAAAACACATATTTATCAGCCGTAAAATTATAGCGTTGATAAATACTTATTTTATATGTACTTTTTATAGATGATAAATATAAATATAATAATTTTATATAAATTAATAATAAAAACTTTTATTAGAAATAAAAATAGTGCTGATAAATGTACACTTTATAAGTGTTAAAAATGCACTGATAAAGGGCACACTTTTTTCTGTGCTTATTTTAGTGTTGATAATGTGTAAAATTATAAGTGCTTTTAGCTAGCGCTTATAAAGGCCCACCCATTTATCAGCTATTTTTTCTTAGCACTGATAAAGGGTAACGTTTCCCTTGTCTTTTTTGTGGTAGTGAATGAATGCAGAGAATCTTCTACGACACCGACGCGCTTTGATGAACGGGACCCGAGAGCATCAAATGCCAATATAACTTGAATCCCCACGGATGGATCACTTAAATGATGAACTCCAACAATGTAGGGGGTTGTTTTTGTTTTAAGATTCCCTATTCTTTATTCTAAATGATGAATTTGGATCAACCCATGAATAGGTTGATCTGATAATCTATCATTCTTGAAGGAGGGTATTTTCTTGGGGTTTTGTGCCGGGATTATTTGATTAATTGTGATAGAACTTCAAAACCTTATCCCATGTTTCTATAGCTCTTAGGCAGAGGGAAGGTTCCAAAATGAACATAACCCAGTCCCCTTCTTATTGTGATTTTCTATGTTTTCTTTAATGGATACATCTTCAAAATGGTAGCAAGGAGGATTCGAGGACATTGCATGGAATATGGAATCCCCCGGAGGCCATAGCTGCAAGCGGCGCGAAGAACAGATCACTAAAGCGGACCCGATGGTCCGCAGAACAACTCGCTGACATGCCAAAATAGTGAACCGAAAGAAGTGTTGTGCCATGATGGTGCCCTCGAAGAAGCAACACACCATGATGGCACGCCAAAAGAAGTGACGCGGCCGGCTCAGGCCGTAGCGGTGCGGTAAGAACCACCAACCTCCATGCCGACAGCTGGCGGCGGGAGGACTCGGCCACCCGACCACATCAAAGGAACCACATACGCATCACCACAACTCATTGCATGTTGCAAGCAAATGATCAATTGACTGTGGTAGAGGAGGTGTCCCTATGGATGACCCACGAGGCAGGGGGAGGTAGACACGACTTCTAGGAACGTCCCGACCAGGTAAGAGCTAGCCAACCCATGGTGGGCCGGGCAGGGTGTGGACCAGACCAGGGGCTGGACCTCCCCCATCAGGTCGTACCAGACCAGAAAAAAATGAGGCTGGGCCAGATTTGGGTCAGTTTGGTGGACCAGGGTCGGGTTAGACCTGACCTTGACCCAACCGACCCCTTTTCTAAAAAATGCAAATATCTTTCAAATCGATTGTCATATTGACGAGTCGTTTGCGGCGTTGGAACCCTCGCGACAAGGTGGATATTTCAGTATACTATTTGGAGTCTTTCATGGAAGTTGATATATGAAGAATGGATTGAGGATCAGTTCTCCCAAAATTAATCGCACTACGTGTGAAGAACCTACGGATGAATGAGGCATAAAGACTACTGACAAGTTACCCTTTGTGGACCAGTTACGATGGCCTAGTAAGAAGTGACTCTGTGTGACCTAGAAGGCCCATGGTGGGGAGCAGCTCTGTGTAACCCAGTAGACCCATGGTACTCGACAGGAGGATTAACTCAGTATGATTCCTAAGGTGGGATACAACTCTATGTGACTTGATATACCCATGGTGGGGAGTGGATCTGTGTGACCGAACATACCCAAGGTACTAATCAGAAATGAGTACCACAAAAATCCAACATTAAGGGTAGGTGGCTCTGTGTGACTCTACAGACCCATAGGGAGGAGTGGCTCTGTGTGACCTGACATACCCATGACACTCATTCGGGAGGAGTAATCCAGCAACCCAAGGTGTTCAGTGATATGACTGATGGTATTACTTTCCTTACTCTAGATTATACATGGTGTGATCCATCTTGCTTTGTGATCATGCTTTGTGATCATGATTCCAAGTTTTCTTGTGGATTTATTTGTTGTATTTCCTTGTTGGTTTGAGGTCCCTACTAATTATTTTTTTCTAACCCCTGTACGGGCTTTTCCCGCACGTGTTGTGACTGGTGCAGATGACAAAAGACTTGGAAAAGGACTTGGTGGCCCAGGACCAAGTGGTTCCCAATGTGATCAGGCTGGTAGTACATGCTTCTATGGCTTCCGGCAACAACTCTATACTTAACCATGAAGTGGGGTTTTTAGCGGATGACTTTCCATGTATCTAGTACTTTATCTTGTTGCAGTTTTATTTTGTTGGGTTTTATTCTGGCCCATTTAATTTCAATTGTAACTTTACACTTATTGGTTGTTTAGTATCATGTATGTTCGATTCTATAGTTTTCTTAGGAAATGGTTGTATGTGAGTGTGTATAAGTACTCAAGAAAATTCCTCTCACTTACAGGTTGAAATCTTCGGCGCTAGTCGCCTACCCCTGGCCTTTGGAAGGCATGTTCAGTGGAGTCACAACACGGGCCCCAGGGGACAGGTTGTGACATGGTCCTAATAGTATTGTTTCCCTGATCTCAACCAAACATAGAGGATACCAATAGGGATTGCTGTTGAATTCCTTGAATGGATCCAACAGTATCATGTCCAACTAGTACACATCTTACCATGTTTGAATTGTTCATTTAGACTATCCATCTAATTGAGTTTGATATGTCATATTCTTGGTAAATTTTATACGAAAATTTTATTTTTGTTCCCACTAAATCTGAGTTGTAGAATGATGATCTCAACCAGAGATGATTGAAATTATTATTCTATAATATTTTACCAATTCCCATATATAGAATTTCAATGTCATATGTTGTGTTGGATTAATGAAATAGAATAAAGTGGGATGTCTCTTTGAACCATTCCACAATCAAACTAATAAAATAATTCTTCAAAATAGCTATTAGTAAACATGTTACAAAGTATATTGTGATTTTCTCAAATGTTTATATGGTTATAGGTAATGATTGAAACATTCCAAATGGTCATTTATGATCACCACTGAAAAGTTGAAAAGTTTCTCCTTTTTAATCAAAATCAATAACATTTCATTACATACATGTCCACAAAAAATGGGTTCTAAGATTATTGTACCAAATTTTTCTGCCTAAGTGAAATGATCATTTTTAATAAAGACAAGTATAAAGGAATTGTTCTAGAAAAGACTGCTGAATGAAAACTTGATACTGAAAAAGAGAAAAAGTGTTCTAATATAGTTTCTATCGTTAAAATTCCTCCAAAACATTATGTTTTTATATAATGGTAAGGAAACCATAATCCTATCTATGAGTAACCTTAACTTTTTCAAACCTGGAAGGAACGAGATTCATCAAATTGAAAATAGAAACTTCATTCTACTCAGTATAATAAAAATGAATATCTTCTATGGCACTCATCAATATCTACTGATCCTTAGCTATTTTGACATATTGGTTGTAATAAATTTGGTTTAATGTATTTTCTAGGGGATTACATTTTCTAGGTGTTTAAATCAATAACAATTTGACCATATGGAAATGTTCCAACCATATCCAGTGTCTCAAGTTCTAATCATATATCAATAATATATCTTTCTCACTTTTATCAACTTTGAAATTATTTAATTTCTCACTAAATAGATAATGATTCCATGCCTTCATATCACAAATCACAAAAAATAATTCCAACTCATAGATTAGATAGATATTTCCAAAATTACCCACATTTCGTGATCTATAAAACACTATATGATAACTTTATTTGATAACATGGCTGATTCTACATCCAGGTGCATCGAAATAATCTACCAAACCCATATCATGTACTAGAAAAACAGTTATTGGTGTATATGTAACCATATAGTTATGATCCAAAATTTATCATTTTCCATCCTCACTCTTGTCAAATTGAGTTTCTATTCTTATGATTTTTTTCCTAGAAGATACAAGTAACGAGAATTTAGGAATAAATAAATGAGAGTAACACATTAATTCATAAAATAAGTGTATCTCAAATACATTATTTAATGGTTATTGAGTGACAACAACTTCTCTCTTTCTAGTGTATACTAATATCATATTATCATAAATAACCTATCTAAGGAAGTGAAATTCATATATCAAGAAATATTATTTATAGTACCTTGTATATAATTTATTCTCTCACAAATTTCTCAACACATTATCCAAATTTTCTTCATTTTCACTATGATTTTGCGAATATAGCAGAATCTCATCAAAAAAATCCACAACTAAAGTGTCTAGGTACTACTAAATGATAGTATTCATAAATTCCATGAAAAATACAAGTTAATTTGTAAGATGATTGGTCATGAACACATATTCATAGTGAACATAGTGACTCCAAAATGTTTTCACTATAATATATTCTCTCATATTCTAGAGTTTGTGATACCCTGAGTGTAGATCAATTATGGAGGACCACTGGGCTCCTTTCAGTTGATAAAAAATACATCAATATGATGTAGGGAATGCTTTTTCTCAATCATAACATTATTTTTATTTTGATTGCCAAAACATAGTTATACCAACCCACCTATCAAGTTGAGAAAATTATGGGAGAATACTAAGGCGATATACTCAGTCTAATGAACAATTTACTTTAAAATTTCAAAAATTGGATTTTGAAGACCTTTAATTCCATTGGTTTCATTCTATATGATAAAAGTGAAATAGTATATTTTCCTAGAAGAAGATCAACAAGAAAATTCCACACCCCTTTCTAGAGTAAAAACATTGAAATATTGGGGTTTTTTTTAAAATCAATCCAATATGGTGGGAAAATTCATAGTCTCAATTATGTCATTAGTCTCTATAGTGATTGATATGAATTTATAAGAGACCATTCTAAAAATCAGTGATAATGGTCATTCCATTCATCTATAACATACTAATATTCATTAAAGAGATCCTAGAACACCTTAAGAGATGTAATAATTACACATCACACATAAAAATTGATATGAACCTTGAATGTGAATAAGAAATCCATTACCATTATCAAATCAAAGACATCTATGTAAAAAATAGAACTGTCCCAATAAAACTGGAAACAATAATTTTTATATAATATAATGAATATTTAACTCCCAAATATTATTGCTTCAAAAGAGGTGTATAGATACTAAAAAGGTGTCAAATTTTATCATTATGTAAATCTATTTGATTAAAAACATGAAATGTAATAAAAGAGAGGGATGAAACAAATTCAAATAAAACTTTAATAAGAGTCTAGTTTATAAGAATAGTACCACTTATAGTAAAGGACTAGATTGTCCTTCCAAGGTCATTATCGCAGCACTATAAAACTGCTTACTCCCATACCCTTATTCCTTGTATCCCTATTGTAGTTTCATTGACTTGGAATTTATTTGTGTTCTTAGAATCACATTATTTTACAAGGTTCTAAGGATGATAATTGTTCTGATGCGATCATATTTTCAAATAATATGTCATCTTATAAAAATGAAATGTATTACAAATAGATAAAATTATATTATTATGGAAATAACAGTAGATATTTCTTATCTAAATATAGTTATTAAATTACTTGGGTGGTGTCTCACAATATCACTTCATAAGCTCAAATTAAACACATTAGAAAAACACAACATTTTTTTTGGTCATGGAAGAATGTTATCTGGTACATTTATTTTATTGTTTTATTCTTAATCTACATGGATGTAGGTGTCCCCATTTCTCGTTTTTTTGCATTATAGTTCCTAAATATTCCCATAGAGATAGAAGAACTTCTACTATTTAGATTCTATGTAATGTCTCTTTCCAAACTTTCAATCTATTAACTATAAAAGATAATGAATAATATAGACAATAACAATCTTTTAATGAATTTTAATTAACATGCTAAAATAAAATATGAGTCCCTTTTGGGACACATAATCAGATAATTTTGGGAAACTTCAATGTTATAAACATATCCATATATTATTTCCCTAATATATAATCATTCTTGAGGCTAATTAAAATTTTCATTCTGGCTATCTTGATGGTTTATAGGTATATTTTTTGATGAAAATTTATTCCAATACCCCTAGATAAATCCTTGGTCAAATTTATCTTATATAGATAAATCCCATCATTGATACAAATTATCATACAAAATATAAACTAGAAACATGATCATTAGTTCTATCAAGGTTATTGGGGGTATTGATGATTAAATTATTTATATTAAACCAAAATTACAACTTTTACGGTTCAAAATCCCTTTAAGGAACTGGCGTAATATATATATGATGTTTCATATAATGAGCCAACTATTGAGGTTGTGTATTTTTATTTCCATTATCAACAACTTGCAAATCTTGGGCAATGGTATGAGAAATATATTGGTTTACATTTAGATCAGGTGTAACTATGTTTTCTATAGCCACTTCTTGTGGGTTTATATGTTATCTAATTTCTTAACAAAACACCACTTTTTTTATCATTGAATAGTAAATTGAGGGATTATAATATTCCATATCATAATAAGAAACGGTCATTTGAACCAGTTTACAAATATCATCAAGAAGAATGTGATTTGTGAAGAGATTTTGTGATGTATCAGTACTAATTCATCATGTGCTACACTCATTGGATAAACCCATGATGATGATATGAAAATAGACCGATAAGTTTTGTAGAACATTTTTTGTACTCAGAACATTATATTAAATGTATTTTCAGTGAAAATATGTTTTTTAAATATTATAGTTATATAAATTTTTTGTTATGAGATCTCCCATCTCCTTACTACCATCCAATGATGAAATACAGACAATTGATAATTCTGTTCAGAAAATCAACACCCAACCCATTTTCTTGGGTTGGTTTAGAGGTTAAACAAACCATATGTATCATCCCTATGAAACCAATGTGTGGAAATAAATTCAAATGTCTTACCTAGACATTAAGGAATGATTTTACTTTTTCAGATAATGAAACACGTGAATAAAAAATATAGACATCCAAAACAAAAATAAGATGAATGAGAATAAAAAATATTAATCTTATGAAAAAATAATAAAATTCAAATTTTATATTAGTAGTGATAAATTATAACAAGGCATCATAAGAAAACTGAAGGACATCCTGATGAAAAAACACCAAAGTGGAACAACTCTAATCACTCCCAAAGAGGAGTCTTTTACCCAATCACCATCCTTACAAAGCATCATTTTTATGAAACAATAGTGAAATATGATACATTTACTCAACCTATTTTTTGATTAATAACTTTTTCATGCACACTAAAGTCCATATACAGGGGGTGAGTAATAAATCCTAGTATATTTTCCTAAAGAAATTTCCCAATGGATGCTACTATGATAAGAAAACCATATATCATAGTTAAAAATGCAGTTTTTGAAAAAGATAGACACATCATGAGCATTTATCTTATAAAACCAATTTAAAACTAGAGGAAGAATAATTTATCATTTAATACAACTTTGAATACGAAGACCATATCCATACACTCATAGACACATACTTGCTAGGTGATAGTTCTATGTTAATGATGAATTAAATGTTAATCCAACAAGTCTCTATTAGGTGACCATTATTTGGGAACCTCTACTTTGGAAATACACCCCTATTTCAAGGTCATGTACAATACAAATGACAACATGTAAAACATGTATTAAATGTTCGCATATCAATTAATTATAGTAAAATTAATCAACCCTATTAAATCATTTTATCAAACAACTTTCTTATATTAAAAAAAACAAATTTCAAAATAATAAATCAATGGTGTTGTCAAAAAGATATTCAATTTTTATTGTCCCCAAATAATAAACCATAAAGGGTTTTCTTGTAATGAATAATTAAATATTTAATTTATAAATAGTAGAAAAATCATCAATAGTACTATAATAAATTTTATAGATTAAGTAGAGAAGAGGGATACTCCACGTACCACTCAATGGGATACAAAAACAATGAATGGAACAACAAAAACTATAAATCTGGTGCTGAGACTAATTTTCTTCAATAGATCCAATCAAGATCTCTTAAAAACACATCATAGATCATAGATATATACATTATTGATTATATAAAATGTAATGTTTAAGATTAGATGACAAAATATAAAGAGAAATATGAAAAATTTAGTCTTACCATTTATTATAATGTTCCAACACACTTAGATCCATCCAAATGTGCTTCTTTGTCAAAGGTATCCACCAAAAATTATTAGGAGAGATTTGGAGTTTCAAATACAAATAGGATATGTGGAAAGTTATTTAGTGGGTAAAAAATAAACTAATATATAATAATAAATTCTTTAAATTCACATTTCATAGCGAGGATTCATGGTTTAGGAAACTGCGAACTAACTGTGTGCATGCCACATCCTCAAAGACCCCCCACATGGTTGGTTCACTCCATTTGATAAATCCATCACTAACCATGTTCTATACCTTTTTCCCTATAAGTTATTCATATATCCATCCACATAGTTTTAAAAAACCTTTTTATATTAATGTGTACCATTTTATTCACCTAAACCTATTGGACAATTCCCTAGAAAAAATGATGTGGATTCCCCTAACCATGATCAAACCATGCCCCTATATAGACACTTCTAAAACCCAAAAGTATCTATAAACTCCCAAAACAAAACTAAGGGATCATATAACCTCAAAATAAAAAAAATTGGTAATATACTTAATACTTGTGGTGCTATAACAATATTCTTATAAAGGGTTAGAATATAACAACCTAGTTATTTAGAATATATACATACATATATATTATGTTTTTGATAGCCTGTTTTACACACAACTCTAATCTTAAATGATCTATGATTGAAATCATATATTATATATAACTTTATTTGTTGATTATTAGGAATGAATAGGGGTACCCAAATTATCAAATATATGAATATAAAATCCCCATTATAGAAATTTATTAAACACTTTCTAGAAAAACGATTTCTTCATTTGAAATTTAATGAATAAAATAATTTAATGTTAAATTATATTTATTTTAAGATAAGGTATTTTTCTATATGTTATGATTCCTGATCATTGTAAAAATTGATTTCAGTGATTCATATTTTAATTTAACAAATAATAATTCATTCAATGGTTATCAATTTACTATAAATAATGTAAAAACCATTTAATTGTAAATGGTACATTTTTTAGAGTGCTAGTTTTAGCTACAAAATATATTTCTATATTTAAAAATTAAAATGAAGCCTATTGATTAATTATTTTAATTTGAAAATTATATATTCAATTAATTAAATATAATTAATCAAATAATGATTACTAAGAAGTTAATTAGTGTAATATCATTTTATGCTTTAAAAATAATTTATTAGAAGCATATTTGGATGCATTTTATGAAATTATTTTTATATTAATTTATGAAACTAATTGGAATTGAATTTTATAAAACGGTTTCCTATTTGAAAATAGAATGTATGCCTTTTTAATTGTATAATTTTACTTCTAGTCATAATGAATTGTAAGTGAGGTAAAAATTCATTAATATGGTAAAGGTTAAAAGGGTTTAGGTGTGGTTAAACTAAAGAGATATGGCCCAAAATAAAATTAAACATGTATAAATGATATTTATTAAATGGATGTCAACCATATATCATACCATATTCTATATTTATCCATTTTCAAGCAACTTGACCCTGAATGTGACCATATATTATTTTAGCGTTTTGACTAATTACAAGTATACCACTCTCCTCAATTATAAACGGGCTTCTCTTATCCACTCTTCATCACAAATACTCATGTTAAACTCATAATAAAGTCTTACTAAATATCTTTTCAACTTCCACATACATGTTCAATAGGTTTTATTCTTATTAAAATACCATGATGTTTCTCAAAGATGTGGTAAAACTCATAAAGGAGTTCTTTCTTGTTTATTTCAACTTCTACCTCCATTAAACCTATCATAAAAAATTGGTATAATAAGATAATTGTCAATAATACACATAAATTTAATTATGTTTATGGTACACAACTTTTTAATCTAATTTTCATTCATGTGGGAAATGAAAACATCATACATGTGTATATGTAGATTACCACATCCATAAAGAGATGTTTATTGTTTTTCATCACCACATATCATGGATAATCATATAGATATATTTATTGAAAATATATGATATTTATGAAATAATAATGATTTTATAATGTTGTACCATTATTTTAATCTCTTTAGTGATATCAATTGAAAAATGAAAACATTACTCCTATATACATACATACTAGTATATCCACAAATGGATGTAATTTATTTTTCATTACTTCACTATATTAATGGTTACACAAAATTATATAATGAATAAATATTATATTTGTGAAATTATTTTGATTCAAAATACGATGATACCATGAACATTATGCAAGGTCTTGAACTTTCAACCCAAAACATACATGGAAAACAACACTGTTTTCCCCAAAAAATGATTTAAAAAAATATTTTTTAACAATAGGGAAATTTTAAATTATAAAGGAATGATATATGGTAATATATATATATATATGATTAATGTTATATAATTTATTTATAATAAATATATTTTTTATTTTATAGGAATTTTGAATGCATAAGGTGAATGATGGGGCTTTAGGAAAGGATTTTTGTTACAAAATCATTTCTATTTAGGATAATATATGTTAAATACACATTTAAGGAAATTATTTGGCCCTAAAATGTTATACCACATGTATTTTCTCCTAATTAATATATTTCCATGGTCTTAATTTTTTTCCTTTCACTATCCTTTATTTTCTATATCAATTGACCATGAAACTATTTTTTATGAAAATTCGATCACATTTATCATCTTCGGTTAGTGAAATTTTTATTCCATTTTAATGTAAGTATATATATATTTATCTACAGATGAATTGTTTTAATTTTTTATTTTCACTACCACTTAATTTAACCATAGAGTTGTATATTTTTTATTTTTAAATGTTTTCCAAAAAAAATTGTTTCTATGTTTTTATAGATCTATAAAATGATTTTTTCCTTTTATGTGTATGAAATGAATGGATTTTTATGATTTTGTTTTCTACCTTATTCATGAAATGTAATTTATATATTTATAATGGTTTTCAAAGAAAATTACATCTCCATTATTATTTAAATTTTTAGTTTCATAATTTACCAACCAAAAATGGATGTTTTCTATTAATTTTCAATGTGTATATTAAATTATCATATAAAAGATATTTTTAATATAAGTAATCATCCATTTATATTTTTATGCTTCATTGGGGATATTATATTGTGATATAATCCCCTTTATTTATATGGATGTCTTGTGATGATGATGGTTTAAGGATGGTTCTATGAAACTTATTAATTTCAATGTGGATAATTATGTTATGATGAAATATTTTTGAAACCCATTTTATTTCCATAGTTAATACAATGATTAATATTTTAATGATATTATGTGACACTTATTTATATTTTTATTTATACGATGGGTGTGACCATAATTATATACCCCTATAATAAATTAAATAAATATTTATATCTCATGAGATGATATGAATTTGAATGGGGAGTGAAACCAATATATTAAGGGACTTTTTATACTATGATAGTCTTGATATTGAGCCTTGTCTAAAGAAATATATAATGGTTGTGAAACCAATACACTAAAGGAATTTATCCAATAATATTGGAATTGCATTGATCACTGAATATTGAGATGAATTTTCATAATTATATAAATTTCATAATGTTTTTTCTTATTATTATGATATATTCACATGGATTTGGTGTTATTATTTAGGATTCCAAAATCTTGTAAATTATGTAATTATTTAGGAAAAATCCATTTTCCATGACTCGTGATTAATAATCTCTGACCAATTGAGTATGACATTCATTAGTTATGATCATGTTAACATATAACAATTGTTATCTAATGGTAAGTTCTTATCATTTATTAATATATCTTATGCCTACCATTACTGAGAATCTAAGCTCACCCTTTCTTATATTTCCATTATCCAATGTTATAAAGAAAGGTTAAAAATAGGATATGTTCAAGAAAGGTGTTATATGAGATGAAATTTGTTAGAGATATGGATTCCCTTTCCTAAAATCATTTAATTATGTATCAAATCTTCAAAGTTATTTAACCATTATGGTTATGTGGTGTGTATTATTATATGATGTATTGAATATTAATATAAAATGATATTATATTTATTTTTTTAATTCTTGGGTCACCTTAGTTTACCCAATTCAAACATAGGAATAGGTAAACATAAAGAATGATCCTTTTATATTCTCCACCCACAAAAAGTATTACTTCACTCAGTGCATTAAACTGACTTGAATATCCTTACTTCAGATCATAGGGGTTCAAAAAGACATCTATCCTTGTTAGTATCCCTTATTTATCACACTTACTAATCCTAATTGATACTGTTTCCCAATAAAAACCTCAAAACTCACATTTTCCTAACTAAAAACTCCATCCTATCTCTCTACCTTCATATCTAACACCAAATATTCATGAACTTCTACCTCCATATCTATCACTCATAGGATAGAAATTATAGATGAGAGGTAATGACCCCAGAATACCACCAATAATTTTTTATGGGTTGGATACTAGCTACGATGGTTTGTATATATCACATATATGGGAGGTAGTACCCCATAAATATTTATGGTGAAAGAGATAAAATAAAAACAACCTATCAAATTCATATCTTATTTGAAAGATAAATCATCCAAATACAATACATGATCATCATGATAAATAAATTTCAAGAAATAAAATTGAAATAAATGAAAAAAATACTTAAATAAACCCTAAATAGTGACCAAAAAGTTAAAACAACTCCTAAACCACTCTTTGAAATATAAATTTCAAGCTCATCAGGAAAAACTCTTGATGAAATGAAAAAATTATATATATAGGGTATTCAATAAATGTATACTCATTTGGATCATACCTGAAACCTATAATAAAAAATATTAAATAAGAGAACTAAAGCCTTGTTACTAAATTAGGCAACAAAAATCATCACCGAAATAGGTATGTTTTTCTTTCCCATCCATGGTGCGGACCACTCACCAAATATCTGAAATATATAAACCATTTCTTATCCAAATAATTCAAATATATGTAATGTAACCCCACTTCTACTTCCCCACTTTTAATTACTCTCACACCTAGTGACCCATGTCCAATACATGTCCCTACCATAAGTAATCTTTTACATCATGCAATCACATAATAGATATTTTTGAATCCTATACAACCTAACACCTCTTCATAATTATATCCCATTAGTAATAAAGTGTATTAATGGTATAAATTACAACCTATAAAATTTAATTATATGTCAATCCATCATAACCCATGAAAAAACATCCATGGGAATCTACAGACACCATGAAAAGAAACTACTATGTTCTATACCTCAATATATCACACTATGTAGATAAATTTATAGAAAAATCTGAGCTATCACTTATAAGGTTGGAACAAACCCTATACCCAAATACATTATAGACAAAGATATGACTACTCACCTAAATCCCAAGGTGGGTCAGAGGTGGGGGAGAAGTCATCCATCCATTCCCCCACCATCCAGGAAATTGTGGAAAACACTCCCCAAAACATTTGGGTGTTGGGTTCCATGCGAATACTTGTGGATCAACATATAAAATTGAAAATGTGAATAATATCATGTATAATGATACTAATGGAAACTTACTAGCCTTAATCACATTGTCACCATCATCACACAATAACATATTATTCCACCACTATGGTCTAGATCTAAAACACCATAAAAAAACCATGTTCTATATTAATTAATTAATTAATATTTTTATATATGCATTTTCATTAGATTAACTTTTTAATAATTTTAGGAATGTGTAGATGAATATATTACTATTCTCTATATTTTGAATTATTTCATCATCATCTATGAATACCACATACTAAAGCGATTATTTTATTATTTCAATTGTCAATACATAAACATATAGGTACTCTAAGACTATTCTTATACAACCACATTAAGGGCACAATTTTCATGTATAGAGTCAATCTACTTTAAGAATTTATAAACTAATCATAAAGATAACATGAGTAAATCTATCCATAAATAAATAATCAAGCATGATAAAAATTATATTATGAGAAATAATTTTTTTTAATCATGTTTGATTATTGATTTATGGTTAGATTTACTAATGTTATCTTTATGATTAATTTCAAAATTATTTAAGTAGTTTGACTTTATGCATGAAAATTGCGCCCTTAATGTGGTTGTATAAGAATAGTCCTAGAGTACCCATATGATTATGAATTGAAAATTAAAATATTAAAATAATGGGGTTATTTGGTGGTATTCATAGATGATGATTAAATACTTCAGAATATAAAGAAGAGTAATAGAGTCATCGACATGAGGGAAATATGATATTTTAAAATATGCAGATATATAACCAACCAAGATAAATAACCTATATTAATTACATATTTAAACTAATTCCATTTAATTCTCTTTAAAATAAATTTTTAAAACTCTTAAATTTTTTATCAGTGAAATATTTAATGCGATTTCTTCAAAAAAAAATTAAACCTTTATTTTTTATAATTATTTCCCTTAAAATCATGAAATAAATATTATAGGTTGAACAAATATTAGTATCTTTATTTCTAGAAAAATCTTTCCACCCTTACAAATCATATAAACATTTTAGTAATTATAAACAGGCTTACCCTTATATAGTTCATGTTCTAAGGGAAACATTAATAAGAACATGATATTCATCATGCAACATTTAGAAATTGGGTGTTACCCTTTTTCAAACAATAATGAAATCACACTACCCTTATATATCAATGAATCTACCCTTAAAAAACTATAATTAAATCAATTCTATATTTAATCAATGAATATGATTTTTCTACTACCCTTACATAATGAAACAAAAACCCATGCAACCTTTATGTAATGTTTAAATAAAATAATTTTCCCTTAAACAACTATAAGTCCCTACCCAAGGGTTAAAATAACATTTAAAAAAAATTATATTCCATTACATAATGTTATGAAAAATATCCATTTTAATTTTATTATGTAAATCCATAGAATAATTTAATTATTACACTTCATTTGATAAATCCAAAAAAAGTTCTAAAAATTATTATTTTTATATTATTAATAATTATTAGTATGGGAAATTAAAATTATCTTATTTCTTTAAAAATATTATTCTTTCTTAATCATGTGATATCATCAAATTTTTCCTTAAATTTATTTCCAAGTTATTATGTAATACATTTTCATGTTTATTTCATAAAAAACATCCAATTTTATCAAAATAAATCTTCTTTTTGTTATATAAATAGATTTTTATCATATTAAGGTTAATCATACATTTTTAGGAAAATAAATATAATAATTATTCAATCACACTTTCACTTAAAATTTGGGTGATGTTTCAGATCTCCTGCATGTAAAAAACATCAAAGAATATAGTACACCCAAAAAAGAGGAGAGAGGAAGATATTTATAACCTTTGAAACCTCATTAAAGGGGTTTATATCAGTTTAATATTTCTCAAAACAATACAAGGAAACCATTTTATCATCCATGTTTGATAGAAATGAAGAATGGATCGACATGAGGGAAATATTCTATTTTAAAATACACCGATATATAAAAAACCAAGATAACTAACCTATATTAAATGCAGATTTAAATTGGTTCCATTTAATTATCTTTCAAATTACTTTTTAAAACTTTTAAATTTGAGGTAGGGTAAATATTTACTATAATTTATTCAAAAAAATTAAATCCTTCCCTTTTTATCATTATTTCCCTTTAAATCATAAAATAAATATTGTAGGTTGAACAAGTATTAGTTGCTTTGTTTCTAGGAAAATCCTCCCACCCTTATGCATCATATGAACATTTTGGAATGGTAAATAGGCCTACCCTAATATAGTTCATTTTCTGAGGGAAACATTAAGGAGAACATGCTAACCATCTTGTAATATTTAGAAATCAGGCGTTACCCTTATGCAAACTAAAAGAAACCAAACTACCCTTATATATCAATGCATCTACCCTTACACAAATATAATTAAATAAAATTTATCTTTACATAATTAATATGATTTTTTTACTACCCTTACGTAATGAAACAAAAAACCCTGCTACCTTTATGTAATGTTTAAATAAAATAATGTACACTTACACATCTATAAGTCCCTACACAAGGGTTAAAATTACATTTTAAAATATTCGATTCCATTACATAAAGTTATGAAAAATATTCAAATTAATATATTTTTAAAACCCCAATCTTCCACGGTACGCTTCTCTTTGAATAATACAGTAGCATGTGTTGTACGCAACTTCGAGTTCTAACACACCACAACCAGTCAAACTAGCCGTTATGAATAGTAATACCCACTTTTTGAAATTTTATACATTTTATCGTTCAAAATGGACTTCATTTTTGGATTCATAATATCAAAATTAGACTAGGGTGAAATTTTGGTATTTTTTTGAAAACTTTCAATTTTTGATGAATAGTGAAAAACACTGAGTTATAGTATATAACCAAATTTTTATTTAAATAATTATTTATTTTATTTAAATTAATTTTAGGTCAAAATAGATACATAATACCTATATAAGTTCAATGTAATCCATTGGAGTCAGTTTATAATAATTTTAGATATATAAAAAATTTATTGAACTTTTCATTGCCTTTTACACATCTCCTTGGAGAATTTGCAAATTCACATAAAACATAATTTTACCGCTTTTGTGAGTGGAATTCCAAAAATCTGAGAGAAATGGTTAATATCAAGGAGTAAAATTTGGTTCAATAAGATAAAAATATTTTTTGGTGAATAGTAACTTTTTACTTTTATTTACCATAGTTAAAAGTAAATAGGGTAATTAAGGGTAAAAATGATATTATTATTACCCTAAAACGTGTCCTAACTATATTGGATAAGTATAATTCTACAAAAAAAAAATTAGGAATAAAATATGAACCTCTTTGGTCCACTTGGATTAGAATGAGACATTTATTATTATTTAATTCAAAGAAGAGTTAAAAGAGTTAAAATCAAAGTTTAATAACTAAAATATTTTTAATATAGGGTTATATGTAATATACATTCGATTATAAATATTAATTATAAATATAAAAAGATTTCCTACATAATGGTATTTTATTTATAATTTTTAGACATCAAATAATTTAATTTATTTATGACACAATGGTGATGAAGTAATTACCTAATTAATGAAATATTAAAATAATTAATATTATAAATATCCAAATAAATGTAATTTGAGACTTTTTATGAATTCCAATATTTTTATATGTTAATATGACATATTATTATTGGGTATATAAATTTTATTCGAAGTAATAATGCTCTTATGAATTTATAAAAAACAAAATACCAATAGTGTCAA
The DNA here is from genome assembly GCA_963277665.1 of Viscum album. Classification (NCBI taxonomy): domain Eukaryota; kingdom Viridiplantae; phylum Streptophyta; class Magnoliopsida; order Santalales; family Viscaceae; genus Viscum; species Viscum album. Next base: position 1,840,831,650 of record OY728125.1, read on the forward strand.
AATTGACATAAAAGGGTTTTTAAAAAAATTATTATATTATTAATTAATATTATATTCCTAAAAATCTATTGTTCTGCCAAAGTACTTATATAATGATATTTTTATCATTAATGGACCACTTAGGGGTAGCTTGGAAGTATATAGTAATTTTATAATATAAAAATACAAAGAGACATGGTAAATGTAAAACTATTTAACTAAGAGTTCAATCTAAAAGATAAGGTTAATATAGTGACCCAAACCTGTCTAAATTCTATTGGTTGAGTGATTTTCGACCCATACCCACCTCAGACTTTAAATAATCAAGTTTGGAGCCATTAGAAACCGTATATGAATTTATTATAAAATAATACTTTAAGTTGTTCCTAAAGATCCCCTCCTCCCCCTTAAAAAAGGACACCAATTCTAACCAATTCTTCATACCTTAAAAGCCTTTTGGATCGGCCAACCCTACCCAAATATCCTCTCAAATTCCCTCACTTCAACCTAGAGGCCTTAGTTTGATCAGAAATCCAACCCAAGGATCCATTTTGATCAAATCAAAAGGAATAACTCGAAGAAGAGGAAATAATTTCACCACCCTCTTTCAAGTTCCTTTCTTCTTCCAATTCTTCTTTATTTGTTATTTCCATTATAAAATAATAACTCCTGTATCATCTATATAATTTGATGTTATTATAAATATGGAAAAACCTTATTCAGTATTCTATCCATCCTTTGAATGACATGTCACCATATGTGCGTACGTACGACTTACCATCTCCACGTCGTGGTGTAATTGTTATTCAATACATTATCATTTTGATGGGTATAATAAGGATGTGTAATTGATGTAAATAATGAGTATAACATGATAATGATTCTTTATATATGATATAATATCCAATTATATATTATTTTAATATCTAAAGAATGATATTGTCACTCGTGCGTACGTACGGACTACCATCTCCACGAACACGATGAGATTCATTCCCCATCGTATACATTCAAGAATAATTTTCATTTGATGGTTAAAAATAATTTTTAAAGACTTAATATCATTCTGGATATGAATATGATACAACCTATCCATAGCAAACATGACTTACAAAACAAATCATATAAAGGAAAACGAATCAGTTAACACCCGAAACAACGATAATACAAAGATATTATTAACAAAGCAATGTTAAAAGATCATATATGATATCATATTAATGTATATGATTCTTGTATAATTTAATAACAATTATTTCACTATTATACCGGATTTTAACCTACCCTCGACCGAGGAAAAGTACAAGGTAAGGGTTTATTTCACAATCTTTTCATTATCTGAGGTTGTTTATACGTAATTATCTACTCAGATCTCTTTATCATCCACATCCATATTTCTTAAAAATGTATTTCAAAACATTATTAATATTTTCTATACTATGGGTTAAAGTCAATTATACCCTTGTTTGACTTTTATAAGATTTTTATAAAGGAATCTTTCCATCATTTTCCAAACAAGGTCCTTTTTAACCTTTTTAACAGAATTAAGGTAAGAATGTCTTTTTTTTAACTTATACGGAGGGTGCAGATATTTTACGCCGTTATAAAATTGTCAAATCTTCCCTTAAAATATTATAAGAATATTTTCAAATTAAATGTTTTCTTTTACAATTATGTGACTTTTAAATGATTTAAAAAAAAAGATATTTCTGTCAAATAGTTTTGATTTCATCCATGTCAACATCCATTGATGGATTTTAAGCTTATTTGAAGTTGATTTATTATTATACAAAACTTCCTTATTTTATTGATGGTTTTGTGATATGTTTTAATGTGGATGTGTTATTTTTATACCATTCATGGTTTATGGATAAAGTATTGACATTTCGTATGCTAGTTTTAATATGAATGTTTATGTTATGTTTAAACCTGTTCATATGAGGAATTCATTGGACTTAGTAAGTGATCGGTGGAGCCCGATATATCTCCTCGATGCATCAGTAGGTCCCATGAGACAAAATAGTGTCTTGGAACAAGGCCTTGACAAAATCTTATTTTTAGTCTTGGAATAAGGCCTTGACTCTATGGTTATGTTATGTCTGGAATTATGCATTCCATCATTATGAAAGTGGTTATTGATATTGCATGTGATTATTCGATTAGTAGAATATGCATGTGAGTAAGTAAATGGAATTATTTAATTTTATTTTCACCATATTGTGCTGAAGTTCAAGTTTAAAATGATTTTGTTTTAGTTATACATCACCTTAAATGTTTATTCTTATTTATGAAAGTTTCCGCTATATTTTTATCCTTAATGAGCATCTGAGATCACCCCTTTTTATGTTTTATTTTTCCTAGGTTGTGAAGAATTATTTTAGGACAGACCTACAGGGATAGTCTGAGAGGATACAAGTGTGGACTATGGAGACTATGTTGTTGTAGTTTTTCACTTTATGTTGTAATGTAAGACTTGTGAATGTATCTAGTATTTCCAAGGCTATTAAACTAATCGGTCTTTAGAGACTTGATCTTTTGTGAACATTCCAATGTTATGTAATAATGCACCGACTCTGGGTAACTAGGGTCAGGGCATTACAATATTAACATTTCTAATGTTATAAAAATGATTTCTGAAAAATTTAAATACTGTGAAACCCTTGAATCGTTTTCCAGATTAAAGAATCATATTTAAAACATAAAGATTACATTTAAAATTTCCATTTTCATTTTATAATAACTATAAAATTTATAAAATAAATCCCCAAACACTATACACCCTATTATGAATAAGTAATGATTACAAAAAATATCATACCATTATAATTCTGATATAGCATAAAATTGATATTTACATTTATCTAGAATTTTCAAATGAGTTTTTTAGTACTTCTTCTTTATTGAGATGATTGGTATATGATATTTCATCAAATGTATTTTGATGTTTATTTATTCCTAAGTGTATAGTTTCCCGACAAATTTATATCTACCCTCACTCTTGGTTAGTATCCTTTGGCATATAGGGAATAATTATTGAGGTATATAATGGTTTGGTTCATGTAAAATGGGGGAAAACATGATTATAGACATTGTAAATTTTTATATGTTCCATGTTTTTCTTTTTTATTACTATTTGGGATATGGTATATTAGAGATAGAATATTTTCAAATCTTGGTATATATCTTGATCCTCTAAGTACCTAACCCATATGTAGGTTAATTACATGTTTCTAAGGATGGAAATATAATTCTTATTTTTTCTTTTTTACATTTATATTAATAAATGAAATGTATTGATTTTATATATTGTAATCAATTTATGATAATGTTGTTTTATATTTTTTTCTATGGTGGAAGGAGGTGTATGTTCATGAATATATTTTATTACACATGGACCACATTATATTTATATTTTTATATGAGATTGATATTATAATAACTAGATAATGATGGGTCCTTAAAAGTATTAAAAACATTTATATATAGTTTTTATATATAACTTATTAAAGTAAATATACAAGAAAAAAAATTGATTATTGACTATTATTGTGAATTTCTTATGGATATGTGACACTTATTAAGAATAAACCTAAAATGGGATTGGGTAAGTTTGGTTAAACTAAATCCATTAATTGTGAGACAATTATATTTTAGGGAGTGTATTTAGTTTAGAGTAGTGTGTGTTTGATATTTTTTATCTTAAATTGTTATATTTAGACATGTGATTGTGATGTATTTTGAGTCATGATATTATATTTGTTGATATATTCTGCCATAGATTTTTTGGCTGATCACTAATAAGGAATTAACGAGCATGCCCCAAAAACAATGTAATTGGATGCACTTCTTGATCATATTCCTCCTAGTAACCCATTTCCAAATTATGGTATTCTTATAATATTATTGTATATAGGGAATGGGTGTCGAGATTATGGATTAATATGTATAATATGACTCATGAGTTCCATAATAGTATCCATAGCATTTTGTATGTGAGGGTAGACTACAGGATTCCATTTATGGACTTATTCAATGAAGAAAATATTTGAAAATCAATATAAAATCCGTGATAAATGTATACAACATTTTTCTTATACACTTTGGGGACATGAAAAGTGTCTTTCATATGTTCCAGTTCAGGTAAACCGTCTTGCACCATTGTCTTTGAAAGAGTTTCTGAAACGATTCTTTGAGCATAGTTCCTGTAGTCTATGAGGGGTTAGAGCTATACTGTTCACTTGTATTTTTAAAGGATGTGGTCAATAATTAATTATTCAATCCTCTTTATAGATTTGATAATATTCACAACTACATTTACAGATGATCAGTATTATATGGTTAGTAATTTTGAGGATGAACCAAGGAATTATATCCACTCATAAGTGATAGACATTCAATTGACATCCTTTTCCAATTTAATGAATCAGGGATTGGGTAAATAGTATAACTATATAGAGGATAGGTCATGTATTTATTAGGATTTGTATATAGGGGTTGGAAGTGGTAATCGATTATAATTAACTTGTGTATTTAATATCCTTTCTTTGGTTGTGGCTCGAATAGAATACACAACAAGAGTTTTCTACATTCTTTAAGAGGGAGAGCCTCAGTGTAATTTTATTTTTGTAGGATGTCTGGAAATATTAAACAATATTGTTATAATAATAAATGGATTTACTAGCCTCTAGTAATATGGTTAATTTTGGGAGGTATTGTTATATCTAATTATGATTATATAGTGGGTACAAATCTATGCAGACCCTAGGTTATGAGGCATGTGTGGTATTGGATTTATAGTTGGACAGTTGGTGTCTCTCTAGATATTTTTGTTATGGGATAGGTTGTGTTTCCAAGAGTTATAGGAATCAATGTTAGTAGTGAGGTGTCCCTTAGGTGATTCATGTGATGGGATATTAATTATAGGGTTTCATATAATATCAATGCATTGAGTAGACTCCTATAATTCATAGTGTATACCCATAAAAGATTTGAGATACAATTGTCATGGAATCAAAGAGAGATTCTATTATATTTTATATATATCTTTAAAACTCATTCATATCACTTTTGTGAGTTGGAGAACTAGGAATACATTTAGAAAACCCTTAAGAGGTTATGTTCATTGATACACCCATAGTTCATTGAGATGTTAGCGTCTAGATATGACAGGAGTGAAATATAAGGATCAGTGTACATAGGCTTCTTTGGGACCTCTTCCTACTAGATATTTGAATTTTTAATGTAATAATTTATATTGATTGCATAAATCATTATTATATTTACATATACAATAATCATTGATGAGCATATTTTATATATTTATAGGTTGGTTATTATATCTATGTTTGTGATTGGGATCTATTGTGAGGCCTTTTAGGATTTGGCTTTCAACGACTGTAGGTGTTCATGGCCCAATTGGAAACCATTTCATTGAGAGATAAAAATATGCACCTTGTTTTATATCATTTTATTCTTAATCATTTATAAGATGAAATTCTTGATGATATCCCTTGATTAACAAAATAGAATCATATTGACATTATGATCACTCATATCCATGGAATAAAGTCCATATCCTTTATGCCTTACCAGATTTTTCTTGGATAGCTATGAGAGATGAAGGTAGTGAATAATAATTTCATGGTTAATGAGTATATTTTCCCATGAATGTCCTCTTTGTAAGTGCTTGTAGTATTCAACAAGAATTTAAATTCATCATTGAGGTTGTGAATATATTTATAGAGGCTAAACTATATATTAGTTATGAACTAGTATCCCCTTCCTCATATCAATGATTTATTTGATCGACTACAAACATCCATGTGGTTATCTAAGATCACTTGGAGGGTTTTTATCACTATTTAATGTGAGTCTATCTGATATATCACATAAAGGTTTTAGTATAAGGTATATCCACTATGATTAATTTTTCATTCTATTCATGTAAATCAATGTACCATATATTTTTTCACCCCACATGAATATGTAATTTTATAAAAATTTTGACTTGTCTATGGTCATATATGTTGATAAAATTATAGTTTACCCCAATTATATAGAGAACTACAGTCACTATATAAATGTTTTTATAAGTATAATGAGATGAAATCAGATATATTACATTTTCTTAAAGTGTTAGTTCTATATTATTGAGTTGTTCTTATTGGGATTTTCATATCCGTGGTTGGCATACTAGTAGACCTATAGAATATGAATGCCATGGTTTCATGGTCATCGAACAAGAAAATCTTCATGATTCATATAATACCTTTCTTGGATGATATCAAGTGGAGGTTTATCTTGGATATCACCAAATTTTCAGGGACAATGGAGGCCTAGACCCAAAATGGGGTTTTCTTTTTGTGGTCTATCTCATATGAGAAATTCTTTCAAGTGAGTAATGAAACATTGAATTATATGATGATCTAGTTTTTAATTAATATAGGTATGGGTTTTATATTGTATCTTGAGAATTTAGGAGTGGATATTTTATTAGTTTATTTTCAATGCTTGTGAGGGTTCACTTATGGGTCTGTGAATTTGATCCACATATGAGAAACTACCAGATGTAGAATCTAGAGTTGGATATGGTGGTACATAAGATATGGTGTTGGAATAACAACCTTTTTGGTAAGAGGATAATGGTTTATACTATCCATGAGTTCCTCAAGTTTATATTCTCTCAGAGAGACCATAACATTTAGTAGAGTAGGTGGGATAAGGGCCTATACTTGTTTTTTTGTTTTGAGAAGTCTTATACCCCTAGAATGTGGATTTTTTGCAGCCAATTTTCTATCTATGAGGATATAAGAACATGTGGAGTTGGTTTCTAGTAGTTCCTAGTATATGAAGATTCTCTTAATTAAGAAATTACTTGTCATTCATGTGTATCATTATTGAGTAACCCTAACATATATAACTATTGCATCCACAATCATCGATAGATTGAATAAGAGTCTTTTTTCTTACTCAGATTGTCTAGGGATGTGAGAAGGTATATATGGTGTGGCTTCTACCACCTAATTTGTCATTATAAATTGATGATTTTATTTAAATTCAAGTTCTGGTTATAGTTATTTCTATAGTTTGTTTGGTTCTGAGGTAGTATTCTTAAACCTCATGATGGGTAATTCACTAAGGGATTAAAAATATATACCATGAAAATAAGGTTATATAATGGTATATTTAGAAAATAATAACTTAGTGGGTTTCATTTAACAATGATTGTCTCGTTGGAAAGGTAAGGCAAATCATCAGGAATTAGTATATATTATTCAGTGGATACCTATTTTTGAGTGTAAAGGGTTTGAACTTATGATGGAATTCAAGATTTTGGTTCCTAAATATTTTTCATGTAAATGATATCTTAGTGTTTATCATAGACTAGTTGATAATGGTCGTAAATTTCCCATTGATTCTAGATACCTATTCCATTAGTGAGTTATTCAAGATATATGTCTAAGAGATAATATATCCCAATGGGATGCCACAAAGTATTATTTATGATAATGATGCTTACTTCACATCATTATTCTCACTGGGGATACATAAGTATCATGAAACAGATGTTAAATTGAGAGCTTTCTACCATCTATAGATTGATGGGTAGTATTGTTGTTCTATATATGTGATTAAGTATCCTTAATTTTGGTGGATCTTGAATGGGCCACATAGTTATTATTGTGTTTTACTATAATAAAACATAATAAATATATATTTAGATAAAAAAATTAGTTGATTTGTGTGGTAGATCATGTTGATAAACTTTACAGTGGATAGATCCTTGAGAGTTATAGGTTATAATGTCAGGTCACACATATGAGATGTTATAGAATTTATTGTTTTTGAAGAAGTGGTATTAGTAGTGTATAATCAACCTTTATATGTTTTAATAGTGGTCCAACATTCACATTGTGTCCTATTATAGTTATATGAAATACACCTTAGGAGTGATGACTATAGTATATTACCCAAAAATTTGGTATGTTTTAGGGTGTATCATCCACCAAAGATATGAAAAGTGGTATATCATCCACTTGATCATGGATAGTTTATGTGTATCCTAAACCATTTACTTGTGATGTATATTTAATAGGGTGATAAATTATTTACTAGAATTATGGGTTTGGTGATGTATTTAAGACCCAAATGGGTTATAATATTGATATATAATTCACTTAATAATGTTTAATGGCGATAGATCATTCACATTTATTTTTCTATGAGGAGTTATGAAATTTTCATCCTAAAGATGTGTTCAGACTATGGATGTATAGTCTCATTCCGACATTGATCAATGTAGGTATGATCACAAATCATTTTTTGTTGATCACTACATGGAGTGATATTTTATTTAATTATTTACATTATTTTCAATTTGTACCAAGAATTCATATTTGTTTACTATATTTCTTGGGACACCATTGATGGTGACTTATTGAGTTATACTTACAGCCTACTCTAGCACCCTAATATGTGAAAAAACATTATCATTCATTACCAAATTAAGAAAAGTGTCCTTGTATATTTATATTTATAGTGACCCAATCCTCTTACACATATTATGATATTATTTTCGAGATATATATCAAATAAAAACAACCTAATGACATATAGGTCCAATGTCCTTGGGATAATACATTCATAAAACACCAACATGAATCCAAAAAATAAAATTATTTTTAAACTCTATAATGAACTCATAGATAAATATGTGCTTCTAAAACAACATAGAATAACCTAGTGGATACAAAAATAAAATGGTCTACCAATAAATCTCTATATGGAAATAATGGTAATAACTCATATCATATGAGTCAAATAGAATAACATGATATCATAAAAAAAGGATCATGAAGAATCATATGTAATAATGACATAATAATGAAGGCATCATAATATCCTAGCATCATTAGAATTTGGAAATAACATAATAGTTGATATCATAAGTAGAAGTCAAGGATCACTAATGTGACATCAAAACATGGATGAAAGAGTCCCATAATGGATTCGGTTTACTCCCTAGTTTCATTTATATCATATCAATAGATAAAAAATTACCCAATTTATTGTAGTTTTATCTAGGCTCAGCCATCGTAATATGTACATGAAATTGTTTTCCATATAATGGAATCAAATATAAGGCACAAGTATTAGAAATAATCATGGAAAGTAATAGGTTATATTATCATAACACGAAGAATAATCAAATGTTATTTCATAAAAATTAACAATAGAAGAATAAATTATGTTTTTTAGAATTTAATATTTTATCAATAATGAAATTTTACAAATATAGAGTTTGTTATAAAAATTCATGAGAAAGGGTTGAGAATTTAGTATCAAACTGCACCATTAAAATTTTTATTTTATAGAATCACTAAAAGAATTTTATTTAGGAAAAACTATATGGAATTTCCCTTCAATTAATAGATTGCCAAGAATGGTTAACCCTAAAATATTAATAATTTTCTAAAATATTTAATTTTAAAACAATTTAAAATATTATAAAATGAATTGGATAAGAGATAAAAAAATTTAGACTTAATTAATCTTGATTTTAAATAAATTATTTAAAAATTAAAATAAATAATGCACAATATTAGAAAATAAAGGGAGAATATTGTAGGTACATAATTATGAAACATATATGTATATAATTTAAAATAATTCTATAATGTTAAATAGATATAGAAAGTGAGGTAGAGAAAAAAAATTAATAACCAAAATAATATAGGGTGGTTCTAAGTGTTCCCTTACCTGAAGTCCAAATTCATTCTTCATAATCACATAACATCATGGATGATCAAATTAGAATTATTAAACACATGTTTGACAAAATAATTATACTACATTTTATTTATTATTAATAATTGTATTAGTTTAGTGTCCTTTAATTGATATATTGATCCTATATTCTATGCAACATGGTTCTGAATCTCATGTGTCCAAAGTCATGTTAGATTTAGTTAATTATGAGAGTTCATATGCTATGGTTCAATGACTTTATATATGTGATGAAATTGATTTATTGCGTTTTAAGAAGTTAAAAATATTATTAAAATCCATAAATATTCATAAATAAACATTATTTAGAGGGTATATGTTTTATTGTTATATGTTTGGTTGATTTAGTTGAGTTTTTGGACCATTATGAACATACACTATTATATTTAACATTGTGATTATCTAACAAGTCCAATGTAATGAAAAATAGTATATAATTATTAATATAAATTTTAAACATAATAGTTGAATTTAAACCATCCCTGAAGGTGGTGGGGTAAAATTAAATTTGTCATTAATGGGTGATTCAAACCGACCACTATATAAAGAATGTTTTCAATTTAGAATTGATTTCGAGGTGGGTTTCAAATGGCATTCTAGCATAATAATATAATATTGTTATATGTAGGATATTTGTGTTACTTTTTCAAGTTGTATAAAATTAATATGTGGGTGGTAAAATGAGAAATGAATCAAAGGAGTCTTAGTTGATAATTGCACCACTTGCTTTGGGATTCTTCTAAAGGATACCTATTAAGGATCCTTGTGTTTGTCTTTTCATGTGACCAAAATTAATTGAACATGAGGAGGTGGGTTTGGTAGAAAAATGGGTGGATTTGTATCTTTATCCAATGATAAAATGTGTAAGGATAATAGGTTGTGAGGGTTGTATCTATAAGGGGAGGATAATGGTGTTTTTGAATATAATATTCATTAGTTTATTATTTTTTATAAAGACTATAAATAGTGTTTAATATTTTTACTAAATATTGTAATGTTTAGATGTGAGGATTATATAATAGTTACATATATTACACCTTGATAAATTATTCATCTGTTTATCTTATAATGTAAAATATTGTATTTTTCGATATATTACCACTCACAAAAAATTCAGCATTTTCTGAAAAATAAAAAAAACACCATATGAAAAATTCTCTACGATTATCCAAAAAATAAAATAAATTTAATCATAATATTATTTCATATATAGGTAATTTAATATTTAAACAAATTCCATATGTGTTAAAAAATATTTTTTATTAAACAATCAAATTTATAACCCTTGAAAAAGTTATTATGGTTTCATAAAATAATTTTATCATATTCATATAAATATATGTTATGGAATGATTTTTTTTATTAAATTGCAATTTTATATAAAAATTTTAAATTTATCATAAAAAAGTATTTTAATAAATATTAATCATATATTTTTTTTTTGAAAAAAATGTAATTAATATTTAATTGTTTCAATCATTTAATTTTTTGTATTATAAAATTTTAGTTGATTATATTATGGTAAAAAGTCATTATATTATTTGTTAAATATTATTTTATCATTCCAACGGTCGGTTTACTATTCATAATAAAAATATTTCTATTACTATTATTAGGTAAAAATTTATTAATGGTTAGATCATAATCTTTATATTTCCCATTAAACCCTATATGTAATCCTCTATTCTCATACCTCATCATTCACTACTTCACGAAAATTGTCTTTAAATTAATAATGCCTATCATACCGATGATGTTTCTTTTTAATTTTATAGTCTTCAGGGTAGGATTGATCTCTATGGTTTAATTCAGGACTATGGAGCTTACATTAGTGTGGGCATTATTCTTTTTCATTTATCTCTTTATATTAATCCATGCTATTATAGTCAAGATTATATCATGATGTGTATTATTTCAATGAATCATAAAATAAAATATATGTGAATTTATTACACAACATAAATAATCAATCATAATAAATCATGAGTGGTTTTCATAATTGGGTGATTTTTTGTTAGTTATGTTCACCCCTATACATGAATTTCACATTAAAAATTTCATTTCATACATTGAGGTGAAATCAAGTGAGCATATTTTTACATCATTTCTACTTTGGGATCCCATGTTTCCATTTTATATTTATGATTCTACTAATGTACTTTGACTAAGTGAGTTTTCTTGATGTATAGACCATTTCTTCCATGGTCTAATATCTTTATCGGCTTCTCCTCATAAGAGAGATCATTCTCTAAATGTATCACATTTAGATTTAGTACATGTAATGGGTTTAGTATGTATATCCTCAAGGGGATATATGGTACACACCATGGAAATGGGATAATGTTTTTAGGAGCATAAGTTGATATGCAACAACTTTGAGGTGATTAAGAATATCTTAGGGGACAATATAATATAACTTACCAACAACTTATTTCTAAACGTCATGAATTTCATCCAAGGAGATATATTATGGAAACCATTATTCCCAACCTCAAATTCCAAGTCTAATAGATGGTTATCAACATAACTTTTCTATAAAATACATGTTTCTCTAATGTATCACTAAGTTCCCTTGACCATATTGGAAATTTATTCAAAACGTTAAGGTCCCTATATCTTTTATTATCTAAATTAATCCCAATATATTGGAGTTCTACATTAAATTACATATAGTTCTTTATAAGGATCAATATTAATGCTCGATTGAAAAAAACATATTTTATTAGAACTCAAGTAATGTAAGATATTGATCCTTACATCCATTGATGTATAATTAGTAAGATCTTAACATATTACCTAGTGTATGGTTTGATGACATATTTAGACAACTAGTATGAGGGTTATTGTCCATATTGAAGTTCAAAAATGATTTAAAATCATGTTAGATACTTTTCTATAATTTAAATGTGAATATCAGATCTTGATTTGATATAGTTGATAGCAGTATTTCATGTAGCCTCAATACTTATCTAATGTATATCCATGCATGTTGATTAAGTGATAATTTCTTTTGAATGGAAATTAAATGGGAATTATTTGTATGTTTTTCTACCCCAAACCACATATAGTAATTTCCTTTGGAAATATTATAAATTCCAATTATAAAATCCATGTTTATGTTTTCCCATTTCTCGGAATGAATGGGTTATGGTTTTACTCTAACAACCCAAAATTTTATTAATAAAAATTTCTCCTGATCTAATTAAATGTCTTATTATGTAAAATAGTTATATAAATCATATGAAATTCCTTGGTTTTATGTTTCTTTTTATTTTAAAATACCATTAAAAAATGTTACGATTGATAATATAATCATTGAACAGTGATCACATGATTAGTATAAATATAGGGCTTTAAAAAATATAATTTACTCAGACAATGGAACTGATGGACTCATCTAGTAAAATTTATCTATACGAAACCCATTTTTCAGAGCTCATAAAGGAGGTATAATCACTGGGCTTTTCTCTTGACCAATCCCAAACTGAGTTTCAACATGTTAAGCTTGAGCAGAACCGCCTACGGGAGAAGTGGAAGTTAATAGAGATTACCAACCGAGCGATGTTATCTAAGCCTCCCCAAGAGTCTGTCACCATCACACTTCTTACCCTTCGATATTTGGTGGGTTTTATAAGGGGTTATGTAAAAAAACCCTACTTCCATTTTTATGTACATTATTTTCTTTAGAATAAAGAATATACATTTATTTTATTATTTTAACTTTGTAAATGGTTTTTAAAGCACAAATTTTAATTTTAGTTAATATTTAAATTTAATTAAGAAACCTATTATGATGAATTAATGGAATTTTGAATTAAATAAAATATTATTACTAAATTACTTTTTGGTAAATATAAATGATCATATAATTTTTATGAATACAATTTTAATTTTTTATTAAGGTTTGAAAGTTGTTTTTGTCAAAACCCATGAATTTTTTATAAATGTGAGTTTTTATTTAAAAATTAAAATTTAACATATTTATAAAATTATTTAGCTAAAATGAATATTATTTTTCTGGAATCAGGATGTCAAAATTATACAATGGTGAATTTTTCAAAAATTTTTGAGACCATCGAATTTTTGGGTAAAAATTAAATACTGTTTAAATATATAACGTGTTTTATGACATCATAATGACTGAACAATGATGTAATAAAATACTATAAATGGTATATTCGACCAATAAATTTTTTACCTTTTAAGTAATGTGATTTTAGGTTTTTTTATTTATTTTAAAAAGACTTAGTGAACCCTCCAAGGCTTATAAAACATTTTAACATTTTAAAATGATTTCCTTTAGATTGTGAATCACCTCCACATAAGCAGGTCTAATATTTTAATAAGTTCGGCCACTGTACTTATAAAATACTTTTTTCCACTTACCTTTTGAAAAAACCATGGGATGGTTTGTGGTTTTGATTAGCTTAATGTGTGGTGTGCAAAACCTAAATAATAAATAATTCCCTCTATTTCCTATATAAACCCACTCAAGATCCCACCAATCATCACTAACAACCATTGAATCTTGACAAACCTCTTACCTCCACTGTCTAGAATCCTCCCAAGGTTCCCCAAGCGCCCAATAAGCCTCTCTCAAGTCCCTCCCAAGCCTTTGGGATCACACTTCCAAGTAAAGGATTTGTTCCTTTCTAATTTTTGTCCAAATTTCTTTATGTTGTTATACCGTTTTATTTTAAATTAGAAATGTTGGGGTTTGATTTAACACATGCTCCATACTACCTTTCTTATGTTTTAATGATGATATACCTCTTTATCTATCATTAATGCCTCCTATATACACTTTTTACTATGACTAAATTTCGTAAGGAATTTATCTCTTCTCCATTACATTCAAGAAATTCTTTTATATTATGCATCTAAATTCCATTACAAATGTTGGGATATTATGTTACATGACCCCATTACTGTCTATTTCATGTATAAATGACGATAGACCCATTTATATCTCATCAAAACATTTTCCAATATCTATTTGACATTGTTATGTTGCCGAAGTTACACCAAAATTTCTCATGCCAAAATCATTGTGTAAGTGAATATCGTACCCATTTATCTATCAAGGGTATTCACCTTTTTAGACATTTACTTGTTCATTATGGACTTACATTTATGTATTACACATCTATTATTCATGGAATAAATTATTATGTTTAAAGAATCCATGTTGTTTGATCTATGTGGCACACTTATGCATTAAATGAAATTATTAAGAAGGGTGCGCCCTGATAGCACTACAATGAATTGGGTAAAGATTAGTATCATGATCATTCAAGTGAAATGAGGGTTTATTCATGATAATTCAAAGGTAAATAAGGGTTTAATTATGCTAATTAAAGTTCAATGAGGGTTTACTCATGCTCCATGTGCAATGAGCCTTGGCTCATGATAATATCATGTTAAATGTTGTTACAAAATTTCCATGTTATGATAATCATGTGATATCATGACTTTATGTTCATGTTTCTCTTGTTCTACATTGATATGACTATTGCATAACATATACTATATTCTTCATGTTATTCCTCATTTACTCCCTTACTGGGATTTTTAGCTCACTCTTTTCTTATGCATGTCCTCAGGTTATCCCATGCAATGCTAGGTATGATGAAATATTGTTGTCAGGTAAATTTATTTTCAATAAAGATGTTGTGTTATATGTTTTAAGTTGTTATGTAATGTTCCTAATATCCCAAGTCACCAGAACTCTCGATCCTCAAAGTTGTATTAAGTGTATATTTATGCAATAAATCAGGTTTAAGTGCGTAATAAAGAGTAGGGTTGTTATATTCACCACCCCCTTTGTATATTTTCACTTCTTGCTTCACTTCCTAACATACTAGGCACTTTGATGTATATTCTATAACATCCTTCTTGATATTTCCCTAAAAATATTTTCCTCCATGATATTGAAACATATTTATTCTCCCTAGGTATATAGATAAATTCAAGCTATGTGCATCATTCAACAACTCCTTTACCAATATATTTTATAGAACAAAAAGTCATGAAATAGATCTGTAAACTATTTCTTCATAAATTTTGAATTTTGAGGAATATAATTTAATATAGATTCAAACTTCTTTTGTATTTCCATATCATATAATTGAGAATCATTTATATTCTTCAGAATCAATGGTTTATCAATTATATGATATAGTTATAACATTATTCAATCCTTTATGAAATCCATGTCCATTATTTTTTTGTTTATAAATTATGGATCCTTCTTATATATCATCATTGATATAGTTACATGCTCATTTATACCTAGAAAATTTTCTGTATTATTCTCATTCATATTATAATAATGGAATGATAAGTTATAGTTCTTGATTATCTCTAACCATCATAAATATTCCATATTAATATTCTTCCATTTGAATATATATTTTAGGGTCTTATAATATATATTTATTTGACACTTCTACCCATGGATATAATAAAACCTAATATTCAATGAAAAAAATCACAAATTCCAACTCTAGATCATGTGTTAAATAGTTATACTCAAGAAAATAAAAAAATCTTTGAGGTATAGTCTATCACCTTACCATTTTTCGTCAATAAAAAATTCAATCAACTCTTTGAAGCATCATTTTTATTCCATTAAATATTCCCCACATATGGTTTGTGTGATTACTTGTGTATTGATAAAACTATTTTACATTTCATTAAATATATCTTCCATTTATTTGGTCAAGAAAAAATATCCACCCTTTATTTTTAGATTGTTCATTATATGTGAAAGTAGTGATTCCATATTAAAAAATCAATGATAATACCATGATAGCCCAGAGAATCTTTTGATCTTTATTATAAATGTTTTTTATCCCACTCCCAAATCACATTTATCTTTTAAGTATTCATATATATTTATTTTATAGTGATAACATACCCCCTGAATGATACTTACACATTCAAAAACACACATTTTCAAAGAAAACTCATGGTTTTCTATTTTTAATAACTTTAGAACTATAATAAAATACTCCTCTAATTCTCCATAATATTTTAGTATATCAGAATATCATCTATAAAGACTACCATAATGTTATCAAGGTAACATATAAATACACTATTTTTTAACTTCATGGATATTTATCAAGAATTAGTGATTCCAAAGTGAAAAAATATGAACTCAAAGTTTCCACACCTTATTCCTAAGAAAGTATTATGAATAACTTCTTTCATTAATTTTAATTGGTAATAAAACGAATAGAGGTCCAACATAATGAATATTTGGACACACATAGTTGATCAAAAAAGACATCAAATTGTGGTCTAGGATACCTATTATATATTTTTATTTATCTGGTTTATAATAATCAATGCATATAAACTTTTATATGTTAATATTTTTGATGAATATGATTGTCCTACCCTTAGGTGAAGCACACTAGTGTATAGAACACTTATCTTGATTCTCATGAAACGTATTCTTATATTATTCCAATTCAATAAAAGATATTTTATTGGGAGTCTTGGAAATTAGAATGAATCCATGGTATATATATAATTTATAACTCAACAACTTGGTTTGGAGGAATACATGAAAATATTCATGGATTACATCAGTATCGTCCATTTCAATGGGAATTTATTTGAGTATGATTCTATAATTTTTCCTAATAACTTGAAAAATATATGATTGATCCTAATGTAATAATATCATTTCTTGAGAGGAATATTACAAAGGATATTATTTATCTTTCTTATAATTGTATAAAAAATAAGGATGACTTGTGATATGAAATGTAATTTCATTCTACTAGAGGTGGATATAAAAATTATATAATAAAAATCACTCCATTCACAGTATAACATCAACATCCATTAAAGGAATTATGAAAAGATTTTATGGGTGTAATTGTCCACAATCATTGAATGGGGAGGTGTTATATACTTGTGATATAATAATTTACATGATATCCATCTCCCAATTAACACAATATCCATGTTTTGGTGCGATTGTTGACTATTTTTACTAAACAATCATGGTATAAGGGAATGTGTAGAATAAGAATGAAATAAAAAATTCATATTATTTAATTAATAGCTAGTGTACATATCACCACTTTATTATCTTGACCCACCTAAATAGCCATGACTGAATAATAACTTCCTTGGCCTCTTGGCAGTGTAGGTTACTATCCATGATTATCTCTAACAATCCTTGTATTGGGGTTTTAACATGAATTATATATATCTTACTTAATGATGAAACACTAGGATGTAGGTTCAAGGTTGATAAAAACCTTTTTTTTCATCTTTCACATTATACGTATTCATAATCTCACTTATTCATTGATTAAAAAGATTTAACTCTTTTCGACACATAAAGCATCTCATTGTTCACTTGAGGAAATTCCAAGGATGTTTTATCACACACATTTAATACATGGGGATTTTGGTTTATATTCCTCTAATGGATGTATATATTGATCATACCAAATTAAACATTATTTTCTATTTTTTATCTCCAATACCTTAGGACCACTAAGAATCAACATTCTTTAAGTCAGGATTAAGGGAATAATGGATAATATATTTTTAGTTTTAAATACCTTTAATCATGAATGATTTTTTTATAATTATTTCTATCCACTAAAAATGGATTATAGTAAAAGAAAATTTTTATAAACAGATATTAAATATTTATATATGAATATTCAATACATTACACAAACACACCCCCAATGACCATAATAGTTTAGGGTCTTTAGAGACTAGGAACAAAATCATCTTATTTAGTGAAAGATCAGAAATGTTTCTCACAAATGTATAACCTATAATGTTCCCTTTGAACTTATATAACATTAATCACTTCCCAATGCATTACAGGAAGATATATTTCTCACCCATATAATAATTACAACCATTATTATATTTGATATAATATTATAAAATATTCATTATATCATCATATCATAACCCATTTAAAGAGAACATGTTTCAAAAACATTTCATCATTTCACCATAGAATAACCCATGAAAACTAAATGGGTTTCATAAATAGTTAATCAATATCAATATTAAGCATATAAATAATGAATAAGTATGGTATCATTCATTATTATAATGGGTAATGCATAATTAACATCAAATAATGTATTCTTTGATGGGAAATGATTTTGAAAGATCACTTGGAACATTTATTATGTAATATAACATTTCCAGTTTGAAAAAATACTTAAAACCTAAATAATTTTCAAAATAATTTTCATTCAAAATGCCCTTTTAGTCTTATAAGGTAATATTAAAAGAAAATTGTCATGACCCGATCGACCCGATGGGGCCTTGGATGCAACTCCCCAATCCCACCTCTAATAGGCCAGGGGCTGGTGACTAGGACCAAGTATACATATCCCTAACATGCGGGGCATTTACTATGTACCTTTATAAACACAAACACCTCCAAGCTCACAAAATTCTAAAATGTAGAAACCAAAAGAAACCAATGCATGAATAAATCTATATCCCACAACCAGAGTACTATAGAAATACTAAAAATGAAAGAAGGAAAAATCAATTACCACCAAAGAAAACTATAAAACCATCTAACCTACTTAGAATGAGGGCATCACTATCAAATACAACTCTTGAAAATCTCCTTTGTTAAGATCCATTAAACACTTCAGTTTTTCTAGATCACTAAGCTCCTCCTACCATGGGTCCTCCGTGGAATCCTTTGAAAGGCCTATAGTCTGAACAAGATAGAAAACATGTGTGGGAAAAGCCCATATAGGGGTGATTATAAAAATAATCACTATTCACCCCAAAAACCCCAATAGAAAAAGGGAGAAACTGAAAGGAAACTGTCTACTCAATCTAGCCATAAGGAAACTCAATCGAGAGAGAAACTCCATCTCAAATCATCCTCAACTATACATGATAGGTCATATCGGTCTAAAAAGGGTGTCAACACCAACATGTAACAAAAACAAAAGGACCCCCAGAAATCATCAAGATAGAATTGTCTCAGTCACGAAGTCTCTTGAGGTTCCAAACTCATAGCCAGCAACACTATTCTCTTAATAGGCTCTAACCGTAACATAAAACTAGGAGAAAACACCCCATGAGCTTCACCATCCTAGATGGAACCCATTCAAGAGATGTGCTCCATTGAGAACAACTCTACAATTCTTAATTGTAAATCCAAGAGAACATGGTCCTTTGGGAGCATCCCACTAGGTCACGTTCTAGTGCCTCTCACCAGGGATCCTATCATTGTTAACTTGCACCCAGTTCTAGATAAGGAAACCCAAGTGAAGAGGACCACCCATCACCAATGAAAATAGTTGAGAGATTAGAGCTCCAGACTATGAACCACATACATCCTCTCTAACTAGAGAGAACAGAGGGGCTCACACCTCACCATTGCACCATAGTCAAAGGAGTAATACTCCTAACTAACCTGCAAAACCTATGTCACTTTTGTAAGGAGTGACCCACACCTCAGTCCGTCAAGGGAGGACCAACCCTTATCTAGGCATCATTCAACAAAAGTGGAGGGGCCCACTCCTTGTAACTATACCACACACTCGAGGGAGCTCCAAATCCAATGGAAGAACCACTCCCTACTGCTACTCAGAGATGAGAGAGTACAACTCAGTAAGTGAGGACACACTCCCTGATCTAATAGAGGGTAATACTCGGAGAATGGAGGACCCTCACCATGATATGATAGGGGAGTACCACTCAATGTATCGAGGAATTACTCCCTAACCTAGTAGGGGAGTACCACTCAATGGATAGAGAACTCACAACCTAGTAGGATAGGGGAGTACCAACTCTTCCAGCTTGTTAACTGTGGAGGAATTGTGCCCTGGTACAATAGGGGAGTACTAACCCCAAGATAGGGGAACTGCCCCTCACACGATAGTGGAGTACTGAATCTGTCGGAAAAAAACGTATGAAGGACCCATGCCCTGGTCCAATAGGGGAGTACTGGATCATAGGATAGAGGACCCTCTCCCTGACACAACAAGGGAGTACCGATCCCACCTATATGTCTTATATGGAGAACCGTCACCCTTGAAAGATAGGGGAGTATAGTCCTTCTTCACGAACATCATGGGGAAACCCACACTCTAGTCCATCAGGCGAGGAACAACCCTAATGGAAACTACCTAAAGGTAACAAACCTACACCTATGACATGTGGAGTCCCATATACACCTATGTAGATAGGTAAGGAAAACCCACACCCTAGTCCATTAGGGGATAAACAGTCCTTGAATCTCTCAATATGAACCACACCGATCTCTAAGATCATCTTAGTATCGATCCACAGTAGCCTTTCTATATTCACAAAACATCATATCTTGTAAGTAGTAATTGATTCCACCATCGCGTTATACGTGGAAAACTTCTTAGGAAGGACTACTCACAATCATGAATCTGAGTTCTAGAGAAGAAGATATGGATGGCAGAAGATCCCTGGAGGATCTCCAAGTAGTACACGGTGTGTACCAAGGCACACACGACGTGTGAGACTGCCTGAGCACCTCCTCGTGTATCTATTTTACATGGTTTCCAAGAAATTTTGGGGAAGATGAGATGTAAAGGAAGTAAACACCATGTCCCTCATCACACACCCCCTGGCTGCGTTCCCCTTCTACACGATTCAGATAACCTTGTCCCTTACAATCCATGTATACCATACTATATGGCGTATTTAGATAAATGACCACCTACCCATGTATTTTTCCCATTCCCATGTACTGGACCCCGTGTCCATGTATCTTGGCTGTGTGTTAGTACATGACCACGTGTTTTCACATGGATATCCTAAGCCATGTCCAATGGTCACTTGGTTTAGGGTACTACACGATGTGTAACCCATATACATGGTGTATAGTCCCAAATGTTCATCTTCCCCAAACATGAAGAGATACATGAATTTTATCACTGAAATACATGTCATGTAAATGGTGATTCTAGTTGGGAATCACCTACAAAACACTCTGATTCACCCCGATTTACACAGAAATTTATATATATACCTAAAATTGATCTCTATAAATTTTATTTGGGCTATATAACCTTAAGAAAATTTGTAAACAAGGGGATCATGAGCAAAACCAAAATCATATTACCTCATTAGTGAAACACCAAAGCTTTGGATCAAGAATGAGGCCCTGATGATTTTGGTTCTTGATCTGATGACGAACTTCTTCAAAAATGGATATCGATGTCACCTCGTTGCGTGGACTAGGCTCCATTTTCGTTCATCACCAAAGGGAGGAGAGGAAAGGAGAATTTATTCCTCTTTGTGTCATGTACACCAATTGAGGGTTGGGCGTAGGTTAGGTTAGATTTAATTTATTTAATTATTAATGAATCCCCCACTTAACGCCCTGTCACCAAAATGCTCTTGAATAAAATCCCAACGTGGAAAACCTTATGTCACTCCAAGGATAAACATGAAATTTCATACTCAACCATGGTCTCAGAAATATAATCGAAGACTCTTCATGGGAGTTATTTATGTTTTAAGAAAAAATTCATGTGCACTATAATATATATTTAATATATTTAATATCGATGCACCGAGGATCCCTAGGCCTCGGCATCCCACACTAAATCGGCACCCTACTCTGGAAATATTTTTTGAAATATTGAAAATTCCTTCAGGTTAAAACCTGAGTCATTATATTCTACTCACCTTAGGAATTTTCATCCCTGAAAAGAGAAAGCCTAAGAATAAGGGAATAAATGGATCCCTTCCACTAGGAACCCACAACAGCGATCTCACCAAGGGTTACTTTGATAATTACAAGAACACACAGAGGATAAACCAAGATCAAAATACTCTTATGTCTAGCTTCCACCAGGACATCATCGTGACACAAACAGGAACATGTATCCTTAGCTACGAAAGGTGGGGAAGTACCAAGTACCATGGTCCATATACAATCATGGGGTCTAGCGATACACAACCTCAATAGCCTAATATAAATACTAACAGAACCCCACAGTTCACATTTACCCTTGGATGGACTGTATATTAGCCTTATCAAGTGTTTTTCATTCAATTTTGATGCTAAAAATGTGAGAGTATTCATGAACAAAATAGGGAAGCCCAAGAGTAAACACTGGGTCTTACCATGCCCTTCGTCTACAAACATCCGGCTATAACACATCTCACCAAAACAGAAACACTTCCACATCCACTAGCAGTATCCCAACACACTACTACAAAAACGGGCATTAACAATGCTAAAAATGGGCTTTAATAGTGCTAAAAAAGAATTGTAAAGCTCGGCGCTGATAAATGGTGTACCCCTTTATCAGCACTAAAAAAGTGCGGATAAAAAAACCCTTTATCTGTGCTAAACAAGCGCTGCTTTAGCACTGATAAAGGTGTAGTTTATCAGCTCTTTTTTAGCGCTGATAAAAGTACGATTTATCAGCGCTAAAAGAGAGATGATAAACTTATCTTTTATCAGCGCTTCTTTAGCGTTGATAAAGGTGTAGTTTATCATCACTCTTTTAGCGCTAATAAAAGCACGATTTATCAGCGCTAAAAGAGCACTGATAAATTCCCTCTCTACTGCTCCGATAAATCTACAGCAACACACCCGAACACTTGAAAAAAATAAGCATCTCATTAAGCCAATTAAAGAAAGTATATGCATAAAAAATTAACTCATAAATCATAAGAAAATTAGACCAAGTATACCCATAAAACAATTATACCCGTACACCATTAAAACATAATTTATAAGTTAATCAAGTACTTGAAGAAATCAATTCAGAATTCGGGGGGTTTGGGGGCTGTTCAAGGGTTTGGGGTGGCTGTTCAAGGGTTTGGGGTGGCTGTCCAAGGGTGGGTAGGGGGTGTCCGGGGGGCTTTCCAGTTCAATCCTAAGGCTCCACATGGGTGTGTATTATCAATACATAAATCATTGGACTTTTCTCTATCCACTATGCATCATGTTCTCAACCTCAAAGAGGTTATAAGGTTTGTACACACATTGAGGTGCACATACTTGGGGGGGGGGTGATTCTCATTAATAAACCCCCAATATTAGACCTGCAATAGGCTATTTTAAGTGCATTATGAGGTAATATGTAAAACCTAGTTGAGAAAGAACTGGAATAAAACTAATAAAAAAATCATCATTGATCCTCAAATCCATGACCATCATTAAACCCAAATTAATTTTCCAAGTACTGAACTTTTACCAAGCATTTCACAAGGATCATGTCGACATTATAAAAATATAGTTTGACCAAGTCCTACCCCATCTACATTAAGACACATTGATTATAAAGTATTAAAGCTTGATCAACCATACCTTCTTCATCCAATGTTAGGCTTTCTCTGAGTACATCATAAGAACCACATAAAACATATAATATACCATGGTCTCCCCACTATATACATAATTATAATTGACCTCCAATATGTGAGTTTTATTTATAATCCATCATGTAAATCCACTAATGGGAGCTTTCTCATCCAGGGAATACCCTCAACAGTATCTCAGACCACCCATATGTGTTCTTCCAATTCCGAGGCATAAGACCTACAAGGATCTCATCACTATACTATGGGATTACCCTTATTTAGGGAACAATACTAATAAGAATATATTCTTTACCATATGGGAATATTATCACCCAAATAATAATCCCTAGAAGCATATCAACCATCCAATATGGGTGTATTCTCATTTGAGGCATAATCTATATAATCATCTCAGCCCTCCCCTATGGGATTATTTTTATTTAGTGAATATTCCCAATAAGAATCTCATCCCACTCCTATGGTTGTATTCTCATTTGGGGAATAATACCTATATACATCTCATCCCTCCCCTATGAGAGTATTCTCATTTAAGGAATAATACCCATAAGCATATCCACCCTCCCAAATGGGAGTATTTTCATCCAGATATAAGCCCATAAGTATCATAGACCTAAACACATGATCACCCTAGTATACCAGGACAACCATGAATTGATATATATAATGCCCCTGATAGATCACATGTCATGACCCCCCATTTAAAAGATCAATGCAATCCGAATGCGTTTGGTTAGATTTCCGTAGGTCAGTTGTTGTTTTCACTTAAAATCTTGTCCATTTTAAACAAAATAGAGACTCTTTGAGTGATAGAGGCCACAATGTGCCTTAAATTGAGGTGGGTCTGACACATACACGTCACCAAGGACCCTTGGATCGTTCTTATAAAAGATCAATGCAATCCAAATGCGTTTGGTCTGATTTCCGTAGGTCAGTTGTTGTTTTCAATTAAAATCGTGTCCACTTAAAAAAAAATAGAGACCCTTTGAGTGATAGCGGCCACACTGTGCCTCAGATTGAGGCGAGGTTGACTCTTACACATCACCAAGGACCATTGGATCATTCTTATAAAATATTAATGAAATCTGAATGCTTTTGGTCAGATTTCCGTAGGTTAGTTGTTGTTTTCACTTAAAATCTTGTCCATTTTAAACAAAATAGAGACCCTTTGAGTGGTAGCGGTCACACCGTGCCTTGTATTGATGCGGGGTTGACTCGTACACATCACCAAGGACCCTTGGATAGTTTTTATAAAAGATAAATGCAATCCAAATGTGTTTGGTCATATTTCCGTAGGTCAGTTGTTGTTTTCACTTAAAATCTTGTCCATTTTAAACAAAATAGAGACCCTTTGAGTGGTAGTGGCCACAACTTGCCTCGGATTGAGGCAGTGTTGACTCATACATGTCACCAAGGACCCTTGGATCATTCTTATAAAAGATAAATGCAATCCGAATGTGTTTGTTTGGATTTCCGTAGGTTAGTTTTTGTTTTCACTTAAAATCTTGTCCATTTTAAACAAAATAGAGACCCTTTGAGTGATAGTGGCCACACCATGTCTCGGATTGAGGCAGGGTTGACTCGTAAACGTCACCAAGGACCCTTGGATTATTATTATAAAATATCAATGCAATCTGAATGCGTTTGGTCAGATTTCCGTACGTCAGTTGTTGTTTTCAATTAAAATCGTGTCCACTTTAAACGAAATAAAGACCCTTTGAGTGATAGAGGCCACACCGTGACTTGGATTTAGGCAGGGTTGACTCGTACACGTCACCAAGGACCCTTGGATCGTTCTTCTAAAAGATCAATGCAATCCGAATGTGTTTGGTTGGATTTTCGTAGGTCAGTTGTAGTTTTCACTTAAAATCTTGTCCATTTAAAAAAAAATAGAGACCCTTTGAGTGATAGCGGCCACACCATGCCTCAGATTGAGGTGGGGTTGACTCGTACACGGCACCAAGGACCCTTGGATAATTCTTAAAAAATATAAACTCAATCCTAATGCGTTGGTTGGATTTCCGTAGGTCAGTTGTTGTTTTCAATTAAAATCATGTCCAGTTTAAACAAAATAGAGACCCTTTGAGTTATAACGGCCACACCATGCCTCGAATTGAGGCGGGGTTGACTTGTACACATCAATAAGGACCCTTGGATCGTTATTATAAAAGAACAATGCAATCAGAATGCATTTGGTCGGATTTACATAGGTCAGTTGTTTTCACTGAAAATCTTGTCCATTTTAAACAAAATAGAGACCCTTTGAGTGCTTGCGGCCACACCGTGCCTCGAATTGAGGTGGGGTTGACTCTTACACATTACCAAGGACCTTTGTATCGTTATAATAAAATATCAATTCAATCCGAATGCGTTTGGTTGGATTTCCGTAGGCTAGTTGTTGTTTTCACTTAAAATCTTGTCCATTTTAAACAAAATAGAGACCCTTTGAGTGGTAGCGGCCACACCGTGCCTCGGATTGAGGCAGGGTTGACTCTTACATGTGACCAAGGACCATTGGATCGTTATTATAAAATATCAATGCAATCTGAATGCGTTTGGTCAGATTTCCGTTGGTCAGTTGTTGTTTTCACTTAAAATCTTGTCCATTTTAAACAAAATAGAGACCCTTTGAGTGATAGCAGCCACACCGTGCCTTGGATTGAGGATAGGTTGACTCATAAATGTCACCAAGGACCCTTGTATTGTTCTTATAAAAGATAAATTCAATAAGAATGTGTTTGGTTGGACTTCCATAGGTTAGTTGTTGTTTTCAATTAAAACCGTGTCCACTTTAAACAAAATAGAGACCCTTTGAGTGATAGCGGCCACACTGTGCCTCGGATTGAGGCGGGGTTGACTCATACACATCACCAAGGACCGTTGGATCGTTATTATAAAAGAAAAATGCAATCCGATTGCGTTTGGTCAGATTTCCATAGGTCAGTTGTTGTTTTCACTTAAAATCTTGTCCATTTTAAACAAAATAGAGACCCTTTGAGTGATAGCGGCCACACCGTGCCTGAGATTGAGGTGGGGTTGACTCTTACACGTCACAAAGGACCCTTGTATCGTTCTTATAAAATATTAATTCAATACGAATGCATTTTTTCAGATTTCTATAGGTTAGTTTTTGTTTTCAATTAAAATCATGTCGACTTTAAACAAAATTGAGACCCTTTGAGTGATAGTGGCCACATCGTGCCTCTAATTGAGGCGAGGTTGACTCGTACACATCACCAAGGACCCTTGGATATTTCTTATAAAATATCAATGCAATCAGAATGTGTTTGGTCAGATTTCCCTAGGTCATTTGTTGTTTTCACTTAAAATCTTGTCCATTTTAAACAAAATAGAGACCCTTTGAGTGCTAGCGGCCACACCGTGCCTCGGATTGAGGCAGGGTTGACTCGTACACATCACCAAGGACACTTGGATCATTCTTATAAAATATCAATTCAATCCGAATGCGTTTGTTCAGATTTCTGTAGGTCAGTTGTTGTTTTCACTTAAAATATTGTCCATTTTAAACAAAATAGAGACCCTTTGAGTGATAGCGGCCACACCGTGCCTCGGATTGAGGAGGGGTTGACTCGTACAAGTCACCAAGGACCCTTGGATCATTCTTATAATAGATCAATGAAATCTGAATGTGATCTACTAATTATTCATTATGCAAAACATAAAGGTACCATTAAATACTTACATTACCCCAAACACCCATAACACAACCCAACCACAACCTTCATCTCAATGTACTCAACCGATCTAAACACCAAGATGGATTTTACCCAAGACTATCTAATTCAAAACACTGATCATGTCATCAACTGACCACTTAATTTCTATGGTGCTCCCCACTATACGCTTTAGTTCACAAACACCACCATCTGATGTTTAACACCCCCATCATCGGGAAAGAACCACTAGAATCCCAACTAAAACTCCACAACATACCCAACATGTTTTCTAACATACCATTCTTAGACATACATTAGAAAAACAACCAATGTTATCATCCATCCTTTCCATCAAAACCACTTGGAATGGATGTGAATCCATCATCCATACATGAATCAAGGACAATTCAACTTTTCCTCAATGATTGAACCCATTTTCAAAACATAATTAACATTTCAAAACATCAAATAGATGTGGCTTACAACTCACCACATTTGTTCCTTTTTCCTGGAGGAATTTGAAACATGCACCACATATGTTGTAAAATCAGTAGAGGATAGATCTCTTTGATCATAAAAAGACATGAACCCATGTTTATCCTTGAGGAAACTAACGAGTGATGTTTGTGAATGCTTTTTGGAACTAAGAACTGACTCGATTGATGAAACACAGGAAATATCTTTAAATGTAGCATCACTGCCAAATCATTGGAACAATTTCTTGTATTGGATGCTCTTAATGTCAGATTTAGCATCCCATCTTGTTCATCAAATGGATTTTTCAACTTCCAATCTATCATGGTGGCTGCCGCACCACCTTTACGTGCAACTAATGATCAGATACAGCTTGATTAGAACAACAATCCTGAGTGCACTAGACATGAAAGATCATGCAGTGCCATAGTTGCTCAGTAACCTCAATTTACCCCACATGATATAAGGCTATTGCATGATTTCCAAGACATAGCGAGAGGAGAAGAGAAGGTGAAAGTCTCGTAGATGAACAACATCAACAATGAAAATCCACCACCCTTTCACTATATACATCAAAATCATATCTTTAAGAACGTCCATGTGAATTTCTATCTTACTTCCACCGAGGATGATGCATGTGTGTCAAGTTGTTTTAGAATTTTTTTATCTTCATCCGTGCCTTGTACTTGCAGCCATGAATTTGAAGGTGAGTATGTGTACACATTAGTTGACCTTCTTAGAGAAGAGTTTCTGGAAGAGTATAATAGAAATTATGCAATGAAGATCATTAGAGTGTTGGAGCAAATGTGGTTGCTACAAAAAATGTGGAAATCGGCTTGTGCAACACGACCTAAGTTACAACTTGCAGGTATTGTACTTTATTTTTTTCTGGAGGGTTTCAGTGTAAATTCATTTTGGAATGATCATTTTTATTCATTGTCTTTTAGGTTTTTTTGACAGCTGAGGGGAAAGGATGGGGTCTGCAGACATTGGAAGATATGTTGAAGGGTGACTTTATGGGAAATTACATCCTATTTTTTGCAACATTTCCATAGTATCTAATATTTAACCAAATGGCCTCTTTTCCCTTCAAGCTCCCCGAACCCCGATCACCATCAGGGTTTGGGGATCTTGAAGGGAAAAGAGGCTATTTCTCCAACATATTCACATACAAAATCACCCTTCGACATATCCTCCAATGTCTGCTAACCAACCCTTTCCCCTAGGCTATCCAAAAAACCTAAAAGACAATGAATATCAATGATCATTTCAAAATATATTTACACTGAAAACCTCCAGAAGAAAAATAAAGTACAATACCTGCAAGTTGTAACTTAGGCTGCGTTTCACAAGCTGATTGCCACATTATTTGTAGCAACCACATTTGCTCCAACACTCTAATGATCTTCATTGCTTCATGTCTCTTATACTCTTCCAGAAACTATTCTCTAAGAAGGTAAACTATCATACATGTCACCAAGGACCCTTAGATCATTATAATAAAAGATCAATGCAATACAAATGCGTTTGGTTTGATTTCCGTAGGTCAGTTGTTGTTTTCACTTAAAATCTTGCCCATTTTAAACAAAATAGAGACCATTTGAGTGCTAGAGGCCACACCGTGCCTCGTATTGAGGCAGGGTTGACTCATACATGTCACCAAGGACCCTTGGATTGTTTTTTTAAAATCTCAATGCAATCTGATTGCATTTGGTCAGATTTTCGTAGGTCAGTTGTTGTTTTCACTTAAAATCTTGTCCATTTTAAACAAAATAGGGACCCTTTGAGTGTTCGTGGCCACACCGTGACTTATATTGAGGTAGGGTTGACTCATACACGTCACCAAGGACCCTTGGATCGTTTTTATAAAAGATCAATGCAATCCGAATGCGTTTGGTCGGATTTCCGTAGGTCAGTTGTTGTTTTCACTAAAAATCTTGTCCATTTTAAACAAAATAGAGATTCTTTGAGTGGTAGAGGCCACACCATGCCTAGGATTGAGGTGGGGTTGACTTGTACACGTCACCAAGGACCCTTGGATCGTTCTTATAAATGATCAATGCAATCCGAATGCCTTTGGCTGGATTTCTGTAGTTCAGTTGTTGTTTTCACTTAAAATCTTGTCCATTTTAAACAAAATAGAGACCCTTTGAGTGCTAGCGGCCACACCGTGCTTCAGATTGAGGCGGGGTTGAGTCTTACACATCAGTAAGGACCCTTGGATCATTGTTATAAAATATCAATTCAATCCGAATGCGTTTGGTAAGATTTTCATAAGTCAGTTGTTGTTTTCAATTAAAATCGTGTCCACTTTAAACAAGAGAGACCCTTTGAGTGGTTCAGCATTCTTGCATGTTGTTGGTGCATATCATCTGTTAAAATGGGAAAATGACTCATTGGATAAAGGTTGTTTTATTTAATAATAATTACAATTTTACTACGAACATTTACATACAACAATGTTTCATCTTTTTATCCCCTTAACCCCTCTCAAAAATGACCACAAATCGTACATGTCCCCAAGTCAGATCTTCATTGTATTTGTGTATAATCTTCCATCAGGTATGCGAACCACTCATTTATGAACACATCTATATCGTCCTGTGAGTATGAGGATTTTCAGAAGTCAGAGTAGTACTACAAAATAAAAAAAATAAATAATTAATAAATAACTTAAACAAACTAGTAATTGTTTTTAAAAATACATCTTTAGGGATTCTAGTTTGCTGATGAAAAACGATCTCTTTCATAAATTTACAAACATAATAACCGCAATCATTATCGTTTTTTTGTTTTGGACACTGCAAAAAAATTTATCATTAGGAGAATACGTAACTTGTGTTGAGATGTGTTTGGATAGTGAAATTTTATTATATATACCCTGATATTTGTCCAGACTTAGTACTTGCTTGCCTCCTTATGCTTAGCCCCTGTCATCATTCTTTTTTTAGATGATAATGATACACCGCCCTATCATAACATAATCCTCAGTAAAAGATAATATAAATTATATTACTTGATGTTTAGACCTAAAACATAAGATGTAGTGTCTTACAGATTCACAAACTCCATCATGTGTGGTCGGTTTGATGGGTATCCTTTCTTTGAATCTAGAAAATAAATCTTTGGAGTATCCAAGTTCACCGAAATTAGCAACCAATGTTGCCTAAAAACACAAAAAGGAATAAGTAATAAAATAAGTGAAAATATAATTGATATGCTTTAATCATAGAGCATTACCCCTGCATAGTTGGTGTTAGGAAAAGTCTGTCATCTGTAATCTTGCGTTCAAATGTTTTCAACAAGTCATTCACTATTGCATCCCTTTTTGATGGCTCTATTTTTGTTAGGTGTGTTGATGTGATATGAGGACTAACCAGTCCAAATCTTGGCTCACGGGAAACTTCCTTCAATTGTTTTTCATAAATGCGTCTATCAACAATATAAAATGTATTTAGTTATAATTTTCACATTAGATCAGCTTTTGGAAAATCAATTCATGGAAACATACCTCATATATACATTTACAACTGTGATGCCTAGCCAACCGTTTTCAAGGATTTCATTTACATTTTCAGCAGCAACGAAATCTTGACTTTCCTCTCCATATATATTCTCATCGAAAACCAATATATGACTATTACCATCTTTTAACTTCGTATCCACATGAGTCTTCAATGCTAGTAAATGTGGATAGAGAACATGTGGTGTTATTGTGATTTCAGTAGCTCCTTGGGATTGGATGGTCGATTTTTTAGATGGTTTTGAGCCGACGTTTGTCACCCCCTTCCCTTTCTCCATCTATAAAAACAATCATTGGTTCAGATCCTTTTTTCATTAATTGTTAAGGGTTTAGCTTGAAAATAAAAGGAAATAAATACCTCTTTGTCTGCATGTACTCTTACAAGTTGTGACGGCCATGAAATGAATGTCCCAATAGCCCTTTCGACCGTATGAATATCATCGTCATCAACTGGAATAGGTAGCTCTGCCTTTGGATCATGATCTACAGTAATCATCACCTTTAGATGATCTTTCGAAAGTGTTCTATTATGCAGTGTGGCATCTGGGATATTGAACACTGTAGCCCTCGCTACAAGGAGATAGGTTGGTGTTGACAGATATAAATCACAATCATTATCACCCTGTAAAAGATGGGCACAGAAAAATTATCAGTGTTTGTCTGATTCATATTTCATGGGAACAATTATTAGAATATTGATTACCATGGCTAAGATAGTTCTTTGAGGCGAATGGCTCTCCTCAAAGCTGGTGGGGGTGGGGCGGGATGTTCATGCGGCGATTTTTCTTAAGTTGTGGCTTCCCTTTGCTTCCCACCCATAAAAGTTTCTAGCAACTCTCCCTGCCATTGAAATTGTTCTTCAATGGTTGCTATTTTTTCGCTCATTTGTTCCAATTTTTCATCTGTATCATCCATTTTTTTTCTTCTTTTCAAAATATACTCAGGGTGTCACCCCAAACCCTACACCTCTAACATGACCGTATTTTTATGGCTACTTCAAAGCCATCGATAATAGGTCTGTATCAGCAAAAAGAGTAGCTGATTCATATGACTGTCAGATATAGAAAAATAACTAATTATTTTTATGTAATAACAATTTTAAACAAATTATTTTATCGTCGTGTAATACTTACACATATTTCCCACACTTTCTGTGTGTTCTCATCTACAAACTTCCCATCTTTGTTCACACGTGCCTCCTTCCATAGCACATGACGTGGGATGGAAGTGCATTTGGTTTTAGAATTATCAATCTACATATAAAAATAGAAAAATAATCATGATGTTGTTTATTGGAACCTAACAATATTATTGTAAATTTAAAATACGTACCATTTTCTTTTCTAATGAAGCATACCCCATCATTGCTTTACAATAGGGGTATGTTGGTTTTGAAGCACGTTCCTTATTTTCAGTACAAAGTTTCTATTTCATAAATGAAATATTGACAATAAAAGTGATGAATATAGGTATCCTCAAACAATGTATTATCACTCACAATGTACCTGAAACTTCTCATCCCCACGACGACCAATAAATGCTTCCCATGCTTCTTGGGATATCAGGTGAGCATAAACAATGGGTGGGTCAGGGTTTATTTTACCTTTAAAATCATTGAGGTGACATCTTATTAAAATAGTGAGAAAACCTCGATGAATCTTTCCTGCAAGCCTTAGTACATAATACTTGTGTGAATCATCTACTATAAATGTACTCTGCAAGAGATTTAGAAGAGTAAGACATTGTTTCATTATTTTATTTGCTAGTAAATTAAAGAAATAAATTCATAATGTTACTATAATTTCTTCCCTGATCACAGCCTTCAGCCCGGACACAACATGGTGCCATGAATCTATGTCAATCGACATGCGTTGTCGTGTGACAACTGCAATGTAGCTGCTAATATAGCCTTATTGGGATTCACATGTTGGCCTCATGCATTCCATCCGACTTCAAATTTTATGCCTTTGCTTTTCGCCTTAAGAATTTTGGCTAACACAGTCAAACTACGACGCACCTATTATTTCTACAATGCTGATCCTTCATTCCTGACCATTTCATCGATATCAACATCATCTATATGTTCATATAGAATGGTATGAACGACATGTGTTGATGGTTGTTGGACCTCAACACTAAGAGCAGCATGAGCCGCAGTAGCAGGAGCAGTAGGAGGAGCGGTAGAAGGAGCAACAGCAGCAGGAGCCACAGTAGGGGGAGAAACAAGAGAAACTGGAGCCGCAGTAGGAGCAATGACAGTAGTAGCATGAGCTGTAGGAGCAGTAGGAGCAGCAGCAGCAGTAGCAGCCGCAGCAGCTGCTGCTTGAGAGACTTGTTCAGCCTCAAGGTTAGGAGCATCAGAATGTACAGAAGTCATTATCTACAAAAGTGGTTGAATAGTTAATTCAGATTACATAAATTCAGTAATGATAAGATAATAACATGAGATAACAATATCTATATTACAAACAAAATATAACCTATTTACTAAACTCTCATTCTTTTTTTAAGTTGAAGGGATTTGACACCTCTATCGACTATCGAAATCCCTTCATTGTGGTCCCCTCTAACATACAAAACATCATCTACATTGGGACCGCTCTGAAATGATTGTGATGTACCACTAAAAGGATCATCCTCAACTGAATTTTCATCAGAACCTTCAGGAGTTTTGGACGATAAGAGAACAATCGACCAATTTCGGTTTCCGTGATTTGGAACGTAAAAAACATGTACCGCTTGTGATAACATTATAAACTGTTTGTCTTTGAACCCTTCTTTACTAAAATCAACTTTCAAAAATCCACATTCATCTATTTTAACACCACTGTTGTTATCAAGCCATTTTCATTGAAAATTTGGCAATTGGAATGTCGTATAATCAAACTCCCATTTTAGTTTGATAATGCCAAAGTATGACATATTTGTATAAATTTGATTTCCGTCCTTACTACCAGAAACATGCATCCCTTCAGCCACTAGTGTAACTCCACTATTTTTCATGGTACTATCTTCATCATGTTCATCTGTATAGAATGTATAACCATTAATTACATAACCACTGTAAGATAATACATACACACTTGGTCCAGCGGCTAGCCATCGAAGAAGTTCTGAAATTGAATTCGGATTTTCATCCCACTGCATAAAAATATGGTCCTGAAACCATCATATAAACCGGTGATTATGTGTTTTTGATAACCATTTTTCAGCCCTCGATGGATTCAACTGCCTAAGAATTCCTTTGTGAGTTTTAATATATGGAGAAACCTCCCAAATGTTATGAAAAAAATAAAGATGAGCCTGCTCCCGATCTATAATACTGATTGTCACAACTTCTCTTCCAGAAATTCCCTCACCCTCAATGCATCCAGTGTGATGAGATTTCGGGAGACCAATGCTTTCCACATCATATAGGTATTCAGTACAAAATTCAATGGCTTACTCAACAATATATCACTCCACTATACAACCCTCCGGCCGACTTCAATTTTTGACATAACCTTTCAAAATCTTCATATATTGTTCAAAAGGATACATCTATCTATAGTGAACAGGACCACAAAGTCTAATCTCTCTCACCAAGTGAATCATCAAATTAACCATCATATCAAAGAATATTGGCGGGAAGAACATTTCTAATTCACATAATATGATAATGATTTCTTTTTCCATAGCTTGCAATTTCCCCGGGTCTAAAACTTTGCTACATATAGCTTTGAAAAAGAAACAATGTTTGGTTAACGTATGACGAACATTCTTGGGCAAAATGCAATGTAAAGCTATAGGAATTAGATCTTGCATCAAAACATGGAAATCATGTAATTCCAAACCTTTTAGCTTCAAATCATTCATTGAAACAATGTTCTTGATATTTGATGAGTACCCCTATGGAACCTTTACATCATTGAAGAAGTTTAAAAACTGATATCTCTCCGCCCCAGAAAGAGTATAAGCAGCTGGAGGAAGAAACATTCGATTTTCACCCTTCACGGGAGAAAACTCTTCTCGTATTCCCAAGTCAACCATGTCTATCCTTGCCTTAATTCCATATTTTGTTTTCCCAGGGGAATTTAGCAGCGTTCCGATAACACTGTCACATACATTTTTTTCCACATGCATCACATCAAGAAAATGTCTGACGTACAAACAATTCCAGTATGGTAATTCAAAAAAAAAACCTGATCTCTTTTTCCAACCGATTTTCGTAAGTTTTTTTGAAAATGGTTTACCAAAAATAGTGTTCAGATCTTTTACTTTCTCAAATAGCTGATCACCTATTAGTGGAGATAGTGTTTCACGTTTTTCTAAACTTCTATTGAATGATGTCATCCAAGATCGGTACTTATACCGATGAGGTAGAAATCTACGATGTCCTAGAAACACAGATTTCTATGAATGTTTCAACCTAATTGATTCTCTATCTTCTTCGCACACGGGACACCCTTGAGTTCCTTTAATGCTATAGCATGACAAATTTCCATAAGCAAGGAATTCATTTATTTTCCCATACAACATCACTCTCAATGTGAAGTATACACTTTTATAAGCATCATACAACATTACACCTGAGTCCCACAATAACTTCAAATCCTCGATCAAAGGAGACAGATAAACATCAATATTGTTACTTGGTTGTTTTGGTTCTGATATAAGCATAGATAACATGATGAATTTCTGCTTCATGCATAACCAAGGTGGAAAGTTATAATTTACCAACATAACAGGCCATTTACTATGAGTGCTGGTTTGAAAACCAAAAGGATTCACTCCATCCATAGAT
Source organism: Viscum album (assembly GCA_963277665.1). Classification (NCBI taxonomy): domain Eukaryota; kingdom Viridiplantae; phylum Streptophyta; class Magnoliopsida; order Santalales; family Viscaceae; genus Viscum; species Viscum album. The sequence goes on from OY728125.1 coordinate 1,840,868,209, forward strand.
AACACAAGACGAAGGTTTCTCGGCCCTTTTCCAAATTCAGGATACTCATGATCAATTTTATTCCATTGAGGAGAGTCGGCTGGATGACGTAATAACCCATATTTATTTTATTTATCTGCATGCCACGACAATTGTCTTGCAGTTTCTTCAATTCCATATAGACGCCTAAACTTGGAATGATTGGAAAGTACCATACATATTTCATAGGATTGGATTTATCTTTCTTGTATCGAGAAGCACCACACTTTGGGCATACTATAAGTGATTTTTTCTCTTTGAGAAACAATATACAGTCTTTTGGGCAGGAATGTATTCTTTTAGAAATCATTCCCATCGAGCGTAGCATTCGTCTAGCTTCATATGTCTGGCTTCAGAGCTCATTATCTTCTGGGAGCATGTCATTCAAGAGAGCAAGTAGTTCCGTAAAACTGAAATCACTCCATCTGTTGCCTACTTTCTATTTATACAACTTCAGTACAACTAAAAATGTTGTATACCTAGTGCAAGCATCATACAATGGTGTCTTTGCACAACTCTTCAACTTCTCAAACAATTTTGGGCAATCACGGAGTTCATCTTGAATTGTCTTTGTCATTTCATCAATACGACCTTCATAATCATTGACATATATAATCACATCCTCCATACGGTCTTCTTCATTATCCATATTTGTATTCATATCTGACGATCCAAAAAATGTAGTTTTATCCCATCCAGTAGCTACATTCACTTTTTCTCCGTGTTTATTCCATCATTTATAACTCTGATCTATTCCATGACATATCAAATTTTCTTCCAACTCCTCTGGAGTAATTAGTCTAGAATAACAACAACGTAAACATGGTAAAAGGATTTGGGAAGGATCCTTTGCATGATCTTTGCAAACTTGATGAACTCTTTCACTCCGTTCTCGTAATCTATTGTTAAACTATTAGCATCCAATCTTTATTCATCTCCATCCTATTTGAATCTAAAATATTAGTATTTATGGTTCAAGTACACAAAACGATAATTCCAAATATAGTATAAGAGAACCACTTCCTTATAAAAATGGAGATTAATAGAGCCAAGCCATTAGTATTTATTCATCATGCCTAAATACTCACTGCTGGTGGAAGTGAAACCGTTCCTGATGACCATTCCAAGAAGAAATGGAAACCAAAAGGGGGAGTGAATCAAAATACCCCAAACAAGATGGAAAAACATGGTATTTGAGAATAGGTTAGTGGATTTCATTTTGGCTATAAGGAAACCTAATTTATTTCAATGAAAAAGGTTAATTCACAACAAGACACCATCCATTCCATATATTATTTTCATTAATAGGGTTATTTTGTGCTTCAAAATGATCAAAACATGTATAACCAACATCAAATGGATAAAATATGAATTCATGAAACACATGATTCCCAAAAACAAGATATAGTATAGAAACTCCCACTTCGAATCTGAATGAGTCTGCTCAAATGAAGAACATCATACATCTCCAACTACATCGATGCTTTCTCATATACAATGACACCACTAGCTAGATAGTGTCCCTCACCAAGAACATCATACATCTCCAAATAAGAGACTACAACCACTAACCATGAAGAACATCATAAGATGGAAGTATACTATGAACACATCCCTTCACCCAAATAAGAGACTGCAACCACTAACCATGAAGAACCACTAAGAGCATAATTTGAAACCTAAGGAAAGGTACACCCAAAACATACCAATGAATTCAAATGAAATACTTTCTAAACCAAACCATTGAAATCCTCAAATGTTCCTAACATCAAACCCCATCATATCTCCTAATAAAATTCTTTGATAACACTATTTCATGGACTATACCCATTTAGACCCCTCTATTGGTTAGTAGATTATAGTCTAGTGACCCCCTATAACCGTCCTCCAACATGTCATGGGTTAGTGAATGCACCGAGGGTATTTATCACAACCATGTGCAATGTACTTCTAATAATAAATAATTGATATATTTTAACATCAAGTTGTATAGATGATTTTTTGAATGATACCAAGTGAAAGTTAGTATGTTAAATATGTGTCATAAGACATTTTTGGTCTCACTAAAAGGGGATATAGCCTAATGAGTGTATTTTTGGATTCACAAAAAATATGATCCTATTTGGTATAGGGCTTTTTCAACCATCTCACATTTTCCCCCAATGGAATCTATCACAACCAAACTAATAAAAAACTTCTCAAACAACCCCACCAAAAAACAATGATGATTTTCAATAATAAAAGTAAACAAGAACCATGTTCTTGAGAAATATAACAAAAATTAGTAAACACATGTGAATCATCCCCTTTACATCATTTCCATCATGTATAGTCCATTTTCTTCAATCGGTCAATCCATAATACTCACCCATAGAATAAACAAGCATGCTAAAAAAATGATATACAAATGGGAGAGGAGAACAATATTGAAAAAAGATTTGGAAAACATGCCTTAAAGGAGGTCCTGAAAACCGAATCTTGAAAGCGTTGCGGGAAGCGGAGGTTCAGAAAACTGAAGCTCGACGGTGGCGGTGGACCGACAATGCGAACTCAGTGGGTTGCGGAGGTCCGACAACGAGTAGCGAGGACAGCGGAGGTCTGACAATGTGATATCAGTGGGCGGCAGAGGGGAGCCACAAAGTTCCAGTACCACGAGAGCTTTAGGTCGCGATAAAATGAAGGCACTGTGCGACCGACTTTATAAAAAAATGCACTAAGGTTTTATCGGCGCTAAAGAAGCGCTGATAAAGACTACCTTTATCAATGCTTTTCTAGCGCTGATAATAGTACCGTTTATTAGCGCTAAAAAATCACTGATTAATCCTTACTGTATCAGCACTAAAATTTTACCGCTGATACAAGGAGTCTTTATCAGCGCTATTTTAGCGCTAATAAAGGTTACCCTGTATCCGCACTAAAATTTTAGCGGTGATATATGGTCTCTTTATCAGTTCTAGAAAAGAACTGATAAAGACTCCCTGTATCAGTGCTAAAATTGTAGAGCTGATACAGAGTTTCTTTATCAGCACTTTTCTAGTGCTGATAAAGAGGGCATATATCAGCGCTATAAAAGCGCTGATAAAGAACTCCTTTATCAGTGCTAAAATTTTAGCGCTGAAACAAGGTAACCTTTTTTAGTGGTTTTGCTTAGCGCTGATATAAGTGGGTGCTTCCCATGCCCATTTTTGTATTAGTGACTGAGAATGAATGGTAGGAAACCAATCCCCATTGCAGAAACATCATAGGGACTAACTCTACTGATAAAAAAAGATTCCAAGCAAGGCTCTCCCTCTCCCAATGCCGATAGGGAAAAAGGGGTCGAGCGTGAAAACTCTAATGGCATGGCCATGAACTACTTATAACTTCATCACATAACCTCTCTCTGAACATATGAGTCTATGAACTCATCTTCCACACCTCGATATTATCTGCTTTGGGCAGCACTAGATCACCCGCAAGGTTCTGATTGCATCACAAAAAAATGTTTCACTGGGGAAATCATCCTTCATAACTCATGAGTTAAAAGCTACATCAAAATGAACCACATACTCCTTGAGAGTTTCGTGTACACAACCGACACCAAACACATGAGTTTACTAAAAAAAACAAGGGCTATCCGAACATGCACTAGGTCTTACTGGGACCTTTGAGAAACTACCAACACATGATTCTATCGATGCCCCAATTCACCTTGGTTAAACCTCAAGAATGAGAAAAAAGAAAATAATACACACAAAATTGTCTAAAAATTTCTACTGTAGAAATTATAAATGACACAAGGCATACCTCTATTCATCCTTGGAGATTTCGGATCAAAGGCCTCACAGACCAGCAGCTGTCCTTTCCCACATCCTCCAATTCCCTGAGCCTGGTGGGTACCACATGGTGGTGGTGGTGGAAACACCCTAAACTGCCTTCTACATCCAACTGCCCTTCAAGATCCTCCACCTTATCTTCCACCTTGTGGAAATACTTTCAACTAGCATTATCTCTGCTAAGGAAACTCATTAGATAACTCCCTCTCAACATCACGATGGGTCAGACAATCTCTAGCGAGATTCCCCCGTACATTGCAGGCGTAACACCACCTCTCATACGTCTGATCTAATCCTCAGCACTACTCCTACAATATAAAACCATGCCTCTATGTCTGAGCATGGGTATGGATCTTGAATCGTGATCCTATAAGCTATCGTCTTCCAGCTTCTATAGTTGCCTCATCCTCGTGGCCACCACTATGGGTCACATCCACCTATTCCTCGTCCAGTAAACTTTCCAACACCATAGATCGCTCCAGCACTCTTTGATATTTGGGAATGCACAGAAGGATCACTGACACCATAATATCCCAGATAACGCCCCATAAAAAGGTTTGTGCTCTGAGGAACGTATCCCGCACCATATCCAAGGAGTATCATGACAAGGCTGTGAACCTTTCCGAAAACTCCACCATTGTCATGATACACCATAGAAGCTGTAAAAGCTCATGGATACACACTAATATCAATGTGTCTGGGTAAAAACCTTCCTTAAAGAGTCGCTCGAACTCATCCCAAGTGAGTGTCACCCTTTCATGAGTTTGTATCTCCAGACTCCACCATCGCAAGGCTGAACCCTACAGAAGGATCACCGCTAGGATCTCAATATGGTTGGAAGGTGTCATCAATAAGCTAAAAGCTCGCATGATGGCCACAATCCAGTCATCTACCACCTAGGGGTATAGATCACCTTTGTACCTTAGAGGTTTATACCTCTAGAACTCATGTAACATAGTCATCTTATGTGCATTTTAAGCATAAACTACTAGTAAGACTTTCTACTCAACAGATTGTATCACCACCGATAGACCACCTGAAGGTAACAACTTAGAATCAGTAACCTACACTAAAACCTCATCACATGGCATATCATCATCATGATCACACTATATATTCCTATCTAGCTATAATCATGGAGGCTTCCTACAATAGAATAAATACATACCATGGTCAAAGAGTATATCTGGGGAGCTGACTCAAGAAGTATAGTAAAAAAAACCCAGTCCCATAACATTCATGTATTATTTATTTCTCAATGACCAGTTTCCTAATGTACCGAGTTGAAAAGTAGGCCCCAGACACACTACAAAAATGAAGCAGCCCCAAAAGAGGATTCACAGCAGGTGCACTCACCAGAGCAAATCCAAATGGATTGTCAGAATGAGAGGGTATGGATATGCCATTGGTTCCAGCCTGTGCTTTCATGGGAAGCCTAGCCAGACGGTCATACAAAGGTGGAAAGCTACTATCAATATGAAGATGCTAGGGAGGGGTAGTTCCTTGTAGATAGTCTGGTTGAATTCCTTAAAACCTTTAGGTCATGTAATCTCCTAAGCCTACGAGCCATGTAATATCTGATCCTACGGGCCTTGTAAGGGTTCCCCCTCATCCCTTGAAAGGGGGTTATCAAAAATCAATAAAAAATTATGGCCTTTAGGCCATTCAGGAAGGTTTTCATATTACTAGTGAATGTATATGTCAGCCACCACCCCAAAAATAGAACCTATGTCCCAATATATGAACTCAAAAAATCCTAACAATATCACAATGCAACCTAAACCAAGCTCACTACACTTTGGTGATAATGTGGTACCGACTCCCTAGAATACCAATATGTCATGACCCACACCAACAGAGCTCAAGCATAAACTCTCCAAGCCCTCCTCCAATAGGTCATGGGATGAAGATTGGCACCGAGTAGGAATATCATTAACATAGGAGGCATTAACTATGCACCTTTATACACGTACACATTTACAAACTCAAAAAATGATGAAATGAAAAAACCAAATGAAACCAATGAATACATAAATCTATATCCCACAACCAGAGTACAACATAAGTACTGAAAGAAAAATAAGTACAAAAAAACATCCACCAGATAAAATTATAAAATCATCCAACCTTCTTGGAAAGATGGGATCACTATCAACTATAACTGCTGAAAATCCCCCCATTGAAGCTTTGGTAAATACCTAGGTCTATCTATCTCACTAAGATCCTCCTACCTTGGGTCCTCTTTGGACTATGTCAAAAGGCCTATGGTCTGGACGAGACAAAAAGCATGTGCCCTCAAAGCCCGTGTAGGGGTGAGTATAAAAAAACATTATAGGCACTCCAAAAACCCCAAAAGAAAAATGGAGAAACTGAATGAAAAATGTTTGTTCAACCTAGCCAGAAGGAAACCCAATCGGGAGAGAAACTAAATCTTGAACCATCCTTAGCTATACATGATATGTCAACTATATCTATAAGGGTTTTAACCCCAATATGATACAATAACACAAGTACTCCTAGAAATCATCTAGATATACTCATCTTAATCATGAAGTCTCATGAAGTTCCAACCTCATAGCCATCAAGTATATTATCTTCGTAGTCTATAACCGTAATATAAAAATAAGAGAACACACTCCATGATCTTATGCATCCTAGATGAAACCCATACAAGATATGCACTCCATCAGGTAAAAATCTTCATTTCCTAATGGTACGTCCAAGATAACATGCTCCATAGGGAATATAGTACTAGGTCCCACTCCAGTACCCAGCACCGGGGGTCCTGTCATCACTACCTTTCTGCCAACACAAGATAAGAAAACCCATGTAAAGAGGCCCACCCCTCACTACTGCACACAGTTGAGGGAAAACTGCACCAGACCATACACCGTGTTCATCCTCATTGACCAGAGAGAACAGAGGGACTCATGCCTCACGAGTGCCCCGCAGTCAAGGGAGTACTGCTCCTAACTATGCTACGAAACCTCCATCTCTACTGTAAGCAGTATCCCAAACCCCAGTCTGTCGTGGGAGAAGTAACCTCTATATAGTCTTTGTTCACATAAAGTGGAGGGGCATGCTCCTCATAACTGCATCCCACAGTCGAGGGACCACCAATTCCAATGGAGGACCTGATCCGCACTGCTACTCAGAGACAAGGGAGTACTGATTTGTATGTAAGGACCCACACCCTAATCCAATAAAGAAGTACTATGCTAATAATGGAGGCCCCATACCCAAATACGATAGGAGAGTACCACTATGTGGATCGAGGACCACACCCTAACAAGGTAGGGGAGTACCACTCAATGGATAGAGGACCCTCACCCTGGTAGGATAGGGGAGTACCAACTATTCCATCTCATTCACTATGGGGGACCCGTGCCCTGACATGGAAGGGAGTACCGACCCTAGGATAGTGCACCCGCTCCCTAACATGTCGGGGGAGTATAGAATCTACCCGAACAACATGTATGGAAGAACTGTTTCCTAATTCAACTGGGGAGTACTAACTCCTAGGATAGAGGACCCACTCCCTGATATGGCAGGGGAGCACTAAGCCTACCTATATATCTTATATGGAGGACCCTTACCCTGGAAAGATAGGGGAGTACTATCCATATTCACAAATACCATGGGGAAACCTGCACCCTAGTAAATATGGGGAGAAACACCCCCAAAGGAAACTACCCAAAGGTAATAAACCCACACCCATGATGTGGGAAGTCCCATATCTACCTAAGCAGAGAGGTACCCTAGTCCATTAGGGGAGTAAAAGTACTAGTGTCTCTCTATATGAACCATAGTGATCTCTAACATCGACTTAGGACCACTCCACAAGTGTCTTACTCTATTCACACCACCTCATATCTCTTAATCAATGTCAAAGTACACCATCAAATTCATCATGGAAAACTAATCAGGATGGAATTATCACAAGCCTGAATCTGAGTCCCATAAAAGAAGACAAGAAAGGAAAAAGATCCCCGGAGGATATACTAGTAGTACACGACGTGCACTAGGGCACACATGATGTGTGAGACCACCTGAGAAACTGCATCTGTATCTAGTCTACATAGGTTCCAACCCATGGAGGGGTACATGACATGTAAAGAAGGTACACACCATGTTCATCATCACTCGTCCCTTGGTCATGTTCCCCTTGTACAAGGACTATCAGACAATGTCCCTCACATGCCATGTATCCGATAATATACGATGTGTTTGGATAAATGGTCACATACCCATACAGTTTTCCCATTTCCATGTAGCTTACCTCATTTCTATGTGTGTTGGCCATGTTTAGTACATAACCATGTGTTTTCACATGACTATCCAATTCCATGTCCCATGGTCACACAGTTTAGAGATCTACATGGTGTGTAACCCTTATACACGACGTGTAGTCCAAAATGTTCATATTCCCTAAACATGAAAAGTTACACGACATGTTTCACTAAACTACATGTCGGGTAGATAGTTATTCTAGTTGGGAATCACCAGGAAAAACATTCAATTCACCTCAAAACATGAATATCTACCTAGAAGGGATCTCTAGAAATTATATTTGGCCACTATAACCTTATAAAATGCATAAACAAGGGGATTAAGACCAAAAATCAAATATACCTACCTATTTGGAGAAATTACAAAGCTTTGGATTAAGAATAATGCTCGAATCATTCTGGTTCCTGACTTGATGATGATCTACTTCATAAATAGAGATTTATGACACCTCGTTGCGTGGCTCCGACCGGCAGGAGGTTGGCGGGCCTCCGACCAAGGGGACTCCGGTCTCGAAGCCCAGCTCAGAAGTCGTGTCGCGCTCTTTCAGAGATGTGCTGCGTGGTAATCGGTCGGGGGAGCCGTGCTTCCCGGAGGCTGGTCCGTTCTCTCACTCGGTAACGAGGGAGGGCTCCCTCGTATCCCTGGTGGCGCCTGAGATGGCCTTTAATGAAGCGCTTGACGGGCTCAAGTGGACTCTCGTAGCTCGGTTTGGCGCTACACTGCCTTCCCTGCAGGTTTTTAAACGCTTTGTAGATTCCTAGGGCCTTCAGGGGGAGGCTCGCGTCTCACTGATTCATCGGAATGCATTCTATCTGGTGTTGGCTTCAGAGGAGGACTTCGTGTTTGCCTGGTGCATGGATCCAAGATCTTTGGGGTGGTTTCGCTTCAACTTGTCTCAGTGGTCCCTGGCGGTCCATAGGGGCATGGAGTGCTCTCGCGCTGCGGTTTGGGTTTCTCTTCCGGTCCTGCCGTTACCCTTCCAAAACGGCACCTTCTTAAAGGCCATTGGGGACTCCTTGGGGCGTTTCCTGTGCACGGATCTGAGCACCAGGCGGGTGGAGTCGACCATGGTTCCCAGGATCTGCGTTGAAATGGACCTGTCCGCTACTCCCCCGGAGAAGCTCTCCCTGAAGGTGCCGAATGCCGTGGACTGGGTTCTTGACTTAGTGTACCCTGTGATCCCTCGGTTCTGCCCCTCGTGTTGTCTTCAGGGCCATTCTCTACAGCAATGTCGGAAGAGCGGACTAGGAGGCCGTCGTAACATCTTTGGGGGGAGGCCTCCTGGTTTTCCGGAGGAGGCGGGCTCAGGGGAGGCTCTAGTGCTAGCTTTTCCTACCCCTTTGGCCCCTTACTTGCTTCCTGATCGCACGTCAGGAGAGGTCTTGTCTCCCTTACCATCTTGCCAGGTGGGCCCTCCAATCAAGGTCGTCGGCTCTGTTTTATCTCCCAGGTTCCGGCCGCGGCGCTCGTGTCCCATCGCCTCCTCCAGTGTTCCAGGGCAACTACTGCTTGATGGAGCCCTGCTCGAGTTCTCCCTTAGTGTGCCTAATGTTGGGGTACCCCCTCTCCCCGCTCAGTGGGGTCTTGGTTCCAGTGGTGCTCCGAAGGAGGTGTTTAGGACCTTGGGGGCCAGGCCCTACGGTCAGGTTCCCAATGTTGAGTTGGTGCTGCAGGTTTGCGTGGATCGTCCTGAGGGCCGTTTTTCAACTGGTGGGAGGTCGGGCTCACTCTTGGGTTCGGTCGGCCCCGACCTAGCAGGGGCTAGTGAGGTTGAAGGTACTTGGCAGGTAGTGCGTCGGCGTCGCTCGAGATCTTGCGCGGGGGGGGTGGGGGGGGGGGGAGGGGGGAGGGCTCACCTTCCCTGGGTCCTCTGGAGGCCTCTCCTCCTTCCATGTCTGGTGAGAGCCTGAGAGTGCGCACAAGGCTCATGTTGAGGCAACTTCAGTTAAGGGAGTGTTCGGCTTCCAGTGACAAGGACACCAGAGGTCCTGGGGCCAAAGCTAGGGCTTTTAGCAGCCCATGATTCCTATCTTTATCTAGAACTCCCGTGGGCTTGGGGCGAGAGTTAAAACGAATTTTATATCTTCAGAATGCAGGAAGTACAAGGCCTCGATGGTTGCGGTGCTAGAACACAAGCAGAGTTCTGGAAAAATTAAGGAGTTTGCTTGTAGGGTTAAAATTCATGGATACATGCATGTAGAGCCTATAAACAACCATATTTGGTTGTTCTGGAAAAGGGAGGTAGCAGTGGAGTTTCTTCAGGCGGGCGACCAACATATGACTATGAGGGTTACGTGCGATGGTATATTTGTGGTTGCATCCTTCGTTTACGGGAGTTGTGATGCTCAAAGGCGTGAGTTGTTGTGGTCAAAGCTATCCAGTTTTGACCCTGGTGACCAACCATGGATAGTGAGCGGAGACTTCAATATCATTGCGCTTCCGGAGGAGAAGAACGGTCATGGGGAGTTCCCCAGGAGGGCTAATAGATCCTTTGTCCATTTTATGGTGGAAAAAGGGATGGTGGACCTGGGCTTCCATGGTGACCCCTTCACTTGGTGTAATAATCGAAAGGGTGAAAGTCGGTGTTGGAGTAGACTGGACCGATGCGTTGCTAACGTCCACGCCATCTCATTGTTCCCTAGAGCGAATGTTACCCACTTATCGCGAAGTGTTTATGACCACTCGCCATTGTTGGTGTCTCTGTGCAGGGAGGAAGTTAGGCAGGAGAATTTTTATTTCTGCAGCCAGTGGGAGCGTAGGCCAGATTATCATTGGATGATATCTAAGGTCTGGGAGGAGCCTACTCAAGGGTATTCTTGGGGGGATATTCACTCTAAGCTAAGGCATCTGAAGAGTGATCTCCAGGTGTGGGCCAGGAATATCCCTCCTCGGGACCATGAGCTGTCTGTGCTCAAACAGGATGTTGAGGGGTTGGAGGCTCGGTTAGAGGATGGGTGGGTTGAGGGGACCTTTGAGGAGCTGGATGAGAAGAGGAGTTCCTTGGCGGATTTGGTGCTCTCGCAGGAATGCAAGTTGAGGGAAAGTTCCAAATCTAAATGGCTCAAGGAGGGGGATAATAACATAGCCTACTATCATGCTTGCTTGAGGGATAGGAGGCAGGCGATGAACCCAAATCTGGCTTTGGAGGATGGCTCGTTCACAGTGGACAGGGAGGTGGTCGGGAGTATGTCCTTGTCATTCTTTAAGAATCTCCTTGCGGGACCGAATGAGCGTATGGTTCGGGGATATCCCTCGGGGGATGCTAGTCTTTGGGAGGGGATCCCAAAGATTGTCTCGGACAGGGAGAATGGGCTTTTGGAAAGGGTCCCCGAGGTAGAGGAGGTGCAGGAGGCCTTGTGGGGTTTGAACCCTGATAGTGCAGCAGGCCCGGACGGTTTCCCGGGGTCTTTCTACAGGGGCTCTTGGGATGTTGTTAAATTTGATGTTGTTTCGGCTGTCCAGGATTTCTTCCGCGGGGGTGTAATCCCACGGTTGCGGTAGCGACTAAGTTGGTGCTGATACCGAAGATCAAAGTCCCCACCTCTCTATCTCACTATCGGCCTGTGAGTATGTGCAAAGTTCCCTAAAAGATATTGTCGTGTATCATTAACAGACGACTGTCAGGCTTTCTTCCCAGATGGGTATCAGCGGAACAACACGGTTTTGTCAAAGGAAGATCGATCTAGGGAGCGGTGGCTTTGGCACAGGAGCTGTTAAGGGACCTGAACACGAATTCACGTGGGTCTAACCTGGTTTTCAAGCTGGATATGAACAAGGCTTATGATAGGATGGAGTGGGGCTTTATCAACAGGATGCTGGCTACTATGGGGTTTTCTAAATGGGTATGTGATCTAATTTTCAGGTGCGTCTGTTCTCCTTGGATGGCTTTAGTGTTCATGGGGAAGTCTTATGGCTTCTTCAAGTCTGTGTGAGGCCTACAGAAAGGAGACCCCTTATCTCTGAGCATTTTTATCCTCATGCAAGAGGCCCAGAGCAAGCTTATCGACAGAGGCGTAGCTGATGGGGCCATAGTGCCATATAGAAGGAAGTATGGTTTACCAATGGTGTCGCACCTTATGTTTACGGATGACACTGTGATATTCATGAATGGGGGAGGGGGATCTCTTACTGCGCTTAACATGATCTTGGAGGAGTATGGGCATTGGAGTGGGAAAATGGTTAAAAATGGTAAGAGCAACTTCTTTGTATCTAGCTGATGTATTTGAGTAGGGTGGACAGGTTGGAGAGGATTCTGGGTCTGGGACGTGGCTCGTTCCCCATGGAATACCTCGGTGCACCTATTTCCCCAAGTAGGTTAAAGACCAGGGACTTTGAAAAGGTGGTCGGGAGGATCACAGAGCAAGTCTTGAACTAGAAAAATCGCTTCCTGTCCTTCGGGAGGAGGATTACATTGGTGAACAGTGTACTTTCAGCAATTTCGGTGCATGCCTTGGCCTCTGTAAGTGTCCCGAAGGGAATGATCAGGTCCATTGATGAAGTACTTGCGCGGTTTATATGGGATGTCATGGATGAAGGGAAGAGGCACTGGGTGTCATGGAGCAGGATGGCGCGTCCCAGCGACGAAGGTGGAATAAACGTCAGGAGTCTGGGGGTTACGATTCATTCCATTCGGGCGAAGCTTGCATGGGAGATCATTGAGGGTCGCACCCTATGGGGTAGGCTCATGATGCAACGGTACAGGGATGGGGGTGCATGTTCCTTGAATATTGGGTCGTCTTTGTGGACTTCGGTGAGTAACATTATCCCTACGCTTCTCCCGCTGTCCCAGTGGATCATTGGAGAGGGCCTAATCTCCTTCTGGCAGACTAATTGGTCGGGTTCTGTGCTGGGGTATCCGGGTTGCCCAGCCCCTACCATCACGTTCAGAGAGGCAAGTTTATATCCCTAGTTCTTCAGATATATTTTGGATGCAAACTAGAAAGAGGTTTTCGATGATATTTGTATGAATGATGAGCAGGACAGGTGTCTTTTCACCCCCTCTTCCTCGGGGTTGTTCAGCTTGAAGGAGTTCCAGAGGATGGTTTCCTCCCCTGGACATCATGACGGTTGGAGTGATCTGGTGTGGGGAAACGGAGTAATGACTAAATCTTTCTTCCTTTCATGGAGGCTTCGGAACAATGCCCTTCCATCTGATGATAATATCAAACGGCTGGGGATCAGCATGGCTTCCTGCTGCCAATGTTGTGTGTTCAAAAGTGAAGAAAGCTTAAGCCACATCTTCTTCACGGGTGGTTGGGCATGTGAGGTTTGGAGATCTATCGGTATTCTACCAAACTATGGGGATGCATGTGGTAACATCGTAGTCTTCTTGGAGCATTTGGTTCCGGGGGCCTTGGGAGCTGGCTCTGACCTGACGGTGAGGCGGGTCATTTTCATCGTGAGCTGAAAATACCTTAACATATTTCTTAACATACTTCATACATGTTCAGTCATATAGTATAATAAATATAATATTATTATAATTCAATTATAGAAACATAAATATATATATTATATGATATACTATTTACTTATTAATTTATAATACCCATTTCTTAACAATTTAATGTTAAAGTCACATTTCGGGAAATATCTAATTTTTTTAGTATGTATTGATTTTTTATTTTTGGTCATCATAATTTGATCATGAATCCCTAATATTTATAATATTATATATGATATTAATATAATTTATATTCAATATATATTTATTTATAGTAATCAATAAAATTTATAGATAGAAAACTAACTACATTGTTCATGGAGTCGATAGGTTATATATACACATGAACGTAGATTCCATTTTCTCGATTGGATGAAATTAAAGAATGTTAAATAGTATATAAACATCCATTAATACTTTTTATGTTATATATATCACATTATTTTGTTTAAATATTTCCATATCACCATCCATGTAATGCATACGTGAAGAAAAAATCACATCACTTCATGAGGTGGTAGTATATTGTATACACGAACGCCGTTATCATATTCACATAGAATGGAAAGTAAGTAGTCACATTTTATATCATGATTATAAAATCATAATAAATCATTATTATAATATATATACAATAAATACATCATCATGTATAGCTATGATAGGTGGAAATCAAAAAACGAATGTCATCAGTATACGAGGAAGTGGTTTTCCGTACATAAGAATGATGATTTCATAACACCTTTGATGAAAGAGGAGAAGGATTTAGGTTATTACCTTAAGATTATTTCATATAAATGAATTTTTGGTACTATTTTTAATATATAAAATTTTTTAATAAGAATTTAAGGAGGTGGAGGATGAAATAAAATAAAATGGCCAATTGGGAATGTTACCTCTTTTTCAAACAAAATTATATTGGTTTTCCATAAAAGGATTATTAGGATGGAATTATGAACAAAATAAGGTTTCAAGGATTATATTAACTAATTTAGGAAGTTATTTTTTGTAGTAAATATCTTATTCAAATGGATTTGAATGTGTGATGATAAGATTAGAGTGGCTGACCTTTTATAACTGAGGTGAGCGGCACAATTTTAATTTTGTAAAAGAAATGGATAACCCACGTGTTTCATATAAAAAAGGCACAAAAATAGTCAAATATTAATACTAGAAAATATAAGGTCAAAATACATCAATAAATGGGTTTTTTTATATGTTTTGGATAATTTTTTACAATTATCTTTTAGTTTAACTCCATGGTAAACCTATTTTTACCTTAACAATGGTAATTAAATTTTAGTGACTTTACTATTCATAAGTGTAAAAAATTAAGTTGAAATTATTTGATAAAATAAATTATTCATATTCCAAATATATAATCACTTTTTTAAAATTACCTTTATATAAGTATAAAATTTTAATTTAAAAAAAGTTTCACTAACGGGATGAGAAATAATGTTTTCAATGAGAAAATGTTCCAATATTAAAATATTTTATATCAAAATTCATTAAAAAATTGATTTTAATGAACTAAATTGGATATATATATATATATGAAACTATATATTTTTTATAACAATATTAAAAAATTTGATTTGTTTAAATTTTTTAAAATAAATGAATGTTCTTAAAAAAACATAATTTTCACAATTCATCAAAAAATTTCTTTTTAAAAAATTCTATAAAATTCACCATAATATAATTTTCATATATTTTTTCATTCATAAATATTGTCTTATCATATTATTTTTTCAATATTTTCAAAAAATTAGTTATTTTATTGTTCTCAAAAATACATAAAAGCATTTTTTGAGAAAATAGTAACTTCGAAACATATATATACATTACAAAAAATTATGATTTTTTTATTAATATGTTTTATCAATATAAAAATATTATTATTAATATTGAAAATTATTTTATTCTTATTCATAATACCATGTTTAAATACTATATAATAATGGTATGTTCCAAACAATAATTTTTATAGTTTTTCACTGTTAGTTAAAAATCGGTGTTTTATGTAATGAAAGATAAACATGATGTTTCATGTAATTTAAAATATCAAAAATATTAAATTTGTTTGAAAACTATATTTTAAAAATTCATGGGGTGTTATATTTTCCCATTGTAATTGGTTTTTATTGAAAATGTTGTAGGTCTACCATGTAAGCCTTCTGAAGTATGCCTTATAAGTCGTTATACAATTTTCTTATTTTTCTTTTAGTCTTATAAATTCCCTCTCAGTATTATGATAGAACGTATAGGGGATATATTTATTAAAAAATATTTAATTGAATCCTTCCCATTAAATGTATTCTATTTTTTCATTGGACTTTGGGTTCTTGATCAGTGCCCATAATTGATCAAATTCTCCCTCAATGTGATAGATGTAATTTTTTCCTTTCACTTTTTTAGAGAATTGGAGGACAAATAATATTTTTTCAATGGAGTTAATACTTTATTCTATGTTGATGGGATCAGAAGATCCACTGAATTTATTTGGAATTTTCTAGATAAAAGACTCAATGATAACATTCTCTTCTTAGGAGAATGAGGGTGTTCCACACAATTTAAGTTATTATTAAAAGATTGTGTCAGTTTATCCATTACTTCAATTAGGTTCTTGGCTCCCACTCCAAGCAAGATAAGGAATCTCATTAGGGAAATCATTATATTTTACATCCAATTTTTTTTACCATGGTTCCTATAATTTCCCTCCTCTTTATAAAATAAAGTAAAATTATAGCTTGTAATATGTAAAATAATAATCATATATAAAGTAAAAATTATGATCCTATACGTAATAAATCATAAATTGAATGTATAAACAAACTTATGAGCCTCTAGGTTTCAATATATGTATGTGTAATTTATAAATTGAAGAAGCAATTAAATATCATGGATTCTCATATCTGAATGAATAATAATTGGTCTCAAATATAGAGTTCGTTTCAAAAATTCATTAGAAAGGTTAATGAATTGGGTATAGAAATGAACTATTAAAATAGTTTTTTAAGGTATTAGTATAATAATTTTATGGAATGAATGAATATAATGTTTTATTTCAAACTAATAGAAAAAATTAACCCTAAAATAGTTATCATTTTTTGAAATAATGGATGGGTAACATAATTTAAAATAATGTTACTTGAAATAATTATGGGATTGAAATGCACCACTAAATCAGATATGTTTTTAAATAATGTATTGAGAATTTAACACAAAAATTTATAACCCTAGTAAATAAAGGGATAATAATTTTAGTATATAATATATATATATATAGATATAATATATATAACAATTGAAAATATGTAAATAGATATATAAATTCATGTAGACAGAAAAAAGAACATAACCCAATGAAAATTGGGAGGTTCATGAGTAACATTACCTTAGGTCCGTATATATTATGTACATTCACATAATTTCATGAATTATCATATTATATTTATTAAACACATGATTAAGTGACTAATTAAATTTTAATTAATTATTTTCATTCTTTTATGTTACTTTAGAAAATTTAATTGATATATCAATTTTATATTCATTATCATAGGGTTATACATGTCAAGTGTCCATCGTCGTATTGTATTGAGTACTATAAGAGTTCATATGGTTTAGTTCCATAACCCTAGAGATGTGATGAAATTTATTTAATCATTTATGAAAATTTAAGAAGGTTCTTAGTGTACATAAGTATTCATAAGTAATAACGATTTATAGAGTTTAGGGTTTATTTTTATATAGTAAGTTCATTTACGTGTGTTTACCAACCTTGATGAAATTAGATGATTTTTATTAAAAGTTGATAGTATTTAAACATAAAAAAATAAGAAAAAACAAACTAATGATATTAATCTCAATTTTTAAGATAATTATTGAATTTAATTTATCTATGATGGTTGTGGTAGAAAATGAAATTTTTTATTCATGGGGACAATTATCCAATCATAATATGAGAAAAGTTTTCATTTTAGAATCTATTATAGGGGGGGTTGTTGAAAATGGATATTGCACCATTATAATAAAATTTTATTATATTTAAGAAACTTATGTTATAATTTATAAATCAATGGAATTAATATATGGGTGGTAAAATATGAAAATAATTGAAAGAGGATTGATTTGAAATGTTACATATGCCTTTGGAAATCGAC
Source organism: Viscum album (assembly GCA_963277665.1). Lineage (NCBI taxonomy): Eukaryota > Viridiplantae > Streptophyta > Magnoliopsida > Santalales > Viscaceae > Viscum > Viscum album. The sequence continues at coordinate 1,840,885,944 of OY728125.1, forward strand.
TTTGGATACCCCTAAGGCTCCATGGGATAGAATATATATGATACCTGAACACTTATCATATATGGAAGTGGGGTTGGGGGTGAAATGGGAATAGTTTGGGAAAAGTACAAGGCTTATAGGGTGTGAGGATAAGGGGTTATTTTCGGTGGTATTTAGAGGGGGGGAGAGGTGTGTTTTACAATATAATATTCATTTAATTATTTTTTACCAAAGAATATAAATATTGATGAATCCAATGAATAAATATGTAAATTGGTTCATGTGATAAATTGATAATGGTTTTATAAAAAACCACTTATGAAATTACTCATGTATTTAACTTATAATGTAGAATAATTTATTTAGTAATATATTATTATTGATAAAAATTTAAACATTTTCAGAAAAATACCTAAAATTAACCATAAGATACTTTCTCTGTTCTAATTCCCAAAATAATATCTATTTTATCAAAATAATTTTATTGATATATAACATTTAGTATTTTAATAAATCATTATAAATTAAAGAGGGTTTTTATGAAATAGTCAAATTTCTAACACATAGAAAAATTTAATATGGTTTTCTAAAATTATATCAATATTTATATACAGATATATATAAATTTCTAGAACCATTATATTGTAGTTAATTATTATTTAAAACTTTTATATTTATGAAAAATATAAATTTTAAAAAGATAAATTATATATATTTTTTAAAAAATATAATTATGATTTCATGGTGTCAAGATTTTTTTCATATTTAACTCATTTATTAAATAATATTATTATAAAAACTAATTATATTATTCATAAAATATTATTTTACTATTTAACTAATAATTTTACTATTCATAATTGCAAGATTATTATTCCAACTTTCAAATGACTATTTTAATGGTCAGATTTCTATTTCAAAAGTCATATGATTTCCACATTATAATGTTCAGGTAAAAGTGAAGTAATTATCATATCCTAATCATCATATTTCACATTACACATGATATATAATTCAAAATTCTCGTACCTCATCATCACCTACATCACATAAAATATTTTATAACCCCCTTAATAAATTTTATCATATTCATGATGCCTCACTTTATTTTTATAGTAATTAGGGAATGAGTGATATTTATGCTAGAATTCCATCATGCGTTGTTTACATTAATGTGGTTATTTTTTATTTTTTTATTTATATCCCTATAATATTTATATATATTACATTTAACATTATTTTAGGATGTGTATCATTCTTATAAAATGTAAAACTCTTTCAATGTGAATCTATTGTAAAATTAAAATAAATAGCCTTTGTGAATCATGATATCATTAACACATTGGAGTGATATAACTAGTGGATCTTGACTGGTGTAGGGATATGGGACTGATCTTGGACTCAAAAAACATTGTGGAAATCTCCTTTACGTTAAAATTGTTTTGCACCCACTTTTATTTGGTCTACCATGGTAAATGATCCTTATACTTGTATAACATGTATGCTATATAAATTGACACATTTTTATATAGTGTAATGATTATATTTACCTATTTTTAGAATATTTATATGACATTTATTCATACTATTAATTCATACAGGAGGGTATGGTATTCATATCTATTTTTATCAATACTCACCGTTAATCAGGGTTTTGGGAATATGGTGTAATGACCCGAAACTTTGAATAAATCTTGTTTCTTAATTTTGTGTGTTATTTTATTTTTGATACTCAAAAAACTGTTTCATTTGATAACATGAGTATAATTAAAATGAGACTGTTGGGTTTTGACTGTTATATGACCATTGGTCAATATGAACGCTGTAAACTAAAGGTCTCGATTATTGTCTCTAAATACAAGTAATCTTGGTTAATTAATATAGAAGGAAGATTCGATGGCCTCACCCAGTAGTCTTGGATCGATCGAAGCCCATCTAACAGAACTTGGGAAAGAGGTAGCACCACTGGGCTTTTCTCTCGACCAAACCCAAGCTGAACTTCATCGTGTGAAGCTAGAACGGGATCGCCTCCACGAGATGTTAAAACTGATAGAAATTACTACTTGTGCGATGTTGGCCGAGCCTCCCTCGTATTCTCTCACCTTAGCACCCCTTACACTTAGGTCATATACTAGTGTGATAAGGGGCTATGTAAGGAGACCGTAACTGCCTTGTGTAATCCTTTGTTTTAAATAAAAATTGGTATTTCTTCTTATGATGATGTTTATGACTTTTAAAATGTCCGGATAAATATAGTATGCATATTTTTTGTGAATTTTAGAAAAAGGATATTTTAAAAAAAATTTACGTAAACCTTAAATAATTAAAAATGTGTAATGATTTTCAAAAAATGGTCTTCTACAATTATGTTCAGTACAAAATTTAGAGTCTAACAAGATCAAATTAATTTTTGATGAATAGTAAATTATGAAAAGTGATTTTATTCTTAGGATTAGTAATGTAACCAAATGGATTAGTAATCTCACTTAAAGAAAGTATTAATATAATCTAGGCACCTTGATTAAGTAATGTGATTAAATAAAATGGTTAAATAATGGTTTCATAAATTATTATTCAAGTATTAGTTTTTTCAGGTGAATAGTGTTTTTTAATTAAAAATTAAATTAAAATTATTTTGAAAATTATTTTTATAAAATGGTTTTCATTTTTGAACTCAGAGCATCGATATTATGTTGAGGTAAATTTTGGGGTTTTTTTCTAAAAAAATGAATTTTCGGTAAATAGTGTATTTATTTAAAAAAATAAATTAAAAATATTTAGAAAATTCTTTTAATAAAATGGATATCATTTTTGAAATCAGAGCATTGATATTTGGTTAAGGTGAAATTTTGGGATTTTTCTGAGAAAGTTGAATTTTCAGTGAATAGTAAAAATACAGTTTTCGGGTTTTGGTATGTTTAATGACATCATAACTGTGTCATGATGATGTCATGATATATTTTATGGGTTGTCCGACCAAAGGTGATGAATTATTGTATTTGGGGCCCCATGTGTCCTAACTTCATGGGAAATATCTTGGGAGAGCACATGGTTTTGAGAGACCCACTTATGAGGTGTCCCTGGGCCATTAATGTCTTGTCCCCTCACTTTCCCTATAAATACCAAGCCATTATCTCATCCTTTGGACTCCAAAATCATTCTCAACGAAGTTCGGGTCTCCTTACCTCCCAAGGAGTCCTCCCATGGTGCCCACAAGCCCTCAAGGTCCAAACCTTTGAGTTTTAAGAGTTACGTTTTAAGGTAAGGGATCTGACCCCCTCTCTTTCTTTTCAAGTGATCTCTTTTATGTCATTTCTATTATGCTCCATGTTCTTATGTTGGAGTATGTTCTTTTATATTCATTATATTTTCCTTTTTATGTTCATATGATGAGAGACCCCCTATTTCTCTCATTAATTCATTTTAAGAATGTTTAAGTGGCGCCATTAGGCTGCCGAATTTTTAAGGGATTCTTTCACCCTTCTCGTTTTCAAGATCTATTTTCATGTCAAGTCTTTCAAGTTCCTTTTTATTATGTTGGGGTGTGATCTCTATATCTATAATACTGAACCCTTATGTTCATATTATGAGAAACCCTATTTTTTTCTTGTCAATTCATTTTTGGTTGAAATTTATGTGCTGCCGTTAGGCTGCCGAATTTTTAAGGGATTCGTTCACCTTTCTCATTTTTCAAGGATCTACTTTCATGTCAAATATTTCAAGTTCCTTTTTTATTATCTTGGGGTATGATATATATATCTATCAAACTAATATTTTATGTTCATATGATGAGAGAACCTATTTGTTCTCATCAATTCATTTTTGTTGAAGTTTAAGTGATGCCGTTGGGCTGCCGAATTTTCATAAGAGAAATCTTATTTTTGTCTTCTTTCATGTTCTTCATTTGATATGGTATATCTTTCAAATTTCATTACCATGTTCTCAAATTCTTTATATTATGTCCCTCTACTATTTTATGGGTCATTTATGAGTGTTTGACCCATTTCCCCTCTCTTTTCAATATTTTCTAAAACCCCGAAACATAGCCGTTATGATGCAGAATTTCCGTCTCAAAATGTCTCTCTCTTTTTCTAAAGTACTTTTATTTTATTAAGTGAATACTCAAAGATATTTCTTCAAAATTTGTATTCACATATATACCAAAATATTTTATTTTAAATTCTGGGATTTACATACATGAGACCCAGTCTCCCCTTCCGTGGATTTAAAGTGACGTAAAGATCATGTCTTTAAAGCAGTTTTTAAAACGTTATGATTATGAAATGAAACCCATTTCTTTTATTCTATATGGGTTGTTTATGAAACGATTTATGATGATATATGTGGCTCACATGATAATAAAGGCAAATTTAAGGGTGTTCCCTGATAGCGCTCCAATGCATTGGGTAATGATATAACCACTAGAGATTACAATTTTCACGATATCTTGGTGAATAACCTTGGTAATTTTCAAATGACACCTTAGGGATGTACCTTGGTGATATGTTCATGATTTTCTATGTTAAATGATGTAGCCACATATTAAAGTTATGAAAAATGTTGTTTTTATTATGATATGCCACATGATTTCTTTCTCATGCCTTAAAGTTCTTTTTCATGACCTTGTTGTAGTATCTCAATTTCCCATGTAAAATGTTGGTCTTGTTTCCCTTACTAGGCCTTTTGCTCACCCTTTCTTTTGATGTATGTCCCTAGGTTATGAGATGCAGTAATGAAACTGGGATGAACATAAGGAGAAGCCTTTCAAGTGTTTAAGAAGAATGTTTTTTTTTGTTTCATGTATTAAGTTCGTGGTTTCCAAGACACTAAACCTTAAAGATACTCAGTTTTGTATAATGTAATGAAAGTTTATGTGACAAAAAGGTGGGATGCTATAGTTGGTATCAAAGGATGGTTTAGTTATTTGTGGAAATTAGGATATGAAAACTCTAGGAAGAACCCTATAGAAAAGTTTAAATATAGGAAATCTCCCTGGTATTTTGGTGAGTATTGAGTAAGGGGTTGCCAAGCAAATACATCCCTGTCTGGATATGAGCAGGTAGAGGTGGCTCTGGAACAAATGTACATAGGGGTAAAACATGAAAACACCGCTTTGAGCTATACTCCAATGGGAACTGGTACACGAAAACGAGCCTTGTTTCACTCTTGGTTACGACACTCCTGGGGTATATGATTTGCTAAATTCATAAGCATAGTATGAACCATTATTAAAGGAACAAAGATAAAATAAAATAAAGATTCACATAAGAATATATGATCATGGATAACCTAGTTTGAAACCTAGGGGATCACAAGTTATGGTATACTTTTCTTCTACAAATTATCCTTATATGCTTTAAGTTCCTTTTCATGATTATTGGATAAGTATTTAAGCCCCTAATTATACTTTCTCTTCTTAGTTAATGGTGGGAAATGGAAGAACATGTCCCAAAAACCAATATGATAGGAAATGCTATGATTGTCGTATTAATATGACAGAGATTATTAGGGGGATTAAAAGATGATTATTATTTTGGAAGACATTCACTATTTTGGGGACCCTATATGATCGAGGTAGATAGATTACTATGGTATTTTCATTGAGGATTAAGGTTGACTTATATCATGAAGAATTGATGAATTTAAGGTGAACTTATAGTAATTTAGGTTACTTATGGAAATGATTAACCTATCATGGGTAAAATATGTTTAGGTTAGCAACTTTTGTTATAAGATGTTAGGAGTGGTTGATGTTGTTTGGAGATGAACGATGAAGATTATTTTGGAAGACTATGTTATAAAATCCTTCTTGTATTTGGGTTTCAATCTTAGTTTGGTTTATTTCAAGGAATTTTAAGGACCGTTATTTATGGAATGGTCTATGATGAACTTTGGGTAGTACCATGGAACTTTGAAGATTTAAAAGTAGTTTCCATTCCTATGGGATTCTTTCTTTTTGAAGAGTTGTTTTACCTTAACCTTTCTGTTTTTGGGATAATGTTTAAATATAGAAGAAATAGATAGTTAATCTTTTATGGATTATGTGATTATCTAGAAGATGATTCTTGGGATTTTGATGAGACCAAGTGTTTTTGAATTCTCATCATTTGGAGAAAAGATTAGTTTTGGTAGAGACTTATTAAAGGATGAAACTCTACTTGAAGGTAGGTATATTTTCTTATGTTTTTGTTCTATGTAGTAAATGAATTCCTCAAAATTATGAAAAGGAACGTAAAACAAAAACCTTGTTGGTTTGCGTTTCCTACTAGGTAATCAAAGACCGTTTACACACATCGTAAGTTTGGGATTTTCTTATGGTTAACTTTCTCCAAATCATGTTTTCTATCACTCTCCCCCAGAACTTGACCCTTTGTTTTTTCTTCCATATCCATGTTTTCCCCCATGGAATCCTAGTATGGGTTAACTCCGGTGACCTTTGAACTTCCTTTTCTTTATTTTAAAGTAATAGTTCTTCTGACTCCTTTTACGATGTGGGACTTTCAATGAAATTTCAAAACCCAATTTTTTAAAATTGCGAGGACGCAATTTCTTAAGGGGGAAATATTGTAACGACCCAAAATTTTGAATAAATCTTCTTTCCTAATTTTGTGTGTTATTTTATATTTGATACTCAACAAAACTGTTTCATTTGATAACATGAGTATAATTAAAATGAGACCGTTGGGTTTTGACTGTTATATGACCATTGGTCAATATGACCGATGTAAACTAAACGTTTTGATTATTGTCTCTAAATACAAGTAATCTTGGTTAATTAATACAGAAGGAAGATCCGACGGCCTCACCCAGTAGTCTTGGACCGATCGAAGCCCATCTAACAGAACTTGGGAAGAAGGTAACACCACTGGGCTTTACTCTGGACCAAACCCAAGCTGAACTTCATCGTGTGAAGCTAGAACGGGATTGCCTCCGTGAGAAGTTCAAACTGATAGAAATTACTACTCGTGCGATGTTAGCCGAGCCTCCCTCAGATTCTCTCACCATAGCACACCTTAAACTTAGGTCCTATGCTGGTGTGATAAGGTGTTATGTAAGGAGACTGTAACTGCCTTGTGTAATCCTTTGTTTTTAATAAAAATTAGGATTTCTTCTTATGATGATGTTTAGGACTTTTTAAATGTCCAGATAAATATATTATGCATATTTTTGGTGAATGTTACAGAAAGGATATTTAAAAAAAATGTTTACATAAACCTTAAATAATTAAAAATGTGTAATGATTTTCAAAAAATGGTCTTCTACAATTATGTTCAGTACGAAATTTAGAGTCTAATAAGATCAACTTAATTTTTTGATGAATAGTAAATTATGAATAGTGATTTTATGCTTAGGATTAGTAATGTGACCAAATGGATTAGTAATCTCACTTAAAGAAAGTATTAATATAATCTAGGCACCTTGATTAAGTAATGTAATTCAATAAAATGGTTAAATAATGGTTTCATAAATTATTATTCAAGTATTAGTTTTTTTGGGTGAATAGTGTTTTTTAATTACGAATTAAATTAATATTATTTAGAAAATTATTTTTATAAAATGGATTTCATTTTTGAACTCAGAGCATCGATATTATGTTAAGGTAAATTTTGGGGTTTTTTCTGAAAAAAATGAATTTTCGGTGAATAGTGTATTTATTTTAAAAAAATAAATTAAAATTATTTAGAAAATTATTTTTATAAAATGGAGTTCATTTTTGAAATCAGAGCATTGATATTTGGTTAAGGTTAAATTTTGGGATTTTTCTGAGAAAGTTGAATTATCTGTGAATAGTAAAAATACAGTTTTAGGGTTTCAGTATGTTTAATGACATCATAACTGTGTCATGATGATGTCATGAGATATTTTATGGGTTGGCCGACCAAAGGTAATGAATTATTGTATTGGCGGCCCCATGTGGCCTAACTTCATGGGAAATATCTTGGGAGAGCACATGGTTTTGAGAAACCCACTTATGAGGTGTCCCTGGGCCATTAATGTCTTGTCCCCTCACTTTCCTTATAAATACCAAGCCATTATCTCATCCTTTGGACTCCAAAATCATTCTCCATAAATTTATGGTCTCCTTACCTCACAAGGAGTCCTCCCAAGGTGACCACAAGCCCTCAAGGTCCAAACCATTGAGTTTTAAGAGTTACATTTTAAGGTAAGGGATCTGACGCCCTCTCTTTCTTTTCAAGTGATCTATTTTATGTCATTTCTTTTGTGCTCCATGTTCTTATGTTGGATGATGTTCTTTTATTTTCATTATACTGTCATTTTTATGTTCATATGATGAGAGACCCCCTCTTTCTCTCATCAATTCTTTTTAAGAATGTTTAAATGGCACCGTTAGGTTGCCGAATTTTTAAGGGATTCTTTCACCCTTCTCATTTTCAAGATCTATTTTCATGTCAAGTCTTTCAAGTTCCTTTTAATTATGTTGGGGTATGATCTATATATCTATAATACTGAACCCTTATTTTCATATGATGAGATAACCTATTTTGATATTGTCAATTCATTTTTGGTTGAAGTTTAAGTGACGCCGTTAGGCTGCCGAATTTTTAAGGGATTCGTTTGCCTTTCTCATTTTTCAAGGATCTACTTTCATGTCAAGTATTTAAAGTTCTTTTTGTATTATGTTGGGGTATGATCTCTATATCTATCATACTGATCTTTTATGTTCATATGATGAGAGATCATATTTTATCTCGTCAATTCATTTTTGTTGAAGTTTAAGTGACAGCGTTGGGCTGCCGAATTTTCATAAGAGAAATATTATTTTTGTCTTCCTTTAATTTTCTTTATTTCATGTGGTATATCTTTAAAATTTCATTACCATGTTCTCAAATCCTTTATATTCTGTCCCTCTACTGTTTTATGGGTCATTTATGAGTGTTTGACCCATGTCCCCTCTCTTTTCAATATGTTCTAAAACCCCGAAACATAGCCGTTATGCTGCAGAATTTCAGTCTCAAAATGTCTCTCTCTTTTTCTAAAGTACTTTTATTTTATTAAGTGAATACTCAAAGATCTTTATTAAAAAGGGGTATTCACATATATACCAAAATGTTTTATTTTAAATTCTGGTATTTACATACATGAGACCCACTCTCCCCTTCCGTGGGTTTAAAGTGACATAAAGATCATGTCTTTAAAGCAGTTTTTAAAACGTTATGATTATGAAATGAAACCCATTTCTTTTATGCTATATGGGTTTTTTATGAAATTATTTATGATGATATATGTGTCTCACATTATTATAAAGGAAAATTTAAGGGTGTGCCCTGATAGCGCTCCAATGCATTGGGTAATGATGTAACCACTAGAGATTACAATTTTCACGATATCTTGGTGAATAACCTTGGTAATTTTCAAATGACACCTTGGGGATGGACCTTGGTGATATGTTCATGATTGTCTATGTTAAATGATGTAGACACATCTTAAAGTTATGAAAAATGTTATTTTTATTATGATATGCCACATGATTTCTTTCTCATGCCTTAAAGTTCATTTTCATGACCTTGTTGAAGTATCTCAATTTCACATATAAAATGTTTCTCTTGTTTCCCTTATTGGGCCTTTTGCTCACCCTTTCTTTTGATGTATGTCCCCAGGTTATGAGATGCATAAACGAACCTAGGATGAACATAAGGAGAAGCCTTTAAAGTGTTTAAGAAGAATGTTTTTTTTGTTTCATGTATTAAGTTCCTGGTTTCCAAGACACTAAATCATAAAGATCCTCAGTTTTGTATCATGTAATGAATGTTTTTGTGATAAAAAGGCGGGATTATATATATGGGGTGGCGTAATAATGGTATATATCACTCTAGTTATGCCAAAAAGGAGGTAAAGCAGATTAATTACATTACAATACTCTCCATATTGATACCTCTCTCTACTTTTTCATTTGTGGTGGTGGAATATTGATATGAAGTGATCAATAAATGATGGTTTGCATAGTTTATTGATGAATGTTCAATATATGTTTATAAGTTATGTCAAATTTGGTAGAACAAAGTTTAATTAATGTTTTATCCATCAATAGGATTTATACACTCATTATCAGATATCTATATTTTAAAGGAAATAGTGTGGGATTATGAAATTTTCCAAAGTGTTATGCCAAATAGTGTGGGGCCACATCACTATTTAGATATTATCCTGTGAACCTTACCACTTTTAATATTAGAAGAATTTTGTGATCCATAATATTTATAAATGGTATGAGGGCCATATCACTATTAAAATCTTTTGTACTCTAAACCCAATAGTAACAAAGGTTTCATTCCAATATGGAATGGGGTTGTGTTAGGGCTATAAGGGCCACACCAATCTCTATTAAAATAGAATATTTTTTTTATTTTGGTTCATATACTACTATTCATGTGAAATTTGGATTTCTTTACTATATGGTTTTCCTTGATAAGGTCATCATCGTCGTGGTATGTAGAGAATAAAAAGGAAACCGTCTACGAAAGGTATCTCATATTCCCTCCTCGGTTGGTTATAATATAAATACTCATTATTGATTTAATTTTTTAATTCTTTATTTAATGTGGGATTTTATAATTTAATTTACATTAAACCAATTTAATAAATTAATTATTTATCTATATTTATAGGAAATGGATTATATAATTTTAATTAAAATAATCGATAATTAGTTCCAAAATATAATTTTTTTTGGTTCGGGGAAAATTAGTTTTCATCTAAAATTGGGTCTAAATTTATGATTTGATGATAAATATATTTTTTGAATGGGAAATAAGTTTATAAAGAAAATGATATATTATAAAAAACTTGTAAAAAATAATGATCATTAAAAAATCGATGGATAAAATAATAATGCAGTGAGGTTTGAAATAGACATGGATGGTATGGAAAGTCATAAATGGATTTAACTTAATGGATTGAAATTCTTTTAAGATTCACATTGTTTTTTGTTGGGTTATATTATGTGTGGTTATATATTTTATTACTTTATATATTCCTTATAATTAATTGATTTATAGAACTATAGTTTATTTGATAAAACATATAAAAATTTCAAATGTTTGTGAATATGGGGTTTTCTAATCATTCGTGGATTTATAATGATTTTTTGAAATATATAATGAACTATTTAATTGATAATTATTTATTTTGATTCAAATTGGAATTTATGTATTGGTTTATAAAATATCATTTGTAGTATTTCAAGGGGAAAATTTAGTGATGTTAGATTATGTGAACTATAAATAACTTCTAGTTGTGTTGGGATTTCCAATGTGGAAACTATTTTATAGCTATGTAAACAAATATTTTGGAATGTTAGAATTTGAAACCAAGGTTTTGGAAAATGGTAAAGGTGGTATAGTGGAACAAAATTTTCAAATAAAATAATATTAACAAACTTTGAGATGCGTGGAATGGTGAACACATAAGTTCCGAAATAGGAACAATTCAAATAATGTTATGTTTAGGGTTGGTGTTTTTAGTATGTAACACTAAGAGATTTTTTTATATACTTTCATTAAATAAAATTTAAGTGTTTGGTTGCTTTATTTACATGAAACACAGAGTATATATAAGCCATGACATAATAAACTATTTCCATGAAATTCATATATATGAATAATAATATCCAATTTGTGAAAAAATATGGAAAACTGTTTTTAGTAATAAAATTTTATTGATCAATGCATAATAAATAAACACTAAATTTTCAGTAAAATCATTCTATTCTACAAAAAATATGTTCTCATAAAAAATGTGTTTTATATCATTTTACACACACAAACATTATAATTAATTTCTAAAAAATTTAGAAATTTCATTTTAGGTACATAATAATATTTTTCAAATTAGTATTTTAAAATTACTTTAGTGTTAGCTATTTAAAATTTATTAAAAACATTATCTTTTCACTGAATAGGGAAAAATTATAATTATTGTAAATACCATCATTTTTTCAATAAACAACCAAATTGTTTGTAATTTTTTTAAATTAACATAAAAAATATTTAATTAGAAATAATTGAATTAATTACATATTAATAATTATTAAACTTTATTTTTTTATAAGTTAAATTTTGGGCATAAAAACACAATTTTCTATGAAAAAAACTTTTATACATGTAATGAGTTTTTATCTTAATAAATTAATGTAATATATTTTTAATAATGGTTATTTTTGAAATTATAGATTATATTATCAATCATATATTTTTTCATCAATTTTATGGGTTTTATATGGAATGGAATGGAAGTAAATAATGATTAATCATTAAGAATTTATTGTTTGAAAGTGGGTTTTTATTACGGTTTGTGTGCTGAATTAAAATTAAATTCAACATATTATTGAAATTTAATAAGGTAAAATAGGTACCATAGTTGGAATCTTAACAATTAATGTAATATACTAGGGGAAACCTAATTTTTTCTTCATTGTGAATCGTAAAATCAAAAAAAAAATGTTACAACAGTTATGGTAACAAATAGTTTCCTAGGGGATTAAACCTAGATATAAGGGTATTATTTACACTCAAACTCGACCAATTATTTTTTTTGAAGAAATTTCAACCATATATTATTATACCTTCAAATAACTACCCATTTGGATCCATATTAACTTGAATTCTAAATTATATTATTGAAATATTTTGATAAATGTCATGTGGGTCCCTCCAATCACTTATAAAAGGGGGTCTCTCCACCACTAGTATTCAAAAAATTTGATCTATCTATGTAGAAAATTAATAATTTATTATTTATTTCATATCAATTAAATTCAATATCTTTGATATCTTTCTATGTACGCAACATCTAGTTTAAAAGAAAATACTCTTTTAAAATATTATTCAAACATGGCCATGGTAACCTTGCCTTTAAGTTGGGTGGTATGAAATTTATTAACTAAATTATGAAAATTATATGGTTTATAAATTTATAAAATAAATTAAATTGATATATATTTATTAGAAATAAAAATAAGAATCATTTGAATATAAATGATTTTTTTCAGAAAAAATGTTATTTTTTCAAAGAAAATGGTTTCGTCCCTTCTTGCGCAATAATGATAAAATTAAGTTTTTAAAGTTTTAAAAAATTCTTTTTATTAAATTAATTTATTTTTTGAATTAAAAATATAAAAATTATTTTAGGGTGAATATTTTTCTAAAAAGTATCAATTTTTATGAATAGTGAAAAATAATGATATTTTTGAAAATTTTCTTTTCTTTTAAAGAACATACAAAGTTAAATTACATTTTAAATTCGTTTTAATGTAAAATAAGATAAAAAATATGAAAATTTAATTAATTTAGATAATTGGGATCAATTTTAAGTTACATTTTAATACAAAAAACTTTCCATACTTATGAGAGTTTTTCCTTTGGAATAACTTCTTTTTCGTCGCATCTGAAGGTATAATTTTAAATTGGATTATTCCTCTTATAAGAATTGAATTATGAAAATGGATTCTATATTTTTAGTTATATTTATTTATATTATCTTATAAGGTAAAATTAAATTTTAACCACAATAAATAAAAAATATGTAAAACTTAATTTTCACAGGTAAGGTAAAAACTAATTTACGGTGGGGGGGGGGGGGTAAACTAAAAAGATAAGGATTAAAATGAATTACCATAATTTCAAACACAAATTTTATGGAGATATTTAGATATTAAAACCTTTATGGTTCAATAAATATCCATTTGGGAATAATTTTTCATGATAAAGACTTGGGTGTAATTAATTATTTTCAAAACATCCATTTTTGTCTTCACACCCACTTATAAAAGGTCACCCACTATCCTCCTTTCTTCAAAAAATAAAAATAATTTTTTTTCATAAAATAAAAATAATATTGACATACCTAAACCCCTACCCTAAAACTATATTCCTTATTTTCACTATAAAACCATTATAAGAAGACTTTTTTGTAAACCTAAGGAGGTCGTCCAAATATTTTTTAACATTCCTAAATGATGATTTTTTATTTTATTTCTTCTTCCACCTCATTAAAATAATGTTAAATTAAGATTATGTAATAAAAAAATTAATATCTAATATACTAGGATTTTATTATTTCAATTTCATAAATTAAATCCATCTCCACCTCCATCAAATGACAATCAAAATCATTGATCAGGTGTAAGGTGGACTACGAGCTCATGAACCGATGTAATTCATTTTCCATCACCACTAATCATTGTTAAATATAATTATGGGTTTAATATATATATATATATATATATATATTTAATATATTTATAAAAAAAATTACTTCTATATTTATAATATCACATATAACTTCTTGCTTTCCATTCAATTTTAAAAATGATAATGTCACTCGTGTGTATGCCTGACTACCACCTCGTGAAGTGATGTGATTAATTTTTCACTTATGATTTATATGGAAAATAATAAAGATAATTTTAATGAATATATTTGATATGAAATACATGGTATTATTCATTACCCACTTCCTTACTCTTTCACCCGTTATGGGAATGTTATCTTCACTCCTTCGTACGTACTGTCTACAACCTACATGAAGCGTTGCAATTATTTCTACAATTACAACTACTAAAAATGATTATAAAAATCAATATAATGAGTATATATTATATTTATAACAACATTATTATTCTCGAAATCTTGTAAATATTTTCTGTATATAATAACAATTAATTTAACTACCAAAAGAGCATGAGAAACACGAGGAAATAAACACCCAAAAAATAAAAATAATTAAATATTATTTACATGTGAGTAATAAAATGTAAAAGGACGATAATATATGAAATTATAATACCTAATATAATTCTATTATAAATAAATAACTTGATTAAAATAATTATTTATAAGTTTAATTCTAATTCAACTAAAAGAAAATTGTGATGTAAGGGACTTCATCTAAATTTCCTTTCATTGAGGGATATTATATTATTTAGAACCTAATTTCATTTATATAGTGTACATAATTACCCATTTATAGGTAATATATGGAATAATTATAATTCAATTTATTTTAGGTTTTTATTTGAATTATTTCTTCTAAGGGGATTTTACTTGAAAATTACAATGTGGTAAAGAATTTCATTTCCAAATTTCTTTTCATTTGATTATATTACATATTCATTGTCTTTGATATACTAAGATTATGTTTTTAAGTAATCTTGAATACATTATTTTGTATTTCTACTTCTTTTATTTTAATTTAAATTTGATACACATAATTGATTCATTGATTCTCACTACCCTGTTATAATAATTGTTAGCGATTTTGTCTTATTTTCCATTTCATTTAACATATTTGATAATATGAACCAACTAATTTTTATGTGGTGTATATGTTACCCCTTTGATGTATTTAATAGGAATACCTATTTATTCATAATTGGAAATGTCTCAATTCATGTTTACCCAACTTTTTTTATCATTGATAGTAATATTTCTCAAAATATATATTATTCTTACATATGGTGTTTACATTAGATGTTATTAGATTATATGAGTAAATATTGATAAATATATTTTGTTTACTAAATTGCTAATTTTTTTTTATAAGGACTATTATTTTTTAATTAAATATATTATTTTATTTATGAGTAATTCTTTGGAAATGTAGTGATAAGAGGGCCTTAGAATTTTATTACCCCTTGATGCATCAACATATGAGACAAAAAATTTGAACAAATTAAATGGGTTTCAACCTATCGTTTAAAAAAATATTTTGAATATTTATGATGGTACATGAATCATGATTTTTATTTTTATGAAGTCCAATAATTCAACAATTCCATCATTGAGAATTCATTTAATATTATTATCCATGTGATTTTTAGTGATATTATTTGTGGATGCATTTAATTCTCAGTTTTTTGATTAGACAACATGAAATTTTAGTTAGTAACCTTTTAATATTTATTAATCATTATATAATTATGAAATACAGGTTATTTACTAAATTTAATATGTGTTTCTTTATTCATCTTATCATATTTATTATGCTATATTCATTCATGCTAGCTTCTATTGTATATAAAATTTATGTAGTATTCGAGCTCTACCTTATTTTATTAGTTTCCCCAAAATATGAATAAGAAATCATTAAATGCATTTCCAAGGATTATAATCATTTTATTTTTTTATGCATTATGTTTAATTTTATATTCCCAATTTTATATAGACATCAAGTATATATCTAGTTCTCCAAAAATGCTAAAATGATTAGTACTTTTGGATTTTCCCATTTATATCTATTATGTTGTAAAAAATTTAACATTAGCTTAAAATATAACTCTATAATTCCATACCCAAAATACTTCCTTGAATCCTACCAATTATCTTATATCTTCTTTTATTATCTAAAGAAGAATCCTTAAAGGATTAAGGTGAAATCCAATGGGGGTCGCTTAAAGAAGAGGTATAAATATTTACCAAACTCTCTCAAATTTATATCTTCTTACTCCTAAAAAATTATTATACACATAAAAACATGATGAATATTGTGTCATAAATATATTTAGATTTTATTTTGATTATGTAAAAACCATTTTCCACTTATTATCATTCAAATGGGTGATTAAAATATCTATTGGGCATACATGTGGACTACCGCCTCCACAAAGTGATATAATTCATTTTCTATCACCATATTTCATGTATGGTCATTATGATGTGTTTAATTTTTATAAATTATAGTTATTAAAGAAAATATTTTATATTAATTAAAATATAATATCCATATTCTTATAGTCCAATCCACTATTAAATGGTAAAATCCCACGTGCGCTCGTGTGAACTACTACCTCCATGAAGAGATGTGATTTGTTTATTACTAAAACATTACATGGATAGTAAAAAAGAAAATATTTAATGAAAATATATAATATTTTATATATAATAATTATTATAAAAATGTGGATAATCATTTACCTTTCTTTTATTTCATCCATCAAACCATGGATACATCACTCATGTATATGTATGAAATAATATCTCCATGAAGTGATGTAATTAATTTTTCATAACTATATTATATGAATGCTTATAAATATATATATATATAATGAATATATATGATATTTATATCATGATTAATATTCTATATATGGATAAACCATGATCAATGTGCATGTACCACAACAGAATAACTATATACTACATGAAAAATAAAGTAGTTATCACCTGAATTAATTACATTAAGAGAGAATTGTTAATAAAGGAGTATTGAAATTATATTAGTGGACAAAGTATGATATTATTTGTATTTAAATGGTGTTTTATATAATTATAATAAAATTGAATTTACTATATAATAGGTTAGAGTACTTATGAAGTAAGAAAAACATGAGATAATTGTTTAATATCATTTCTATTCATCGAGACATGTTTCAAGGTTATGCACCAATTTATTATTTTAATGGTGAAAATACTGATCAAGAATGTATTTTTTTTCATTCTAAATGACTTAATTCAAGGTAATTTTATAACCGTATGACATTTTAAAGTCATCCAATTACTTTTGATTCAAAAACTATTAAATCTATAAGCGTATTTTATCTAAATTTAGTTTCATTGAGATGTGATTGATTTCATTCATGAATTTATTTTAATTAGGTTTATATATTGATAAATTGAAATATTATTCATTTAATAATTTTTAATTAATGGAATATATAGTTAAAATTCAATAAATTTCAATTGCGCGATTTTGATTTGAATTTTAAAAAATTTGTAAGTTTTTACTATGTGAAATTATCTAATTTTGGACATATGTTATATTATACACCTATAAATGTTTTTGAAATGTATCTATAAACCCCCTTATATGTTGAATCATGAATAATATTATATTCATAATATTCATGTTTTCATAATATTTTATTTCATTCATGGGGGCTATTTATCAAATACTACAATAGAATTAATGGTTTTAAGGTTAAAATATTATTTTTACTATGATTGTATATGATTAAATATTCCAGTGGTGAAATTATATGATCTATAAATCATAAATATTATTCATATTCTTCTCCTATAGTTATTTTTGGAGATTAAATGTTATATTTTTTTTACCCTCTTTATGTGATCAATAGACCGAATCAATGTTTTTATGGGAAATTTCCCTAGATTATCCCTTCAGTGAGTAATTTTTTTTCAATGTCTATATTTTATTTAATATGTTTTATATAATGTTTTTACTATTCTTCAATTATTATTGAAATTTATTTTTAACTATATTTACCTTTTTTACCAATGGTTGACTATTATTTTCTTATTATTTTTTAAATACATTATTTTTTTACTTCTTTCTGAATATGTGAATGGAATTTTTATTTTAATATACATCGCATGAATATATTTCCCCACTATAATCAACAATATCATCATAAATTCTTCCTATTTAAATTTTTTATATTATAAAATAAAATTTGGTTCCTTCATATTTATATAAATTTGTAGATTTTTCATAAGTGATTTCAAATAAAAAGGGTATTTTCATCAAGAAATACTGTACTGATATTTAGAATTCATTTTCATTTATAAAAACTTTTATTTATGTTAATTATTATTTAGTTAGTATATTATTTTATTTTAAAATAATTTTTAATTCTATTGACGATTTATCATTATGACGATGGAATTTTTATGAAATTGTTATCCAATACATGTGTCTCAATTCAATAATATAATGAATGTTTTATGATATTATGGAGCACATATGTATGATTTCCATTAGGTGATTGGTGGGACTAGAAATATATCTCCCTATAATTAATTGTTTATTGATGTATATCTCATAAGATAATAAATAATATAAATGGTTGTGATTCTAGTTCAGTAAGGGACTTTTTCTAAAAATATATTATATGTAGCGATCCTCGAATTAGAAAATTATCGAATGGGTAGTGAAAACCATCCACTATAGTAGACATAGAAATGAATATTGACTAAAGAAATGATTTAAAATTATTATTTTTATTAAAAAAACATATTTATTATTCTTTTTACATGCACTAATGTCTCATGATTTAATACCGATGATTTTTAAATCTCATGTCTTACGAGTTTTCTCTAATAAAACATTACGTCGTGATTCACTGTTAGGTTATATGAAATTTTGGGTATAGTTTTATAATGTTAGTAACATGTTATCATACCATTATTCGTACATTATAATCACTTATTTTATATATTTCTATCTCTTATATTTACCATGATTTAGTATTTGATATCAACCTTTCTTCTATTTCCCATCCCTATATTATGAAAAAAGGCTTTAAGTGTGATATGTTTATGAAATATTTTAGTTGTGATGAACATAATGATAAATTATGTGATTATTTTATGTAAAAACAATTCATATATCCAATTATCCAAATACACTAAAATATTATGGCTATAGAGTGTATAATATTTACATGTAATGGATATTATGGTAATAAGATATTGTATTTTTGTATGAAAAGTTGGGTATACTATAGTTGGTATTAGAGAAAGGCTTTGTAAAATTTAAAAATTTAGATGAGGAAAATTTATTGAGAAACCTTGAGATAGGCTTAGTTATAGGATAACATCATAATGATTTTTTATGGTATTGATTATGTGTTATTCATAGATTTTCTTCCGTATATGGATACTATTAGCGGATGTGGTTTTGGAATAGATTCATACACTATTAATAACCCTGAAAAGAGTTGGTCAAGTATATTGAAACCATAATTATAATGAATGGTGAATGTTTTGTTACTTTAGATAAGGTTTGACACTCCCAATAAATATGGTTAGGTTAACTAAAATTTTACTTATGAACCATAATGATTGTTATGAATAGATAATGAACATGGATTGTGTAGGTTAATCCTAAGAGGTCATAGGTTCAAAATAAGGTGTAATGATTTAGAAACTATATAGATATTTTTTTGGAATATATTACTTATAAATAACTTTCTTACAATATGACTTTGGTTTTAATTAATGGCTAGAAAAAGTAAGAATCATGTTAATATCGAATGTTTTAGATGATGCAATGATTATCCTAATAAGAAACCAAATGAGATATGAGATGGAATATGAAGGCTGGTGGTTATTGATAAATAGATATGATGATATGTAATTAACTATGTGAAGATAGGTTAGTTTCAAAGTAAAATAAATAAGAATTTGTTTTATAAAGATCACGGAGAAAAGAAGATTTAGCTTCTTATATATAAATAATGTGTGAAGAATCATTCGTGAAATTTTTTCAATGAAAAAAACTAATATATTGGGTGTGGAAAATAAGGATATAGATAAATTAATTTATAAGTGAAATTTATAT
This sequence comes from Viscum album, assembly GCA_963277665.1. Lineage (NCBI taxonomy): Eukaryota > Viridiplantae > Streptophyta > Magnoliopsida > Santalales > Viscaceae > Viscum > Viscum album. The sequence goes on from OY728125.1 coordinate 1,840,906,242, forward strand.
TATTGGTTGATAAAATAAAATTGAGTAATGGTTTCTAGAAGGTATCATATAAGGTAACATTTTTTATTAAGGGAAGTAAGGTCATTATGAAAATTGATGTACTGTGAGGAAATCTCGAGAAGAGGATAGAAAAGGCTATATGAGTATGTGTTTTACTATTGAAGATGAATCTAATAAGAATGAAATATTAATTTTATGAATTATTTTAACAATATTATATATGTTAAAATAAAGAACTATGATTAATTTTGTATTGATGAAGCTTAAGGAAAGATTCTTGTTTCATATTATAAGAAAAACAAGTAAGGAATAAGATGATAAAGCCTCGACAATGGTTTCTGATGGATGTGGAATAATTCATGAATTTATGTATTGGGATTCAGAAATTATATTTTTGATGTGTTTTATCCATGATATTTTCGTTATATGATTCATGAACCATCTAAGGATTATTTGTTAATATTTTTTCTTTATTGATTTGGAATAATATATTTATCTATTTGGGTAATGTAAAAACATGTTGTAGTGGTATAATGTTATTTTTATAAATCAAATGATTCATTTATAGATAACCCATACTATGTTCCTAAGGATGAGAGAATAATGTTAAGTTGGCACAAAGAGATTATTGAACTCTGTAATGTAAATTATATATTTTAAATAACCTTCAATTAATTAGTGATTTGTATAAAAAGTTGTTTATGATGAATTTTATTACATTTTTTGATTTATTGAATATATTTTATAGTCTATTGTTTTATTTGAGGAATTATGTTAATAGAAATTTATTTGGAATTATATGTGTTTTGATTTAATTTTTATGGTGATTTAGGTTATTTTGGGAAATGATTATCATGTTTTAATAGAATATTTGATGTTGGTGTTCACATGTTTGGTATGAAACATTAAGGTCAAAATTAAGTAATTCTGGGATTAAAGATAACATTATTATTGAACAATTTTTACCTTTATATCTTTGTTTTGGTTTTAAATTTGGTATGGAATATTTTATACTAGTCATAAGGTCAACAATTTATGGAATGGTTTATGTTGAACTCTATGTTTTATTTTTGGGGTTTTAGAGGCTAATATATTATTTTATCATATGAAAATTTATCAACATTGGATATATTTTTCTAACCATTTTTGTTTTATTAAATCTTTAGAGACATAAGGAATTTGGTTTCAATACTTTATAGATCATATGATCTGCAAAAAAGTAATTTTAGTTCTTTAAGCATGCAGAATTAATTTTGTTTGAATATGGATGAAAATAGGTGGAAACTAATTAAAATATACAACTAAAGGGTAAAAATACATTTTAGGATTTTAATAAATAAAGTTAGTATATTTTATAAAATTAAATGGTAAATTAATTCCATAACTCTATGAAAAGTGATCTGGAAAATTAAATTTTGTTCATTTTGGTAATTGTTTCTATGGAGTTGATGGTCTTTTTCAGCCTTAACTGATTTATGGTTTTGTCATCAGTACCATTCTAATGACCATGTTCTATATCACTCTAATTTATTATTTAGAAATTATTTTTCTCCTTAATGTCCATATTTTAACTTCTCTATAATGTTATCCTTATTTAGGAACCCGACTATGTGTTATTTTAGGTAGTCATTATGTTTCCCTCTTCCTCTTTTCAAAGGTAGTTTTCTCATCCCTTATTACAATGTGGGTTCCAAAAAGGGTATTTTCAATTATTAAAAAATTTTATTAAAGATTTAAAAACATTTAGGGTTAAATATATATAAGATTGGTGGAATGTAACACCCTGAGATTTTACATTATAATCTTCTTTGAATTAAATGTTAGTGTTGGTTGATTTTTTAACATAAAACCCTGAGTATATATGATCTGTAATATTGTAAAATTTTATAAAAGATAAAATTATTTAAATGGGGAAAATAGTAATAAAAACATTACAAAAAATATTTAAATGGTTTTAAATAACTAAAATGTAATTGTTAACTCTTAATAAATTAGTACTCAATTTTCAGAAAAATCATTTATGATTTAAATATGTATTTTCATAATTTTAATAATGGTGTTATATATGAACAAAAAATGTAAATAATTTTTACCATTTTCAGAAATATTATAATTTAAAACTAATAATTTTTTTAAAGAATCATGTTGATATTATCTTAGGGTGACTTTATAAAAATTTCTGAAAGGATTTTTTATGTAAATAGTGAAAAATACTGATTTTTATAAAAAATGCCATTAATTTTCAAGTGAAATTATCAATATGTTTTGAATTTTATCCTAATACGAATTAAAAATCATTTAATTATGAATAATATACTTAATTACATAGTATTCATTATTATACTTTGTTTGTGTATAAGTTCATTTTTGGGAGTAGAAACAGAATTTTCTAAAAAAATGTTTTTATGCACAATTTTTTTTTCATAGTACGTTATTATAATATCTCTTTATTAGTTGTTTAATTATAATTATATATTATATATTTTATATTATAATTTAAAATTAATTTTATGGTTTTTATAAGGAAGTTAATGGAAGTAAAATATGTTTTAGGCTTAAAAATTAATTTTTCAAAAATGTATTTTCATTGTGGTTTACACGCTAAATTAAGATTAAACCATGCTAATTATATAAATTTAATATACTAAAATAAATTTTTTATTAGGAATCATAATAATTAATATAATACAATAGGGGAAAAATTATTAATTGTTCATACTGAATCATAATAATAGTATAATTCTATTACCACGGTTAAGGATATATCAGGTTTACTAGGGATTTAAACCAAGATAAAAAGGTTGGATTACCCAAAAAAATTATAATTCTTTTATTTTGTAGATATTTTAATGTTATATCATTATAAATTCATATCCATATACATTGTCTACCACCACCCAATGAACATGATTTAATATAATTGAATTATTTTATGAAATTCAATTTATATTCCTCCCCTCACATATAAATATGAACTTCTCCAACCCCTATATTCCACACCATTGGATCCTTCTAACTTATTCAATAAATACTATAAATTTATTATACAATCACTCCTTTCATCCTATAACTAATTTTCCCTTCTTAAGACTAATCCTTCAAGGATTAAGCTATAACCAAAGGAGGTCTCTCAAGGAAGATGTATAAGTCTAAACCATGATCTTCCAATATTGTTACTTCTTATAAACCCTGTATACTTTTATTTAAAAAATTATTAATACAGTATAATAAATAAAATTATATCATATTATTATTAATGAGAAAACACCCCCATTCAATCAATTTCTTGATGAAATTATAACCCATGGATATTTGTGGACTACCACATCCACATAGATATACAACTCATTTCCTATCACCATAATTCATGGAGGAATATTATGATTGTATTACTTATTATAAATGATAATAATTAAGTATTTGTTGTTTTTTAATTATAATATAACATATAACTTCTCACTTTATGATCCATTGATGAACTGTAACGCTTCTTGTTCATACGTGTGGTCTAGAACCTCCACCAAGTGAAGTGATATTTTTTGTCATTTCTGCTTTAATTGGATGGTAATAATGATATATTTAACTAAAATTATATATATATATATAATAATGATTATTTAAAGATTATTTTTCATTTAACTTAATTTTTATCCATCCATTAATATGTGGAAACTTCACTTGTGTTTACTTATTGATTACCATCTCCGCGAAGTGATGTAATTAATTCTTCATCACCACTTAATATGAATGGATATAAATTTGTATATAATTAATATATATAGTATTTTTTCATGATTAATGTTTTTAATATGGAGGGAACATGATTAATTTTCATGTACTATAACTGCCAAACTAAAACATATTTGAAAAATGAAGTAGTTAACTGTCCAAATGGTGGATTTAATAGAAAATTGTTAATAAATGGATCTAGAATTGATATAAGTTGAAAATATATAATATTATATGTATTATTATGTTCCTAGTATAGAATTTTAATAAATGTTTTTATTTTATAGTATTTTAGAGTGCTTATGAAGGAAGACAAACCTGAGGTAAGAGGTCAATCTCAATTTCACATCATTGAGAGATGCATAATTGATATATAAAAATTTATTATATATATGGTTTTTATACAAAAATTAATTTATTTTTAAATAATAAATGATTTAATTCCAATTTATATTCATGTGATTTTTCAATGATTATAATAACTTTGGATGGAATATTTACAAAATACTTAAGGTTTATTCGTCTAAATTTTGTTTCACAGATATATATTCGATATTATGAACCAATTTATGTTTATAAGGTATGTATAATGATACTTTTATATTATATAACATGTATAGTCATAAATTCATGGAATATAATATTACATTTCAAATTATTTTGTTAGATGTGTTTCGATCCAAATGTTACCAATGTGGAAAGTGTTTATCTTGTTAGATTATCTTCTTTGGGACATAAATTATGGTATAAACAAATTTTATTTTATAAGGTTTATTTTATACACTATATTTTTTTTAATGAATATGTATAGTTTCATTGTATTAAATTTTTTATTTTATGTTACTTCTTTCATAGGGGAATGAATCATAAGAAACCAAAGGTTTAATACTTTTATGTTACAGTCTATTTTTTTTGGGATTATTTACGACTAAATATTTTTATAATGAAGTTGTTTGATATATATATTCTAAATATTATTTATTTTATCCTACTCCATTTATTTCGGGAGATTTGATATTTTCCTTTCATTTTCCCCTCATTAATTTCTCGATAGATAGACATAATGTTTATAAAGAAAATAGACCATGTTTTCCCTTATGTCAGGAATATTTTATTCCATGTATATAATTTCATTAAAAACCCTCCAAGAATGAATTTTAATATTCTACAATTATTAATTAAATACCTTATTAATTATATTTAGCTCGCCTTTCATAGGATTAATTTTTTTCTTATCATCATGGAACTTTTTAGCTTTTTTCTAAAAATTTCTTGGAATTTTTGGTTTAACATCATTCACATAAATGGATTTTACCTCTATCATCAAAAGTCATTTATTTATATATTAATGAATTTGGTTACTATATTATATTAATATTATATTATTAACATATTATTTTTTGATATTTTGAGATTATAAACAAGTGATTTCAAATGAAATTGGTATTTTACTCAATAAAGTTTGTATTGATCTCTTGAATCCATTTTTATTAAAGACAAAATCCATTGATAAATCATATGATTTTCTATAGATATGATGAAAATTTATGAAATTTATTCTTTCTTTTAATGTAATCTTATAAAAAAAATGTTGTGTTTATGAAATATATATTATTTCTATATATTATTATTTGATGACATGATAAATGATTTATGATCTTATAGAACACATACGTATGGTTTTCATAATGCGGTGAGTGGGCCCAAAATTATATATCTTTCCAATGTATTGACTAAATATTTTAATATCATGAGACAATAATAAATGTAATAGGGTGTAAACCTAGTCTATTAGGGTACCTTTTACAATTATATAGTATTGGCAGTGAACCTCTACTAAGTAAATGATGGAATATATGGTAAAGCCAATTTATTTTAATAGTCTTGCAGGTGATCCCTGAATATAAAAATAAATTTTATGATTATGTATATGAAAAAACATATATCTTATACTTATGATTTTATTTCAAGGGCCATGATTTATTATTTATGATTCCATACTCTTATGTATTATATTATTTTAGTCATAAAACATTGTGTCTTGTATCTTGATTATGATCTATAAAAGTATGTGTATGGGTTTCCAATGTTAACCAAAAGATCTCATAGCATTATACTAATATTATGTTCACTTGTGAATATATTTTAATATCAGTAATGATTACCCTTATAGAGAATAAAAGATATCCATTTATTATGTTTCACTTCCCCATGTTTTGAATAATTTTTTACAGTATTATATTTTGATGAAGTGTATTTTTTTGTTTAGAAATAGATGGGAAATGATTTATATCATCTATATTCTTGATGTTTTTGTATAAATGTTTCCAAATATAATTATACATAGTTATTATGATTTTAATTTTATTTATATGAAATGAATATTACTCTAATAATATGTAGTAATTTTGTATGAAACATTGGGTTGGATATATGGTGGGCCGAATGATGTATCATTGATTGTGCAGTGGGTGAAATAATATATATGATATAGGTTTAACCGATGGAACTATATAACTTATTTGGGGTTCATTAATAAATATATAGGATGGTTCACTTATATGGGTCTGGTAATTTTTGTTACTATATGGTTTAAATATCTAGTTTTTTTTCTAATGGATAGTATAACTTCCCTGAAAAATTACAACGTAGTGATGTTTCACATTTAATATTTATGTTTCCATGTTTACCATGGCATATGACATGTTTTGATCTATAATTTATTTCCATATTTTGTGTTTTCTTCCATTTTTAGGTTCCATTTCAGAGTTTGTTGAGAGTTTAGATGTGGTTATTTAGTCTATGTCTTGGGTACGCAAATTTTTTGTTTAAATACACTTTATTTTGGAGTCACACATTTTAATCATTATAAGAACATTGTATGACATTTGATATTATGGAACCTATTTTTGGATCATGGGTAGTGGAATAATAAGTGGTATCCTAACATTATTTTATATTCATATTGATGACTTATTGAAAATGGTGTTTCATTCACATTAATATTTTATTTGATATGGATAATGTTTTTAAAATGATGATATTTGAAAATGAAAATATTTAAAATGATAAATATAAAAGGTGTGATTATGTATTATTGAGGATAAATGAATATTATTATATATTCTAGATAGATATTCATATTCCATAAATGGGGGATAAATGAGATGCAATAAATAAGGAGGAATGTGAGAGGCTCATCTAAAAGAATAATGGTTGATCCTCATAATTCTATCCTAAAACATGGTTTCTAAAATATATTAGTTGAATTCTACTACAAAACTTATCTATATGATAGAGAATATATATGTGAAATGTTCTATAATGAATAAAATTTTTCTAGTGAATATATTTTTCAACTTTCAGATGTTAGAGGTAATGTTCGAGGTAAATAATATGAATGATTTCAATGTGATTTATACTTATTAGGAGTTATTTAGCCTAATGTTCACTAAGGAATTTTAGTTATTGATCCTTATGTGATCACATAAATAATCATGGGATATGATGGTTACTATATTGAGTAACTATAAATGTATGAATGACTAGGTGTTTAAAGAAATCTCGGATCTATTTATAAATGAAGAGATTCTAAGAGAGGATGTCTTAATTCCAACCAAGAACTAAATTTAGTGATTGATGAAAGGGATGATCCAATTGATGTGAATGATAATGTGAGAAGAATGGAGATATTTAGAGTGAATGGGGACGTGAGGAACCAAATAGCACTGATTATTTTTTATACTAGAACTATTGAATAAAATAGTACTTTTTTGTGGACTATTGATAAGGAAAAGTCAAATAAATGTAATTTTATTATTGTTCATACATAAAATCTATAGATGAGGAAGATAAAACATGGTTTCTATGTGTTTAGGAATCATTAATTTCATGTATTATTAAATATTAGGAACCATTCCACTCTATATCAATGAATTAATTTATCTGGAATTATATATCTTAAAGTATCGACAAAGTGCATCTTTTGGATGGAGAAAAACTAAAATGATTTGGAAAATGTTACTATAATTTCAAAATAAACAACTCATTCATTCTAAATTTGAAAGGAATTCATCACATTATAAGACTAAAAATTAACAATATATCATGTGGTCTACTTAATGGTGCATGTTTTGGTTATTAATTCAAAAATTTTGTGTGAGACACCACATAGGGTTCCACTATTGTCCCATGAGGTGTTAAGGAAAAATATTTTTTTCCTTAATATAAATTCAAAATATTTATTTCATGTTGGAGAAATAAATTATTCAAATATGAAGTTGTAGCATGATTACCTAGAACAAATTAGTGAGAATAGTATATAGATATTGGTTGACAGAGTAATACTGAATCTTGATTGTGCAGATTATAGATAAAGAAATGAGTTTATCCCTAGGAAGAAGAGGAATGATTTATTTTCGTTATTAAAAAATGAACTAATGAATTAATAGCTATATTTTAATTATAAAAGCATATGGGGTATGATACTTGTTCAATATCATGGTGATAAAATTAAATATGTTAAATTAACTAATGATTCCATAAGAAAAGTATGTTTTTTTCTTCAAAACTAATTAATTTTAATTTTATATTTTCTCCAGGTTGATAGATATAGTGTAGAGTGATAATGGAATAAAGATGAAATGATTATTGTTTTGAAATAGTATAGTGTATGGGAGAAAATATTATCAAATGTAAGGAATTATAAATGACATCCTCATAGAGAATACTATAATTGGGAAACTAGAGTAAATTTGTGAGGTTTAATGGATGAATAATTATTTTTGTTAGAGAGCTATGATAATGAGGAGGAACTCTTCTTTCTGAAGGCGTTTTAATGGAATAATTCATCTATGAAGCTTATCTTTTGTATCAGATCCCTCCCAAACTAATGAGTTAATAATATCTATAAGATATTTCGACTATGAATATTATGTATGTTTTCCATATAAAACATTTTCTAAGTATCTCAGTTTCCCATTTTGATTGTTGGTAGAGAGAAATGTTGTAAGTTATTACTCATACATATTTTATTATTGGGTTTGATGTTGAAAATGTTATATTTCCACTATGGGATTGTAATTAATGACATATCATTATAGTTTGTAATGTACTCTATAATTAATATATCATGTGGGTGGATTAAAAACAAGAGATTGATAATAATTCGATATAACCATGAATTGATAAAATATAATATGTTTAAAATGTAAGTTTATGCATTCAAATATTTTATTGATTGATGAATTTTAATAGTTATTTAGATGTTCTAGAATGAAATATATTTCTCTTGTTTAGGAATTATTATTGACTGATGTACTTGAATTCTCTATAATTATGTAATTTCATTATAGTGTTTCAAATATGTATGGTCTAGAAATAATTGAACCATAGGTGAGGTGGGCCTCTAGGGTAAAGCTACTAGTAAGGTGGTTTTAATTGACAATGAAATTTCTACTACTGATGGTTAGCGGAGAACCAAAAATTCAAGATGGGGTTAAATTTTTCAGTAACTCCCTGAATTGGGTTTTATGAAAAAAGGATAATATTTAATAAATTCATGTTTTCATTAAATAGGAAATAACATAATTACCATTGGTAAAAATATCACTATAGAACAATTCAGTCTATTTGTTAAAAGAATTGAATGATAAGAAATAACATAAGGTGAAGGTAATTTTGATGTTTTTTAAAAGGAATGTAAAAATTTCCCTCATATATTTTCTCTATTTCTAATGAATTTAATAAATTGAATGGATCATATTATGGTTTCAATGGTTGTTTTTTTCTCATGAATAAAAAGATATATATAGTGATTTTTTTTAAGTGGATTTGGAGGAATATATCCACATGTAGAGGCTAGAGAGTTTCATTTAAAATGGTATGAAGGGCCTTGTGTTGTTACTACCTAGGTTTTATGAGACATTTTATACTATAAACACTATATATATCATCTGAAAATATAATTTTCTATTAAAATACATTATCTTGAGTAAAAAACACACAATATGTGAATCAGATTAAAAAATTCTATGAATTTATAATGAACCATTAATCCAAACATATATGAGAAAATGAATTACATACTATGTAATATTAAATTAAATGTATGATTGGATCCATTAAAGTTGAATAAAATAAATAAATAAATAAATAGAAGAAAAATATATTTAAAACTATGAGATCCTCAGAATAATCTCCACCCTTGAGAATCAAATTTTGTATAACAAGACATACAATGATAAATAATAACATATATGGAGGAATTATATTGTGATATATATATATATATATAAATTAGTGGAATAAGAAGTGTCATTTAAGTGGAAGTAATGAAATGAATTTCAAGTCTCTAATAGTTTTCACATATCCTTTTTAATAGAAAATTTGGCCATTTGAAATATGTCCATAATAAATATAGTTGATGGGTACATTAAATTATTGTATTGAAAATTATAATTTGAAAAAAAAATCTAATAAAAAAATAATAATGAATGAAAATAAAAATATTGAATTTAAATAAAATGTTTCTATATGAGATTATTTTTTTACGTTACATATTATTATTATCAAATAATAAAGTGATGTATTTATAAGATTAAATAGAATATTTTAATAAAAATGGGTTGATAAAATTAAAAAAAATTAAATAATTAATTATTTTTAATTGAATTTGAGGATGTTTATTTAATATAAATTTCATATTTTTCAAATAACTATTGTTTTAAAATTTTATGAATTATTAATTGAACTATTGTGATATATATATTTAATGAAATTTTAATAAAAAAATAACTTATAATATTTAAAAATGTTTTTACTAGGAAACTAAGAATTTTTTTTCATTCTTAAAATATATATTTTCCTTAAAATTACTTTTATGTGTTATACATGCTTATATAAATAATAATTTTTATCATCACTAAAAATTAATACTAATAAAATTTTATTAATTTGATTTATTGACATATTCGTATTTTTTAATTTGGTTATCATCTTTTTGACTTAATGATAAGTTGCCAAATAATTATTATTATATACATTAAAACATTCATATTTTGATGAATTATTTTCAGAAACATTGATTAATTTTATATCCAAATAAATTAAATTTAAATACTTTTGATGAATGTAATATGATATTTAAACATATAAATAAGTATTTAAAAACTAAAATCATGATTAATTTCATAAAAAATACGACTAATAACACATAATTTATAAAATAAAATGTATCTTTAGAAATAGTTTTCTATATATAAATTTTAAATTAGAGAGTAAATTTTTTCATATATAGAAATTCAATTACATTAAATGGATTCATAAATTTTATTTATCTTGACAACATTATGTATAAGGGTTTATCTCATATATTTAATAAAAAATATTGATGGTAAATAAATAATAATGATTTATAAGGGTAAAAATGGCTGACCTAATGTTTATCAATTTATGATAAACTAAAAGGACATCTAGAAATTATAGAAAAATTTTATGATGAAAATACGTAAAAACATTTTGAGAAAAAATTTCATCACCTAAATAACCTAACCCCCACGTGATACCATCATTACCTCTTACATAACATTACTTTAAATAAAAACTTATCTCTTTATCACATATAAATTGTGTTCACATCTAACCACATCAACAAATGCTTATCTATCAAACATATATTGGGACCCTACCAATTATACATATAATAGATAATTATTATACTTTTATAATTTCATGGTTACAATATTTTTCCCCAAGTCCCTCATCTGTTATAAGTCTTTGAAAAGAACATCTAAGTCCTCAGTGAGAGCACGATCCACTCCCTATCATTTACTCCACATTTTTTCCCTAAAAAACTATTATAAGAATTCTAATATAAGTAAATTAGTATACTTATTAACACCCATATAATTTGGAATATAATTATATTAAAATAAATTGTATTTCTTTGATAACTTGACTTACATGCAACTATGAGTTTAAACAAACTACGAGAATATATTAAAATATTAATATTTAAATGAGATCGATATAACGTAGAAATTAAATTGGAATATATGAATAATATTAACTAAAATATGAAATATTTATATCTACAGAAAGGTAATATTAAATATAAATTATTCATTAATAATCACTCTACTTTAGTAAAGATAATTTATTTAACAGAAAATATGTTTAAAAAAACATATTTATTACTTTTATTTGAAAGTATTAAAATAAATTTTTTGAAATTTTAGAAATGTTTTTTATTAAATTTAAAATACTTTATAAATTATAATTCAATATTTACTTAATGTAAATTTTTTGTATTTTTTTTAAAATATTTATTTTTTTGTGAATACTGAAAAATATCAATTTTTAGTATAACTAACATTTTATTTTAATAAATAATGTGCTTTAAAGTGAATTTTTTTAATATGCATTAAAATTAAATTAATAATTTTTTATTTATATTAAATCCATTTAGTTACATTTAAATCATATTTATACTAGAATTTAAAAAATATTATTTATGATTTAAAACAATTTTTTATAATTTTTATAAATATTTTAAAGATTTATCGATTTTAAATAGTTAATATATCCAAAAATGAGGAATGATTATAATTTAATTTATATATTATGTTTCTATAAATATTAATTTAAATTCAAATAAATATGATTACATGTCATAATGTTATTATAATACAATCTTATTATAGAAAAATTCGTTTCTTGAAAAACTATTTTTTGACACGTCTCCAGGTTTACTTTTAAATTAAATTATACCAAATTAGTGAATTAAATTTAAAAAAAAATTATTTTATATTTTGAATAAGAATAATTTCTATTATATAATGATGTGAAATAAAATTTTCTTCACAATGAATCGTAAAAAATTTAAAAAATAGATACTGTGGTAGAAATCATAAGAGTAAATGTAAGTGACCTTAGAGGTAAATATGATAACTTGTTTAAAACATATTTATTTTAAATGTTATAGGTTTTAATTGAAATTAAATATCAAAAAATCGTTTATTTTTAATATTTGTGGAACCTTTCTTGAGATCCACATCCCATTGTTGAATTGTTTAAGGTATTTACTGGAATGTCACTCATCCTTCCTTATAAAAAGGCACCCCTCTTCATTGATTCCCACACATCCAATAAAAAAATTTGTTTATAAAATAAATTCCCAAATAACTTCATTAATTCCATATCATCATCTTATATTCCTCATATTGATCATAAATCAAATCTAGGAAGGCTTTAGGTATACTTTTCTAGAGGTGGTTTGAAGAAGTGGTAATAGTTTTCACTGAGCTCCTTCTTTATTATTCCTATTTTTCACCTTCAATTATTTCATAAAAATTGCAATATAATAATAAAATTATCTTATCTATAATAACATTTTATTATTTTTATTTCAAAATATATATTCTTCTCCTCTTCCATCAAATGTGATAAAGAAACAACCGTTCATGTGTACGACATACTACCACCTCAAGAACTGATATAATTTGATATCCATCATTCATCTATAATAGATGTAATTAATGATAGATTTAATGATTATATATGATATTAATAAAATATTAATCATTATTTAAATAAAAAATATTATATAATTTCTTACCATACCATCCACGGAAAAATTATAACTTTGTTCGTGAGTACAGTGGACTACCGCCTCACGGAGCGATATGATTAATTGTTTTGTAACTCCATCACCTGGATGGTACATGTAAGTTGTATTAAATAAATAATATTATTTTTTTGATATTACTATCATTAAATATTTATTAAATAATAGTTTAATGTTTTCCATCATGATCATTGAAATATGAAATTCTTGAAAATGCATACGTATAACCTACCAAGTCCTTGATTATAACACAATTCATTTTTCATAACTATAAATCATAGTTACTTTGAAAAGAAATGTTTATATATAAAAATTATAGGTATATCATTATTATTATTCTACAGTTAATGAAACACTGAACCCTTTCACCATGTTCGACATACCGATGCTATTTTTAAATAATAAATTGAGCATCCTCAAAACACTCGATCTGGACATAACTCATTATGTAATTGAAATAGGTCATTAAAGTAAATTAAGTAAATGGTCTAATTAAAAGGTATTAAACCATATAAATTTACTTATATAAAAAAATAATTGTATTGATTTTATTATATAGGAGATAAATGACATACTCGACATGCCTGGACTTGATTTAAAGGTTTCTGTCACAAATCTTCTGTATTTGAGATGCATGTTCTTTTATACTCCTAATTTATGATATATGGTCTATATACAACCCATTTATTTATTAAAATAATTAATCGATAATAACTAAGGGAATTTTATTTTATAATTAACTTAATTCATTCATCGGGGCATGATTAAAAATTTACATAAGCGATAAGGGTTTATGCTTCAATATCATTTTAATCGGGATTATATATCATTAAATTTACATTCATGAAATTTATTATAACATTTTATAATAAAAAACATTAATTTTATCAAAAAAATTTATTGATTAAAAATTTCATTTTATATTAATATTTTTCTCTCTTAGGTAATTAAAATTATTGAGAAAACATTTTTATGATAATCCAACATTATATCTCTCTTTGGTTGAAAACATTTTTCCTTCAAAATCAATTTCTTATAAAAAAGATTATAGAATTTATATTATTTTATAAATTAATTAATTAATGAAAATATACCATTGTTTTTCTTAAATAAATATTTAATAAAATCTTCTTTTTATTTTCTGAATGATGCACTTTTTTACGTTTCTTACAAAATGTTAATGGAATGGTTTTTTAGATTATACGACATGTATGGAATTACATAACATGTTTTTCATTTATTCTTACATTAATGGTTTCCAAGTTTATTTTCCATGAAAATTATTCTCAAAAAAATTGTGCATTTTAGTTTTCCAAAGTCAATTTTTAATGTGGTAAGTTTATTTTCCTCAAGTATGTTTTTTATATTTTTAATATTATTTATATTATTCATTAACAACCACCTTTAATGTAATGTAATTATTATAAAATAGTTATATGTCTCTTAGATATATAAATTATTCACTCTCAATTCATTTTATGTGGTAATAAATTCCTTATTATCATTTATAAAACCTCTTTATTAAGAAATTTCTTTCAATTATGATATTAGGAAAGATTATGTAACTCATTTTATTTCGATGGGTAATTATTATGTTTATTTCTTATGATTGATTTTATTATGTAGAATTCATAATATTGTATATGAAAATAATATGTTGTAGGATCCTGTAATTATAAATCCCTCCAATTTACTTGGTAATGGTTTAGTCTCATGAGATGTCATGTATGGGATTAGGTAGTGATCCTAATCCATTATGGGACACTATACACTATGTGATATTATCAACATAGTTAGCTTTGACCTATTTTTATATCATATTTTATATTGTTTCCAAATTTCATATAATTCAATGATATTATGATACCATGTTCTTCATTTAATTATCCCTTATGATTACTGTTGATCTTTCACATTTATGAAATCATGTTATATTTTTTAACTCATAAGTTATTCTTATTTATCATGTTCATATCCTTACTGGGATTTTTATCTTACCTATTTTTTCTATGTTTTACCCTGGTTATCCCATGAAGTTATAGGATCTGAAAATTATTTCTTTCGAAAATATAGAAAATAAAATAATGATATTTTATTTTAGCATAACTTCGATGTATTATGAACCTAGTTTTCTAGAGACACTAAAACTTATGTTCTATGGGTTATCAGTATTATATGTTTATGTTAAAAATATTATAATTATATATGCAAGAGGTTTGGGTAAGTATTGGTGGTATCATAGAAAACTTATTCTTAACCTACAGAAACTAGGATGAGGAAACATTAGTGAGAACCCTAGGGACAAGTATAAGGATAATACCAAGTATATTAGAATATCATGGAATATAGGTGAAGTATTGTGCCAGTGGTTTCTGAGAAATTGCATCCCTATTTTGATACTACAAGTAAATGTGGTTCTGGAACAAATGTACCGATGGGTAATAACTCCAAAAAAGGTGCACCAGTCTTGTATTAGGCATTTTCTAGTACATTAAACTAGGCCATATTACACACTAGGTTTGATAGTCTTGAGGGATATGTTTTATAAATTTTCAAAAATATTTATGAAACATTATTTAGGACTTGAAAAAATTGATAGTTTAGGAAACCTAATAGGAATATTTATTATGGATAACAATGACTAGTTCATATAAACAATGAAGAGAACATATACTTATCATTTAAAAATTCTTTCAAATTTTATAATTTTTACTTATCTAGGTTAATCTATTTTCATCTAGTTTTTTTTATTCTAGTCCATAGTGTGATATAGGATAAATATTTCATAAAACAAATGTGATTGGAAATGTAATGATTTCCCTAGTGAAACGCATAAACTAATGGGAATAGAAGTCATCTATATTATAATATTTCTAAATGAGTTTTATATAATTAAGATTAACAACTAGAATATATATGAATTCCCAAACACACCAGATAAGATAAGTATAATGTCTCGTTTATATTCATGTCCTATATATTGAAGTGAAAAGAATATTTAATTCCAAGCATGTTAAAAATATAGGAATATAAACCATTAAAAATTCCCTAAAGGAACTCAAAGATTCATCATTTTTGGTAAAGGAGTGAATAAAAAATCTAATTTCTTAAGAACAAAGAAGATTTTGTATTACAAGATGGGTCAAAATAAAGATTAACATTTGGAACCACTGAGGGTTCAATTTAATAAATATGGGGAACATTGTCATTATTCATGTCAATTACCTAAAAAAATGTTTGATTCCTAAGGTCCTCTATAATTAAATTATTTCAGTGAAATGATTAAAAGATTTAATTATTAGAACTTTAGAATAATTTTGTTGAAATATTTTTATCAATTTTATTCAATTTATATGAATTATAAAACTTATATGGATTTTTATGTAATCATTTTCATTAATTATCTACAAGTACATGTTGAATTACTAATAACTTTTAAAGGTTACTTAATGGAAAGGTGATATTCTATGGGAAAACACGTGATTTATGAAAAAAAAATCTTAGATATGATATTGATGTTTATGTAATTATATTCAATTTTTTTTAATTTTGTTAAAAAGAATCATCTAGTTAGAAAACCATTGAAATTAAAAAAGTGATTTGGTCACTAATGTAAATTTTTATGTTCCCATAAAACTCTTTAGAACATTATATAATTATGGTGAATTATGAATATATTTATCAAATATGTTTTCCCATAGTATTTGAAAAAGGACAACCAATAATTCAGGTGACAATCAATCACATCCAACAATGATGCAAGGCTTGAACCAACAACTGAAGGGTGATAAGGGTACATCAACTACCACTTACCCATGTGATATACTAGTTATAATGAAATTATTATCACATATATATTTTTGTGGATAAATATTAAGTTAATTTTGGGAAACATATTGTAGGATAAGAAATTTTCAAATTTTTAGGATTTTGAGTTGATCAATGATATTTTGGGGAATATTTTATTAGGTTGAGTTATATAATACCATTAAATCTAACATAAATTATTGTTTTGGAAGAATATTGTTATGTTTTTGTGTTTTGACATGAATGTCAGGAGACAAACATATAGTTTAAAACCTACATTCATGTTGATTTAATTGTGGTTATTTGTTTTATAGGGTAACATATTTAAAGAATGAACAATGCTAAATCTTTTGTTTTATTGTTTAATTTTTTATATTGATTACATTATATTTATTTTGTTTATTATACTACTTTATTGAAACAGTTTTTGTGTTAATAAAGTTAGTAAAAATATTTCATTGCCATATTTTGAATATTTTTATTTGTTAAAAGTTAATTGTAGTGCTTTGGGAATAATGAAATTATAAATTGGATTTTAATTTCTTACTGTAAGAGGTGAACTGAAAATTGATCGAAGTAAAAAGGGATAAAATTGTGTTTTTTAAATAAAAATAAATCAAGAAATTCTATTTCCTAGTGTTATCTATATCAATAAAAACAAAATACCTCAAATCATGTAAAAGGGTCTTGAAACAATTTTTTTCTTATTACATTTATATATGATGAATTAATGGTCTTTTAATTCATCACATATTTATGGTTTTATGATTGTTAACTTTCTCTTGATCATTCACTTTCTTAGGATCAATTATTTCTATAATGATCCTTATTTATATATTATTTCTTTATATGGGAAAATTTCATTTCTGAAAAATGTTCTCCTATGTGGAAGCTAAGTTTTATGATTACCTTCATATTTACTTTTCCTTCTTTTTAAGAGGAAGTTTTATTAACCCCTTAAAAATGTGGGTTTCACAAAAAAGGAATTTTAAATAAAAAACCCTTGAATATTAAGAACAAGTACAAATTTACCTAATGTAATTTATTTAATAGGTGAAGAATATAACACACACATGATTTAGAATAAATTTATCTTTATATAAATTTTATTTCTTTGATGTCTCTTGTTACATGCGATACTAATCTTAAATGATCCAAGGTTTAAATTTAAAATATTATTATTTAAACATGAATTATATAACCTATCTATTAAATTAGTGGATAAAAATATTATTATGTTATTCAAGAAATATTAAAATAAATCTCCTACATAATATAAATTCTTTATAAATGAGCACTCCACTTTAGTAAAGATATTTTTTTAAAAAAATATGTTCCTTTAATAAATGATTATTATTTTTTAATGAGAAAATTTTATAATTTTATTTGTGAAATTTAGAAATATTATTTCATAAAATTGATGAAATTTCATAAATTATTATATCGATATTATCCTAGGATGGTATTTTGGTATTTTTCAGAAAATATTGATTTTTCAGTGAATAGTGAAAAAATAATGATTTTTTTTTGTAAAACAATCATTCATTTTTAATAAGTTATTTGTTATAAAATTTATATTATTTTTTAATTTTATTTAAAAGTAACATAATTATTCTTTAGTTATATTTTATCTGATTAATTATAATTAAATAATCTTTATATTGTATTTTAATATATGTTTATTTTTATACTTTTTAACGCTTTTTTTTCTAAAAATAGTTTTAATTTGCATGATGTTTATTAATTTTAACTAATTGAAATATATAATTAAGAGTAATGATATAAATTAATCATATAAATTATGTATAAGAATATTAATTTAAATTAATTTAAGGATGTTTAATTTATATATTTATATTTTATAATCATTTTATGCTTGAAAAATGCATTTCTGGATAAACTATTTTTGGAAATGTATGTAGGTTTAATTTTAAAATAAACTATTCTAATTCCATTATTTAATTTTATAAATTGGGAATTTTTATATATCATAATACTACTCAATTTTTCCCCATAATGAATAGTAAAAAAAGAAACAAATATAGGTACCATAGAAAAAAAAAATTAAAAGATTTAATGTGAGTAACCCTTGAGGTAATGATGTTATGTTGTGTAACACATGTTTATTATTAATTTTTGTTGTTTTTATAACCCTTATATATCCTCTATTATGTTATTTTTTAATTTAGAGGCACTCAGAGGATTTACATCCCATATGGTGACACAAGTATGATGATGCAAGAATGACATTGTACTCAGCCTTTGGGAAATACTCATGGGCCACTTAGACTTAGACGTACATGATACGTAATGTGAATACATATACCTAGATATAAAGGAATATTTGATTTCAATATAAAAATAGTATTCATCCTTAACTTTAAAAAATAGAATACCACTCACCCTCAATTATAAATGGGGATGCCCCTATCCTCTCAGTTCCACACATCTAAAAAAATCCACTGATTCATCCAATCCCTTCAAAAATCACATTATAAATTACCTAACCTAATCCTAGAAGTATTGTTTTGATCATAATTATAATATAGGATGGATTTTGGTATAATCCTAAATAGGTTCTCAAAAGGAGAAGTAATATTCTTCACTAAGCTTTTTATTTTTCTTCATCTTTTTCCACCATCAAATATGTCCTAAAAATTAAAATATAATAACACAAATATATAAAATATACTAATATTTTTTTATGTTTATGGAATAATATTTATTTATCTCATCATCCATCAAATGGGGAACAAATCCATTGTTCTTGTGAAAAGCAAAATACCTCCTCACAAACCGATGTAATTATTTTTCCATCATCACATCTTAATGGTATTCATAATGATGGATTTAGTTTTTTAATATTATACCGAATAAATTTCAACCATTACGGAAAGTTAATATACCATATAATTTATTACCTTACAATACATTGAAAAATAATATCACTGTTCATGTGTACTGTGGACTATAAACTCACGAAGCGATGCGATACAATGTTTTTATTACTGAATCACATTGATTGTATATATAAGTTTATTTAGAGAAATAATATGATATTTATGATATTATAAAAATTATTTTATGGTAAAATAACACTTAAATTAATCCATCATGATAATTTAATAATGGAAATGTTTTTTATGCGTACATACTACAAACCATCCGCATTATTGTAATGTATTTCATTTTTCATACCCATGATTCAAGTAAATTTTTAGAAGAATAATTTATGAATAATAATAATAATTATTTTATTATTCTTATTCTTTAGGTTATGGAACAATTAACCTCTTAACATGGTCAACACAAAGACATCATTTTGAAATAATTAATTGTTCACCCTCAAAATGTATGACGTGGAAATTTCTGATTAAGTGATTAAATAAATTATTTCATAAATTAAGTGAATAGTTTATGTGTGAGATATTAAAAGTATAAATGGTCATTATGAAAATAATAATAATTAATTTTATTATACTAGAGATAAAATACATACACAACAAACATTGACTATATGTAAAGGTTTTTATCTCAACAATTCCATCTTTGAGACACATGTTATTTTACACATATAATTTATTTTATATTATTTATATACTTGAAATTTACATTTTTTATCATAAATAAATCATAATTCATGGTATTTTGAATTTAAATTCTATTTCTTCATTCATGGGTGTTATGATTCAAAAGTTATGATAACAGAATGGATTTATGCTTCAATCTCATCACTATCAAGATTGTTTAGACTGAAATTTCCATTAAAGGAAATTATTTTATTTTTGTCTAATAAATCCATTTAATTTTAATATCCTCTAGTTATTTTTTAAATTTTCAATTAATAGTAAATTTTTCCTCTCTTAGGTATTTAAAGTGATTTATTTTTTTAAAGAAAATATTACTTCATTTCCCACTTTCGTCAAAAATCCTTTTCTCTTTACAATAAATGTTTTCTAAAAATGTTATCAATTTTTTTTAATATTATTGAATGATTTTTTAACTAAATTTTTACCTTTGGTTTAATTTTAAAACAAATTTTTCGAAGGAATCCTCCAATCATTCAATAAATGAGTTATATTTTAATTCTCTTACAAAATATTAAAGGAATGTTTTTTAATTTATAAGAAATGTACATAATTACCCATAGTAATTTTTTTAAATCATCCTTTATAATATTCTAATAATATTTAAAAATAAAAATATTTATAAAATATTTCATGAATTTTATTTTTGAAAAAGTTTTTTTCAAAGTGGCAAGGTCATTTTCATTAATAATGATTTTATCTTTTTAAAAGTATTTCTACTCATCAATGACAAAAAAAACTTCAATATTATGGAATACTTATGAAATTTGTATATATTTGTCTTACATATATTCTTTTTTAACCGCTTCCTTTTATACGGTTATACATTCCTTATAATAATTTATTGAATGCCCTAATTATTTAATTTTGTTTGATTGTGACGGAAGGAATGATTAAGCAACCTAATTTCATTGAAGGGGTAATACTTTTGTTTATGAAATTTAATTGATTCCCATATCTAAAAAACATATTCATGTTCATGAAAACAATGTTATGGGTGGTCTAAAAATTATATATCCCATCAATTCATTGGATAATGTTTTAGTCTTATGATACGTCATATATGTGATTATTGAATGAAACAAATCCATTATGGGACTCTGTCCACCATGTGATATTCTCTCAGTAGTTATCCATGAGTTATGTTTATGTATTTTTTTATATTTCTTCCAATTTTCCTATGATTCCATGATATTATGTTGTAGTGTTATTTATTTTATTCTCCTATGTGATTACTCAAGATCCTTCTCTTTTATGATATCATGTTGTACTTTTAACTCACACGTTATTCATTCATATATTTATTCTAGTGCTAGACATTTTAACTCACCATTTTTTCTATGTATTCCCTATGTTATAAATTACATTTTTAAGAGTAAAAAATTATTTAAGATGTCATTATGATGAATAAAATAAATAAGTTTAGTTTACCCACATATTGATGTATTATGAACCTAGTATTCTAATGAAACTATTCCTCATGATCTTTTGGTTGTAATTAATAGATATTTATATTAAAAATAATATCATTATGTTTATAAAAGTTTTAGGACCCTATATAATTAATATGTAGTAATTTTATTATATAAATGTAATAACCATTTTCTATATTCCTCTTGTGCCTTATAAAAATTTAAATTTCACCCATGTTGTTTGTGGATGACCTTGTCCATGATTGACATATATAATTTTACATCACTATTTTAATGGATGGTTATAAAAATATATTAAATGAATAAAAATGAAATTTATTAAATTATTGTGAATATGTAATGATAAATTAGTAATTATATTAAAAATAATATCAATATGTTGTCATTATAATTTTAACTTTCTTAAAGAAGAATTCCAAAAGGAAAAACAATTTCCTCCTTAAATATAATAGCTTTTACCATAAAATATTTAAAAAACTATTCTCAATTATGATTTATGACTTTAGTAAATATAAACTAATATCATTATTCTTAATTAATTATTATAATATAACTATATCACTTTATAATCATGATTATCTATTTATTGTAACAGTTCTTTTTTAGGTCAATTTAACCACCTATATGAACAATGATATAAAAATATATCAAATATTAATATGGAAATTTAATTATTGGTATAATTTTATTTCAATGATTAATTATTTTTCTTTTTTAGTAGTTTAATGGTGAATTAATATTACAATTATAATTTATATACCAAGTTTAGTTTTATTAAAAATTACCTAAACAAACTCATCCCCAATTTTATCTTCACAAAGCGTAACAAAAATTATCTATGTATGAAATTAGATATATATGAATAAATATTGCGTATATAATCAAGTACCATTAGTAATCTAGGAATGAGTAACTTTTTATCAAATAATGTGATTGATATATTCATTTTGAATCTTGAACAAAACCAAGAACATTATTGAGATATGATGATGGAAATAAACATTAACTTAATGGAATATAAATGGAGATAGATTTTAAATGAAGTGTATAAAGTGTAAAAAAATTGAATGATGTTATTAAATATGATATTACAGTACATATGACTACTATATAAGAGGATTGATCAGGTCAGAAAAATGGGGAATCCAAGGTAAGTGTTTTTTATTCAATTTTTCTCCATTGAGGCATGATTTCATGTTATAAAACTACCATCATACTATAAGGTGTACATAATACCCCCATTGTATTCAATTTTTATTATTAATTTTCATTTCATGGTATTTACAAGTAAATTCTTGAATCCTGAATTGATATTTTTTTATTCATGTTTTATGTAATTCAGAATGGTTTTTCTATCTCAACGACCTCTTAAATGAGTGAATTTTTCCCTCATGATAAGTAGACTATATGTTTCTTATATTAGTCTATTAAAATAATTAATATGTAACATTAATTTTCCCCTCATGTTAATTATAATTCATATACCAAAATACTCTACTTCAATTGATTCCTTTATTCATAAACAGATGAAAATGTTATGAATAATTCATACCCTCATTAATGATTATTTTTTAGTCTATGTCTATACTATTTCAATAAACAATTGATTTAAATTATTTTTGTAATCACAAAATTTTATTATCTCATGTTACCTACATATTTCACATTACATCCTTTCAAAAGGAATCAACTATACTCTTTTTAATGATGTGGATTTGAATTAGAATAAATTAAAATAACAAAAATGAATTTCTTCTTATAACCATCCCTCTTATCTTCCACTAATAATTTTTGGAATCATTAATAATATATTTTAAATGAATATTTATTTTGATTTCATTTAATTTTTTTCAATATAAATTATTTATATTACATTTTTTAAAATAAATTCTAAATATAACTTGTAACTTCTTATATTTACTATAAAGATAATAATGGTTTATGAAATATATTTTTATGATTTCACTTCAATTTTCATATGTACCTATGAGGTAAATTAATCCTATAGATTTGTGTTTTAGGTATAAACCTTTATATTCTCTTATAAAATAACCAATTTTTAATGAATTTTGGTATCAGCTAATCATAATTTTGACATCCTTTTTTTGTAATAGTTGAAAATGACATAGGAAACATTTTACTTCTAATTTGATTTAATGATATGATATATGGTTGATTTATTATAGCATATATATAATTTTATATTTAATGGTTGGGTTAGATTTCTCCATTAAATGCATTAGTTATTCTTCTATATCCCATTATTAGATAATGTTCCATGTGTTATATTCCTTCATCCACTAATGAGCCTCATGTTATTAAGATTGAGGCACTAAGGTTTCACATGTAGTGAATACCGAATAACCATATAATGGTTCTCTAGTTTGTGATGTGTAGACCAAAGTGTAATATTTACTTATTATTATATTTTTTAATAGTTTCTTTTTATGCTATGTTTCCTTAACATGACCCAATTTTTGATGTTATATGAATATTATTTTGATCCACACCCCATTATTATTTTATGGTGTTTCTATATTCTTATTCCATTAAATATATTTGTTCGTTTGAGACTACATGTCTTTATTTCTTTACTATTGGACAAATCTTTTTTTTCAATATGTTCTTTTAATTAGTTATTTATACCATACTCATGTTTTATCATATGTTTTTGATCTAACACTTTTATAACTTTTTCAAACATTTTCCATTATAAGGAATTTTAGATCACCCCTTATTATTATTCCTTTCTCCACAGGAAATTTTATTTTGAATATGTGTAGAAGTATGACTTATTTCGAAAAGTTGTTAATGATGTTGATGGAATTATGTGTAATGATATATTTATGTATAAAATCTCCAAAGACACTATTCCTTTGGGTTCTAGGGTAATACAATGTGTTATGACATGTAATATTTAAATTATGATAGTTATATGAAATGTATGCACATTTAGTATGGATCATCTCAAGTGTTATTGAAGAAAGTTTGTAAAGAATGGGTTTTTATCACCATACCCTGGAGTAAATGTATAGGGAACCTAAAATAGTATCATAGTAAGGTTGAGTAGTTTTTTCTAGATTATTTTAGTTCTTTTTATGTATTAAGACTAGATATCCTTAGTTAAAACCCTTAGGATAAGATGAAATATAAGAAACAATGTAAAATTTTCCTAATGTATAAAGTTTGTGGTCTTCTAGCATTGACATCCCATTTTGGATACAAAAAAGTGGATGGAGTCTCTATATTATATACAAATATGGGTGATAATTTTCAGAAATATTGTTCTTAGTATTAATTGAATATTCACTACAATACTGGTTAAAGAATATATACCAACCATTTAAAACCATTAATAAAAACTACGAAACAGTGCTCCAATATATCTCAACGATTTGAAAAACTTTTGGCATGTTGGTAATGTGTATACCCCTATAAAAATAGTTTATTAGGGACCAATTGTATATAGGGTTCTGATTTTAGCTATAATAATGTTATACTTGAAACTTTTGTTTTGGATTCTATATTGACAAATATGAAACAACTAAAATTGGATAATATTCTTTATAGAACCCATTTTGACTAACACAATAACTTTTCAACTAAGATATTATAGTGTAAAAATATTCATTTCATCAATTAGTGAAATTACACGTTCAATTAGTTGATAAATTAAGAAAGAAATAAGAAACCATATTCAATAAATTTCATTCATCCAATAAAATTTAGAGAGTTTTAAAAATATGAAATCAGAAATATAGGAGATTAATATCTCCCTTATGATATTCACTTCCATAATTTCCATAAAAATCATCATGAACACCCTTAGTAGCATCATCACATCCAACATCTTCATCACCATCACCATAACCATCACCATATCCATCACCATCCCCATTAGGAAATTCATCTCCCCACCCAAACAAATGTCCACCATCTTCATCATCTAGTGTATCATATGTGGAGTGCATGATTGATATGGATATATAAAAAACTGTTGCAATATCTAGTGGTATTGATGGACACAGAGCATCCATAGCTTTTTGAAACATCTCGATATACTTTTAACTTATTTCACAAACATTAATGGATATTTTTTTAGCCTTTGATACATTTGTACATTTCTTTTACACCTCTTTAAAAGGATACATGCAAATTAGTGCCACCAAAGCTATTATAGGAACATAAAACGGAAAAATATCTATTTGTAATGATATAATTCTTGGGTTGATAACAGACTCTTCCACGGTACTTATTCTTAATGATATTTCACACATGATGATATGGATTGAATTTTTATACATGTTGTCTGAAGTAACCATTTAAACAATGGATTTATACGATCACATGAAAGAATGAATTTAACATTACACACCATAGATGAAAAACATTGATACCATGAATTAAATGTTATCAATTCTTATCCATCTACTGGGTGGACCAACTCATCATTATCATTAACTCACGTGGAATTATTCTAACACAAATTTATTGAGATTTCATTAGACATTAAATGGTATTAATGAATATTAATCAATGAAATTTTCTATATTACATTCCATCACACATGAGATGGTGTTTTATATGTATTTTTATTCTTTATTGATTTACTACAATAATTAAAAAAATTTATCACCATGGTTTTTACCAAGAATAATAAGAAACATTTCCTCAAAAAATGAATTTGATTTATATAAAACCCATATTAGTTAATCAATAATGTTTCCATACAATTATTTTAGGGAATATTTTCATCATCACTATGTAAGTCCTTAAAAAATGTAAGAATATAATCAATGGATATTTTATAAATTCCATACATTTTTTTCCCATGATAAAAAATAATAAATACTCCTTCATTTTCATTTTTACATATTTTAAATATATAGGAGTCCTGATATCATCCTTCATTTTTTCCACCATCTAAACATTACCATTTGTAGTAGTTTCTTCTAGTGTTCTCATATAATTATCTTCATTCATTGGTATTCTTTTTTTCTCCATGTGTAGAATAAAAGGAAATTGATCAAATAAAAATTTCTTTGTTCAACTACATTTGTTTTGATCATGAATAGTATGAGATTGTATTTTCTTTCTATTATGAAAATAAACATTATTCTTTTTTTTGAAAACCAACTTTTAATATATGGTAGCAATAATCTTCTAGACCTCACTAAGGGCTTCCCACATAATTATAAGAATTGTATTTTTTAATACATCCATCAGAAGAATTTTTGAATAAAAAATAAAAAAAATCCATCATATTTTGAAGCATGGTAGAGATCTGATCATTATCATAAATCCAACATCTATTTATTTTGTTACCAATAACAAGTTCATATTATTTTCAACATTTTAAAATATAACTAAGAAAATAATGGTGTAGAGGAAGCTATATGTTTAATGCTAAATTTAAATAGGAATTCCATTATCAAACAACATAGTATGTACCATCTCTATAAAAAACACAATATAATAAATTTATTTATTCGTCCCACTAAAACCATGTATCTATGGAATTCCCACATTCTTCGATAATTTCTTATAAAAAATGAAAATTATATTAATCGGTTAGGTAATTCACAATATAGGGCATGAAAATATATATGTATAGGGTTATTAATTGAAAACATAACATAAAATCATCATGAGGTATCCATACATTAGATAATAAATATAAATTATTATTTTGTTAAAAAAATATACCATCCAAAAAATATAAACCTTACAAAATATCTCATATTGTGAACCTAAACACTATAACACAACATATTTACTGAAATCATCATAATAAAACCATTTTCAACCTATGTAATACTCATTATCATTATATAATCCCAATAATAATATGGATTTATTCAATTTTAGTGTATAATATCATATCAAAATTCTAAATAAAATTTATTTCCACTACATAAGGAAACTGTCTAGGATTTAGTTTAGAAATAAAATTTCAATAAAAAGTATTATGTTTCTATAATGAAATGAGACATGTTCACTTTATTTTAATCACATTGAAAATCATTGAAATATGGTTGATGTGAAATATATTTTAAATAAATCTACATTTCTATATATAAAATCCAAATTTAACAAACATGAATACATCATTAAAACAAATAAACATAGTTTCTCATTAAAAATAATATTTTAGTAGATAAAAGGGCCTTTTTAAATTATGAAAACCTAAAATTTATCACCCGAATCAGTAATTCTAAAATTATATCACATGATATAACCAAATACCACATATATAAGACCATTATGTGGAAATAATTTTGATCAATGACTAATAAATATACATAATACAACATAATGAAGTATAATATAGTTTAAAAACGCACATTTATTACTTAATAAATATCATTTAATATAATATAATATTAATTTTCACACAAACCTTCACATAATTCAATTTCAATTATGAAATGTAATGTAAACAATTAGGTATTTTCATTATGTTCCTTTAAATCCTATTTTGATAGTAAAGAAATAAAAAATATCCTTAAAATAAACAAATCAAATATAAAATAGTATTCAAATAATGGCACATTAAAAAAATATAGATATAAAAAATATTATTTCAAATATATATGTATATTCATTACCAAACACATAGTAATTACATTTTAAAACACTAATATAAAATTATAATTCCTAAATAATATCAAAATGAACATGAGAATTTAAATTCCATGACTAAAATATTCTTATATAAAATTATAATTCATAAATAATAACAAAATTAACATGATCATTTAATCATAAAGAGAAACATAGAAAAATTAATTCCACTGTTCAAGAATTTTGAAATTAAATGGTATAAAATGATTCTGAATATAATTAATTTAAGAGAAAAAATAATTTTTCTTTGTATGATATTTATAAACTGTAAATTTTCAAAAAATACCAAAAAAATCACACAATATAAAACCCTAAGATGAATTTCAATCTTGGTCATGAAATATATAAATAATATAGTTGAATATGATAGAAGGGTGATGAAATCAACATACCTCTATTACTATCATAAATTTTTTAAAATGAAGAGTAATGTAAGAATTCACAATTTAATTTCAGGGGAGAGAGGCCACTATAAAAAGTTTCCCAAAAAATGTTATAAATTTGGTGGTACAGATCGTGTTATTGGTAGATGGGGACACTGTACTAAAATATTTAAAAATCAAATTTTATAGGAAATATTGGGGAGAGGATGTGGGTGATTGAATTTTTTTGGGTGGGGGGGGGGTTATACTAATGGTTTTCTAAAACTGTTGGTATATGGTTACATTGTACAAATAGTTTTCAATAACTATTTCTATATGGTACTATTCCGCCTCTGAGATGGAACATTTCTGAGTAGTGTGGAAATGGTTAGATGAATATCATAACCCATCCCTTTTTTTAAAGAGATGGGTTCTCGTTGAATTTACCATTCCTTTGTATAAACCCGTTCAACTTCATTATCCTTTAAAAAAGGTTGAATTAACCTTGTGGGAACTGTTGGTCCCTGTGGGTGGTTGTGTGGGGTTCAAGCACTCCTACAAACTATCCCTCTTGGATATAACTTCCTTGGATGGTCTTAAACTATTTTATTCACGGATCCAAGAATGCCCAATGACCCTAGTA
Organism: Viscum album; assembly: GCA_963277665.1. Classification (NCBI taxonomy): domain Eukaryota; kingdom Viridiplantae; phylum Streptophyta; class Magnoliopsida; order Santalales; family Viscaceae; genus Viscum; species Viscum album. Next base: position 1,840,936,052 of record OY728125.1, read on the forward strand.
TCCATGATTCCTGGAACTGATTTTCAAAGGCAGACACTCATTGGATACTGATTTGGCAAATGAAACTTAAGGACTACATTGGTCAGGAGGATGGGAGGTCAGGCTCACTATACCCTTATGGCGGAGGCTTGTTGCATGTTATGGGACTCTCTTATAGATTTATGTTGTCTTCAAGTTTTTTTGAATCCTTGGTTCATTTCTGAAGAGTGTGTTCACAGGCTGCCTTTAATTAGAAAGATCGTCGTATGCATGCATTTATTTGATGCTACGGAGTTGATGCTGAATTGAGCCATATTATAAGGCACTCTGGAGTTTATTGTCATCCAGGGGGGATAGAAGGTTACTTGATATTGGGATCATGCCCACAAGTAGTGCTTCCTATGTATCCTCGATAGAGGAATCAGAACCCACATAGTTCAGATGGGTTGGGACTTACACATGGAAGCTTCCCATTTGATCAACATGATTGGGTGGACCCTTTTTCATGGGAACCCTTTCGATCTCTGGAATTCTATTAGGTATACTATGTATCCTGTTTTGATCAGGAATCAGAGTTCTCATAGTTCAGATGGGTTGGGACTTACACATGGAAGTCTCCCATTTGAGAGACATGATTGGGTTGACCATTTTGGATGGGAAATCTTTTGAGATCAGGCCTTCCAGAAGGTGTCCTGTGTATCCTATTTTGATCATGAATAAGAGTTCTCATAGTTCAAAAGGGTTGGGACTTACACATGAAATCCTCCCATTTGATAGACATGATTGGGTGGACCATTTTGGATGGGCACCCTTTTGAGCTCGGGCCTTCTGGTAGGCATTCTACATATCCAATTTTGATCAGGAATTAGAGTTCTCATATCTTAGAATCATATGTATGTTGTAGCCCCCACAAACCTCTAAGACCACATGGGTCATGATTGGTGTGGGAAACAAGAGGATATGAAAGATTCAATAATGCACATGCCTCCTCCCCTGTTTCTAGGGGAGGGAGAGCCCACGACGGAAGAGGTCGGGGCGACCGTGAGTGAGGGCGTGGAGTAAAAAACCCTTTAATGTGAGATGACATTATGGGTCATGTGGCCTGACCTTGGAATATTTGGGACTTACCTTAGTGGGAGGGGCCCATAGCACGTTTTGGGTAGGGGAGGAGTTTCTTCCACATTATACGGGGGAGCTAACATGAACCCTTCGACTGATCACTATTCCTTGTTGAATGGAGAATCGAGTAATCACCCTTAGTCCTGAGAATGGGGAGGTTCATGTCAGTGTCCCATGATTCGAATCTGGGTTACCGTAGGAATGTATCCTCACAGGTGTTACCGAAGACCGAACCGTTGTGGGGAGAGGCTTCGCGACTCCGCTTATCATGGGTATGTAGAATCAATGGGGCACTCTGATGCACCTGATGGTCTGATCATACAAGTCTGGTGGATTTGTAGGAGGATTTGGATTGATGTCAGAGGACTGGTTAATGGAGGGACCATGGAAGATGGTATGGTAATGGATGGGTGATGTTGGAACCAGAAAAACAATACTTGAAAACACCCCATTCTGCATACTGAATTTTTATATGGGATGGGAGAGGTTCTGCATACCATAGTGGTATGCGAGCAGAGGGGTCATCTGCATACCACTATGCTACGCAGACATCGGTATATACAACCGCATACCATAGTGGTACGCGGCCCATCACGATGCTTTGGGTTCCATCCTCGTACCAAGGTAGTGCGCAGCACCGGGTTTAGGTTGTGTAGTGGTATGCTATACGGAGCACCATATTAAAGGGGGGTTCGGGGGATCATCATTCGCGAGGATTTCATCAGTAATAAGCCTTTGGTTTCTGGTTCACCAGTTAGGTTCTTCAGTCTATTATTATTATTATTTAATTCTGTCATTTTATGGTTCACGACTGACTATACCTGCAGAGGTAGTGGTTCGCAGTTCGGGCTTCACCAATGAAACAAGATGGAAGTCAGAGTGAAACCTCTAAGTCTCCCTCAAAATTTCATCATCCTTCCTTCTCTTGGACTGTCTCCATCTGTGTATATCTAAAAAAATTCTATTTTGCTTCTTTTATAGATCATTTGAGCAATCGTATCTATTGGGCACATGACACCATTTGCGGAGGCCCATTGAAGCAATATCCTGACCCGCAGAAGACTCAGTCAACCAGGGTTTGTAGAGGCATTAGTTCACAAAACCCTGCTGGTTTACTTCATCCACAAACTTATGAGTTCATGGCATGGTACGCGGATTGGCTTCGTGTGCAAAATTCCATTGGTTATGCGGTTAGCGGTCTACCGTGTTTCTTTGTTCATCGCTTTGTGGGTCAGCGATTCTCAGATCATCCCGCATTCCTTGTGGTTTGCAATCCAGAAGGTTCGCATACCTTTCCTGGCGATGGTATGTGGACCACTTAAAATCTCTCAAAAACTTTAATTCCTTCACGTTTCTTCTGAATATTTCAACTCATTTTGAGTCCATTCGCGTTGCTAGACTTGTAGAAATTATTGATTCCTTCTGCATAGAGATTATGGGAGTATTTTCTCCCCTTAGAGGAATTTTAGGACCCTACAAATGCCCCCCTTTGGAATGGTGTCTCTTCAGAATGAAAAGGGGACTATTCTGATGTAGAAGTGGTCCTAAAATGAAATGGTTTATGATAGAACATATGGACCCAGAAGGAATGGACCACACCTATATATATGGACCCATGTCATTTTTCTTTTATCATTTCTAGCGGAGATAAGTACTCTCAATTTCCCTGGCATCCTTTTCTCTAACATTCCATGCTCATTGCAAATATCCCATTTGAAAACATCTTTTTACATTCCGCGAACCTATTTACTCGCCATTTTTCTGTTCGTGTACCATGTTTTGGACTTTACGAATAGTTTTGTGTAATTTTAAGACATAAAATCTAGATTGCATGTAGTAGGATGCTACATAGCTGGATTTTACACATACCAAACTAAAATTAAAAAACCAAACATTATGAATATTAACAATCTGAACTTAAACCTTAATCCACCAATCTGAAATATGAACTTAATCAGGTCCTAGGTTCATGGTATCCTTTTTTTGCGAACCTTTCTGTTCTCTGGCCAAAGATCTATTGGCCAATGCCTTGTGGATGGTTTTCGTACCATGGATGTATGTAGTAGAACACAACCGCATACCATAGCTGTAAGCGGTGTTACTTCAGCATATCATGCAGTACGCGGGATGTGACTACCATGTACCATTTCTGAATTCCATACAAAGAGCTTTATGGGGGAATATTCTGAATCCTTTAACCATTTTTCCATAGCCTTTATCCAATTTTTTTTTTATCAGACTGAATTTTCATCGGCTTATGTATATTCCTGTGCATGCTACAATGGCTGATTCACAGGATGCTGCTAACGTCGCTGGTTTTTCTGAGGCTACCTTTGCTACCCCACTTTCTGCTGCTGATGAAAGATCGAAGGATATGATGGATTTGGTTGATGAGAAAACAATATTCATTTCATTTCACCAATACCTTATGAATCTACTCACAGTGGGTCAACGGAAGTACCCAGTCTCAGACAGGCTTCCTTCTTATAGGCTTGGCCTTTTGTCTGACATAGTAATCCCGGTGCCAAACCCGATTAATCGGCCCACTTCCTATATTATTAATACTTATATTCTGAAACATTTTATTTCTTCCAAGGGATTTACCTTCGTAGAGATACTACCTCATGGACTTTGTTGCACTACACACCTCAAACATTAGAGGGGGTGTAGTGGAAGCATGATAAGACAGTCCACTATTACCAGAGAATCACGAGGAAGGCCATAGAGAATTAGTAGCATAGTTTGTCATCTCGATGAGACCTTCGTCCTAGAGGCTCATTTGGATTGAATTGGGGGTGGACCTTTTGGGTTCTCTAGAGTTGTGAAGAATTCCGAGTTGAGCTATAGGATGTGCGACTGTATGAGGATTTCGGGTTTTCTCAGACATACACCCATCGTCCTACTACCCTTATTTCACAGCTCTTAAGAAGGTGGAGTCAAGATACCAACACTTTCCATCTATCTCATGGGAAGGCTGGCATCAACCTTTGGGAAATCTGACTTATTTCAGGAGTAAATTTCATTGGGGACATGTACTATAAATTACTTCCTTCCTCCACTATTTGGGATGATGAGGAAAGAACCACACTTTGGCTAAGAAACTCATCATCTAATCAATGATGATTCTGAAGGAAAGGAATCCCTATCTGAAGTAGGACATTGTGTTTGATGATTGGTTTGGTGTTTCTTCTAAGCATGCTGGTCTTGAGCCTAATCCCTGGAGACCTAGGGCTTGTCCCACTAAATCCACCCAAAGGTAAGCAGGTACTTACTAACCCACCTTAGAAGAGGGGGATTTTTTGAAATAGGGATGGGGGATCATCTCTAACATCGATCAATTATTTTGAATGGTGGATTTCTTGGTCATGTTACTGAGCGGGTGGATCCTACCAGTGTGGTAATCTGGTGGTGTAAGAGCCTCAACCATTATCATGGACGTTCAGTTGGCCACTGGAAAATGCATCAATTTGGTTATCCTCGTGTTGGCCAAGATATACCGCATGTTGGGCCGAATTAGTGAAGGGGGTCACCCTACCAGATGGTTGGACCTTTTCAAATTCTTTGGGGATGGATGGGAGCCCACATAGGTGGTTATTTATTTATCAATTCCTTTCTAATTCTACATTCTATCCTATGATTGTATCTTCAGAGCACCATTGGGGTCATGCCAATAGCTTGGGATTCATAGGATTAGAAAGAGGAGAAAACTAAAAAGAGTGAGCATGACTTAATGGCCTATCTCAATGTTTATGAAAGTTTCTCTTACCACCCTTATGACTCCCCCACTGGTACTATTACAAATAATGCATCTAAAGAATTCATCAACTGAGGTTAATTCTTTTCTCTACGAGAATGTATCCTGGTTTCCCATATTGGAGGGTAACTTATTTTAGAGGGCTATGCACCCAACATATTTATTGTAAAATTCAATTTCATTCAGAAGTTGTGAACTATTACTCTTAACAACGCTCTCTAGGAGAAATTTATGATGATAGCTTGCCAATTATGGATAATTTTTACCTGGGAGGACACCTAGAGCCAAGCTAAACTTCCATATTCTGAGGAGTCTATACCCTTCCTTATCAAAAGCTATGTTGAGGCCTGGGTTGTGTCATATTCTGATGGCCAATTAGCCAACACGGTGCCTATTTTGACAACTTCCAAGGCATCCAAGGCAAAAGGAAAGGGGAGTCAAAAGGGAGTTGTTGAACACTCTCGACCAGGAAAAGTCTTCTGAAGGTCTGTTCACTCCACCCCCTAGGAAAGATGTGAAAGATATGGTTATGACCTCATGGGTTGCTGAAAAAGTTGTTGAAGATGTTTCTAGGAATCCATCATCCATTCCTTCAGAGTCCAATTTTCCAGTGGCCTAGAGGCAATGAGACCTTTTTAAAGGTTATTCATCTACCCATGACCGGTACACCCATGATTTATGGTAGCTCGTCCAGACTAGGGAAGTGTCCTTTACTAGTGTTGGCTACATGTTAGCACCAGCGAACATTTCTTTTGATGAGGATATAGATAGGGTGAGTTGCTATCTTAAGGACCTCGAGACCCTCGTTCACTCTTAAAGTGGTCATCATAAGTACTCACATCAGGTATTTTCCATCTTACAACCAGGAACTATTGATGAGGATGAAAACATCATTAGCTTTCATATTGTAGCTGCCACAATGAATGTTTCTTAATTACTCCCATGAATTCATAAATGTTCCTCTTTTTGAGATCCTGAATTTTCAGAGACTTCTAAGAAAGTTTTTTGGTTCTCAAAACCTTATCTGATCCCCTGTACTGTCCTACCTATGCTGACCAACCCAATTACGACCTCATTTCTAGAGGCTTGGAGTTCCTTGGCTGAATTGAGGGTGAGAACTTCAGATGACGATATATGGAGGCTTATTTAGAGGGAACGCTTATATATTCTAGGTTGTGGGGGAGACATTGCTCCAACCTGTATTTTAGTTGATGAAGAGCCATATGAGGTGGAAGATTACTTTACCAAAATGGATAAGAGTCTTCACGCTCTTGCATACATGCGTTACTGGTCAGACTGCATGGCATTGATGGCAGTATTCCCACAGTAGATGGGATAGGTCTTATCTGCAACATTTGGCCTTAAATTCTTTTATTTTAGAGATCCGGAATGTATCCCCTTTTATTTATTATTTTTCAAGGGCCTTCTAGGTTTTGGGAAACATATTTTCCCCAAAATTATTCTCTTGAAGATACTGTGGATGGGGAGTACGCCCCCCTCAACAGTAGGGGTATAGCGGAATGATTCCTCGAAGCCTAAGAACATATGGAAGCGATTATCTCAGACACTTCCCGAGCATTTCCTCCTCCATATCCTCTTGGTGATACTGTTCTAGATCCATCACACTAGCAATTAAAGAAACACAATCAAGCTTCTCAGTAGTACATGCATATTCTACGGGGGATAAAACGTAATTGCTTGTTTACCTGGTGATTTAACCAAGTACCTTTATCTAGTAAACTCACAAGTACATACATGTAATTTGACGCATGGTGTACTAGCGACCAGATGATGACTGCTCAGAAATCTATAGCTCCTATACCTATTAGGGTAGAGGAAGATTCACCATCCACCATGGCTGATCAAGATAGAGAAACATGGCTATTTGAAGAGATCGGGGGTGCTGTCACTCTTGATCGAACAACCTCTGCCCAAAAAATGGAAAGAAATTCAGAAGTTGCAGGCTCACTTGACTGTGATGAGATGACTCTCAAGATAGAGATTGGGTAGTCTTTATGGAAGGGGTCGAGTCTGATGATGAGACCCATGCCTTGATGGAATTTAGAGGGGATTTGAATGCCGAGGAACCAATCAATCTCGATCGAGTGGCCTTTGCCCCTACAGAGGGAGTCACTCCAGAGACTATTGTTTCATCTGCACATGGTGGCTTCGGTGAAGTCATAATTAGGGAGACAGATGTTTCTTCCCCTAAAAATTTGAAACAGGCTATCGTGAAGTTTTTCCAACTCTGAGAGGGGTTCTATTTTTCCCCCTAGGATTCCAAGACCAGTATCCTTATCTGGACAGACTATCCCTTCATGCCTCATGTTAACCAAAAACATTTTGAAGGCCTCCTTGAGGTTTACCATTTCAGATGAACATGGAACTGGGTATTTAGTCTTCCCGAGTGTCCATAGGGCTCCATTGATTATTGAATATGTAATGCCATATTTTTTATATAGTGGTACCACTACGGGGGTGGGAGGTATTGAAGTCTCCTCTCCATCCCCAGAATCACAACCACAAGCTTTGGCGATGGAAGATACCCCTTCTTGGTGATATATTACAATTAATAGAGGTGAGGCTGTTGTAGGGTCTAGCCATACTAAAACTGTTGAATCAAGTCCCTCTTTGGTGACATTCATTCCCAACTACATTTCATTATCATGGAGAGATTCCAAGACCGACCGAGAAAACATAGTCGATTTTCATCCCACTCGGCAAAAGCATGGAAGAAAATTTGGGGATTAATCTCCCAGACTCCATTGGATGAGATGCTAGTAAAATTTCTAAAGTTATAATGCTAATTTGTAGTTATGTGTTTCAATGGATTTAACTATCATGGAATTTATGATATAGTGAGGCAATTGGTTGCTACTCGAGAAGAAATTGGTGCATTTGAATCTTGAATCTCCATGGCAGAGTCGATGGCTTATCTAGATGCAACATGAAAAATTATCATTGAAGAAGCTTCCACTCTTGATGGAATTGTTTCAAAGTTGCAAAATGAACTCCTGAATCAACAGTCTTTGATGGAGCATCCTGACCAGGAATTGGAGAAACAAAGCCAAAATCTGGAGTAGCTCAAATAGGATCAGGCTTGGGCCACAGCCGCCGTCGAGGAGGGACAATGGAAAATACAAGAGGGAGATAGAGCCGACCTCCAAATCCATGAGTGAAGTGGAGGAATTATCAGAAATTGCAGAGTTATAGAATGTTAATTTATTTAAGCTTTCCCAATCTATTGAGGAGTTACACTAATCCTTGATGAAGCTTTGTGACTTTGCTGAACGTCTCTTGTAACGGTCCTTCCATTCTTATAAGGAGAGGCTCCAGGCTGTGTAATCCCACCATAAAATTTTTATAGAATATGTTGGAACTTATTTTCCTCTAAATTTTATCTCTTTTCCTTTTCCTATCATTTCAACATCATTATAATCAGGAATTAATTTTAAAACACGACTTGAAATCAATAAATTGAAATAATCTAATCAAGCTCTAACTGTTTCCTGAGCCGCGGGACTCAGTGAGTGCAGTTCGAATATTGTTGGGGTTCCATTGAAAACCCCACAAAATTTTGTGTATTTTTTTGTTACCCTAATATTTGCCTAAGCCTACTTTGTGTAACGTCCCAGACCCAGGTGCCACGCAACGGGTGCCTCGAATCTGGTTTTCCGTGTGACCTCAAGCGCGTTTCCCCAAACACCAGAGGCTGTCGACTAGCAGCGAGGGCCCAAGTCTGATAGTGGGGAAACTATGCCCTCATTTTGTCAAAGTGTAGCACAGTGGAATAAAAAATAAAACATACACCAACAGCGGAAGCAGTAAACCATACACAACTGAAATACACACAAGTAGTGGATATAACCAACAATATATAAATGATGATGCTACATGTCTCAAGTTCTAAGAAAATAGCCAGAACATGTTATACATCAATACGATACAACCAAAAGCAGAGTACATCAAAACAAAGAAAAACAGCTGGCAGCGGCATCGCGATACTAGGCTCGTTCCCATGCCCTGCTACTCCTCTACAACAGTCAAGAACCTATATAGGGACTCTTGTCCCTATCCACACCTGTAGAAACGTAATCTATTTGGGCCGAAAAGTGTGACCCAAACAGGGTGTGAGAAATAAATTCCCAATAGGCACCCACCAAAGGCCCATGCCCAACTGCGTGTAAGCATGCAATGGTAGTGTGCAGTAGTAAAATTCAATAAAGTAATCAGTACTCAAAAGTAAATAATTACCAGTTATATTTCCATTTTATTATACGTTTAATCCATTAAATAATAGAAATCACCACCGTTCATTTCTAAGTAAACAGTCTATGCCCTCAGACAAGAAAAACCTTCCCCTCAGGTAAGCAAAACCCAACCTGCAGGTAATTGCCCTCAGGTGTAACAGAATTTTTCCCTCGGGCGTAGGTAGTGTCTCTCTCAGGCATAGAGTCTATTTACCTCAGGCACGGAAGAAGTTTCCCTCAGGCCGAAGTAACTACTGCCCTTAGGCTAAACAGTGCAGTGCCCACAGGCTAATCACAACAATGCCCTCAGGCTGAACAGGTTACCAGGCCACGCCCAACATATGAAAATGCAGTAAACAAGAAATTCCTTTCAAGGAAATTCTACAATTACTACATTAAAGGAATACCCTCGGGTATCCTGGCCAAATGACTAAACAGTGAAACACACCCATGGGGTGGTTCCGGATCCAAGAAATGATCCCAACCAGCATTTTATTATCACAATTTAATCACCTATGCAATTCCAGGCATTAAATATAGCAACGGCCTCAGCCACACGACACCCCATCATGGGTTTGTGGCATAAAAACGCACAAAAACACACGACAGTTGGAAAATAAACACAAAGCCACCTACCTTATACGCCAACGATCATTATACCCGAACGTCGACTACAGAAACGCCCAATAATGGCGTAGATCTGACGAAGAACAAAACCCATTCAAATGTAAATAACTTCCCCTCGGAAAAGAATTGGTAAGAACGACTTAAGGAGGATAAAGGGATTAGTCGTGCAGTTCCAACGAGATCGTCCGAAGCCGAATTGGATTCCAGACGAACACCCGGCGGATCTTCAAAGGTCTGGTCATCCTCCTTGGCTCCAAAATGGCTCAAACGCCTCTTATGCCAAATGAGGAGGCTACTTCCTGTTTTAAGCCGACAAAACAAAGTACACAGCGTGTACTTATGAGTACACGGCGTGTACTTCTTTCATTTAACTGTTCATTTGGCGGCACCGCCACATTGTTCACCCATCGACCTGGGTACATGGCATGTACTCCTGAGTACACGGCATGTACTGTCACCCAGCTGGAAGCGACTCCACCTCCTTACTATTCAAGCATGCCGACTGACTACATGGCGTGTAAGGTACCACTACATGGTGTGTAGTCGGATCCTACACCCCTCGTCACCGACGAGGATACACGCCCCGTGTACTCATCCCAACACGGCCAAAAGTACACGACTTGTGGACAAGGTACACGACGTGTAGTTTTGAAATTTAGCATTTTTTCCCATTTTCCATATTTTCGCAAAAAAACTTAAAGAAAAGGAAAACGAAGAAGCCCGCACCTCAAAATAAGAACTGGGTTCTTAAAAACATCCCCCTTATAGCAATTTGTCCCCGAATTTCCCTTCCAAGGGTGGCGAAGATAAAGCTCAGAACAGCTCTGGCCACTGAGTGCGTACGTCGGCCTCCCGCTCCCAGGTCTTGTCCTACACTCAGCCGTGCTGCCATAGCACCCGTACGAGAGGAACTGACTAGCCTCGGAGAACCTTCGTTCTCCTGTCAATGATACGGATCAGATGCCTCTCAAAAGACGCATCATGATGAAGCTCAACCTCCTCAGGCTGAAAGGTGTGAGATGGGTCTAAATGGTAGCAATGCAACTGAGACACATGGAAGACATCGTGCATGGCTCGGTACCGCTATGGTAACTGCAACCGATAGGCAACCAGCCTAACTCTCTCCAGAATCTCAAATGGCCCCACATACCTCGGTGAAAGTTTACCCTTTATCCTGATCTGTTTGTGTCCCAGCCTCGACGAAACACGTAGAAAAACTTGATCCCCGACCCCGAACTCCAAAGGTCATTTACGGTGATCAGCATAAGACTTCTGAAGAGACTACGCAGTAGCCATCCGCTTCCGAATCAACTGGACCTACTCAGATGTATTCTGCACGAGCTGTGGCCCTAGTAAAGCTACCTCACCTGGCTCTAACCAGCACAAAGTTGATCGGCATGTCCTACCATATAAAGCCTCGTATGGTGCCATCTCAATGGTTTCCTGAAAACTATTGTTATAGGAAAACTCGACTAAGGGTATATGCTTCTCCTAAGAGCCCCCAAAGTCTAGGACGCATGCGCGCAGCAAGCCCTCTAGCACTTGTATCGTCCGCTCTGACTGGCCATCTGTCTGAGGGTTATATGCTGTGCATAGAAGCACCTGTGTACCCAGTGCCCTCTGAAAACTCTGCCAGAAATGAGACGTAAAGCAGGCATCCCTATCTAAAATGATAGAACGAGGGACCCCATGAAGACGTACGATCTCTCTGATATATAGCCTTCCGAGCTCACCCACACCGAAGGTCTCCTTGATCGGAAAAAGTGAGCTACCTTCATGTGTCTGTCCACAATAACCCACACTGCGTCATTGCCACGAGGTGACCTCAGAAAACCCGTCACGAAATCCATCGTGACATCATCCCATTTCCACTCTGGAATGGGTAACTGCTGTAACAGTCCAGCTGGTCTCTGATGCTCTACCTTCACCTACTGATAGGTGGAACATCTTGTAACATACCCAGCTACCTCTCTCTTCATACCCGGCCACCAGTACTGACGTCTCAAGTCTTTGTACATCTTGGTAACCTCGGGATGAACTTCCTAAGCTGAAGCATGAAACTCCCGCATCAACTCCTCACGTATATCCCCTAGAACCCATACTCATCCATGGAAACACAAAACCTCATCATCTCCTATCATCCAACCGGGAGGAGGGTCCTCACTTGCCACCGACTCCCGTAGAACTAGGCCTTCTGAATCAGATAGCTGCCTCATCGACACTCTACCCAGGAGGGTAGAAGTCATAGCTAATGAGGAAAGATAAGTCTTCCTCTGACTGTCATGCACCTCCAGATGCATCTCAGAGAACAAAGCCATAAGTTGCCACTCACCAATGGCCTCTTGCAATGCCTGTATTTTAGTCTTCTGGCTCAGTGCATCAGCTACTGCATTACCTTTACCAGGTGTATAGGCAAGCTCAAAATCGAAGGACTGTAGGTACTCGACCTACCTTCTCTTCCTTAGATTCAGGTCACGCTGAGTAAGGATATACTTGAGGCTTTTGTGGTCGGTGAAAACCAAAAAATGCTCTCCCAACAGATAATGTCTCCAACAATTCAACACATGCACAACTGCAGCCAACATGAGATCATGCATCGGGTAATTCCTCTCATGTGGCCTCAACTGTCGAGACCCGTATGCGACAACTCGGTCACCCTGCATTAAAACGGTTCCCAACCCAATCCCTGATGCATCACAGTAAATTGTATAGATCTTCCCCTGATCTGGGAGTATCAAGATCGGTGATGATGTTAACCTTCCTTTCAAGTCCTGAAAAGATGCCTCGCAAGCTTCCGACCAAATGAACTTCACACCCTTCTTAGTCAGACCTTTCAACGGTGCTGCTAAGCGGGAGAAGTCCTGTATGAAGCGTCTTTAGTAAGCAGCCATCCCTAAGAAACTTCCTATCTCAAAAACATTCTTAGACTGCTCCCGAGAAACTATTACTCTCACCTTCTCTAGGTCTACTGCAACTCCTTCCTCTGAGATAATGTGACCCAGGAAGTGCATCTGGTCCATCCAAAAGTGGAACTTTGAGAGCTTAGCATATAGCTGATGCTCTCTTAGTGTACTCAATTTGATCCCAAGGTGGGTGACATGGTCGTGTCAAGTATGAGAGTACACCAAGATGTCGTCCACAAATACTACCAAAAAAGAATCATGATACGGCTGGAAAACACGATTAATCAGAGCCATGAAAACTGCTGGCGCATTTGTCAGTCCGAATGGCATAACCGTATACTCATATAGACCATACCTACTCTTGAAAGCTGTGAGAGGTATATCAGATGGTCTAACACGCAGCTGATGATATCCGGATCTCAAGTCAATCTTCGAGAACAATCGTGCTCCCTGAAGCTGATCAAACACATCATCTATCCTTGGAAAGGGATATCGGTTCTTAACCGTCAACTGGTTCATCTTCCGTTAATCCACGCAAAGGCTAAGGGTACCATCCGCCTTCTTCGTAAAAAGGACTGGAGAACCCCAAGGAGAAGTACTAGGTCAGATAAAACCCTTCACCTATAGCTCCTCTAACTGCATCTTGAGCTCCTGAAACTCAGGCGTGGCCATCCTATAAGGAGGAATGGACACCGGTGCTACTCCTGGAACTAGCTCGATAGAGAAATCCACCTCATGCACCAGAGGTAGACCTGAAAATTCGTCCAGGAAGACATCCCTGAAACGATCGAAAACTGGAGGGAAATCCGTCTGACAAGTCCCCTGGTCATCTAGATATAAGCTCGCAATCTGGGCTGTGACTCCACCTCACCCATGATGCTCTGGTCCAGCTCGACTCGCCTGAAAATCCCATTCTCCCTTGTATAGAAACTCTCCGCCCTATAGTGACGTGAAATGCACCCTACGATGATAGAAGTATACAAAATCTCGGAAGGGAACCAACCAGTCCATCCCGAGAATGACGTCATAGCTCGACATCCCCAAGACATAGACGTCAAAAAGGAAGTGACACACACCAACCTCAAGGGGGCACACCTTGCACTGATGCACACCAGCCGTTCTAGTCCCCAATGGAGTGTCTAGCGTCATGATATCAGAAGAAGAAGAAACACCGAGCCCAAGGATCTCTACAACGGGTACATATATGAAACTATGTGTAGCACCCATATCAAAAAGTACTGAAGACAAGAGAGAAGCTAATAGAATAGTACCTATGACTGTTGAAGGTCCGGGATCCTGCTCCTGCTGGGTCTGTTGCACTGCATATGCCTGCCTAGAGTCGCGGCCCTGCGACACAGCCTGGCTACCCTGAGCTGTTCTGCCCTGTTGCCTCTGCGATCCTGGTGTCTGGCTACCACGGCCATGACCACCATCTCTGCCCGTATGCCCTGACGTATTCCAGTTCCCTAACTGGTAAGAAGCCACTGGTCCTGCTCCCGCACGCGGAGTCTGCACAGACCCCCTCTCACTATCCACTGGTGGAAACGCCCTACAAAAGAACTCCAGATGGCCCATCTTACCGGAAACTCGGCAATCCACTGGGGCTCGTGGACACTGCGGTCTCTTGTGCTCATCTCTGCCACACTTGTAGCACCTGACCGGACCACCTGAAGAAGCTGCCTGGCTGGTACTGCCGCCCTGAGAGAAGTCTATGTGTATCTTCCTATTGCCAGCAGAAATAGTACCAGTAACTGGTGCTGAACCACCTTGGCCCACACCACTTGATCCCGCAGGTTCTTATCTGTAATCAATGTCTGGTTCACAATCGCGTGTACAGTAGGTAACCTGAAAATATTCACCAGCACTTGGATGTCATACCGAAGACCATCCTCAAAACATCTGGCTCTCAACATCTCATCACCCACCAGCACGGGTGCAAAGTGCTGAAGCTCCGTAAAACGAGCAGAATAGTCCATCACTGACATAGTGCCCTATTGAAGATTCATGAACTCTCGAGATCTATCTGCCCTCAGCATCTCGGGAAAGAAGAAGTCATAAAATACTACCTGAAAATTTTCCCACGCCATGTAACTGTGATGCTCTGACTGGGTGGTAACATCCCACCACCTCTTGGCGGAATCACGCAACATGTAATTCGTGAGCTTGACCCTCCGCCCTGGAGGCATCTCAAGATGCTCGAAAATAGTCTGCATCGATCCTAGAAAATACTCCTCAGCTTGTGGTTCACCATCCCCTGAAAACGTAGGCGGATGCTACTGCTAAAAGATACGCATCAGCTCAGCCATAGATGTAGCAGCTTGCGGTGATCCCTGAAAGGTCTGCATAAACCACATAAAACCTTCACAGAACTGTGCCTCCGTGCCTGTGTCCGGTAAAACAGCTGGTACCGCATCTGGCTCTGCTGGAGGATCCACTGGTAGCCCATGGCCCACCATCTCTGGAGTATAATTTTTGCTGTTTTCCTGGAGAATAACTGACGGTCGTCTAGGCGGCATGACACTACAAGGTCAAATGCATGCCTCAGATTCAAAATTATTATGATAGAAAAGTGAAGGAACCACAAAGGAAACAAGAGGAAGAAGGCATTCCAAATTTGAAAAACAAGACTACACAGTGTGTACAATGACTACACGGCGTGTACTTGACTTTCCTTCCCCTACCCGGGTCCTTCTACATGGCTAAGCCACATGGCTTTCGTCGAACAAAACTACACGGTGTGTATAATATTTAAACGACGTGTACGGTGTTATTTTCCAACTTCCCATGTCGTCTTTGACATGGCCGACTACTCGGCTTGACACTACACGGCGTGTTACACCCACAGACGGCGTGTACACCACCCCATTTCCTAGCCACATGGATAACTCCACACGGCCTGCCCTCGAATAAGACTACACAACGTGTCCCACAGGCCCAATGCATGTTTAGGGAGAGGTGACACCGACCCATGTTGTTAGTTTCACGGCAGAGTCCCCAGGTCACAATACACGGCTCGTGCATCATTGACACGACATGTTCTATGAAGGAGTTCACCATCCCGTGTTGTTAGTTACATGACCGGACTCCGGGTCAACACTACACGGTGTGCACAAAACTACACGTTGTGTTTTACCAAATCCCTTCCCTACCCCGTGTCACCACCCACATGGTTTGTGACATGGGAAGAGACTATATGGCGTGTTCTCCGGGTACACGGTGTGTACTCAAAAGGTTCATTTTTATTCCTGAACAGACGGATATACAATGCGTGTATAAAGTACTACACGGTGTGTATACTAGGCTTCCAGACAGTATGCCTCAGAAACTTCTCCGTAACCCATAAAACACTGAAAAACAACACCTAAGTGCCAAATTCCGACCCGTGAGGGCCCATACTCCCCACGAATCAAAGTTTGACATCTTATCTGTGTTATAACTAACAAACAGTCAATGATCCACCAAATTTCGGTCAAGGGGGGACCATACTCCCCAAAAACCATGGTTTGGCATCCATTCTATAAACAAGCTTAAACAAAAAAACCATATCACAAAGTAGGTATTTATCAAGCAGTTATCAAAACTACATGATTTATTATCACAAAAACTATCACAACAACATGAAAATTCTAATGCACCTACATGGCATGGAATCTATGCATGGCATGTGATATCTAGCATGTGGCTATATGATGCATGAGACGGCATACCCCCATCTCATTGGGTTTCAACTCAAGAGAACCCATAAATAAATTATAAACAACACAATCTCAAAGTGCGTCACCCAACGGTGAAAACATATCAACTGTAAAATTGAAAAATCAAAATAATGCAAAATACGAGGTAGACTGGATTTTCCCTATAAACGGGTTAGCTACGCTCGGGCACTGCTTATTACCAACTACTGTTCAGTCCTATCCCGGACTATAGCTCCAAATAGTAAGTCAAAGTAAAGAAACATCCTCTGATACGACTTTGTAACGTCCCAGACCCAGGTGCCACACAACGGGTGCCCCGAACCCGGTTTTCCACGTGAACTCAAGCGTATTTCCCCAAACGCTAGAGGCTGCCGACTAGTAGCGAGGGCCTAGGTCTGATAGTGGGGAAACTATGCCCTCATTTGTCAAAGTGTAGCGCAGTAGAATACAAAATAAAACATACACCAACAGCAGAATTAGTAAAACATACACAAATGAAATACACAACAGTAGTGGATATAACCAAAAATATATAAATGATGATGCTACATGTCTCAAGCTCTAAGAAAACATCCAGAACATGTTATACATAAATACGATACAACCAAAAGCAGAGTACAGCAAAAAAAAGCAAAACAACTGGCAGTGGCATCGCGAGCCTAGGATCGGTCCCATGCCCTCTTACTCCTCTGCAACATTCAAGTACCTGTATAGGGACTCTTGCCCCTATACACACCTTCAGAAACGTAATCTGTTTGGGCCAAAAAGCGTGACCCAAATAGGGTGTGAGAAATAAATTCCCAATACGCACCCACCAAAGGCCCGTTCCCAACTGCGTGTAAGCATGCAACGATAGTGTGCAGTAGTAAAATGGAATAAAGTAAGCAGTACTTAAAAGTAACTTATTACCAGTTATATTTCCATTTTATTATTTGTTTAATCCATTAAATATTAGAAATCACCACAATGAATTTCTAAGTAAACAGTCCACATCCTTAGACAAGAAAAACCTTACCCTCAGGTAAGCATAACCCAACCCGCAGGTAATTTCCCTCAAGCATAACATAATTTTTCCCTCAGGCGTAGGTAGTGTCACCCTCAGGCACAAAGTCTGTTTCCCTCAGGCACGGAAGAAGTTGCCCTCAGGCCGAAGTAACTACTGCCCTCAGGCTAAATAGTGCAGTGCCCACAGGCTAATCACAACAACTCCCTCAGGCTAAATAGGATACCGGTCCATGCCCAAAATATCAAAATTTAGTAAGCAAGAAATTCCTCTCAAGGAAATTCTACAATTACTACATTAAAGGCATACCCTCAGGTATCCTGGCCAAATGGCTAAATAGTGAAACACACCCCTGGGGTGGTTCCGGATCCAAGAAATGATCCCAACCAGAATTTTATTATCACAATTTAATCACCTATGCAATTCCAAGAAATAAATATAGCAACGGACTCAGCCACACGACACCCCAACATGGGTTCATGGCACAAAAATGCACAAAAACGCACGACAGTTGGAAAATAAACACAAAACCACCTACCTTATACGCCAAAAAACGTTATACCCGAACATCGACTCCAGAAACGCCCAAGAACGACGTAGATCTGACGAATAACAAAACCCATTCAAATGTAAATAACTTCCCCTCGAGAAAGAATCGGTAAGAACGGCTTAAGGAGGAGAAAGGGCTTACCCGTGCGGTTCCAACGAGAATGTCCGAAGATGAATCAGATTCCAGACGAACACCCGACGGATCTTCAAAGGTCCGGCCATCCTCCTTGGCTCCAAAATGGCTCAAACGCCTCCTCTGCCAAATGAGTACTGGCTATTTTAAGCCGAAAAAACAAAGTACATGACGTGTACTTCTGAGTACACAGTGTGTACTTATTTCATTTAACTGTTCATTTGGCGGCACCGCCACACTGTTCACCCATCGACCTGGGTACACGACATGTACTCCTGAGTACACGACATGTACTGTCACCCAGCAGGATGTGACTCCACCGCCTTACTATTCAAGCCTGCCGACTGACTACACAGTGTGTAAGGTACCACTACACGACGTGTAGTCGGTTCCTACACCCCTCGTCACCGACAAGGCTACACGCCCCGTGTACTCATCCCAACACGGCCAAAAGTACACGGTGTGTGGACAAGGTACACGACATGTAGTTTCAAAATTTAGCATTTTTTCCCATTTTCCATATTTTATCAAAAACACTTAAGGAAAAGGAAAAAGAAGAAGCCCGTACCTCAAAATAAGAACTGCGATCTTAAACTTGGTACGAGCTTAGTGGGTATAACGTGGATTTTTCTTAGGCCGCCCCTTGCGATTTTTTTACCTCACAATAATTACGCCTTTTTTTGATGGCCCAATGTTTTTTTAATGAAACAATACTTGGATTTTACCTTGGGGTTTCTTCTACATAATTTCCCTCTAGAAAGTATGGAGTATTTTTCATTGGTGGATCACAGTCATGCCAATAAAACTTTTTACTGATGTTTTAGGCTGAACATATTTGACCAAACCTGACAGGGAGGGGGCCCCAATTCGGGATTTGTCGGCCGAGAATGTTCTAATATCCTTCAGACATAGATTAAGGATTTTTATTAACCCTTAGTTTGTAAATTATGGACGTGAATGAGGCCCGAGATCTGTCTTAGGTGTACGGAGGTAGGAAAAGAATCTCTTAGGGACAAAATTGCCTTTGATTGATGACCATTTTTGTGGGAAACATATGAAAGGCCTCCGGGGCATGATGTTCATAGTGAAAAAAATGTGTTCATAGGACACTAGCCTTCCATTTCTGATGGTCTGATGGGATTTGCTACATTTTGGATTTATTTTGATGTTGGGAGCCATAATGGGTGGATATACTGAGTAGTGTTATATGAAAACAATAGGAACATTCATATCGACTTTGAGTGGGCAACTACTATCGCTCATTTATTACTTGTGTGAGGGAGAGCTGGTGAATGTTTAGTTCAGTTAGGAGTATTTTTTATGTCAGGGGAACTTGGAAAGAAGGAGGTATATAAGCCCTCATCCAGGAGTTTTCCAAATCTGAGGGTGTGACAAGACATGAATGTCATTTGAGCATACAAAAGTTGGAAAGGAATCCCTTGGGGATGAATTTTCCTTTAATTTATAGCCATTTTTGTGTGAAACATTTATAGAGCCACCGGGTCATGATATGCATAGTCAAACAAATGTGTCCGAATGACACAAACCTTCCATACTAGATGGCCTTGGAGGGTTATGTAGATTCATGATCACTCAGAGCATGAAGTTTGAAATATATAATGAGTGTATCTAGACATATTGGGGACATTTGGGTTGTAACTTACTCATGGAATTTGGTGTCCCTTGTGTAGATCCGACTTGTACACTGTGCAAGGAATTCGTCCCATCTTTTTTATTCTTAGTTATTTAAAATCACTTGTCTACGACATGGGTTTCATCTCGAGGGAGGGAATCTTGACATACCTTTTAGGGCCGTGCTACTAAGACCAAATTCTTGGACAGTTTTTCCATAATTCCATAGTGGATCTCTCACTGAAATCCCTAATCCCACATGAGCAATGCCCGGTGTGAGAAACAAGGGATTACGAGGATTCCGGGTTATTTATTAGGAATAGTAAATTCAAAATTAGAGGGCACTTTTGGGTTTAAACCATTGTATTCCAGTTTAACATCATACAAAAATGACGATTTTAGCATTGCAGTTTAACATTGTGTGGTGAGGATGTGATGCTTTGCATTTTAGAGTCATGAAATGAGGTTGATTATAATGTCATAAAGATATTTAATAGTTTTAGGTTAATCGTAATTAGGATATTCCAAAGTTCCTTAGATGTGAATGATGATAGAAGGTGTAAACCATTGTCCAAGGGGCATCTTGAATTAGGAGGGATGACAAGGGGCTTGGAAGCTGTTGGGCGTATTGAGATAGAAGAGGACTCTCTCAGGGATGAATTTGACTTTGATTGATGTCCATTTTTGTGGGCAACATATGCAGAGCCAATGAGGCATAATGTGCATAGTCAAGAAAAGGTGTCAGTGGGACACTGACCTACCCTCTTAGATGGCGTTGAATGATTATGGGGATCCAAGTTTTCCCGTGGTATGGAGTGTGAAAAATGAGAAAGATGTGCCCAGGATGTGAGAATATTTGTACCATGATTAACCATGAACTACTTGGAACTTCTACATAGGTCTAACCTATATGCATAGGGGGAAGAAGGATTTTTTGACTTCTCATGATTGAGAGGCATGTGCGGAATCTCATAATACTGAGGATTGGGACACATATAACTCTTGAAGAATTTAGTAGTATATTTTCATGTGATAAGACCTTTCATGGACTCCTCCTAAAAGTCTATCTTTTGTATGGTTAAAAGGGGAATTTTTTGCTAGTGTCTAGGCTGAGATGCTGAATCCAAGCATCACTACATATCCTGTGAGGGAAGGAATCAAGTCACAAGTAGTTATTAATGTTTTCTACAAATGTTGGTTGATGTGTATGGACACTTGAGGGAATTTTTTTTTGATGATAATGGTTGTGCTGGGATAGAATATTGATGCGTCACAGGAGTTATACTCGATGAGAGAAACAAATAGTGATAAGGGTTTTCCTTATGAATATGGGTAGATAGGGGGCGTCTTTAGGGCATTTTTTATGGTGGTCTGGGCTAGAATTGAGGGTCAAGGATCGCTATGTATCCTATGAGGGAAGGAATCAAGATGTATGTAGTTCTGTAAGAGATTATGTAGTTTATTGTAATGTTTCAAGGACAAGTTCCTTATAATTTAACGTCATGTGGAAATGACGATGACTCATAGTTTAAGGTCTTAGAGTTTGGACCATGGCATTTCAGTTTAAAGTCTTTTTTCATGGACTAATACCATACAGTTTAACATCATGTTCCCAGGACAATCAATCCTAGTTTAAGGTCTTAGAGTTTGGACCATGGAATTATAGGGGCATTTATAACTCATAGTTTAGGGTCGTAGAGCTTGGACCACAACATTTGGGGAATTTTTTTACTCATAGTTTTGGGTCATAGAGCTCAGAACATGAAATTTGGGTATTTTTACACATAGTTTAGGGTCATAGAGCTCAGACCATGACATCTGGGTATTTTTATTACACAATTTAAATTTTCAAGATCATCGCATTTTTAGGATCTGTGATGATATGTTCGTCCATTTATATCAGGTCGTATGTTCCATTGGAATAGACCCTATGTACGGTATATGGTCTTTCCCACTTTGGTTCAATCATTGGGGGATTCTTTTAAGTATCATCTGGGTTTTGGGGACTAACACCATTTCTCCTTCAAGGAATGATTGAAGGAGAACATTTTTGTTGAAGGCTCTTGCAATCCGGTTTTGGTAGATTTTTAAATGGTGCAGAGTGTGAATAATTTTTTCATCTAGCTACTCTAATTCATAAAACCATCTTTGGGATTGCTCATCTATGGAAATTTCATCACAAATAGCCACATGAAGTAATAGAACTTGGATTTTGATAGGCATAACCACTTCTTCACTATTTACTATTGAGTACAGGGTTTCTGGGGTGGTTGTGTAGGTTGTGGTCCGGTAAGTCCAAAAATCATGAAGAATATTGTTTGGACACAATTTCTTATCCTTATAAACCATCTTTTGAATTATGTTTGAAAGAGTCTTGTTGAAAGCCTCTATCTTCCCATGGGCCACCGCATGGTAATAGGACAAATAGTTTTCTTCAATTCTGTACTCTTAGTATAATTTGTCCACCTTAGTAGAGCAGAAGTTGGTGTTGTTGTTCATCAATATTGTATGTGGGACACTAAATCTAGTGATGATGTTTTCCTTCACAAATATGAAGATTTTTTTTGCCCTGACTTCTTTAATGGGTATAGCTTCGAACTATTTGGAAATGAATTTGGTCATTGTGAGTATGAATTTGAAATGTCTGGCTGTAGTGGGAGGATGTGGTCCCCCAACATCCATCCCCCAGGTGATGAATGGATAGAATTACTTAGCTGTATGAAGTAACTCCAGGGGCAGTGTATGAAATTGGCATGAACTTGACAGGAATGGAACTTCTTGGTGAATGTGGAACGATCATGTATCATAGTGGGCTAGTAATACCCAAGCCTTCAGATTTTGTGAGAGAGCTTAGTTGCTGACTGGTGCACTCCACAAGCTCCGAAATGCACATCTTTCATGATGAAAATAGTTTCTTCTCCATCAATGCACGTAATAAATACTTCATCAAGGCCACATTTGCAGAGGAACTTTTCTTAGTTTACCAAATTGTATAGGACAAAATTGACTGCCTATCTTTAGAACTTCTCCCTTTTATTCCTATTTAGTGGGAGTTTCCCATTCCAAAGGTTTTTTTCAATGGGCGACATCTAACCGGTGGTGTGACCATAAGGCTTAGGAACAAGACTAGTTTCATCGATTTATTCTGTATTGCTCTGGATGAATGGTAAGACCATCCGGCTGTGAGCAACGATAATGACTGTTTTATACCATCCTAGATTGGTCAAGGCTGTGGCTGCCTTTGAAAAAGTATTGGATTGGGAATTTTGTGACCAGAGGACGTAAGTCAACATTGGATCTGATGGGAATTCTTCCATCAGTGCTCAAACATGGTTCATCAAGGGAACCAATACTTATTTCTTGAAAGCATAGTCATTGTGGACCTGTTTGATGACTAGATATGAATCAACCTTCATTTTTTGGTGTTTGGATTGCACCTATAGTGAAAATTCTAGGCCTGCAATGAGGGCCTAATACTCTGATTCATTATTTGTACACCCTTCCAAAGGTAATAAAGACTAAGGCAAGATGGACTTTTCAGGAGATAAAAGTATGACTCCCAACCCCACTTTATTGATTTTGGGATCCTCTATCCATTTTCTTGTTGGCCTTAGAGAAGAACTATCAAAAAACATTTCCCACATCTGGGGGTTGTCTCTAATGAAAAACACTTCTTCATAAATAAAATTTAGCATCCAATGGTGTTGTTTCTTCTGATGGGTGCTTGGCCAGGAAGTATGATAATTCCTAGCCTTTGATGGCCTTCTAGGGCACATACCATATATCAAACTGTTGTAGTATGACCACCCATTGTGATAGAGGCCAATTAACATGGGACAATTGATTATATATTTGAGTAGGTTGTAGTGGGAGACCAAGTGGACCTCATGGTGCTGTAGGTAATTCCTGAGCTTCTGAACGGTGAATATTAGGGCTTGGTAGTTCTTTTCAATCTTTGAATACTATGTTTCATCATTAATCATTTTATAGCTGAGGTAGTAGAGGTTCTTCTCACTACCGGTGTCATTCTTCTACACAAGGAAGGAGCCTAATTACCATTCACAGGTAGTTTCATATAAAAAGAGCGGTCTTCCCTCAACTAGAGGCATGAGCACCGACATGCTTTGTAGATATCTTTTAATATTGTCGAATGCTTCTTGGAAATCATATCCCACTCATACATAACTCCTTTCTCCGTGATCCTAGTGAAAGGTAAACATTTACCTGCTCGGATGGATATGAAGCCTCTAATGTTGGACAGGTTCCCCTAGAGACCTCTCAACTTGGTGGGGTTGCAAGGTGGGGAAATTCCAAGAGTGGATTTTGTCTTCTCGGTGGTGACTTCGATGCCATGATGGCGTACGACAAAGCCAAGGAATTTTCTTGAGGTAATTCCAAAGGTTCACTTAAGGGGATTCATCTTTAAACTATTTTTTTAACAATTTGTTGAAGACAATTTCAAGATCAACCAAGTGGTTCAAATTTTTTTGTGATTTAACCACCGGGTATTTGACATAACACTCGATGAATTTTTCTATGAAGGGCTTGAAGATGTGATGCATGGAGCACTGATATGTGGTGCCGACATTATTTAGACAAAAGTGGATCGATTTATAACAGAACACTCCCTGAGGGGATCTAAAAGCAGTAGATTCTTCATCTCCTTGGGCCATCCATATGTTATTGTATCCAGAATAGTTGTCCATAAAAGCGAGGGCTTCATATCCGGCTGTCACATCGATCAACAATTATTTTATTGGGACCAGGAACACTTCTTTTGGGAAATGCCTATTAAGGTCCCTAATGTCAATGAAGATTCTAATCTGTCCATTATTTTTTTTGATAGGAACTGTGTGTGCCATCCAGATCGGATATTGGTCCTCCCGTATGAAGTTGGATTTGATCAGTTTTTCAACTTCAACCTCTATTTTGGAAGTATGCATTGGGTGGGTTCTTGTGGCTTCCTGCTTATAGCCCTGATGATCTTATAGTAAGCCGAGATGATGGGTGGTGACCTCAAGATCGAGGCCTGGCATTTCTATGTAATTCCAGGCAAACACATCTCGATTATTATTTATAAAGGAGGTATATTCCTCATGCTCCTCGACAGGCATAGTCAAACAAATTAGAGTGTACCACAGGTCATTTTTTCCCAGGTTTGTCTCTTTAATTTCATAGATTATGGTGGATAAACCTTCTTTGAATGAAGGAGGGGATTCATTGAGGTCTTCTTTATCTTCTTCTTCACCTTGATCGTCTTACTCAACTTCCTCTTCTGATGAAGAACAGATTTTTGAGACGAACTCTCCAATGTTGGAAGAGAAATCATCTTTTGACTTAGTGTGTGAGTAAAGGGTAGTTTGATGTCCGAAGTATGGGCCGAAATCATCTTTGATAGGGCCTTTTGTGACAACATGGGAGTCATCCCGCTTTTCTATGTCTTTGGACTTAGTTGTCAGAACAGAAACCATGCAGACAACTGAGTCTGCACCTAGGATTCCATTTATGCATTCAACTTGGTTGATGGGTAGTACATAATCTTCCCTAAGTCACTGGAGGTGGTTAGCAGGAGCCGTTTCCAATCTATTTGGGGCATTGATCAATTCAATGTCTCCATCCAAAAGATGTTATTCTTCTGACTCATAGAACCCGATATCAATATAATGTGATTCACAAGACTCAAGCATGGATTTATTGGCATGCACCGTTAAATTTTTCTTATTGGTGAAATATTTGATGCACTGATGGCATGAGGATGGAATTGAAGTGTGCTGATTGTAACACCCCGAGATTTTATGAAAAAAATTCTTTTAAATTTCATTAATGTCTTGTGTTGTACACTACACCAAAAGAAGCTTGCACAACACGCATCCTTGACTTGCCTTGCATTACATGCAATCACGACCTTCCTCGATAGCATGTGTAGTACGCAATACCGAGTTTCACTGAACAACGATATGCTATTAAAATATTATTAAAACTAGCCATTATGAATAGTAATAACCACTTTTTGAAATTTCGTAAATTTTAGTTTTCAAAACGGACTTCATTTTTGGATTCGGAATATTGAAATTAGCTTAGGGTGAAATTTTGGTACTTTTCGAATAACTTTCATTTTCTGATGAATAGTGAAAATTACTAAATTTTAATTAAAAACAACTTTTTCAATCAAAATAATTAATAGTGATAAATTATTAATTTGAGTGGTTTTAAAGTATATTTAGAATATATTTTTACAATTTAATACAATGTTGTTCATTGGATTTAATTTCACATTTAAACCAGACATAAACAAGTGTCAATCTTTTGAAAGTTATTATCTCTTAAAAATACGCTATTTGTTTTGACGACGGGAATTAATTTTTAAATTAATTAATGTAACTGATATGTTTTGAATTTGGTAAAATAGAAATCCTTTTTGAATTCATAATATCAAATATAGCTTATGCCTAATTTTTTGTATTTTTCTGGAAACGTTCATTTTTTGATGAATAGAGAAACCACTAAGTGGTAGTTAAAAAACTGAATTTTTCATAAAACTTAATTTTACAGCTTCTGTGAGTGGAATTTCGAAAATACGAGAGACCCGGTTAATATCAAGGACTAAAATGTGGTTCAATGAGATGAAAATAATTTTTGGTGAATAGTAACTTTTGACTTTTTTTACCACGGTTAAAAGTAAATAGGGAAATTAAGGGTACAAATGATATTATTATTACCCTAACACATGTCCTAACTCTATTGGACCAGTGTAATTTGACCAAAAAAACCTGAGGAATAAAATATGACCATTTAGGCCCACTTGGATTAGATTAGGACATTTATTATTAATTTATCTAAAGAAGGGTTAAAATAGTTAAAATCAAAGTTTAATAAGTAAATCATTTTTAATATAGGGTTATACATAAGAAGAACTCGACTATAAATATTAATAAGAAATATAAAGAGATTTCCTACATAATAGTATTTTATTTTTAATTTTTAGACATTAAATAATTTAATTTATTTACGACACAACGATGATGTAGTAATTATCTTATTAATGAAATATTGACATAATTGATGTTATAAATACCCAAATAAATGTAATTTGAAACTTTTTATGAATTCCACTAATTTTCTAGGTTAATATTACATGTTAGTATTGATTTAATTAACTTTTTTAGAACTAATCATTCTGTTATGATTTTCACAGAAATCAATTACTAAATAGTGTCAAAATTGACATAAAATAGTTTTTAAAACAAATATTATATTATTAATTGTTATTTTATTCCTAAAAATCTAAGGCTCATCCAAATGACTTAGATAAGGTTATATATATTAATAATAAACAACTTGGGGTTCGTTTGGCTACTTATAGTAAGTTTATTAACCTTATAGTATAAGAACACAAGAAGACACGGTAAAAGTAAAATTATTAAACTTAATGTTAAATCTAAATGATAAGGTTAAAATAGGAACCTAAACTTGTCTAACTTCAATTGGATGTGAGTATTTCGACCCATACCCACATTATCTTCGAAATAAATCAATTTGGAGCTATTAAAAACCAAATTTGACGTTATAATAAAATAATAGTTTTAGTTATTCCAAAGGTACCCCTCTCCTCCCTTATAAAAGGGCACCTCCTCCCTCTCTTCCTCACACAACTTTGAGCCTTAAAGCTCGGCCAAACCTTAACAAATTCTCTTATACACTTCCCTAGAAATATCCTAGAGGTTCTGGTCTTCCTCAAAGACCATGTTTAGTGCCCTAAAAGGAGATCTCAAAGAGGCGCTTCAAAGAAGAGGTAATTTCCGTTACCGATTCTTTCAACTTTATTTCTTCTTCCAATTCTTCTTATTAGGTTGTTTTATTATGAAGTAATAACATCAGTATCACTCATATACTGATATGTTATTATAAGTATGAAACAACCTTATTTGACCATCTATCCATCCTACGGAAAATGAAATCACCACGCGTGCGTACGTACGGAATACCGTCTCTAACCCGTGGTGAAATCTATTTTCCACCACCACCTTACTTGGATGGGCAAAATGGTGTAAATAATAACTATATATGATTATTTTAAAGTGATATTGATTCTGAAATAGTATACATACACTCCAATACAGTCCCACGATCATGAGAATGATATCATCGCTCGTGCGTACGTACAGACTACCGTCTCCACAACGAGATGAGATTCATTATCCACTTTAACCATTCATGAATGATTATAAAGTAAATATAATAAGTAATCATGAAATATATGACATAATAATTATACTGGATTTATGTGTATATATATGCATGTCATCTACTTAATTCCATTCAACTCAATAAGGAAACGAAAACAGCGTTCATGCGTACGTACGACCTACCATCTCCATGAACGGTGTATTTCTTTCCATTTACTGATTTATTATATATATGTATATTCTGAATATATATTATATATAAATCATGTTTTATATTCTTGAATTAAGTAATAATGATCTAATTAATCATAATAATAATTACAAGTCAAAACACGGACGACAAATGAAACAATTTTACCCAAAATGCTCTTTAACATGGAATTTACAAAAGAACGGGTAATATAAAGTCATAAGTGAACCATATATGATATCATAACAATGATTATGATTCTGGAATAATTCAATGACATTATTTAAACCATTATACAGGAGGTTCGGACACATACGAAGCAAATCGGACCTAAGGTAAAGGAAATATCACAATCTCATTTTTATCCGTGATTGTTTGTACTTTGGTATTTACTGGGGTGTATTTTATCATCCACATCCATGTTTCCTCAATATGTGATATTAATATACTTATACAATAGTTAATATCCAATTTTACCCTTCGGTGAGTTTTTAGTAAAAGATATGAAAGGAATCTTTTGTCGTTTTTCGTACGAGGTACTTTTTGACTTTTCCGACAAAAGTACGAGAAGAATGTTTTTTAACTTATACGACATGAATGGATTATTAAAACATTATTTCCAAGAAGCTTCCTTTGCAAGTTTTCAAGTTTATTTTTAATCAACTTCTTTTAGTTTAGAATTATATGACATGTTAAGAAAGGAAAAGTGTTTTTGAAGTAGAAAGGATATTTTCCTCAAGAATGGAGTTCAAGTGTTTGATCAAAATTATTTTCCATCTAAGATAATAAAGGGTTCTATTTCTATCCCTATTATTACATTGATTTTATTATTTTGTGATGGAATTATGTTTATGAATTCCTTTATCTTATATGGATTGTTTTATGATGTCACGATGGTTATGATTCCCATTTTTATTACATGGGTTATGCTATGATGTATGGTTTCTGATTTTGTGGCACACATAAGAATGGTATCATTATGAGATGGGTGGGACATATATCTATCTCCAATTAATTGGGTAAAGATTTTATATCTCATGAGATAGACATGGCTGGAACGGTAGGTTATACCGGTTCAGTGAAACAGGACTGAAACGAGGAGTGAACTCGGTTCAGAAAGGGACTTTGTCCACTATGATAGTCTTGGCAATGAGTCTTGACTAATAAGAAATGATTCTCTATGATTATGTGTGTATTCCACAAAGTTTAATGTTTTATGTTATGATTATTGGGATTACATTTCACTACTATGATTTATCCCATGTTATGAAATCATGATCTCTTTTGTAGGTTTAGATTTCCAAAAGATTTGTTCTTATGAATATGATGTGATTGATATTTCTTTTGTTTACCCTTACTGAGAATTTGAGCTCACCCTTTTATGTTTTCTTTTCCCCAGGATATAAATAAAGGTTTTAGGTAAGAAAAAAAGGGAAGATCTTTACTGGGAGATGTTGAAGATCTTTAACCACGATTAGAAGATTTTATTCCGAGTTTCCAAAGACACTAAACTATTATGGTCTTTGTGTGTTTGTTTTTCTTATGTATTAAGTATTCCGAAAAAGTAATGTAATATTCATGTACGTCAAGCTTCGAGTCTCTACAGTTGGTATCAGAGGAAAGTTTTAGCCAGCCTTTGGAAACTAGGATGCGAAAACGTTAGTGAGATCCCTAGAGATATTTCTAAGGTATGTCTAGGGATGTCCCTAAGGATAAGTATACGTATAGGATACAGTCCTAGAACTATGGTAACGATCATATAATTTAACCTAAGATGTTAGATATTGAGGATACATCCCCTTTATTATGTTGTTTTCCCTAGCATGATTTTTGCCTCTCACACTATTCTTTTTGGGTTTTAGACGATGGCCGGAACCCGAAGGAACTGTGTTGATCAATGTAATGGACAATGCAATGATTGTCCTCCTGAACAAACAAATGTTATGGGAGATGGAGTGCAAAATATTATTGCTATACTTACACAAGCTATGAATCATTCTGGACTTCCAAATGAGCAGAGAATGGAACAAAATTCTATTGAGTCCTTCATGAGGGAACGTCCACCTTCTTTTAGTGGGTCTTCTGATCCACTTGTTGCTGAATAATGGATCAGTACCACTGAAAAGATATTTTCAGTTCTTCAATGTTCTGAACATGAAAAAGTCATCTTAGCAGTATATCGTTTGGAAGGTGAAGCTGATCAATGGTGGAATCTTATCAAGAATATGAGGCAAAGAGATGAAATTGAGTCCATGGAATGGGACGAGTTCAGGAACTTATTTTTCAATAAGTACTTCCCTCGTATTCTACGAACAAAGATGGAGAAGGAGTTTCTTGAACTAAAGCAAAAGGATGATGAATCTGTTGGTATATACGAAGCGAATTTTACAAGGATTGCAAGGTATGCATCTTGATTTATCATCCAACCTGAAAGTAAAGTTGATCGATTCTTCAGTGGCTTAAAACCAAATCTTCGAAGGGCATTAGCTATAAGAGACTTCAGTAGCTATGAAGAAATTGTGCGTTGTGCTATCAAGGTAGAAATGGAAGTTGGTATTGCTTATCCATCTAGTAGTTTTGAAAAGAAACCAAAGATGGAGTTCAAGGAGAAATCTCAGAATAATGGTCAAAAGAAGATGAATGTTTCCTTATGCTCAAAGTGTGGAAAGAAGCATGGTGGAGATTGTATTAAAGGGACAAGTAAATGTTTCAAATGTGGAAAGGAAGGTCATCGGGTGTTTGAATGCCGCAATGATGGGAAGAAGATGTCTAATGATGCAAACAAAGGAAGGGATACACAGAATGAACCTACTACACTTCAATGTTTCAAGTGGAAGGAGATGGGACATTATGCCAATAAATGCCCTAATCCAAGGGTTAGTGATGATCGACATGAGCAACCACGTAAGGCAAAGGACAAAGGGAAGT
Organism: Viscum album; assembly: GCA_963277665.1. Classification (NCBI taxonomy): domain Eukaryota; kingdom Viridiplantae; phylum Streptophyta; class Magnoliopsida; order Santalales; family Viscaceae; genus Viscum; species Viscum album. The sequence goes on from OY728125.1 coordinate 1,840,967,000, forward strand.
CACATGCGATCACCATTGGTGATGTTGAATATGACAACGATGTGGTGGAATGATTAAGTGTTTATGTAATGGGATTCCAAAATAATTTTGAGTATTGGAATATTTATGTATTGGTCTATTGTGGTCATCAATAATTTTATACCGGTAACCATGGAAAGTGATTGAGATATTTTTGGAAAAAAAGCTGATATGCGCATAATGAAGGGAAAACGAGAAAATGACATATTTGACAGTATTCATGAGCTCACAATTGATATAAGGACTAAGTGATATCATGGTTTGAATATATAGAATTTGGAGGATTTTGGTATATGGAAAGTGTTAACTTTTAACTACATTAATGTTTTCACTAAGGTTCAATGGGTATTCATTTTTCAAGAGAATACATGATTAAGGCCTTCGAATGTTTGGAATATGACCAACAAGACATATCTCATGATATACGGGGATCAATGATGGTATTAACATGCTTCTTATATGAACTCTTTGGTAATCATTTTCACTATAATATGATATTGGACAACAGTATTATGGATAAGCCTAAAGATTGGAATGGACTATGTTGGACATAAGTTCGTATTGTTTAAGGATAAAAGTTTTTTCAATATTATTGATGGGATGTTATAGTAATGTAGTTTTAGAAAAAGGACAACCTGCAGGACAGGTGACAACCCATCACGTCGGACAAGGCTGTGGGAATCGAACCCACAACCGAAGTGCGACTGCCCTTTATCACCTACCACTGGCCTACAGGAAGTCCCTGTTTAGTAGAAACTAGTTTTATTATATTAAGCAGTATGATATATGAAGTATACGTCCATTTTAGGAACCATATATGATTAACCTCACTAAAGATGGACTTATGTATTTTTTGATAACTTTTCTAACCATTTGTTTGAGACAGATGGAATGACCCATCATTCTATCACATGATCTGCTAACATATCACGAATGACAAATTCCACTTCATTTCTTTAAGAGATGAAGTGGAAATTTTCCAAAGAATGACCAACGGTGAAACTAAATCATGAAAGTATTTCTTCTAATTCTAATTTCATCATCTGTAGAGAAATGATCTTGAAAACCAAAAATGTTGTCCTAGTGCTCTTATATCTGATGAATCAGATGGTACCTTAGATCGTTACAAATTTATGGCTTTGTGATTGCTGGTTTTTCCATAGCCATGTTCTCTACCACTCTCCATCAGAACATGATGATTAGATTTCTCTTCCACATCCATATTTTCACCTATGTGGAAACCCAGTGATTAGTTTATTTGGGTAACCGTTACATTTCATACTTTTGTTTTTAAAGATTGGTTTTGGTATTCCTTTTTTTATGATGTGGGTTTCTATCAAAGAAACTTTCGAATAGTAAACCATTTATAACCTTGATGAATTTCGAGGGCAAAATTCATTTTAAGGGGGGTAGAATGTAACACCCTGAGATTTTATGAAAAATATTCTTTTTAATTTCATTAATGTCTTGTGTTGTACGCTACACCAAAAGAAGCTTGCACAACACGCATCCTTGACTTGCCTTGCATTACACGCAATCACGACCTTCCTCGATAGCGTGTGTAGTACGCAATACCGAGTTTCACTAAACAACGATATGCTATTAAAATATTATTAAAACTAGATATTATGAATAGTAATAACCACTTTTTGAAATTTTGTAAATTTAAGTTTTCAAAATGGACTTCATTTTTGGATTCGGAATATCGAAATTAGCTTAGGGTGAAATTTTGGTACTTTTTGGATAACTTTCATTTTCTGATGAATAGTGAAAATTACTAAATTTTAATTAAAAACAACTTTTTTAATCAAAATAATTAATAGTGATAAATTATGAATTTGAGTGGTTTTAAAGTATATTTAGAATATATTTTTACAATTTAATACAATTTTGGTCATTGGATGTAATTTCACATCTAAACCAGACATAAACAAATATCAATCTTTTGATAGTTATTATCTCTTAAAAACAGACTATTTGTTTTGACGACGGGAATTAATTTTTAAATTAATTAATGTAACTGATATGTTTTGAATTTCTTAAAATAGACATCATTTTTGAATTCATAATATCAAATATATCTTAGGCATAATTTTTTGTATTTTTCTGGAAACGTTCATTTTTTGATGAATAGTGAAACCACTAAGTGGTAGTTAAAAAACTGAATTTTTCATAAAACATAATTCTACCGCTTCTGTGAGTGGAATTTCGAAAATCCGAGAGACACGGTTAATATCAAGGACTAAAATGTGGTTCAATGAGATGAAAATAATTTTTGGTGAATAGTAACTTTTGACTTTTTTTACCACGGTTAAAAGTAAATAGGGTAATTAAGGGTAAAAATGATATTATTATTACCCGAACACATGTCCTAATTATATTGGATAAGTGTAATTTGACCAGAAACAACCTTAGGAATAAAATATGACCATTTAGGCCCACTTGGATTAGATTAGGACATTTATTATTAATTTATTTAAAGAAGGGTTAAAATAGTTAAAATCAATGTTTAATAAGTAAATCATTTTTAATATAGGGTTATACATAAGCTAAATTCGACTATAAATATTTATTAAAAAGATAATGAGATTTCCTACATAATAGTATTTTATTTGTAATTTTTAGACATTAAATAATTTAATTTATTTATGACACAACGATGATGCAGTAATTATCTTTTTAATGAAATATTGACATAGTTGATGTTATAAATACCCAAATAAATGTAATTTGAAACTTTTTATGAATTCCACTGATTTTCTAGGTTAATATGACATGTTAGTATTGATTTAATTAACTTTTTTCGAACTAATCATTCTGTTATGATTTTCACAAAAATCAATTACTAAATAGTGTCAAAATTGACATAAAATAGTTTTTAAAACAAATATTATATTATTAATTGTTATTTTATTTCTAAAAATCTAAGGTTAGGCCAAATTAATTAGATAAGGTTATATATATTAATAGTAAACAACTTGGGGTTCTTTTGGCTGCTTATAGTATGTTTATTAACCTTATAGTATAAGAACACAAGAAGACACGGTAAAAGTAAAATTATTTAACATAATGTTAAATCTAAATGATAAGGTTAAAATAGGAACCTAAACTTGTATAAATTCTATTGGATGAGAGGGTTTCGACCCATCCCCACATTAGCATAGAAATAAATCAATTTCGAGCTATTTAAAACCGAATTTGACTTTATAATAAAATAGTAGTTTTAGTTATTCCAAAGGTACCCCTCTCCTCCCTTATAAAAGGGCACCTCCTCCCTCGCTTCCTCACACAACTTTGAGCCTTAAAGCTCGGCCAACCCCTGCCAAATTCTCTTCTCCACTTCCCTATAAATATCCTAGAGGTTCTGGTCTTCCTCAAAGTCCAATTTTAGTGCCCTAAAAGGAGATCTCAAAGAGGCGCTTCAAAGAAGAGGTAATTTCCGTTATCGATTCTTTCAACTTTATTTCCTCTTCCACTTCTTCTTATTAGGTTTTGTCATTATGAAGTAATAAAATCAGTATCACTCATATAATGATATGTTATTATAAGTATGAAACAACCCTATTTCACCATCTATCCATCCTACGGAAAATGAAATCACCACACGTGCGTATGTACAGAATACCGTCTCCACGCCGTGGTGAAATCTATTTTCCACCACCACCTTACTTGGATGTGTATAATGGTGTAATTAATAACCATATATGATTATTTTAAAGCGATATTTATTCTGAAATAGTATACATACACTCCAATACAGTCCCACGATCATGAGAATGATATCATCGCTCGTGCGTACGTACGGACTACCATCTCCACGACGCGATGAGATTCATTCTTCACTTTAATCATTCATGAATGATTATAAAGTACATATAATAAGTAATCATAAAATATATGACATAATAATGATACTGGATTTATGTGTATATATATGTTTGTCATCTACTTAATTCCATTCAACTAAATAAGGAAACAAAAACAGCGTTCATGCGTACGTACGGCCTACCGTCTCCATGAACGGTGTATTTCTTTCCATTTACTGATTTATTATATATATGTATATTCTGAATATATATTATATATAAATCATGTTTTATATTCTGGAATTAATTAATCATGATCTAAGTAATCATATGAATAATTACAAGTCAAAACACGGACGACAAATGAAACAATTTTACCCAAAACGCTCTTTAACATGGAATTTACAAAAGAACAGGTAATATAAAGTCATAAGTGAACAATATATGATATCATAACAATGCGTATGATTCAGGAATAAGTAAATGACATTATTTAAACCATTATACAGGAGGTTCGTACACTTACGAAGCAAATCGGACCTAAGGTAAGGGAAATATCACAATCTCATTTTTATCCGAGATTTTTTGTACTTTGGTATTTACATGGGTGTATTTTATCATTCACATACATGTTTCATAAATATGTGATATTAATATACTTCTACAATAGTTAATATCCAATTTTACCCTTCAGTGAGTTTTTAGTAAAAGATATGAAAGGAATCTTTTGTCGTTTTTCATACGAGGTACTTTTTGACTTTTCCGACAAAAGTACGAGAAGAATATTTTTTTAACTTATACGGCATGAATGGATTTTTAAAAAATTATTTCCAAGAAGCTTCCTTTTCATGTTTTAAAGTTTATTTTTAATCAAATTCTTTTAGTTTAGAATTATATGACATATTAAGAAAGGAAAAGTGTTTTTGAAGTAGAAAGGATATTTTCCTCAATAATGGAGTTCAAGTGTTTGATAAAAATTATTTTCCATATAAGATAATAAAGGGTTCTGTTTCTATCCCTATTATTACATTGATTTTATTATGTTGTGATGGAATTATGTTTATGAATTCATTTATCTTATATGAATTGTTTTATGATGTCATGATGTTTAAGATTCCCATTTTTATTTCATGGGTTATGCTATGATGTATGGTTTCTAAATTTGTGGCACACATAAGAATGGTATCATTATGAGATGGGTGGGACCTATATCTCCCTCCAATTCTTTGGGTAAAGATTTTATATCTCATGAGATAGAAATGGCTGGAACGGTAGGTTATACCGGTTCAGTGAAACAGGACTGAAACGAGGAGGGAACTCGGTTCAGAAAGGGACTTTGTCCACTAAGATAGTCTTGGCAATGAGTCTTGACTAATAAGAAATGATTCTCTATGATTATGTGTGTATGAAACAAAGTTTAATGTTTTAAGTTATGATTATTGGGATTACATTTCACTACTATGATTTATCCCATGTTATGAAATCATGATCTCTTTTGCAGGTTAAGATTTCCAAAAGACATGTTCTTATGAATATGATGTGATTGATATTTCTATTGTTTACCCTTACTGAGCATTTGAGCTCACCCTTTTATGTTTTCTTTTCGCCAGGATATAAAGAAAGATTTTAGGTAAGAAAAAAAGGGAAGATCTTTATTGGGAGATGTTGAAGATCTTTCACCACTATTAGAAGATTTTATTCCGAGTTTCCAAAGACACTAAACTATTATGGTCCTTGTGTGTTTGTTTTTCTTATATATTAAGTATTCCGCAAAATTAATGTAATATTCATGTACGTCAAGCTTCGGGTCTCTACACTGATGCAGCCAAGGCCTCTCTAACACGACATTGAAGGTTATACTTTTCCGCACCACCAAGAACTCAGAATATGATATCAGATCTGTGATCCAAGTTTGAAGCTTGATTCATCCCAACAGTTTCAACTCAATATTGTCATATCCCAACAGATTTGTAGTGCTGGGTGTCAAGATATCTTTATCATATCCTAGTCAATAAAGCGTTCACAGTGGGAGGAGGTTAACTCTAGAGCCGTTGTCTATGAAGTACCTCTAAACAAAAATTCCATTTATCATGCTGTACACAAATAAGGGTTTGATGTTCCGTTGCATGATGGAAACTTCATCCCTATCTATGAATGAGATGACAATGTGACATTCTTTGGGACTATTCTCTTTCTGGTAGACTATATCTGCTGCTAATTTAACCTCGAACTCCAGGGGACTTAGCAAGGCTTCAAGGAGTGCCTCTCTAAGATCTATGGATAGGCTTAACTTATCCAGAATTGATAGATTTTCTAGTAATTAATCCAAGTGCATTAAAATATCATACTTATTCTCTAAAGTTTGAAGCTTCTCGACTTGGGGTTTCTCTTTCAAAGAAGCTTTAGGGGTTTGAGATTTGGACGTTGAAGGTTCAACCACTGTAACAAGGGTCGACGGTGCTGCAGTCCTTTCCATGTTTGGCCAAACTGGTCCATCTATCTACCTTGGGTGGTTCAGTATTTGTTCTTCCCCTGATGGATATTACAAGATAACTGTGCTTGAATTTTTTCTGACGGGGGTGGAGGAGCATTCCGGTTCTTGTTGTGTTTGTCGGAGGGTCATTCCGCGAGTTTATGTGTTGTTAACAGTTTGACTTATGGTGTGGATGGGAATTTGAAACCTGCCACGATCGTGCCTTCTAGGAAACCTTCGAACTTTGCGCCCTCTTCCCTTGTCTCTCTAGTTTGGTGTGAGGAATTCAGGTTTGTTGTCATAGTCTTCATCAGATAAGGGGTCCATCATGTGAATGAAATTAATGGAGCCGGAGATCAGTTCTTGATCTAACACTATTTCTGTCTGACTGTCTCCTTCTGATGGTGTCTTTTGGTGGGGCGGTGCCCATTTTACTATTTTCCAGGACATTTCCCATTGTACCATTTGGTGGGGATGTTCCCGTTTTACCATTTAGAGGGGCAGTTCCCATTGTGCCAAGATTGTTGTCATGATGTCCGAATGTATCAACAATGACTTTGGATTTGGTGTTAGCTCATCTTCTTGCTCTTTATTTTTTTCCTTCAAGCCTTTGAAGGACTGCGGGGCTGAAGAGGATGGTTGTTCTGTATTAAAATCTTTTGGGGTCACAGTTGGTTGTTTCAAATATGCCTGGAGGATGCCATGGACTCAGTTAACGGTCTTCCGGGTGATCCATTTGTCAAAACTTTTCTACTTATTACTGGAAGCTTTTTTCCACGCTTGTTCTTCTCTTGAGTGTAATATGGAAACACACATCACTTGTGCTAGTGGAGGTATGAAAGGAGATTTCATGGGCACCGTCAAATTATGTTCGTTTTCAGGTTACTTAGGTGTAGTAGAGTGGCTGACCAAGGTCGTCTCTCAAAGGTGGAAGTAAATTAAAACAACTTCTTAAAGGTATTATAAAAATAAAATTGAATATAATTAAAAAAAACTTTAAAGGATTAGGTGTTTTTTTATCGTTTATAAAACTCGAATAAGTTTTCTAGAAGAAGATTTCATTTTTTTGTTTTTAATTTTGAAATGAAGTTTGATCACAATGACGCAACAAGAAGATGTTTTTTTGAAAATATTTTAAATGGCGTAATTGATCTAGCTCTACCTCTTCACTCACTTATTTATCATTAGAATTTAAATTAAAAGTCACTTAATCATGATCCCTTAATTTGATAAATCTAGAACCCTATGAGAATTAACTTTACCACAAAGCTGATGTGAATTTAACCTTAGACTAACTGCAGAACATGCAATCACAACACCCTGCTTTGATTGATGTTATAAGGTTAGCTTATGTTTAGTGGTAAATTAAGGCACATTTCCATTCAGTATAATGAGAATGAATTGTATTTAGGGAATATATTTGAACTCTACAAACTTATCTCGTGTGGGCTTGTATTACCGATTAAGTTTGGGCTCACACAATTTACACAAAACCTCAACCACGCGTGTTTTTGTGTAAATTGTTCAATTTCATTCATAGTTTCTTATAATTTAAGAACACAATTCATGGATCATATTATGTGAATTACAGTAGATCAATGATTCAAAATAATTAAATGAAGAGGGTATAAGATAGATTGATCACTAGAAAACTACTCTTCTATGGGTGGTGTGGTCATCTTAGAGATGTTTTGAATGAGAAAAAGATTGAAAGGGTTGAACCAAATATTGTCTCTACTGTTGATTCCAAACCAATTAGGAAGATTAGGAGAAGAATAAATTTGAAAAAAATAGAAGAAAAGGGAAGAAATAAAATAATAAAAAAGATGTTTATTACAAAAATGAAAACAATACAACATGATGAAGAGAAGAAGGCATTGATAATGGATCCTTTCTTCAAGAGCTACCCCTCTTACAATGGTTGGAAAATTTGGGTTAAACCAATTCTTCTCTTCCTTCAATCTCCTAATTCATGTCTTCACACTTCCAAATGAGAAAAACACTAATTTATAGTGTGGAGGGGAGGCTAGTTTACAAGTGGTTTCAAATGTGAATGGGGAAAATCAGCCAAATATTTTATACCAAATTTCACCGCCCATTTGACCATTAATACGCGTGAATCAGCTCCCCCTACAGAAGAATGATTTGTGAGAAATTGAATCCTAGATCTCCTCTCAAAATTTGGGCCTAATTAAATCATATATGAAGACGCTATGTCCCAAATACAGAACACTTGTCCATTCTGGTGAGTCCAGCCCATCATTGACTTAATGGACCATTTACTCCATCCAAATGGACTCTTTAACTCTAGTGTCTTGAGTAAAAGTTGTAGAAAATTATGCTAGAAAAACTGTTACAAAATTTATGTTCAAATAAGTCAGATTAAGATATTTATGTGTGAAATACTACAGTGCATTTTAAAAGGGTAAAACTAGAATTTTCATCAAATTTTAAAATGAATGATCTAATCCCAAATATTTCATAAATAGATATATTTAGCACAATGGAAGGAAATTATGTCATTTTTTATCAACAAAATATTCAAAAAATTGTTTTTTTTCAAATCCCTCAGACTAACCCTTTTGAACTCATGGGAAAAACCTAATATCCTATAATCATCAATATCAAATCAAAACAAATTTTAAAACCCATATCCTTGAGTTCCAACAATTCTACACCAAGAAACAAAAGATATCATGCCTCATAAAAAACCATTATTTCAGGTTCTCCATTTATATCTTTTAATATATTTCCACTTCATTTATCATCCAATGCACAAAACACTTACCTCACTTGAATTTTCTCTTATCACACAAAGGTCAATTTTTTTAGTAATGTCTTTCTCATCCAAACCCATACAAGGGTCACCATCGGCTTGAAAAATTCCGACATTGCCACTAAATGTGATTCAAGGACATATGATTATCTTGAGGACTTTTCAGGGTTCTTATATGGCTTTAGAATGGGAGGATTTAGATGTGAAAAACTCTGAGGCTAAATGAGGATGGCTTGACTATTTTTGAAGAAAAATTGCATTGTTCTAATTTTCACATAAATATGGTCTCCTCCTAAATCCCCATAGTATCAATTCAACACCATCATCATAAAAATTCATGGAAATTTTACACCATTCATCATTTCAGCAACAAAAATTTCAATCTTCTCAAACATGATTTTCTTGAAAGATACAGATAGGCACAAATTTCAACCTTTATTAGAAGATCCCGAAAAGACACAGCTTCACTTATAATGAAATCTCTAGAAAAGGAACAAATTTCAATATAAATATTTTCTTCAGTAGCAAACAAATATCTTCAGAATTTAATTTTCCACCCAAAGTATCACAAAATGTTGTATCACAACACAATACATCTTTTCCCACACTTAAGTTCAACTAGATTATGAAATTTCACTTCAAGAGTTACTTGGATAGGAAAAATTGGCTTGTAATGTAGCTAACCTAACATGCTATTAATGGATTCTATGGGATACAGGGATTAAATGTTCAATGTCGGACATTATAAAAAATGATTATTTGAAATAGGGGCTTTAATACCAAACAAATGCCTCAATCATTTAAACATAAGTTCCTAAACCCCTCCATTTTTTATAGAAATAAATCAAATTCCGGTTAAATCAAGCATGGTTTGGTTCTCTCAAGAAGTGTGGTGAATGTAAAGAATATGAAAATAATGGTTCATAATACTCACAAGAAATTGATTTCAAATAAAAATACAATGATATGTGTCATGGAATTCAAAATCCAGTGTACTTTTCATGGAATTACTAAATATTTGAACTTGAAACAAAGTCATTTTCACCATTCATTTAAGATCAGTTTAAAGGGATAAAAATTTTCACTTATTGATATGGATTTAAAAATGGTGATGAGAATCGGTTTAGCTCAAAAGTTTCAAAACCACAAAAAAATTGAAAAATAAACACACAATATTTTAAAAACACACAATTTGTTTTGTTTTTCTAAAACAAGAAAATAATTGAAATTACTAAACTAAAAGGTTCCCTCCCCCACACTTAAAATATTGCATTGTCCTCAATGTGAACCCATGAGATGATATATGGACATGAAATGTATAATTTTAAATAGTAAAAGGAAGAAAAAGTTAAAGGTATAGGAACAACCTGATGTGCTCAAGTGATAATGGGGTCATTCATTGTGTTAAAATCCACTACATCAATAGGAAGTCCCTTAATGTATCTCTTCAATCATTTCCCATTGACTGTAAAGCTCATTCCAATGTCCTCTTATGTGATCTCCACTGCACCATAAAGAAAACATTAGTCACAACATAAGGACCTAACCATCTAGAACACAACTTACCAGGCATCAACTTCAGTTGTGAACTGTAGAGAAGGACTATCTATCAAACATGAAACTGTATTTGTTGGATCATTTTGTCATGAGATGCTTTAAATATTTCCTTATAGAGCCTTGAGTTCTCATATAAAGACAATCGAATCTCCTCAAGCTCTTGAATTTGAAGCATCCTTTGGATTCCCGCTTGGGCCAAATCCATGTTGCATTTCTTTATAGCCCAGTTAGCCCGATGCTCGACTTCCACAGGAAGATGAAAAGCCTTAACAAAAACAATCTGGAATGGTGACATAACAATGGGAGTATTGTATGCTGTCATATAAGCCCACAATTCCTCATCTATGTGCTTGCTCCAATCCATCCTATTCGGTTGCACAGTATTCTCCAAAATTTGTTTCAACTCACGATTTGAAACCTCAGCCTGTCATTTGTTTGGAGGTGGTATAGTGTTGATGTTTTGCGTGTCACCCCATAATTAAGAAGGAGGGAAGCCAAATTCCAATTGAAGAAGTGTGTACCTTGGTCACTAATGATGGCCTTCAGTACTCCAAACCTGCAAAAAATCTACGATTTGACAAAATCCACTACAACATGATAATCATCAGTCTTGGTGGCCTTATCCTCCACCCATTTGCTCACATAATCAATGACAACCAAAATATATAGGAAACAAAATGAAATAGGAAATGGACCCATAAAATCAATGTTCTATACATAAAAAATCTCATAGAATAGTATGGGTTGTTGGGGGCATCTCATGTCTCCTAGAAATGGTCCTAGTGTGTTCGAAATGAGAGCATGACTTACAAAACACATGAGCATCATGGAATAAACTAGGCCAATACAATCTAGATTCGAAAACTTTCTGTGATGTCCATTGGGGTCCAAAGTGTCCACCAAAAGCATGTGTATGACAAAATTGCAAAATAGGCTCAAAATCATGATTAAGAACACGACTCCTAAGAACTTGGTCACTACGCATACGCCAGAGGTACGATTCATCGCAAGAATAATACCGAGAGTCACTTTTTAATTTTTGTACTTGATGTTTCTTTAAATTTTTAGGGATTTCAGAGGCAACAAGGTAGTTAACTAAATCTGAATACCAATGATGCGTACCTGAGATGGAATAAAGATGCTCATCAGGGTAAGTGTTCTGATGTGGTACCCTGTCCAAGGTGTCATCGTCTATTGTGTGAGTAATCCTACTCATGTGGTCTGCCACCATGTTTTCTGGCCCCCTCTTTTCCATTATCTCAATATCAAATTCTTGAAGAAGGATCATCCATTATATTATCCAGGGCTTTGCATCTGACTTCTTCAATAGGTACCTCAGTGCTGCATGGTAAAAAAAACTACTTTAGAGCCCAATAAATATGAACAGAATTTATGTAAAGAAAATATGATAGCAATAAACTCATTTTCTGTGGTTGTCTAGTTTAATTTGGCTTAATCTAGTGTCCTCGATGTATAGGCAATCACATGTGAACGTCCCTCCACCCTATGATATAATACATCTCCCACTACGAAGTTAAAGGCATCACACATAAGCTCAAAAGGAAGCTCCCACTGTGGGGGCTGTATGATCAGTGGAGTGGTCAAAAACTTCTTTATATCATCAAATGAATTCATTCAAGAATCATCAAACACAAAATCATAATCTTTTTGAAGTAATCACGACATAGGAAGAGAAATCGTACCAAAATATTTGATGAAGCGCTGATAAAATCCTGCATTCCCCAGGAAAGATCTAACATCACACACACATGAAAGATATAGTAAGGATGAAATAATATCTACCTTAGATCTATCAACCTCTATCCCATGTTTTGACACTACATGCCCTAAGACAATGCCATGCTTTACCATGAAATTACACTTTTCAAAGTTCAAAACCAGATTCCTCTCAATATAATGATTAAACACCTTTACCAAAATACTTATACAATCATCAAATGAAGACCCATACACTATAAAATCATCAATAAATACCACCATGAAGGTCTCAATAAAATTAGAAAAAATACTCACCATGCATCTCCGGAAGGTACATGGGGCATTACAAAGTCCAAATGGCATCCTTCAGTAGGCAAACTTACCAAATGGACAAGTGAATGTTGTCTTCTCCTGATCCTATGTAGCAATAGGAACCGGAATATTTCCAGAAAATACATCCAATAAATAGTATTGTGTTTTCCCAGCTAGTCTCTCAAGTGTCCGATCAATAAATGGGAGGGGGAAATGGTCATTGTGAGGGGACTAATTTAGTTTCCTATAATCAATACACACATTTCAACTGTTTTTCACCCTCATTGGAACACACTCATCCTTCTTATTTTTAAAAACTGTAACAACAATTTTTGTAGGCACAACCGGAATAGGACTCACCCACTGGGAATCTGAAATGGGATAGATTATACCTACCTCGAGCAAATTTTCAACCTCTTTTTTAACAAATTGCAAAAGGGTTGGATTGAGTCTCCTTTGTGAATTCCTCACTAGTTTAGCCTCATCCTCTAAAAGAATCCTATGCATTCAAATGGAAAAGCTAATACCTAATATGTCAGCCAAGGTCCACCCTATTTCCATGATGTTCTCCCTGAAAAGATCCAAAAGTTTATCTTCATGTTCAAAAGGGAGATTGTTAGCAATGATAACATGTAATTTCTCACCACTTAACAAGTATGTGTATTTGAGATTTGGTGGCAATGGATTGAGTTATAGTGTAGGGGGTGCTGTATGGATGGAGATATTGAAGGAACTGAAATATGTGCACAAAGAGAATCTGTATCTGAATAGAAATCATCATAATCTGAGAATAAAGCATCAAATCCATCATCATACTCAGCATCCATGTCATAATTAGAGTTCACATGATCAAAATCAAAATATGATTCCATTTCCAAATCAAATATTAGAGAGTATTGTTACTTAGAAATGGGTTTGGAAGTTACCTTAGACATTAAAATAGAACCAATACTCATAATCTCCCTAAGCATAGGACAATCAAATTCCATGGGGTTTTTATTTTGTGGTTCAAAATGGGAGATAAAAAATGCAGAATGATCCTATAAGGGGTACTTCCTAGAGTCCATAACATTAAATATCACAACTTCATCCCAAAACTCCATGGAAAGTGTACCCTCATTATCATTTTTGATAGTTTTTGTAGTTTTGAGGAAGGTTCTACCTAAGATAATGGGAGCATGAGACTTACCTGATCGCCATTCATGTTAAGCTTGTAGAAATCTACTTGGAAGATCATGTCTCTTACTCGTACAAGTACACCCTCAAGGACTCCTGCTGGATATGTCGTAGATCTATTCGCCAAGTGCACCACTACTATAATTGAAATCAACTCACCAACTTGAAAATAAGAGAATACAGAGTGAGGCATCACATTTATGGAAGCTCCCAAATCACAAAGTGCATCTGAAAAGTGAAAATCCCCTATAGTGCATGGGATGGTGAATGTCCCTAGATCCTTGCCCTTTTACAGCATTGCTATATTTGGTGTAATGAGTTCTGACACATTCCTTCCAAGATTGATCCTTTTATTTCCCTTAAGACCTCTTCAATTTGTACAAAGTTCTTTTAAGAATTTTGCATACCTTGGGATTTTATTGATGGATTCAAGTAGAGGAATGTTGATCTCCACATGCTTGAATGTGTCCAAAACCTCATTTTTCATTGTTTTTTCAGCCATCTTTTTGGTTTGTACAATTATTTTTAGAAATGTAAGGGGTATAGAAGTAACATCATCAATATATTTCCTAGCTTTGTCTTTCTCCATTTATTTTTCATCAGTTGGTGTGAAATGAGGCTTTTTTGATGTTGATGTGAATCCCGGTGGAATGATAGGTATAGATGTATCATTCATTTGTGTCCCACTTCGCAATGTGATGGTACTGACATTACACTTGGGATTTGGAGTAGGCTGGGAAGGTATATTTCTATAATTCTCACTTACCAGTTCATGGAGGGAAGTGGCAATCTTGATCATTTGAGTCTTCAACTCCCTCAGCTCCGAACCTTGACTCTTTAGCTTATTGTGTTGATTAAGAAAAATTTGTTTCAAAAGGTCATCAGTGTTAGAATCTACCTTGTAAGTGGTATTCCCTTGTTTTTGGCTTGTTGATGCTTGAGATTCAAATATCTTTTGGGGTTTTTGGAAACTCCTCTGGTAAGGTGAAGGCTGCTAGAAGTTTTATTGAAAATGGGGCCTTTGTTGTTGTCCAGAGCCATACCTCATGTCCGATTGATCTTTCCACCCTTGGTTTTATGCTTTCGCAAAAGAATAAAGATTCTTTTGAGGATATGGTTGTTGTTTCTGCTGATATGGTCTCCCAGGAAACATTATTTCACAATCTTATGTCTCTTGTAGTTGCGGGAAACAGTCAGTTGGGTGGCTTGTCTAAGTGAAAATTCCACAAGGCCTTGAAAGAGGGGATTAGGATGTCTTTTTTGCCAAAGTGATCTGCCTCACCATAGTTGTTAGTTCTTCCAACATGGTATCAATCAAATGAATTTGAAGAGAATATGGACTTCTTTATGTACTCCCCTGACATGTGGTGTACCTCGATCACCAAATTGTTGGGAGTTTTGGGACATTTTGTTGATCAACACCAGTGTAGCTACTGGTGTCTTTTCCACCAATGATCCTCTAGCAGCAGCATACACCATGATCCTCTCCATAGGTGTGAGTCCTTCTTAGAAGTATCAGATGAAGGGTTTGTCTCTTATTTGGTGATGTGGGCAGCGTATGCAAAATTTCATGAATCGTTCCCAGTACTCATACATTGACTCCCCTGGGGATTGCTTGATCCCTGAGATCTCATTTCGAATGGATGTGGTCCTTGAATATGGAAAATATCTCTACAATAAAAGAAATTTCAAATCATTCCAACAAGTTACATCTTTACGTTGTAAATAATACATCCAATCTTTGGCAGCTCCATCAAGTGAGAATGAGAATGCTCTTAGATTGATTTGATCTTCAGAAACATTTCTGGGTTTAAGGTTTGAGAAAACCACATTAAGTTCTTTCAAAATTTTTCTTGGATCCTCACAAGATAATCAATGAAACTTTGTAAGAATATTAATTAACCCATATTTCAGTTCAAAGTCTGATTCGTGATTCGGGTATGCAATGAAATTTGGTTGATAGTTAATATCAGGTGCAACCAATTCTTGAATAGTCATATTAAGTTTGTTTCCATTATTTTCAGCCATTGTTTCTTATTTTATGTTTTAATTAGAAGTGTTTCCAATTTAAATGTTCTCGGAGTGGATAAATTCTCCAAACGTTTCACTGTTGAAACTTCTCATAGACTGAGCAATTCTGATTCAAGCCCTAAGGCTGCGTTCAATCTCAGTGTCAAGATCTAAGAGATCTTCAGATTAGTTTTTGTCATAAACAAAATAAAAATGAAACGAAGGAAGGTGTACCATAGTAAAATAAAAATAGATAAGCTTTAGTTGATGGTCCCAAAATAAGAAGAAGAAGAAAACCAAAGAAGAAGAAAAGTTCAGATAAGATAAAGAAGGAAGAAACAAGGGAAGAAGAGAATAAAATGTAAAATAATATGAATACCTCTAAATGGTTGAAATAATTACTTGAATACCTAGAAATGGTGCCAATTTTAATGGCACTGTCATGGGCGCCCTCAAATGATGTTCTGTTTCGGGTTACTTAGGTGCAATAGAGTGGCTAACCAAGGTCGTCTCTCAAAGGAGGAAGTAAATTAAAACAACTTCTTAAAGGTATTATAAAAATAAAATATAATTGAATTAAAACACTACTTTAAAGGATAAGGGGGGTTATTTATCTTTTATAAAACTTGAATAATTTTTCTTGAAGTAGATTGCATTTTTTTTTGTTTTTAATATTGAAATGAAGTTTGATTACAATGATGAAACAAGAAGATGTTTTTCTTAAGAAAATATATTAGAAGGATTAATCCATATAACTCTACCTCTTCACTCAATTATTTATCATGAACATTAAATTTAAATTCCCTTAATTATGATCCATTAATTTGTTAAATCCTGAACCCTATGATAATTAACTTACCACAAAAATAAAGTGAATTTAACCCTTGGATAACTTCAGAACATGCAATCGAAACACCCTGATTTGATTAATGTTCTAAGGTTATCTTATAGTCAATGGTTAATTAAGGAACATTTCCATTCTTGAGAATGAGGATGAATTGTGTTTAGGTAATATATTTGAACTCTACAAGATTAACCTGTGTGGTCTTGTATTACCTATTAATTTTGCGCTCTCACAATTTACACAAAACCTCGACCTCACGTGTTTTTGTGTTAATTGTTCAATTGCTTTCTTAGATTACTATAATTTAAGAACACAATTCATGGATATTATTATGGGAATTACAGTATCTCAATGATACGAAATAGTTAAATTAAGAGGGTAGAAGATAGATTGATCACTAGAAAACTACTCTTCCATGGGCGATGTAGTCATCGTGGAGACGTTTTGCATGAGCAAAGGATTAAAAGGGTAGAACCCGACCATGTCTCCACTCTTGATTCCAACCCAATTATCAAGATTAATAGAAGAATAAATTTTAACAAAAAATAATGAAATATAAGAAATAAAATAATAACAAATATGTTTATTACACAAATGAAAACATTACAACATGATTAAGAGAAGAAGGCTTCGATGAGGGGATCCTTGCTTCAAGAGCAACCCCTCTTACAATGGTTGGATAATTTGGGTGAAACCAATTATCCTCTATATAAAATCTTATAATTTACGTCCCCACCCTTCCAAATGAGAAAAACACTAATTTATAGTGTGGATGGGAGGATAGGTTACAAGTGGTTTCAAATGTGAATGGGGGAATTCGGCCAAATATTTTAAAGCACATTTCACCGCCCATTTGACCACCACAAATCATGAATAATCTCTCCTTACAGAAGGATTAATTGTTGAAAATTGAATACTAGATATCCTCGCAAAATATGGGCCTAATAAAAGAACTTATGAAGAAATTATGGCCCAAATACAGAACAAATGTTTATTCTTGCGAGTCAAGCCCATGATTGACTTAATGGACCATTTACTCCATCAAAATGCACTTTTTAACTCTATTTTCCTGAATAAACGTTGTATAAAATTACGTTATGAACACTATTACAAAATTTTGAGTTCAAATAAATCATATTAAAATATTTATCTGTGAAATACTATAGTTCATTTTAAAAGGGTAAAACTGGAATTTTCTTTAAATTCTCAAATGAATGATCTAATAAAAAATATTTCATAAATGAATATATTTAGCACAATGTGAGGAAATTATGTCATTTATTATCAATAAAATATTCAACAAAATAGTGTTTTCTCACGGGCCCAACTTGATTTTCCTGAAATCTACTATCTTTTGCAAGAGATCCTTGAAAATAATGCATTCTTGGATAGTGTATCCCAATATTCAGTGATAGGGACAATAATTTGGATGTTCCTTGAGACCTACTTTATTGGCTCGCTTTGTCTCTGGTAGGTGGAACAAATTTCAATTCATAGCAGCTATTAAATAGCTGTGGACCTGGTCATCTCAGAACAAATAAAATTTATTTATTCGTTCTTTGAGCTGATTTCTTTTAGAATCTCGTTGCTCGTCATGTCAAGGTGGGGGTGGTTGTTGGCGTCCAGGGGGTCCTGCATGGTTTAGTGGGGGCCTCGCAGCTGGAGCTGGTGTCAGGGGTGACTTAAGCATGATAGAAGCCACTTTAGCTTTTCTCATTCTTTTCCCAGGGGTAGATTGGGCCATTCGAGATTTAAGTTGGTCTGTTGCAAAGAGTCTTATATTATTTAAGAAATGGAAGAGAAGTCCTTAAACCCACTAGTGTACTTCATCAGGATGAGCGGCGTTCACAATTCATCCCAGAGAATATCAATGCACATGGTGAGCATCTCATCTTGGGGGAGTGGCTGGTTCGAGGAATGTGTATGGCCCTTCCATCTAGTAATTAAGTATGTGACTCTTTCATTCTCTCTTTGTTTTCAGTTCATGAGGTCACTGATCATAGGTAGCATTGAATTGAACTGGAAGAGAAACTGCTACCAGAGATCCTCCCATCCTATAATTGAATTGGATGGCAGGCGAGTATACCATACGAAAGCTGAGCCCTCCAGGGTTCCTACAAAGTACCTAAGTTTTATGGCTTTTTGCTACTCTGGATTTCCCATCATGGGGTCACAGTAAGAGTAATAGTGAATCAAATGCCTTATTGGGTCCCCCAAGCAATTGAATACCGGGAATACGGGCTTCCTAAAGTTTGGTGGTGGTGAAATATTGATCACCCACTCAGAGTTGGGTTTGCGGTTTAGTTGTATAGGAGTGTGCCACTCATCCATGGATTCTAGTCGAGTCGTTAGCTGCTTAATGGTCATTAAGATCCCTTAATGCATATCATGTCACGCTCAAACATGAGCTTGTGCAGGAGTGGCCAAGACTGGGTGTGTCGGTGCACCTGAAATTTGGGGTGGATACCCAACCGGGGGAATCATTTGTGGGTTTACCTATATATATTCTGAATTCCTTCCCAGTGGGAGGAAGTCTTGATGTCCTTCTAGTGAGGGTTTGAATTGTCCTTTGATCTTGGATTCATTCAATGGGATGAGTTCCTGTGACATTGTAGCCTCTTCTGGGATCACCTGCTGATGTTCCGTGGGGGGAACATAACTGGAGAGATAGCTCCCTCGACGCAGCTCAACATTAATTCGCCTGAGCTCTTTCATTTCTTCCTCCTTTTTGGAAAAACTCTCTTTGAGAGTGAGAGACTCATTATCATGGAGAGCAGGAGGTAGGTCATAGATGATCTTGGATTTATTTTCCTCCTCGTTGGAGTTTCGCGGTGGAGTTAGCGACTGGTTAGTTGAGGGGGTGCCCAAATTTAGGACCGCTCTCTGGTTTCAGTATAGACACCATTAGGCTCGGTGTGGGATGCCTCTAAGAGGGAACCATCTTCCTTCATGCCCTCTCCCTCCACATCATTTTCTATGATCTCCATGGGGCTGACGTTTACCATGTCCACTAAGGAATACCTCATTTGGGGAGGTGTACCCAGTGTTGAATGGTAGGGATGCTTTCTTCATCCTTTATTGAAATTTCTCCTTCCACTCTGTGGTACTCTTTGGGTTTCATGGAAATGATTAACCCAATGGGAGCCCTGGCATGACCATGTAACACACCTTTATCTCCGAGGGTAAGGACCATGAGAAGGGTTGGAATGAGTAACTCCTCTGTCCATCGTTCTTGCTAGATAGTGGAAGATAGACGTCCGCTGTGTGGGGACTTCAGGTAGAAATTCCCCTAGCCCTGTGGGCTAGGGTTGTTCCCGTTTGCCTATTTATTCTCTATGACTTGGATTTGTTGGTCTTACGAGGGAATTTTGATTTAAAAATTCCCCCATCCCTATGGGATGTAGTTGTTCCCATATCATTGTGGTAAGTACCTCTATTTCCACCCTTTTAAGTTCACATACTCCCGTGCAAGTGTAAGACATGTATAGAATTGGGCCTACAAAAATTCTATGGTCTTTTGAAGACATGACCACTACTTGATGGTTGGATTCCCTTAGGCGGGAATCATACAGGATGTTCTTGGTTTCCGGACTCAGAATCTTTTTGATGGCTTGATATCTTCACCCCCGATGCTTTTGAGACTTACTTTGGGACAATTTTTGTTGAGTATCCCATCCTTCATGAGTAGGGGTTTCACTTGATTGTTTCCCCTGGGTGATGACATTGCAGGATGTCATTTCCAATGTGGCATGCTGGATGAGATGTTGGGTGAAGTGTAGAGATCCGTGTTATCTCCATCCCCAAATGTGAACTCCAGCCGGGGAATTTCCAATGAGGTGACGCAACTTATGTAGTGCATAGAGGCAGTCTAGTTCAAGGTTTTTCTTTCTCGTTTCGGATTGTGGATGCCTTATGAATGGGAGGTATTCCTGGTTGATTAGACAGTGAAGCTCCCCTATCGTGCTGACATGGTCATTTTACCCTTTATAGGGTAGGAATTTTTATTTCATCTTTCTAAGAGTCGTACTTATATTGAGGCGAATTTCATGTGTGAATTACCCATAAAACTCTCCTGGTATGTCAAATTGAGAAGTGGTCATAGACCAATACATCAGTGGTATATTATACCTATCTAGTTGTCTTCCCACAAGCAACATATCATGTTCTTGTTCTTCCAGAGGCTCCTCTACTTGATATGAACAACTCAACTTCTTCTTAATAAATTTTTCCAAGAAATCGGTCTGGTGGGAGCTTTATTGATTTTCGGATGCCACAGGGGTGGCCCTAAAGATGAGCGTGGCCTCAGGCCATCCTCTGGTTGAGGAAGAATATCACTCACTATAGACAGAGTAATCAATGTGTTTGAATCCATTTTTCTGAGTGCCTTAGCGTAAGAGGGCTTTCTCATATTTGTTCTAGAAAGGGGAGGACCTTATTGCCACTATGAAATTTGATTTCGGGGAGGACCTTTACAATTGGTGCTGCAATGGCGAGGGCTACTATTGCAACTTGATGCCCGAGAGCAGGAATATTCTTTACAGCGTATACCCTAAGTAGGTTCTTTAGGGAAGGTTGTAGCAAAGAGAGGATCTTCTTGCTGCTTGATTTCGCTGATGGGAGGACCTTCACAAAAACTTTCATTGCAGGGAGGGCCTTTTCAATGTCTCTCATCATGGCAAGGACTACCATCATGACTTGATATCTGGCTGCAGGGAGAATTTCTGTAGTATACAACCTAGGGAGGGCCTTTAGGATATACTACAATAAGGAGAGGACTTTCTCATTTCTTGGTGTTACCAAGGGAAGGATCTTTACAACAACTGTCATTGAGGGGAGGGCCTTCACACTAACTTTCATCATGGAGTGGACTACCATCATAACTTGATGTCTGACTAAAGGAGAAGCATATCTAGAGTGTATACCCTGGGTGGGACCATCAGGGTAGATGAAAGCATGGGGAGGACCATCTTGTTGTCTAGTCTTCAGGTCATGGGGGGGGGGGAGTGCCACCCCAACACACATCAAGAGATATGCTCTCATGATCGATCATTCATGCCCCACTGAGTGAGCCCCCATGGGTTCTCTATAGAGGACCTTCAGAGCTGCTGGTAGCAAATTTGCGGGGAGGACCTTCCCAACTACTTCTACCACTTCTGTAATCTGGTAATGGAATGACAGGGTCTTGAGATTTTGTTGATATATGTTTGAGGGCATCAAGAACCCCATATTTCAGCATAGCTGAAACTTGTATGTGCTTTTCATTTTTTGGTTTCATTTGGTGCTTTTCATTTTCGGGTTCTCTCTTTCGGGTATCCATGGCGATTTGCTATTGGTAATGGACTTAATATATGGGTCTCTGTCTTGTTGGGTCCCGTGATGTCATTGGTATATGCCAACGAGCATCTTGATTTTTGGTAGGGATATATGACTACCCTGGAGTGGCCACCACATTGGACCGGCGCCCCCCAGTTGGAACGAGTATTTGTTCTTGATTTGGTTGTCTATATATCGCGGGATATTTCTGTCGACCCTCTTGGAATAGAGTAGGGATGCATAACTGCTTCAGAGTGACTAACTCATTGTGTGAGTGAGTCATTCTGTCCGAGGAAACTAGGTCGTAGGCCCTATTTCTCACCTTTCTCACTAATACAATGATATCTTGGCATGTTTGGGGGATATGGTCTAGAATCAACGTCTAATATTCCATCATTTCCAGGTTGTGATGGGATACATCTTTGGATGGAACGGTTATGAAGGCCAATTTTGATGTCGGAGTCGGAGTTGGTGCCTACTCTGTTCCTCCATGAGTTTCAAGTAGATACTGGTGGTTATCCTGAGCTGGGACAGAGGAATGAGTCTCTCACAGGTTTTCTTCTCCAGTTTCCACTATATATGACTGGGGGACATCATATTCAAGAGTGGGGATTTTTGTCCGCTCTCTTGATGTTGTATTTGTTCACAAGCTTTTTATTCATCCACAAAAATTTTACTATGCTCATATTTAGTTACCACCCTCTATGGATGGCAGGCTTAATATGCATCATCAAGTATTTGTGCTGGTGTATAGCCTATTGTTTCCCTATTTAGATGGAATGTTTGAAATGAGTCAACAAGTGTTTGTGCCAACATGTATCTGAGTGCCGTCCTATTTGGATGGTGGGCTTGTTGTTGCTTGACAGATATTTGCATCTGCCTGTAGTTTTCTACTCTATCTGCATGGCATGACTTGCGATCATTAGCAGGAACCTGCATGTGGTTGTATTATGCCAACCTATTTCTGTGGTGGGTTTTAGTTGAGGGGGAAGGGTCATATTTTTTCCCATTGAATGTCATCGTGTTAGTACGATAGATCTGTTCCTCAAGAACTAGGGTGATAGCGTGTTCCTGATTGTATATTCATCGCCCTTGGCGGGCAGACCAAGGGGACAGGGTCTCCTGGACTTTATCAGGTGCCCTCGGAATAAGTTCTTCCTCGGCAGGAGGAGTCTTGGTCATCAGGTTTTAGCGGCGACATTCTCTGGCGGGGGCCTGTGGGTAGGACTCCTGTCCAGTTGAGATGAATTCATCAACATTGACTTCATCTGCCTCCCAAAGATAAGGGAGGTACTCATTGTCGTGTTCTAGGGAAAATATCCTGAAATTGTTTGAGATGACCATCAGGGCTGCCTAGTGCTGGGGTGCCGAAAATGGCTGAAGAGGTGGCTGGCAGACCTTTGTAGACTAGAGGGCTTGTCTTGCAGCCTCCAATGTGGGGAGAGTACCATTTCAATGGTACTCTTTTATTAGCATGTTAGATACCCAATGTTGAAGACAATGGGTAGGTGAGGGGTCCTGCTCTTCATTGGGGCCCCGACTGCCTATGAGATCACTTATGTGCATGTCTGGATGGGTTGTTGGGATTCCATTTGGATCGATGGTCGCTCTGAGAGAACCTGAAATATACATATATGAAATTCAGACCACAAAACATCATCAATATATAATTAATTTAAACATATGCATATTTTGTAATTTAGCTTGGCCCCCATACCCTTTTATTTTTCAACGGGGTGAAAGGGCCTGAGTGTTGTGAGACCTCCCCCTTGGTTAAGGATGCATGTCGGGTTCACCATTTTTGTTCTTCCTATAAGGTGGTGTGTTTTGTGCGTACCATGGTGAAAAAATAGTCTGACATGTGGTTTCCTTTGGTCTATTATCATTGGGGTAGAACCGCCACCTTGGTTAATGATTCACGTCGGGTTCACCATTTTTTTTTGCACCTCAGATGTGGAAAATTTTTCATGTACCAGGGCGAAGAAAATGGTTTAATTGTAGTATCATTTTTTCTTTTATCATTGGGGTAGAACCACCACCATGGTGGATTCACATCGAGTCCACCATTTTTGTTCTGCCTCCGAGGTGGCGCATTTTTGGGTGGTGTGGAAATGGTTTGTTGAGGATCATCACTCGTACCTTTCTCTATAGAGATGGGTTCTCGTAGAATTTACCATTCTTTTATTTCTAACCATTCATCATCATTATCATTAAATAAGGTTGAATTAACCCTACAGGAAAGTTTGGTCCTAGTGGGTAGTTGTGTGGGGTTCAAGCACTCCTACAATCGGTCCTTCTTGGATATAACTTCCTCAGATGGTCTCCAACGAGTTCATATGTGGAGCTGAGAACACCCAATGGCCCTGATATCCCTGATTCATGGACCATCTTTCCAAAGGCAAGCACTCGTTGGCTGATGATTGGGACAGCGATAGTTAAGGACTTCTTTGGTCAAGAGGATGGGAGGTCAGGCTCATCACACCCTTTTGAGGGAGGATTAGTACCTGTTTCGGGACTCTCTTATAGATTTAAGTCATGGTCATGTATTTGTGAATCCTTGGATCAGTCATGGAGAGTGTGTCTATGGGATACCCTTGGTTATCAAGATTGTCATAAGCATTCATATATTTGATGATACAGAGGTGATGCTGACTTGGGCCATATTTTAAGGAGCCCTTGAGTTTATTGTCATCAAGGGGGGACATAAGGTGACTTGATTTTGGGATCAGGACCAAATGAAGTCTTCCTACCTATCCTAGAGAGAGGAATCAGAACCCACTTAGTCCGGAAGGGTTGGTATTTACAAATGGAAGCCACCCACTTAATTGACATGATTGGGTGGATCCTTATGATGTGCACCCCTTTGAGACCAGACCTTCTGGTAGGCATCCTACGTATCCTATTTTGATTAGTAATCAGAGTCCTCGTAGTTCATAAGGGCTGGAAATTACACATGGAAGCCACCCATTTGATAGACATGATTGGGTGGACCCTCTTGGATGGGCATCCTTTTGTGCTCAGGCCTTCTGGTAGGCATCCAACATATGCTGTTTTGATTAGGAATCAAAGTTCTCATATTTCAGAAGGGTTAAGAATTACACATGGAAGCCTCCCATTTGATAGACATGATTAGGTGGAACCTTTTGTAGGCCACCCTTTTGAGCTCTGGCCTTCTGGTAGGTGTCCTATGTATCCATTTTTGATCAGGAATAAAATTTCTCGTAGTTCAGAATCATATAGATGTTTTAATCATCACAAAACTCTAAGACCATGTGATCAATGCTCAGTGTGAGAAACAAGGGGATGTAAAAGATTAAATAATGCACATTCCACCTCCTGTATTGGTGGGGGAGGGAGAGCCCATGACAGAAGAGGCTAGAGAAACCATGGGCTATGGAGCGGAGCAATGAAGCCTTTAATGTGAGATGACATTATGGGTTATGCAGGCCAAACTCATAATATTGGGGAATTAACTCAGTGGTTGGGCCCCAAAGAACATTTTGGGGAGGTTATGACTTTTTTCCTCATCAAAGGGGGGATAAAACATGCCCCCTTCGACTGATCACTATTCCTCATTGAATGGAAAAGTGAGTGATCACCCTTTGTCCTGAGAAGAGGGAGGTTCACATCGGCATCCCAATGTTGGACTCCAAGTTACCATGGGAATGTATCCTCATAGGTGTTCCCGAAGACCAAACCGTTTTTGGGAGAGCCTTCGCGACTCTGCTTACCATGGGTATGTAGACTCAATGGGGCGCATTGATACACCTAATGTTTTGATCATACGAGTCTGGTGGCTTTAGAGGGGGCTTTGTTTTGATTCCGGAGGACTGGTTAGCAGAGGGAAGATCGAAGACTGGACGGTAATGGAGGGGTGAAGTTGTAACCAGATGAAAAAATACCCAAAACACCCCATTCTGCGTACTAACTTTTTATGCAGGGTGGGGGTGGCTCCGTATACCATAGTGGTACGTGGGAAGAGGGGTCTTCCTCATACCACTACGGTACATGGGAATGGGTATAGACAACTACGTACCATAGTGGTACATGGCCCATAATATCTCTTTGGGTTCTATCTGCGTACCATGGTAGTATGTGGTGCCAGGTTTATTCCACATTGCAGTACGCTATGTGGAGCACCATATTGAAGGGGGTCCAGGGGATCATCGTTCAGTGGGAGTTCATATGTGATAATCCTTTGGTTCACGGTTCACCAGTTAGGTTCTTGGTTCTATTATTATTATTTAATTCCCCCATTTTATGGTTTGCGACCGGCTGTACCTATAGAGGGAGTGTTTTGCAGTTCGGGCTTCGCCGATGAAACCAGACAGAAGCCAGAGTGCAACCTCTAAGTCTCCCTCATGATATCGTCTTCTGTCCTTCTATTTTTCCGTCTCCCTCTATGAGTGTCTTTAATACTTCTATTTTGCTCTTTTTATAGATCATCAGAGAAATTATATCTATTGGGAATGTGACATCATTTGCAGAAGCCAATAGAAGCAATATCTTGACCCACAGAAGACTTGGTCAACCGAGGTTTGCGAAGGCTTTGGTTCACAATAATGCTTCACAGAACCCTACTGGTTCGCTTCATCTACAAATTGATGAGTTCACGACATGGTACATGGACTGGCTTTGTGTGCACAATTCCTTTGAAGATGCGATTCACAATCTACCTTATTTCTATGGCCATTTCTCTGTGGGCCATCTATTCCTAGATCATCCCGCATTCTTGGTGTTTTGTGATCTAGCTGGTCCGCATACCTTCCCTGGTGATGGTACGTGGGCCACTTAAAATATCTTGAGAACATGAATTCCTTAAAGTTTCTTCTATAGATTGCAACTCATTTTGAGTCCATTCACCATGCTAGACTTTTAACATTGCTTGATTCCTTCTATAAAGCGATTGGGGGGGGGGGGTATTTTCTCCCCTTGGAGGAATTTTCAGGACCCTACAAGTATATATACCAAGAGTTTTTGAAAACATTTCTATTTTTTTCATAGATTTGAATTATTTTAGTTTTTGGTGAAAAATTAATAGATTTTAATACACAAATGTTTTGAAAATCAATGTATATTCTTTGTTTGATCAATATTCATTTTACATACCATTATAATGGATTTAAATGGAATTAGATTTGCGAAATATATAACTAGTCATGTCAGAGAACCTAATATGAAAATTTCCATTGGAAAACTAGTTTAAATTAACGGAGTTATAGGTTAATCCAATCATATAACATGTAAGAACCCAGATCTTCTTTTCAAGTATGTCTTTTATTTTTGGTTGTTTTTTAAGAAAAGTGGATTTTCTAGAAATTTCAGAAGTACATGCAGTGTACTTATAAGTACACGTCGTGTACCTAGTTTCCATAGGTGACCGTGTACTGGCCGTGTAATGGCCAAGTACATGGAGGTGTTGGGTGACCTGAAGACTGCCTAAAGTGGAGGTCAGTTAAGGAAAGTACATGCCATGTACTTTTAAATAACACGCTGTGTACTTTTAATTTTATTTCATTAAAAGAATTGGGGTCACGTCTAATTAGAAGAAGCCACTTCTTCTCGGCCTATCTCACCCAGGAGTGATGGGAATAACCTAATATTCTAGGATCCCCCAACACACCATCAGTTCTCCAAATTGACCGGTGTCTATTGAGTTAGAATCACCACAGTAAGCTCTTCCTTCTTCTAGATCCTCATTTCCGGATTCCTCATCTTTAGTGAGAAATCCCCTATTGAATATTTTTAGCGTTTTTGTAGATCTATGATGTTATAGGGTGATTCAAGGCCTAAGGTTCTTGTATTTCGTTTTTACAATGCCGAGGTAGGTGATTTTTTCCTTTCCATAGTTATTCTTTGAGTTATATTTGCAAAAGTTCCCAATTCCCTCATTTGGGGTATTTTTTGTTTAGGGATTTTAACCATTTTAATGCATGCTAGGCCTTGCATGATTGAATAGAGGTTTTTTGATTGTGAATAGGGTTAAATGCCTTTCTATGGATGTGTCTTCCAAGATTTTTTGATTTTGACCGTTTGGTCTAGCTTTGCATGTTATGCTATTTTCTTTTATATTCCTAGTTTTTCTAGGATGGAATGATTATTTATCTGATACGTTGTACTATTCCTTGTAGCTAATTATCCAAGTAGTACTTTAAGGATACTTTGGATGATGATTATAGTTTGTGTATGATTGCTTACATGGGGCTTCATAAACCCGGTGTAACGAGACCATATGGGAAACTGACAATGAGGGCATTCCTAGAGGGTCTGTTTTAATTATCACATTGTGATCCCATAGGGGGATTGAAATTGAGTGATCCCTCAGAGTGTCTACAGATAAGCTATGAGAGCACGGGAGGAATTGACATTGGGGTCTTTCTTAGGGTGTCTGTAGTTTACCGTAAGATGACTATAGGGGGAATTGACAGCGAGTGATTCCTCATAGAGTCTTTGATTACACGATACTATAGGGGGAATTGAGGGTTAGTGCTTCCTCAGAGAGTCTTCATTATATCCTTACTGCATTTGAACTCGAGAGGTTAGGTTGTGAGAACTATCCAAAGGGTTACATGATATTGTTGGTAGAACCAGAGGGGATAGGATGTGAGAACATTCCCTGAGGGTTGCTTGTATTTGTGTTTGTTTGATTAAATTGTTAAATTTAAAAGATGTAATTGAAACTATAGGACTGTTTAATTTTGAGTAATTCCTTGTTTATTGCTTCATTTTACTTATTCTATGCCATATATATACCCACTGACTATTAGGCACATATATTTGGGTGGTTGCCTACTGGGATTCATCTCACACCTTGTTTGGGTCATGTTTTTGGCCCTAAACAGATTATATTATTGTAGGTATAGATAAGAGAAAGCTCCCTTCTACTTTAGGTACTTGATTACTGTGGAGCTGGAGAGTATGGGAGCAAGCTAAGGCTCAGGATGCTGCTGGAGTTTATTGTTTTCTTTTTTTACTTTTTTTGAGTACTGTATTAAAACATTGTGAATTGTTTAGATAATTTCCTAGACATATTTGACATGCATCATTTATGTATGTGCTCCAATTGTTTATACCTTTCAGTCTTCTGTTATTTTCTTATTGTATGGTATTAATACTTATTCTATTGAATATTATTTTTATTCCAATATGTTACTCTTCCAATGAGTGCATAGTTTCCATGCTATCACACACATGGTCCTCATTTCTAGTTGGCAGCCTCTAGCATTTGGGGAAATGCACTGGAGGCCATGTGACCAACCGGGTACGGGGAACCTCTAGGCGGCACCTGGAACTGGGATGTTACACAGTGGTATAAGAGCCATTATTTTTTGTTTACTTACTGTTTGGATCCTATAGTTAGGGATAGGATGTAATAGGTAGTTGGTAATAAGTTGTTCCCGAGAGTTGTTAACCCATGTATGGGGAAAAGTTGATTTACCTCGATTATCTCAATTTTTCTGGTTTTGCAATTTTACAGTTGATTTGATTTCATTGTTGGGTGATTCACATGCTGTGTGATGTTACCATTGACAATATTGAGGTTATATTTCTATTGCAACCCAATGAGATGAGGGTATGACATCTCATTCATCATTAGGCACTTGCTAGAAATCACATGTCATGCATTTTTTCCATGCCATTTAAAGTGCATTAATAATTTCATGTTGTTATGATAGATGTTGTTCTAGATATGTATGTTGTTGTGATAGATTCCTTGATAGGATACCAGATGTTTGATATTGTATTTTTTGTGTATGGTTTTGTTTGAATGGACACCAAAATTTGTTTCTTTAGGTGTTATGGGCCCTCATGGATTAGAATTTGGTGGATCATTGCATTTTTATGCTTGTATGTGACATTTATAAGATGACAAGCAATGATTCTCAGAGAGTACGGGGCCTCACGGATCGGAATTTGGAACTTAGATGTTCATTTTATTGTTTTATGGGTTTTTAGAGTAGTTTCTAAGGCTTACTATCTAGAAAAACCCAGAATACATGGTGTGTATTGCAGAATACAGGCCATGCATTCTTCTGTTCGAGAAGGAACTGTTTTTTCAAAAGTACACATGGTGTACTTATGTACAGGTCATGTAATCTCTAACCGTGTCACTATATGCGTGGGAAGAGACATGGGGTTGAGAAATATTTGGGGGGACACTCCATGTAGCGAATATACTCATCGTGCTATAGAGACCATGTGTCTGGCTGTGTGACTAATGACACAGGTCGGTATTGGGTAGCTAGTACACGTTGTGTCTGATGTGAACACACCGTGTAGAGTCAACTGTGTAACCGGACGTGTAACTAACAACATGAGTTGGTGAAGTCCTTTCTATTACACATCGTTTATAGCACAAAACATTCCATGTGGTATTGACATAGGAGAACCATGCGGGTTATTCATGTTGAAGGACTTGGGTAGGGGAACACGATTCAAGTACACACCGTGTCTTGGAAGAACATGTCGTGAGTATGGTGTGTTACACGACAAGGGTTGGTAGTAGTATTCGCCCATGTGGAGGCTTAAGGGAAAACGTCTTGTAGGCATTATAAAGGTCATGTATCCATGATTTAAAAAACATGAATAATTTCCTTATCCTTTATCTTCTTACACTTATAAGTTTTAGTCCTTGATAATCCTAATCTAAGGTGTGCATTTGACCTTGTAGAGTCATGCCACCAAGACATCCTCTGGTTGTACGCCAGTTACAGGGTAGTGATTAGACATTGGACATGACTGATCATGGAACACCAACAGATCCTCTCGTCATTCCCATATTGGCACCAACCATTATACTAGATACAAGTGTCGATTCATAGTTCTGAGAGGGCTTTATGAGGATGATGCATACCTTCCAAGGAGCACCGCCTTCTGCCCAATTGATGGCATAATTGACAAGGGTCTTTCAGTAGTAGAAACCTCCCACTTTATCATGGTATGGAAGGCCCCAGGCTGTAGAGTCATGTCATGAATCCATGCTGATGATCTTCAAGCATATAGAGACGCCTTCAGAGAGGATGGTCAAAATCGCTATGTATATGCTTTGGGATTCCACCAAGAGATGGTGGGATGTGATCTCATAGGCAGGACACCAGTAGGGTATGGCATGGGATGTTTTTCAGCAAACTTTCTATGATTACTTATACCCAGAGACTTTGAGGGCCGATCGAGCCCGAGAGATCAGGCTTTTGGAGAAGGGTACTCTTTCATCTGTGGAGTATTCTTCTCTCTTCACATAGTTGCAACACTTTACAATATTTCTTAGGGAGATGAGTTATTCCTTGAGAGGAAGTTTGAGGATGGTAACAAGAAAGACATTTGGGCTCAGGTGAACATCTTTAGACTGACTACTATATCTTCAATCGTTAATCAGGCGCTGATCATGGAGCACAACCTGATGGATTCTATAGTTGTGGACCAGGGCGGTTCAGTACCTAGATTTGGTGCTTCTTCAGCTGATAGTAGGAAGAGCCATAGGTAAACTACATATGGAGATCTTATTATGTGAGATACGCCTTTAGGAAGCCATGTGGTATGATACCAGTGGGGGAAGGGTGGGCATATGAGGCCAAATTGCCTGAGGAACCCATTGGAGTGCTGATCTTGAGGCCATATGGGCCATCTTCAGCGGTTATATCAGTTTTTCTCACTAGAAGATGGTGATAGGGGTTCATCTGTGAATCCTCGTTCAGGATCATCACCACCAGCTTCTCATCGATCTGGGAACTAGAGTTCTTCCAGCCGTTCATGCCGAGGTGGAGGTCACAGATGTGGTAGTCAGTAGGCACGATTTGAGCCACAATAGGGTGGATCAGCTCGAGGTGGTCAGGAAGGGTCATATGTCTGCGGTACAGGCTAGAATTTTGCAATGAAGCAGACCCAGCAAGAGAAGGATCCTGGACCCTCTACATTTTGAGGTACAATCCTAGTTGCCTCAGTTTTAGCTTCTGCACTTTTCGATACAGGGGATTACCATAGTTTCAAATCTGTTTCTATTGTGGAGAGAATTGGGCTCTGTATATTTACATCTGTTGATGTCTTGATGATGGAAACTCTGTTGGGGACAAGAATGGATAGTGTACATCAGTGAAAGGAGTACCCTCTTGATGTTGGTGGGTGTCACTTATTTTGGGACCTCTATGTTTTAGATATGACAGGCTATGATGTCGTCCTCATAATGGAATTATTAGTTCCCTTCTAGGTTGTTGTTGATTTCTATCGCTGTAGGGTGAGTTTTACATCACCAGAAGGTGGTATGTTTCTGCATAAGGGTGAGTGGGATGTCTAGGTGAGGAGAGAGGGACCCGAGTATCATGGGTTGGGAGGAGTTACAACCCAGATTGATAGTCTATATCTGGATGACTAGGGGACTTCACAAATGGACTTTCCTCCAATGGTCAATCACTTCAGCGATGTCTTTCCAAAGGACTTTTCAGGTTTGCATCTGGAGTGAGAGGTAGACTTTTTTATTGATCTTTTTCTAGGAGAGGCACCGGTTTCTATTCCTCCTTATAGGATGGCTACACCAGAGTTACAAGAGATCAAGAAGTAGTTAGAGGAGTTATAGGCTAAGGGTTTCATCTAACCCCGTACTTCTTCTTGGGGTTTGTCTATCCGGTTTGCGAAGAAGGTGAAATGAAACCTTAGGCTTTGTGTGGATTATCAGAAGCTGAACCAGTTGATGGTTAAGAACTGATATCCCTTGCCGAGGATTTATTATATCTTTGATCTGCTTTGAGGTGCCCAGGTGTTCTCGAAGATTAACTTGAGATCTGGTAACCATCAGTTGTACGTTAGACCATCAGATATACCTCTTATAGCCTTCCAGAGTAGGTATCGTCTATACGATTATATGGTTATGCCTTTTGGTCTCACGAACGCGCCTGTAATTTTTATCGAACTGATGAACCTTGTGTTCCATCTACAGTTGGATTCTTTTTTAGTAGTTTTCGTGGATGATATATTGGTGTACACTCACACTCAACATGATCATGCCACACATCTTAAGATCATTTTATGTACACTGAGAGAGCATCAGTTATATGATAAGCTCTCAAAATGTCACTTTTGGATGGACCAGATTCACTCCTTGGGTCATGTCATCTCAGAGACAAGAGTATCAATTGACCTAGAGAAAGTAAGAGCAGTAGTTTCCTGGGAGCATCCAAAGAACATCTTTAGAGTACAAAGTTCTCTAGGGATGGATGGATACTATAGGTGTTTCATACAAGAATTCTCATTCTTATCAATGCCACTAACGATCCTGACTAAGAAAGGTGCAGAGTACTTGTGGTCTTATTACTGTGAGTCAGGCTTTTAGGAGCTAAAGGGAAGGTTGAATTCATCACCGATACTAGTTTTTCCAGAGCCAGGAAAGAGCTATACAATGTACTGTGATGCATCAGGCTAGGAGAAGTGCTTATGTAGGGGGAAAAAGTCATTGCGTACGAGTCTCAGCAGTTGAGGACAATGAGAGAAATTACCTGACGCATGATCTCGAGTTGGCTATAGTTGTTCATGATTTACTCTATTAGAGAAATTATATTTTGGGAGAGAATTTTTTGGTTTTAACTGACCATAAAATTCTCAAGTATATCTTCACTCAACGTGATCTGAACTTTAGACAACAAAGGTGGGTTGAGTACCTTCAGTCCTTTGACTTTGAGCTTGCCTACACACCTGGAAAGGGAAACATAGTGGCTGATGCATTGAGAAGGAGGACTCAGATACAGGTAGTTTAGGAGGTGAGCAGTGAGTGGTAGCTTTTGGATTTGTTCTCTGAGATAAATTTCGTGGTTCACGACATATAAGTACAAACATTTCTTTCCTCTATAGCTGTTACGTATACTCTTCTTGATCGAGTACAAATGAGGAAACTATATAATTCTGAAGGCCTAGTCCTACTAGAGAGTGTGTTAGGAGAGGACCCTATTCCTGGATGGACATTAAGTGAGGATGAGATCTTGAATTTTCATGGGCACGTATGGTTGTCAGCAGACAAACATGAGGAGCTGATGCAGGACTTTCATTCCTTAGTTTGTGAAGTTCATCCTGGTGTCACCAAGATGCATCGAGATATGCACTATCAGTATTGGTGGCTTGGTATGAAGAGAGATGTTTTTGTGTTTCTCATGAGGTGTCCCACCTATCAGCAGGTGAAGTTGGATCATCAGTGACCAGTAGGGATTTTGTATCAGTTACCCATTCTCGAGTGTAAGTGGAATGTTGTCACGATATATTTCGTGATAGTTTTTCCGAGGTCACCTCAGGGGAATGATGCAGTTGGGGTTGTCATTGATAGACTCACGAAGGTTTCTCAATTCTTTCCTACCAAGGAGACTTTCAGTGTTGATGAGCGGGGAAAGCTATAAATTTGAGAGATTGTACGTTTGCATGGGGTTCTAAACTCAATTGTTTCGGGTAGGGGTGATCATTTTAATTCTTGTGTCTGGCATAGACTATAGAGGGATTTGGGTATACAGGTACTTCTGAATACAACTTACCATCCCTAGACAGAAGACTAGTCTGAGCATATAATTCAGGTTCTAGAGGAAATGCTTCGAGCATGCTTCCTAGATTTGGGAGGTTCTTGTGAGAAGCACATAGCTCTTATGGAGTTTCTGTATAATAATATTTTTAAATCAAATATTAAGATGGTACCTTACGAGGCTTTGTATTGTAGGCCATTCCGAGCACCTTTGTATTGGCTGGAGGCAGGAGAGGCAGCTATGTTGGGACCTCATCTTGTTCAAAAGACCATAAAGTAGGTGCAGTTGATTCAAAAAAGGATGGCTACTGCACAGTCACGACAAAAATCTTATGATGATCGAAAGAGACAACCTATGGAGTTAGAGGTTGGAGATCAGGTTTTCCAGTGTGTCACACTGAGGTTGGGATGTAGAAGT
Source organism: Viscum album (assembly GCA_963277665.1). NCBI lineage: Eukaryota > Viridiplantae > Streptophyta > Magnoliopsida > Santalales > Viscaceae > Viscum > Viscum album. The sequence continues at coordinate 1,841,001,912 of OY728125.1, forward strand.
ATTGGAAGATAGGTAAATCTTTCACTGAGATATGTTGGGCCGTTTGATATTTTGGAGAGGATTGGGCCGGTGGCCTATCGGTTGCAGTTACCTCAGAGGTACCGGGCTATGCGTGATGTCTTCCATATTTCTAAGCTACGACATTACTTCTCAGAATCGTCTCATGTTTTCAACCCGAGGAGGTTGAGTTGGAATTGGACACATCTTTCAAGGAGCATACTTTCTGGATAGTTGTTCACAATGTGAAAGTTCTCCATGTCCAGTCTGTTTCTTTGGTATGAGTGCAATGAAAACACGGGCGAGAATAGGATGAGACTTGGGAGAGGGAGACTGACGTACGATCATAGTGGCTGGAGCTATTCAAGGATTATTCTTTTATACCACCTTTCTCGGGAAATCTGGGGAAGAATTTCTTTAAGGGGGGAAGTTTTTAAGAACCTAGATCTTATTTTCAGGCATGTCTTTCATTTTTGGTTGTTTTTGAAGAAGATATGAGTTTCTAGAAATTTAAAGAGTACACCCCATGTACCTAGTTTCCGCGGGTGACTGTGTACTGGCCGTGTAATTGCTGAGTACATGGCCATGTGGGGTGACCTGGAGACTGCCTAAAGTGGAGGCCAGTTAAGGGAAGTACATTCATTATACTTTTAAATAACATTTAGTGTAATTTTAATTTTATTTCATTAAATGAACTAGGGTCACATCTAATTGGAAGAGTCCTCTTGTTCTCGGTCTGTCTCGCCCTAGTGCAATAAGAATCGCCGAATCTTTATTGAGCCCCCGACTTGCCATCAGTTTTTCGAATCGACCACTGTTGATTTCATTGTAATCGCCATGATAATCTATTAATTATTCTATAGCCTCATTTCTTGATTCCTCCTCTTTTGTGAGATATCCCCTTTTGAAGGTTTTTATCATTTTTTAAGATCTATGGTGTTATAGAGAAAATTTGAGGCCTATGGTTTGCGTATATCATTCATAAAATGCAGAGGTAGGTGGTTTGTGCATTTATGTAGTTAGGCTTTGAGTTATATGTGAAAAAGTGCCCAATGCCCTCATTTGGGGTATTGCATGTTTAGGGATTTTAACCCTGTTAAGGCCTACTATGCCTTGAATGTTTGAATAGAGGTTGTTTGATTGTGAATAGGGTTAATTTCCTTGCAATGGATCTTATTTACATGCTTGTTTTATTTTTACCATTTGGTCTAGCTTTTCCCGTTTATGTTGTTTCCTTTTCCATTCCTAGTGTTGTTAGGATGGAATGATTATTTATCTGATATGATATACTATGCCTTGTAGCTAATTTTCCAAGTAGTACTTTGAGGTTACATTGGCTTCTGATTATCATTTGTGTACGATTGCTTACACGGGGCTATATAATCCTAGTGTAGTGAGACCATAGAAAAAATTGATGTTGAGATCTCTCCCAGAGTTTCTGTTATAATTATCACACTATGAGACCATATCGGGGATTGACGTTGAGTGCTCTCTTAGAGTTTCTGTAGATACGTTATGAGACTACATTAGTAATTGATGTTGAGTGCTTCCTCGTAGTGTCTGTAGTTTACTGTAAAATGACTATAGGGGGAATATATGGTGAGTGCTTCCTCAAAGAGTATTGGATTACATGAGACTATAGGGTTAATTTAGAGTGAGTGCTTCCTCAGAGAGTCTTCATTATATCCTTATTTCATTTGAACCAGAGGGGTTAGGCTGTGAGAACTATCCAGAGGGTTACTTGAGATTTTTTGCTGAACCAGAAGGGATATGATGTGAGAACATTCCAAGAGGGTTTCTTGTATTTTTATTTGGATAATTAGATTGTTAATTGTAAATGATGTAATTGAAACTGTTGGACTGTTTAATTTTGAGTAATTCTTTGTTTATTGCTTCAGTTTACGTATTTCCTACCATATATATACTCACTGATTATTAGAAATAGATCTTTGGGTGGTTGCCTACTGGGATTCGTCTCACACCCTATTTGGGTCATGTTTTAGGACCCAAATAGATTATATTGTTGTATGTATTGATATGGGAAAATGCCCTTCTACTTCAGGTACTTGATTGCTGTGGAGATGGGGAGCACGAGACCAAGCTAAGGCTTGAGATGCTGTTGGAGCTTATTGTTTTCTTTTATAATTTGGTTTAGTATTGTATTCCAGCATTGTGATTTGTTTGGCTTCTTTCCTAGACATATGTGGCATGAAACATTTATATATGTGATCTAGTTGTTTATTACTTCTAGTCTTCCGTTGTTTTATTATTGTATGGTATTACTGCTTCTGCTATTTCATATTATTGTTATTCCACTATGTTAAAATGCCAATGAGGGAATAGTTTCCCTACTATCACACCCAAGGACATCGCTTCTAGTCGGTAGCCTCTGGCGTTTGGGGAAATGTGCTTGAGGCCATGTGACCAACCGTGTACATGGCATCTCTAGGCGGCATCCAGAACTGGGACGTTATAAAGTGGTATCAGAGGCATTCTTTTATTCTTGACTTACAGTTTGGAGCCTATAGTCATGAATAGGATGGAAATGGTAGTTGGTAATAAGTTTTTCCTGGGAGTAGCTAACCCGTGTAGAAGGAAAAGCTAATTTAAATCGATTATTGCAAATTTTATGGTTGTACAATTTTACAGTTGATTTGATTTCACCATTGGGTGATTCACATGTTTTGTGTTGTTATGGTTGATAGTTTTGAGGTTATAATTCTATTGCAACCCAATGAGATGAGGGTATTCCATCTCATGTATCATTAGGAACTTTCTAGAAATCACATGTCATGCATTGTTGCCAAGCCATTTAGGGTGCATTACTGATTGCATGTTGTTGTGATAGATGCTGTTGTAGATATGCATGTTATTGTGATATATGCTTTGATAGAATACTTGATGTTTGATACGGTATTTTTTGTGTAAGGTTTTGTTTGAATGAACTCCAAAATTTTGTTCTTTAGGTGTTTTGGTCCCCCATGGATCAGAATTTAGTGGATCGTTACATTTTTATGCTTGTATGTGACATGTATAAGATGCCAAGAATTGATTTGCGGGGAGTATGGCCCCTCAAGGATCAGAATTTGGAACTTTAATGTTCATTTTAGGGTTTTATAAGCTTTTAGTGTAGTTTCTGAGGCTTACAGTCTGGAAAAACCCAGAATACACTATGTGTATTGTAGAATACACGCCATGTGTCAATCTGTTTGGGAAGGAACAATTTTTTCTTAAGTACAAGTCGTGTACTTATGTACACACCGTGAAATCTCTAACCATGTCACTGTCTATGTGGGAAGAGACATGGGGTTGGGAAATCTTTGGGGTGACATGCCGTGTACGGGATGTACACACCGTGTTGTAGAGACTATGTGTTTGGCCGTGTGACTAACGACACATGTGGAAATTGGGTAGCTAGTACACGCCGTGTCTGATGATAAAACGCCATGTAGAGTCAGCCGTGTAACCAGCCATGTAAATTAGAACACGGGTTGGTGAATTACTTTCTAGTACACGCCGTGTATGGCACAAACATTCCGTGTAGTCTTTACCTAGGAGAGTTGTGTGGGTTAGTCGTGTAGAAGGACTCGGGCATGGGATCACGATTCAAGTACACGGAGTGTATTGGAAAAACTCACCGTGAGTATGGGGTGCTACACGACCAGGGATGGAAGGAGTAAACGCCCATTTTAAGTCTTAAGGGGACACACTGTGTAGGGGTTATACACGTCTTGTAGCCATGTTTTAAAAAATATGAATGCTTTCCTTCTCCTTTTCCCTTCTTACACTTTTATGTTTCAATCTTTCATAATCCTTATCTAAGGCGTGCATTTGACCTTGCAGAGTCATGCCACTGAGACGTCCTCCGGTTGTATGCCAGTTACAGGGTAGTTATCATGCACCAGACATGGATGATCAGGCACCACTAACAGATCCTCTAGTCATACCCGTCTTGGAACCAACCATTATACCAGATACAAGTGCCGATGAAAAGTTCCAAATGTATTTTATGAGGATGATGCAGAACTTCCATGGGGCACCACCTCCTACCTCGTCGATGGAAAAATTTATGTGGGTATTTTAGTAGTAGAATCCTCCCACATTCTTAGGGAATGGATTACCCAAGGCTGTAGAGTCATGGCTCGAAGCCATGCTGATGATCTTCAAGAATCTAGAGATTCCTCTGGAGAGGAGGGTCAGGGTCACTATGTATATGCTTTGGGATTCCACCAAGATATGGTGGGATTTGATCTCACAAGAGGGATGTTAGAAGGGTATGTATTTTGATGAGTTTTATCATAATTTTTATGATTACTTATACCTAGAGACATTGAGGGTTGATCGAGCCTAAGAGTTCATGCGTTTGGAGAAGTGTACTCTTTCAGTCATGGAGTATTCTTCTCTCTTCATAGAGCTGCAACACTTTACCCCCTTTCTAGGGGGAGATGAGTTATTCCTAGTGAGGAAGATTGAGTATGGTCTCAGGAAAGACATTCTGGATTAGGTAAATATCTTCAAATTGACTACTATATCATTGATTGTCAATCAGGCGCTGATCAAGGAGTGAAACCTAAGGGATTCTAGAGCGGTGGACCAGGGAGGTTCAATATCCAGAGTTGGTGCTTCTTCAACTTATAGTAGGAAGTGCCACAGGGTAACTACATGTGGAGATATGAGTAAGTAAGATACACCTTAAGGAAGCCAGTTGGTATGCTACTAGTGTGGGAATGGTGGGAATATGAGGCCACATTTCCCGAGAGACCCAGTGGAGTGACGATCTTGTGGTAAGATGGGCCATCTTTAGAGGTTCTGTCAGTTTTTCTCAACGGAAGCTGGTGATAGAGGATTATCCATGACTCCTCATTTTGGAGAATCACCACTGGCTTCTCATCAGTCTGGGAACTTGAGTTCTTCTGGCCGTTTAGGCCGAGGTGGAGGTCGTGGTCGTGGTAGCTAGTTGGCAGGCTTTCAGCGAAAACAAGGCGGATTAGCTTAGGGTGGTCATGCAGGGTCACAGGGTAGCGATACAGGGCAGACTTGTGCCGTGGAGCAGACCTAGAAAGAGTAGGATCTCAGACCCTCTATAGTTTGTTGTACGATCCTAGTTGCCTCAGTTTTAGCTCATAAAATTTTCGATACAGGGGCTTCCCATAGTTTCATGTTTATTGCTGTTGTGGAGAGAAATGGGCTCTGTATCTTTACTTTTGTTCATTTCTTAATGTTGGACACTCTATTGGGGACAAGAATGGCTAGTGTATGTCAGTGCAAGGAGTTCCCTCTCGAGGTTGGTGGGTGTCACTTCTTTTGGGACCTCTATGTCTTAGTGATGACATGCTATTATGTCATCCTCAGAATGAACTTGTTAGTTCCCTTCCAGGATGTTATTGATTTATATCATCGTAGGGTGAGTTTTATGTCACCATAGGGAAGTATGTTTCTGCTTAAGGGAGATTGGGATGTCTAGGTGAGCAGAGTGGGACTTGAGCATCATGGGTTGGGTGGAGTTACAGCCCAAATTTCTAGTCTATATCTGGATGAATAGGGGACTTCACAGATGGAATTTCCACCAGTGATCGATCGCTTTAGGGATGTGTTTCAAGAATAATTTTCAGGTTTGCCTCCAGAGCGAGAGGTAGACTTTTCTGTTGAGCTTGTTCCAAGAGTGGCATCAGTGTCCATTCCTCCTTATATGATGGATACACTAGAGTTACATGAGATCATGAAGCATTTAGAGGAGTTACAGGCCAAGGGTTTAATCTGGCGCTGTTAAAGGAGTTACAAGTAGTTAAAGGTTGTTTGATTGTGAATAGTGTCAATTGCCTTGGTGTGGATGTGTTTCCCATGCTTGTTTGATTTTGACCATTTTTTATATGTTTTCCTATTAGGATATTTGCTTTTCCATTCCTAGTGTTGTTAGTATGGAATGATTATATATCTAATATGGTGTAATACACCTTGTAGATAATTAGCCAAGTAGTAATTTGAGGTTACTTTGGCTAGTGATTATTATTTGTGTACGATTCCTTACACGGGGCTACGGAAACATGGTGTAGTGAGACCATAGAGGAAGTTGATGTTGAGGGATTTCCTAGAGTGTCTGTTATAATTATCACACTGTGTGACATAGGGGGACTAACGTTGAGTGCTCCCTCAGAGTGTCTATTGATACGTTACAAGACCACATGAGGAATTAACATTGAGTGCTTCCTCAGAGTATCTGTAGTTTACCATAAAATGACTATAGGAGGAGTTGACGGTGAGTGCTTCCTAATAGTTCCTTTTATTACATGAGACTATAGTGGGAATTGATAGTGAGTTCTTCCTCAGGTAGTCTTCGTTATATCCTTATTGCATTTGAACCGAAGGGGTTAGGTTGTGATAACTATCTAGAGAATTACATGAGATTATTGGTTGAACTAGAGGGGATAGGCTGTGAGAACATTCCCAGAGGGTTTCTTGTATTTTTGTATGGTTTATTAAAATGTTAAATGTAAATGATGTAATTGAAACATTAGGACTCTTTATTTTGAGAAATTCCTTGTTTATTGCTTCATTTTTCTTATTTTCTGTCATATATATACTCATTAACTGTTAGCCACATATATTTAGGTGGTTGCCTACTAGGATTCGTCTCACACCCTACCTGGGTCATGTTTTTGGGCCCACAAAATTATATTGTTGCAGGTATAGACAAGGGCAAGCGCCCTTCTACTTCAGGTACTTGACTGCTGTGGAGCTGGAGAGCATGAGACCAAGCTAAGGCTTGCGATGCTGCTAGAGTTTATTGTTTTATTTTGTACTTTGGTTCAGTACTGTATTCCAGAATTATATTTTTTTATGCTTTCCTTGAAATATGTGACATGAATAATTTATATATGTTCTCCACTTGTTTATTAATTTCAGTATTCCACTGTTTTATTATTGTATGCTATTACTGCTTTTGCTATTGTATATTATTGTTATTCCACTATGTTACTCTGCCAATGAGGGCATTGTTTCCTTGCTATCACACCCAAGTCCCTCCCCAATAGTCATCAACCTATGGAATTTGGGGAAATGCTCTTGAGGCCATGTGACCAACTGGGTATGGGGTACCTCTGGGCGGCACCCAGAACCGGGACGTTAGATAATATTTGAGTCAAAAGTAACATAGGTTTACATGAATGTTTCATAGGAGAAGTCATAATAGAATTTGGTATTCATATTTATATGTTCATTTACATTTATTTTATTAGATATTATCATAAATATTATTATTTTAGTATTTATTTGGAATGAATAACCTAAATGTTATGTTGCGAATGGTATGTCTCTGGAAACTCATAATATATATGGATAAGTAAGGGGAATTTTTGGAATAAAATGTTTGGACAAAATAATGGGGGAGAATGTAACATTACTAGTTCTAGGAATAATTTTATTTCCTTAAACATTATGTATATAATTCACCAATATCATCATATATTCTTTTAAAAGTTGAAATCTTGAGTGGAAAATGAGTCATAAATGATATATATCAAACTAAAAACATATTATTCATTAATAATGAAAAATTACAACAACACTATGTGATATTGTGTATTACATACACTGTAATATTACATAACATTGATAATACATCCATTAAAGTCATATAAATTAAAATGAAATCATAGATTGAAAATAATCATATATTTAAAACTAAAAGATCCCCTTTATCATATTAAAAGTTGAGATTCGTCGTTATTATAACTAAACTAATAATGGGTAATAAAAACACCAATATTGAAATCATGTTTTATAAATATTGAAATAAAATTAAGAGAATGAGAAGTTTTATTTAAATAGTAAAAATGGAATATAATTATTAGAAGTAATGGTGGTAATAAAACCGTTATAAAGGGAAACATGGTTATTAAAAATGTGTTCATTTGATATATGGTTATATAAAATTTGAAGAATAATTATAGTAAATTTGTTTATTGTTTGTAACAAATTTAAAATTATATAATTGACAAATAAAAAATAAAGAAACAAAAAGATTCTAATAATTATAATATTTATTTATAATATTTTTATGAGTTATATATTGTTGAAATTATAGTTCGAAATGCTGTATATATAAGATAAGAATGTTTTTTAATACCAATTTATTTGAAAAATTAAATTTTTAGCAATTATTCATTATTTATAATATTATTTAATAATGGTTATTTAATATAAAGGTCATATTTTACCAAGAACAATTTTATTGAAGTGTTGTGTTTTTTAGTTAATAACTAATAAAGAATTATTTTCATGAAATATATAAACATGAAAATATGTTAACATCCATAAAAAATCATTACTAGTGATGTAATTTTAAGGCCCCAGCCTTAAACATTACATAATATTGAATTAAGTTAATAATTCACATTGAGGATCTTTTCAGGTTTAGAGCTTTAGACAATCAGGTCATAACTAATACATAACGACTTGAATATTACATGTGGACACTTTTACTTAGTATCCATTTTTTTATAAAACAAAAACACTTAAAAAAAGAGACATGTCTAGTTCCATGTTTTAGACAACACAACTTTTCCTTGACCCCATCCTTTATGTTATTCATCTTTAAGTCCTGTGGAAAACATTACAAAAACTTGGGATGATCATAAAAAGCTCAGTAAGGGATATAAAATAAAGAAATAAAACATTAGTCTATGAATACATACAAATCAAAGAAATCATACTTTTCAATCTTAAAAAATAATCTCTTTAACATAACTCATGAAATCATAACATTTATGAATAACACATAGAAATAATATATAATAAAGGTAAATTGTGGAATCCATAACATTCTTACATTGTAGCTTTCACAGCTAATTAAGGAGTTACATTTGGAATACCCATCACATTATATTCCCTAAATATATTTGGAGAAATATTAACGTTTACCTTCATCACGTTACCCAATGTATTGGAGAGCTATCTCGAGCTCACCCGCCTTAGGTTTATCATGGAACCACCCATATAGGTAAAAAATTCCCAAGAACCATAACATATTAATAACACATAAAATAAGAATAAATGAAAGATAACACTTCGACATTGTAGTCACAATATATCATTTCAAGATATTGACATAATCAATTATATATCAAACCATTTTCAAAACCATTTAATAAAGAGATTTTTTAATCAATGTGTTCCATACCAATTTGAAACATTTGAAAGGAATTTTATTTTCAGATGTTCATATCCATATAAATAAATCCTTAAAACCATTTTAAAAAAATGGTCATTAATGAAAAAGATTTAGAAGAATAAATCTTTAAAACAATACTTTAGTTAAGGAGTTATTATCCAAATGAGAGATGCTTGAATACAAATAATTAAGGAATTAAATTTAATGAAAACTTAATAATATCAATAGAGTAAATTCATGATATAATATTCCAAAGGATATTATATACACCATATAAAAGTGAATTGGTGCGTAACAATTATGAAGTCTCAAAGGAATGTAGATTGAGACAAAATACCTTATAAAGACTGTATCCTCAGATTAAGGATAATTAAATTACATAATTATGTGTGAAAAATATAAATACACTAAATATGATTGGATATTAAGTGTAAATCAATCAGAGGACATTCACACATGTTCTTGTAAAATCAAAACCAATGACTTGGATGTTTAACTCCATGAATGGAAATTGAGTTAAGATTACCCTTATCAAGTTCATATCAATGAATTGAGAATTTAACAATGGGGTGATTATGTGTATAAACAGTATATACACAAAAAGGGGAGTGGAAATTACTTCATAAATAAATAAATAATGATTCCACACATAATATTTGAGTAAAATAATCGATGAATTATTTGTAAAACCCAAGGAGTGGAAATTGAAATTTGTAATTCCCTTATCGATTTGGTAACTTACAAAACATACACCCCATTAAAGAAGGATAATACAATAAAGATATAAATACCCATAAATTATAGTATATTATACAAATAATACAATCATGGGAAATACATACACCACACAGAAAGAAATAGTGGCAAATATAACATCAATCTCACGGGAATAAAAAGTGAGATGAAACCCCTGACAAAGATCATTTTTTAAATAAAACGGATCGATTATGTGTATTCACTATAAGTACACATATGTAATGTATAAATAAAATATAGGACATAAAATGTTATTTCTTACATACTCATACCACAACATAATTAAAAGTAGAATATTAAAGCAAAGAATGGAAATTGGGTTAAGAAGTTCCCTTACCTCTTGTCCAATGTGACTCATTCATTCTTTAATATCCTCAATAACAAACTAAAGTAAATGTATAATTTCTTCAAAACATTTATCATGTTTTTTATTCCTTTTATATCACTTATTACCATGTTATAAAAATTTCATAATCATTTATGTTAATAACCGTTATTTTGTCGATATTTGGTACTTGAGTAAAAAATAAACTTCTTATAATTACAAATTGTACATGTGGTCAAAATTCCATTATCTACAAAATGATAATTATGATTTAGATATCATATATATCCAGGATATATTTTTATTTGTAATAATACATAACATTTAGAGATAAGAAATGAAATGCACCATTCATGGAGACAGTAAGCCGTACGTACGCATGAACGCTACTTTCATTTCTATTTCTTATTTAATTGAATGAAAACATAATTATACATAGATATGTTATAATTCTAGTATAATATCAATATAATTTCATTAATTCCATCCTTTATACATTCCACATATGTCATGAATGAATCATATCTCTTTGAGGGGGCGGTAGTCTGCACTTTCTCAAATGAAATTATCGCATTTACCCATTATGAAAACCATAAAGGTATTCTATAAATGAAAAATTAAGAAGCATAGAGACAATATAAATATAATATATACCACATATAAATATAGTTACATATTATTAGACACCATAAGAGGTGGTAGGATAAGATTGAACAATCATCATTTCGTGAGGCAGTAGTTCATCGTCCATAGAAACAATATGTACGTATCCATTAAGTAAAGGTGTGTGGAAGTGTAGTTAGATTACTTCTCATTAAAACAAACTAGTATATTGAGTATACTAGTGTTTTTATGTAAGAAAATTATAAATATATCATAGGGATTGAAGAAGTAGAATAAAAAAAATGAACTTGAGGGAAGACGTTACCTTTAAATCGGTAACTCCCTTTGGTTTGAAGAAAAAGGCTTTTTTAAAGTGTCTTCTACCTAAGGTAAGGCTTATAGGAGGAATAGAGGGATGTTAGGAGATTATTTGTTCAATGTTTTGATGAGCCAAGGGGATTTATAGGTGTGTGTAATGGGTTAGAGGTGATGGCCTTTTAAAAGGGGGGGGCTCCTTAGCAATGTTTGAAAATATTATTTTATTATAAACTGAATTTCGATTTCAAAAGGTCCCAAACTCATTTAATTCGAATATTAAATGACTATTATTTAAAATACTTTCAATAAATAGGTTTTAGACATGTTTTTCTTTCATTTTTAACTTTATAATTTAGCTTTAACCCTTAGTTAACTAATTTAACTTTTACCGTGTCTTCTTATTTATTCATACTATATAGTTAATATAGTTAATATAAAATTCCAAGAGACCTAAAATGGATCATTAATGAAATTTTTAACATCATATATGTCATTTTACCAAATCATATATTTTTAGGGCTATTTTATCATTTAATAAAATATTAATTGATTTAAAAACTCATTTATGTAATGTCTTATACAATTTCTATCAGGACTTTTAAAAAAATCCAAACCAACTTGATTACTTTGAAAAAAATTAATTAATTTAACGATAACAAGTCATCCTAATATCTAAAATTCGTGGATTCCATAAATAGTTTAAAAATAAATTTATTTTAATATTTATAATCTCAATTATTTAAAATATTCATTAATGAGGTAATCATTACATCATCATTGTGTCATAAATAAATTTATTTATTTGATGTCTAAAAATTATAAATAAAATACCATGATGTAGGAAATATTTTTAGATTTCTAATGACTATTTACAGTCAAAGATATCAATTATATATCCCAACATTAAAATTATTTTAGCAAAATAATACATGTTTAAGATATATATTTTTACTTTAAATAAAAAGTTATTAATGTCATTATCTTACCCAAGTAGCTTTCAGAGGCCAAACGTCTCACCCAATGATTGTATTTGTCATCCATGAATCATAAAATAATGTTAGGACAAGTGTTAAGGTAATTTTATATTATAATAATATTATTTTTACCTTAAATTACCCTATTTACCTTTAACTATGGTAAATAAAAATCAAAAGTTACTATTCACAAAAAATTATTTTTATCTTATTGAACCATATTTTACTCACTTACGAGAACCAGGTATGTCGGATTTTTAAAATTTAATTTAAATAAGCTGTAAAATTTTGTTGAAATGAAAAAGTCAGTTTTTAACTACTACACATTGTTTCACTATTCATAAAAAATTGAACGTTTTCAGAAAGATACCAAAAATTTACCCAAAGCTAATTTTGATATTCCAAATTCAAAAATTATGTCCTTTTTACCAAATTAAAATCATGTAAATTGAATTAATTAATTTAAAAATAATTTCAGTTTTCAAAACCAAAAAGTGTGTTTTTAAGAAATAATAACTATCAAAGGATTGACACTTGTTTATGTCCAATTTCAAAGTGAAATTACTTCAAATGACCAAAATTTGATTAAATGTTGAAAATATAATCCAATTATACACTAAATACATTTGAAAATATAATCTAACCATATAAATAAATTAGATTAAAAGACAGTTTTGAATTAAAATGCAGTATTTTTCACTATTAATTCAGAAATGAACATTATCATAAAAATATGAAAATTTCATCCAAAGTAAATTTTGATGTCCCAATAATAAAGAAGAATTTTATTTTGAAAAATATCACATAAAAAAGTGACAAAAACTAGATTTAAAACGGGTTCTCCAGCAAAAGGCGATAAATCGACCTTTTAAAGAATATTAGAGTATTCATGCTTAAAATTGGATTCATTATTATTTTAAGCCTTTAAAACATATGGGATAAAAGTAAAAACTTTTAAAAATAATTTGTAATCATATTGTAGTTAGTTTTGTTAATTTTAGCCAATATAATGACTATGCATTAACTACCATTTAAATTAATAATATTGTGTTATTATTTTTCAGTATAACTCAACGTTTTGTGCAATGTAAGATTTCAAACAAACTTATTGTTGTGTGTTGAGTACGATATTAAACATAGAATCCCATTTAAAGTAAAATTAATATTTAATTCAAAAATATTAATAAATATGAAAATTTTATATTCTTTATTAACCTAGGATGTTACAGTAATAATAATAAATTCACTTATTATTAAAATATGTATTTTTCATAAAATTGGGTTTTATGTGTTACGTTCAATTATGTTAATATTAATTTTCATTCACTCTAGATATTGAGTTTAATAAAATTTCCTCAAAATTTAGATCATGATATCCATATGTGGTGACCAGTTCATTTTAATACTGAACATAAAAACAAATTACAAAATGAAATATTATTTACCAAGGGAAACAATTATTTTTCAAAGAGTTGTTTCAGTTAAAATTGTGTAATATTTATCTAAAAAATTAAATCCATCACTTTCTAGGACTAAATTATGATATTTAAACATATAAAAGATATATTAACACTAAATTAATTATTAACTGACATTAAATAATAGGAAATCACTTAATGTGTAAATATACATTACTCTATAAAGGTAGTTTTTATAAATATTTTTTAAAATTTTAAAAGTTAATTTTTGTGTACATAGAATGATAATTACACTAAATTGAGTCTAAATTTTGATTCATCATGTTGAAATTAGATAAGATAATTCATATTATATTGTTAACTAAAAATTAATTATCATGTAAAATAAATAATTATATTTAGTAAGAATAAAAATATGTAACCTAATGAGGATAAAAATTATTCTAAATTAATATGACATTTAGAATTCGTATAAGACCATTTTAGCTTTTATGTTCATACACACATTTCTCATAGAAAATTCCTCAACTAACATGATTTACTCTCATGTTATTACCTCTTTAACACTTATCAGAGATTAATTTCCAAGGAAATGTCCCTTTTCACCTATAAAGAAAAATCACTTACACTAACATAAATTCATAATAACAATTTTAATTAATCATAAAATTTATACTATATATCCTCTAAATTTCCCAATTTTACATTTGTTTTCCCTTGGTTACATTATAGTGTCTCAAGTCTCCCATTTCCAAGAACTCATTCAAGAGAAGATTCAAGTGCTCAATGTGTGTGCTATCCATTCCCTAACATTTTATTCTCTATATTTGTCCTCCAAACCTATTATATCAATACTAATATAGTTAGATTAATGTCATTATTATAATTAATATTTATTAGGTAAATGTAATAACCATTTTCTAAATTCTTCTAATCCATTCATAAAATGAAAATTCCCCTCATGTTACATGCAAACTACCACCTACATGAACAATATATTTTATTTTTCATCACCTCCCTTGATGTATGGTTATAAAATGGATTTAATGAATAAATATTATATCTATGACATTATTAGTATTATCACTATATAAATTAGGCATTATATTAATAATATTTACAATATTTTATCATTGGTAATTCAATATCCAAAAAACGAACATGTTAAAATGGAAACTTATTTCTTATTTGTTTCTAATTGAATACTAGAAAACATTCAACCAAAACATATAAATTATTATTTTAATATTTAATATAACCTATATAATTCCATTATATATATGAAATAAATATATTATAAAACAATCACTTCATAATCATACTTATCCATTGCTTATAACATGTGTCAGTTTTGGCGGTTTATATTCATTCACGAAAAATTGTATAAATTTATGTAATGGATTAATGTGGAGACTTAATTATTGGTATCATGAAAATTTAATGAAAATTTAATGTTTTTTTGGTTCTAAAAATGTTATGTTATTATTTTATTTCATATTTAACCACTATTTGTTTGTTAAAAATTATTAAAATTAGATTATCACAGATTCCATCTTCAAAAATCATATATAAACAATCATGGAATGATATAGAAACATTATAAAAAATTATTGATAATATTTTATAGTACCATAAATAACATGATTATGATTAAATTTTTATCAATGAATGTTTGTTGATAATTCCATTAACATTCTTGTAAAAAACAGAAAAAATTAATAAAATCATACCAAGAAAATAATATATAACTAAAAAACATATGTGAGGATCATGATTATAAATGAATTGCATAAAAGTTAGAATACATGAATATGGTTCATGAACAAGTGACATTTATAGTTATTTTTTCTGTAAATGTGGTTAGAGTGGAACTCACCCATCGAGAATCCAAGGTAATGGGTTTTGTTTGAATCTACTCTCATTGGGGAATTTTTTCATAATATACACCTTTTATTAATTTATATGGTTTCCAAATTTACCAATCAACTACACTTCTTGTTATAAATTAATATTTCATAGTTCTAAAAATTCTATTCATGAATCTTTCTATCATACTCGTTTTATTCAATTAATTCCAAAATCATTATGGTTTTCTCCACTAAACCTCCTTTTAGTTGATGATCCAATCCCTTGACTATAGTCATTAATGCTAGTTTTATTTTTCCATTTACTCATTTATATGGTACATTCTATTATTTTCCCTCTAATGAATATTCATTATTACATAAATGTTATCCTAATTTATATATTCCTTTCTTCATAAAAAGATGATGTTGATATGAATCATTATTATCTTTTTAATGGTTGTTTATCTATAAAGCCCACATTAATTATTTTAAAAAATTATTCCATGTTTACTTTAAAACGAATACATGTATTTTCCCACGTAATATTCATTGATATCTTTACCTCTTTTCAAAATTAAAATTCAATTCTCCTTTTAAGGATGTGGCTTTCAATAAAGATATTTTAAAATATTAAAATGTCATATTATTTCAAATTTTTATAATTTATCTTCCATTATACATTTATTGACTTAGACATTATGTCCTCTCAAGTATCTGCTATTTGGAATTATACTATATTTTTATTTTAAAAATGTTTTTATTATACCTTCACTAAAATGAATATTCAATGCGTCTAATAACATCAACATTTTACAATAAGGTTGAAAATGTTTTATGAAATAAATTTTTTTGATTTTTTTTCTATTTTATCATCTACACCCTATAGAAAAATAATTAATGGAGTTATTTTTCCTAAGTCACACTTAATATGATATTATAAAATTTACATATTTGGTTGATTAATTTTTTTCAAACAACTAATCCAAATATTGAAGTCATTTATTTTTATTACATTTGGAAATATTATAAATATGGTTTCTTTCCAAGGGGTTTTCATGATATGTTATATGATTCATTTAATATGGAATTGGAATGTTTGTATGTTAATTTTTGGGCCCTATATCATGCTCTAATTCATTTTTTTATTGTTTTATTTCTCATGAGATAAAAAATTTATATGTGTTATGATGCCCAAGTCACTAAGGGGACATGAGTTATAATACAAGAGTGTCAAATGGGCCACATGGCGTTTTGATTAAAGCACCATATAATGGATAGTTGGGTTTTGATGCCTAAATAATTTTTAATGTTTTCTTATCCATATTTTTGATCCATAGTTCTTAGTTATGAAACGTTTTCATAACATTCCACCATTATCTATATTATATTCCAATTATTATTATCTATATCTCATGTCTATTTTATCAAATTTAAATACTCTTATTACATGGTAGATATTTATTAATTTTAGATTACATTTCCTTCCATATTGATATTTCGAAAACTATTTTTCCTCTATGATATTTTAATTATTTATTTGTCCAATTTCAATGTTTTTTCAAATAATTATGATCTAATCCTTTTTCGCCTCATTGATATGTTTTCCCTTACTAAAAATTTGGGATTACCCCTTTTGTATTTCCCATTACCTAGAAATGTATATGTAGAATTATTTGTATAAGGAATACATATATAAAAATATTGTGAAAAATGTTGAAAAAATTATATGAATTAATATTTATGAGTATCTAATCACCAAATACACTAATGATTTATTTTTTTGGGTTGTATGATTAGTTGTAAGATGTGATGATTTAATTATTAAAGTGATATATATTATTCGAAAAAATATCTTGGATTATATCACTTTATATCAAATCTTGAGTATATAGAATTTGATTTTAGCACCTGACCCAAGACTGTGGGTCTAGGGGGCCTCAAGTGTGAATGATCAAATAGAGTTTATGTAAGACAATGTTGGAAACAATAAAATGTGACATGAATTTTGATGCATTCATAGAAGATTATGAGGTAAAAAAGTGAAATATAGATCATTTTTACTATGATAAGTTATTTGAGGATCATTTTATCTACATTTATCTCCTATAGTTGGATGATATACTTTTAGATGGATCTATATGATTTATTGTATTTTGAGTTGTAGATTAGTGGGGGCATGAAGACCCCAATATTGTTTTTCTTTAATTCAGAGTAATTTTTTAAGTTCATAGAAATATTTAGATTAAATGAGTCTATAACCATGTAAATCCTCATTGAATAAACACATTGTTTTCTGGGATAGAATAAACATATAAAAGAAGAATACTCTATATACGTAGGGGGTTCTATATGCACATATAGTGACAATATTGATGTATTTCATGGTGTTGATAGTGTTGGTCATCATGTTTGAAGTGGGAGTATCCATTATATTCATATAGAATCTAGTTAATGTATAAATTAATTTTTTTAAGTGGATCCTCTATTATCTCCAATGTTTAGAAGAAACATATCTCTATTTCATTATGAAAGATTCACTACAATGGTTGGATAATTAATACATTAGAGGATTTATGGGAGTATATATTAGTTCTATAGGATTTATGTTTAATTTTATTGGGACTTCCATTAATCTAATATATCATAAATAAATAAAGCTTTGATTTTCAGCTATATATATTGAGTATGTTTCAATTTCAAATGGAATCAGTTTATTTGGTTGTAGGGGTTGTTAGTGTAACTTTGAAGAATATAGGAAAATGGAATTTTTGGTTTTTTATATTTAGAGTGTGGTTCAACATGAAAAAAATCATATTATTAACTTTTGGATAAAACATATTCACTAGATGTGTAACATTATACAGAAGATTGTGGTGGTCAGTACGATGGATCTATGCAAGGTTTATGGGAATTTTAATTTAGTGTTCATACTGAGTAAATCCATTATCAAAAAAATTTTCCATTTTTTTGTGCCTAAATTGGGATTTTATGGTTGGTGGTAAAAATACCATGGAATTATCCACTAGTAAAGAACATGATATGTTCAAAAGTGTCCTTGTGGGATTGGTTAAAGACTTGTAATGTAGTTCTCAAATGGGATATTATCGAGCTTAGATGTCATGAAACAGCCTGGGTGCCCTATTAACCCGATAACCAAGTAGTCCCTAAAATATCCCAAAGGGAATTCCTGATCCCCACGGATCAGAGACAAGCACCTTACATCATAAAACATGAAAATGGGAATGAATTTTACACAAAAAATAGTAGAAGAAAGATATGTAAGTCAATTTTCATACAAAAAACCCCATTGGGAGTAATGTACCAGAAGTCAAAAAGAAATTAAATCCCAATGTACTATATCCCAAGCACTAAAATAGGAAAAAATAACCAATGTCCCTAAGGACAAAACTCACCACTACCAAGGTTCAACAACTGAATCCACCTCCAAGAGATCCTTTCCCCCCTGCTCGAACCTGGAAGGAGATTCTATACAAAACCTAAAGGCACAAGTATGGTGTAAGGTAAAAATTCCAATAGAGTCTCACCTTGGATTCCCTAACAAATTCAAATAAAATATTAACCAAAGTAGTTATTTCAATTTTTAAATAAAAAGGTTTGTCATTTCAAGGGGTATTTAAACAAATCATTCTATAAAATTTAAATGATGGAAAAATACTTTTATGAAAAGTATTTACAGGTGATGAAATGTTTCTAAAACAATGTACTACATAAACCATTCATATAAAATAGTTTATATAAATTCATAAGTCATGTAAAGCAGTTAAATAACATTGGAATACATTTATATATCAAATATAATACTAGTGAGCAATATGTTCATCTCCCAAATTGGTATGAAATTTCTAGGATATAAGACTCTTCACTCTATAAGTGATCAAAAAAATATGTGTATACACAAACCTGACTTCCACTGGAAAAAAGAGACTTATCACCATACTGTAAGGGATGTGACCTACTGAATTTATGTTTTAAAACATCGTATAATCATAGAGTGTGTTCAAATAACTCACAAACTACCTAAGAATTGTATGTTATCTTACACAATCAAGGATGGAAAAATTATTTTAAGACTTCTTAAAATAAAATTACATCCCATTCCAGAATATCAAATGAAAAATTTCTATTTAAAAACTAAATAGATTTTAATAAAAAACATACCTTTTATAAATATAAAACCTTTGGGTTTCTATCAAAATTATTAATCCATTTTCAAAATTTTGAAATCAATTCAAAACCAATTCAATAAATTTTGAAATTCATTTCCACAATTAAATTCAACAATTTAATTGAAATATATTCCATCAAATTTACAATTTAACTTAAACAATTTAAATAAATCGAGTTCAACATACTCTCCCCAATTCAATTGAATTTGGGGTTTTCCTAACTATCATGCCAAAACCATGTCAAATATCCCAATTCAATGGAATTGGGGATTATCAAATCAATTGAAATAAATATTTAGCAATTGAATTTAAATCAACAAATTAAATAAATCAAGTAATTGAAGGTTAATTAATTTTTCCAAAAAGAACAGAATCACCTACCATTTTTCTAAAAACCAACACTCACAATGAAACCCATCAACAATAAAGATGGTGTATAAGTCATTAAAAATTGACCTATAAATGATATCCAACTATTTGGATCATATATCTATAAATTTAAAGATGATCCATTGAAATGCCAAGGATAAGAAAGAGAGAAAGATGAAGAATGGAGAGAATGATTACCCGGGAATCCACACCCGAAATACAACAATGATGGAACACTAAAAAAAGAAATCAAAAAGGGTTGGAAGGATCCCAGTTCACATGTGGAAGGATTTGGTTTGAGATAAATGAAACTGGAGAGGAAGGGGAAAGAGGATCTCAGTAGTGTTTCCCATTTAGAAACTGTAGTCTGGGTATTACATGACGTGTAACCCCTTTATAATTCGTAAAATAATTAGTTTTTGTAACCACTGAAAAATGTGTCACATGAAATTAAAATCTGATCATTAATTAACTCATGATTTGTAATGACTCATCACTTCATGTATTTTTCATGGTTTGAACCTTTCACGATATGCACCCAGTGACCATTACAAGTCATGTAACCTAGTTACATGTCATGTAACACTCTGACAATATGCAAAAAATGTTGGTTAAAGATGAGATTCCAAAAAATATCTTACTTCCCCATTATAGGCATCCTCTTAATTTATTCTCAATCCTACCCAGTAAAAAAAGGAAAAACCATGACAAGGTTAAAGTCATACCAGTAAAATTGGTAATGGGATATTACAACCTCCCCATCATAAAAACCTTCTATCCTTAGAAAGCCTATGAAAAATATTTCATGCTAAAAGATGATGAAACATCTCTCTCATTAGTGCATCACACTCCCTAATTTTATATTTACTTGAACAATGCTATTATAGAACAATTATGAAAGGTATAGTCCTCCCATGAAGTAACTTGCTCTCAATATCGACTATCCTAACTATAAGCTCATCCAACGATAAATCAGGTTCAAACTCAGGATCAAACAAGTTCAGAATGAGATATGGATTAACAAGATAATTTTGAAACTACAATACATGGAATACATTGTGTTTTGACGTCATTTTTGGTGGAAGTTCTAAATGGTGTGCAAATTTTCCCACCTTCTCAACAACCACTAAAGTTCCCACAAAATGAAGATAATTTTTTCCTTTCTTCCCATGCCATCGATGTCCTAACCAGGGAAAATATTTTAAGAACACTTGGTAACCAATTTATAATTCCAATGTTCTATAGAAAAAATCAACATAATTCTTATATCAACTATGTACCATCAATATTATCTGAAGAATTAACTGAATCATTGATGTCATCTCATGAACCAAACTAGGTCCAACCAAGTAGTTTTCACTAATCTACATAGATCTATATGTTTGGCCATCCAAATGCACATTGTAGGCCATACTCAAATAGACCTAAGATCCTAGTTCCTCTTGAAGGCCTCTCCCAAAGTGAGAAGTTAACCAAGGATCCCTCTTAGAGACTATAGATGATGGGGCTATGTGCAAACGAACAATGTCTTCAACATAGATATTTCGAAACTCCTCAACTATGGATGTATCATAAATGGGTATGAAGTGAGATGACTTGGTAATCTTGTAAATCACATCCCATATAGAATTATTATTTCACTGGGAATTAGGTAACCCAATCATAAATTACATATATATTTCATCACACTTCCATGTAGCTACTAGATGTTGCTGAAGTAAACCCGATGGTTTTTGATGCTCTACCTTAACCTGTTGGCATGTATAATAGTAGAAAAAACTCAACAATGACCCTTATAATGCCTAGAAACTAGAACTATTGCCACATATCATATAGCATCATAGTGGTTCCTAGGTGTACCGACCATTGGGAATTATTAAAATCCCCATAATATACTTTCTTGTTGCTAAGAGAACAACGAAGCGACCCCGATATCATAGAAAACATCCTTTGGAGAATGAGCACTGGGAAAATATTTCCCCACCATAAAGATATTATCTAATACTACGGAATTCATCTTCATGATATTGATCTTGAAAAATAATTTTGTAAAGATAGGAAGTCAATTGAACATTGTCTAAATAGACTTCATCCCCTTTCTTCAGAACTGTAATATGAAAATGTGAAAAGAGAGCCACCAAATCCCATTATTCCAAATATTCTTTCACATCTTGGATTGGATGTTTCTTGCTTAATGAATCTACAATGACATTCCCTTTCCCCGAGGTATAGGTGATGTCAAAGTCAAACGATTTCCGGAACTCCACCCAACTCCACTAGAGAAGGTTAAATTATTTTTGAGAGAATATATTACTCAAGATTTTGTGGCCTGAATAAAAAATAAATATTTCTCTGAAAATGTATTGTAACCAAATTTTATGTGGGTGAATCACATCTACAAGTTCATGGTCATGGGTAGGATAGTTCTTCTTTGGTGGCCTAAGATAATGAGATCCATAAGAAACTACTTTATCACCCTACACAAGAACGCAGCCCAAGGATGAACCCAATGAATCATAGATGACCACATAGCCCCACCGAACCTCTGATAGATTCAATACCAACACATTTTTCAAAATATGTTTTATCTCAACAAAAGAACTATGAAATTTATCATCCAAGAAAACTTCACCCCCTTCCGAGTTAGAGATGTCATCAGAGAATCCAACTTCGAAGAGTCCTTCATGAACTAGCTATAATACCTGTATACGTCCAAAATGATTTAAATATTGAAGGAATTATGTGGTTTATTCCAATCCATAAAATCCTTCAACTTCTCAGAATCAAATGATATACCATATTTAGACACCACGTGTCCTAATAATTTCACTTCCCAGATCTAGAAACCACACTCTGAAAACTTGGCATAAAGTTAGTGATTTCCCTATAGACTTAGAAATGTTCTCATATGATTCATATGATCCTCTTTGGACATATATTAAATGAGGACGTCATCCATATAGACTACAAAAAAGGTATCTAGATACTCATGGAAAATCTTTCTCATTAAATTCATGTAAACTGTAGGAGCATTTGCTAGATGAAAGGGAATAATAATGTTCTATTAATAGTTTTACCTACTCTGAAAGGTGATTTTATGAATATAAGACTCTTTAAAATCAAATGATGGTAACCAGATCAAATTTTTATCTTTGAATACCACTTCTCTCCCTTTAACTGATCAATGAAACCATCAATCTTGGGAAAAAATACTTGTTCTTTATTGTAACTCGATTGATATTTTAGTAATCAACACATTAGAGAAGAGAACCATAACCCTTCTAAGTGAATAAAACTAGCATTGCCTATAAAGACCCAGCCTTAAACCTTACTTAATCATGAATTAACCGAATAATTCACATATAGGATCTCTTCAGGTTTAGAGTTTTAGAGAATTAGGACATAACAATTACATCTCAAAAGATTACATAGCAGAAACTTCTACTAAGATTCCATAAAATAAAAAAAGAAACTTGTCTAGTTCAATGTTTTAGATAGAATGTCTTTCCTTGATCCCATCCTTGACCCTATTCATCTTTAAGTCCTGTGGAAAACATTTCAAAAACTTGGGATGAGCATAAAAATCCCAGTAAAGGATACACAAAGAAGGAAAACAGTTAGTTTTTCAAAACAACAAGTAAACCATGAATACATTACCAAAGTAATACTTTTCACCTTTATGAAGTAGTAAAAACTATTCACTGAATAAACGACCATTACTTACCCTTTTTAACCAAAATATTACCATAAAACCCATATAAAGAACACATGACATAAAAAAGGTAACTTGGGACATAAACATACTTAAATGGAATAACCATATGGTCGACTTCCACACATACTTAATGGAAGAGCCATACGACCGACTTCCATACCCAATGAATTGGAGGTTATAATGTAACCACCCATCCTGGTATTCACGGCACCACCCGTCATATGGTTTATCACATAACCACCCTTCAAATGTCCAAGTACCATTATAAAATCATAATACATAAAACAAATATAATGGAAAGAAAACATTTCCACACTTTGATCACAATATATCACATAAATATATTGACATAACAACTCCATTATAAAAACCATTTTCAATACCAAAATACATAAAAGATTATATGGTATTTAATTCATTTTAAAAACATTACGGCTTATTGAGGAATCCAAAGACCAAATAATACTCACGGCGGCAGAAAAGGTCGTTGTCACCGCGTACGTTAAAAGAAACATTCGTTTTTGTCGTTTAGTAAAAAACTTCATAGAAAAAGATTCCTTTTGTATTAAAGTAAAAGTCAAAGGGGTTTATACACCGTATAAAAGAACAAAATATGCCTCAATGAAAGGAGATTGAGACGAAGTCCCTTACCTTGGGTCCGACTTGACTCGATCATTCATTAACGTCCTGAATATTAAACTTGAGTTAATTTATACTTTCTTAAGAACCTTTTTCAAGTTCATTATTCCTTTTATATCACTTATTTCCATGTTATAAACATTATGTAATCATTTAAGTTAATAATTTTTGTTTTGTCGATATTTGGTCCTTAAGTCGAAAGTGGACTTCTTACAATTACATGTTGTTCGTGTGGTAAAAGGTTCATTATATCCAGAATGATATTCATGATTTGGATATCATATATATCATATATATCCATAATATACATGTATTTATAATATTACATAATCATTTAGATGAAAAAAATTAAATGCACCGTTCATGGAGACGGTAAGCCGTACGTACGCATGAACGCTACATTCATTTCTATGTCATATTAATGAAATTAAATCTAAATGAGAGATATCTATATTTTAATTCAAGAATTATATTAATCATTTATATTTAATATAAATCATATATATCCATTATATATATGTACTTATAATAGTACATTACATTTGGGGATAAGAAATGAAATGCACCGTTCAGGAAGACGATAAGCTGTACGTACGCATGAACGCTACTTTAATTTATATCTCATACTTTAATGGAAAGAAATAATAATTATATAAAGGTATATTATAATTCCAGTATAAAATCATATATAATAACTTTAACTCCTTCATTTATACGTCCCACATATGGCATTAACGAATCAAATCACTTTGAGGGGGCGATAGTCCGCACTTCCTAAAATGAAGATATCGCGTTTACCCATAATGGAAACCATAAAGGTATGCCATAAATGAAAAATACAGAAGCTTAAGTAGAACATAAAAATATTATATATCATATATAAATATAGTGACATCTTAATGGACACCATTGAAGGTGTTATATGAGTGTTGAACAATCATCGTTTCGTGAGGCAGAAATTCACCATCCACAGAAACTGTATGTTCTTTAACCATTAGATGTAGGTGTGTGTAAGTGTAGCTCGAATACATATTATAACAACATCCAAGTATATTTAAGATACTGTATTTGTTACAAAATAAATGAATAAATAGAGTTCAGGGGGTTGGAGAAGAAAAATAAAACAAAAGAACACAAGTGAAGACATTACCTTGAAATCGGGTAACTCTCTTAGATTTGAGCTCAAAGGATTCCTTGGGAAGACTTCTTCCTAAATTGAGGCTTCTAGGAGTAAGATAGGGATTTGGAGAGACAAAATGGGCAGGGGTTGGCTGAGCCAAAGGATTGAGAGGTGTGGGTAAGGTGGTAGAGGTGGGGGCCTTTTATAAGAGGAGAGGAGGGGCACTCTTGTAAAGTTTTAAAAGGTTACTTTGTTATAAAATGATTTTCAGTTTTTAAAGCTCCCACAATTATATATTTAGAGTATAAGGTGATAAGGGTTCGAAATCCACCCATAAAATAGGTTTTTTACACGTGTAGGTCTTAGATTTTACATTATCGTTTCATTTTATTTAAATTGTTAAATAATGAGGTAATCGCTGCATCACCATGGTGTCATAAATAATTTAATTTAATCAATGTCTAAAAATTATAAAAAAATTTCATAATATAGGAAATCTTTTTATATTTCTAATTAATATTTATAGTCGAAATTACGACTTGTATAACCTCATTTAAAAATTGTTTTAGTAAAACAACTCATGTTTGTGACATTTTTATTTTAACATTAAATAAATGTTTTTAATGTCATTTTCCTACCAAAGTGGCTCCATGGGGTACCCAAGTTGACCCATGGATTTTATGGGTCGACCATGACACATCCAATAAGGTTAGGAAGTGTGTCAAGTTCAATTCATATTATTAAAATATTATTTTTACCTTAAACTACACTAATTACTTCTAATCGCGATTAAAAACTTAAAAGTTACTATTCACCAAAAAGAATAATTTAATCCCATTGAACAATATTTTACTTCTTAATGACAACCATGTATGTCGGATTTCTGAAATTCAAAACACAGAGGTGGTAAAATTTCATTTAAACGAAAAATCAGTTTTTATAAGTACCACTTAGTGGTTTCACTATTCATCATAAATTGATGTCTTTCAGAAAAATACCAAAACTTAACCCTAAGCTATATTTGATATTATGAATTCAAAAATGAAGTCTATTTTACAAAATTCAAAACATATAAGTTGCATTAATTAATTTAATAATTAATTCCCGCTGTTAGAGCAAATAGCGTATTTTTATGAAACAATAAGTATCAAAAGATTGACACTAGTTTAAGTCCGATTTCAAAGTGATATTAATTCCAACGAACACTATTGGATTAAATGGTAAAAATATATTCTAATTGAACCTTAAATCCAATTCAAAAGATAATATAATCATATAAATAAATTATATTAAAAAGAGGTTTTGAATTAAAATACAACATTTTTACTATTCATTAAAAATGAACTTTATCTGAAAAATAGCAAAAATTTACACAAAGTAAATTTTGATGTCCCGATTATAAAGATTAGTTTTATTTGGTCCAAAAGAATTTATAAGAGTGACCAAAACTATATTTAAAGGAGGTTCACCATGAAATGACGATAAATCGACCTTTAGTGAATATAAGAGTATATATGCCTAAAATTGAATTCTTTTCTTATTTTAAGCCTTTATCTTTTATTGGATAAATATAAAAACATTTAACAAACATATATAATCAGATTTTAGTTATTTCTATTCATTCCCACCAATACAATGGCTATGGGTTAACTACCATTTAAAATAATATTATTTTATTACTAGTGTGCAACGTAGGATTTCAAAGAAACTCGTTGTTGTGTATCGAGTACGCTATCGAACATAGAAACCCCTTTAAAGTAAAATTAATATTTAATTCGTAAATATTAATAAATATGAGAATTTTTTATTCTTTATTTACCTAGGATGTTATAACCTTCCCCCCTTTTGGGAATTGTGTCCTCGCAATTTTATTCACTTATCAAAATAAGTGGTGGTATTTATCCCTCATAGAATTTTTAGATTCCCACATTGCCTCTTCAACCATATGGTTTTTACACAAAACCTTTAACTGATGAATTACCTTATTTCGCAACACTTTCTCACTTCAGTCAAGAATCTGGACTGGTTGTTCTTCATAAGAGAGATTCTCTTCCAACTGAACTACCTCTAGGTTCAAAACATGAGATGGATCTGGCATATACTTTCTCAACATCGAAACATGAAAAAAAATTGTGTACCTGAGATAAACTCGAAGGTAAAGCCACTCGGTATGCAACTGATCCAACTTTATCCAAGATTTCATATGGTCTAATGAACCTTGGACTTAGCTTTCCTTTCTTACCAAATTGCATCACACTTTTCCACGTGGAAACTTTACGAAAAACATGATCACCTACCTCGAAAGATAGATCCTTCCTCCGGTTATCCGCATAACTTTTCTGTCTACTCTGAGCTGTTCTCATGTGTTTCTGAATCAACTGAACTTTTTCTGCCATCTCTTCTACAAATTCTAGTCCCATCAACTTCCTTTCACCCACTTCATCCCAAAAAGCTAGAGTTCGACACCGCTTCCCATATAATGCCTCAAGTGGAGCCATCCGTATACTAGAATAAAAACTGTTATTATATGAATATTCAACCAAAGAAAGATGTTGGTCCCAAATTCCCTGAAAATCCATCGAACAAGTACGTAGCATATCCTCGAAAGTCTGAATTGTTCGTTCTGACTGCCCATCTGATTGCGGATGAAAAGATGTACTAAAATTTAATTCAGTACCCATTGACTTTTGAAGGCCTTTCCAAAAGTTAGAAGTAAACCTGGAATCACGATCAGATACAATGGATAGGGGTACTCCATGTAACCTTACTATCTCTTTAAGATACAATCGAGAAAGTTGATCTAGATAGAAAGTTTCATGAATAGGAAGGAAATGAGAAGATTTAGTCAAGCGATCAACAATAAGCCAGATTGAATTATTACCTCGAGATGTCCTCAGTAATCCCACAACAAAGTCCATGGATACATTTTCCCATTTCCACTCTAGCACCGGTAAATGATGAAGCATCCCTTTCGGTAATTGACGATCTGCTTTAACCTGCTGACAAGTCAAACACTTTACAGTAAAATAAGCAATATCTCTTTTCATTCCATCCCACCAGTAATACTCCCGCAGATCTCTATACATCTCAGTACTACCAGGATGAACTGAAAACAGGGAACTATGAGCCTCACATAACAACTCATTATTCAATTGTGAATCATCAGGCACACATAATCTCTTCCCAAACCTCAAAACACATTTATTATCAATGTTCAATTCATGCAACTTACCCTTCTGAACCAGCTCTACCTTTTTCTGCAACTCACTGTCTTCCCTCTATGCTTGCTTAATTCTGTCTGATATGGATGATCTCACTGATACCTCAAACAAAACAGAATAACTTCCTGCACCAAATACATCTATGCCAAATTTCATCAAATCAAAAACCGAAGGATCTCATTCCAAACGTAGCATGGCTAATGAAGCATTACTTTTTCGATTCAAAGCATCGGCCACTTTATTTGCTTTTCCCGGATGGTAATGAATTGTGCAATCATAATACATGATTAATTCAGGCCATCTCCTCTGTCTCATGTTCAATTATTTCTGAGTGAATATATACTTTAAACTTTTGTGATCAGTATATATTTCCCACTTTACTCTATACAAATTATTCCTTCAAATTTTTAGAGCAAAAACAACAGCAGCTAATTCTAATTCATGTGTAGGGTAATTTAGCTCATGAGTTTTCAACTGACATGAAGCATATGAAAATACCTAATAATTCTGCATAAGGACACAACCAAGTCCTTTCAATGAAGCATCACTGTAGAAAACAAACTCACCATTCTTGGAAGGAAGTGCCAAAACTGGAGCATTCACCAATATTCTTTTCAATTCCTGAAAAAAATCATCACATTCTTTTGTCCACATAAACTTAACACCCTTCCGATTTAGCTTTGTCATTGGACTAGATAACCGTGGAAAATTTTCAACAAAACTTCTGTAGTAACCTTCCAAACAAAGAAAATACAGATCTCGGTTACATTTTTGGGTCTTGGCCATTATTCAACAACTTTTGTTTTAGCAGGATCAACAGTTATGCCATTTTTTTGAAACAATGTGACCAAGGAAAGAAATTTGTTGTAACCAAAACTCACACTTGCTGAATTTTCCATACAGTTTATTTTCTTTGAAGGTTTTCAAGATAACCCTTAAATGACTTTCATGCTCCTCTTTACTTTTAGAAAACACCAAAATATCATCAATTAAAAGAACCAACATTTTTCACCTGAGTCAACTGAGCCATCACTGCAACAAACTGTTTAGTTCTGATTCTGACCATCTCAGGATACTGATTTGAAAGGTCATTTCCCTCTGTATGCCTTCCCAAAAAATCTGTTCTATTTCCTCTATGAAAAACCATTCTTATAACAGAAATATATTAGGCGAATCAACATGGTAATCTTGAAATGCTATATCATTTCAATCATACCATAAATTAATTTATAATTTAACAATTCTCTAACACTTAAAGTTGTCTAAACCGACCTATGATACCAACTATAAGGCCCCCAGCCTTAAACCTTACTTAATCATGAATTAAATGAATAATTCACATATAGTCTCTTTTCATGTTTAGAATTTTAGAGAATTAGGACATAACTATTACATCTCAAAAGATTACATAGCAAACACTTCTACTAAGTTTCCATAAAATAAAATAAAATAAACATGTCTAGTTCCATGTTTTAGATAGAATGTCTTTCCTTGATACCATCCTTGACCCTATTCATCTTTAAGTCATGTGGAAAACATTTCAAAAACTTGGGATGAGCATAAAAAGCTCAGTAAAGGATACACAAAAAGAAAAACTGTTAGTTTTTCAAAACAACAAGTAAACCATGAATAATTTAACAAAGTAATACTTTTCACCTTTATGAAGTAGTTAAAACCATTCACGGAATAAAAGACAATTACTTACCCTTTTGTAACCAAAATATTACCATAAAACCCATATAAAGAACACATGACATAAAAAGGTAACTTGGGACATAAACATACTTAAATGGAATAACCATACGGTCGACATCCACACATACTTAATGGAATAGCCATACAGCCAACTTCCATACCCAATGCATTGGAGGTTATAACGTAACCACCCGTCCTTGTATTCACGGCACCACCCGTCATATGGTTTATCACGTAAACACCTGTCAAATGTCCATGTACCATTATAAAATCATAAGACATAAAACAAATATAATGGAAAGAAAACATTTCCACACTTTGATCACAATATATCACATAAATATATTGACATAACAAATCCATTATAAAAACCATTTTCAATACCAAAATACATAAAATGTTATATGGTATTTATTTCATTTTAAAAACATTACGGCTTGTTGAGGAAGCCAAAGACCAAATAATACTCGCGGCGGCGGAAAAGGTCGTTTTCACCGCGTACGTTAAAAGAAACATTCCTTTTTGTCGTTTAGTAAAATGCTTCGTAGAAAAAGACTCCTTTTGTATTAAATTAAAAGTCAAAGGGGTTTATACACCATATAAAAGAACAAAATATGCCTCAATGAAAGGAGATTGAGACGAAGTCCCTTACCTCGGGTCCGACTTGACTCGATCGTTCTTTAACATCCTGAATAATAAACTTGAGTTAATTTATACTTTCTTAAGAACCATTTTCAAGTTCATTATTCCTTTTATATCACTTATTTCCATTTTATAAACATTATGTAATCATTTAAGTTAATAATGTTTGTTTTGTCGATATTTGGTCCTTAAGTCGAAAGTGGACTTCTCACAATTACATGTTGTTCGTGTGCTAAAAGGTTCATTATATCCAGAATGATATTCATGATTTGGATATCATATATATCATATATATCCATCATATACATGTATTTATAATATTACATAATCATTTAGAGGTAAGAAATGAAATGCACCATTCATGGAGACGGTAAGCCGTACGTACGCATGAACGCTATTTTCATTTCTATGTCATATTAATGAAATTAAAACTAAATGAGAGATATATATATTTTAATTCCAGAATTATATTAATCATTTAGATTTAACATACATCATATATATCCATTATATATATGTACTTATAATAGTACATTACATTTGGGGATAAGAAATGAAATGCACCGTTCAGGGAGACGGTAAGCCGTACGTACGCATGAACGCTACTTTCATTTCTATCTCATACTTTAATGGAAAGAAATAATAATTATACAAAGGTATATTATAAATCCAGTATAACATCATATATAATAACTTTAACTCCTTCCTTTATACGTCCCACATATGGAATTAACGAATCAAATCACTTTGAGGGGGTGGTAGTCCGCACTTCCTAAAATGAAGATATCGCGTTTACTAATAATGGAAACCATAAAGGTATGCCATAAATGAAAAATAAAGAACCTTAAGTAAATAATAAACATATTATATATCATATATAAATATAGTGACATCGTAATGGACACCTTTGAAGGTGTTATATGAGTGTTGAACAATCATCGTTTCGTGAGGCAGAAATTCGCCATCCACAGAAACAGTATGCTCTTTAAGCATTAGATATAGGTGTGTGTAAGTGTAGCTTGAATACATATTATAACAACATCCTAGTATATTTAAGATACTATAGTTGTTACAAAAGAAATGAATAAAAAGATTTTAGGGGGTTGGAGAAGCAAAATAAAACAAAAGAACACAAGTGAAGACATTCCCTTAAAATCAGGTAACTCTCTTAGATTTGAGCTCAGAGGCTTCCTTGGGAAGAATTCTGCCCAAAGTGAGGCTTCTAGGAGTAAGAGAGGGATTTGGAGAGGCCAAATGGGTAGGGTTTGGCCGTGCCAAAGTCTTGAGAGGTGTGGTTAAGGTGGTAGAGGTGGGGGCCTTTTATAAGAGAAGAGGATGGACACTCTTGGAAAGTTTTAAAAGGTTACTTTATTATAAAATGAGTTTCAGTTTTTAAAGCTCCCAAAATTATATATTTAGAAGATAAGGTGATAAGGGTTCTAAATCCACCCATACAATAGGTTTTTGACAAGTTTAGGTCTTAGATTTTACATTATCGTTTCATTTTATTTAAATCGTTAAATAATGAGGTAATCGCTGCATCATCATAGTGTCATAAATAATTTAATTTATTTAATGTCTAAAAATTATAAGAAAAATATCATGATGTAGGAAATGTTTTTAGATTTCTAATTAATATTTATAGTTGAAATTATGAATTGTATAACCCCATTTAAAATTTGTTTTAGTAAAACAACTCATGTTTGTGACATTTTTATTTTAACATTAAATAAAAAGTTTTTAATGTCATTTTCCTACCAAAGTGGCTCCATGGGGTCCCCAAGTTGACCCATGGATTGTCTGGGTCGTCCATGACACATCCAATAAGGGTAGGACATGTTTCAAGTTCATTTAATATTATTAAAACATTATTTTTACCTTAAACTACACTAATTACCTCTAATCGCGATTAAAAACATAAAAGTTACTATTCACCAAAAAAATATTTTAATCCCATTGAACCACATTTTACTTCTTAATGACAACCATGTTTGTCTGATTTCTGAAATTCAAAACACAGAGGTGGTAAAATTTCATTTAAACGGAAAAACAGTTTTTATAAGTACCACTTAGTGGTTTCACTAGTCATCATAAATTGAAGTTTTTCAGAAAAATACCAAAACTTCATCCAAAGCTATATTTGATATTCTGAATTCAAAAATGAAGTCTTTTTACAAAATTCAAAACATTTAAGTTTCATTAATTAATTTAATAATTAATTCCTGCTGTCAGAGCAAATAGCGTGTTTTTATGAAACAATAAGTATCAAAAGATTGACACTAGTTTATGTCCGATTTCAAAGTGAAATTAATTCCAATGACCACTATTGGATTAAATGGTAAAAATATATTCTAATTTCACTTTAAAACCAATTCAAAAGATTATCTAATCATATAAATAAATTATATTAAAAAGAGGTTTTGAATTAAAATACAACATTTTCACTATTCATTAAAAAAATGAACTTTATCGAAAAAATACTAAAAATTTACACAAAGAAAATTTTGATTTCCCGATTATAAATAATAGTTTTACTTGGTCCAAAAGAATTTATAAGAGTGACCAAAACTATATTTAAAGGAGGTTCTCCATGAAAAGGCGATAAGTCGACCTTTAGTGAATATAAGAGTATCTATGCCTAAAATTGAATTCTTTTCTTATTTTAAGCTTTTATCTTTTATTGGATAAATATAAAAACATTTAACAAACATATATAATAATATTTTAGTTATTTCTAATCATTCTCACCAATACAATAGCTACGAGTTAACTACCATTTAAAATAATATTATTTTATTACTAGTGTGCAATGTAAGATTTCAAAGAAACAAGTTGCTGCGTATCAGGTATGCTATCGAACATAGAAACCCCTTTAAAGTAAAATTAATATTTAATTCGTAAATATTAATAAATATGAGAATGTTTTATTATTTATTTACCTAGGATGTTACATCCTTCCCCCCTTTTGGGAATTGCGTCCTCGCAATTTTATTCACTTATCAAAATAAGTGGGGGTATTTATCCCTCATAACATTTTCAGATTCCCACGTTGCCTCTTCAACCATATGGTTTTCCCACAAAAACTTTACCTGATGAATTATCTTATTTCGCAACATTTGATCTCTTCAGTCAAGAATCTGGATTGGTTGTTCTTCATAAGAGAGATTCTCTTCCAACTGAACTACCTCTGGGCTCAAAACATGAGATGGATCTGGCATATACTTTCTCAACATCGAAACATGAAAAACATTGTGTACCTGAGATAAATATGGAGGTAAAGTAACTCGGTATGAAATTGATCCAACTCTCTCCAAGATTTCATATGGTCCAATGAACCTTGGACTCGGCTTTCCTTTCTTACCAAATCACATCACACTTTTCCACGGGGAAACTTTGAGAAAAACATGATCACCTACCTCGAAAGAAAGATCCTTCTTCTGGTTATCTGCATAACATTTTTGTCTGCTCAAAGCTGTTCTCATGTGTTTCTGAATCAACTGAACTTTTTCTGCCATCTCTTCTACCAATTCTGGTCCCATCAGCTTCCTTTCACCCACTTGATCCCAAAGAGCTGGAGTTCGACACCGCTTCCCATATAATGCCTCAAACAGAGTCATCTGTATACTGGAATAAAAACTGTTATTACCTGAAAATTCAACCAAAGAAAGTTGTTGGTCCCAAATTCCCTAATAATCCATCGAACAAGCACGTAGCATATCCTCCAACGTCTGAATTGTTCGTTCTGACTACCCATCTGATTGCGGATGAAAAGCTGTACTAAAATTTAATTCAGCACCCAACGAATTTCAAAGGCCTTTCCAAAAGTTAGAAGTAAACATGGGATCACAATCAGATACAATGGATAGGGGAACTCCATGAAACCTTACTATCTCTTTAAGATACAATCGAGAAAGTTTATCTAGAGAGAAAGTATCTCGAATAGGAAGGAAATGAGCAGATTTAGTCAAGCGATCAACAATAACCCAGATTGCATTATTACCTCGAGATGTCCTCGGTAATCCCACAACAAAGTCCATGGATACATTTTCCCATTTCCACTCTGGCACCGGTAAATGCTGAAGCATCCCTTTCGGTAATTTCCACTCTACTTTAACCTGCTGACAAGTCAAACACTTTATAGTAAAATCAACAATATCTCTTTTCATTTCATCCCACCAGTAATACTCCCACAGATATCTGTACATCTTAGTACTGCCAGGATGAACTAAAAACGGGGAACTATGAGCCTCACATAACAACTCATTCTTCAACTATGAATCATCAGGCACACATAATCTCTTCCCAAACCTCAAAACACAGTCATTATCAATGTTGAATTCATGCAACTTACCCTTCTAAACTAGCTCTACCTTTTTCTACAACTCACTGTCTTCCCTCTGTGCTTGCTTAATTCTGTCTGATTGGGATGATCTCACTGATACCTGAAACAAAACAGAAGAACTTCCTGCACCAACAAATTCTATGCCAAATTTCATCAAATCAAAAACCAAAGGATCTCGTTCCAAAGGTATCATGGTTAATGAAGCTTTACTTTTTCGACTCAAAGCATCAGCCACTTTATTTTCTTTCCCCAGATGGTAATGAATTGTACAATCATAATCCTTGATTAATTCCAGCCATCTCCTATGTCTCATGTTCAATTCGTTCTGAGTGAATATATACTTTAAACTTTTGTGATCAGTATATATTTCCCACTTTACTCCATAAAAATGTTGCCTCCAAATTTTTAGAGCAAAAACAACAGCAGCTAATTCAAAGTCGTGTGTAGGGTAATTTACCTCATGAGTTTTCAACTGACGTGAAGCATATGCAATTACCTAATAATTCTACATAAAGACACATCCAAGTCCTTTCAATGAAGCATCACTGTATAAAAACAACTCACCATTCTTGGAAGGAAGTGCCAAAACTAGAGCATTCACCAATATTCTTTTCAATTCTTGAAAACAATCATCACATTCTTTTGTCCATATAAACTTAACACCCTTCTGAGTTAGCTTAGTCATTGGACTAGATAACCGTGAAAACTTTTCAACAAACCATCTGTAGTAACCTTCCAAACAACGAAAACTACGGATCTTGGTTACATTTGTGGGTCTTGGCCATTCTTCAACAACTTTTGTTTTAGCCGTATCAACATTTATGTCATTTTTTTGAAACAATGTGACCAAGGAAATAAATTTTTTGTAACCAAAACTCAAACTTTCTGAATTTTCCATACAGTTTCTTTTCTTTTATGTTTTGCAATATAACCCTTAAATGACTTTCATGCTCCTCTTTACTTTTAGAAAACACCAAAATATCATCAATAAAAACAACCAACATTTTTCACCTGAGTCAACTGAGCCATCACTGCAACAAACTGTTTACTTCTGAACCATCTCAGGATACTGAATTTAATGTTCATTTCCCTCTGTATGCCTTCCCAAAAAATCTATTCTATTTCCTCTATGAAAAACAATTCTTATCACAGAAATATCTTAGGTGAAGAAACATGGTAATCTTGAAATGCTATATCATTTCAATCATACCATAAATTAATTTATAATTTAACAATTTTCTAACTCCTAACGTTGTCTAAACCGACCTCTTATACCAAATATAAGGCCATGACCTTAAACGTTAAATAATCATGAATTAAATAAATAATTCACAGATAGGATCTTTTCAGGTTTAGAGTTTTAGAGAATTAGGACATAACTATTACATCTCAAAAGATTACATAGAAGAATCTTCTACTAAGTTTCCATAAAATAAAATAAAATAAACATGTCTAGTTCCATGTTTTAGATAGAATGTCTTTCCTTGATCCCATCCTTGTCCCTATTCATCTTTAAGTCCTGTGGAAAACATTTCAAAAACATGGGATGAGCATAAAAATCCCAGTAAAGGATACACAGAGAAGAAAAACTTTTAGTTTTTCAAAACAAAAAGTAAACCATGAATACTTTACCAAAGTAATACTTTTCACCTTTATGAAATAGTAAAAACTATTCACTGAATAAAAGACCATTACTTACCCTTTTGTAACCAAAATATTATCATAAAACCCATATAAAGAACAAATAACATAAAAAGGTAACTTGGGACATAAACATACTTAAATGGAATAACCATACGGTCGACTTCCACACATACTTAATGGAAAAGACATACAGCTGACTTACATACCCAATGCATTGGAGGTTATAACGTAACCACCCGTCCTGGTATTCAAGGCACCACCCGTCATATGGCTTATCACGTAACCACCCATCAAATGTCCAAGTACCATTATAAAATCATAAGACATAAAACAAATATAATGGAAAGAAAACATTTCCACACATTGATCACAATATATCACATATATATATTGACATAAAAAATCCATTATAAAAACCATTTTCAATACAAAAATACATAAAAGAGTATATGGTATTTATTTCATTTTAAAAACATTATGGCTTGTTGAGGAAGCCAAAGACCAAATAATACTCGCGGCGGCGGAAAAGGTCGTTGTCACCGCGTACGTTAAAAGAAACATTCCTTTTTGTCGTTTAGTAAAACGCTTTGTAGAAAAAGATTCCTTTTGTATTAAAGTAAAAGTTAAAGGGGTTTATACACCATATAAAAGAACAAAATATGCCTCAATGAAAGGAGATTGAGACGAAGTCCCTTACCTCGGGTCCGACTTGACTCGATCGTTCTTTAACATCCTGAATAATAAACTTGAGTTAATTTATACCTGATTAAGAACCTTTTCATGTTCATTATTCCTTTTATATAAATTATTTCCATGTTATAAACATTATTTAATCATTTAAGTTAATAATTATTGTTTTGTCGATATTTGGTCCTTAAGTCGAAAGTGCACTTCTTACAATTACATGTTGTTCGTGTGGTAAAAGGTTCATTTTATCCAGAATGATATTCATAATTTGGATATCATATATATCATATATATCCAGAATATACATGTATTTATAATATTTTATAACCATTTAGAGGTAAGAAATGAAATGCACCGTTCATGGAGACGGTAAGCCGTACGTACGCATGAACGCTACATTCATTTCAATGTCATATTAATCAAATTAAAACTAAATGAGAGATATGTATATTTTAATTCCAGGATTATATTTATCATTTAGATTTAACATAAATCATATATATCCATTATATATATATGTACTTATAATAGTACATTACATTTGGGGATAAGAAATGAAATGCACCGTTCAGGGAGACGGTAAGCCGTACGTACACATGAACGCTACTTTCATTTCTATCTCATACTTTAATGGAAAGAAATTATAATTATATAAAGGTATATTATAATTCCATTATAACATCATATATAATAACTTTAACTCCTTCCTTTTTACGTCCCACATATTCCATTAATGAATCAAATCACTTTGAGGGGGCGGTAGTCCGCACTTCATAAAATGAACATATCACGTTTACCCATAATAGAAACCATACAGTTATACCATAAATGAAAAATAAAAAAGCTTAATTAAAACATAGACATATTATATATCATATATAAATATAGTGACATCTCAATGGCCACCTTTGAAGGTGTTATATGAGTGTTAAACAATCATCGTTTCGTGAGGCATAAATTCATCCTCCACAGAAACAGTACGTTCTTTAAACATTAGATGTAAGTGTGTGTATGTGTAGCTAGAATACATCTTATAAAAACATCTTAGTATATTTAAGATACTGTATTTGTTAAAAAATAAATGAATTAAAAGATTTTAGGGGGTTGGAGAAGCAAAATAAAACAAAAGAACACAAGTGAAGACATTACCT
This sequence comes from Viscum album, assembly GCA_963277665.1. Lineage (NCBI taxonomy): Eukaryota > Viridiplantae > Streptophyta > Magnoliopsida > Santalales > Viscaceae > Viscum > Viscum album. The sequence continues at coordinate 1,841,040,731 of OY728125.1, forward strand.
TAAAATCGGGTAACTCTCTTAGATTTGAGCTCAAAGGCAACCTTGGGAAGACTTCTGCCCAAAGTTAGGCTTCTAGGAGTAAGAGAGGGATGTGGAGAGACAAAATGGGTAGGTGTTGGCCGAGCCAAAGGCTTGAGAGGTGTGGGTATGGTGGTAGAGGTGGGGGCCTTTTATAAGAGGAGAGGAGGGGCACTCTTGGAATGTTTTAAAAGGTTACTTTATTATAAAATGAGTTTCGATTTTTAAAGCTCCCAAAATTATATATTTAGAGGATAACGTGATAAGGGTTCGAAATCCACCCATCCAATAGGTTTTTTACAAGTGTAGGTCTTAGATTTTACATTATCGTTTCATTTTATTTAAATCGTTAAATAATGAGGTAATCGCTGCATCATCATGGTGTCATAAATAATTTAATTTATTTAATGTCTAAAAATTATAAGAAAAATATCATGATGTAGGAAATGTTTTTAGATTTCTAATTAATATTTATAGTTGAAATTATGACTTGTATAACCCCATTTAAAATTTGTTTTAGTAAAACAACTCATGTTTGTGACATTTTTATTTTAACATTAAATAAAAAGTTTTTAATGTCATTTTCCTACCAAAGTGGCTCCATGGGGTCCCCAAGTTGACCCATGGATTTTCTTGGTCGGCCATGAAACATACAATAAGGGTAGTACATGTTTCAAGTTCATTTCTTATTATTAAAATATTATTTTTACCTTAAACTATACTAATTACCTTTAATCGCGATTAAAAACATAAAAGTTACTATTCACTAAAAAAAATTTTAATCCCATTGAACTAAATTTTACTTTTTAATGACAACCATGTATGTCGGATTTTTGAAATTCAAAACACAGAGGTGGTAAAATTTCATTTAAACGGAAAATCAGTTTTTATAAGTTCCACTTAGTGGTTTCACTATTCATTATAAATTGATGTTTTTCAGAAAAATACCAAAACTTCACCCTAAGCTATATTTGATTTTTCGAATTCAAAAATGAAGTCTATCTTACAAAATTCAAAACATATAAGTTGAATTAATTAATTTAATAATTAATTCCTGCTGTCAAAGAAAATATCGTGTTTTTATGAAATAATAAGTATCAAAAGATTGACACTAGTTTAAGTCTGATTTCAAAGTGAAATTAATTCCAACAACCACTATAGGATTAAATTGTAAAACTATATTCTAATTTAACTTTAAAACCAATTCAAAAGATAATATAATCATATAAATAAATTATATTAAAAAGTGGTTTTGAATTAAAATACAACATTTTTCCCTATTCATTAAAAAAATGAACTTTATCTGAAAAATACCAAAAATTAACACAAAGTAAATTTTCATGTCCCGATTATAAAGAATAGTTTTATTTGGTACAAAAGAATTTATAAGAGTAACCAAAATTATATTTAAAGGAGGTTCTCCATGAAAAGCCAATAAGTCGACCTTTAGTGAATATAAGAGTATCTATGCCTAAAATTGAATTCTTTTATTATTTTACGCCTTTATCTTTTATTGGATAAATATAAAAACATTTAACAAACATATATAATTATATTTTAGTTATTTCTATTCATTCCCGCCAATACAACGGCTACGGGTTAACTACTATTTGAAAAAATATTAATTTATTACTAGTGTGCAATGTAAGATTTCAAAGAAACTCGTTGTTGCGTATCAGGTACGCTATCGAACATAAAACCCCCTTTAAAGTAAAATTAATTTTTAATTCGTAAATACTAATAAATATGAGAATGTTTTATTCTTTATTTACCTGGGATATTACAATACCCAAGGTGGAACACCTGGTCATATAAATCATTTAGTCAGAAGATCATACAACAAGGATATCAGATCTTTCATTTTTCTGGAGCCATACGATAAGAAGTAATAGAAACTGGTTGAGTACTAGGAATTAATTCAATGGAAAACATGACCTTTATTACCAGAGGAAACCCAGAGAAATCAAAATGAAATACATTGGGGAACTCAATGATAATTACATGGTGTTTTCTGATAAATTATTCATGCTCCATATCAAAAGAAAACACTGATATTACCTTTCCAAACTCTAGATAAGGAGGTATATCCCTCTACGTCCTTGGGTACCATTCTTATTGAAATAAAATATACACACCACTGAGTGTAGTAAGGTAGACCATTGAAGATAAAAATCAATTCATACTTTATTATAAATGATCCAATCCATTCCAAAAAATGACATCGAGATGTTTCATGTCATGGAAAAAAATCCCAAGCCAGCTCGACATCTCATAGAGAGAAGACACGGGAAGGAATGCAGAGCTTCTGCTCTATCATCATACTAATGGGTGTATTAATATCTATTTAACAAGATAAAATATCCATTGGAATATTCTTTAGATTAAAAATACATGTGGAAATAAATTAATGATATTCACCGGTATAACAACACTGCTTTTTTATTACACACTTAAACATGATTTATTACACAAAACCTTCACTTGATATTACATAGAATATCGAAAGGCCTAGTGTATTTGGGGATTAGGAACATTATAAAACGACTTAAAACATCAAACACAACATCTTTATTGAAAACTTCTTTTATATGAACACCACATTCCCTCGTACTTAGCATTGCATGGGATAACCTGAGGACATACATGTGATAAGGGTGAGGTATAAAGCCTAGTAAGGGAGTAAACAAGGCATAACAGGAATAATACAATACATGTTAGGCAATAGGAATATCAGTTGAGAATAAAATAAACATTAACATAAAGGCTTGATAAATCATGATTTTCATATCATGGAAATTTGGCAACAACACTTAACTTGATATTAGCATGAGCCAAGGCTCATTGCTCATAGAGCCTGAGTAAACCATCATTGCACTTGAAATAGCATGTTTAAATACTCATTTCACTGGAATTATCATGCATAAACCCTCATTACACTTGATGTATCATGATAATAATCTTTACCCAATGCATTGGAGTGCTATCAGGGCACACCCTTCTTAAACATTTCATTTCTTGCATAAGTGTGCCACATGGATCATACAACATGGAATCATTAAATATCATCATTTATTCCACGATAAAGGAATGTAGAATTAAAACATGAAACTCTATAATAATGTAAATTTTTCTAAAGGTGAATACCCTTGATAGAGAAATGGGCATAGTATTCATGACACAACGACTTTGGCTTTGGAAAATCGTAGCATAATTTCAGCAGCATAAAAACGTAACATAAAAATTCATAAAAATGGTTGAAGAGAGAGAAAGGGGTTTATCTTCATATGTACATTAAATGGATAGTAAGTGGTTCATATGGATACATGTACGAACATAAGTAATGTAATTTTAGATTCATGATAGAAAAGAATTTCTTGAATATAAATGAGGAGAGAGAAATTCCTTATAGAATTTTGGCATAGTAACAGGTGTGCATTGGGAGGCATTAATGAGAGATAAAGGGGTATATAATCATTCAAACATAAAGGGGGAAGTATGGGGGATGTTATAAATCATAACCCCACATTTTTAAATAAAAATAAAAGGGCATAACAACATAATAAAATTTGGACAAAATGAGAAATGAAGAATTCCCTTATGGAATTTCGGTATGGTAACAGGTTTACATGGAAGGAATTAATGAGAGAGAAAGGGGTATATAATCATTAAAAAATAAATAGGAAAGTACATGGGAGGTGAAAAATCATAACCCAACAATTATAATTGAAAATAAAATGGAATAACAATATTAAAAAACAGGGATAAAATGAGAAAGGAAGGAATCCCTTATTTGGAAGTGTGATCCCAAAGGATTGGGAGGGGCTTGAGAGAGGCTTATTGAGAGCTTGGGGAACCTTGGGAGGATTCTAGAGAGAGTATCGAAGAGGTTGTTCAAGCTCATAAGGCTTTGAGTGATGAGTAAGTTGGATCTTCGGTGGGTTTATATACAAAAGGAGAGGGAATTCTTTATTATTTAGGTCTAGGTCACCACACATTAAACTAATCCAATCTAAAACCCAGCCCAGGGTTTTTCCCATCGTTTTTTCCAAAGGGGAGTGGAAAAAAATATTTTAACGGCAATTTCGGAACTTCTTAAAATAATAGGGTTATTTATGTGGAGGTGAGTCACACTCTCAAGGAAATTAATTTAAAAAGGTAAAATGTTTCACAAGTTTTGAAGGGTCCACTAAAGCATTGTAAAAAAAAACTAAGATAACATTATTTTAGTGGTAAAATATATATTGGATGAACAGAATGTTTATAGTAATTTATTACATCACTATTGGGTCATTATGATGTCATAAAACACATTATATATTTAAATGGTATTTAATTTTTACCAAAAAATTCGACAGCCTCAGAAAATAATGAAAAAATCACTATTGGATAATTTTTAAGTCATGATTACAAATACAATATTCGTTTTATCTAAATAATTTTTTAAATATTTGAATTTTTTACATTTAAAATAAAACCTACATTTATCGAAAATTCATGGGTTTTGACCAAAATAGCTTTCAAAGCTTAATAAAAATCACATTCATATTCATAAAAATTATATGATCATTTATATTATATAAAAAGTAATATAGTAATAATATTTAATTAAAATATTATTTAATTCAAAAATATATAAATTCATCAAAATATATATCTTAATTAACTAAAAATTCTATTTTTTCTTTAAAAACTATTTATAAAGTAACAATAACAAAAAAAAGTATATTCTCTATAAAAAAATAGTGATCATAATCATATGGTTAGGGTCTCATTACATAACCCCTTATGACACCCACATAAGACCGAAGGGTAAGGATTGTGATGGTGATAGACTCTTGGGGTGGCTCGGATAACATCGCTTGAGTGGTAATACCTATCAACTTACACTTCTCCCGTAGGCGATTCCATTCGAGCTTAATGTGTTGAAGCTCGGATTGGGTTAGTTCAAGATTGAATCCTATTGACGCCACCTCCTTTCTGAGCTTGGAAAGATGGTCTTCATATGGGGAAAGTCTACTGGATGAAGCCATCGCTTCCTTTTCCTTAGTAAATTGGATTTGTTAAAGCCCAATATTTATATTAATCATGTGATCATTGTTCAACAGCAATATTAGCAATGATAAAAATTCATAACGGTTTTTTTAAATCCAAAAACATAAAACCAAGGAAGTTCATATTTTATATATCCATTTTACATAATGATACATTTAATTAGATCAATTGGAATTTCCATTAATAAATTTTTTGGTCATTAAAATCCTCACCTCTTAAGAAATTTCTCCCTCAAAATTTCCTTTTCCCATACTAAAATAGATTCAGGTAACTCTGCTTCATCACTTCCTCCGATTCCCATGTTGCTTCTTCAAATTTTTGGTTTTTCCAAAACACCTTGATGAGGGGCTCTGTATTATTTCTTTGAAATTTTTCCCTAGGATCTAAGATCTCCACAGACTTCTCTTTACAAGAGAGGTCATTATCCAATGGAACCCCCTCGGGATTGAGTACATGTGATGGGTCAGGTATGTACTTTCTCAGGAGTGATACATGGAATACATCATGTACTTGAGATAGGTTCGTTGGGAGTGCTAGTCGATAGGCCACTACTCCAATGAGATCAAGGATCTCAAAAGGGCCAATGTACCTTAGACTAAGCTTTCCCTTCTTCCCAAATTTCATAACTCTCTTCCACTATGATTTGTAGAGGAATACCATGTTTACGACGTCAAACTCTTGGTCTCATCGACGATTATCAACATAGATATTTTTTCAACTCTGACCAGCTTTAATGTGTTTTTGGATGGTCTTAACCTTCTCCACCATTTCTTCAACCATTTCTGGACCTTGGAGTTTTCTCTCCCCAACTTCATCCCAACATGCTGGTGTTCTACACCTCTTCCCATACAGGGCCTCATAAGGATCCATTTGGATGCTTGAGTGGAAACTGTTATTGTATGAGAACTGAACTAGAAGAATATGTTGATCTCATCCTCCTTTGAAGTACATTGATCAAACTCTCAAAATGTCCTCAAGAGTTTGGATAGTCCGTTGAGATTGGCCATCAGTTTGAGGATGAAAACCCGTACTGAATTTCAGCTCAGTATACAAAGTATGTTAAAGACTCTTCCAAAACATAGAGGTGAATCTTGTATCTCGATTAGATATAATCGATAGTGGTACCCCATGAAACATTACCACGTCTCTGATGTATATATGTGTCAATTGATCCAATGTTAAATCCTCCCGAATAGAAATTAAGTGTGCAATCTTTGTAAGACTATCCACAACAACCCATATGGAATTGTTTCCTTTGGATGTATTCAGAAGTCTGGTGACAAAGTCCATGGTGATGTTCTCCCATTTCCATGTTGGTATGGGTAATGTTTGCACCATCCCCTTAGAAATCTTTCTCCCAGCCTTCACTTGCTGACATACGAGGCACTTTGATATATACTCAACAATCTCATTCTTCATGTTATCTCACCAATAATTCTCTTGGAAATATCGATACATCTTTTTTTTTCTAGGTGAATGGAGAAATTTTTATTATGTTCATCATAGAAAAATTCCTTCTTTAGATTTGGAATTTATGGAATACATAGTATTTTCTCAAATCTCTCAATTTCTTCTTCATTAACATTGACCTCTGAGGATTTCCCTTTTATGATAGTTACCACTTTCTTTTGAATTCCCACATCATCCTTTTGAGTAACCTCTAACCTTTCCCAAATAGACGGTTAAGAAATAATTTGGGAAAGGATTGATGATGTTCCCTTCTTTATGATTCCCATGTCCATCTTCATCAAATCTATGAAGATTGGATCCTTTTAAATTCTCATAAATGATAAAATTATTGGGTCATTTCTACGTAGGGAATCCACCACCTTGTTCACTTTCTCAGGGTGGTAATGGATTGAGAAGTCATAGTATTTGATCATCTCAAACCATCTTCATTGTCGCATGTTCAACTATTTCAGTGTGAATATATACCTGCGGCTTTTTTGGTCTATATATATTTCACACTTCTCCCCAAAGAGGTAATCATGACAAATTTTAAAGTGAAGATCACTGTAGCCAACTATAGGTCATACGTTGGATAGTTTTTATTATGAAATTTCAATTGCCTTGAAGTATAGGAAATGACTTTGTCATTTTTCATCAACACACAACCCATGCCCTTGGTCGAAGCATCACTGAATACCACAAAAGTTCCCCACTTGTGGGTAGTGTGAATATGAGTGCAGTGATAAGCCTCTTTTTCAACTCCTTGAATCTCTCATTGCATTCATCACTCTAAGAAAAATTTACTCCCTTCTGAGTTAGCTTGGTAAGAGGGTCTGACAATCGTGAGAAATTTCTCACAAATCGGTGATAATATCCAGATAACTGCAGGAAGATACAGATATTTGTTACCAATTATGGCCTTGTCTATCCCTCAATTGAAGCTTTCTTGAAGGGATCCATAGATATCCCATTGCTTGGGATGATATGACCCAAAAATGATACTTCCTTCAACCATAACTCACACTTTTTGTACATTTTATAGAGATTATCCTTTCGTAATGTCTCTAGTATAGTTCCTAAATTCTCCTGATGTTCTTCCTTGGTTTTGGAGTATATTAGAATATCAACTACAAAAAATACTAATTTGTTTTGAGGCAATCTTTAAAGACTCTATTCATCATGTCTATGAATATTTCTAGAGCATTAGTGAGTCCAAAAAGAATTACTATGAATTTATAGTGCCGATACCTTGTACGAAAAGCAGTCTTGGGAACATCCTCCTTCTTCACCCTTACTTGGTAATATCCCGACCACATATCTACCTTGGATAAGTATAGTGCTTCACGTAGCTGATCGAGCAAGTCATCAATTCAATGCAGAGGATACTTATTCTTTATCGTGATTTTTTTGAGCTCACAATAATCAATGAAAAGGAACATTGACCCATCCTTCTTCTTGATAAAGAGGACTAGAGGACCCCATGGTGAAGCACTTGGCTATATAAACCCTTAATCCAGATTCTCCTATATTTGTTTCTTCATATCCTCAAGCTCCATAATAGCCATTCTATATGGAGTCTTGGATATTGGTAATGCCCCAGGTATAAGGTCAATTGTGAATTCGACATCTCTTCTAGGAGGAAGATTAGGCAATTCCTCGGGAAATACTTCAATGAATTCCCTCACAATAGGCATGCCTTCAAGGATGGTTACTTCCTTAGACTCAATCATCTAAGCCAGATACACATTATCATAGGGCAGAAATATCTACGCTTGAGATGATGATGCTAAAGAAAATTCATCTTCCTCATTGCACTTACATAGAATCGACGGTCTATAATCCATATGGAGAGTGATTTCCCACTCACAGAAATTTATGTTTTCTCTATATAAGGAATTCCAATCTAGGCTAATAATTTCATAAAAGTACACCAGAGGGAGTCAGACGAGGTTTGACAGGAATTTCACTCCACAAATTATAATGGGGAGGAGTTATATTCATGGGATGAAATGGTTGAGCCATTTTTGGTACTCACCGACATCATTACTTCCATGATTTGTGGTGGTGTTGGTATTGTTCAACTAAATTTTCAAGATATAAAATAATGTGTAGAAATAGAATAAAAAATTATGTTGTCTATTCTTGAATGAATAACTAGTGTACCTATCACCACTTCATTGTCGGGGATCACTTCGGTGGAAGTGATGGAAAAATCTTGCCCTTGCTGCCTTGGAGGTTGTGGGTTTCCCCCAAAAGCCCTTGGCTCATGGAACTAATATGGAAGGTGCCCTGGTTCTTTGGATTTGAATAAATGAACAACGCGTTGAAAGTCGAACAGAGCGTTCCTCTCCTCTATCACAGCCACAGGTTTTTCTTGTCAGTAGTTAACAGCTAGGTGCCCTTCTCTACCACACCTAAAGCATTTCCTCATCCCCTTCAGGAAATTTTTAGTGTGCTTATTTCTGCACCTTTAGCAAGTGGGGTGATCAGTCTTCATAGAACCATTGGATTTACCCATATGACCACTAGAATTGAAGTCCACCTTATTCTTCTTATCCCCTTGATACCCTTGAGATTCTCTGATCTACATTTTGACCTTGAGGGTACATCAGACAATTTTCTTATTTCTATCGAAATCAAGGATCAACAGGGCTTTCCGTAGACAAGGTTTTATACCACCAGAGAAGAGTTCAACCTTACATTTGGGGATAATGACAAAGCTGAAGGAGTATCGTGCAAGACTTGTGATGTTTTCCTCAAACGATCTGATGGATTCATCATCTTTTTTCTTGAGGGAAAGGAATTCCCTTTCCATCCTAAGTTGGAGGGTGTGTGGAAAATATTTATCAAATTTTTTTTTCTAGAAATCCTTCTATTCTAATGGCTAGATCTCCTCCCATGGATTTGTATTTTTGATCAATATCCACCATTTAGAAGCTTCACTCTCCATATGATAAGCAGCTAGAGGAACCTTCTCTTGTTCGGAACATTGGATGATGGAGAAGATATTTTCGATGGATTTGATCCATTGTTCGACAATTGAGGGATCAAATGATCTATTAAAAGCTATAGGCCATTTTCTCATGAAGATGTCAATTGTGACTTTTTCTTTCTTGGGGGGGGGGGGTGAAAATTCCTCATAACCCATGTTTCTATTAAAATCTTGAGTTAACTGAGAGATTATCGTGAAAAAGTTCACGATTCCCACTCCCATTGGATTGGTCATATCATTATAATATTCACCACATTGATCTTCACATCGGTTGTTAGCATGAGTCCTCTTATTATCAGCCATTGGCTGGAATAAAAGGAAAGTTAGGGGTAACAGATAAATGGTAATCCAAGGAATAAAACAGATGACTTATAAATAAATTTTATTTCCTTAACTTATGAATCTATAGTCTTCAATATATGTTATCTATGATCTAATTTCTAACATATATTCCTAGGGGCATTTTTAATTCCCATAATAATGGTTCATAATAATCTTATGAATTTACAAAATCATATCCCCTGAGAGAGTCCAAACCAAGAGTATAGTAAGGCCCATTTTCGTGTACCAGGATACCCCTGGTCAAGCCTAAAAAGTCATGTAATATTTTCACTCATAGGTATATTTGTGCCAGAGCCGCCTTAACCTACTCATATCAAGACATGGATGTATTTTTCTGATAAACCACTTACTCTATACTCACCAAATCTTAGGGATGTTTTAATTATACTTAGTCTTATCCCTAAGGCATTAACTTGGGTTTTCTAATCCTAATACCCAAAATAACTAAACCTATCCTCTGATAAAAACTATAACAACCATTATTTTTATTACACACTTAAACATGATTTATTACATAAAAATATCACTTGATACAACATAGAAGATTGAGTGGTATAGTGTATTTTTGGATTAGGAACATTACATAATGACTTAAAACATGAAACATAATATCTTTAATGAAAAATTCCTTTACATGACCACTACATTCCCTCATACATAGCATTTCATGGGATAAACTGAGGACATGCATAAGAAAAGGGTGAGCTATAAAGCCTAATAGGGGAGTAAACAAGGCATAACATGAATAATACAATACATGTTAGGAAATAGTAATATCAATGGATCATAAGAGAAACATGAACGTAAAGGCATGATAAATCATTATTATCACAACATGAAAATGTGGCAACAACACTTAACATGGTATTAGCATGATCCATGGCTTATTGCACATGAAGAATGACTAAACCCTTATTGAACTTGAATTAGCATGAGTAAATCCTTATTTCACATTAATTATCATGATTATACCCTCATTACACTTGACGTATCATGATACTAATATTTAACCAATGAATTGGAGTGCAACCAGGGTGCACCCTTCTTAAACATTTCATTTAATGCATTAGTGTGCCACATGGATCATACAACATGGAATCATTAATGAAAGTCATTTATTACATGATAAAGGAATGTGTAATTAATGCATGAAACTCTAAAATCAATAAGTAAATGTTCATAAAGGTGAATACCCTTGATAGAGAAATGGGTATGGTATTGACGATATAATGACTTTGGCTTTGGAAAATAAAATTGCAATTTTGGCAGCATAATGATGTGACATAAGAATTCATAAAAATGGTTAATGATAAAGAAATCGGTGTCTCATAATATTTACATTAAATGGACTTTAATATGGTCATATAGATACATTTCCCAACATAATTAATGGAATTTTAGATTCATGATATAAATGAATTGTTTGAATGAAAATGAGGAGAGAGAAATTCCTTAAGGAATTTCGTCATGGTAATGAGTGTGCATTGGGATGCATTAATGAGAGAGAAAGGGGCCTCTCATCATTCAAAAATAAAGATTGAAGTATGTGGGAGGTTCAGAATCATACCCCAAATTTTTTAAATAAAAATAAAATGGCATAACAACATAATGAAATTTGGACAAAAATGAGGAAGGAAGAAATCCATTATGGAATTTAGGCATGGTAACAGGTGTACATGGAATCAATTAATGAGAGATAAAGGCTTCTCTCATAATTCAAAAATAAATAGGATAATATGGGGATGTTTGGTATCATACCCCAACAATTATAATTGAAAATAAAAGGGCATGACAATATTAAGATAGTTAGATAAAATGAGAAAGGACGGAATCCCTTACTTGGAAAAGTGATCGCAAAGGCTTGGAAGGGGCCCGAGAGATGCTTCTTGAGAGCTTGGGGCACCTTGGGAGGATTCTATAGAGAGGAGTGCAGGGGATGGTCGAGATCCAAAGGCTTTGAGTGAAGAGGAAGTGAGATCTTGGGTTGGTTTATATAGGAAAGGAGATGGAATTATTTATTATTTAGGTTTGGGTCACCACACATTAAACTAATCCAAACCACAAACCATCCCATGGTTTTTTCCAATGTTGAGTGGAAAACAATATTTTATAATTCCAATGTCCAATATTCTTAAAATAATAGGGTTTTTTATGTGGAGGTGAGTCACAGTCTATAAAGAAATCAATTTAAAAAGGTAAAATGTTTTATAAGTATTGAAGGGTCCACTAAAGCATTGTAAAATAAATAAAAAAACTAAAATAACATTATTTTAATGGTAAAACATATATTGGCCGAACATAATGTTTATATTATTTTATTAAATCACTATTGTGTCATTATGATGTTATAAAACACATTATATATTTAAATGGTATTTAATTTTTACCCAAAAATTTAACTGTCACAAAAAATTATGAAAAAATCACCATTGGATAATTTCAACATCCTGATTACAAAAATAACATTCATTTTATCTAAATAATTTTCTAAATATGTGAATTTTTTAAATTTAAAATAACAACTGACATTTATAAAAAATTCATGGTTTTTTTCAAAAATAACTTTCAAACCTTAATAAAAATCACAATCATATTGATAATAATTATACGGTCATTTATATTATAATATTTAATTAAAATATTATTTAATTAAAAAATACTTTAATTAATCAAAATCGATTTCTTAATTAACTAAAAATGATTTTTTTCTTTAAAAACTTTTTACAACGTAATAATAATAAAATGAATGTATATTCTATATAAAAAAATATTGAACATAATCATAGTACTATGGTCTCATAAAAAAACCCCTTATAAGACCCGCATAAGACTGAAGGGTAAGGTGTGCAATGGTGATAGACTCTTGGGATGGCTCGGGTAACGTCGCTTGGGTGGTAATCTCTATCAACTTCCATTTCACCCGTAGGCAGTTTCATTCGATCTTAGCATGTTGAATCTCAGCTTGGGCTTGGTCAAGAGAAAAGCCCACTGACACCACCTCCTTTCCAAGCTCTGATAAATGGGATTCGTACGGGGCAAGTCTACGGGATGAGGCCATTAGTTATTTTGTCTTAGTAAATTGGATTTGTTAAAGCCCTATATTTATCCTAATAATTTGATATCTATTAAATAGATATATTATCAATGGTTACAATTAATAATGGTATTTTGAAATCCAAAAACATAAAACTAAGGAAGTTCATATATTATATAACCATTTTACATAATGATACATTTAATTAGATCAAGAGGAATTTCCATTAATAAAAATTTGGGTCGTTACAACCAGTATCAAATAGTCCAGGGAAAAAATGATTAATCTATTGTAATGGTACCTCTCATAGTTGATGGACCTATGCCTACTTCCTCTAAAGACTCTTCAACTACATGAAGTAGCTTCGTTATGAATGCTTATGGATAGAACCCTATTATACATGAAGCATATTATTTCCCTATAGTTTTAGGAGGATCTAATGATCTTGTTCCACTATGTGGAGTAGAAAAGATATGGCCGAATCTTTATAAGTGTCCTGAACATCTGCAAGAGCTATAGTTCTTGGGTGCCTTAATGCAATCCTTATTAGAATGTCATGGATTACCACACTGATAGAAAATCAAAGGACTTACTCATGGATTTTGAGGTGGTCGGGAATGACCCTTCAATCGAGAAATACCATGACAATCATTATGATTTTTATTTAACTTGGTGGAATTGATGCTGCCAATGGGTGAAAAAGGAACTCCTGTCAACCCTGACAATCCAGTCAGGTCTATATCAATTGTTATCTCTCTATTCAGCACAACGATATAAGTGGGAAGCATCAGCAATAAAATCTGAGAATATATACCTGATCAAAGCACCATCTCAAACTATTGAGCCTTTATCTTCGAATTAGATACAATCTCATCCACAAAATGCAACATCTCAGCTAGGTGAATTGAATATTTAGTCATGGTTTTTTCATCATTCTCATGCTTGAAAAACTCCATAGCCTTGGTCAACAACATTGACTCTAGATAGTACTAGTTGGTGAAAATATCCTTGAAGTCTTTCCACGCTAAGACCTCATGTTTATTTTTCATCACTTTTGTGTCCCACCATCTCCTAATCGGTCATTCTAGTACGAAGGTGGTAAATTTCACCTTGATCTCATCCAGTGTATCGAAGAACTCAAACACACATTATATCCTACCAAACTATACCTCATCATGTTTAGTATCAGTGGAGACTTTGAAAATTGGTGGATTTTGTGAAGGAATTATTTATCATGACTTGAAAGAACATCCTCCTAATGATCCATAGCTGGAGCCTGAATGGGGACTTGAGGTGGTGCCTTTCCCAGAGCTTGGATAGTGTGCGCAATCACCTCAACTAGATTTTCTTCAAATTGAGGATTCCCTCACAAAAATTCATTAGTAGCATCCTATTGGATCCAATTTTCATGTCTTCTCAAAGACATGATGCTATACAACATCAAAAGACAACAATGAAGACATAAAATTAACTCTCATAATGAGAAACATGGGAAATTAATCCAAACATGTCGAACAAATAAGATTTGGACATCACTCAATCCAAAACAGAATAGGGAAAAGACTAGAACCAATCCACAAGACTTATTTCCCTAATCACCCTTTATAATTAAGGTTTATTGTGGTGAGATCTGGCTAGGAACTCAATCGCAACAACCACCTAAGTCCTAACATGATTTCAAAAATTCATACTCACTTCAAGAAAAAAGCTGAACAACAACTGGCCTCTGATATCATTTTTTCATGCACTAGCCTGGGTATCCTCGTAACCTGATAAATGAGCTGACCCTGACATAGATCGAAGGGAATTCTTGATCCCCATGGGTCAGCAACTAGAACCTGACATCATAAAACATGCATGTATGAACAAATTTTCTACAAAACACAGTGTAATAAAGACAAGAAAATCAATATGTATACAAAAGAAACTCCACTGGGAGTAATGTACCATAATTCAACAAGTCATTAAAGCCAAAATTACTACAACCAAAGCACCAAAAATGAAAAAAAACCCAATTACCTTAGGAAAAAACTCCTCATGACCATGGTTCAATAGCTAGATCTAGCTCAAAGATATCTTTTCCCCCCAAATTGAACCTGGTAAGAGATAGTCTATAAACACCCAAGGTACAATTATGGTGTGAGATAAATGAATAGTAAGGTCTAACCATGGATTCTATAAATGATTCGAATAATATATTAACCAAATGAGGGATTTAAATTTTTAAATAAATAGGTTTGGAATTTTCATGAAAATTTAAACAAGTCACACTATACAATTCAAATGATGGAAAAATACTTTTAAGTGAAGGATTTACAAGTGATGGAATATTTTTAAAATAATGGAATAAGTCAAAAATTTACATAAAGTAGTTTATATAAATCTAAAATTCATGTAAATAATCTTAACAACATTGGAATACATTTATATCTAAAATATAAAACAAGAGAGTAACATGGTCATTTTCCAAATAGGTATAAAATTTCTAGGATATGGGACTCTGTACTCTCTAAGTGATTAAATAAATGTGAATATAAAAATTTCCCTAAAAAACTAGAAATATAAAACTTGTTGCCATTCCATTGGGGATTTAACCAAATTCATTTATGTTTTAGAACCATGTATAATCATAGTGTGTGTCCAAATATCTCACAAACAATATAATTCTTGCTTGTTCTCTTACACAATAAATGATGAAAAAGTTAGTTTAATACTTCTTGAAATAAAATTAAATCCCATTCCCCCATTTGAAATTCTAATTTTCCATTTAAAATCAAATGATATTTTTATCAAACACATTCCTTTTTAACAAGATAAAACCACTAGGTTTCCACCAAAATTTTATAAGCCATTTTCGCAAGTTCTAAATCAATTAAAAATAAATTCCATAAATTTCAGAATTCATTTCAAAAATTAAATTTAATAATTTAATTGAAATAGATTCTATAAAATTTATAATTTAAATTAATCAATTTAAATCAACCATGTTCTATAAACGCACCCCAATTAAATGGAATTAGGTGTTTTCTTAATTTTCATGCCAAAACCATTTCAAATCTCCCAATTCACTACAATTGGGTTTTATCAAATAAATCAAAATAATGTTTGCGGAATTCAATTTAAATAAACAAATGAAATAAATCATGAAATTTAAGGTTAATTAATTTTTCCAAACGGAATGGAATCTCTGACCTTTTTCTGGAAAACCAACACTCACAACAAAACCCATTAATAAGAATAAAGGTGTAGAAGACTCAAAAATCATCCTAGAAATGAAATCAAACTATACATAGAATATATGAATTAATTTTAAGATTATAAATTTAAATCCCAAGGACGAGAAAGATAAAAAAGAAAAATAATGAAGAGAACACTTACCTGGAAATGCACACCACAAGCACAATGATGATCAAAGGATGAACAAAGGGACCCAGAATGGTTGGGGGGTTCTATGATCACCTGAGTAAGGATTTGGTTTGAGGGGAATAAAAATGGAGAGGAAGTGAAAATATTATCTCAGTTGTTCTTACTATTTAAAAACTATAGTTGGGGTATTACATGATATGTAACCCCTTTACACATCGTTAAATAGTTCATTTTCCTATCCTTTGAAAAATGTGTCACTTTGAATTAAAAACCTATCATTAATTAAATCATTACATGTAATTAATAATCACATCATTTAATTTTCTTGGTGTGAACCTTTCAAAAAATGTACCTAATAACTCTTACATGTTGTGTAACCTAGTTACACGGTGTGTAACCCTCCAAAAGCCTGCACAAAAGGCCATTTAAAGTTAAGAGTCCAAAAAATATCTGACATCACCATTATAAATTTCCTCCCAATTCATTATCAACACTACCCAGTCAAAAAAATGAAAAATAAAGATAAGGTTAAAGACATACCTGTTCAATTAGTAATGGGATGCTATATTCGATGTGTGAATTTTTTTCCCTTTGTAAATAGACATGTTGAAAGGTTGGTTTTTAGAAAAATGTTTTAAAAACCCAATAAAGGTTGTTTAGTCAAATGATTACTATATATGAAATAGAAACCATAACATTTTCAAAGTATCTATGGTTGGATGGATGAGTTTTTGGTATAATAACTCTTGACCATAAGTTATGGGTGGTATCAGTCTATTCATTATGTAGTTGTTGGTATACTTTATTGAGTGATGGGTGAATATTGTCATCCAGTGGTGGTGGAACTAATAGAACCATTTTATAATTTGGAGAATATATATAAAAATGTGGGTTGGTTAACCTTTATAGGAATAATCATTATTTTTATATTGGTTTTGATGTAATGTCATGTTTTATTTATACAATGCAATGTACTAATCATAGGAACCTATAACTCGATAAGGATTTTAATATTGTATAAAATTTTATATGTTTACATTAGAGTAGTACATGTTTTAAACTATGTAAATTAATTTTGTTAAATGTTGACTATTTACTTATGTTTTAATGGATCCATTTTATTAATGGGATGAGAAATTTATAGTGCTATTTCAATGTTTTTTATGGTGGACCAATTCTCTTTTTTGATACACCCAACCATAGAACAATGAATTTCAGACCTTTTGAGAAACTTGTTCCTCAATTTAGTTTCAATAAAATGGTTCTGGATTGTGGGTGGTAGTGCAACAAACTATGTATCTATGTATCATTGGGAAATTTGTTTGTAAATATATTGGAAAAGAAAATTATACCCTACTCATTGAAGATAAATATTATAACCACCATTCATTGTTATATTTGATGATGATTCACTTAACATGGTTCCAACACCTGGATACTATGATATTATGGCTATCTTCCATCCACCCCTTGTCAATAGGTCTTGAATTATTTTATTTTTTTTCTATCATAATCATGGTATATGTTTATTTAAATTTTATTTTCAATGACAAGTTCTCAATTTTAAATTAATTTTACTTAAATATTATATATAGTTAATTATAATATTTTAGGTAAATTATTTTAACAACCATCATTTGGTTTTCTATGAAAAGTAGCTATAGAGCTAATACGACAATATTTCCAAGAGGGGGGTTGAATTGGAAATTAAAAAATTAATTAATTATATAATGTATTATATCAGAGTTGTAATTAAGATGTATCATAAAATGAAAGAAATATAAAAAATTGATTTTTATAGTAGTTTATACCTAAATGATTGTACATATACTCTTCAACCCTCTCATGAACTAAGATATATGGAGGCCACTATAATCAATATAATTTAATCTTATAATGGATTTTCCCTCATGGATTCAAAACCCAATTAAAAAACCTTTTTCACCCTAGATAATTAATCCCTAAACCAACCAAAATTTTTCTACCTGGGGGTAAAAACCGAACAACCTGCCTTTTACCCTAAGTGGAAAAAACCTAATGCCCGACTTTTGATTTGGAGTCACAAATAAAATACTATTATTTAATGGGTAGTATAACCAATTACAATTAAGAACACAAAAAGGTGATATGAATAAGTATATCTATAGATCCAGATGAATTGATTTGGTGTTTGAGTGTCAAATTAATAGTTAACTCTCCATCAATAAAGGATAAAATAATGAAATTACATTTTTGGGATAAAGGAGATCATCAATTTTAGAAGTTATTCCAAGGTTCATAAATAAACTCAACCACTTCAATTTATTTATCTGGATCAGTTTAACTCTATATATCGAGTTGAACTAACCATAAAATATTCAACATGAGAAGCTCATTGTAGTTCCTCCTTCCCAATACAACATCCATTTTCTCTACTAACTGTGTGTGAAAATAATACTCACATTGGTCACATTGTTTGTATGTAAAATTAAATTAATTTTTTCAGTGAATAATTTTATTAAAATTAATAATTTATTAATGAATTATTTTAATCAACATTAATGACCCTTGGGACCACCTGATGTACAGATGGAAAACAGAAATATTCTACATGGAATAAGCTTCAGAGGAGGAGTCAGAGCCACTCACATTAAATAGGGTAGGGATAATGTATTTGAAATAATGAGAGGGTATTCCATTTACCATCAACACCGGGATTGTGAACCACTGCACATGATAGCTAGGTGAACATCCAAGCAATGGTGGTGAGCTGATCAAGATGTAGATGTCATGGAGAAACAGTTTCATGTAGTCCAAGTCTGTATGAATTAATTTAAGACATTTGGGTCCTGTAATGTCACGAAGCCTATGGGCCATGTAATGGTTCCCCTTCAACCCTTAACATGGGGATTTTCAAAAATGAATAAAAAATTAAGTTCTTTGGGCCTTTAAAAACTATCATCAATTTAATTTTATATAGATATAAATTCCAGACATTTATATCGTTTTTGAACATGATTTTTATGAAAATAAAATTTAACATCAATGTTATTAGGCTTAGAGTGTTGTAATGGATTTTTGAAAATATAAATCATATAATTATTATCAAAAAATAGAAGAGACTTATAAATAAAAAAACCAAAATCAGAATGTTTTTTCATTATCCATTTTGATTGAGCACAACATTATATAGTGATAATATATTAAGATTAAATAGTTGAAATAGAAATATAATTTTTTTTCTTTAAGACCCATGAAACTAATGGTTTAACATGTATGTTGAAGAAAACTAAGGTTCCCTTTCCATATATATTTTATCCAAAAAAATCAGAATCTTAATAAGTTGTCCAATAAATTTTAGTTCTAGAATGATAAAATAAAAATAAGGTTTAAATAACCTTTAATATTTATAATGAAACTTTTAAGAGGTTTAATGTGACTATCATTATAATCACTTTTACATCTAGCTCACATGAAAAAAGAGAACATTAAATTATTCCTAGAAACAATAAAATATTATAATCTTCCAATCACTCATCTATTGGTTTGAACATCAATATATTTTCTAGAATTATATAAATCTAACTAACAAGTAGTACTAATGGGATTATTTTCACTTTTAGTATATTATATAGCAAATATCTTAACAGAAACTTTAGTATACATATATTTATTTAGAAAAATACCATCATTTCATAGAAAAAGTTTTAATCAAAGTAAGAATTTAAATTCCCCCATCATACTCTGTCAAATTCAGAGGTTTCCAATCTTGAAAATTATTTATAGAAATTTATATATGATGATCCAAATATAATATTATCAATATAAATTTTTACAATCAAATTATCATTATAAATTTTATTAATAAATAGTGTACGATCAACCTTTCCTTTCACAGAAGTATTTCTTAAAAGAAAATTAGTAGCCTTTCATACCAAGATTACATAGCTTATTTCAAACCATATAATTAATTAGTTAGCTTAACAAACATGATAAAAATTATTCTCCTTTTCAAAACCATGATGATGTTTATCACCTAATTCTTCAGAAATATAGCATTTTATAATTGTGTTTTTTACATCCATTTAAAATAATTTAAAACCCTGAAAAGAAGACTATGATAAGAATATCCTAATTCCTTCTAACCAAGAAACATGAGAAAAGGATTATCCAAAAATCAATACCTTTTTCCTTAGAATATCCTTTTGCTACTAATCTATCTTTTTTAATTATATTTCTAAATTCATCAATATTATTTAAAAAAATATACTTAGTTCTAAATACATGATAATATTATGCTGGAACAACTAAATTCCACACATTATTCCGAGTAAATTGATTAAATTCATTTGTAATTTTGAAAATCCATTTTTCATCCTGCACACATTCATCAATATTATTTTGTAAAAAATCAGAAATATATTCAAGATAAAAAAACATTATTGATAGATTTTTAGTTTGATCTTTTGATTCAAAATTTCCAACAGTATTATCTATGGGTTGAGCTCTATGAGTATTCTACGATTTTTCATGAATAGTATTATGTTTTGAAACATTATAAAACTCAATGTTTTCATATTTTTATTGAGGTACCTATACTAAAAAATTAAATTCTCTGAATTCTTCATAAATATGTTCAAAATCATCATATCTTTTATTCAAAGTCATTTAATCAAACATAAGATGAATCGATTCTTCAATAACTATAGTGCTCTCATTATATAATCTATATAAATCACTATTATTTAAATATCCTTGTAAAATATCTTCAATAGTAAGAACATAAATTTTATTTAAAATATCCATAGTATAAGTAATAAAATATTTACATCCAATGAATCTAAAATAACCTATTTTTTGTATTTATCCGTTCCAAAGTTCATAAGGTGTCTTTTTCAATATTGGGTTTAAAGTGATTCCTTTAGAGAAATCAAAAGAATTATACACAATTTCAACCATGAAATGATTAGGAATAATAAATTTATTTATCATGGTGTAGAAATTTAATAAAGTGTTTTATTTTTCCTCTTTACTACACCATTTTGTTGTGGTGTCCTAGGGGATGAAAAATGGTGAAAATACCCATTTTCATCACCAAAATAGATAAATTAAAGATTTTAGAATTCCCCACTATGTTCAATCCTCATTTATTTGGTTAAATATATTTTATCATTTTGAAAAAATTTAAAGAATGTAAAAAACATAAAAAAACTTTTAGATTAAAGGGTAGGAAATTAATCCCATGTGTATCTTGTAAAATCATCTGAAATAACAAAACAATATCTTTTACCTCTATGATTAGAAATTTTAATAAGATAAAATAAATATAAATGAATCATATCAACATGTATTGCTGTTTTTATGTCTTTAAGTAACTAGAAATTACTTTTTTGTTGTTTACCATTCAAGCAAGAGTCACAAACAAAGGTATTTTCCTCCTTCAGTTCTAGTAACTTTAAAACAATTTTGTTTTTGGAATGATTTTGCATCCACCTGAAATCACCATGTCCCAACACCATATTCCATATAATGTTATCATATTATAAAACGTTTAACCATTTTATATTTTGATATTTTACTTCATAAAAAATTAATTGAATAAATATCATCTTTTGATTTTTATAAAACAAAATAGATTTATTAAATAAACACAATGCATTTATCATTTTGAAATTTAACAAAAAATACATCATAAAAAAGTTGAGAAGTTATTATTAAATTATATTTTAATCTAAAAATATATAAAACCATAGAAATAATGACAGAATCAAAAATTCCATCTTTACCAAAATATTTTACCTTTTCCCTTGAATTTTCAACAAATGTTACATTTCCCCCATCAAATTTATTAAAAGAATGAAAATTTGATAAATCAAAAATACATTGTTTTAATTATCCATTTTTCATACACGAAACATCATTTTTGATTCTCCAAACACATAGTGCAGACCAAAATGGATTTAAGAGAGATTTCATAGCCCTGAAAATTTGGGTATAATAGGATTAAATTAAGAATTTTATTGAAAAAATAGATTTTAAATATTTTTTCACAAAAAATCTAGAGGAAAATTATTTGTAAATAAATTCCTTAGTATGTCCATGATATTTTATAAACCTCAAGGAAAAATCACTTGCATAATGAGATTTCATATGAAATATTAAAGAAGTAGCAATAAATGAACTACCATAAGTGATTTTCAAAAAAAAATTCTTGAACATTTTTGGTAAATTAATATCATAACCAAGGATGGTTAAACTTTATTTCATTTAATTTAAAACCATCATATTATTAATGTTTTCTTAGACAATAACAAATTTGAAAAAACTGTCCTTTAAACTTTTAACATAATTTTTGAGGAGTTCATTATATTTTACAATGGTATCAATATTTATTATTTCATACTCATGAGACAAAGAAATAAAATGAACCTATAATTTTATTTTATCATTTTCATAAAGTGCATTTTATAGATTTTTTAATCAGTTTTTGGAACTTTATGAGAATCATTATTTTCATTCTAGAAAAATTTTATTTTTTCATTTTCCTTAAATACATATTTATTTTTTTTATTAATATTCTTGTATAAAGTAGTAACTTTTTAAATAATATGGTCATGTCTGTTGACCTCACCTATTTTTGATAATCCCAATTATGCTTTAATATGTTTTGATAATCCCAATTATTCTTTAATATGTTTTGATAGTCTCAATTATGCTTTAATATGTTTTGATAATCTCAATTATGATTTAATATGTTTTGATAATCTCAATTATGTTTTAATATGTGTTTATAATGTTAAATTATATTGAAAAAAATTTCAAATTAATCATTGGAATTTGTCAATCAATTTTTATTTATGTTTATACATGCATTGAAATATTACTAACTCAATCTGGATATATTTTACATAGAAAAGACAAGTGTTATGCTCATGAGTCACTAAGACAAACAACTATTGACAAGGCTAAGTACACCGGTACAGAAGTCTACTGATATGGATAAGGTCACTGATATGCATAACAACTACTGATAGAACAAGTCTACCAGAATGCACAAGTCGACTAATACAGACCTACCGATAATGTAAAGTTCACTAATATATAGTTACCCAAAAAAGCTACCGATACAAACAGATAGACAGATAGCTACCAATATAAAGCCCACCGATACAGACAGATACCGTTAAAAAAGAGCTACTGATAAAAGGATCCACTAATGGAAAGAGATGCCGATATATAGAGCTACTATTATAAAGAGTTACATCTACTGACATAAGTTCACTGGTACAATGATCCATCGACTGATAAGAGGAGCTACCGATAGAAGGAGCTACCGATAGAAGGAGCTACCGATAGAAGGAGTGACCGATTCAAGCAAGCTACCGTTACAAGGAGTAACAACTACCGATGGAAACCAATAACTATTTCTCTAAACTCTATTTCTATTTATTTATTCAGAAACGGTCATATTTGATGTTTTTCATGCACCTGCTATTAATTAATGATAGTGGTTTGAATTTCATGAATCGTACCTCGTACCTATAAAATGGTAATCATTTATATTGTTGGAGAAAAAACTATATTAGCGAAACTCGAACTAGTAAAGATGGGGTGATGGTCGGTCAGTCTTTTGATGCACATACGAGCAAATCTTCTGGAGATACTCAAGGAATTACATGCATAGAAGAAAGAGGAAGAATACATACTGAATCTGGATAACCTGAGCATTCAAGAAAAAAGAGCTTCAATGATTTCACTTGCACACAAGCTGATTAGACTGATCAACCTAGACCTGGATGTCAAGTACAAAAAACAACACTCTATTTATAGAGAAAAACTAGAAAAGGCATCAAATCCACATCTGAATCAATTCAAGGATTCCATAACTTCACTCAAAACACAAATAGAATTCTAAACTCATCTCTATCTATTTATCTCTATTGTGTTTTATTTATTTACATTTCAACCAGTGTGTGTCCTCTGTGTTTTTAGACACACACTGTCTCCTATGCTGAATTGGAGGATTTCTAAATCCTCACTTAATCTCTCTCATATACTCTTTTATCCCACTGTGGATAGTGGTAGAGGTCATGTGTGACCTGGATTGCCTGTGAGCTATTGTTTTGATTTTCCACGATGAACTGTGGTAGAGGTCATAGGACCTGGAGAGTCTGAGTACTGTTGTTAACCCCGATCCAGGGTGTGGATCAGTGTTTTTATAAATTGTTTTGAGTGGACTAAGTCTCAGCTTGAGACTGAACCACTTGGTTAAAACTAATGTGGTTGTTTATTTTATTTTAAACTATATTGAATATTCTGCTACTAAGTACTTTAAATTTAAATATATTTTAAAGTAACTCTGATAGTAAAACTAGAAAGTGTTTATAACTTTTGTTATCTAGTAAGTTAGTTTGAAAAGTTAATTAATCTTCATATTGTGTTAACTAAGAAATAATCAATCTATTGAGAAACAAATTGAAAACTTACAATCTTTATAAATTCACTACAGCTTAATTTTTATTTAATTTTGGGGAGTTTAATTATAAAGTCTGTAGTTAAATTTTTTTATTGGCACTCAATTCACCCCCCTCTTGAGTGTCCACTCTGACCAACATTTGGTATTAGAGGTTGTTATTAATAAAGGATTTCCAAACACTCTGTTTTTCAACTGTAATTTTAGTTGTATCTTAAAGATATTAAATTTTTATTAGTTATAAATTTTATCTCTTTAAATATATTTTATAAAATCTAATTATGTATAATATACTATAAGGTGCTACTACCAACATGCCAACATTCTTTAATGTTGTTAATTATGCCCAATGGAAACTGAAAATGAAAATTCATTTAGAAAGCATGGGTTTTTATATATGGACATATAACGACCCATACTTTACATACATGGTTAATACTTCAAAATTGAAGCATACTTATTACAACATATAACAAAACCATGAAAGGACCGTATAGGTATAGTGTCTTTAGAAACTGGGAAACATAAACAACTGGTTCATAAAGCATCTACACTGTCTCCCATTTATTTCGTCATATCTATAGACCCTTTTGGCATATCTTACTTAATAACCTTCTTCCTGACCTGGGGAAAGAAAACATACAAAAGGGTGAGCTCAAATGCTTAGTAATGGTAAACAAAAGAAATATCAATCACATCATATTCATAAGAACATAACATTTTGGAAATCTTACCCTGCAAAAGAGAGAATAATTTCATAACATGGGATAAATCATGGTAGTGAAATGTAATCACAATAATCATAACTTAAAACATGAAGCTTTGTGGAATACGCACATAATCATAGAGAATCATTTCTTATTAGTCAATACTCATTTCCAAGACTATCTTAGTTGAAAAATTCCATTTCTGAACCGAGTTCATTCCTCATTTCAGTCTTGTTTCACTAAACCGATTTAACCTGTCGTTCCAGCCATGTCTATCTCATGAGATATAAAATCTTTACCCAATGCATTGGAGGGAGATATATGCCCCACCCATCTCATAATGATACCATTCTTATGTGTGCCACAAAATCATAAATCATACTTCATTGCATAACCCATGTAATAAAAATGGGATTCTTAAACATCGTGACATCATAAAACAATTCATATAGTATAAAGGAATTCATAAATATACTTCCATCACAAAATAATCAAATCAATGTAATAATTGGGATAGAAATAGAAACCTTTATTATCATAGATGGAAAATAATTTTGATAAAACACTTGAACTCCATTCTTGAGTAAAATATCATTTCTACTTTAAATTTTTTTTTCCTTTATTAACATGTCATACAATTCTAAATGAAAAGAAGTTGATTAAAAATAAACTTGAAAACATTTAAAGGAATCTTTTTGGGAATAATATTTTAAAAATCCATTCATGCCGTATAAGTTAAAAAAACATTCTTCTCTTACTTTGTCCAGAAAAGTCAAAAAGTAACTCGTACGAAAAACGATAAAAGATTCCTTTCTTATCTTTTACTAAAAACTCACAGAAGGGTAAAATTGGATTTAAAAAATTGTAGGAGGATATAAATAATATTAAATATTGAGGACACATGTATGTGGATGATAAAATACACCCCAGTAAATACCAAAGTATAAACAATCTCGGATAAAAATGAGATTGTGATATTTTCCCTTACCATAGGTCCAATTTGCTTCGTAAGTGTCTGAACCTCCTGTATGATGATTTAAATAATGTAATTGACTTATTCCAGAATCATACTCATTGTTATGATATCATATATGGTCATATTCTTATCTTTTTATTATTAATATTTCATTGCTACTTGTTATTCGGATGTTTATTACTTTTTGTTCGTATGTGTGTTTTGTCGAATAAATTCTTATTCTTATATTTAGGTTATAGATACCTCATTTCTAGAATGGTATTAGTGTACTATATATCATATTTATTTATTCAATTCATTTATATAATCATTATGCAATGAAGATCTTTTAGAACGATTCGCATCACATCGTGGAGACAGTATTCCGTACGTACGCACAAGCGAGGATATCGTTCCCATAATCGTGGAATTGTTTTGGAGTGTGTGTATACTATTTAAGAATAAATAACTCTTTAAAATAATCATATATAGTTATTTATTTGCACCATTATACCCATCCAAGTAATGTGGTGATGGGAAATAGATTACACCACGACGTGGAGACGGTATTCCGTACATACGCACGCGCGGTGATTCCATTTTCCGTAGGATGGATAGATGGTGAAATAGGGTTGTTTCATAATTATAATAACATATCAGTATATGAGTGATACAGATGTTATTACTTCAGAATGAAACAACTAATTAAGAAGTAGTGGAAGAAGAAATAAAGTTGAAATGATCAGTAACAGACATTACCTCTTCTTTGAAGCGCCTCTTTGAGACCTCCTTTTAGGGCACTAAAATTGGTCTTTGAAGAAGACCAGGACCTCTAGGATGTTTCTAGAGAAGTGGAGTGGGGAAATTTTCAGGGGTTGGCCAAGCTTGAAGGCTCAAAGTGGTGTGATGAAGAGAGGGAGGAGGTGCCCTTTTATAAGGGTGGAGAGGGGCTCCTTTGGAAAAACTTAAAATATTATTTAATTATAAAGTCATATTCGGTTTAAAATAGCTCCAAATTGATTTATTTCGAAGCTAAGGTAGGGATGGGTCGCAATCCTCTCATCCAATAGAATTTCGACAAGTTTAGGTTTCTATTTTGACCTTATCATTTAGATTTATCTTTAAGTTAAATAATTTTACTTTTACCGTGTCGTCTTGTTTTCTTACACTATAAGGTTAATAAACATACTATAAAAATACAAAAGGACCCCAAGTTGTTTATAATTAATATATATAACCTTATCTAAGTCATTTTTCCGAACCATAGATTTTTAGGAATAAAATAACATTTAATAATATAATATTCGTTTTAAAACCTATTTTATGTCAATTTTGACACTATTTGGTAATTGATTTTTGTGAAAATCATAATAGAGCGATTAGTTAGAAAAAAGTTAAATAAATCAATACTAACATGTCATATTAACATAGAAAATTATTGTAATCCATAAAAAGTCTCAAATTACATTTATTTGGGTATTTATAACATCAATTATGTCAATATTTCATTAATAAGATAATTAATGCATCATCATTGTGTCATAAATAAATTAAATTATTTATAGTCTAAAAATTACTAATAAAATACCATTATGTAGGAAATCCTTTTATATTTCTAATGAATATTTATAGTCTAATTTATCTTATGTATAACTCTATATTAAAAATTATTTACTTATTAAACATTGATTTTAACTATTTTATCTCTTCTTTAAATAAATTAATAATAAATGTCCTAATCTAATCCAAGTGGGCCTAAATGGCCATATTATATTTCTAAGGTTGTTTTTGGTAGAATTACACTTATCTAATAGAATTAGGACACGTGTTAGGGTAATAATAATATTATTTTTACACTTAATTACCCTATTTACTTTTAACCGTGGCAAAAAAGTAAAAAGTTACTATTCACCAAAAATTGATTTCATCTAATTGAACCACATTTTACTTACTAACATCAACTGTGTCTCTTGGATTTTTGATAATACATTTACAGAAGTGGTAGAATTATGTTTTATGTGAATTTGGAAATTCTCATAGGAGGTGGGTAAAAGACGGTGAAAAGTTCAATAAAATTTTTATATATCTAAAATTATTATAAAATGACTCCAATGAATTGAATTGAACTTATATAGGTACTATGTAACAATTTTGACCTAAAATAAATTTAAATAAAATAAATAATTATAAAATGTTGGTTTTTAAATAGTAACCCAGTGTTCTCACTATTCATCAAAAATTGAATGTTTTCAGAAAAATACCAAAATTTTACCCTAGGATAATTTCGATATTTCGAATCCAAAAATGAAGTCCATTTTGAAAAATAAAATTTACAAAATTTCAAAAAGTGGTTATTACTATTCATAACAGCTAGTTATAATAATATTTTAATAGCATATCGTTGTTTAGTGAAACTCGGTATTGTGTTTGACGCAAGCTATCAAGGATGGTCGCGATTGCATGTAAAGCAAGTAAAGCTAGTGTTGTGTGTAGTGAAAGATTACTTTGATGATTTATATAAAATAAAAACAAAATATTTAATATAAAAGTCTCGGGTGTTACATTCTACCCCCCTTAAAATGAATTTCGCCCTCAAAATTCGTCACTTGTAACAAACAGATGAGGATACCTCTCCCTCATCATATCCTCAAGCTCCCATGTAGCTTCTTCTAATTGGTTATTCCTCTATAAAAGTTTCACCAAGCGATTGGTCTTGTTCCATACGACATTTTCACTACGATCGAGAATCTCTATCAGCTGTTCTTCATAACAAAGATCTTGTTCCAGTGGTACAACCTCTGAGCTGAGTACATGTGAAGGATCAGGTATGTACTTTCTCAAGAGAGTTGCATGGAACACATCATGAACTTGAGAGAGATTCGGTGGAAGCACCAATTGTTACGATGCCTTCCCAACACGATCCAGTATTTCAAAAGGACCGATATACCAAGGGCTCAACTTTCCCTTCTTTCCAAATCACATTACTCTCTTCCATGGAGATATTCATAAGAACACTTTTTCACCCACTTCAAACACTAAGCCATTTCTTCAGTTCTCGGAATATCTTTTTTGTCGACTCTGAGATGCTCTTATGTGTTGTTGAATAGATCAGACCTTTTCAGCCATCTCATCAACAAGATCAGGTCCTAATAGCTTTCTTTCCCCAAATTCATCCCAGCAAGTTGGAGTCCTGCATTTCTTTCCATAGAGAGCTTCACAAGGATCCATATAAATAATGGAGTGAAAGCTATTATTACAAGAAAATTCCACCAAAGGTAGGTGTTGATCCCAACCACCTTTGAAATCCATAGAGCAAGCTCTAAACATATCTTCTAGAGTTTTAATTGTCTTCTCAGACTGACCGTGTGTCTGAGGATGATAAGCAGTGGTGAGACTGAACTCTGTATCCAAAGTATGCTGAAGACTTCTCTAGACCTTTGAGGTAAACCTCGGATCCCGATCAGATATAATAGAAAGTGGTACTCTATGCAATCTTACCACATCCTTTACATATATCCGGGCAAGTTGATCCAGAGAGAAATCCTCTCTAATAGCAATGAAGAGTGCAGACTTTGTAAGATGATCAATTATGACCCAGATTGCATTATTGCCTTTGGATGTTTTAGGAAGTCCTGTCAAAAAGTCCATAGTGATGTTTTCCCATTTCCATTCTGGTATGGGTAATGGTTGTAACATCCCCTTAGACTTCTGTCTCTCAGCTTTAACTTGCTGACAAACCAAGCATCGAGAGACATATTCAGCAACATCTCTTTTCATGCCATCCCACCAGAAGTACTCTTTCAAGTCCCTATAAATCTTCGTGCTTCCAGGATGAATAGAGAATGAAGAACTATGAGCCTCATCCAGCAGATCCTTCTTTAATTCGGGGATGGGAGGAACACAAACCCGATTCCTGAACTTTATTACCCCATCACAATCAAGGTTGAATTCAAGAAAATTTCTCACCTTCTTTTGTAACTCAACATCTTCTTTCTGTGCCTCTTTAATCTTCACATGTATATATTTTTTGAACATTCATTTGAGAAAGATACGATTTTTCCCTTTCATTATAATTCCAAGATCCATCCTTTGTAAATCCATAAATATTGGATCTTTTGTGATCCTCATCATGGATAAATTGGCATGGTCTTGTCGACTAAATGCATCTGCCACCTTGTTTGCATTCCCAGGGTGGTAATGAATTGAGCAGTCGTAATCCCTAATCATCTTGAACCATCTTCTTTGGCGCATATTCAGCTCCTTTTGTGTGAAAATATACTTTAAACTTTTATGATCAGTATAAATGTCACACCTTTCTCCGTAAAGATAGCCTCCAAATCTTTAATGAAAAGATTACCACAACTAACTCCAAATTACGAGTTGGGTAATTTTTCTCATGGATTTCCAACTGTCGTGAGGCATAAGCTATCACCATATCATTTTTCATAAGAACACACCCCAATCCCTTCTTGGATGCATCACTGTAGATCACAAACCTTTCTCCACTACAAGGCAGTGTGAGCACATGTGCACTGGATAACCTTCTTTTCAACTTATTGAAATTCTCTTCACATTCCTCCATCCAAACAAACTTAACTCCTTTCCGAGTCAACCTGGTGAGTGGATTAGATAATCGTAAAAAATCATTCACAAAACGTTGATAATATCCATCCAAACCAAGAAAACTTCACATATCAGTTACTGTTGTTGGTCTCGACCATCTTTCGATAACCTCTGTTTTTGCTGGATCCACAGATATCCCCTCTTTTAAGATTATGTGACCCAAAAAAGCAACTTTTTGAAGCCAAAATTCGCACTTGGTAAATTTGGCATAAAGCTTCCCCTTTCTCAGAGTCTTCAACACAATTCTCAAGTGATCTTCATGTTCTTATTTGTTCTTTGAATATACAAGAATATCGTCTATAAGGACTACCACAAACTGATCAAGATAGTCTCTAAAGACTCTATTCATTAGATCCATGAAGATAGCAGGGGCATTAGTAAGACCAAATGTCATCACTATAAATTCATAGTGTCCATACCTTATAAGGAATGCCATCTTTGGTATATCCTCTCTTTTGACCCTTAATTGATGATACCCTGAACGAAGATCAATCTTGGAAAAGTATTGAGCTCCACGTAGTTGGTCAAATAAGTCATCAATGCACGGGAGAGGATATTTGTTCTTGATAGTGATCTTGTTAAATTCTCGATAATCAATGTAGAGTCTCATTGATCCATCTTTCTTCTTAAAAACCAGAACAGGTTCTCCCTAAGGTGACACACTAGGGCGTATGAACCCCCTATCAAGATTCTCTTGGAGTTACTTCTTCAATTCCTGCAACTCAATTGGGGCCATTCTATAAGGTGTATTTGAAATAGGTAAAGCACCTAGTATGAGTTCTATTGAAAAATCAACTTCACGATTTGGTGGAAGACCCGGAAATTCCTCCGGAAAGACATCATCAAACTCCCATACAATGGTCATATTCTTAATCGTGAGTTTCTCACCAACCATTTGAGATAAATAACCTTCATTTAGTTGAATGAAGACCCATAAGATGGAAGAAATTTCCACTGGAAGGTTATGTTCATCCTTGCATCGATAGACGATCAATGATTGATCTAGAATATGAAATGTGACTTCCCTTCTTTGGAAATTGATATGAGCTCCATATAAAGAATGCCAATCCATGCCAATAATCACATTAAATTCCACTATAGGAAGGATCACAAGACTTGCAGGAAGCACTTTCCTACAAACTTCAATCGGAGAAGAATTATAAACTTTTGATGCGACTGTTGTGCCAGTAGGGGTTGTCACAGCTTACTCAACATCTAGTTGTTGATGTAATATGGTGATACCCTTATAAAAATCTTCAGAAATAAAAGAGTGGGTGGATCCAGAATCAAATAAAACATTTTCAACTTTAGGGTGGATGGTAAGTGTACCTTTCACCACTTCGTTATCGTACTCTACGTTGCTGATATAAATTGCATGTGACTTTCCTTTGTCTTTAGCCTTAAGAGTTTGTTGACATCGATCATCATAAAAAACCCTTAGATTAGGGCATTGATTGGCATAATTCCCCATTTCCTTGCACTTGTAACATTGAAGTGTATGAGGTTCACTCTGTGTAGCCTTTTCATTGTTTGCATCACTAGACATCTTCTTCCCATCATTGTGGCATTCAAATTCCTGATGACCTTCCTTTCCACATTTGAAACATTTACTTGTCCCTTTAAGACAACTCCCTCCATGTTTCTTTCCACACTTAGAGCATAAGGGAAAACTCATCTTCTTTTCAGTGTGCTCTTTAGATTTTCCTTTGAATTCCATTTTCCTCTTCTTATCAAATCCATATGACTGATGGGTTACTCCGATCTCCATCTCAACTTTGAGAGCACATCGATCAATTTCCTCATAGCTATTGAAGGCCCTTATGGCTAACGCCCTTCGAAGACTTGGTTTTAAGCCACTAAAGAATCGATCGATCTTACTCTCGGGTTGGATAATAATCCCAGAAGCATACCTTGCAAGTCTTGTAAAAATTTCTTCATAGGTACCAACAGATTCATCATCCTTTTTCTTTAGTTCAAGAAACTCCTTCTCCATCTTTGTTCAAAGAATAAGAGGGAAGTACTTATTGAAAAATAAGTCATTGATGTCGTCCCATTCCCTGGACTCGATTTCATCTCTTTGCCTCGTATTCTTGATATGATTCCACCATTTATCAGCATCTCCTTCCAAATGATACACTGCTAAGATGACTTTATCATGTTCAGAACATTGAAGAACTGAAAATATCTTTTCAGTAGTACTAATCCATTGTTCAGTAACTAATGGATCAGTAGACCCGCTGAATGAAGGTGGATGTTGTCTCATGAAGGATTCAACATATTGTTGCTCCTTCCTTTGCTCGTTTGGAAGTCCTTCATGATTCATAGCTTGAGAAAGTTGTGTGAGCATGGCTACAAGATTTTTCATTCCAACTCCCATAATGTTTGGTTGCTTAGGGGGACAATCATTGCATTGCCCGTCGCATTCCGCATTAACACGGTTCTTTCGGGTTCCATCCATTGACTAAAACCAAGAAGAATAGTGTGATCAATAGTAATTATAATAGAAAAAACACATAATCAAGAATAAAATTTCACACTTAAGGTATTATCATAGTTTGTTCATGGCCATTTTTAAAACACTAAGATCGTGTTCTATTCTTAGACATATCATTAGGTTTCTTACTAAGGCTTTCACATCCTAGTTTCCAAAGGTTGACTATACCTTTCCTCTGATACCAACTATAACGGCCCATACTTTACATACATGGTTAATACTTCAAAATTGAATCATAATCATTACAACATATAATAAAACCATGAAAGGACCGTATTGTAATAGTGTCTTTATAAATTGGGAAACATAAACAATTAGTCCATAAAGCATCTACACTATCTACCATTTATTTCATTATATCTATAGTCCCTTTTGGCATATCTTACTTAATAACCTTCCTCCTGACCTGGGGAAAGAAAACCTACAAAAGGGAGAGCTCAAATGCTCAGTAGGGGTAAACAAAAGAAATATCAATCACATCATATTCATAAGAACATAACATTTTGGAAATCATACCCTGCAAAAGAGATCATAATTTCATAACATGGGATAAATCATGGTAGTGAAATATAATCACAATAATCATAAATTAAAACATGAAGCTTTGTGTCATAAACACATAATCATAGAGAATCATTTCTTATTAGTCAAGACTCATTGCCCAGACTATCTTAGTGGACAAAGTCCATTTCTGAACCGAGTTCATTCCTCATTTCAGTCTTGTTTCACTGAACCGGTTTAACCTTCCGTTACAGCCATGTCTATCTCATGAGATATAAAATATTTACCCAATTCATTGGAGGGAGATATTGGTCCCACCCATCTAATAATGATACCAGTCTTATGTGTGCCACAAAATCATAAATCAGACACCATTGCATAACCCATGTAATAAAAATGGGATTCTTAAACATAGTGACATAATAAAACAATTCATATAGGATAAAGGAATTCATAAAAATAATTCCATCACAAAATAATCAAATCAATGTAATAATAGGGATATAAACAGAACCGTATATTATCATAGATGGAAAATAATTTTGATAAAACACTTGAACTCCATTATTGAGGAAAATATCCTTTCTACTTTAAAAACATTTTTCCTTTCTTATCATGTCACACAATTTTAAACTAAAAGAAGTTGATTAAAAATAAACTTGAAAACATTTAAAGGAAGCTTCTTGGAAATAATTTTTAAAAAATCCATTCATGCCGTATAAGTTAAAAAACATTCTTCTCGTACTTTGGCCGGAAAAGTCGAAACATACCT
Organism: Viscum album; assembly: GCA_963277665.1. NCBI lineage: Eukaryota > Viridiplantae > Streptophyta > Magnoliopsida > Santalales > Viscaceae > Viscum > Viscum album. Next base: position 1,841,075,488 of record OY728125.1, read on the forward strand.
CGTACGAAAAATGACAAAATATTCCTTTCATTTCTTTTACTAAAAACTCACCGAAGGGTAAAATTGGATTTAAACAACTATAGGAGGATATAAATAATATTACATATTGAGTACACAAGGATGTGGATGATAAAATACACCCTAGTAAATACCAAAGTATAAACAATCTCGGATAAAAATGAGATTGTGATATTTTCCCTTACCTTAGGTCCGATTTGCTTCATAAGTGTCTGAACCTCCTGTATAATGATTTAAATAATGTCATTAACTTATTAAAGAATCATAATCATTGTTACGATATCATATATGGTCATATTATTAGCTTTTTATTAGTAATATTTCATTGCTACTTTTTATTCGGGTGTTCATTACTTTTTGTTCTTATGCGTGTTTTCTTGAATAAATTATTATTCTTATATTTAGGTTATAGATAACTCATTTCCAGAATGGTATTAGTGTACTATATATCATATTTATTTATTCAATTCATTTATATAATCATTATGCAATGAAGATCATGAAGAACGATTCACATCACATCGTGGAGACGGTATTCTGTACGTACGCATGAGCGATGATATCGTTCCCATGATCGTGGAATTGTATTGGAGTGTATGTATACTATTTAAGAATCAATAAAACTTTAAAATAATCATATATAGTTATATATTTGCACCATTATACCCATCCATGTAAGTTGGTGATGGAAAATATATTACACCACGGCGTGGAGACGGTATTCCGTACGTACGCACGCACGGTGATTTTGTTTTCCGTAGGATGGATAGATGGTGAAATAGGGTTGTTTCATAATTATAATAAAATATCAGTATATGAGTGATACTGATGTTATTACTTTGTAATGAAACAACCAAAGAAGAAGAAGTGGAGGAATAAATAAAGTTGATAGGATCGGTAACGGACATTACCTCTTCTTTGAAGGGCCTTTTTGAGACCTCCTTTTAGGTCACTGAATTTTGTCTAAGAAGAAGACCAGGACCTGTAGGATGTTTCTAGGTAAGTGTATAGGATAAATTGGAAGGGTTTTTCCAAGAATTAAGGGTCAAAGTGGTGTGAGTAAGAGAGGGAGGAGGTGCCCTTTTATAAGGGAGGGGAGGGGCACCTTTGGAAAAACTAAAAATATTATTTAATTATAAAGTCATATTCGGTTTCAAATAGCTTCAAATTGATTTATTTTGAAGATAAAGTAGGGATGGGTATAAATAATCTCATCCAATATAATTTAGACATGTTTAGGTTTCTATTTTAACCTTATAATTTATATTTTACTTTAAGTCAAATAATTTCACTTTTACCGTGTCTTCTTGTTTTGTTACACTATAAGGTTAATAAACTTACTATAACAAGTAAAAAGAACCACAAGTTATTTATTATTAATATATATAACCTTATCTAAGTCATTTGGCTGATCCTTAGATTTTTAGGAATAAAATAACAATTAATAATATAATATTTTTTTAAAAACTATTTTATGTCAATTTTGACACTATTTGGTAATTGATTTTTGTGAAAATAATAATAGAAGTATTAGTTAGAAAAAAGTTAATTAAATAAATACTAACATGTCATATTAACAAAGGAATTTAGTGTAATTCATAAAAAGTCTAAAATTACATTTATTTGGGTATTTATAACATCAATTATGTCAATATTTCATTAATAAGATAATTATTGCATCATAATTGTATCATAAATAAATTAAATTATTTATTGACTAAAAATTACAAGTAAAATACCATTATGTAGTAAATTGTTTTATATTTCTAATGAATATTTATAGTCCAATTTATCTTATGTATAACCCTATATTAAAAATGATTTATTTATTAAACTTTGATTTTAACTATTTTATCTCTTCTTTAAATAAATTAATAATAAATGTCCTAATATAATACAAGTGGGCCTAAATGGTAATGTTTTATTCCTAAGGTTGTTTTTAGTTGCATTAAACTTATCCAATTAAATTAGGACTCGTGTTAGGGTAATAATAATATCATTTTACCCTTAATTACCCTATTTACTTTTAACCGTGATAAAAAAAGTAAAAAGTTACTATTCAACATAAATTATTTTCATCTTATTGAACAACATTTTACTTACTAACATAATCCGTGTCTCTATGAATTTTGAAATTTTATTTACAGAAGTGGTAAAATTAAGTTTTATGTGAATTTAGAAATTCTCCTAGGAGGTGGGTAAACGACGGTGAAAAGTTCAATAAAATTTTTATATATCTAAAATTATTATAAAATGACTCTAATAAATTGAATTGAACTTATATAGGTATTATGTATCAATTTTGACCTAAAATAAATTTAAATATAATAAATAATTAAAAAAAGTCGGTTTTTAAATAGTAACCTAGTGTTTTCACTATTCATCAAAAATTGAAAGTTTTCAGAAAAATACCAAAATTTCACCCTAGGATAATTTCGATATTCCGAATCCAAAAATGAAGTCCATTTTGAAAAATAAAATTTAAAAAATTTCAAAAAGTGGTTATTACTATTCATAACGGCTAGTTTTAATAATATTTCAATAGCATATCGTTGTTTAGTAAAACTTGGTATTGCGTACGACGCAAGCTATCAAGGAAGGTCGTGATTGCGTGTAAAGTAAGCCAAGCTTGTGTTGTGTGTAGTGAAAGATTACTTTGATGATTTATATAAAATAAAAACAAAATATTTCTTATAAAAGTCTCGGGTGTTACAGGACAACTATAGAGACTAAGTATAAGATTCTAGAAACTGAAAGAACTACTTGGGATGAACTTATGAAAACAACTTATAATAATAATTATAAAGAAATGAATGCCTAGTATTGTGCTTTTGGAGATTAAGAATTTAATCAAATATCTTCTTGTAAAACTGCTTATGAAATTTGGGATAATTTGGCTATTTCCCATGAGTGAACAACCAATGTTAAAGAAATGAAATTGAATACCTACACTATTAAGTATGATAATTTTAAAATGAAGCCCGATGAACCTATTTTTGACATGTATCTCAGGTTAAATTCAATTGTAAATATGATGAGCTCACTTGGAAAAGTTGTTCCAGCAAAATAACAGAATATGAGAATACGAAGATGTCTGCCAGAAAGATGGAGAGGCACATCAGTCTCTATAAGAGAGTGGTGTGATATAAGTTAAATACCTGTTAAAGAGATGATTGGTAAGTTAATGATGTATGAAGAACAACTAAAGGTAAAAAAGGAAGAAGGTGATGAACAAAAGAAGAAGTCCATGGCATTTAAGTCTACTGCCTCAAAGAGTATGGAAAAAGGGAAACTTCAAAGTGAAAGTGATAGTTTAAGCTGTGAGGAAAGTGCATCAGACAGTGATGCTGAGATAGTTCAAATAGCCAGACGATTTAAGAAGTTTTATAGGAAGAATAAGTTTTTCAAAAAATCAAACTATAATGGGAAGTATGACAACAAAGTTTATTGGAAGAGAGATCGGAAAAGAACTGATAAAAGTGATGATATAGTGTTCTAAAAATGAAAGAGGAAAGGACATGTTAAAGTTGACTATCCAAAGTTAAAATTCAAAAATAAATATGATTATAAGGACAAAAAATATAAGAAAGATATGAAAGCCACCTGGAGTGCTTAAAAAGACAGTTCAAGTGATTCTGATTCCTCTAAGTATGAAAAATCTCAAAAAACTAATATGTGTTTCATGACAAACACATCGGAGGTAACATTGAATACTCCTAATTTAAATTCTTATTATTCTAGAGATGATTCTGATTCTGATAACATTTCTAGTAAAGATTTATTTTAATACTATAATATGTTAGAAGATTCCTGCAATGAGCTAAAGGATAAGTATAAAACCTTAAAGAAACAGTATGCTTTAACTAGGACTGTACAATCTGTATTTGAAGTAGAAAAGGAAAATAATGCTCAGTTGTTGAAGGAAAATACTGAACTCAAACTATCTAATGAGAAACTAAAGAAGGATCTAGAAAAAATAACTAATGTGAAGAACACTCTTACCCAAATGCTAAGAAAACAAGTAACAGGAATGTATACTAATAGTTTAGGCTATCATCCTAGACAGAGAAAGTTTTCAAAGACTAAATTTATTCCTAAATCTGGAAAGTATGTTGCTAGTTCCAGTTTTTGAAATTCATATTCCTCAACTATCTATTCACATAGTTATAGATCAATCAACGTTTATCTTTCAAAATATTTTGAATATATTGATTGTATGAGACCCATTATACAAATCTGGGTACCAAAAGTATTGCTTTCTAACCTATCTAGACCCAAGAAAATCTGAGTACCAAAATCATTTTCTGTTTAAACCTGTTTTGTAGGAGACTTGCTTGAAGAGCTCCCATAAGAAGATATGGTACATGGATAGTGGATGTTCAAGGCATAAGACGAATATTACTTATTCTTTAAGAGTTTAAACAAGGATGATGGAGGACATGTCACCTTTGGTGATAATTCAAAAGGAAAAATCATCAGCTTAGGCCAGATTGGTAACACTGATTCAATTTTAATTTCCAAAGTTTTACTTTTTGATGGATTAAAATACAAACTATTAATAATTTCTCAGTTGTGTGATGATGTTTTCAATTTTAAATTTAAAAATGATTCTTATAATGTTTTTTATTCTGAAAATGTTTTGGTATTTTCTGCCTTAAAGAAGGAAAATGTATATGTGGTAGATTTAAATTCTTTAGCCAACCAAAAGGATACCTGTTTAAATGATTTTCATAAAGTGTCTGGGAAATCGAACAAAAGATTAGGACACTGTAATATACATTCTCTTAGAAAAATGACTAGGAAGAATTTTGTAAGATACCTACCTCAACTAAAATTCCCTTCAGACAATGTTTGTACTCCGTGTCAAAAGAGAATGCAACATAAAGTTTCATTTAAATCAAAGAATGAAGTTTCAACTTCTCAACATCTCGAGTTGGTTCACATGGACTTGTTTGGACCCTCTAGAGTTTCTAGTTTAAATGGGAAGCACTATGTCTATGTCTTAGTAGATGAATTTTCTAGATACACTTGGGTATACTTTATTTCTCACAAAAGTGAAGCTTGTTCCTATTTTATGAAATATTCCAAGTCTATAGATAACCCTAGTGGACTTAAGATTAAGACCATGAGAATCGATCATGGTCGTGAGTTTGAAAATCATGAATTTGAATCTTACTGCTCACACAATGGCTATAGTCAACACTTTTCTGCCCCTGGGAAACCTCAACATAATGGTGTAGTAGAAAGAAAAAATAAAACCCTTCAAGAAATTGAAAGAACTATACTCAATGAATATGATTTACCTGTTTATTTTTGGGCTGAAGCTGTCAATAAATATTTTTATATTATAAATAGAGTATTGATTAGACCTATTCTTAAGAAGACCCCTTATGAACTATGGAATAATAGGAAGCCTAGAGTTAGTTAGTTTAGAGTTTTTGGTTTCAAATTCTTTATTATCAATACAAAGGATATTCCTGACAAGTTTGCTTCTAAAAGTGATGAGGGAATCTTTGTAGGCTACTCTATAACCAATATGTCTTATAAAGTCTTTAATAAAATAACCAAATATGCGGGAGAATCTGTTCACATCAAGTTTGATGAAACTGATCCGCATGAACCTAAGACTTCTCATGAAAATCATGAAGATCTGTCTATTCTGGACCTTAATGATAAAATCAGTGAACCTGCTGTAAAACCAAGCAATTCTGGGAATTTTCCAGAATCTGCTCTTGATGAACCCGAACCTAGAGAAGAACCTAAAATTTATAGTCCTACGTTTACCAGATCATCTAGGATTCTAAAGAATCATCCTTTAGATGTTGTTGTTGGTAATCTTGATAGAGGGACACAGACTAGAGATCTCTATGAAATCAGGTTGAACATCAAGCCTTTCTATCACAGTTAAAACCTAAAAACATCAATGATGCAATCAGTGATGAATTTTGTGTAATGGCTATGCAAGAATAATTAAATCAATTTGAAAGAAACAAATTCTGGGAATTAGTTGACAGACCTAAGGACACATTGACCATAGGCACTAAATGGGGTTTTAGAAATAAAGTTGATGAATTAGGAAATATAGTTAGAAACAAAGAAACGATAGTTACACAAGGGTATAATCAAGAGGAAGGAATAACCTATGAGTAAAACTTTTCACCTATATCTAGATTAGAAGCTATTAGGATTCTAGTTGCCTATTTTGCTCGTCTGAATTTCAAGTTATATCAAAAGGATGTTAAAAGTGATGTTCTAAATGGTTTTATAATTGAAGATGTTTCTGTTGAACAACCACCTAGATTTACTAATCCTCATTTTCCAAATGGAGTTATTAATCTCCCTAATGATTTAGATGGTTTAAAACAAGCCCCAGGAGCTTGGTATGATAGACTTAGTAGTTTTCTTATTTCAAAAGGTTTTTATAAAGGGATTGCAGATTGAACTATCTTTATTAAAAGAATTTCCAAAGATGTTTTGATAGTACCAATCTATTTTGATGATATTATTTTTGGATCTTCTAAAAATGATTTGTGTATTGATTTTTCAAAGAGTATACAAAATTAATTTGAAATGATTTTAATGGGAGAACTCAAATACTTCCTTGGATTTTATGTTTCTCAAAATGAAAACGGTATTATCTTAAATCAAAGTAAATATAAAGATGATCTTTTAAAGCGTTTTGGTTTGGATAGTATTAAGGAATGTGATACACCTATGAGTACTTATTGTATATTGGATACTGATGAAACTAGAAAACCATTGGATCTAACCAACTATAGAGGTATGATTGTAATTCTACTTTACCTTACTGCTAGTTGACTAGATATTATGTTTAGTGTGTGTATGTGTGCAAGATTTAAAGCTAATCCAAAAGAGTCACACTTGCTTGCTGTTAAAAGAATTTTCAAATATCTTAAACATACGACTAACTTAAGATTATTTTATCCAAAAGGAAAATCATTCGATTTGATAAGTTGTTTAGATGCTGAATTTGCTAGTTGCAAGTTATATAGAAAGAGAACTTCTGGAACATGTCATATTCTAGGTAAATCCTTAGTATCATGGTGTAGTAAAAAGTAGAACTCAGTTGCATTGTCTACTATTGAAGCATAGTACATTGCTGCTGGTAGTTGATATGCAAAAATTCTGTGGATGAAATATACATTATTGGACTACGGATATCAGTTTAGACATGTGTCTATAAACTGTGATAATAGAAGTGCGATTAACATCTCAAAGAACCCTGTATCTCACTCTAGGACAAAACACATTGATGTACGGAACCACTTTTTGAGAGATCATTACCAAAAGGGTGATATTACTCTTGAATTTATAGGAAATTAACATCAATTAGCTGACATATTCACCAATACTTTAAGTTCTGATATGTTATGTTACATTAGACATGAGTTAGGAATGATAGACTTTATAAGTTAGAAACCTCACCATTAGCTGAAACCTCGCCATTAGCCTAAACCTCACCATTAGTGAACCTCCCTACTATACCTCACCGTTAGTGGACCTCCCTTCTATACCTCACCGTTAGTGGACATCACAGCTATACCTCACCATTAGTGGACCTCACTGATATACCTCACCATTAGTTGACCTCACTGCTATACCTCACCGTTAGAAATCCTCACCGGTATGTATTACTGTTAGGTTGCGCTATTTTTAAACTTTTGTATCTTTATCCGTCTGAATATTTATTGTTTATCTTTTACTTATTATGTTTTATTTATTTATTTTTTGATTCCTAAATGATAAAACATAAGTCTTGACCTCATATCAATCCACCTCAAACCCTTTACCTTCAACCCTTAGCCCCCAAATCATCGAACCTAAGCCTCACGATTCGCAGAATGGAAAGAGTGAAGAGACCATCAGTCAGCAAAAAGAATGATGAGCCAAATGCCAAGAGACTCAAAGGAGAGTCTAGTAGTGGAAGTAAAGTGAAGAAAACTACAAATCCTCATCTCGTACAAATGGGGATAGTAGTTGAAAAAGAGGTATGCGTGGACTGGTTGATGACCAGTAAATCTTTAGTTCTGGAAGTACTAGAGGACTAGAAATGGGTAGAGAGCTTCTCAAATTACAATGTTCCTTATTATTTTAAGATGGTAAAATAATTTTATGAGTTTTTTCGTTTTGAGAAATCAGATGCAGAGAATAGAATGATATAAGTAGTGAATGGCAGGACAATATCTTTTTCTTCTATTGAGTGGGCTGAGTGCCTGAAAGTTCCACATGAAGGAGAGTTCAGGTATTTCAAGAAATCAATACCTCCTACCAGTGACATCTTTGAATATGAAGCTACTTTGGAAGAGTTAACAGGAGATGGAACACCAATAAAAGTAGTTTCTATAGATATTGATGGAGAGAACTAGTCACTTTTCAAGTTCATCCAACATGTGCTAAGTCCAAGAAGAGGGGACTTTACAAATCTGAAATACCAAGATATTTATTTGCTTCATCTGTTATGACATGGTGTCAAGGTAAATCTGTGTAGACTATTAATGATTAAAATTGAAGATATGACCAGAACAAAGTCAAAAACTAATGATCTATTCTTTGCAAAGCTGATCTCTATGATGATCAAGGTAAGAGGTGTAGCTAAGTCTCAGGATGAGACAGTGGTTATGAAAGACAACTTTTGTGTTACTGGAACTATCTGTAAATACATGAAGATCAATTGGAATCCAGGGAGAAGAGAATGGGTCAGGGATGATGAGAAGCTGTACGATTAGTTTAATATTATGGATCATCCTTCTAGGCCTAAGGATTTGAGGGATCCAGGTCTAGGACCTGATGAAGAGGAACCTCAGTATAGTGATGATACTAATGAAGAGGATGCCTCTATAGCTGATGGAAGGGATCCAGACTTTCCTTCAAGTCCTATTTCAGAGGTTGTATCTTCTAGAAAGGGAATAGTGTTGGGAGTAAGCAATGGATAAGTCTCTATTAATGAGGAAGACCAGCCTACTCTAGAGAATGAAGAAGAATTCCATGAAAGTAGAGAACATGTTTCTGATTGCTTAGATGAGAACACCTTGAATTTGAGTCCATTGATTAGAAGTACTATTGTTCTTATAGAGGCTGTTCTTGTTGAAGTAGACAGGCCTGCACCTATTCCTGAGGAGCCTGCTACAATCGAAGAAATGGAAATGATTGTGGAGAATTCTTCTGAGGAAAACCGAGCTTCTGAGGGTGCTATTTCTATACATATACAAGAGATATCACAAATTGATGGGGAGCATCCAATCAGATTTGGCACTGTCTCAGTAGATCATGAGATTGTAGACTGGGTAGAAGACTCAGGTTTTGTAGTTTGTGGGTTGGACTATCCAGATTCTGAAGATGAGAAACCCATCAATATACCAGAAGTTAACTATAATATCTTTTCTGAGTTTTTACCTAAGGATGTGGAAAGAAAAGATGATCTAGATCAGTTGAAGTCTGATCTTAAAACCTCGTTTGTGGAAGAGATAAGAAGAATGGAAACCTCTTTGATATCATTCATTCGTTCTATTATGAATGACTGTATGGTTAGTATTGTGACATAAATAGCACTAGTAGTTGTTCCTGACAATCTGGTTACTAAGGATGATATTGAGTCTTTAAAGGCTGTGTCGAAGGAGACTTGGACTGCAACTGTTGAAGATTTAAATAATTGCTTTGTTGAAGAGATGAGAAATATGGAAAATATTTAAAACTCTCTCTTGGGTGTATGGTGTTAGGCCCTATGGCAGAGGATACTGAATCTCTAAAGAAATTAATTGTCTCTATGGAGTCTTATATGATCTCTAAATCTCAAGCAAACAACGACTTGGATTTTGTGAAGAGTGTAGTTGGACAAATGGTATCAGTTTTTGAGGAATTTAAGAAATCCATGGAACAACATGTCAGCACCCAGGACTCTCTTGTGAAAAATCTCATAAGTGGGATGACTGAATCCTTTAAGGAAATAGTTTCCTTTACTATTGCACCTCTGAGTACTACGAGGCTTTCTTTTGATATTGATCAGATTCGAGCTGTGATGAGAGAAGAGATTGGCCAGTCTTCTATCAGTGGATCTATAGACTTTGCTGATTTGACCCAAGTGGTGACTACCACTAGTGATATTGGGAAAATTGTTCATAATTTTATGAGATAAGCCACCGCTTCTTAAAAAGAGATCAAAGACAAATTTGATTTCTATTTCCAAAATATACACACTAAGCGTCGATTGAATAATAATTTCAATATTTTTTAAGAAAACCTGAAACTTCCTCCAGTAAATCAGGCTTTCAGAGAACAAGTAAGAAAGATGAGGGAGATGACTCCTTCTCTAGATACGTTTATGGAGAACAAGGATGACTTTATATCGGCTATGGAGATGGGAGGAGGGTTCATAATGGACTTTAGGAATCTGTTGCTACCATTTTTGCATTTAGACAGTACTCCTATCATTGTACCTCCAGCTCTGCCTACCTCTGCTAAGTCTGCCTCCATTCCTTAGATGACTCCAGCTCAAGAAATCTGGATCCTCACTCCTATGATCACCCAGAGAGGTACACAGTATATGCCGGAAACTGTGTTAGTAGCTCAACCTCTATTGATCATCTCTGGTGTTTCTAAACATCCACCTTCATCCAGCAAACCTAAATCCTCTTCTGATCTCAAGGGAAAAATCCCATGTTGAGGAGGTGGATTGAATTGTGGCTAGGACATTTGATAGGAATCACTTGTACTCTTTTTGTTTCAATTTTTTCTTTCTGTATATCTTTTTTCCCCATGAAATATATATTATCTTACATACTTTTACCTTCTGTTACTTTTCACATCCTTTGTTTCCTACTTTTTTCTAATAAAAAAGGGGGGAAATATAAGGAAATGGGGAGAAATATAAGGAAAGGGGAGAAATATAAGAAAGGGAGAGAAATATGAGAAGTATGAGCATAATTTAATTTTAGCATAATATAATTCTACCTCTGGTACATTTGTTTTATATCTCTGATACAATTTTTTCATACCTCTAGTATATTTATTTTATAATTTTACATCTGATACATTTGAAAATGTCATGAGACCCAATCTATATTATATTGATACATTACAAATTATTTTGGATTGTAATAACATAATTTGGGATTATCAAAAAGGGGGAGATTGTTGACCTCACATGTTTTGATAATACCAATTATGATTTAATATGTTTTGATAATCTCAATTGTGCTTTAATATGTTTTGATACTCTCAATTATTCTTTAATATGTTTTGATAATCTCAATTATGCTTTAACATGTTTTCATAATCTCAATTATGTTTTAATATGTGTTTACAATGTTAAATTATGTTGAAAAAAATATCAAAATAACCATTGGAATATATCAATCAATTTTTATCTATGTTTATACATGCTTTGAAATATTACTAACTCAATATGGATATATTTTACATAGAATAGACAAGTGTTAAGCTCGTGAGTCGCTGAGATAGATAGTTACTGATAAGGCTAAGTACACCGGTACAGAATTCTACAGATATGTATAAGGTTACCGATATGCATAACATCTACTGATAGAACAAGTCTACCGGTATGCACAAGTCGACTGATAAAAACCTACTGATACATAGTCCACTGATAAAGTAAAGCTCACTGATACATAGTTACCAAAACATGCTACTGATACAAACAGACAGACATATAGCTACTGATATAAAGTCCACCGATACAAACAGATACCGTTGCAAAAGAGCTAATGATAAAAGGAGATACTAATGTAAAGAGCTACCAATACATAGAGCTACTGTTATAAAGTGTTACAGCTACTGACAGAAGATCACTGGTACAATGATCCACCGACTGATAAGAGGAGATACCAATAGAAGGAGCTACCAATAAGAGGAGATACCGATTGAAGGTGCTACCAATAGAAAGAGCTACCGATAGAAGGAGCAACCGATTCAAGCAAGCTACCGTTACAAGGGGTAACAACTATCGATGGAAACTAGTCACTATTTCTATTTTTTATTCAGTAATAGTCAAATTTGACGTTTTGAATGCACCTTCTATTAATCAATGATAGTGGTTGGCATTTTAGGAACCATACCTTGTACATGTAAAAGGTAATCAATCATATTTCTAGAACAAAAGCTATATAATGGAACCTAAAACTCCTAAAGACGGGGTGATGGCCGGTCAGTCATTCCATGCACATACGAGACAATATTCTGGAGACACTCAAGGACTTACATGCATATAAGATGAAGGAATAATACATACTAAGTATGGATAACCTGAGAATTCATAAAAAACGAGCTTCAAAAATTTCACTTGAACGCAAGATGATCAGACTGATCAACCTGGACCTGAAATTCAAATACAAAAAATGACACTCTGTTTCTTGACAAAAACCAGAGAAGGAATAAAATCCTCATCTGCATCAATTCAAGGAGTTCAGAGCTTCACTCAAAACATATAGAGAATTATAAACTCATATATATCTGTTTAGCTCTATTGTGTTTCATTTATTTACACTTCGACCAGTGTGTGTGCTCTGTATTTTAAGACACACATTGTCTCAGGTGTTGAACTGGAGGATTTCTTAATCCTCACTTAATCTCTCTCTTATACTCTTGTATCCCACTATGGATAGTGGTAGAGGTCAAGTGTGACCTGGATAGCCTATGAGCTATTGTTTTGTTTTTCCCACAATGAACTGTGGTAGAGGTCATAGGACCTGGATAGTCTGAGTACTGTTGTTAACCCCGATCCAGGATGTGGATAAAAGTTTATATAAATTGTTTTGAAAGGAATAAGTCTCGGCTTGAGACTAGACCTCTTGGTTAAAACTGTTGTGCTTGTTTATTGTGTTTTAAACTATATGGAATATTCCACTACTAAGTACTTTAAATATAAATCTGTTTTAAAGTAACTCTGATAGTTAAACTAGCAAGTCTTTATAACTTTTTTTATCCAGTAAGTTAGTTTCAAAAGATAATTAATCTTCAAATTGAGTTAACTGATAAATAATCAATCTCTTGAGAAACTAATTGAAAACTTACAATCTTTATAAATTCACTACAGTTTAATTTTTATTTAATTTGGGGGAGTTTAATCATAAAGTTTGTAACTGAAAATTTTAATTGGAACCCAATTCACACCCCTCTTGAGTGTCCACTCCGACCAATAGTGTCCATTCACATCATTATGAAATTCTATAATAGTGGGTTTGTAATGTTCAGATATAGAATATAAATAATAATTTTATCCCCATAACTTATTTTATGTATCATTTAATCATAGGTTTGAAACATATTTTTTAGAACCAAATTATTCAAAATTACTTAAATCCTCTTTACAACCCCATACCATATAAAGTTCCTTCTTTTTATTTTTATATTTATTCCTTTTATTTTTATACTTATTTAGTCTTTGGTTTTTAGGATTTATGTTCCCATTTATATTACACTCATAACAAATTTCATATTCAAAATCATTATAAATAAAATTACTTTAATTTTTCTCCCAATGGAAATCCACAGGATAGTAATTCTGAGATCTCCTTAATTAAATATTCTTCTTTCTATATCCACATTTTGAAACATAGGCCGGATCATTCATATAACTAATCTATATTAAGAATACAAAGAGTATGTCGGTACATTTAATTTAAAATTAATTCCATTTTTTATTTGAATGATCTTCTTCAGCAATATTTTTTAATTCCAACTCATATTCTAATAGTGATCCAATAATCTCATTAAGAGTATATTACTTTAAATTATTAAAATCATATATATATATATAACTTTTATCTTGCTAATTATGGAGAATTTCACAAAGTTATCTTTCAAAAACAAAAAAAATTTCTAGATTCTGTCATAAAGAAATATTAGACAACTTTGATTTTCCATTTATTTCATCAAAATATTAAATGTATTATTTTCCAAGTTGGGTGTTGAGATGGTGTGATATTATAATACATGGCGTGATTAAAATTAATTTTTGAAATATATTAAATATATCACATATTATTCATGTGTAGTTTTCTTGAGAATTATAATAACTCTTAAAAGGATGATCAGATCAAAAATATGATGTAGTTGTTGAGTTAAAAGCATGGTTTTTTCCCTTGGAAAGACATAACCTTTTTCGTCGTTGGGAGTTTTAAAAATGTGGAGTCACAAATGACGAAAAAATATTATTTAATAGTATTATTTATTTTACTTAATGATATTTAAAGTCTTATTACCACTATATTTGAGCACTATTTTGACCAATTGATAGGGATTTTGACATAAACCTGATAATTGAGAGTTATCTGTGGAGAGTTCCTTGGTGTTTGAAAACAAAATATCTATGATTGTTTATGCCTATGAAATTTGGGTATATCCCCAAAAAAATGAAACATATTTTTTTCATCAAATATTGAACTACCTTATAGTTGAAAATCTTTATTATGTGGAATTACCCCCATTTTCTTATCCTATAAATAACATGTATAAATAAATCAATGCATTGATTCATGGTTAAATTTTATTATTTATCCATGATTATTTTTAGTGGGAGCATAGGGATAAATTGTAAATTTAATTTAGATGGTCATTAATCGTTCTAATGTAAATGGATCATGGGAAACCCAAACACAAACATGGTTTTTTCCTCTTTTCTTGTTTCTTGGATTTATTCCACTATTTTTTTGGGCATTCAACAATGGGGTTTTATTTTACTAGTGTTTCGATGTATACCTAAGAATTAAATAATTTCAAAATAATTTAATGGCACAATAGAATAATTATGAAAGTGTGAGATCATATATGGCTTGAAATTGAGGTTTTCACTAATGACATCTGATTAATATCTGTTTGATGGTCCTCGATCTTCCTGTTTGGGCATGTGAATAGGAAAAGGTGTGATGCTGAGAGATTTCTATGTGAATAATATAGTAAAATTTCACGGAACATCAATGAAAAGTCAATAAAATACATGATAGTTTCTTAGAAGAATAATTTATAGCTAGATCATAGGCTAGAGAAGTGGATTTTGAAATGTGGGCTAGGTTTGTTTTTCTGGAAAATCCTAAGTTACACAACATGTAATCTGGAATAACATACTATGTGGGACCCCCTATGTGGTGTAAGGGTTTCCATGGAGGAGATAAGTATCACACTACATCTGACCCCTATCAAATGGAGTGTGACCCTTTCCTAGTGTCTTGGTGTATACACCAAGAGGTACATAGACATGGCTTGGAGTTCCAAGGCTCAAATGGACCATGTACTCAGGCATATACCTTTCCATCTAGACACATACTCTATCAGGAGCATATGGGCTCGGGCACACCATTTTCACGGACATGAACACAAGAACATGCTATTTTACATCAGTAGAAGTTTGTGATAAAGGGGAATGCCCTGTAATTAATCAATGATTTATTGGAGACTCTTTCTTATCCATCTTGGATAAGTTTTTTAGTTTACATTCCCTTGATCCTTTCCCTAAGAGTTTTGTTTGGATTCATTTCTAACGCATAATATGATGATCCCCTATGAGAAACTTTATTTTGGGTAGATTTATGAAATCCCTTTGTGATTCCCAAAGTGAGATCCTCTATCATCAACATTACTCTAGTTGGGGTTCTTGATATCTTCATGACTAACAATACATGGGCATCGATACCCTCTATAGCGGGATAATAGAGATTCAGTTGATGGTGTACCGCATGGTAATGTGTGTGATCCCATATTTGAATCTCGCTCTTCAGAATTATAGATTGTGATTCATAGGGCAATACTTGATGAGCATGAAACCTCATATGGACACCATTAGTGCTATCTGACTCATGGAGTGTGTTCTCCTAGACAAGTGATATGTGAAACCTTCGATCCAGATTCCTATTTCAAATTTTTCTGTTGTGACCATGACATGAGACATTGTGTTTTATATGGGTTTATATTTACAATCATGATACTTATTCCATAGACATATACCTATGATGAGATGACTATTATTCTGGATGTTATATGCTTAGTGATTTTTGGGTATCTGACTAGGTGTTTTTATACTCAGCCCTATAAGGGTTTTGAATGCACGTGTCATGTTTTATATAAATGACTGAAATTTTAATGGAGTCCTTGTGGGCCTAGGATACGATGGTTCTTATTTAGGTAGACATTCATAGGTGTGTTCATACAGTTACCCTAAATGAATCCCCCATTCTAAAATCTTAGGTTGACTTGTCTTTTTTTTCTTTTTGTGGGGTTATATTTGGACTTTTTTATTTATAGTACATGTTTCCATACTCTAATGGATTGGATTTTGGTTTTATTCATTCATGATTATTAGTTTTTTACATTTCATCATTGTATGGGCTTGGAGTTGAGTGCATCTGGACATGTACATTATGACAAGGCCTCCCATGTGGGTGATATGCCTACTCAGCTATGGTATCAATCCCCTAGACTATTAGAGGTTGGTTTGGTGGTGTCACACTCTAGGAACCATTGGGACTGTTTTTGAAAGAGTGGTATTAGAGGAGTTGGACTTAGCATGGGAAAATAGTCTGTGATATTGGATTTGGGAAAATATATTAAGTGTTTTGAATTTGTTATTCAGACCAGTTATAATTGTGTTGGTTTGATGGATAATGTATCTATACACTAGGAATATGAAAACTAGCTTATTGGCTCAGTACATGTTGAAACTAGTTGTAAGGAAAAAATTGGTACATGCATCATATAGGAATGTTTTTTTGTTTTCCATGTCCTTGTTTTATTATCTCTCAAGATATAATCCTTTCCCATGTTACATATGATCTGTTTCAGGATGTCTCCATGATTTTCATAATATTGGATTTTGTAATAGGATCATAAGTTCGACCCCGTCAGTTATGAGTCCTCGATTCAAGGAACTATTCAAGAGGTTTTACCTCTAGGTGGAACACCAGTCATACCACCACCTGTCAAGTATCAGATAGTAGTGGCATTACTATTAGATTAGGAGAGCAGGATGAGTGTTTATCATGAGTTTCAATGATAGTGACCCCCTTAGTATACATGGTGAGCTTGAACCATAGGTGGATGATGACTATATTTAAATGGTGTTGTGATTCTTCCGTTTTATTTATAATCTTGTTGACTAGATGGTGGTCCTAGCAGTGAGCTTTCTCCATGGCTCTGCAACGACGATGGTGGGTCTTATTGACCTGGTCATATGATGAGGCAACTATTGCATGATTAGATATAGAGAACAATTTTAGATAGAAGTTTTACCCATCTATGATGTGGGATGTTCATATCCTAGAGATTATACAGCTTCAGCAGGGCGGTTTGACTATGGAATAGTATTCATCATGGTTAACCAACCTCACTTGGTACATTATAGAAATGGTTCATGATCAGTTATTTTGGGCTTTGTTCTTTGATAAAGGACTATGAAAATACATATATGATAGTGTGGTGACTATATGAATTCCTACATATGTTGGAGTTCTAGAGTGTGATTTTGTAGTTGAGAGTTTCTAGGATGAGAATACATAGACAGTCAGTGTTGGTAGTTAGAACATTGGTGTAATACTTCTATGGATTGTAGCCAATGATAGACACATGGAAGTTGATGCATGAGATTTTTTTTGTGGAACTAATAGTACATACGTTCTGTGGCTCATGTCTTAATGGGTGGATCTATTTAGCCCAGTGATAGGTGGTGATACTCTTGTGATAGTTGGGGAAATATTTCCCAATATTGTCTAACCCACCATAAAGAATATAGAGAAACAATGGATGGGCCACTATCCAAAGTCAGTGGTAGGATAAAGTATTATTATATGGTGGAAGACATGGAATATGAGTCTAAAGTGTAACTAGAGTGGATAGATGTTTTGAATTTTTACCACCACCACCACAAATAGATGGTCCGTGCCAGGCTCATTTAGCTGGTGGTCAGGGATGAGAGAAGCAGAACACAGTAGAGGCTTATGACCTAGAGGCTCCATGGATGATATGAGGTACTATATGTGTCTTTTATCCCTTAGCTATAGCATTGATATACATAGTTTCCAGTCATTCATTTTTTACCATTGATATGGTTCGAGACATATATAATTTGGGTGACCCATTGGCTTGACTCTTGTCCTTGGAGACACTAACTAGTGTTGAATCAGCAATAAAAAACTACTTTTGATAGTTTAAACTGACTATTTGAGTCAATAGTTTCATTTGGGATCACATTTTAGTGTCTATGATCCCCTACAATGTTATCTTATGTATGGATCGGTTTTTTAGCACGTTCCCATATAGACTCATTCAAAAAGTGTGTGTGGGTCGTCTATAGTGATGGGATGAGGTTTTCCTTTATGGGTAAAAAGAAAACCCAGGTCAGGAAAGGATAAAATCATGCATAGAAGGGTGTAGCTGATTACACACCATTTGGATATCATAACCCTTAGTGTATTAGATGGTATGCACATTCAGTTTTCTGTAGTGGTGGTGGAGTATGTGATTGAATTTCATGAAGGATTTATTAGCTTAAATCTTCATTGGGTGTTAGAATTTTCAATTGATATATACCCAGATATGGCCTAAATGTTTATGAAATAATATTGGATGGTTCCAACAGATCCTCATGAGATAAGGGTATATTTGTAGGACATACAAACAACGATATTTTTCAGAAATATTGATTCACCACTGGAATCCCCTGTGTTGATCATGAAGAAGGTGTATGAGATCTTGATGTTGTGTGTGGATTTCATTAACATAATGTTGGTGACCATAAAGAACATGTATCAAATACAAATACTGATGAACTCTTTGATAAATTGAGAGGGTCCTGATGGTTCTCGAAGATTGACATTATATCATGTTAACACTATCTATGAGCATGGGATGATGATTTTCAAAGAAAACACTCAGATGTTTCTATAGTCACTATAAGTACATGGTGATGTGACTTATCAGAAAAAAAACTCCACAGTGTTCATAAGTCTCATGACCCAAACCATTCAACCATTCATAATCTGGTTTGTGGTGCCCTTAATCAATGATATCCTTGTGTAATTAGCATCCGAGGAAGTGCATTCATTACACTTGATGATGGTTATGTATGTATTTTGAAAGAAATAGATTTATAGGATTCCCTTAAAGTGTCAGTTCTGGATTCATCATATCCACTTTTTTGGAGTTTTTATCCCATAAGATGGTGTAATAGTTGACCTAGAAAAGTTTTAGGTAGTATTTACTTAGGAGCCACCCAATATCATGATGATGGTGTTCAGATTCCTTGGGATGGTGGGATAGTATTGGATATTCATAATTCATTTCAATGGGTTATGAGTTCCTATTAATTATTTTACCCTTAAGTGGAAGTCTTTTTGTGGAAAAATAGGTGCTAATATTCATTCCATGAGTTGAGGTCAATATTGAGGAGCTCTCATGTCATGTGATTTATATATGTGGTCCTGAAGATTGTAGTATTCTGAGATGCATCAGCAACTTATCTTGGTTTTTTCTAATTGATAGAAATGTGGTGGTTGCCTATTGTTCATGGTAATGGAGAACACATGATTAAAACTATGTGACCCATGATCTATTACTATCTTCAGTAGTCTTACCACTACATATGTTGCAACACTATTATATTGGTGAGTGATTTATCATCTATTTTGACCATAAGAGTCTCAAGTATATGTTATTTTAGAAATAACAAATAATTATAAAAAGGTTATGGATATATATCCTCCAAGACTATGATTCTATATTTTATATACACTAGGGAATGAGAACATGGTAAGAGATGCCCTCAGCATGATATCTTTTTCGTAGTTTCTGAGTGAGGCATTAAAGCATTTAGTCACTTTGTAGTTAAACATTGTGGATGGGGATGAAATAGCTTATCATGAGTTGATTGTTTTTAC
Source organism: Viscum album (assembly GCA_963277665.1). Lineage (NCBI taxonomy): Eukaryota > Viridiplantae > Streptophyta > Magnoliopsida > Santalales > Viscaceae > Viscum > Viscum album. The sequence goes on from OY728125.1 coordinate 1,841,095,404, forward strand.
CCCATAACTTTTATAGTGAGTCATTGGTAATGTTGTGGATACCACCTATGTGACCCTATGTTCTTAGATACTCACTATACATTCTCTTTGTAGATTTTATAAAAATGTGGATAATGTCCTTTTCATAGGCTAGATGATGGTACCAATTGGGAAAATAGAGGTGGTGATGTTTGAGTTTTAAACATCACAATTTTTTGTATATACTTGTGTTGAGAAGATGTACAAGGACCTTCATTGACAATTTTAGTGGCTATTGATGAATAATGGAGTTACAAAGTTTGTCTCTCAATGCCTTAATTTTCACTATGAAATGGATAAGCACTAAGTTCTAGTGAATTTATCTCAATACCTTGAGGTTCAAGAGTTGATGTGGGATATGATATCCCTCAACTTCATTGTAGGGTTTCTACGTATTTATAGGGGACACAATACTAACTGTGTGATTGTAGACCGAATTACCAAGTTATCCCACTTCATAGATATTCAATAGTAGATTTTTTTTGAGAGATTATGATTTTTTATGTAAAGAAGCAATCTTGAAACCATGTATTTACACTAAAAATAATTTCTAATATATATTTTACTTCACATGTCTTTTATGGAATGGATTTTAGGAGGCCTTTGGGACTTAGTTTCATTTGATCATGGATTTTCAGCCATAGACTAATTGGTAGATTGAGGGCACCACTAAATTGTTGGAGGAAATGTTGTGGGGTTTCATGTGAGACATTGGATGTAGCAGGGAGGATCACCTAACATTGGTGGTGTTTTCATACAACAATAGCTACTATTCCACCACCGATATGGAAAATTTTGAGAATTTTTACGGGCGAACTTGTAGGTCAACACTATGCAGGAATGACCTAGGATATTTATCTCTACCAGGACAAGAGTTGGTTTGATCCACTATAGAGAAGGTGAAAATCATCAATACGTTGATGAGTACTATACAGAGCCACCAGATGTTATATGAGACCAACTAAAGAGGCCTTTTCAGTTCATGTAGGTTGACAATGTGTTCCTATAGTTCTCACCACAACATGGGTTATAGATATTTGGATGGGGTGATAAGCTATTTCTGAAATTAATTTTCCATTTATGTATATTATGCATAGTTTTTTAGGTGGATTACCACATAACTATAACTTTGTAGTTTGACTAGGTACATGATGTCTTCCATGTGTCATATTTGATGTGGTACATGCATGAAACGTCACATTATTCCTTGGCACAATAGATTTATAGAAACCATTTCTTGGAACAATAGATTGATAGAAACAAGACTATGATCCTTTATGACTTAATATGAAGGTATTCCCAATGAAATCAGATTAGGATCGGTTCGATAACACCCTTATACCTATTTTGGAATCCGATGGTGAGAAGTCATGATGAAAATTGATTTCCATGCAAATAAGATATCCATATTCCAGTGAGTGTTGATGAAGGGATTTGTCAGACATGTTTCTTTATTAGGGGTTGGATTTGTGGAAACATTCGAGGCTAGATGAGTGGAATATGAAACTTGAACCAGATTTATGATTATGGAAAATCATGGGTTACACATCATGTAATTTAGAATTACACACCATGTGGGACCCCATGTGTATCCCTAGGGTCGATATAAAAGATATAAGTATCACATGGTGTGTGACCTCTATCCCACAGTGTGTCACCTCATCCTAGAGGCTCGACGTGTACCTAAGGATTCATATGTAAACATTAAGGAGTACACTGGATCATGCATTCCATGTACTCAGGCGCGGGCACAACCATATGGACACAATTATGATTATTATTAATCAGCCTCATAGATGTTGTGTTCCCTGACACAAACATAATCATAGGTCATTTTATAAATGTGGAACCTGGTGCTAAAGGGGAATAATATATAATTCCATTACATGTTGTGTACTTTTTCAAATATTTCTTGGATCTCTTTTCCTCTTAATATTGGAGAAGATTCATTAGGGTGAATTCCATTGATCCCTTCCCTAAGGGTTTTGTATGGAGTCACATTCTATGAATGGATGGTGATCCCCTCTGAGAAACTTTAGATATCAATAGATTTGTGGATTCGCTTTGTGAGGCAAAATGCGAGATCCTATATCATTGTCATTTCCCTAGGTGGGTTCTTTGTATCATTATTACCATCAGTATGAGGGAATCGATCCCTTACTAAGTGTGTCTATCCAGATTAGTTTTTTATTGTACCCCATGGTCTTGGGTATGATCCACATCTTTTCATAATCTACTTGAGTCTTCTAGCATGTTCTTCTTATGGATGGACATAATGAGCATGAAATATTGGATGGATTCCATCTGCGATATACGACTTGTCAAGTGTGTTCTCCTAGATGAGTGATATGAGGAACCATTGAGAAGTAATCCAAGCCTTTATTTCACAGTTGTGACCTTAACTTGAGACTATGTATGTGCTTTTATTATATATAGATAATATTACTATATATTCCATTGACATATACCTTTTATGGGATGACTATATATTTTGATGTAATATGCTTAGTGATTTCTGGGTGTCCTACTGGGTATTGTTATACTCACACCTATATGGTCTTTCGACGCATGTGTCATTTAATATGTAGATGATAGACCATTTTATGGGGTCCTAGAAGGACTAGGACAAGTTGGAGCTTAGTGAGATCGATAGACAAAGTTTTGTTCACGTGGTTACCTTGAAAAAAGATCCCTTCTATACTTTCAGCTTGAAATTATATTCTATTAAATTGGGTGAGATTGTATTTGGCCCTACTGATTTCTAGTTCATGTTCTCATACTCGAAAGGATTGGATTTTTGATATATGAATACATTTTTATCTATTGTTTACATTTCATCATTGTATGGGAATGGAGAAGTGTGTATGTGTGTGTGTGTGTGTGCATTAAGCTAAGAGATCCAATGTGTGTGATGTACCTTTTCATTGTTGGTCGCTAGCCCCTAGATTATTAGTGGCAGTCTTGGGTTGGTTATGACATGGACCCCATTATTATGGGTTTTGATAAACTCATACTATTTAAAATACCATTAAATATATGAATCATTTGATTAATAACTTCATCATCCATAATTTTAAATTCTTCATATTTATCTCTCATCATACACAACATACGATAAAATGAATTATTATTAAAGGTAGAGGGAACATGAAAAATAAATATTCATGGGGACTCTAAAAGTGAAGTCTATGGTAATCCCCAATAACAATGTGCACACAACCCTGGCGAGGGATCCAATGCTATAAAAAATCATGATAGGGGATCTTGAGAAGCACCAGTAGCCCAAAATCCTTCCATGCAGTTACCTTCAATCCACATGTGAAGGATATACGAATAAATATTGATAATGGAATTTCATTTTTGAAACAAACACCATATTTACAGTGGAGTAGAAAAAAGTACTTTATGAGAATTCCAAATAATCTTCAAATAATTCTTCACTAATGTAAATGCAAGGCCATATGAGTGGAAAAGTATAAGGCCTGTGAGAATTGAATTAGCTTCATCTTAATGATAATTACCTCTACCATAAAATTATATTTAGGGAAAAAACAAAGAACCATGGGAGTCATGAACCATTCCACCCCCCACACATACACCCTTGACCAACATAGTTCTTATAATCTTATCTGAACAAATATTTTCAACTTTCATAATTTTCTATATTTCATCAGTAGTTTTATATGATAAAACATGAATATAAACATTACTATTTATTAAATTGTACATGATATTCATCACCTTGTAATTCAAAACATATATCACCACATAATTTCCAACCAAATATTTATATTCACCTTTGGGTATCTTGTATGGATTTTCCATGATCGTATAATGATCTATGTTATGGTTCATCAAGAAATAATCCATCCAAGAACTCCAACATCGTAATAATTACTATCAAAATGTGGCGGTTTTTAAGGTATAAATCCTTTATTAAAACATGTTCTTATTAAAAAAATAACTTTTACCCTTGAAGTTTATTTAAGGAAATTGATATAACATATTATATATATAGATATAAATGTCCTGCTCTGATACCAATTGTTTTTATAGAGGTAAGAAGACAATATAGACAAGGGGTGGGAGTGTAATTTGGACTTTTAGAAATTAATTAATTAATTTAAGGATTATATTAAAGTTATAATGTTTATGTATAATAACATAAAATAAATATTACACAAGATATTATTATTATAGTTCAGATCTAACTGGTCCAAAATATACTCTTCACCCCACTCACAAAACGAGAATGAATGAATCCACTATAACCAATATAATGAAATATTACAATGAATTTTACCCACATTTAGTAACAACAAAATTAAAAACCCATTTTCATGCTAGAATATTAAAGATAAAAAACCATATTTTTCTATATAGAGGAACAATGTGAACATCCTTCCCAGATCCTCTAGAGTCACAACCTAATTATTGTATTTTGATTCGTAGTCTAAACCAAAAATAGAACATTTTAATGGGAAGTATAACCTTTTATAATTATGTACACAAAAATATGATAAGATGAAGTATATATAGAACCATATGAATAGATTATTTTTTTGAGTGTCGAGGAAGTAGTGAATTATATAATAATAAAGGATCAAACAATTAATGTACAATTGAGAGAGGAATGTGATCATCAAAATTTTCTGTCCCTGTATAGTTCAAAAATATCCTCAACCACTTCAGTTGTTAATATAGATCTATCGAAATCTATATATCAAGCTCATCTATTATCAAAAGATTCAATATTATAATCCTATTATAGTTCTTCTTTCCCAATACAACACAAAATGTATTCAATAAATTTGCAAGAAAAAAATAATCATATGGGTATCATCATAAATATGTAAAATAAAATCCATATTATACAGTGATTAAATATTAGAATAATTAATACAATACAGATGAGTAATTATAATCAACATCAACGACCCTTCGAAAAATCCCATAAAGCATGAAAGACAAAATTTCCACATTCCCACAAAATTTGATGTGTATCTCTTATTTTACCAAGAAAAAATACTTAAACTTAAACCGACATGATAAGATTTTAATGAAATAAATTATAACCTATTTTATGTATGATAATAAATTAATATTAAATTATTTATCAAATAAAAAATATTATATATCCCTAAAAAACATGTGGAAAGGGAAAAGTGAAATATTACATAAAATAGAGTATATTTGTAGATTTTACAATATCTTATCGAAAAGCACATATCCACATAGGTAAATCTGCATATGGGTTTCAAGTAGTATATTTATATATGGTATTCACAAAGGTGAATATACTTAGTAGAACATATTTATAAAAAACCATGTATCTAATTTCATATAGGTGATTCTAGAAATTTGTATTCAACCTAAGTTATAATGTTTCATAATAAAAATAGTCATAAAAATAGAAGAATTAGATTTATTTAAAGTTGAATTATATTTAGATAACTTCATTATATTTCTATATAATAAATAATAAGCATAATTTAAATTCTAAAACTCATTATAATATCAAAATAAAGTAGAAACATTATTCAAGAAAACTGTATATTTCTCACTTAAAATATACAATTATATAAATCTTTTTTTCTATAAATATAGAAATAAATTAAACGATTTACTTCTTGTAATTAAATGTAGATAATTTTTTATATTTCAAAAAATTAACTTAATTTAATGTTTTTATCCCATGTTAATGTAAAAATATGATTATCATTTTCTTCATGGTAGGTCGACACGGTCTGGTGTCATAGTCAGGTGACATGATTAGGTGACTCCCAAATGGTAGATACATTTTGTTTATGCAGTAGGTTGAAGTGGTCAGTTGGAATTACCATTTAAATCCCATATGAGAGGTAAATTTTTTTATATGGTAAGTTGACATAGTCATGTGACATGGTCAATTGAATCCCATGCTGTTAATATGTTTTTTTCATGCGGTATGGTGGCACGGCCTGGAGACATGGTCAGTTGACTTCCATACAAGCAATGCATTTCTTCATGAAGTCATGTGACAAGGTTAGTAGACACAACCATTAGACTCTCATAAAGATCTTACAGTTTTTACATTTAGTCATGTAGAATGGTCTGGTGACATGGTATGTTTACTTCTATATGGTAGTTTCCTGACATTTCCAATTTATTGATTTCCAGAACATTCCAAATTTTAATCCAAAATAATTAAAATGATATTATGAGGTATCAAATGAATTATTTATCCTATGAAAACTTCATGAAATATATATTACATGTTTTGAAATATCAAAAGATAAAAACAGAATTCATTTTATGTTAATAAATATTAATATACGATAATTATTAATCGTACATCAAAATGATTATACTATTAAAGGAAAAAAATAAAGTGGTTCAAGGAGACACTCATCATGAACGGGATTCTAGCCCCTTATGATCAGGGCACAAACATAAATCCTTTTAGGGATCATATTCATGAGACATATTTTGGGTCCCTATGCTACCTTATTGTGCACTAACAATTAAGTAATGATTTAAAGTTGATTATTAAAATATCATGAATTTTTTATATTATGCAGTTTTAAAACCATGTTTTACCAATAAAATAGAATACTTAAAATATTTATATTGAGATATGATTAACCAAGGTGTTCATTTATATCAGGTGATCAATAAATATTTGTTATGATATAGAGTCATAGTGATTTTTAGCCATGATCGATTTGGATGGGTAGTGTAATCATACATTATTATGAACAATGATAAGAATATAATTCATGTGAATTATGTTTAAGAAAAATATTATTCACCTAAATTTAGTTTTGGAAAACTATTTAAAGTTAATTGAATATTATTTGCGTTTTCTAGAAGAATTTAATTGAAATTAATTTTAATTACCTTCTATGAAGTTGAATGGATGTATTTTTTGATCGTAAATAGAGACACATAAATATAAATAAAATCATTTTCATTGAATTTGGAAAAAAATTATGATTAGTGCATATGTGATTTATTTATAGTGAATTTTATAAAAAAAATTGTTTTTTAAGTTGAATAATACTAATTTTATAATTATCATGTTTATGAGAAATAAGATTGAAACATATCTACAAATACTTATGAAAATGAATCTAAGGATATAGTTCTATTTTACTCACGAGTCCATGAAATTTATGTTCTTGGGAAATGATTAAATAATGAAAGGTAAAAATAATACATTATTATATAGGGATTCAAAAATATAATCCTCCTATTATTAGTGGAGATATTTTTATAGAATTATAACACCCCTAGAAAATTGAGAATTAAAAGGATAAAGGTTTCTACCATGAAAGAAATATACACCTTTCTTTTTGAGATCCAACCTTATTATATCCCCATAATTAAGCATAATTTTATTGGATTAGAGATCAAGATGTATTTACTTTTTTGATGTTTCCTATTGTGTGTGTGAGTGAAGAAAAAAGAATATTGAAAGAACATGTGTTGTCCTGTAGGGATATTCATTATTTTGATTAGTGAAACTAGAAACTAATATCATGTGGTGTGATGGGTAGGTAACAAAGTTATTAAAGGGGACTTATAAGGTTAGATTAATAGGTTCATGGTTCTAAGAAGGCCAGGTTGTGAAAAATGGTATCTTATCCAATACCGAATAATAAGTGTAGAAGAATTTCATGAGTTTGATGATCGTTGTAAACAATTAGGGAATTGTGATCTAAAGGGCTGGAGAGTGTAACCCCCATAAAACAGTGAGACTTAAAATTCTAACTCACACTAACCATGTTGTAAAGACCCCTAAAATTCAAGGAATTTTTTTTCTTAATTTTCTTTGGAATTTTACAAGAGCGCAGTTTCTGACGGTACCTGATTCCGAGGCCCGGTGTGCCCGGAATCATTTTCCGAAGTTTCGCTCGGGTACGTTTAGTGAATGAACGAGCGGGTTTTTCTAACATTTGAACTGGTGCTCAGAATCGATTTTTGGGGGCACCGATGGAATCGCAGCGCCGATAATTGCTTAGAAACGCCTTTTCCGGAGTTGTGTTTGCTCGGGTGTGGTTTTAAGTTTTCAGGTTAAGTAAATGAATAAAATAAAATGGTGCGACCAATTTATTTTATTTTTAAGTTGTTTAACCTAAGCTAAGAGGTTAAAGTGGGACCCACAATATCCTACACCACTAGGTAGGATATTTGTGGGATGGGCCCACATGAGCCCCACCATTTCTTTCACCCTTTTCATCCCCCTCCTTTAATTAAGTAACGCACCCGCACCCCCCTTTTTAATGAAGTCAACCCTTGCGTTTATTCGGGATAATAAATGCCTCTTTAATTGGGCAGTTTAAAACTCCTCAATTAATTCAATTAATTGTTTGTTTCAATTCTTTTTGAAATTCAAACGTTGGCTTCTGTTAATAAAATAAGACAATTATTATTTTATTAGTGGTTGGTTGTGCGAGAGGAATTGGGAGAAATCACTCAAGCCGTGAAGCACTCCTTCCTCGACGAAGAACGCGAAGAATGCGAAGAACGCGAAGAACGCCGACCTTAGACGAAGGTTTCCAAGAACGCCGGATCCTTGGAGATCGACGACGCGACGCCGATGAATCCTTTCTCCGCGACGCAACGATCCTCCTTCCGCGACGCTCCTTCCGCGACACTCCTTCCGCGACGCTTCTTCTACGACGCTTCTTCCGTGACGTTTCTTCTCCCGCGACAATCTCCGAATCATCAAACGCTTGACGTAGGAATTTGGGTTCAATTAAATCTATGTGATCTATATCCTCGGCTTGTGTCTAAAATTTGTCAGAAACCTTTTAAACCGCTAATGCGGTGGGTGCGGACCAACGAACAAGTACGAACCCACTGTTTCATTGTTCTTGGTGTGCGGATCGGTGGGCGACGACAAAGCAGGCCGAATGGGCATTTTGAGGTCTTTGCAGTGAAGTGTCAATCTCGGGAGGACCGCTGGCGAAGATGGCAGGCAAAACGGACCACCAGAGCGCGTCTTTTGGTCCGTGGAAAACTCCGTCGGCGCGCCAGGTGGCGGCGGCGCCCGGCGCGCCACCGGGATGGGCCGCCACCGCTGAAGCCGCTGCGGCAGGCTACTGGTCCCACGACCGCACAGGGCCGAGGAGGCGGGACGTGGCGCTCAGCCGTGTCTGTTGGCAAGGAGCGACCCCCACACGGGGCCATAGTTTCATTTAAGGGGCGGCGCCCCCCTTTGCGCATCCGGTCGGCCGAAACGGCCGAGCCACCCGGCCACCGGGCCGGGCTGCGCCCAAGCGGTCCTGACCCGGACCCGGGTCGGGTCGACCCGGTTCGGGCCGACCCAGGGAGGGTCTCGGGCCGGGTCGGTCCCGGCCCGAAACCCCCACTTCCGGACCCCTTTCGGTCTTTTTCCCATAACATGGGCTACGGACCTCCGATCGACTCACCGTCAGCTGCGATACGATCCTTGGATCGAGTCAGTAGTTTTGGTATATCACACTCAATGTTTTGGATTACTCTGGGTTCATCCAGGTTGGTTCGTACACGAAACCAACCGGGCCCTCGGAGCGGAAACGCTTATAACTTGAGCTCCAGACGTCCAATTGACGTGTCATCAACTTTGATGGATTCCTATTAGTGAGACGGACCTTTTGGCTTTCTCCGCTGGAGGTTTGGACGTAGTTGGAGTACGGTAGGGTTGGTTTTGACTTAAAAACCAACCGGGCCCCTGGGACGAAAAAGCCAATAACTCTCAGACCGAGGGTCCGATTAACGCGCTGTCTGTGACGTTGAGTTCCTGTTGACGATAAAAAACTTTTGGATACATCAACTCCGGACTATGTGTCAGTTGATGTATCAGCCCCTTGGCTCGTAGAGCGGACCCTCCCGGACGAGCTTGCTGTGTGCGGGAACCCTAGAGCTTGCTGCGACTCTGACGACGGTGACAAATATACAGAAATCCTCCGTTGATTCAACGGCAAAGACTACAACACTCAGTGATCCTACGTGGATCAGTGCTACCGATCCTGTGTGGGTCAGATCCTGTGTGGGTCAGCGCTCCGCGGTCCTATGTGGGCCAGCGCCTAGAGATCCTGTGTGTGTCCGATCCTGTGTGGGTCATTTCAGGGGTTAGTACCTATCGATACTTTGTGGGTCATTACGGGGGTTAGTATCTATTGATCTTGTGTGGGTCCGACGGCTTAGATGAATCTATGGCTACATCTGATCATCACTATCATCTTACGAAGAAGTATACCTGTGTGATCTGAATCTTGTTTTACTTTACTATGTGGATTGATTTGTGCTATCCTGTGTGGATGCGATCGAACTTGGGCTCGGATGTTGGAGTCGAACTGGAATTGATAACTTAGGTATATGTATGGGAATATACCAAATTAGTTTTGGATGTTACTTTGTGATTGTATTTTTCTTTTCTGGATTATCCTTTGTGGATTCTGTGAGACCATCGGGGGTCTCGGGGTCCCTACTGAGTAGCTTATACTCACCCCTGCATGGGCTATTCCTGCACTACGTTGTGTTGGTTGCAGACGATGGACAGCGCTGATCGTGGTTGAGGCTAGCAGAGCAGGTTTGTACCTGGAGGTGGACCACTGGGCAGGACATACTCGGAGCGGATGGCTGGACCTGAGGAGCTATGGAGGCTATCTGTACTCACCCTTCAGGTGGGACTTTCAGTGGACGGCTCAAGGCTGTGGATTTACTTTTCAGTTTCTATACTCCCTTTTTTAGTTGTACTTTACTTTTAGTTTGGGTTTGTATTCTGGCCCACTTAATTTTCTTCACTTACTGTTGTACCCATATTTTTTACTTAGTCTTTACTTCTTCTTGTTTCCTCTGTGGTGTTTTTTTACTTTACAAAGGCAACGCCTTCCCTTTTAACCAGGAATTATGCCTTGGTGCTAGTCGCCAGCCCCTGGCCTATGGAAGGTGGGCTTGGGGTAGTCACGGCATGGGCCCTAAGGACGGGTCGTGAAAAATTGGTATCAGAAGAGTTCGGTTCTACTGCAGAACTCAGGACTCTGATCTTTTTCTATGTGAAGCAATAGTGTTAAGAGTATTGAGTGTGGTTATCAGTCTAGGGAGTCCAGTGTTGGTGCGGCGACCGACATATCCGTACACTAGGACCATGAATTCTGATTTCTGACTTAATGCACGAAAACATTGATTAGATGTGTGTTTCAAGTTTTCTTTGTGATTACTTTGTGTCAGCTCACCAAGTATACTATTTGCCGGGGGCACACTAGTTTCTTTTCAGGATGGCCCCACGACGGTAGCCAGCTAGGGTTCCGAGCTTTGTGCGTGACGACCGCCCACATAGCAACGAGGCCTCGGTACATGGCCCTTTAACAGCAGAGGCACTGGCGGTACCTCTACCCGCCGAGCCACCGATGCTACCAGCCCCAGCCATTGACGATGCACATCACCTTAGTGCACTGCACGAGTTCCAGTGTCAAAAACCGCCCAGGTTCCACAGGGAGACAGATCCTCAGGCAGCCAAGGATTGGCTAGAGGCAGTTGTACGAGTTTTCAGGTTAGTGAGGACACCAGCAAAACTCATGGTGATCCTCGCAGCGAGCCTTTTGCACGCGGCAGCAGGCAGATGGTGCAGCTTGATTCTCCAGGTGCACGACAAGGCATCTCTCTTCTAGATGGACTTTGAGAGCCTCTTCCGCTCGGAGTTCATCCCAGCCACCCTCCGTGCGGTGTGCATCCAGGAGCTTCTACAGCTACGGCCGGGCAGCTTGACGGTCACCCAGTACTCAGCGAGATTTACTGATCTCTCGCGCTATTCGACTGACATGGTACGGGACCCATTCTTCTGGGACCGATCCTTTGATTAGTGATTGAGGAATGAGATAAGGGCATCACTGATCTCCCTCGGAATTATGACACAGGCAGGGGTTCTGGAGTGATCCCTTCTGATCGAGAGCTTCCTTGCCGAGCCTACATCAGCAGCGAGACCTACCGCAGGGCGGCACACAGTAGAGTCTTCTGCAACAGGCAGTCGACAGATGAATCATGGGTCTAGGTAGACTAGACCCTCAGGAAGACGACCTTAGGACACTGGCTCAGTGGTGCGGGGCACACAGCGCAGAGCCAGTCTTTCGAGAGGCAGACAGTGCTACGCATGCGGCAGGTAGGGCCACATGGCTCGTGAATGCCCGACCCACCGTACCGAGGAGCAGCAGATGGTTGAGGGACCACCCAGGAAGAGGCAGAGGGTCGACTGTGGCGGTCCGCAGAGAACAGGCGGACGAGGCATAGGAGTTGTCCGAGCAGCAGGTGGTGAGCGATGCTTTGAGGCTCTACCACCACCACCACCAGGAGGCCCACCCCAACTACAGGGAGCTGGCGGGTAGAGACAGGCACAACTCCAGGCAGTGGAGGCCTACAACCACGGCGTGCCCAATATGATTTGAGGTGCTATCTGTGTCTATTCCACCCTTGCTGCAGTTCTTATAGACACAGGAGCGATTCATTCTTTCATAGCTGCTGCCCTTGATCGGAGCTCAGAGATTCGGACAAAGCCGTTGGCTCGATCCTTATGGCTAGAGACTCCTACGGGAGTAGACTCGACGATTACACACTGGTGCCGGCAGTGTGACCTTACTCTAGGAGGTGAGGGCTTCAGCTGGGATCTTCTTGTAGTGGCGTCGAGGTCTTACAATGTCATATTTGCATGGATTGGTTATCTACAGTCCATGATTATATTGACTATATTAGGCGCAAGGTGCGGTGTGTACGCACTGACGAAAGCAGGTTCACCTTCACCGGCGAGAAGGGAGCCTTCGCAGCATAGGATGGACTCTCCCAGAGGAGAGGACATCCCATCACTCATCAGTTGGCTAGCCTCATCCTAGGAGCAGTTGACGTGCGAAGTCCTGTTTTTCCTACAGTGGTGGATCACTGTGCAAAAGTTTTCCCCGACGACGTTACATCACTACCTTCTCGCAGAGAGGTAGACTTTTATATTGATCTATACCTCGGGACATCCCCGATATCCACCCCAGCATATCGGATGGCTCCCTCCAAGCTTCATGAGCTACGAGTACAGTTCGAGGACTTGCAGGGCAAGGGATTCATCCGAAATAGTGTTTTACCCTGGGCTTCCCTGATTTTGTTCGCCAAGAAGGCGGATGAGAGCTTGAGACTTTGTGTCGACTATCGTCCCCTGAACCAAGTGACAGTGAGCAACAAGTATCCTCTACCGAGGATTGATGAACTCTTCGATCAACTCAAGGGATAACGGTGGTTCTCGAAGATAGACCTTAGATTAGGCTATCATGAGCTCATAGTTCGGGATGAGGACGTGCAGAAGACGACCTTCAGATGTCGGTATGGCCACTATGAGTTCTTGGTTATGCCATTCGGCGTAAAAAATGCTCCAATAGTGCTCATGGGCCTCATTAATAGGATCTTTTAGCCATACCTCAATCGATTTGTTGTGGTCTTCATCGACGACATGTTGATATACTCGACGACTGAGGAGGAGCACGCCTACCACTTGCGGGTTGTACAAGACAAACTCTGAGAGCACCATATTTATTAAAATCTCTCAAAGTGTCAGTTCTGGATACGCGAGGTCCACTTCTTGGGACACGTCATATCTGAGGCGGGAGTTGCGGTGGATCCGGCGAAGATCGAGGTAGTGCAAGCTTGGAAGCCACCCAGGAGCGTGACAGAGGTGAGGAGTTTATTGGGACTAGCTGGATACTATCAGAGATTTTTTCCAGACTTCTCCAAAGTTGCGGCACCACTCCCAGCTTTGACGAAGAAGAGGAAACCCTTTGTGTGGTCAGACAGATGTCAGCAGAGCTTCCAGGAGCTGAGACAGAGATTGACCAGCGTGCCTATCTTGAGGCTTCCAGAGGAGGGAGTTGGGTAAATAGTTTACTGTGATGCATCAGGGACCAGACTCGGATGTGTCCTGATACATGAGCGGGCCGTGATCACTTATATATCACGTCAGTTGAGGCAGTATGAGCAGAACTAAGCTACCCATGACATGGAGTTAGCAGTAGTGGTCTTCGCTCTGAAGATGTGGCGACACTATCTGATGGAAAAGCGCTTTACAGTCTATTCTGACCACCAGAGTCTCAGGTATATCATCTCACAGAAGGACCTGAACCTGAGACAGCGACGATGGCTCGAGTTCCTCCTGGACTATGACTTTGAGATAGTCTATACTCTTGGAAAGGGGAACGTAGTAGCCGATGCACTCAGCAGGAGGATGGACATTAAGCAACTTGGGGAGGCAACAGAGTAGCTAGCCGCTTTTCATATATCCTTCATGGATAGAGATGGATTAGCCTTCCTTAAGTCACTCACAGTCACTCCTCCACTACTGTAGTGGGTCAAAGAGGCACAACTTGGGGACGCCAACTGTGAGACGCGACGTGCACAGATATCCTCAGGACAGGCACCTGATGGTTTCTCTTTAGGGGGAGATCACGACGTCCTTTTCAGAGGATATAACTTGGTACCGGTTGATTTATGGGAGGATGTGCTGAGAGAGTTTCACTATTAACCTTTGGCGGTGCATCCTGTAGTGGGGAAGATGTACCAGGATGTTAGACGACATCACTAGTGTTCGGGCATGAAGAAGGTTGTGGCAGAGTTCGTTTCTCGATGCCTCACCTGCCAGCAGGTGAAGGCAGAGCACCAGGTACCAGCAGGCATGGTACAACCCTTAGAGGTCCTGGAGTGGAATTGGGATGGGATATCTATGGACTTTGTGACTGGACTTCCACGCACTTCCAGAGGTCACGACTCCATTTGGGTGATTTTCGATCGAATCACCAAGTAGGCTCACTTCTTACCCATCAGAGAGCAGGGCTCAGTAGAGAGCTTAGGACGTCTCTACGTTCAGGAGATTGTATGGCTTCACGGTGTGCCATCATCTATCGTCTCCGATCAAGATGCTCACTTTACTTCCCAGATTTGGAAGGGGTTGCAGGAGGCGTCCGGGACGCAGCTATGTCTGAGCACCGCCTTTCACCCTCAGACAGATGGCCAGACGGAGAGGACAATTCAGACTCTCGAGGACATGACCCGCGCATGTGTCCTCGACTTTGGTCGCAGCTGGGAGGAACACCTACCCTGGGTGGCGTTCGCGTACAACAACAGCTACCACTCCACCATCGGGATGGCACCATACGAGGCGTTGTACGGCCGACCTTACAGATCTCATTTGTGCTAGATAGACCCTGGGGAGTCAGCACTTGTGAGACCGGAGATGGTCCATGCCACGACGGAGAAGGTCCAGGTCATCCAGGAGCGGACGAGGGTAGCTAAGAGCCGGAAAAAGTCTTATGCTGACAGGAGGTGGATGCCACTGGAGTTCGAGGATGGAGACAACGTCTTCTTGCGGGTCTCACCTTGAAGTGGATCACAGAGATTTGGCTGAGGTGGAAAGTTGTCTCCACGCTTCATCAGACCATTCCAGGTCCTCAGCAGGATAGGTGAGGTGGCTTATCGCCTGGCTCTACCACATCAGTTGCACCGGTTGCACGACGTCTTCCACGTATCCCAGCTGAGGAGATAAGTGCATGAACCGATGCGTATCATTGACCATGAGGAGTTGGACATTGATGATGGGGCGATGTTTGCGGAGGTCCCGATGGAGATCGAGGATCGACAGGAGTGGGTCCTACGTGGACGGTCGATTCCTCTAGTGCGCATCAGATGGTAGCACGAGAACCTCCAGGAGAGAACTTGGGAGTGGGAGGCTCAGATGCGTGCTCAGTACCCACATTTGCTTCCCTAGTGTTTGATGTATCTTTACGGGGACGTAAAGCCCTGAGGTGGGAGTGATGTAAAGTCCCGTAAAATTCAAGGAATTTTTTTTTATTAATTTTTTTTGGAAATTTACAAGAGCGCAGTTTCTGACGGCACCTGATTCCGAGGCCCGGTGTTCCTAGAATCATTTTCTGAAGTTTGCCTTGGGTACGTTCAGTGAACGAACGAGCGGGTATTTATAACTTTTGAACCGGTGCTCGGAATCAAATTCTGAGGGCACCGATGGAATCACAGCACCGATAATATCTTAGAAATTCCTTTTCCAGAGTTGCATTTGCTTGGGTGTAGATTTATGTTTTCGGGTTAAGTAAATGAATAAAATAAAATGGTGAGACCAATTTATTTTATTTTTAAGTTGTTTAACCTATGGTAAGAGGTTAAAGTGGGACCCACAATATCCTATAGAACTAGGTAGGATATTTGTGGGGTGGGGCCCATACAAGCCCCACCATTTCCTTCACCTTTTACAACCCCCTCCTTTAATTAAGTAACGCACCCGCACCCCCCTTTTTAATGAAGTCACCCCTTGCGTTTATTCTGGATAATAAACGACTCATTAATTGGGCGGTTTAAAACTCCTCAATTTATTCAATTAATTGTTTGTTTCAATTTTTTGGAAATTCAAACGTTGTCTTGTGTTAATAAAATAAAACAATTCTTATTTTTTTAGAGGTTGTTGTGCGAGAGAAATTGGGAGAAATCACTCAAGCCGTGAAGCACTCCTTCCTCGACGAAGAACACGAAGAATGCGTAGAACGCCGACCTCCGACGAAGGTCGACAAGAATGCCAGATCCTCAGAGATCGACGACGCGATGCTGACGAATCCTTTCTCCGCGACGCGACGATCCTCCTTCCACGACGCTCCTTCCACAACGCTTCTTCCGCGACGCTTCTTCCATGATGTTCCTTCTCCCACGACAATCTTCAAATCATCAACCGCTTGAGGTAGGGGTTTGGGTTCAATTAAATCTATGTGATTTATATCCTTGGATTGTGTCTAAAATTTGTCGAAAACCTTTTAAACCGCTAACACGGTGGGTGCGGACCAACGAACATGTCCGAACCCACCGTTTCTTTGTTCTTGGTGTGCGGATCGGCGGGCAATGATGAAGCAGGACGCAAGGGAATTTTGAGGTCTTCGTAGTGAAGAGCCGATCCTGGGAGGACCGCTGGAGAAGACGGCAGGCAAAACGGGCCACCAGAGCACGTCTGGTGGTCCGCGGAAAACTCCACCGGCGCGCCACCAGGGATAAAGCCCCGGCGGCAGGCTGCTGGTCTGGAGACCGCGTGGGACCGAGGAGGCGGGACGCGGTGCCCGGCCATGTCAGTTGCTAAGGAGCGGCCCCCACGTGGGGCTGCAGTTTCATTCAAGGGGGCGGCACCCCCCTTTGCGCATCCGCTCGGCCGAAACGGCTGAGCCACCCAGCCACCGGGCCACGCCAGGCAAGCCGGGCCGTGCCCAAGCGGGCTGGACCCGGACCCGGGTCAGGTCGACCCGGTTTGGGCCGACCCAGGGACGGTCTCGGGCCGGGTCGGTCTGGGCCCGAAACCCCCACTTCCGGACCCCTTTCAGTCTTTTGCCCATAACTTGGGATACGGATCTCCGATCGATGCAGCATCAGCTGTGATGCGATCCTTGGATCGAGAAAGTCGTTTCGGTATACCACACTCAAGGTTTCGGAGTACTTTGGGTTTGGCCTGGTTGGTTCATACATGAAACCAACCGGGCCCTCGGAGCAGAAACGCTTATAACTTGAGCTCCGGACGTCTGATTGACATGCCGTCGATTTTGATGGATTCCTCTTAGTGAGACAGACCTTTTGGCTTACTCCGCTCGAGGTTTGGATGAAGTTTGAGTATGGTCGGGTTGGTTTTGACTTAAAAACCAACCGGGCCCCTGGGACGAAAAATCCAATAACTCTCAGACCGGGCATCCGATTGACACGCTGTCTGTGACGTTGAGTTCCTGTTGACGATAAAGAACTTTTGGATACATCAAATCTGGACTATGTGTCAGTTGATGTATCAACCCCTCGGCTCGTGGAGTGGACCCTCCCGAATGAGCTTTCTATGTGCGGGAACCCTAGAGCTGGCTGCGACTGTGACGACGGTGACGACTGTATAGAAATCCTCCGTTGATTCGATGGCGACGACTACAGCACTCAGCGATACTACGTGGATCAGTGCTACCGATCCTGTGTGGGCCAGTTCCTATGTGGGTCAGCGCTCAGCGGTCCTGTGTGGGTCAGCGCCTACAGATCATGTGGGGGTCCGATCCTGTGTGGGTCATTGCGGGTGTTAGTACCTATCGATCCTTTGTGGGTCATTGCGGTGGTTAGTACCTGTTGATCTTGTGTGGGTCCGACGGCTTAGATGAATCAGTGGCTATATATGATAATCTCTATCATATTATGAAGAAGTATACCTGTGTGAGCTGAATCTTGTTTTGCTTTCCTATGTGGATTGAGTTGTGCTATCCTGTGTGGATGTGATCGAACTTGGGCTCGGATGTTGGAGCAGAAATGGAATTTATAACTTAGGTATATGTATGGGAATATACCTAAGTAGTGTTGGATGTTACTTCGTGATTGTATATTTCCTTTGTGGATTATCCTTTGTGGATTCTGGGAGACCTTTGGGGGTCTCGGGGTCCCTACTGAGTAACTTATACTCACCCCTTCCCGGGCTATGCCCGCACTACATTGTGTTGGTTGCAGACGATGGACAACGCTGATCGTGGTTGAGGCTAGCGGAGCAGGTTGGCACCTGGAGGTGGACCACTGGGCGGGACATACTCGGAGCGGACGGCTGGACCCGAGGAGCGATGGAGGCTATCTATACCCACCCTTCAGGTGGGACTTTAAGTGGATGGCTCGAGGATGCGGCTTTACTTTTCAGTTGTTATACTCCCTTTTTCAGTTTTACTTTACTTTCAGTTTGGCTTTGTATTCTAGCCCACTTACATTTCCGCACTTACTATTGTACCTAGTTTTTTTACTTAGTGTTAACTTTGGCTTTCTTGCTCTGTGGTGTTTGTTTACTTTATAAAGGCAATGACTTCCCTTTTTACCGGGAATTACGCCTTGGTGCGACTCGCCAGCCCCTGGCCTATAGAAGGCGGGCTTGGGGTAGTCACGACATGGGCCCTGAGGATGGGTTGTGACACATGTGAACTTGGGGAACCTTAATTTTTGATATCCCACTAGATTAGATTTCCCCAGTTAATCATGCTTGGACTGGAGTAGTGATCAGGATGGGTGACATTTAGGGAAGTTTCCTAGGGTGTGTATGAGGTCAGAAAATACACAAAAAATAGCATGTGTTGTATTGTGGGGTAATTCATTACTATTATAAGAGACCCACATGTGTAATAGTATGTGGTGTATTGGGGAGGCAACAAAGGTATTATAGGAGACCCATGGGTTCAGATGACGAGTTTCATGGACCAAGGAAGGCCAGGTCCTAAAAAGGATATTAATGATACATTTGGTAGCACCATGAAAATGTTTATGTTCATTCATACTACAGATATTATATATTTTTTATTTTCTCCTTGTATACTATATTGAAAAACTCATAAGCTGTAGATGATTATTTTGATATAGAAATTTCTTGGGCATTTGACATCAGTTTTGTTCTAGAAGATGTTTATTTTGAAGTATTGTCTATATACATTTATTTTTAGTGAATTTTGGGAGTTTTTTTGGGAAGAAAAACTAAATCATCATGTTTCTTAATACTCTAGATATTTCAATGGGGAAATTTTCCACATAGATGAAAAATAAAACAATTCGTATGTATTGGGAGATGACCATGGATGCGAAATTCTATGTGAAATGTATATCTGTGGGGTTATTGGTGTTTTAAAAAAATATTATCCTAATACCATGATGATAGAGAAGGTTTGTATTAGGTTCAATTTTCACAAGAATTTTATACAAATGTAAATATTAAGGATAGATTATTTTATTTTTTCTATTCGGTCTAATATTATGTTATATATTATCTTAATGGATCTATATACCAATGTGATGCTGGTGACTTTGTTTTTTATGTAAGCGATATGTTATAATGTATTTCAAGGGGTCAAATCATTTTCTTCATTGACATGATGGAGGAAATAATTTCTCTACTGGTAAGAAGTGGATGGAAATTAAATTCATTCACATGTGTATTAAAAATAAATTCACAAGCTTAGACACATCTAAAGAGAATATATAGATTACATTCTATTAGTGTTTTAGAAAGATATAATTTATGTGTTCGTTCCATAAAGAACCTATGATGTTTCGTTAGTGTGTAATGTTGATAAAAAATGATTTTTTTTAGTAGAATATATTTATAGAATATTGAATGAGATGAATGTATTGGAGAGGCCTACTAGGAGCCTAAAGAATGTTGTAGAAAGTGTTGAGTGAGGATATGTGGTAACCCTAAATTGGGGAAAATATACAAGAAGTAAGAGTAGTTGTTTTTGGATTATCATGTACCATGAAAAATGGAATAAGGCCCTTAACATAATGAGTTACCATGATTTCTAATTTTACTATTTTATCTTCAATTTTTTATGGTTGAATATAATTCATTCAGATCTCCACATGTAATAGTCATGTAGAATGTGTTTCTACAATTCATAGAATATTTTATAAATAATGATACATTACTTGAATTGCAGATAGAGTATAAATTTAAATATACATATTATTTCAAAATTATTGGTGATGTGGAAATATCTTGAGATTTTTTGGATCAGAAAATTAGAACATGTGATATTATCATTGTAATGGATTAGACAGTATGTACTATGGTTCATAATGACTACCGTGGTCCTAAATTTTTATGTATCATTCATGACCAGAGTCATCACTCTTTATGAGTAAAGTGGTATATTTAAAATATACTTGATATTATTTTTGTTTGGAACATTAGGTTATTATAAATTCAACTAATGGGGTTTATTAATGGTTGATAAACCTCAACTATTACCAGCAGTAATTGATTTCATCGACATGTTTCGTAATTATATTTTTTGACTAAAACTAAAGTGAAAAGTGGAATTACTAAATGAACTTAATATTAAGATCATGTCCTATATCATTGAGTCTATATCAAATAGAACTAGTTGTGTTGTGAGAAATGAAGACTCAATTGATTGAATTTTATGTAATTTTTTATCAGTACAAGTAGATGATGTTAGGTAAAATATCTTTTTTGTAAGAAGACTTATTGTAGAATACTATTATGTATTAACTATATAATATTGATCAATTATAAAATTAATAAAATATATAATTTTCCTCACATTGTTGATATTTATGATTAACTATATAGATTTATGCAGTTCTTGAAGATCATCTTGATTCCATGGTATCCCTAATCAATAGTGGAGGGTGAGGACATTATAAATATATCCTTTTTGATCATATAAAAACATTACCTGTTTTAGTTAATGTAAATTTTAGTTTTTAATTCTCTAACTATTTTTATTCCCTTGATGAATTATATCATTTTCAAATATTTTTACTTGTTTGTAGTGTTGTTTTTTTAAAAATTCCTTGATTTAATTAGGTTTTTATGAAAAGGTTTGGAATAAATTTGTGTAATTCATTAAATATGGTATATAAGTTTTATTTATATGATATTTTACCCAAATATTAGGTTTATATTAAATATGTAATGTTTTTAAGGAATTGCATTTCTTAGAATGGACTTTTTTACCAGAAGAGATGGGAGTAGTGATGTTTTGGGAATGCCCTAAAAATTTCATTGAGAACCAAATAATTATCCATCTAGTTTCACATTATTGGAAATTTATTCATGATTTATTTAAACTTCAATAACTTAATAATTTATTCAATTTTATGTATGTGGAGTTTGAATGGAGTAAGACATGGAAAAAAGAATACAATGAATTAAAGAGAAAGTAGAATTTAACTCTCATGTTACTCAAACATGACATCATGAAAGGATATTGATTATATTATAACACATTAACACATTGATTAGAATGCATATAAATTCATGGTGAAAAAGTGATGCTATATAATTTTTGGAAATTTCAACAACATGTGAATAAGTATCCAATAAATGTATTATAATTGATGGAAAATATTTTTGCTTTAAAGATTTGGAAGAATGAAATTTTTGAAAAAACAAATTTTGTTTTTGAATAATAATTTTATGATGTATATATTATCATATAAGGATTTACAATTGAGTAATAAATGACCAGTTTAGTATGATTTTACCTTTTATTTTTATATGATCTATACACCTTGTAAGGGTAACATTGAACCAGACTCAAGTAGTAAGGGAGTTAAAAGAACTATATTAATTTATGATATTGATGATGGTTTTGTATGTAGATACTCATGTGAAGGGAGAACAAATGGTGTTATTTTTGAATAATATAACATTAATTTTTATAAAATTAGAAAATTGTGGGGAAAACAATCAATGTTTAATGTCACACTAATGATGTTATTATTAGGTACTAAATGTGTTATTTATTTTATTTTTTCCTTATATTTTTTATATGTGACATTTTTATTATACTTATAGAAGAAGGGTTAATTATTGTATTCAAATGGTAGGTACATTGATATAATCATCTGTTCCAAAACCATTGAAAACTAATGATTCTTTTTTAGTGGTGATTTTCATAATTGTTTTATGACTTTTATTACCATGTACGAAAACTATGAGACTAGCTTAGTAGATCTTGTACCACCTAATTGATTGTTTCATAGTTTGGAAACACATGATACTAAGACATAATAATTTCATTATTCCAATTTTTTTTTTTGAATTTACTAATTTTAACTCACTTGATTTACCTTAATATCTAAAAATATTTATCCCCCACTCATGATCTAACCCCCACTCATGAATGAGGATTATCTATCCATTGTTTTAGCATGTATTTAAAGTATATTTCATTATGAAATCATCATTGAATCACATAATGAGTGGTTTTCATTTACTCTCTAACCACTATTCTAGCTATTTACATGGTTTTCCTTCTAAGTCAAAGCTTTGGTGGTCTTGGATTTTGTGTAAATATATTTATTTGAAATCTATTTTGATATTATAGCTCAACCAAGGCCCCTTTGGCTTCTACATCTCCTTTTATGAGGGATTTACATCAATATAAAATGGGTTGTACTGATTGTCATTGGTTTTTATATGTTATTATATGATGGTTCAACTCATGGATGATTGGATCATTAAATTTAATTTTATAATTTGTATAAAAATGTTTTAAGCATGAATTATGGACTGATTTTAATTAAAATAATTCATTGGAATTAATTTATCAATTTATGTGTTAGAATGGAATATAAATATTTTTATATATGAAAATTTGGAATGGTTTATAAGATTCTTTCAGTATAAACGTTTAAATTAATAGATTAATTTTTTTATATATTTTTGAAACTCCATGTGAAACCCTCAGGTACATGATTTTGTTAACATATATGAAATGAGGTCATTTCCACCAGTTATTTATACTGCCATGATAAGTGAACTAATTTATGTAGTGTCTTGACTAGTCATACAAGTCATTTAATATCGATCCAAATAATTGATAAAACCTCTTTAATTAATGAAGTCATATGATTAGGTGTCCCTAGACTTAGTATCATTAGGGATCAATCCCTTGAATCATATTTAGAAAATTTATTTAAAACTTTATTTTAAATTATTTATTCATTATAAAAAGATTTCAATAAATTTTTTCTAAAGGCTGTTTAAAATATAACCTCATGTATTTTATTCAATAAATTTTTCATTTGTTTCCATAAAAAAGAATTTTTATAGTACACTTGGTGGGATTCTACAAGGACTATTATGTATATATCCTACATACACCTATGTGTATATAAAAAAATATTTTATAAAGGTAAGGGAAATTATATACATAGATGTTATGGGTTATCATTTTATCTATTTGGATCATATATAGGTGAAACACTAGTGGGATGATTCACCATGTTATATAGAGATGATTTTTTATTTTTGTTTATTTTAGTACATCTTATATAATGGATATATGTATATTGTATCACTATCTAAGTTTCCTATCCAATTTTTTTTTATTTTGGACTGATGGTTATATAAATGAATTTTTATAGTAGAATGTTGTTATATTATAAATTATTTCACTATTTTAATTTAATTTAATCATTTTATCTATCTACTGAATTCATGACTGACCCATGAATGGAATGGTCGTATAGGGTTCCTGTTTTACACCCCATGTATAAATTCATTATTAGGTGAAACCATTCTCAAATAATGTTCTAGATGAAAAGATACAAGTTTCCATCTTCTGTGGATTAGTAACACCCTTATAGACTTTCCATTGGATGTCATAGGTGGTTGAATTAGGGATGTAATAGTTGATGTGGAAAAAATAATATTATATCCCAATTTAAATTATGTTATTTTTTAGGTATTGGTATAAATGTTATAGGATTATTGAGACTCAAGTATAGTAGTTATGAAGGGGTGTCTATCCCACAATATTAGTATCCCACCTAGAGTTTCCAAGTTATTTCTAGAATATGTGTTTTTATATTTTGGTGATACTTGTCTTTTTTCATTAGTAGTGTCTATTAGCTACATTTTTGTGATTTATTTAACTAATTGATGTGTGATTGTGATTTAATTTGGGATTTATTATCTATTATGATGGTTTACCATTTGTACAATTTTCTATTACTATGAATCAATGAATTCCATCAAGAAACACTTTTGACATATCAATGAATGACATTCCAAAAGTGGAATATCATATTCATCAAAGAATAATTAAAGAAGTTGTTAGAATGGTTTAAAACATGTCAAAGTGATGAGATTATGGCCTCTCACATATTGATTAAGAGGGTTTGGGTTTTGTCACGACCCGTCCTCGGGGCCCATGTCGTGACTTCCCCAAGCCCGCCTTCCATAGTCCAGGGGCTGGCGACTAGCACCAAGGTGTAAATCCCGATAAACAGGGAAGACATTGACTTTGTAGAGTAAACAACTATCACAGAGTAAGCCAGCAGAAAGAGTAAACACTAAGTAAAAACTGTAACAAGCTGTGCTGAATGTAAAGGGGCCGGAAATACAAGCCCAATTATAAAGTACAACTGAAAGGGGAAAACAAAAACTGAAAAAGAAAAGCCACAGCGTCGAGCCGTCCTCTGGAAGTCCCACCTCAAGGGCGAGCACAGATAGCCTCCACAGCTCCTCGGTCCAGCCGTCCGCTCCGAGTATGTCCTGCCCAGTGGTCCACCTCCAGGTACCGTCCTGATCTGCAAGCCTCCACCACAATCGGCGCTGTCCGTCGTCTGCAACCAACACAACGAAGTGCGGGCATAGCCCGTGTAGGGGTGAGTATAAGCTACTCAGCAGGGACCCCGAGACCCCCAAAGGTCTCCCGAAATCCACAAAGGATAAACCACAAAGGAAAGATACAATCATGAAGTAACAACCGACACTGCATAGGTATATGCCCATACATATACCTAAGTCATCAATTCCCGTTCGACACCAACATCCGAGCCCAAGCCCAAACCAGTCCACACAAGAAAGCAAAACATATACTCACACAGAAAAGCACAACACAATCCACGAAGGAGAGAAAAAGTAATCCACATAGGATATCTCAACACAATATACAAGGAAAGTAAACAGTAAATCCACACAGGATAGTTCAACACAATCCACAAAGGAGAGTAAACAGTAAATCCAAATAGGATAGTTCAACACAATCCACAAAGGAGAGTAACACAGGATTAAGCTCACACAGGTATACATCGTCGAAAAGGTGAAAGGGATGATCAGATATAGTTACTGAATCATCTAAGATGGGACCCACTGAGGATACAAGACAAGGTGTCTTCATTGATTCATCTATGCTGGGACCCACATAGGATACAAGACCAGCACTGAATCATCTAAGCTGGGACACACATAGGATACAAGACCAGCATGGCTGGGACCCACATAGGATACAAGACCAGCACTCTTCATCGATTCATCTATGCTGGGACCCACATAGGATACAAGATCAGCACTGAATCATCTATGCTTGGACCCACAATGGATACAGGACCAGCATGGCTAGGACCCACATAGGATACAAGACCAGCACTATTTATTGATTCATCTATGCTGGGACCCACATAGGATACAAGACCAGCACTCTTTATTGATTTATCTATGCTGGGACCAACATAGGATACAAGACCAGCACTGAATCATCTAAGCTGGGACCCACATAGGATACAAGACCAGTAGGGCTGGGACCCACATAGGATACAAGACCAGCACTCTACGTCGTCGCAATCCACTGAAGATCTCTGCACAGTCGTCGTCGTCGAAGTCGCAGCCAACACTAGGGTTACCACACACAGCAAGCTCATTCGGGAGGGTCCGCTCCACGAGCCGAGAGGCTGACACATCAACTGACACAAGGTCCAGAGTTGATGTATCCAAAAGTTCCGTATCGTCAACAGGAACTCAACGTCACAGACGGCGCGTCAATCGGACGCCTGGTCTGAGAGTTATTGGCCTTTTCGTCCCAGGGGCCCGGTTGGTTTTTAAGGCAAAACCAACCTGACCGTACTCTACCTACGTCCAAACCTCGGGCGGAGTGAACAAAAAGATCCGTCTCACTTAGAGGAATTCAACAAAGTCGACGGCACGTCAATCAGACGTCCGGAGCTCAAGATATGAGCGTTTCCGCTCCGAGGGCCCGGTTGGTTTCGTGTACGAACCAACGCGGCCGAACCCAAAGTATCCCGAAACCTTGAGTGCAGTATACCAAAACGACCGTCTTGATCCAAGGATCGCGTTGCTACTGACGGCGTGTCATTCGGAGGCCTGTAGCTCAAGTTACGGGCAAAATACAGAAACGGTCTGAAGACGGGGGGTCTTGGCCCGGGCTGACCCGGGCCGACCCCCACCCCCCTGGGTCGGCCGAACCGGGTCGACCCGAATCGGGTTGACCTAACCCGATTCAACCCGGCTGGACCCAGTCCAGTCCGGCCAGGGCACGGCCCGGCCCGGCTCGGCTCGGCCGAGCGGCCGCTCAACGCGGGGGGCACAATGCCCCCGCGTGACAGCTCTGCGGCCCCCGCGGGGGGCCGCCCTGGTCAACGGACGCGGAAAAGCCGCGTCCTGTGTGCGCCGGACCAACGCGGCCGTGGGTCCGCTGGCGCCGCTGCCGCCTCCGCGGCTTCAGCCGCGGCGGCTCCCTCCGGCGGCGCGCCGGGGCGCCGCGGGTGGCTTCCGCGGGCCACCGAAGTTGCTCCGGTGGTCCGATTTCCTTCCCTTCTGCGCCGCTGCTCCTCCCGGGTCCCGTTCTTCACTGCGGAAACATCAAATCGCATCTCTGGCACGTTCCATCATCGCCCGCCAAATCCGCACATCAACGAAGAACTGCGAAGGGTTTTCGTGCCGTGTTTGTTTGGCCCGCACCCTCCGCGTTAGATGATAATAGTCGGGAGGAATATTCAAAACATAGAAAACTTATTAAAAACAATTTTAATAAATTAAAATTGTCCTTACAAAACCGGGTTCTTTGTTTTGAACGGAAATATCCACGGAGTAAATATGTTGCCAACAAAACCCCTACCTCGTCAAGTCGTCGCACGCGCGTTCTTCGCGGAATTGACCATCGCGGAAGGAGGTGACCCTCGCGTCATCGAGGTATCCTGCGTTGCATCGACGAACTCCGAGGACCAAGAAACAACATATTTAATTAATAATAATTAAATCTGTGATGTTGTTATAACCCACAACGAGATTTAAAAGAAGCGCAACCCCCTACCTTGTCGTTGTCGATCAAAGGTTGTCGCGGGGTTGGATTGTCGCGGAAGAACGTCTCGGAAGAAGAACCGTTGGCATTGCGGTACTTGGCATTGCATCGTCGATCTCCGAGGGCTCGGCGTTCTTCGTCGCCCTTCGTCGAAGGACGGCTTTCTTCGCGTTCTTCGCATTCTTCGCGAAGAAGGATGAAGATCTTGAGGTTTGTCAAATCCTCTCAACGAACAACCCTCAAGATGTCGTGCATTGGTCTTATTTTATTATTACGCCAACAGATTTCAAACAGGTTAAGAAATGATTAAATTAATTCATAGAATTAATTCAACGAAGAAAACCGCCCAATTAATTGGTGCGTTAAGAATTTAAGAAAACACGTTAGTTGACTTTCATAATGACGGGTTTTCGCGGGTGCGTTACTTAGCGGCAAAGAAACGGTGGGGCTCATGTGGGACCCACCTCACAAATATCCTACCAAGAGGGTAGGATATTTTTGGATAGAACCCTATCCAGATCAACTCAGCTTAAACAACTTGAAGTGGTCTTTAAGCGGCTTTAAGTAAAATAAAAATAAAATTGTCGCACAACTTTATTTTATTTCTTAACTTAAAATCCAAAAATTAAAAACCACAACCAAGCAAACACAACTCCGGAAGAGGAATTTCTATGCAAATAACGGTGCTGCGATTCCATCGGTGCCCTCAAAATTCGATTCCAGGCATCGGTTCAAAAGTTAGAAAAACCCGCTTGTCCGTTCACTGAACATACCCGAGCCAAACTTCGGAAAGTGATTCCGGGCACATCGGTCCTCGGAAGTAGGTGCCGTCAGAAGCCGCGTTCTTGTAAAATTTCAAAGAAAATTAAGAAAATAATTTCCTTGAAATTTACGGGTCTTTACATTACTCCCACCACAAGGATTTACATCCCCGTAAAGCTTCACCACAAACTTAGGGATACAAAGGCGGTACTGAGCATGAATCTGAGCCTCCCGCTCCCAAGTGCTCTCCTGCAGGTTCCTGAGCTGCTATCTGAAGCGCACTAGAGGAATCGATCGTCCACGTAGGACCCACTCCTGTCGATCCTCGATCTCCACTGGGACCTCCGAAAAAGCCGCCCCATCATCAAAGACCAGCTCTCCAAGGTCAAAGATTTGTGTCGGGTCGTGCACGTATCATCTCTGCTGAGATACGTGGAAAACGTCGTGCACCCGGCGCAACTGTGGTGGTAGAGCCAGGCGATAAGCCACCTTGCCAATCCTACTGAGGACCTGGAAGGGTCCGATGAAGCATGGAGACAACTCGCCACTTTGGCCAAACCTCCGTAATCCACGTCAAGGTGAGACCCACATGAAGACGTGGTCAGCATCCTCGAACTCAAGTGGCCTCCGCCTCCTGTCAACATAGGAATTCTGTCGGCTCTGAGCTATAATCATCTGCTCCTGGATGACCTGGACCATCTCTGATCCCACAAGAATTGCTAAGACTCCTTCTTTGCCGATAAGAGAAATCTGGTCTCATCCCCTGGATGAACCACTTCCTTTTCCTAATACAGTCAATCCTGACATGGATTTTACTAATCCACACCAAAGATGATGTTGTAAGGCCTAGACGCTACTACCAAGAGATCCAACCGTTACTCTCGCCTCCAAGGGTTGAGTCACACTGTCGACATTAGTGTGTGGTAACTGGGTCTTCTCTAGTAGATGTCTCACAAGTGAGGGTCAAGTCAATAGTCTAAACAGAAACCTCTTAGTAACAACACAAAAGAGGACGGGAATGAAAACATCTCAAAGGTAAGCGTCTTTTAATATTGCAGCTCATAATACAAAGACACTACACAAAAACAACAAGGAACTAGAAGTACAAATGACGTATCTACTATTTCCGCTCCTGTCCATCGGCTCCCAGAGCTCCATGATCGAAGGCCTCAGATGCCTGAAGCTGAGCTCTCGCATGTCCACCAACTCCCTGCGGTCGGGGTAGACCTCCTGGTGGTGGTGGTGGAAACACCTCGAAGTGTCGCCCACCATCTACTACTCGGCCAGCTCCTCTGCCTCGTCCACCTGCACCCTGCGGACCACTGTGGCCGAACCTCTGTCTGGGAGGTCCCTCTACCACCGCTGCTCATCTATAAGACGAGTCGGGCAGTCTCGAGCCAAGTGACCTCGCCCGCTGCATGTGTAGCAGTGCTTTCCCCTCGTGTAGCTGGCTCTCCTTCGGGCGCCCCGCACGACCAAATCTTCATCCTGAGACTGCCCATCAGATGGTCTGGCCCGTTTGGACCTCTGTGTCACCTGTCTACTACCAGCTGCAGAAGACCCTGCTACGGGCCGTCCTGCGGAGGGTCCTATCACTGGAGCCTGCTCGGCGAGAAAACTCTCCACTAGAAGGGCTCTCTCCAACACATCTGCCTTTGTCGGAATTTTGAGGGAGATCATCGAAGCCCTAATCTCGTGCCTCAATCCCTGCTCAAAGGTCCAAGCCCGGAAGAACGGGTCCCGTACCATTGTTGTGGAGTAGCGAGAGAGATCAGTAAATCTCACCGAGTACTGGGCCACTGTCATGCTGCCCTATCGTAGCTATAACAGCTCTTGGATTTGCACCGTACAGAGGGTGGCTGGGACGAACTCGGAGCGGAAGATGCTCTCAAAGTCTGTCCAGAGGAGATATGTCTCGTCGTGCACCTGGAGCATCAAGCTCCACCATTATCCTGCTACCGCGTGCAGGAGGCTCGCTGCGAGGATAACCATGAGGTCTGCTGGTGTCCTCACTAATCTGAAAACACGTACAACTGCCTCCAGCCAGTCCTCGGCGGCCTGAGGGTCCGTCTCCGCGCGGAACCTGGGCGGTCGCTGGTGCTGGAACTCATGAAGTGCACTAAGGCGATGTGCATCGTCAGCGGCTGGGGCTGGTAGCATCGGTGGCTCGGTGGGTAAAGGTACCGCTGGTGCCTCTGCTGACAAGGAGCCCTACACCGAGGCCTCGTCGCTCGGTGGGCTGTCATCACGCTCCACTCTCGGAACCCTAGCTGGCTGCCGTCGTGGGGACATCCTGAAAAGAAACAGGTGTGCCACGGTCAGAACTGTATACCTGGTGAGATGACACAAGTAATCACCAAGAAAACTTGAACACACATGCAATCAATGTTTTCGTGCATTAAGTCGGAAATCAGAAGTCAGGGTCCTGGTGTACGGATACGTCGGCCGCTACACCAACACTGGACTCCCTGGACTGATAACCACACCCAATACGCTGAACACTATTGCTTCACATAGAAGAAAGATCAGAGTCTGCGGTAGAACCGAACTCCTCTGATACCAATTTGTGACGACCCGTCCTCGGGGCCCGTGTCGTGACTTCCCCAAGCCCTCCTTCGATAGGCCAGGGGCTGGCGACTGGCACCAAGGCGTAAATCCTGATAAATAGGGAAGACATTGCCTTTTTAGAGTAAACAACCATCACAGAGTAAGCCAGCGGAAAGAGTAAACACTATGTAAAAAATGTAACACGCTGTGCTGAAAGTAAAGGGGACGGAAATACAGGCCCAACTGTAAAGTACAATTGAAAGGGGAAAATAGCAACTGAAAAGAAAAGCCGCAGCGTCGAGCTATCCTCTGGATGTCCCACCTGAAGGGTGAGCACAGATAGCCTCCACAGCACCTCGGTCCACCCGTCCGCTCCGAGTACGTCCCGCCCAGTGGTCCACCTCCAGGTACCATCCTTCTCCGCAAGCCTATACCAAGATCAGCGCTGTCCGTCGTCCACAACCAACACAACGAAGTGTGGGTATAGCCCGTGCAGGGGTGAGTATAAGCTACTCAGCAGGGACCCCGAGACCCCCAAAGGTCTCCTGAAATCCACAAAGGATAAACCAAAAAGGAAAGATACAATCATGAAGTTACAACCGCCACGACTTAGGTATATTCCCATACATATACCTAAGTCATCAATTCCCGTTCGGCTCCAACATCCAAGCCCAAGGACAACCCAGTCCACACAGGAAAGAAAAACGTATACTCACACAGAAAAGCACAACACAATCCACGAAGGAGAGCAAAAGTAATCCACATAGGATAGCTCAACACAATCCACAAGGAAAGTAAACAGTAAATCCACATAGGATAGTTCAACACAATCCACAAAGGAGAGTAAATAGTAAATCCACACAGGATAGTTCAACACAATCCACAATGGAGAGTAACATAGGATTCAGCTCACACAGGTATACATCGTCAAAAAGTTGAAAGGGATGATCAGATATAGATACTGAATCATCTAAGCTGGGACCCACTGAGGATATAAGACCAGCTGTCTTCATTGATTCATCTATGCTGGGACCCACATAGGATACAAGACCAGCACTGAATCATCTAAGCTGGGACCCACATAGGATACAAGACCAGCACGGCTGGGACCCACATAGGATACAAGACCAACACTCTTCATTGATTCTTCTATGCTGGGACCCACATAGGATACAAGACCAGCACTGAATCATCTAAGCTGGAACCCACATAGGATACAAGACCAGCACGGCTGGGACCCACATAGGATATAAGACCAGCACTCTTTATTGATTCATTTATGCTGGGACCCACATAGGATACAAGACCAGCACTGAATCATCTAAGCTGGGACCCACATAGGATACAAGACCAGCACGGCTGGGACCCACATAGGATACAAGACCAACACTCTTTATTGATTCATCTATGCTGGGACCCACACAGGATACAAGAACAGCACTGAATCATCTAAGATGGGACCCACATAGGATGCAAGACCAGCACGGCTGGGACCCACATAGGATACAAGACCAGCACTCTACATCATCGCAGTCCACTGAGGATCTCTGCATAATCGTCGTCATTGAAGTCGCAGCCAGCACTAGGGTTCCCGCACACAGAAAGCTCGTTCGGGAGGGTCCGCTCCACGATCCGAGAGGCTGGTACATAAACTGACATAAGGCCGATAGTTTATGTATCCTGAAGTTCCGTATCGTCAACAGGAACTCAACGTCGCAGACGGCGCGTCAATCGGACGCCTAGTCTGAGAGTTATTGGCTTTTTCGTCCCAGGGGCCCGGTTGGTTTTTAAGGAAAAACCAACGCGACCATACTCCACCTGCGTCCAAACCTCGGGCGGAGTGAGCCAAAAGATCTGTCTCACTTAGAGGAATTCAACAAAGTTGACGGCACGTCAATCGGACGTCCGGAGCTCAAGATATGAGCGTTTCCGCTCCGAGGGCCCGGTTGGTGTCGTGTACGAACCAACCGGGACGAACTCAAAGTATCCCGAAACCTTGAGTGCAGTATAACGAAACGACCGTCTTGATCCAAGGATCGTGTTTCCGCTAACGGCGCGTCGTTCGGAGGCCCGTAGCTCATGTTACGGTAAAAAGACCTAAATGGTCCGAAGACGGGGGTCTGGACCCGGGCCGACCCGGCCCGACCCCCCTGGCTCGGCCAAACCGTGTCGACCCGACCCGGTCCGACCCGGTTGGACCTGGTCCGGTCCTGCCAGGGTGCGGCCTGGCCCGGCCGGCCTGCCCGACTCGGCTAGGCCGAGCGGCCGAGCAACGCGGGGGGCACGCTGCCCCCGCGTGATAGCTCTGCGGCCCCCGCGGGGGGCCGCCCTGGTAAACAGACGCGGCAAAGCCGCGTCCTGTGTGCACCAGACCCGCGCGGCCGCGGGTCCTCTGGCGCCGCTGCTGCCGCCGTGGCTTCAGCCGCGCCGGTGACCCGCACCGCCGGTGGTCCGATTTCCTTCCCGTTTGCGCCGATGCTCCTCCCGGGTCCCGTTCTTCACTGCGGAAACATCAAATCGCATCTGCGGCACGTTCCATCGTAGCCCGCCAAATCTGCACATCAACGAAGAACTGCGGAGGGTTGTCGGGCCGTGTTTGTTTGGCCTGCACCCTCCGCGTTAGATAATAACAGTCGGGAGGAATATTCAAAACATAGAAAACATATTAAAAACAATTTTAATAAATTAAAATTGTCCTTACGAAACCAGGTTCTTTGTTTTGAACTGAATCATCCATGGAGTAAAAAAATTTCCGACAAAACCCCTACCTCGTCAAGTCGTCACACGCGCGTTCTTCACGGAATTGACCGTTGCGGAAGGAGGGGACCGTCGCGTCATCGCGGTATCCGACGTTGCGTCGACAAACTCTGAGGACCATGAAACAACAGATTTAATTAATAATAATTAAATCCGTGATGTTGTTATAACCCACAACGAGATTTAAAAGAAGCGCAACCCCTACCTTGTCGTTGTCGATCGAAGGTTGTCACGGGGTTGGATTGTCGCGGAAGAAGAACCGTTGGCGTCGCGGTACATGGCGTTGCGTCGTCGATCTCCGAGGGCTCAGCGTTCTTCGTCGCCCTTCATCGAAGGCCGACGTTCTTCGCGTTCTTCGTGTTCTTCGCGAAGAAGGATGAAGATCTTGAGGTTTTTCAAATCCTCTCAACGAACAACCCTCAAGATGTCGTGCGTTGGTCTTATTTTATTATTACGCCAACGGATTTCAAACAGTTTAAGAAACGAGTAAATTAATTCATAGAATTAATTCAATGAAGAAAACCGCCCAATTAATTGGTGCATTAAGAATTTAAGAAAACGCGTCAGTTGACTTTCATAATGATGGGTTTTCGCGGGTGCGTTACTTAGTGGAAAAGAAACGGTGGGGCTCGTGCGGGCCCCACCTCACAAATATCTTACCAAGAGGGTAGGATATTTTTGGATAGCACCCTATCCGCATCAACTCAACTTAAACCGCTTGAAGTGGTCTTTAAGCGGCTTTAAGTGAAATAAAAGTAAAATTGTCGCAAAACTTTATTTTATTTCTTAACTTAAAATCCAAAAATTAAAAACCAAAACCGAAAAAACGCAACTCCAGAAGAGGTGTTTCTAAGCAAATACCGGCGCTGCAATTCCATCGGTGCCCTCAGAATTCAATTCCGGGGACCAGTTCAAAAGTTAGAAAAACCCGCTCGTCCGTTCACTGAATGTACCCGATCCAAACTTCGGAAAGTGATTCCGGGCACACCGGGCCTTGGAATCAGGTGCCGTCAAGAGCTGTGTTCTTGTAAAATTCTAAAGAAAATTAAGAAAAACATTTTCTTACAATTTACGGGTCTTTATAGGTTTGAACCAGGATTTATCTATGATTTCCCTTTCCAATAAACCTCTTTTATTATGAGGAATTAAAGATCCTAAAAAGGTTGAGGAATTATTTTTGAAGAGATTGAATTGTGGTTTGAAATTTCATGGTACTTCACATAAATTAAAGTTGAAAAGTAATGATTCTTTACATAATGGAACTAGATGATGATGATGTGTAACGCTCGAACCCCAGTTACCCAGAGTTAGTGCATTATTACATAACAGTGTCCTGATACAAGGAAATCATTTCCCGAAAGACTGAACAGTTTAGTATCCATGGAAATACTAGATACATTAATATGTTTTACATTGTATTATAGAATGAAAAACAATAACAACATTGTCTCTGTAGGCCACACTCATATCCCTTATACTATCCCTACAGGTCAGTCATAATATACTTATTCGTATCCTGGAAAAAATAAAACATAGAAAGGGGTGAGCTCAGATGCTTGGTAAGGATAACAATATAGTGGAAATATTCATAAATAAGAATAAAAATTTAAGGCAATGTATAAGACTAAAACAAAATCCTTTTAAAATTAAACTTCATCATAATATGGCAAATATAAATCAAAATAATTCCATTTACTTATTCACATGGATATTCTACTAGTCGATTAATCACATGAAATATAAATAGCCAATTTCATAATGATGGACTACATAATGCGATCCTTCATAACCACATAGTCAAGGCCTTGTGCCAAGACTACAAATAATATTTTTTCAAGGTCTTCTTCAAAGACACTAGTTTGTCACAAGAGACCTACCGATGCATCGAGGAGCTATAGAGGGTTCCATCCGTCACTTACTAAGTCCAATTCATTTCTCATATGAAAAGAATTAAACATAACATAAACATTATTATTAAAACTAGCATACGAAATGTCAATAAATTATCTATAAACCATGAATGGTATGAAATAACACATCCACAATCATGTATATTAAAAAAACCTTCAATAAAATATGGATGTTTTGTATCATAATAAATCAACTTCAAACAAGTTTAAAATCCATAAAAGGATGTTGACATAGATGAAATGAAACTTATTTGAACGAAATACCTCTTTATATTTTGAAAACATTTTAAAGAAAACATTTATCTTATAAATATTCTTATAAGCTTGTAATGGATGCTTCAAAGATGTTATAATGGCGGAAAATAGCTACACCCACCATATAAGTTAAAAAAACATTCTTACATTAATTTTGTCAAAAAGGTCATAAAGTACATTGTTTGGAGAATGATGAAAATATTACCTTCAAAACATATAAAGTCAAGTAAGGTTATAAATGAATTTAACCCATTTTCTAGTAAATAGTAAATATTTTTTGAAATAAATTAATAAGAAACACAGATGTGGATGTTAAAGAGGTTCTAGTAGATAATTACGTATAAACAATCTCAGATAATGAAGAGATTGTAGAATTAACCCTTACCTTTACTTTTACTTGTTTGAGGGTATGTTAACCTCTTGTATAAGAGTTAAATCATTGTTATTAAATTATAAAGGAACAATATACATAAATATGATATCATATATGATATTCTAATATTGCTTTGTTAATAATATTTTAGTATTATCGTCATTTCAGGTGTTAATAGATTCATTTTCCTTTATATGTTTTGTTATGTAAGTCATGTTGGTTATGGATAGGATTTATTTTATTCATATCCATAATGATATTGAACTATTCAAACATTATTTTTAATCATCAAATGAAAATTATTCTTGAATAGTTACGATGGGGAAATGAATCTCATCACGTTCGTGGAGACGATATCCGAACGTACGCACGAGCGACAAAATCATTATTTTGATATTAAAATTGTATGTAAATAGATGTTATATAATATATAAAGAATAATTAAAATTTTATATTTATTATTTAAAACAATTATACTTCATTATTACACCTATCCAAAAAATAACGTACCGAATAACAACTACACCACGACGTGGAGACGGTAAGCCGTACGTTCTGACATATGGTGAATTTATCATTCATATGATGGATAGAATAATGAATATGGTTGTAACATTTTTATAATGACATAAAATTATATATAAGATACTAGATATATAATTTTAGAATGGAAACAAAAAAGAAATAGGAAGTGGAAGAAGAAAAGAACTTGAAAGTGGTGATGCAATATTTTCCTCTTCTTCAGGTTATTCCTTTTGATTTGATCAAAAGGGATCCTTAAATTGTCTCTATGACCAAAGGAAGGCCTATAAGATCAAGGTAGTATAGTTTAGAGGATATTTGGGTTGGGGTTGGCCGATCCAAATGGCATTGTAGGTGTGAATTTGAGAGAAGGGGTAGTGGCCTTTTATATGAGGGGTGAGGGGCACCATAGGAAAATATTGAAATATTATTTTATAATAAATTCATATTCGGTTTATAATGGATAAAAAATGATTTCTTTCGTGGATAAGGTGGGGATGGGTCAAAATACTCTCAAAAAATAGGTTTTAGATAGGTTTTGGTCAACATATTAACCTTATCATTTATATTTGACTTGTAGTTAAATAGTTTGACATTTACCATGACTCTTTGTATTTCTATATTATATGGTTAATAAACATACTATAAAATTACAATAGATCATCAAGTGGTTCATTAATGTCATATATAATATTATTTAAGCTCTTTTTCTAAACCATATATTTTTAGGAATATTATATCAATTAATAATATAATATTTGTTTTAAAAACTTATTTATCTAAATTTTGACACTATTTAGTAATTGATTTTTTTAAAGTCCCAAAAACTATATTACTTCAAAATAAATTCATTTAATCAATCCTAACATGTCATGTTAACCTATAAAATTCTCTGAATTCATCATAAGTCTCAATTTACATTTATTTGGGTATTTATAATATCAAGTATTTTAATATTTCATTAATAAGGTAATTACTATACCATCATTGTGTCATAAATAAATTAAATTATTTAATGTCAAAAAACTATAAATAAAATACCATTATGTATGAAATAGTTTTTTCTTTCTTATGAATATTTATTTTATAATTTATCTTATGTATAACCCTAAATTAAAAATATTTAGTTATCAATCTTTGAATTTAACACTTTTAACTCTTCTTTAAAATAAATAATAATAAATGTCCTAATCTAAAAAAAGTGGACCTAAAGGATCATATTTTATTTCTAAGGATGTTTTTTGTCGATATAATCTAATCCAATAGAATTAGGACATGTGTTATGGTAATAATAATATCATTTTTACCTTTAATTACCCCACGTACCTTTAACCGTGGTAAATTAAAGTTAAAAGTTACTATTCAGAAAAAAATATTTTTATCTTATTGAACAAAATTTTAATTAATGATATCAAATGTGTCTCTCATATTTTTTAAATTCAATTCACAGAAGCGGTAAAATTATGTTTTATGCAAATTTGTAAATGCTCATAAAAGGTGGGTAAAAGACGGTAAAAAGTTCAATAAAATATTTATATATCTAAACTTATTATAAAATGACTCTAATGGATTATATTGAACTTATATAGGTATTTTGTATTTATTTAGACCTAAAATAAATTTTAATAAAACAAATAATTATTTAAATAAAAATTCGGTTTTAAAAAATCACGCAGTGTTTTTCACTATTCATCAAAATTTGAATGTTTTCAGAAAAATGCCAAAAATTCACCCTAAGATAATTTTGATATTATAAATCTAAAAATTAATTCCATCTTGATAGATAAAATTTATAAAATTTTAAAAAGTGGGTATTACTATTCATAATGGCTAGTTTTATTGGTTGTGGTGTGTTAGAATGTCGAAGTTGCATACAATGCAAGATATTAAATTATTCAAAGGTAAGCGTACCGTGGAATCAGGGGTTATTACATGATGGGAGTCAGTGATTATGATAGTAATCCTTATAATATGGAATTTAAGGATTTCAATGTGATCATTACTTATTAGTTTATCCCGAGGTGATAGAGTTGGTGAGATCAAGCGAATTTTTAAGCATAAAGTATGTTTATTATGAAGAGATAGATTATGAAACAAATTCACTAAAATCATTCAGGTAGCCACAAAAATAGTTTCCAATTGTAATATAATTGTTCAATGATATTATATGAACCTTTATCCTAATATAAGTTATGTTTTATGGTTGAAACCCTCAACTTATTCAGAGGCTATTGACCAAGATGTGATGGCATAGATTGACCAATTTTAGAAGTTAGGGTTTGTTGGGGATTCATCCATTACAAGTGGGATTTAATATATATTTTTATTAAATAAAATTATGATAGATGAAATAGTCAGAGGAGATATAAGAGGTTCATGAGCCCAATATTATTTCATTTATTTTTCTCACATGGGTGGTAGAACGCCTATTTGACATATGTGTGTCACAGTAGTAAAATTTATTCCCAATTGTCCAAAGTAATAAAGTACTTACATGAATGTGGAAATGTGATAAATATTATGAGGACTTTTAAAATTTGTTGTTATAATGATTAGTGTTGTGGTATCCTTAACTCCAATATAATCACATCAATTTTTTATCCTATGAAAGTAGATGGTCCTCATTTTTAAGGGAATAGAGGATTAGGTGGATCATCCTATTTATAGAGCTAGTAAAGGGAAGAATCCATAAACTAGTGGTTGGTCTCAAACATAGGAAGTTATCAAATATATTTTTACAGTGGAATTTACCCCATAGAATTTTGGTAAGGACCGACTACAGTGAGAAGAACGGTTCATATTTTATCCCTTGTGGAAATTTATTTATTTGATACATTATCTTATCAGTTGTTCCTTTCTATGTGTAAAATATAAATTTTCAATATACCCATATATATATTTTTTAATTCATGGGGATATTTCCTCCTCTATGGAAGAGAAGTTTATATTTCTTATGGTGTACCACTTTTTTTTCCTCCCTATCTGATGTAGATAAATCTTTAGTATTGTTTGGAATCATTGTTCGTATTATTTTTTGTCCAAGTGTAACATTTGGATGCAATTCGGTAAATTAAATCACATTTGGTGTCTAAAAAAAGAATTTAATTCAATCTTATAAAGGTTTAGGATGTTATATCTTGGTAGGAGTCCCATAATGACATTAGGATACGATGTTTTAAGGAGTAACATTGTACAACGAACAATTTATCATGAATTTCTCCAAAATTTAATCTCCTTAGAAAATCACTAACTATAAGGGAGTGAAAATTATATTGAATTTTGGGTGTCAATCCTAGGTTGATTTTAATCAATGACTGATCTCATCCCCTATATTGACCCAACACCAGGCTGGACGTGGCTGTGTGGTTTATTATGATTTCTTGTGTATGGGTGTGGGAATTATTTTATTATTGGTATGATATGTGGTAGCCTATAGATCCTGGCATATCTAGACACATCAATGAAACTAAAATACCCATGGAATGAATATATATAGTATAGTTCATGTGACTAAATGGTGGAAACACATCCTTTTTATGAGAAATTTACAGTGTTATCTGATTATAATGTTATGAGCTATATTTTTTCAAAAAAACCCTATAACTCAGGAAATGTTCATGGGTAGAATAACATAAGTCATTGAATTTTGATCTCACCAATACACTATATAATTTTATTATAAACATCATTTCTTTATGTAGTTAATAGTAATTTTATTGCATGAGAGAATTAAGGAAAGAGTGTAATAGCTTGATTGTTATGGTTATGATGCACCTGGATGTGTGAGTGTGGAATGATAAATTGTTTATTGCTAATACTAATTTGACTCATTCATTCCTAGAGTCCTAAGATTATTTATTATATTGAGAGTTTAATTATATCACTAGATTAATAAAATGTGGTGATACCACAAGTGAGTGTTCACAATCATAGTGAGGGTCTCTTTGTTTTTAAAGAAGGCATGTGGTCCGTAGTTCATATCAGAAGACTATAATCAGCCATAGTTTGTTGGTAGTCCCTTTGAAACAAATATAAATAATAATATGAATATTTTATACTAGTAATAATAGATTATATGGAATATTATAGATATTAATTCATGATTTAATACATGTCAGTTGTGTAAATCTAAACAACAGTGACCCTATATATTGTTCAAGTACCTCTTCATTCCTACCTAAAAGTGGAATGAGTTGTTCATGATTTCTTGAACCATATATTATCATAACCCTCTAAAAAGGAACTTCATTTGGGAAGATATTTATAATTGGAGTAGATATTTAGACATCATACTAATCAAGGGAATAAAAATGACATATAATCTTGGATATTTTTAGTTGAAATAGAATTTGAAGCAACGTAGTGTTTCGTTCACCATCATTTCTTACTGGGACCCCTGTTTAACATCATGGTTATATAAAATATGTTATGGAATAAATTTTATCCAAGTTCAAACTAAATTTAATTTATCATACATAGAAAGACTATAAAATATAGTGGGATAACTAGATTTTGGAAGATATTCTTTGATCATGTATTTTTGACTGTGGTTTGTGGGATACCAATTCAAGACTGGTTATGTTTTCTTATAATAATTGTAACATGTATTCTATTAAGATAACTCTATTTAAATATATTTCTGTTTCACCATGTTGATTTTATCTATGTCAGATAGAGGTAAGTGATTTACCCCTAGTAGGACCCAACCATATCTAAGATATTATCAGAATGATCAAGATTATTGAGCAATATTTTGCTATATATCAAAGTCTCCATAAATTTAATGTTCATATCAATCACCAATAAATATATTTATCATTAAATAATCTATTATTTATAATTTACCACCCCATTTGGGTCACTAAAGATAAGAGAGAAAGGGTAAATAATCATGAGATATATAGGCCCTTCGATATTATTGAATGATATAGAAAGATTGAAGAAATAGTTTAATTTCTATAATAATTTCATGTTTCCAAATAACTTACCAAGATTAGAAATTGTTTAATAGTTTAATAGTTTAATATTTTAATAGTTTAATAGTTTAATTATTGACGAAATAGTTTAATAGTTTAATTTCTTTTTTTTTCATGTTTGGTCGAACCTGATTTGGAATTGGTTGTATTAATTATTGAGTGGTAAGTTTAGATTACTGACTCCCAAGATGAAGTGTTTTACGAGAAGTGAATAGAATGTTTTTTGAATTTTGGAAACATGGATCTAATTCACATGAGATAATGGATAGAGAAGCTAATAAAGGGTTGTATGGACTCAATTATTCACTAAAAAATTTATTTTTGACATTATAGGGTGTATAATGTGTAGGTGGGTGATAAATTTCACATGAATTATTTCATTTTTGGTTATTATATTTGTTGTTTTTTTATTCCTCAGTTTATTTTTCATCTCTGGGAATGTTTACACCGAAATTTTAGAAGAAAAAGAAACATTAGGATAAACATGTTTTATGGATGGTTGGAAAAAATACATCAGTTTGAATACGAAACCATAAATTCTTAATTAGTGAATATTTTCATAGTTTAAAATTGGTCTCTCTAACTCTTTTGATAAACCATGCACATCATAGGAGAATCCAATTCCACTAGCACATAAAGAACATAGTTTCTAAAATAGTGTGTCCAATGTGTTTAGGTTTTCTAGTTTATAAAAATTATAATATTATTAAATTACATTTTCTTGAATAAAAACTATAATCCCTCATTTTTCTTCCTACTCATTCTTTATCCCCCTCTCATGCACGAGGATCCATTCCTCTCATATTTATTTCATGTGGTTTTCTTCAAAAAAAACATATATGAATTTACATGGTATGTGGTTACTCCTTACTTATTAACCTATATTATCCCTTTATTCATGGTTTTCTCACCACCCTAATACTATTGTGGCCTAGTTTTTATTTTATCTAAAATTATTTGATTTGGATTTCGATGTTAGTGATTTCCTTAGAGTCTAAGGTGCTATATATCCCCTTTTTCTATGTATTTAAAATGATTCTAAATGGGTTTCTTCATTAAAGAAGGATATTCCATTTTATCCTTTATGAGTCGAAATCATGGATGCTTGTATCATTATATTTAATTGTATAAATTCTATAAAAAATTATTAATTAGGCCTTATGAACTAATTTACCTGAAAATAGGTCTTTAAGATTTTTGTAACAAAAAAAGTATAATAAATGACTATAATTAATGTAATTTATTATAATATGAAATGGTTTATAATATTATTTAAAATATTAATTAATTAAATAATATTTATAATGTTAGTATTTCAGGGAAACCCTTGAGTATATGGTTGGATTAACCTAGATGGTGTGAGATCCCTATAAATAGTTATGTTTATCTCCCTAACTCGTGAAGTAATTTTTGTCGTTCCCCCAAAATCCAATAAAGTAGTTTATTATGAAAACAAAAATTGAGGGCACTGTCTTAATTAGTGATTCCATACTATTAGGTATCCCTAGACATATATACTTTAGGATAAAATCTCATGATTCATATTTAGAAAAATTATTTTAAATGATTATCTAACATTCATTCCTCAATTTTATGAGATTTTATCGCATCACATGTTTTTTTTCATATAATGCTTAAAATCTAATTTCTGCACTTATTTTGAAATATAATGCTTTAGTTTCTCTAGATAACTATTTATATAGATCATTTAGTGGGATCATGTATACATAGTTATTATCACATGTAGAATACACCAATGGGTGTATATAAACCCTTTTTTATAAGGTAGGTAATAGAAATGAATTTCTTGGGGGTGGCGAGTTCTCATGTTAGTTATTTAGATTATGTGGAGGTGACATGGTGGTCAGATAATACCCTCTATGAAAATGAGATTGGTTGAAAATT
Organism: Viscum album; assembly: GCA_963277665.1. Lineage (NCBI taxonomy): Eukaryota > Viridiplantae > Streptophyta > Magnoliopsida > Santalales > Viscaceae > Viscum > Viscum album. Next base: position 1,841,139,031 of record OY728125.1, read on the forward strand.
CATTTTTTATTAGGGTAAATTTTCAAAAAATCATATATAGATCATGTATCAACATCATGGATTCCCATCCCATAACTTTTATATCAGATTGATGGTTGTATCAATATATTTTTAATAGTTCCACGCCGTTATATAATTCATAATTTCCATTTTTTATTTTTATATGGTCCTTTTCTCGTATATTGTGGGATGCCAGAACAATTTATGGTGAGGTTATTCTATGATATTAGTTTGGACCCCTTGATTAAATTTTTTATTAGGAGAAACCATTCCAAAAGTGTGTTATATAGGATAAAAATTATGGTTGGCCTATAGAAATGGATTCAATACCATTTTTATGTTACGGGATAATTTTCCCCTTATGTTACTGGGAAGTGGTTATGAAATAATTTCATAAATCCAATTGAGTGGTTCACCCTATGATAAAAATGATATAATATGGCTTCGTAAATCAACTCTAGTTAGAATGAATGAATGAATATATAATATTTATATTATCTTCATGATTATTTGTTCAGTGAAATAGGTTATGTATCATCAATCTATGACTAGTTTCATCCGTTTTCTATGTCGACATAGAAATATGAGAATATTTTCATATAATTTTTATTTAGTTTTCAATTTTCACACTATAATAAATATTATATATGGGTAATGGTGAATCCAATTAAAAAATTGTTTCAATTCATACCAATATTGGAGGGGTTCTCAGTGTAAGTCCTTATGTAAGATACATATTGAAGAAATATAGATGTTACATGGAATTATTTTATCCATTATATTGGGTTGGCCTCTTTAATTGACTTCATGGATTTGTAAAGTATTAATAAAGGTATGGATAACTCAATTCAGGAATAATACATCATATCATCCTCAAATGAAAAAATAATTATAATGGACTACATAAACCATGATGGGCATACTTTTGACATGATATCGTGATTTTGGAAGATTTTTAGCGGGTCAAATTTCATTTATGGAATTTTTATACATAAAAATTATGTATGGATTTATATAGATGTATCTATTTATAATATTAATAGATGGGCATATATATATGTACATTGTTGTATTATTGGGAGATATTATTATCTCCTAAAAACAATTGTATTTTTGTGTGGATGATTCATATACCAATAATAATGAATATATTGATAAGACCTCATAATTGATAGAATTCTTATATAGAATGAAAATGATTACTATTGGTGTTTTTGGTCATTAATCAATTATGTTTTTGAGTGTCACCATAGTTGGGGTTTAGGATTTTTTTAGGATAAGAAGATGGTATTTTTATCATACTAATCACATATTTTATCCCATGTTCATTACATAGGGAATTCTTGTCTTTTCACAAGGGGAATGATATGATAGTTTCATAGATTTTATTGTTTCGACTTACCCATAAAGTTTTTTTTTCAAATAATAAAATAAGGATTATGGTTTCATAGAGTAGGCTATAACTTAACAATGTCTAATGAGAAAATTGATAACAATTTAATGTCTTGAGCTATAGAAATTTGTTATAGTTTAATGTATTTCTCTTTGGCAATAATATTCCATGAAGGGGGTGACATGAAAGTATTTTTTCTGGATTACAAACTTTGATTCACATACCATATTAGGATTAGAAGGAAGGACGATATGAGGATCACACACATTCCCATAGAAAATGGCACTTTATGTTCACCCAAGATAGATTAATGGTTAGGGACTATACATTCACAGTGAAATTTTAATTAGAAGTGAAAATGTATAAATGTTTCTCATTATTGTAATCTTATAGATTTTCGAGATTCAATTTTCTAGGATACTAGTTATTTATATTGAATTTTCATAATTATTCCCAGGTAAAATGGATTAAGGTCATAAGAGAACCCAATTTTGATAAAATATTTTTATATAAATAAAGAATTAGGCTTGGTTATCATAATTAGGATTTGAAAAAGTTTAGTGTTTTTTGTGACATAGAGTTATATGAGACTACGACCATCATTATAAGTTTTCTCTCTAGATTTCCAGAAAATGGGTTTTTGGAAATATAGAGGTCTTATGAAGCGTGGAGTTGTGAAATGAATATGGCTTGAGAATGATTGATGTTCATTGGGGGGGATATTTCAGTAAATATGTAACACCCCAGGATTTCATAATACATTATCTCTTTAAAGTAATTTAATAGCTTGCGCCTCACGCAACACCGAGTTTGAGCACACCACAACTTACAAAACTAGCATTTTAAAAAGCGTTTAAGAATAATATTAACTAAATTTTGAATTTTATGTACTCAATAATATTTTAACCACAATATTATGTGTCTTTTAGACATAATATAACAACAAATCTATTTTTTTAGATAAAATAAGTGTTTCAAAAAAAAATGCAATTTTACCACCTTTTAAAGGTGAACCCTTTTAAATACAATATTTGAAACTTTTATATATTAAATATGAAAAAATTAACTTCTTCTTTATAATAGGGACATAAAAATTCAGTTCGGATAAACTTTTGGGGGTTTTCTGATAACTTTCTTATTTTGATGTATAATGAAAAATACTAAATTTTAATTGAAAACAACTTTTTTAGTCAAAATAATTTATTTTGATAAATTATAAATTTGAATGGTTTTTAAGTATAATTATATTTTATTTTTATCATTTAATCAAATGTTTGTCATTGGAAGTAATTTTACATTTAAATTGGACATAAGCACGTATCAATATTATCAAAGTTGTTACTTCTCAAAAACCCGCTTCCTGGTTTTGACAATGTGAATTAATTTTAAATTAATTAATGAATCTTTTATGTTTTTTGAATATTTTAAAATATAAATAATTTTTTAATTTGAAATATCAAAATTATCCTAGGGTGATTTTTTGGTATTTTTCTAAAAACATTCAATTTTTGATGAATAGTGAAAAATACTGCATAGTACATAAAAACTGAATTTTTCATTTAAATAATTATTTTATATTAAAAATACATCCTAAAATAGATATATAATACATATATAATTATAATTATTTTCATTGGAGTCATTTTATAATAATATTAGATATATAAAATTTTATTAAACCATTTTAATGTCTTTTTTACCCACCTTCTAGGCACATTTACCCACCTTCTAGGCACATTTTCATATTTACATAAAACATAATTTTACTTATTATGTAAATTAAATTAACAAAATATGAGATATATGGCTGACATCAATAAGTAAAATGTCGTTCAATAGGATGACAATAATTTTTTCTAAATAGTAACTTTTAAATTTTATTTACCACAGTTTAATGTAAATAAGGTAATTAAAGGTAAAAATAATATTAAAATTACCCCAAAACATGTCCTAATTCTATTGTATAAGTTTATTTCTACCAAAGTGAACCTTATAACAAAAATAATATCCTTTTGATCCATTTGGGTAAGATTATGACATTTATTATATTTTATTTAAAGAAGAGTTAAAAGTGTTAAATTAAATGTTTAATAATTAAACCATTTTTAATATAGGGTTACACATAAGATAAATTTGAATATAAATATTCATTATGAAGTTAAAAAAATTCGTACATCATTCTATTTTATTTATAATTTTGAGACATTAAATAATTAATGTTATTTATGACACAATGATGAAGTAGTAATTACTTTATTAATGAAGGATTAAAATAATTGATATTATAAATATCCAAATAAATGTAAATTTAGACTTTTGATTCCTTCAAATAATTTTATAGGTTAATATGACATGTTAGGGTTGATTTAATTTTTTTTTCAAAGTATTCAACTTGTTATTACTTTCACAAAAACCAAATACAAAATAGTATCAAAATTGACATAAATGAGTTTTAAAAAAATACTATATTATTAAATGATATAATATTCCTAAAAATATAAGGTTCAGAAAAAGGATATATATAATGATATATATGTCATTAATAAATCACTTTATGTTATCTTGGAATTTTATAGTAAGTTTATTAACCATGTATTATAATAATAAAAGAAGACATGGTAAAAGTTAAACTATTTACCTAAGGGATAAATCTACAAGACACGGTTAATATGGTGACCTAAAATTCTCTAAAAGCTATTATTTGAGGGGATTTCTACCCATAACCACCTTATCCTAGAAATAAATCCATTTTGAGCTATTGGAAACCGAAAATAATTCTAGAATAAATTAATATTTCAAGCTTTTCTTAAAGTGCCCCTCACCTCTCTTATAAAAGGGTACATCCCCTTCTCTTAAATTCCCATCTCAAAATCCATTTGGATCAACAAAAAAATACTCAAATAACCTCCCAACTACCCTAAATTTATCATAGAATCCTTAATTTGATCAGAAATCCAGCCTATAGAGCCCTTTTGTTCAAATCAAAAAAATAACCCAAAGAAGAGTTAATTATTTCATCACCTCTTTCAATGTTATTTTCTTCTTCCACTTCTTATTTAATTAATGTCCATGTTTTAAAAATAATTTTAAGGATTTATTTATAAGGACATGATTTTTTTAAAATGTTAATTACATTAAAAATTTTCAAACTGGTATGGGAAAATTTGATTCAGAAATCTCTTTTAAATGAATTCCTTTATAAATGCGTGACTTTTAAATTATTTCATAATAATGGATATTTCTCTCAAAGAGTTTTACAGATCATTTTCAACTATGTCAAAATCCATTATTGGATATTATTCCTGATTGAGGTTGATTTATTATAATGAAATCGTCCATATTGTAATGAATGAGTTACGATATGTTTGACTGTGGAAGTGCTATTTTTATACCATTCATGGTTTATGGTTAAAGTATTGACATTTTGTATGCTATTTTTAATACGAATGTTTATGTTATGTTTGAAAGTTTTCATATGAGGAATGCATTGGACTTAGCAAGTGATGGGTGGAGACCTCTATAGATCCTCCCTTCATCAGTAGGTCTCATGAGGAAAATTAGTGTCTTGGTAGAAGGAATTGAGAAAGTTTTTATTTGTAGTCTTGGAATGATGCCTTAACTATGTGGTTATGATGTCCGGAATTATGCATTCTGTCATTATAGAATTAGCTATTGATATTACAAGTGATTATTCGACTAGTATAAAATAAATGTGAATATTTAAATTGAATTATTTGATTTTTCTTCGCCATATTATGCTGAATATTATGTTTAAAAGTCTTGTGATTTAGTCTTATACATTACCTTAAGTGTTTATTCTTATTTATAATAGTCTCCGCTATATTTTTATCCTTAATGAGCATCTGAGCTCACCCCTTTGTTAGGATTTTTTCCCAGGATGTGAAGAAGTTTATTATGATTGATATATAGGGTTAATATAGGGGAATAATTTAATTCTAAAAGGATTATTTATGTTGTGTTTTATTTTAGAAATTATAATATAACATTCATATATGTAATTTATTTTCCAAAACTGCTAAACTAATCTGTCCTTCGAGACTTGATTCCATGTAATCATGCCAATGTATTAAAATAATGCACCGACTCTGGGTAACAAGGGTCAGGGCATTAAAAAATACATCCCAATAATAATCCAATACATTGACACATAACTAAGGAAATTGAAAAAAGATCCATATTCATAATAATAAATTCTATTGGTTTCATGAGATCTCCATGGTTTATATTTCGAGATTTGAGAGCATCTAATTAGAATTCCAGAAGGATATTTCATTCAAATGATGTGTTGAATGAGTAATTGAAGGCATGAGGTTCTTCATTGTGTATGTTTCATGAATGATTAGTGCCTTCGTGAAGGGATGAGTTTCATATAGTTATGACTTCCATTTTCAAAAATATTTACATTCACAAACTCACTCACTCACAAATAAGTTTTTATTCAAAAATCCCTAAAACTCATGGGGTATAGACTATAAATCCTCAATGGAATAACCATATTCAATGAGGTTACCATAATTTTAAAATATATTTTTCTATGAAGAAATAATAAGTGTCCCATAGGGACATCTTATACTTGCTAGATTATCCTCAGTAAACTTTTCCTCCCTAAAAGTGAGATAGTTCTCAATGCATCATCTAATTAAAGACCTCAAATTCCTAATATGATATAAAATAAACCATGTAATATTGGGTTTATCCTGAAGGAAACTGAACAAAATCTGGGATTATTACTTTACAATGGATCTATAGATGTTGTACTACATACAAATAGAGAGACCGTTGAGTATGGATCTAACATCTTCATTAATGGTGTTATCTGAGCTATAAAAGAAACTAAAACAAAAATCACCAACCCCATAACATCATGTGTAAGACCTCATCATCTCATAACACCCTATTATATGTACCCATCCACATTAATATTAATAATAGTGGATGGAGGACTCCACTTGACTGACCTACCTAGAAAATGTTTACCCCTACCTTTAGAATTAAATTAAACACTTTGTTGAATCCATATAATGAAAAACAAGTCCTCACCTATTGGAAGTGGGAACCAAGTTCCATAACCAAAAAAATGCACTATTGGGTTGATAAGGGATCTACACTTTCCTTTAAGAAACTTGTTATGAGCCTCCAAAATCAGAGAAAACACATTGGAAAAAAACATTATGAATAGTTGGTTATCATGATAAATCTACTCAGCACATCAAAAATAAGAGTCTAGATAGTTAATAATTCCACCATCATAAACTATAATTCCCACCCACGTTTCAACGAGATCGCAAGAAAATAAATCCCATTCACCATTGAAAAAGAAGAACCACACTTTGACAATATTTAGTCTCTCACAACATGGGCAACATGAATCCATATGGATTAATTTCTTCTTAATATTGTCCTCTATAGTAATGGTCCTATTATCAATCCTCCAGATATTAAAATTCATTTTCTCTAGGATCTTATTACACCAATGTTTCGATTCCCACTCATCGATCTCCTTCTTGAAATGAAATAACTAATTGTAGTACTGGGAGAATAAATTTCATGAATCCAAATACAAGAAGATATAAAAATTTGGTTAATGTAGAAGAATAATCCCTTCATATAGTGACTTATAATCCACATAGATAGTGATCAAAATGATCCTTGGTGTAATATTTTCTACTTAATGTTTATCTCTTGGATTAGACAATTGAGGAAGAAGAGTAAAAAACCTTCACAGTTGTCTTTCTAATAGTTTATCTCCACTCACCCAACCACCGAACATTGTATATTTAGAACCTCAAAGTGGATAAGAATAAAATGGTTTTGGCCCAATAATATGCTGGGATGCTCTTCCCATTTACCCCATTCTCCACTATATACTCAATTCATAAATTTTTCCCTCATAGATTTCTCTTCCACGATGTCCCAATCCCTTTTGGACTAAATTCCATGAAATATCTTCTTCACGCATCCTAAGTTGACTCCACCTTAGGTGATGAGCCTCTCTATTTTACTCCAATAATCTGACTGACATTTCCCATCCTATTTGATGTACCATAGGAAGGAATTCGTGATTTTTTATAGCCCCATAGGGATACCTTTAGGAGCATTAATGTTAGAAAAAATATGCATGTGCATGGATGTAAGGATATGATTAAATAGAATGATCATACCCCTAAATTAAAGAATATATCTTTTTGTTTCATATATGGGTAGAAACATAATTTACTAGGTCCTTGAATAAATATTTATTTTATCCTGTATTATATTAGTGATTATATATAATCTATCAGAAGTTGTCCTTTATAGAAGGATATATTCTCCTAAATTATATTTCCATAGGGGATCAAAAATGATTTTGAGATAAATAGGCTACTCTGAACTGATTTTATCCATTAAACACTCTATAATACATACATTTCTATTATTTTATTAAAGTCTTAAATGTATTTTTTTATATAATTGAAAAATAATAACATGTTTTCTGCAAATATAATATAAGAAATAATGCATGTCCAAGAACTGTTCTAGAACAAAATGATATTATATATAGTTTTATCACATTTGAAATTCTATGTATGCACCTCCTACAGCAGAATAAACATGGGGGGTGAGACTAAATTTCTATAGCACAGACCAAGAAAAAACATGAATAACCAAAATATTTTTTCCATAAGATAGACGAAGGGACATTATGATTTATAGAATTTAAACAATAGATCACATGACTAGACCTTGAAACCAAATATATCCATGATCCTCTAAATAATCCATACTCCATCCTATCGTATAAATTATGCATGTACACTTTTACCCTGATGTTATAACCAAGGGGTTTCTTATTAATATCGTATACCATCACCCTCGTTATTGCAATATCCCCTAGATGTTTTGAAAATGCATGAACCCATAATGGTCTCCAAACATGATCTAGGTAAGGCCTTATCCAATAACTTTGATAATGAATCGTGTAAAAATATTTAAAAATAAATTACATAGAAAAATCATCCTTTAATGGTTATTGTTCATCAGTTCCTTCACATTTGGTATTAGAACCAACTTGGAGGAACAAAATATTCTTTGGAGGTGATACCCTTGTAATAAATCATATACAACATCAATCACATTATGATAAATTAATTATAGTGTTGAAACATAAAATGACCCATGAAATTCATTTGGACTCGGTGCACTTTTGGAATACAGATAAAAGAGGATGTGTCTGATCTCCTCCTCATTGGGAATGTCCTCCATCTCATAGTTATCCAAATCCTCCATTATGATGGAATTTTGTAGAAGAAAATATCATCTCTGAATCCCCTAGAGCGCATTCCATCCCCTACGGAACTCAAAACAGATATAAGATTCTAAAAATTCCTTTCATTTTTAAATTTCTAACCACTTCCACCTCCCCTAAGTACATGACATCATCCAATCAAATATTGTATTTTCTCAAGGACCTTCACATAAGCATTAAGAAAAAAAATATTTATATCTCCCCCAAAACTAATAAAAGGTCCCCTGATTTATCTCCTTAAAATCACTTGATCCGTAATATATTTCCTGAAATAGTGTTTTTCTTTTCCACCATCAGGGAAAATGGGTCATCATCACAATTCTCATAAATATTATCTTACATCTATTCAATATCCTTCTTAAGAACTTATATGTATGAGGAGTGATTGGTTTTATTGGAATTTCATTAATTTAGGTTTCATCTAGGTCTCCTAGGATAATCAATAAGGATCTCCAAGTCTATTCCCTCAATGGTTGAACCCAAAAAATTTTATGAAGTATGAGGAAATCGGTATCTTAGGCCCAATTAGTCAAGAATCAGAACATAGAAGTCATTTTTCCACATTATTACGATAAACTAGAAGTGAAGTGGAGTCTAAAAGAACATAAGGAATATGAAAAAACTAATCCAGAGGAAAGGATTTGATTCCTTAAAGTTTAGAAAAATTTCTCTCCAATCCACACCAAATTCTCTCATTCATATTTTCAATGTTTCACCATGTGAATGAGTATTATAGGAATGTAATGTTCAGGAGACTATTATATGCCAAACAATAATTGATGACACACATAAATTTGAAAGAGTACTCTACCACACCCTTATTCATTAACATGTCTATAATATTATTGAAACCACCTCCCAAAATATAGGTATGATTTCTTGGTTTAAATGAAGAAAGATGTTACCACAGTGTAAATCTCTCTGAGGAATAAAATTTAGCATAAAAAAGGTGAGAAATAAACAGAAACCTTCTCAAGAAACCATTTTATTAATGTGTTGAGAATAGATCTATGAGTTTTCCACTAATATATTTCAATTCAAAATGATCCAAATGTGGTTATTTTATGGACTCCCATGCATGTAATATAAAGAAACAACATCCTTGAAAAGAGAGATCAGGAATCCAACATCTTTTTTGGTTCTAGAATTTCTATGATAGTGTCCTGGTGTTTCTGATAGTCATATGATTTTTAATTTGTATTTTCCCTGGACCCAAGCCCATGGTATTCCAAAAAATAATAAATTTCATTAGATATACAATGTGTTAGACTTCTGGTAATAAGATAATATGATATAATAGACTAATAATAATAACACATAGTCCACTCTAGACTTTTAGCATGTAATCTTTCCTTCATTAAATAAAGAAAAATGTCATTTAGATCATGAATATTTACTTAACATAGATTTATTAGAACTATATTATTCTTCTCCTAGGTCTGATAGAACCAGAAACCAATTAGCAGTGCATAGTGACTATTTCTGTGGAGCTGACATGCTTCCTTTGAGGTTCTTTCCATGATCATAAGGGAAACCAGAAGAGCTTCCACCAAATGATTTTGATGAAAAAAATCACCAAAACTATTAGGATAATAAGAAATATATTCCTCTAGAGAGACATTAGAAGCTAGAAAATACATAAATATGATCTAAATTAGATCCAGACCAACATCAACAACTTTTTCCTCCCTCAGATACCTAGGAAGCACCAACCATGGGTATAGAGGAGGCTCAGTAGGGTATTTAAAAGGCCCTGCACCGATGGATGAATATCAGGTTGAGAAGAATCATCCAAAAACAGAGAACTAGGAGAATACATGAGACATGGGTATATGGTAAAAATCTTAGCTTCAAAAAAACCTGAGATATCAGGCACCATTGTAAGACAATAATTTCACTAAAATACACTATTATGAACACTAGGAAAAAGAAACTTCCCTTTATCCAAGGATCTTTAAATAAAAATAATAACTAACTGACCAGGAGTTCCAAAAACCCCATATAAATTGAGATGTGTATGATATAAAACCTTCCAACACTTGGGGAAGTCCTCCCATGTATAATGTAGAATGTAAGAGGGGAGAAACCCACAATATGCACTTTTATACAAATGTGGGGAACTATAGAATACAATAGACTCTATATACCCTCTTCATCACCTAGGAAACCACCTAGAACATCAACCATGCTATGAAAAATGTATGTATTGAGTAGTGGGAGAAGAATAATGGGGTGATTCACCCAAACTACCTCATAGATAAAACCTTTACCAGTATGAGCCTACCAATATGATATAAAAAACAAGAACCTACGTCCTTCACTCACACACCCCTCATATGACCACACCTTCTCAAAATGCTCACTAGAGTGGTAGTAAATAAATAACTCATTCCATGAGATCAAATATTCTATTTCTAGAAGAAAAATATCCATGAACCCTCAAAAGTAGGAAAAATAAATTGAGAACTATACTAGACCAGACCTCATTACCAGTAACCACTGGTGATAATATTTGGCATTGCTAAGCTCCTCCATTGACAGATCCACAGTAGGTAACCCATCCACCCTCTTTAAGAATCTATAAGCTAGGGTGAAAACCAGAGTGAATTGGATCCACTAAGAAGATGATGGAACATAATGGACCTCTATAGCCTTGATGAAGGAGAGAAGCTCAATGTCATGAATATTCTCTGTAGGGGAGATCAAAATGGACAAATTTGATTTAGAGATCAAATTGGGTAGATATAATAGCCCATGAAGAAAAGGAATTGAATTTTACCTTAATGTTCTTTTAGCGTTCAACATGATGTATTCAATTATTTGGTCTACTTATAATTGAATATTCAATAATGAATGTGTTGGATAAATGGGAATAACATGAATTGTGACCATGTTCTATTGATGACATAGAAAAAGTTGAATTTTTAGAATATTTTCTAGCTTGGGCTATGAATAGTGGGGATAGTTATAAATGTACATGTGTTTGATAAAGATCACATTACATACCATCATAGCCCGAGTGTCTTTGATCATTTGGTAGAGGCTACTATTTTCATAAATTTATGGATCCATTGATTCATATTTTTATCAAAAATATAAATGGTTATGGGGTCACACTTTTTTATCTCACTAAATGCGGATTGTGTATGCATCAAATAACAACTATAAAAATGTTACAAAGATGATCTAAAATAATTTTATATGGGAATTTAAATGGAATTTTATATGATGTGATATGAGATAATGTTAATGATGGATATCAAATTGTATTTTTTTGATAAAATCCCAAAATATTTTTGGATATGATTTCACATGTTATTATATACGATACAAAATAAAGGTAAATGAAACAAATCTGTTTATGATTTAGTAAAAGTGGGATATTAAAAGGAAAGTCCATTAATGATAATATTACATTTTAAGTATTTTTTTGATTACATCATTTCTGATATAAGTCTATAGAGGGTAATGTTTTCAAATAAGATTGAAAATAAGTTTCCTTGAATAAAAATTCTAATGAAATGGATTAATAATACAGTGAGATAAATGTACTAAAAATACATGATATGAATTTTTAAAGGGTACATTAGTAAAATATATGGTGTTCTTACCAATAATAACCATTGATTTAAAAATATATTATCGTATATAAAATTTGATATTTTTTTATAGATTATGATTTATAACAAACTAAAAATCTGTTAATAATGAAAACATAATAATAATTATAAAATAAATGATTTTATGAATTGAAATGGGTTCTAATTAAACTATGATACATAATATTGATTTTATAAAACACCACTGTGACAAATTATATCTTTTGTTTAATTTATTTAATTTTTGGAATGATAATAAAAATATATATTGATAATTATTCATGAAAAACCTATAAAAATAAATTGGGATCATCATTGAAATAAAATATTAATTATAAATAATGTTAGTAGTTATTCACTAAACATAAATGTTTATATTAAAAAAATATTTTTATATATGTTTATAAAATAATAATTTTTAAAATTTAGAGTATTAATTGTGTTAAAAATAATTTTTTAAAAATATAAAAAATGTAGTAAATAATATAAAATTGGTTATCATTTTTTATAAATAATGATTAAATAATTTAAAGATAAAATGATATACATTTTTTTCGAAAACTATCATTATTTTTCTAAATTTTTTTATCTAAACAAATTAAAGTAATAGATATTAAAGAATGATTTTAACGAAATATGTACATATTATACTCAATAATATAAATTAAAATTCATATAACTATTTTCAGTAGGAATGGAATGAGAATGAAATCTTTCTATACATAATGTTTCATTTATTACTAAAAATTTCTTTTACATGTTTTGTGTGTGTTTATTATAACGATGTTTTACCACCATTAATAATTAAATACTATAAAATTAATTCCATATTATAAATCATAATGGAAAATATTTATAATTTGAGGTTTATTTTTCATCATATAAATATGTACCCTATGTAAATATATAGTAATTCTGGTAATGGTAGAATGTGGTAAAATTTTAAACTAATTTATATAAGGCCACAAATATCACAAAAAATGTATAAATTTGATGACATTATTGAATTTAGATCTTAAGATATACTATAATTTAAAATTTTCCATTTTATGGTACTTCACATTGGGAATGAAATTTATTATAATTAAATGTTATAAATAAGTACAAGGTTGACACTACTCTCTCTTAAAAGAGGGAACCGCCTATAGTCACTTATTTAAATAAATTTAGAAATTTATCATAACCAATAACTATAGGAATAATATTTCATATATCTTACCCACATCCTTGAGTTTTCAGTCACACTAAAAGACCATCCCAAGAAGGCTTGGTCACTAAACCAAAGGAGGAATCCCAAGGAAGTGGAAATCACGTTATTTTAATGTTATTTATTTTACCACCTCCTCTAAATATTTTGTAACCAACTTATCATTATTGAATCAGTATCATTATTATATTAAAAATGTTATTCTGTCAAAGGAATAATTATTATCTAACTTTTTTTAATCTAATATAAAAAGTTCTCTCTTATATACAAGTAGAGTACCACCTCCATGAAGAGATGTATTTGATTTTTTGTCATCAAATATCATGAATTAATATAAATATAAATTAAATTACTTTATGTAATATTAATTTTTAAATTATATATTTTTAAAGATAAAATATTATCAAATTTTATTCCCACACTTCCATTGAAAAATGGTATGTCACTCATGTGTGGGTGCAGACTTCTACCTCCATAAAATATGTATCTTGTTTTAACAAATTACTTACATGGATTATTGTAAAAAGTTTACATAATAAATAATTATGATAGTTTTGAACTTATTAATTTTTTGGATCCATGAAAAAGCTTCATGGACCTGAACTATTTAACACAAATAGGAATGGAAAACCAAACAGTTAACACCAAAATTATGAATTTAGAAAAAAAATTAAAAATTGTGCAATATGAAATTATAAGTGAATTTTTTATAGTATTATAATAATATATATGGGTTTAATATATAATAGTCATTATCCACCACCGATACATCTAGTGAAAAAAGAGAACGTTTTCAAGTGTACTTGTGGACTACTACCTCTACACAGATATATGTTTCATTTTCACCAATGACTCTCATGTATACTTATAAATATGTAATGATTTAACTTAAATGAAATTAATTACATAATTATAATAATTTAATGTTAAAATATTATATAATTTTCTTCCTCCCATTTTTTGTAAAATAGAAATGTCACTTGTCTGTACATCCAGGAACCCACTTCTATAAATGATGTGTCACATTTATCACCATCACCATACATGTATATTTTTGGAGTTTAATTAGAAAATAAATATTATATTTATGAAATTTTTTATATTATGGAACCATGAACATGGTTCAATAACTATAACCATTAAACTGAACAATCAAGGAAAAATAAATAGTTAACACCCAAATACACACTTTAATAGGTTATTATTATTGAATAGGTGATAAGAAATTATATTTTAATGGTATCTATCAATAAAAAATATATAATTCTAATACATATTTATAATAAATTTAAATTTATAGTACAATAGTTTAAATAATGTTCAACTAAACATAATATTGAGGTAAGGATTTTTTGCCTCACTTTCCTTCCTTGAGACTAGTTTTGATATTATACACCTATCTCTTTTATAAGGTGTATATTGATCCAATTTTAATTATTATATATTGAATATAATTATATCCACGAATTTTATAATACAAATTTTTAATAACCCGAATCTTCGTTTCAGGTATGTTTTCCTTTTATGGTTGTTTTTTTGAGAAAAGAGGAAAATCTGAAAATTTTTAGACTACACGCCATGTACTTTATTAGTACATGCTGTGTACCTTGTTTCCATGTGAGGCCATGTGCTGGCCATGTCCGAGCACACACACGGTGTGTAGGGGCGATGTGGAGTCCACTTAAAGTAGAGTATGGAAAGGACAAGTACACGTTGTATACCCTAGAAGTACAAGCCATGTACTTTATTTTTTCTCATTAAATGGACCGGGGTCGCGCCTAATTGACAGAAACACCTTTTTATTCAGGTTCTTTCACTAGGAGCGTCTGTATGGCCACAAATATCCTCCGAGCCCTCGAGCCTCCATTTGGTTTTCGAATCGACCACTGTAGATTGTGTTGGAACCGTAGTGGTGATATCTTCCTTCTTCTTGAGTTTTATCCCTTGATTTTCCCTCTTTCTCAAGATATCATGGGTTAAACATTTTGTGTGTTTTCATAAATCTTAATTATTCTAAGGAGAATCAAGACACATGGTAAAATTATATTGATCTCCTAGAATCAAGGTAGGTGGTTTGTGCCTTAACTTTCAAAAGTCTTTGAATTTTATGTAAAAATTCCACTGATACTCATGAACGGGGTATTGCATGTTTACCTTTTGACCCTATTGTTTTTATTGCCTTGCTTGTATGCTTGTGTAGAGGTAATTTGATCATAGTTGTGAATAATTCCTATGCTTGGATGTTTTTCCGTGCCTTTGTTCTTATTACAAACTTTGGGTGTTTTTTGCCATTGGTCGTTATATCTGTTTTCCAGGCCTTGTGACTGTAGGATGGAATGATATTCTTAACCTGCTTGTTTTGTTGTAGGCTGGTTAGCCAAGTAGCTCCATAGGTGTACTTTGGCCTTATAGCATTATTATGCACTAACTGGCATGGGAATATGAGAACCTGGTGCTATAGACTTTAAGGGATAGACCGAGTGAGCCTCCCAGAGAGTCTTGAATATTATAGACTACAAGAGGGTAGAATGAGTGAGCTTCCTCCGTGAGTCTTGGACATTATAGACTACAGGGGATAGACTGAGTGAGCTTCCCAAAGAGTCTTGTAAATTATAGACTACAGGATGGTAGACCGAGTGAGCTTCCTCAGAGAGTCTTTACTTGTTTGAATTTCATTAAAACCTTTCCAGGATAGAGAAGGAATTGACTGAGTGAGCATCCTTAGAGAGTTTGTGGTAGACCTGAGACTATAGGAGGAATTGACCGAGTGAGATTCCTTAGAGAGTTTCTAGACTATGGGGCTATAAGAGGGTTAGACTACGTGATCTTCCTTAGAGAGTCCCTAACTACCCTAGACTACAAGGGTAATTGACCGAGCAAGCTTCCCCAGAGAGTCTTATAATTTTGTATGACCAAACCAAATGGTTAGGCTGAGTGCACTGCCCAAAGGGTTGTTGGTACTTCTTGGATAGGAGTAGTGGGGTTGGCTGTGAGTACTTCCCAGAGGGCTTTCTTTTGTGGGTCGTTGTTGGTTCACTACTGCTTGTTGTTATGTGGATTGATTACTATTGTATATCATCCTATTACTGCTTACTGATTACTACCTACTATTTACTGTTACTTTTTACTACTTACTGTACTATTACCTGCCATATGCTCACTGATTATGAGGCACAGATCTTTGGGT
This sequence comes from Viscum album, assembly GCA_963277665.1. Classification (NCBI taxonomy): domain Eukaryota; kingdom Viridiplantae; phylum Streptophyta; class Magnoliopsida; order Santalales; family Viscaceae; genus Viscum; species Viscum album. Next base: position 1,841,155,723 of record OY728125.1, read on the forward strand.
GGTTGACTACTGGGATTTAGTCTCACACCCTATTTGGGTCATGATTTTGGGCCCAAACAGACTATGTTGTTGCAAGTATAGACAAGGGAAAGGGCCCTTCGACTTCTGGCACTTGATTACATTGGAGCAGGAGAGCATGAGACCAAGCATAGGCTTGTGATGCTGAGGATCTGTTTATCTTTTCTTTTGTACTTGTTTGGTATTGTTTGTATTTCCAGCATTATGAGCTGTTTGGATTTTTTCCTAGATATGTATCATGCATCATTTCATATATACATATGTGCTCTAGTGGTTTATTGTTTTAGTCTTCCACTATTTACTTGTACATTGTTGTTGGATATTTACTACTTCCGCTATTGTATGTTTTCTTTACTTCCACTGTGTACTCTTCCAATGAGGGAATAGTTTCCCCACTATCACACCCAGGGAACTCGCTACTAGTCGGCAGCCTCTGGCGTGTGGGGAAATGCGGTTGGGGCCATGTGACCAATCTGGTACGGGGCGCCTATGGGTGGCTTCTAGAATCGGGACATTACAAAGTGGTATAAGAGGAATTATTTTCTCTTGACGTACTGTTTGGAGCCTTTAGCTAGGAATAGGATGGATTCAGTACTTGGTAATAAGCTGTGCCCATGAGTATCTTACCCGTGTATAGGGAAAATCCAATCTACCTCATTTATTGATGTTTTCTGGTTTTTAGATTTTACGATTGATATGATTTTACCTAGAGTGATTCACATGGCTTGTGTTGTTATTGTTGTTGCTATTGAGGTTCTATTTATGTCTCAACCTATTGAGATGAGGTTATTCCATATCATGCATCATATAGGCACTTGTTATAAATCACATTCCATGAATTCTTGCCATGCCATATAGGGTGTATTACCGATTTCATGTTGTTGTGATAAACATTGTGTAGATTATGCATGTTGCTGTGATAGATGCTTTGATAGAATCCATGCAGTTTGATAGAGGAATTTTTTGTATTGTTACTTTTCTTAAATGAACGCCAAATTTTGGTTCATGAGGTGTTATGGGACCTCATGAATCGGAATGTGGTGGATTATTGACGTTTTTCTCTTGTATATAATATGTAGAGGATTCCAAGCTTTGGTTCGCGGGGAGTATGAGCCCCCACAGATCAGAATTTGGAACCTTCATGTTTCTTTTTCAGTGTTTTTTGGGGTTCGGTGCAGTTTATGAGCTACTGCCCTGAAAAACCCATAGTACATGGCGTGTGCTTGACTACATACCGTGTAGTTTTAAACCATGTCACTGACTGTGTGATCAGAAACACAGGGTGGTGAAGAAGTTTTCAGAAACACGCCGTGTAGTAGTGAGTCATGTACCCGACCGTGTCACCAACAACACAGGTTGGGGAAGCTCGTGTGTTACACGCCATGTTGGGTACGAACAAACCGTGTAGTCTTGTTCTAGGTACCTGGCCGTTTCACGAACAACATGGGATGGTGTTATCTGTTCTATTAATGCCATGTTTGTTGGGAACACGTTGTGTAAGGGTCAGCCGTGTAGTTGACCGTGTAACTAACAACATGGGTCGTCGAAACCTTGTCTAGTATATGCCATGTCCTTAGTGAGCATGTCGTGTATTCTAGGATTAAGAGGTCCATGTGAGTTAGCCATTTAAAGGGACTCGGGCAGGGGAATGGAGATAAATTACACGCCGTGCGTGGGGACAACACGCCGTGTAGTCTGGGGTGTTACATGACCAAAGGTGGAAGAAGTACACACCCATGTGAATGGACTTAAAGAACACATCATGTAGTTTTATACATGCCATGTAGTCATGTTTAGTGAAACATGAGTGTTTCTTTCTCTTGTTTCCATATTTTGCCCTTTTTTTCTCTATCCTTGATGATCCTGATCTAAGGTGTGCTTTTGATCTTTCAGAGCTATTCCTTCGAGACGTCCTCCGGTCATACGTCAACTGCCGGATGGTGATCACACACTAGATATGGATGATCAGGGACATCCTATAGATCCTCCTGCTATGCTAGCCTTGGCACCAATGGTTATTCCTGTTTTAGGCACCGATACGTAGTTTAGGGAGGAATTCCTAAGGATGATGCAAACTTTTCAGGGAGCTCCGCCTCCTACCCCGCCGATTGATGAGTTGACGCGGGTTTTCCAGCAGCAGCATCCTCCTACTTTCTCTGGGGATAGAGGACCCCAGGTTGTAGAGTCATGGTTAGAGGCCACGCTGACGATCTTTGAGCATTTGGAGATACCTCCAGAGAAAAGGGTAAAGCTGGCTACTTATATGCTCTGAGACACTGCCAAGAGATGGTGGGAGGTGATCTCACAGTCAGGGCACCAACAAAGTATGACATGGGATGAGTTTCAGCGCATATTCTATGATTACTTCTACCCAAATACCTTGATGGATGACCGATCCTGATAGTTTATGAGTCTCGAGCAGGGTACTCTTTTCGTTATGGATTACTCGTCTCGTTTTACCAAGATGTAGTGCTTCACGCCGATTCCATCAGGTGATGAGTTGTTCATTGCTTGGAAATTTGAGGAAGGTATTAGGAAAGTGATCCATTCCCAGGTGAATATCTTAGGGTTGAGTTCGATATCCTCGATTGTCAACTAGGAGCTTATCACTGAGTGCAATCTGAGATATTCTGAAGTAGTGAGCCAGGGTAGTTCGACATGCAGAGTCAGTCTTCCTCCTACTGATAGTAGGAAGCGTCGTAGGGAGTCTACTCGGGGAGATCAGGGTAGGCAGAATGTATCTTTGGGAAGCCAGGTTATATGCTGCTAGTGTGGTAGGAGTGGGCATACTAGGCCTCAGTGCCAGAGAGACCCGATGGAGTGCCGATCTTGCGGCAAGATGGGCCATCTTCATCGTTTTTGTCAGATCTTATCACCTAAAACTGGTGGTAGGGGTTCTTCTATGACCTTGTGTACATGATATGTATCACCAGTTTCTCACCTGTCTGGGAACTGGAGTTCTTCCGGCCATTCAGGCAGAGGTGGAGGTCGCGACAGTGGTGGTCAGTCACCAGGTTACCAGCGACAACAGAGTGGATCAACTCGGAGTGGTCAACCAGGGGTCGTAGGGCTGTGGTATGGGCCAAAATTTCGCTATGGAGCGGACCCATCAGGAGCAGGATCCCAGACCTTCCACCATTCGAGGTACGATCTTAGTAGCCTCAGTTTTATCTTTGGCTCTTTTCAATACTGGTGCTTCTCATAGATTTATCTCTGTTATTGTTGTCGAGAGCCTTGGGCTCTGTATCTTTTCGTCTACCGACATGTTTACTCTTGATAAATCGTTGGTAAAGAGGAAGTCTAGAATATGTCAATGAAGAGATTGCCCTCTTGAGGTTTCAGGGTGTCACTTCATAGGGTACCTCTATGTCCTAGAGTTGACAGGCTATGATTTCATTCTCGGTATGGACTGGTTAGTTCCCTTCCAGGCAGTCGTCGATTGCTATCGCCGTAGGGTGAGTTTCGTATCACCAGAAGGTGGATCATTTCTTCATAGAGGTGAGTGGGATGTCTAGGAGGGTAGAGCTAGACCGGAGCATCATGGGCTAGGAGGAGTTACATCCCAGATTTCCAGCCTTTATCTGGATGACCAGGGGACTTCACAGTTAGAATTACCTCCAGTAGTGGATCATTTTAGGGTTGTCTTTCCAGAAAAATTTTCATGTTTGCCTCTAGAGTGTGAGGTCGAATTTTCTATTGAGCTCGTTCTAGGAGAGGAACTGATGACCATTACTCCTTATAGGATGGCTACACCTGAGTTGCAAGAGCTCAATAAGTTGTTGGAGGAGTTGCAGGCAAAGGGTTTCATCCGACCTAGTACTTCTCCTTGGGGTTCTCCTATCCTGTTTGCGAAGAAGGCAGAGGACACCCTTAGGCTTTTTGTGGATTATCGAAAACTAAACCAGCTGATGGTGAAGACCCAATATCCCCTGCCTAGGATTGATGACCTCTTTGATCAGCTTCAAGGAGCCTGTGTGTTCTCGAAGATTGACTTGAGATCCGGATATCATCAGTTGCACGTTAGACCACCAGATATACCTCTAATAGCCTTTAAGAGGAGATATAGTCTCTACGAGTAGAAGGTTATGCCATTAAGTCTCACAAACGCGCCAGTAGTCTTCATGGTGCTGATGAATATAGTGGTCCATCCATAGTTGTATTCTTTCATGGTGGTCTTTTTAGATAATATCTTGGTGTACTCGCACACTCGACATGACCATGCCACACATCTAGAGATCGTTCTGGGTACACTGAGAGAGAATCATATTTATGCTAAACTCTTGAAATGATACTTTTGGATGGACTAGTTTCACTTCTTGGGTCATGTAATCTCATAGATAGAAGTATCAGTAGACCCATAGAGAGTGAGATCTGTAGTTTCTTGGTATCAGCTGAAGAATGTATTTGAGGTGCGGAGTTTACTAGGGCTGGTTGGATACTACATGCGTTTCATACAAGACTTTTCACACCTAGCAGCACCATTGACAGGTCTGACTAAGAAATGGATGAGGTTATTATAGTCAGATTCTTGCGAGTCAGCCTTTCAGGAGATGAACGAGAGGTTGACATCAGCACCGATACTAGTCTAGCTAGAGCTAGGCAAGAGCTATATAGTCTACCGTGACGCATCAGGTATCAGCCTGGGAGCTGTGATTATGAAGGGAGATGGAGTTTTTGCATACGGGTCTCGATAGTTGAGGCCACATGAGAGGAACTACCTGATGCATGATTTAAGTTGGCAGCTGTTGTTCATGCCTTATGTTGTTGGAGACACTATCTTCTGGGATAGAACTTTGTGTTTTTTAACGACCACAAGAGTATCAAATACATCTTCACTCAGCGGGACCTGAATCTGAGACATCGCACGTGGGTCAAGTATCTTCAGTCCTTCAACTTTGAGCTTGCCTATACGCCGGGGAAGGGCAATGAAGATGCTGATGCACTGAGCAGGAGAACTCATATACCGGTAGTTCAAGAGGCCAATAGTGAGTGGCAGCTTATTTCTCTATTCTTTGAGATGCATTTGGAGGCGCACGATAGACAGGGACATACTTTTATATCTTCTGTAGCTTTTACCTATACACTTCTTGATCTGGTACAGATGAGGTAGCTATCAGACATAGAAGGCCTAGTCCTGCGAGAGATTGTGTCAGGAGAGGTCCCTCCTCCTAGATGGACTGTGGGCGAGGATGATATCTTGCATTTCCAGGGATGCGCATGGGTGCCAGTAGACATATGTGAGGAGATGATGCAGGATTTTCATTCCTCTTCATGGGTAGTTCATCCTTGTGTCACCAATATGTATCTGGATCTTCATCGTCAGTATTGGTGGCCAGGTTTGAAGAAGGATGTTGTTGGTTTCGTTATGAGATGTTCTAATTTTTAGTAGGAGAAAGTGGAGCATCAGCGATCATCCTGGCTTTTACAATAGTTACCCATACCTAAGTGGAAGTGGAACGATGTCGCGATGGACTTCGTGACCAGGCTACTGAGGACACCTCGAGGGAATGATGTTGTTTGGGTTGTCGTCGACTAGCTCACGAAGGTTGCTCATTTCTTGCCGATCAAGGAGACCTTTAGTGTTGATGAGATGGGATAGTTGTACATCTGAGAGATTGTACGACTGCATAGAGTTCCACACTCTATTGTTTCAGATAGGGATGTACGTTTTACTTATCAGTTCTGGTAGGGGCTTCAGAAGGCTTTGGGTACACATATATTTTTGAGTACAGGATACCATCCCTAGACTGATGGCCAGTCCGAGTGTACGATCCAAGTGCTTGAGGATATGCTCTGAACTTGCATTCTAGACATTGGCAGTTCTTGGGAGAAGTATATTCATTTGGTGGAGTTTTCTTTTAAAAACAGTTTTTAGGTGACTATCCAGATGGAACCTTACGAGGCTTTGTACAATAGGCCATGTTTATCACCATTGTGATGGCTGGAGGTAGGAGAGGTAGCTTTGCTGGGACCTCATCTTGTTCAGGAGACCTCAGAGCAGATAGAGTTGATTCGGAAGGGTATGGCTACAACACGGTCTCAACAGAAATCGTATGCTGATCAGTGGAGATGACCTCTGGAGTTCGTGGTCGGGGATCAGGTTTTCCTACATGTCACACCAATGTTGGGACACAAGAGGATTCAGAGACTGGGTAAACTGGCACCATGGTACGTCGAGCCGTTTGAGGTGTTGGAGAGAGTTGGGCCGGTTGCCTATCAGTTGCAGTTTTCTCATAGGTATCGGGAAATGCACGACGTTACTTTTCAAACCTATATCACGTCTTTCATCCCGAGGAGGTTGAGCTTGAAGAGGATGCATCAGTTGAGGAGTATTCTATCGAGATTATCAATCACAATACGAGGGTTCTTCATGGCCAGTCTATTCCTCTGATACATTATCTATGGTAGCACAGGCTAGAATATGACGAGACTTGGGAGAGGGATGCCGATGTACGATCGCAGTGGTCGGAGCTGTTCGAAGTTTCTTCATCTATGCCTTGCTGGGGAAATTCGAGTATGAATTTCTTTAAGGGCAGATGTTTGTAAGAACCCGGATCTTTGTTTCAGGTATTCTTTCCTTTTCTAGTCATTTTTTTGAGGAAAGAGGAAAATTTGGAAATTTTCAGAGTACAAGCCATGTACTTTATAAGTACACGCCGTGCACCTTGTTTCCATGCGAGGCCGTGTGATGGTCATGTCCGGGCCACACACATGGTGTGTAGGGCGATGTGGAGGCCACTTAAAGTGGAGTATAGAAAGGACAAGTACCTGACATTTACCCTAGTAGTACATGCCGTCATTAAATAGACTGGGGTCATGCCTAATCGACAGAAACACCTTCTTCTTTAGGTTCTTGAACCAGGAGTGTCCGTACGACCGTGAATATCCTCTGATCCCCTGAGCCTCCATCTATTTTCTAAATCGACCGTTGTCGATTGCATTGGAACCACAGAGGTGAGTTCTTCCTTCTTCTTGAGTCTCATCCCTTGATTTTCCCTCTTTTTCAAGATATCGTGGGTTGAACGTTTAGTGTGTTTTCATAGATCTACGACATTATAAGGAGAATCAAGCCTTGTGGTAAAAGTATATTGATCTCCTAGCATCAAGGTAGGTGGTTTGTGCCTTGCCTTTGGAAGTCTTTGAGTTTTATGTTCAAATTCCACCGATACCCATGAAAGAGCTATTCTGTGTTTACCTTTTTGACCCTGTTTTTTTCCTTCCTTGGTTGTATGCTTGTGTAGAGGTAATTTGATCATAGTTGTGGATAATTGCTATGCTTGGATGTTTTTCCATGCCTTTTTTCTTGTTACGACCTTTGGGTCTTGTTAGCCTTTTGCCGTTTACCTGTTTTCTAGGCCTTGTGACTGTAGGATGGAATGATATTCTTGACCTACTTGTTTTGTTGCAGACTGGTTAACCAAGTATCTCCATAGGTGTAATTTGTATTTATAGAATTATTATGCACTAACTGGAATGAGAATATGAGAACCTGGTGCTAAAGACTGTAAGGGATAGACCAAGTGAGCTTCCCAGAGAGAATTTAATATTATAGACTACAGGAGGGTAGACCGAGTGAGATTCATCAGAGAGTCTTTGACATTATAGACTACTGGGGATAGACTGAGTGAGCTTCCAAGAGAGTCTTAGACATTATATAGTACAGGAGGGTAGACAGAGTGAGCTTCCTCAGAGAGACTTTACTTGTTTTAATTTCTTTAAAACCTTTCTAGGATAGAGAAGGAATTGACTGAGTGAGCATCCTTAGAGAGTCTGTGGTAGACCTGAGACTATAAGAGGAATTAACAAAGTGAGCTTCCTCAGAGAGTTTCTAGACTTTGGAACTATAAGTGGGTTAGACCATGTGATCTTCCTTAGAGATTCCCTAACTACCCTAGACTATAAGTGGAATTGACCGAGCGAGCTTCCCCAGAGAGTTATAATTTCGTATGACCAAACCAGACGGGTTTGGCTGAGTGCACTGCCCAGAGGGTTGTTGGTACTTCTTGGATAGGACCAGAGGGGTTGGCTACGAGTACTTCCTAGAGGGGTTCTTGTTTGGGTTTCTTTTTCTTCAGTAATGCTTGTTGTTATGTGGATTGATTACTATTGTATATCATCTTGTTACTTCTTACTAATTACTTCCAGTTGTTTACTGTTATTATTTACTGCTTACTCTACTATTACCTACCATATGATCACTTATTGTGAGGCACAGGTCTTCGGGTGGTTGCCTACTGGGATTTTGTCTCAAAACCTATTTGGGTCATGCTTTTGGGCCCAAACAGACTATGTTATTGCAGGTATAGAAAAAGGAAAGCACCCTTCGACATCTGGTACTTGATTACTTTGGAGCTGGAGAGCATGGGACCAAGATTAGGCTTGCGATGCTGAGGAGTGGTTTATCTTTTCTTTTGTACTTGTTTGGTACTGTTTTTATTTACAACATTGTGACCTGTTTGGATGTTTTCCTAGATATGTATCATGCATCATTTCATATATACATTTTTTCTCCAGTGGTTTATTGTTTTAGTCTTCCTCTATTTACTTGTGCATTGTTGTTGGATATTTACTGCTTCTGCTATTGCATGTTTTATTTACATCCACTATGTACTCTGCCAATGAGGGAATAGTTTCCCCACTATCACACACAAGGCCCTCTCTACTAGTTGGCAGCCTCTAGTGTTTGGGGAAATGTGTTGAGGCCATGTGACCAACTGGGTATGGGGCGCCTCTGGGTGGATTTTGGAACCGGGTCGTTAAAAAATTCATGTTATTTTTTCGAAGTTGTATTCATTAAAAATTTACAAAAGCGAAAATGTTTTAGGTTACTCTCCTTTAATCAAGATAATTAATTTCCTTAAAAAATTATATTTTGTTTATCTCTTAAAAACCTTATATTTTCTTCTCATCAAATTATTTATGGGGTCTAAACATTCTCTTATCTTTATTTCCTTTTTTTTTGAAAATCCAATGAAAATGAATAATATAAAATATGGTAAACATTTTTCTTTTTCTCTAGGTCTTGAATAATTATCCTATGTATAAAAATTATATATATTATTTTAAGAATTTTATTTCAAATGATTAAATTAATTTATAGTAATTTTCAATTATATTTTACCTTATTTTCATTTTTTTCAAAAGTAATGTTTTTTACATTTACATTACATGTTATTTTCACTTTTTTTCCTAGGTGTAAAAAGATTTTTTTCTTAAAAATTATGATATAACTTATATTTCCTAATTCCATGACCTTTATTCATTATGAATCATCCTCTCATATTTTACAATTTTTTTTGAATAAAATTCTTTTACATTTGGTTAGGAAATTCTTATTTTTTATAAAAACAGTACTAAAATAACAAATTGATTTCTTATTATTTTAAATGCATTTCAATAATGATCTTATAAAATATTTTTAAAGAACTGTAAATATATTTGAATGAATCTTATTATTAACATGTGATATTATTTAATGATATAATCCACATTCTTTCTATTGATGTTATATGATTACTTTTTTAGGGGAATCATTATGAAACCAATTTTTATTCAACATGTTAACTAAACTTTTTAGCAAAGATATATTCTTTCACAATCATGTGGAATACATTTGAATAAATTGTGTTTATATTATGGTTGGGTATATTATATCGATCCTATGAAATAGATTATATTTTATATATCATGATCTTAAAAGGGTATATGTGAGGTTAATCCAATACCAAGAGGGTACATGAGCAGTTGTCCAAATCCACAAAAGAAACATGAGTGGTTATCCCATGATTTATATGTAATGAATATTTTGGTGGGTATACCTGAAATAATATTTATATGATTATTATTATTTTGAACTCATATAACATATATCTATTCCTTGTATATATTCACAAGACTCTTGATTCATTATGTTTCTCAATCTTATGACTTATTTCGTATGCAATTATGATGGTGTATTTTGTGACTCATGATTTCAAATTTATGGATTTTGGTATGATAATTATATCATTATATACTTATGTTCTTATTATGATCAGTTATTATTTTTTTATTTTATATATGATATTTAACCCTATTGGGAATATGAGTTAAAACCTTCTGGTGATTCCATTTCCCTGGGATAAGAATAAGGATATTGTGTGTGATAAGTCTAGAAGTGTTCCATTTGAGAAGATTGTTTCTATGAAATATCAATTATTTTTTATAAAATTTATTTTTATTTTTCTAGTCTCTATTGAATACGAACTTTTAAAGTTATCATGCTTTAATTTTTGTTAGATAAGTTGATTTTTTTGTATAAAATGATGAAATATTTTTTTTAAAATATGACCTTGCCATATCAGTCTCTATCAAAGAAAGGAATAATGATTTTTGGGATTAGATTATGCATAATTAGAGATTAAAACATAAAAAACTGTTGTTAATTTTATATATGATGAACCTAGAATGTAATGGGTTGAAATAATGTGTTATAAATGAGAACATCTTAGGAATGATTTTCACTATTATATGAATAGTCAGTCTGATTATTATTTCTAGATTCTAAAAATAACATTTTTTTGTAAGTAGAATATGAGAAATTGAAAAAAATGGATAACGATGTGCTCATTTTGGATTAATTATTTAATTAAATTAAATTTTAAATATTTTAAATTGACACAATATTTATATCTTATATCACACTCAGAAAAACAACAAACAAACTGTAGAATGGTATATAGCCGTTAAAATGTATCCATAGAGTGAGAAGGTAAAAATAGATGTAATTGGATTTGGAAATATATTTAAAATTAATGATAAATTCTTTTATCCATTCTAAGGCATTGATAAATTAAATAAGCGTAGCTAAAAAACTAATAAAAATCGTTTATGTATAAAACTACAATTTTTCTTAAAATAATGTTTTGATGTGTTTTATATGATTATAAATATATAGTGGATAAAATATATTAATATTATAAATAAAAAATTGATAAAAAATTCATTAGTAATTTATAGGAAATAATAATAAGAATATATATATATATATATTATAAAAGAGTTTTACCTGTAAAAATTGTTTTCATTTTGTTTTTGTTAATTTAGAAGACATATTTGAATCATTTTGTATTTTAATTTCAAAAAATAGATATATTATTTGTATTTTTCATTTACATATTATCTTAACATGGTTATCAGGATTTTCTATAAAGAGTTTATTGATTGTCAAACAGTGAATAATACAGTTTTTAAAAAACTCTACATTTTATCACATTATCAGTAAATAAAAAATACCTAAAATTTTAACAAACTATTTAATTTTTCATATATTTATTTAAGTATTAAATTTATTCATTTTAATCATTATTATAAATTTTATCATTTTATAAACCTATGTAATATTTTCAAATAAATTTTGTTTTTGATCGTTTATTTTTATTAAATTTTATTTTCATAAAATACATTTTTGACATTTTATTAAAGCTAAATAAAATATATTTATTCTATAGTAAATAAATATATATCATGAAAATAATAAATATTTATAATGTTTTCTTCCACATAAATTTTAACCATATAAATACAACTTTTCTAAACACTAGTTTTTACATGTTACATGCACTAATTTTGAAATTATTATTTATTACACATAGAAAACTTATCTGATAAAATTAATTTAATATTTGGAATCAATAGTTACAAATTATTTATTTATTACAATATTTTCTATAGTCATAAAAATTAAATTACCATGTGAAAAATTAATTACCATGATAAACAAATGGTAGAAGAAGAATATTAATGTGTAAAGGTCCTGAAAGCATGTTTTAATCATCCATAAAACATAATGGATGAGTTATTATCAACCATATTTCATCACCCACTCTATTATTTTCCATTTTTAGTCTTCATAACATGTGAATATTGTGATTTAATTAAATTAAGTCCCAATATTTAGAACAATGTCATTCTCAACCCATAAAATGATGTCCTCTACCAACCCTTTAAAAACCACTAAAACAATTATGTTCTACTATTATACTATATAAATTTCCATTATCTATAAGATTATTCCTTTACATTGTTCCTCTATTCACAATAAATTTCTTAAAGATCTCCATTTTTGTGGGATCCTCCAAGTAAAACAAAATATTTCAACATGAATACTCTTTTTTCTCAATTAGTTTCTTTTTATTTGTTCTTTCCAATATATATTTTTTTAATTCCAAAATAATTAAATAATTATTTTTTATGAATAAATTTATTAATCAATTCTAATAATTATTTACCATATTTCCGCTTTTCTATGAATAAAAAAACAATCATTTTTTCATCATGAAAAGTACCGCCTACACAAAACACCAACTTTAGTTTTCACCAGAACCTCTTTTAGATAGTTATAATTGTTAAATTTAAGAATAAATTTGACATATATCATATTATTATAGTTAATAAGATAAATATTATAATTAACCTTCTTTCTCTCTCCTTCAAAATATGGGAACTTTTATCATGCGTTGCGCACACTACCGCCTCCATGAAGTAATTTACCTTTTCTCCATATATTTTCTTCATTATTTTTTTATGTAATATTGTATGTGGGTATTATACCTTAAAATTATGAAAATAATATCATTTTTTCTCTATAATGATGATATTATGCAAAAAAAACCACTTTCAAAATCAAAATCCCCCGTTAATAGTGGAATGTTTGTGTTTTGGTAGATCTGACCACTTACATTATCAACGTTATAAAATAACAAGATGGATGACTATGAAAATATAATTACTAATAATATATGAATTAATTAATCAAATATATATTTTATTTTAGTCTATTAATCATAAAAATATTTTTATGGAGAGAGACAGAATAATAATAAATGTCTTGATATAGTCATAATTGAAAAAAGGTCTCAAAGTGTGTCAAATGATACAAAAAGAAATATTATAATGATAAATGATTTATAGCAATGATAGTTCTAGGAGTACTCACCCACGGATCCATGCTACCACTGATGAAACTTATCCATGAGTTCATGATTGTTGGGACCCACCTGAGAAGCAATCACTCTATATGAGAATATCACATCATTTGGGTAGGGGATCACACCCATAGATATTTGGGGACACCACTAACCCAACTAGATTGTCATAATAGATAGGAAATTGAATCAATGTTAATTTTAGTCATGCCAATACCAAAAACCCCACCTCAGAATGATAGAGGATCCCACCTTGGTCATATAAGGGGATGCATGAAAATTTATTTGAAAATTAACAAATATATTAGATCAAAATCTACTGTCGAGGACATAATTACACATTGTTACATCATGGGATAGTACAAAGGTATCACACATAACTGAATATGGTCTACATTGAAGAGATAAAGGCCTCCAAACACCCTTAAAGGGAGTACATAATGTGTACTAGGGGTACATTTCATGTCTTTCCAACATATGGTTAGAATGTGTCTTTATTTTTCATTTTTCATGTAAACCTCCACATACACAAAACATCCTTTAGGGGTAAATAGTGTGTAGAGGTCATACCAAAAAATTTCCATGCTGTATTCCAATTATCTTGTACACCTACCTATGCCCATGCACATTGGTTTGTGCCTATGTAATGTGTCCTTGCCCATGTACTTGATGTGTTCCTTGGTTCCAGGTCATTTATGTTTTTGTGTGATCCTATAGTACTCGCTTAGCAACTAGACATATGACATATGGCATGTGAAAAGTGTAACACAATTTGTGATATAATGTTTTTGTGGAAACCCTAGTGTAGAGACCAAGGGTCCCACCCAGAGTGTATCTTTGGATTACATGCCATGAACCACATAAATTTTTATATTCTCTCATTGTTCCATAAATATTATTTCTATATAGTAACCTCTAGATTATCAGATGATACTATAAGGGAATGGGTGATCTCTTTCATCCAAGCCTTGCCACATCAATTGATTTGATTCTGGTGGTGTTACTCGATTAAGATATTTTCAGTCACCTCACGTCATCACAGTGTTTCAAACTTGGAAGAACAGGAACCATGAGTCCAATATGAACCACATATTATTTTCCTTCATCATTAATTCACCTCAATCACATATTTAGTCAGGAACGACACTTGTGGTATGAGTCTTTTGTGTTGATGAATGATCGTGGAATAATTGAATACTGAGTATTCTTGAATCTGTGAGAAAATGAAATTTATAATGTTGAATATGAAATAATCAGGGGAAAGATACATGAAACACCAAAGTGGAAATAACATTAGTGATATTCATGTTCTCCTAGATCCATTTTTTTATAAATAAGAATGAATTATCTAATAAATAATCCATCAACCATAAAATATATCAACTATCGATATGTGAATCAATTCTTATTATAGAAATTGATACGAGGTTATCCGGGGATAAACTAATGGGATAAATCCAAATAGAATTAACATCATATATCATGTTTAGATCAGTGTATGATTAATAAATATCTTACATCGTAGTAATTGGGGATATCCATGACCTCTATTGTCACATACAATCCTAATGGTATCGATCTAATCCTTTGATCTGTTGTCATACACCAATGATCTTCTCTAATTATCTCAATTAATTATAAGGGTTATGCGGAAAACCCTCTAAATTTTTCATAACATCATATTTAAATAGACTTCTAGTTTTTTTCTTAAATAAAAAAATTAAATATATTATTTATTTACTTAATTTTTTATCCATCCACGATGGCATCAAATCCAAAATCCTACCACACATATGGTTTATTACGCACCTAAAGAAAACCTACATTTTGAACTCAATTGTGGGATCAAATTTATAATTCAACCTTCTATTTAATAGATATTCCATTTTTAAGGAAAAATGAAAGAGAATTATATTAATACATTTATTTTTTTTAAAAATAGAAATTTCAAAATAATCAAGAATTGAAATCAGATTTCATCTCTATGCCTGCATCCAAAAAATTTAATAGATATATTTCAAATATTTAAATGGAAAAAAGCGATGTTACATTCTCCACACATTATGGATTTTCATCCAAAAAACAAATAAATACTACTAGAATGATTTGGTAACTAAGATCACATCTATGTCTCCTACTCCCATATTCTCACATAATGATTATCATATGACAAGTAGACACATGCAAGGGGATTACAGCCCCACATAGGATCTTCCCATGTCGATCTGTGATATCCACCAGACACACTACAATGGTAGCTCTATCATTGATATTCAGATTTCCCCAATTCATAGCACACGGAAGGTCTTACATGTAACTCCTCAACTATAAAAAGTAAAATATTTCATTTACCAAGTCTATCGGTGGTGGTAGAGCTAACTGGTATACCACTTCACTAAATCTACACAATATGTAGTAGGGGATAATTAATTTGAGGGAAGACCTAAAACCTAAACAAATATCTATAATCCATCTCTAGTTTGTAAACTCATAAATACATGTGATCCCTCATTGAGCTACAAATTCCTTCACCATCAATCTGAATAGGACTTTTAATAGCTCAGTGTAGTTCTCATCTTATCCTAAATGTTATTCATCATCTCTATCATGGATCAAACCACATGTTATCCCATGAGTTCTGAATCACCTAGATCAGTCCAACATGCTATATACCTATTGGGCTATCCATAAAAATCCTTGAATGGTGTCACAACGATGGTGGAATGGTAGCTTTTGTTGCACAAAAACTCCATCAAGAGGTAGGTAATCCTTCCATCCATGACCAAATTATTACATGCATGCATGTATCATGTCCTATAAAACCTGAATGGTCTTCTTATTCAATCCCTTAGTATGGGGTTAAAAGTTATTTCTAAAACACAATTGAACCCCACTGGAATTCGGAAATCCTCTCCATAATCATGGCGTGAAGTGAGAATCATGGTTTGAATGATTTTCAAGGGAACCATATTGATCTGAACTATATCTTACATGTAATGGTGTCCCAAGCACTATACTATGCACTAATTTTATATAGATGGGATATGGTATGACTTATTGGGCCAGACTATGATCACCCAGATCACATTGAGTCCTCTAAACGTCTATGGTAACACCATAAAAAAATCTATAGATATCCTATCCCATTTCTACTGTGGAACCACAATGTGTTGAGCTAAACCAATATGAACGTTCTACTCACTCCTCACTATTTTAAAGGTGAGGCATCTATAGACAAAATCCCATTGACCTTCCTTCGTACATGGCCACCAAAACTAACTTTTAAGGACCTTGTATATTTTTTCCACAATGTGATGTACTACCAAAGGGGATGTATGAAACACCATTATCAGCTCCTCCTACAACATAACTGGTACTATAGTCCATTGTCTAAAAAGGATTATGTTTCCCCACTTTCATAAAATACATTAGGAGAATGTCATGTAGATATCTGAGTATGTAAGGTCTCAAAGTTTTTATCCCCATGTTGATCCTCCATACCACGTTATAGAAGTAGTATGGTAAAAACCATAAGCCATAGATATGAAGAACCATCCCTGTCGACTAAAGAGAATTGTAAGGAGGTTAACTTCCCTAAATCCTCAATCAATGATAGTGACCAAGATCTCCTACTTAGAGAATCTCTTACAACATTCCTATTCTCATATGTATATAATATCTAGAAGTCATAATCCTAGAGAAAATATAGTCATAACTTGTATCTCTAGTTAAGATCCTTTTGAGAGAATATATTCTTGATACTTTGTGGTCAAAATAGATGGTAAAAAGGTCACCCACATGCTAGTTTCACTACATCTTCAATGTGAATACTACTCATTCTAATTAAATATCATAGTTCTTGTTGTTATGATTATGAAATATCAACTTAAAAGATCCATATGTGATCATTGATCATATATTAATTAATAAAAAACCATGTACAAACACTGAGTAATTAAAGAACACTACATACTCAAAACACTCTTCTAGATATCATTAGATATGATGTTCTTGTCAATCAATTCCCCACCTCTTTAAAAGATTGTGGTTACCTATCTATCTAAATAAATGGCTACACCTTCTAGGCCATAGCTGTAAATGGATCCCATATTTTAGAAAAATCATTCATGAAACTACTTTAGTATCCTTATAATCCATTGAAGCTCCACGCTTTTGTCACACTCTTATGTTTCTCCAAATCTACCACAATATTGAAAATGACCATGTTTAATGTTACACCCTTATCCATGATGAAATTTCCTAAAAGTATATATCTTGTATCTATAACTAATTGTTTGAAGATTTCCACAAATATAGTTTTTTTGAAGTATGTCAAGGGTCATCCTTAATTGTCTCATGCACACCTTTTCATAAATTGATTCCATTAGGATATCATTGATGTCGACCACCAGAAAAAAATCTATGAAAGGATGAAAGGTCATGTTCCTGAGTCTCATTAATACTTATAAGTCATTTCTCACACTGATGTACATTAACAGGTACTCATAGTGGCTATGGAAACATTCAAATGTTTTCCTTAGTGTATCTGTGGCTTGTACTCCTAGTTAGTTATAGTATGATCTAACGTTAATCTTTGAGAACCATTTCACCCCTATAAACTAATCAAATAAGATATCAATCCTCACTAGTGGATAGATATTCTTTATAGTATATTGTTTTAGGCATCAATAATCTATAAAAAACCTCAAGATCTCATCCACCATTTTTGAAAACAACACTGAGGATTATAAGGGGAAACACTAGGTCTCACTATGCCCATTCTCTACAAATATTCTAAATCCACACTTAACTCTCAAGGCTTTATGGGAGACATCTAATAAACTTGATATAATATCCCAAAATTTTCTGGTGATTTATCAATATTGTTTGTTGGTACTCATTTTCCTTTTTTAATATATCTTATCTCGGTTTCCATGTGGAGTTTTTATTAGTGAAATTGAAGAATTTTGGAAGGAAGATTGGAAGTGCATGTTTGGCGCACAATTATAAAAAACCATATTCATAGGAAAAAAAGCGTTGAACTAAAAAGGCTATTTTTACTATAATATCATGATTTTTAAACTATTTTCATCCTAGTAGAAACTGTGTAGCCCCTAGGAAAAGGCACGAAGTAAGCGAAAAATGTGGACCCCATATAGGAAATTGTGTGCATGGAAAATTACACCCCAAAAAATTCATTAAATATTTTCGAAACCCCTATATTATATCGATAAACACACCATCTTGACAAAAATCCAATTAACTCGAATTTTTAAATGATATTGGATGAATTCCATGGAATTACCTACATTGTTATTAACAAATTGAAGTTTTATTGATGGATCTACACCTCTCAGGTAAGATATTCTCATCCCATATAGTTTATTCCATCTCCATCATCATTCATTTATACTTTGAAGGGATTTTCTCCTATGTAGATAATGAATATATATCTAGGTTTTGATGGGTCAAATCTAATCGATCTTGGATCTAGGTTTTAGATCTAGATATTGTCTTCATCGTGGTGTTGTTTGTTCCACTTCAATTGGAGATTTTCATTAGAGGGAATCCTTCAATAATATTGAGGCAAGTTTTCTAAATTGAAATTCCCATAATGTGGGTTTAATTTTATATATGATATTTCTAAATTTTAATTTTCATTATTGGGAAATTTCATCAGAGATTGAATTGATTAAATTTAATTTCCATCTAATAATGAATTGAGTTTAAATTTGGGTAATTGGAATTTTTGGAATTGAAAAAATTAATTGGTTAATTAAGTAACAACATATTGAGATTGTTCAATTTTTCAATTATTTTGATTATAAATTAATTAAAAATGTTACTTATGAGATGGTTGACTTGAACATAATTGGTAAATGGGTATATGATTTAAATATTTTAAAATGGATTAATTGTGAATTTTTCATATTATTCCATGTGATTAAAGTATTTAAATATGATTATTTTGATAATTTAAATGGTATCCATTATGTGAAATGTGATAAGATGGTTAATTTTGATTAACCATGTAAGATAGTGATATATGTATTAATGATTGAGATATGAGTGTGGGAAAAATACTAACAGTCCAAATACACCTATGTGACAAAATGATATATGAGTATGGGGCATAGAAATATGCTCTAAATACCCACATGTGATTGACTGAAATATGGGGCATGAGATATGGAGTGATTCTCCAAATACTCATGGGGTTTTAGATAAAGAGTTCAAGGAAAACAAATGATGGCATTGGACTATGGTTCCAATTTTCATGATATTAAATTGACATGAAAGTTATAATCATTTACCATGTGTTGTAATGATTTTAAAATTAAATATATAATATAGGTCAAACTCCAGCACAAGCCCATGCGAGTATTGAGGGATTGGGTGTCTTCAGAAATACATGGTTTATGCGGTAAAATAATTAATAATTGAATATACAAATTTTTTTACTTTATTCTTGTATTTTATTCTTTATACAACTTCATACACTCTTATTTACTAAATTTTATTTTAGATTATCTTAGTGGCGGCCTACTAAGTTTCTCTCACGCCCTACTCCAGCTATGAGATCGGTACTCGAATAGACCTCATGCTAACAGAATAAGATAAGGGAAAGAACCATATGTTAGAAGGATGAGTTGGGATAGAGAATGGATGAAGGAACCAAGCATTGTTTCTAGAACCACTTCATAGAGTTTTTAGTGTCTTCATTTTGGGTTTGAATTTAAACACTCGAATCTTTTTTGGCATGAAATATCTATTGTGTAGTTTTTGATGTTGCATCCCTATTCTGGTTCATTATTTATTACTAGTGTATTTTGGTTATGTAATTATTCTGGTTTCTGATTGTTGTATATTGATTATTTATATTTTATTTCCACTATTAATACACTTTTATAAAGAGGTTATAGTCTTCCCAAATTGATATATTATATTTACACTATTATTCAGATGCCACTAGTGTATGGGGAGGTCCACTTTTGGTCATGTAACTGACCAGATTGGGGAACCAGTGTGTGAAATCAACATCATGACATTACTATGTTGTATCAAAGATAAAATATTATTTTATTCTCTATTGTATTACTATTTTAGAAATTTAGATAGGAGAATAGGATATGTCGTGCCTCAGTTAACATCTCGTTCATGGGAATAGCTAACCCATGAAAATGGGTTAAATCCAAGTATCATGGGTGGGATTTTTGTTATTGATGTGTGGTTTTATAGTAAAATGTTATTTCACCACAATAGATTTACTTATTGTGTGATGTTATTAAATTCTGAGATTTTCTGAGATTTGACTTCTGGCTTGGTATGACCTGATATTTTAGAATGCATGCATCATTCTAGGAACTATGGAATTATTATGACATGCATCTTCTTAGGAACACATGGGAGAAGTAGGTGTATGAATGTATTATTTATGTGAAATTGATTCTCTTGTTTGTGTGAATTGTAAACGAAAAAGGTTCATATTGAAATATTGAAAATTTAAAATGATGAAAAATATGGATAAATGGGATTCTAATGAGAAACATGAATAATGAGATTGTGTTAACCCTTTGTTAACAAAGACCTTAATGTATGATGGTTAAGGGTGGTGATGGAGCCTTGGTTTTGACTATGTGGTGGGTTATAGTGGTTGATTTGTTATGGATTTACATAAATCCCCATAAATGTGTTAATGTTTTGAAATATATCCTAAGGTGTGTGATTGGAATTTTAGATACATGACTCCATAATAATGCTTGTTTACTATATGACATGAGGACATTATCAAAAATGTTCCTCAAGTGGTGGAACCTGAGTCACCAATAATGCCAAGTGAGGTAAATGGAGAGTAGTGCTTTGAGAACTTTTCTCACATAATACAATTCATGAAAGGAGACCCAGGGAAGGTTTCATAAATCATGTCAGATTTGACAAGGGAGTTTCAGTTACAACACCCTTTGACTTTAACTAGAGAGGGTGGAACTAAGGAATAAGAGTTCTGTATTGAGTCCATTGAGAGTATTCTTGACCACCCGGAGACTCCTGTAGAGAAGAGAATAACATTTAATGCTTACATGTTACATGGTCAAGAAAAGCATTGGTGGGATATCTAGATTCAGAATGGATAGTTGGATAATATGGAGTTAAAGGAATTTTTGGAGAAGTTCTCGGAGGACTTTTACCCTGGTAAACATAGGCAAGATAGAATAGCTAAGTTTGTGAAATTTACTCAGGGGATAATGTCTTTAATGGACTATACTAGTCTCTTTAAATATTTGAAGGGCTTTGTTCTAGAGTTGGTAGGTGATGAGGCTACTCCATCAAAACTATTTCAAGATGGGATTAAATGTGAAATTGTTTACCTTCATAACATATTCATGTTGAATAAGTTCTTGTAAGTGGTAAATCATGCAGTGGAGAACATGTGGTTTTTTGGATGATATATTTGTACATATTAAAAGGGTAGAAAGTGTCACTATTATAATAACATCTCGAGTGACAGCATGAAGAGTGTTCATGGGGAAGGTTCAATCACACATGATTTTATCTGAGTGACCTATCACCAGTGTGGTATCCCAGTTCACTTTTGTAGACATTGTCCCTGACCACCAATAGAGTACCAAGCAAGAAACAGTATGGGACATCTATAGAGGTTTTATAGGATACCAAGACATATGGGAAATAATGGAGGATAAAGAAAAAATCATAGTACCAGAATGTGGTCTTAAACCCCATATCAGTCTGGCTGTTGGAGTTTAACTAGCTGTTGTGGTCGAGGTAGGGGAGAAGGTGTTACTAAGAAAGAGCTCTTAAATCAGAAGAGTGGTGTAGCCTAGTGGACTCAGACTAAATCACATGGAAGAGGGGAAGGAAAGTTTTATTCAGTTAATACTTAATTTTTGGACAGAAAGGCTAGTCCATCAATAGTTATAGGTACCATTGTTATATCTTCTATCTAGCTAGTACCTTATTTGATACTCATGCCTCTCATTATTTTGTATCATCACAACATGTGAATGGGTTGATTTCGGAAGTGAAGTTTATAAATTACATGATGATGATTGATATATCGCTGGGAGTAAAATTGAGAGATATCTATTTATAAAAGGGGTGATATATCGAGTTTGGGGAGTATAATGTTTTTTGGGATCTTTACATCCATGACATTTCTAGCTTTGGCCATTTCATGGGTAAAGACTGTTTAGTAGTGTACCAATACCAAATGAATTACTACTAAAAGATATTGATGTTTATGTCTCTACAGGGAAACAGTTATATTCACCATGGAGAGTGGGATATTAAGGAGGGCCTTGGAGGGCCAGTTCAATAGAAACTAAGAGAGGTAACCACCCAGGTTGCAAGTATGTTACTAGATAATAGAGGTGTAAGGAAGTATGTATTTACAACCCTAGTGGACCAATTATTGGATGTGTTTCATAAGAATTTATTAGAGACTAAACTAAGGAGGGATGGGAATTTTATGATTGAGATCATTTCGGTGGATGAACCAATTTATATTCCACCATACAAAATGGATCTAATAGAGAATCAAAAAATTAAGAATCAACTGGAATTGTTGATGATGTTTTTGATCAGATAAGGGGAGCTTGTGTCTTATCCATGACTTTAATGATATTGTAGTATCATCAGTTGAGAGTTTGACCAAATGATATGCCGAGGACTTCTTCTAGTAGTAATAATGTCCTATATTAGTTCACAATGATGTCATTTGGGCTGATGAATGCACCAATAGTGTTTATGGACTTGATGAACAGAATTTTCCACCCATAACTAGATCAGTTTTTGGTTGTGTTTGTATATGAAATCTCGGTGTACTTAAAGGCTCATGATGATCATGCACAAAATATTACCATTATCTTGAGTACGCTGAGATAGCATTGTCTATATGTGAATATATATATGTTTCAGTTATGGATTAATTAGTTAAGCTTCTTATGTCACAACATCTTGGAGGATGGTGTGCCAGTGGACCTAGAGAAATTGATGGTAGTGATTTTTTGGGATACGTGCAATAATGTTTTCAATATACGCAATTTTTTAGTATTAGAAGGTTATTATCAAGGGTTCAACAAGGAATTTTCATATTTAGAGGCTTCAATTTATGGTTTAACAAAGAAGGTAATAATTTTTGAATGGTCTAGAGGACATGAGGAAGATTTATAAGAGATAAATAAGTGTTTGACTACTGCAAAAATATTGATACTACCTAAGAAATATGAAGAGTACAAGATGTTTTTTATGCATTTGGGATTAGTCTTTGAGAATTACTAATATAGTGATATTTGGTTGTGGTATATGGGTCATGATAGTTGAGGCCACATAAACAAAAATACATCATGCATGACATTGAGTTAGCTGGAGTTGTTTATTCCATGAAGTGTTGGAGACATTATCTATTGGGAGAAAAATTAACTATATATAATGATAATAAGAGATTAAAATATATCTTTTCATAGAGGTGTTTGAATCTCTCCCAACAGTGATGGGATGAGTATATATACTCATTTTACTTTGATATAGAATATACACCTAGGAAATGAAATATTTTTTTGACACTTTAAAAATAAAAACTCTGACTCAAGCAGTTCATAAGTCTAATTCAAGGTGGATGATGTTGACATTACTAGCTGAGATGAATTTTTTGGTTCAAGAGGGTCAGGATTAGATGAATCTATTATCATTTTTAGTGGATTACACACTTTTGAGACGGATTGGAGAGAGTAAGTATATAGATATATAATGTTCGGACTTAATGGGAAGTCTTGAAGTTGGGGATTAACCTTCATATTGGACCATAGAATAGGATGAGATCATATATGTCAGAATTGGGTTTTTGTTCATATAAGTATGCGATATGATATAATACACAAATTTCGTACCTTGAAGTGGGCGATACATCTAGTTTTGATCAAAATGTATCATGACATACGTTGATGGGATTTATGGCCAGGCATGGAAAAGGAGATTGAAAGGTTTTTGACATGATGCTACACCTATGAATAGGTCAAGAATGAGTATCAACAACCTAATGGTCTACTCCAAATTTAGGCTATTACAAAATGGGGGTGGGATTATGTTACTATAGACTTTTTGGTGGCTATCCTAAGGAAACCTCATAAGAATGATTCTATATGGGTGGCTGTGGAATGGAGTTAGAAAGTGGAGAATTCTTGTCTATATAGGATATTTTATCACTAGATTAGCCGGGATACTTATACGTTCTAGAGATAGTCTATATGCATGGGGTGACATGGGGTATAGTTTCAAACCACGACTCACATTTTACTTCACACTTCTATCAAGGTTTTCATAAGGTCTTTGGTAAACTTGTTTTACTAAGTACACTATTCCATCCAGAAACATATCAGAAGATCAAATGTACAATAAATGTTCTTGAGGATATGAAAAGATAATGTGTTCATAACATTGGTGGTTCCTAGAAGAAGCACCTAAAATTATAGGAGTACAGTAATAACAATAGTTATTAGGTGAAAATTCATATGGCACCATCGAGGCACTTTATGGGAGGCCATGAAGATCACCTCTATGTTGGATGGAGGAAGGTGAGTCAGAGTTGTTGGGAATGAGTTTTATAAAGGATATTCCAGAGTAGGTTCATTTAATTAAAAATCAAATGTATATGACTCAAAGTGGGAATAATCCGTATGCTGAAAAACATCCACAACCCGTAGAATTTCAGAGGGTGATCGTGTTTTCCTTTGAGTGTCACCAATATTGTATCACTGTAGGATTCAGATACATGGAATGTTGGTGCCTAGGTTTATTAGATCATTTGAGGCTATGGAGATTATCGGCCTAGTGGCATACCGATTGTCTCTCCTATAGAGGTATAGTTTTATACATTATATCTTCCATGTGTCACAACATCATCGGTATCACCCTAGCCCTTCTCATGTTATTTATGTTGATTATGTGGAGCTTGATAACGATGCATCCTTCAAGAAGAATATAAGACATGTAATGGATCGTACTGAGAAATTTTTATGGGAAAATTACATATAGATTGTTCATGTATTGTTGCAAAAAAAGGACGTGTTCAAGAGGAAAATTTGGAGAGGGATGAAGTTATGTGGGCTAAAGGCCTTCATTTTTACCTTGGAATCTTAATGATATTTAGGATAACCGCTCAAGGAAAATATGTTACAAGGTGGGGAGATTGTAAGATCCATAACTTTTTTGGTGATGTATCAAGATTGAATTTAGGTAATATTTTTCCTTTTTGGAGTATATAATGTTTGGTTTTTTACTTTGGGGTGATTTTGGGTGAAAGTAGAGAATTTCCAAAGGAATTGGGGGAGTTCACGGTTGGCGCACGATTTTTCCAAACCATAAGCCAAGGCTAGAAAACTATGTGAAATTAAATAGAGGGGATCATGAGGGGTGGCTCATGCTGTTTAGAAATTTTCAACCTCCTAGTAGTTACAATTCTCCCCCAGGTAGGTGGCACATGGTTAGGAACATAGTTATATCAAATTATCCACCCTATGTAAGAAATTGTACCCTTGAAAAATCAAACCCCAAAAAATTCATTAATTTTTTTTGAACCCCTATTTTATATCCCTAAGCACTCTAGGTCTATACTAAACTAATTTCTCTGAATTTCAAATTATACTGGATGAATTACAAGGAATTCCAACTTCTGTTCTTGATGAATCTACTATTTGTTGACAAATCTGCACCTCTCCTAGTAGGAGATTCCTATCCCATATGGTTTCTTATCTCTCTCTATTATGGATTACACTAATACTTTCAAGGATTATTTCCACTAAATATAATTGATCTAGATCTATGTTTTCATTGACTAATTTTTTTTATCTTGGATCTTGTTTTCATATCTAGATATCATTCATCATTGTGATCTTGTTTGTTCCGCTTCAATTGGGGATTCCCATTGGCGAGAGTTCATCAACAATCTTGAGGTAGGTGGTTAAAATTGAAAATAACATAGTCATGATTTAATTATGTTTATGTAATTATGAAATTGGAATTTCCATCATTGGAAATTTGTAATGAGTATTGAATTGATTTAATCTAATTGTCAACTGATAATGAATTGAGTTTAAATTAGCGAAATTGGAATTTGTGGAAATGGATTGATTAATTTGTTAATTAAGTAATGGAATATTACCATTTTCGAATTACTCAATTAATGTGATTATAAATAAATTGAAAATGATAATTATGAGATAGTTGACTTGAATATGGCGGGATATATGATTTAATTATTGAAAAATGTTTTAATGATAAAATTTTCATATTATTACAACTAATTAAAGTATTAAACCTTTTTTTGATAATTGAAATGGTGTCCATGATGTGAAATTTTATATGAGGGTTAGTTTTGATTATCCCTTTTGAATGTGAGATATTTGACATAATTGTGAGTGATTTGAATACGAGTGTGGGACACAAAGTGATGCTCAAAAAATCGATATGTGATTGACTGATATATGATTATGGGACGTGGACTAATGGTCCAAATAACTATATGTGATTGAATGATAAATTGTGTTTGATATAGGTACCGATGATCCAAACACTCATGGGGAGATAGACAATGTTTTCTAGGCCCAAAACATTAGTATTGGACTATGGTTCCATTTAGCCGTAATATTAAATTGAAATGAAATTGATTATGAAATCCCAGGTGTTATATTGATTTTTGAATTAATTTTTTTGTGGTTTAGTCTTTGGACCATTACAAAGTATGTTTTGAGGGTTTGGGTGTCCTCTAGAACCTAGGTGTTAATGGGGTTAAATAAATAATTATTTAATATATGTAAAAGGTTTACTTTATTGCTTGTGTTTTATTCTTTATAGAATTGAACACAACTTTATTAATTGGATATTATTTCAGATGATGTTGGTGGTGGCCTAATGAGTTATACTCAAACCCTAATTGGGATCCATGATCAGTACCTAAATTATAACACCCCAAGATTTCATAGTATGTTATCTCTTTTAAATTAATTCAATAACATGCGCTACATGCAACACTGAGTTCGAGCACACTGCAACTTACCAAAGTAGCCGTTCAAAAAGTGGTTATGAATAATAGTAACTAAATTTTTACTTTTATACACTCCATATAATTTTAATATCCATATTATGTGTTTCTTAGACATACTATTGGAACAAATTTAATTTTTTAGATAAAGGAAGTATTTTCCAGAAACTGCAATTTTACCACCTTTTAATAGATATCCCTTTTTAAAATTAATATTTGACACTTTTTTATATTAAATTAGACAAAAATAAACTTATTCTTGATATGTGGGACACAAAAATTTAATTTTTATAATATTTTTGTGTTTTTCTGATAACTTTCATATTTTATTGAATAGTGAAAAACAATAAATTTTAATTGAAAAAAACTTTTTTAATACAAATAAATTATTGTTTTAAACTATAATTTTTAAAGGTTTTGATGTATAATTAGATTATATTTTTATCATTTAATAAAATTTTAGTCATTGGAAGTAATTTTACATTTAAATTGGACATAAACACATATTAATCTTTTGATAGTTTTAACTTCTCAAAAACCCGCTTTCTGGTTTTGACAATAGGAATTAATTTTAAATTAATTAATGAAACTTATATGTTTTGAATTTGGTAAAATATAAATCATTTTTAGGTTTGTAATTTCAAAATTATCTTAGGGTGAATTTTTGGTATATTTTTGAAAACATTCAATTTTTGTTGAATAATGAAAACACTGTGTTATTGTTTAAGAATAACTTTTTATTTAAATAATTGTTTATATTATTTAAATTTATTTTAAGTAAAAATATATATATGATACCTATATATGTTCAATTTAATTCATTATATTCATTTTATAATAAAATTAGATGTATAAATTTTTATTAAACTTTTTACCATTTTTACCCACCTTCTAGGCACATTTGGAAATTTGCATAAAACATAATTTTACCACTTCTGAGATTATAATTTTTAACAAACAGAGAGACATGGATTAAATTATTAAGTAAAATTTATTTTAACATGATAAAAATATTTTTTGGTGAATAGTTACTTTTGAGTTTTATTTACCACGGTTAAAAGTAAATTGGGTAATTAAAGGTAAAAATGTTATTGTAATTACCCTAACACATGTCCTAATTCTATTGGATAAGTGTTTTTCGATCCAAATCAACCATAGGAATAAAATATGATCCGCTTTGGTCTACATGGATTAGATTAGGAAATTTATTATTATTTTATTTAAAGAAGAGTTAAAAGTTTTTAATTCAAATTTTAATTACTAAAACATTTTTAATATAGGGTAATAAATAATATAAATTAGACTATAAATATTTATTAGAAAGATAAAAATATTTCACATATAATGGTATTTTATTTATAATTTTTATACATTAAATAATTAAAATTATTTATGAAAAAATGATGATGCATTAATTACCTTATTAATGAATGATTAACATAATTGATATTATAAATATAAAAATAAATGTAAATTGAGACTTATGATGAATTCCACGAATTTTATAGGTTAATATGACATGTTAGTATTTATTTAATGTATTTTTTTGATGTAATAAAGTTTTATTTACTTTCACAAAAACAAAATACTAAATTGTGTCAAAATTGACATAAATTAGTTTAAAAAAATACTATATTATTAAAAGATATAATATTAAAAAAATCATTTGGTTCAAAAAAAGGACTTAAATAATGATATATATCTCATTAATTAACCACTTGGTGTTCTCTTGGCATTTCATAGTAAGTTTATTACCCATGTAATATAAAAATACCAGAAGTCATTATAAAACTTAAACTATTTGGTGAACTAAACCTTTCTAAAACCAATTGGTTGGAATCTTATAATCCCATCCCCAACTTAACCTAGAAATAAATCCATTTTAATCATTAGAAATCGAAAATTATGTTATAATAAAATAATATTTCAAACTTTTCCTAAATTTCCCCTCACATCTCTTATAAAAGGGTACTTCCCCTCCCCTTAATTTCACACCTCCAAAGCCATTTATCTTAGACAAAAACTGCTCAAATATACTTAAAACTACCCTTAATTTAACCTAGAGGCCTTAATTTGATCATAATTCTATCCTATGGATCCCTTTTTATTTAATAAAAAGGAATCACCTGAAGAAGAGGTAATAATTCCATCACCTATTTCAATGTTCTTTTCTTCTTCCACTTCCTCTTTAATTGTTGTTTCCATAAGAAAATAACAACTCAAGTACCTTATTCATATTTTTTTGTTAATATAAATATGGTACAACCATATTCATTATTATATCTATCCTATGACGGACAAAGTCACCACACATGCGTACGCATGACTTACTGTCTCCACGTCATGGAGTAGTTTGTTATTCAACACTTAAATTTTTGGATGGGTATAATAATGAGTATAATTGATGTAGATAATAAATATAGCATTTAATGATTCTTTATATATGATATAGAATCCAATTACATACAATTCCACCATTAATAGAATGGTATTGTCGCTCGTGTGTACGTACAGATTACCGTCTCTATGAACATGATGAGATTCATTCCCCATCATAACCATTCAAGAATAAATTTTATTTTATGATTAAAAAATAATGTTTAAGAAATTAATATCATTCTGGATATGAATCAAATACATCCAATCCCTTAAAAACATGACATACATAACAAAACATATAAAGGAAAAAGGATCAGTTAACACCCAAAACGATGATACTACTGAAATATCATTAACCATGAAATATTAGAAGATCGTATATGATATAATATATATATGGGGTTCATGTATAATTTAATAACAATGATTTCACTATTATACAAGAGTTTAACCTATCCTCGACTAAGGAAAAGTACAAGGTGAGGGTTAATTCTACAATCTCTTCATTATCCGAGGATGTTTATACGTGAGTATCTACTGGGACCTCTTTATCATCAACATCTCTGTTTCTTAAAAATGTATTTTAATTTTTGTTATTATTTCCTAGAATATGGGTTAAATTCATTTACAAACTTTTTTTACTTTTTATAAAATTATTATAATGTAATCTTTCCATCGTTTTCCAAACATGGTCCTTTATGACATTTTCAAAAAAAAATTATGGAAAGAATGTTTTTTAACCTGCACATCGAGTGTGGCTATTTTACACCGTTATAACACCTTTGAAGCTTCCCTTACAATCTTATAAGAAAATTTTCAAAATAAATTTTTTCTTTTATAATTATGTGTCTTTTAAATGATTTCAAAATAGAAAGAGATATTTCCCTCAAATAGTTTTGATTTCATCTATGTCAACATACTTTGATGGATTTTACACTTGTTTGAAGTTAATTTATTATGATACAATATTCCTTATTATATTGAAGCTTTTATGTTATGTTTGACTATGAATGTGTTATTTTTATACCATTCATGGTTTATGGTTAAACTATTAACATTTTGTATGATAGTTTTAATATGAATGTTTATGTTATGTTTCAACCTTATCATATGAGGAATGAATTAGACTTAGTAACTGACGGGTGGAGCCTGCTATAGCTCCTTGATGAATCAGTAGGTCTCACGATACAAACTACTGTCTTGGCATGGGGCCTTGATAAAATATTATTTTTTAGTCTTAGCGTGAGGCCTTGACTAAATGGTCATGATGATCAGCATTACAAATTCCATCCTTATGAAATCAACTATTGATATTACAAGTGATTATTCGACTATTAGAATATCCATATGAATAAGTAAATGGCATTATTTGATTTTTCTTTGCCATATTTTTCTGATGTTTATGTTTAAAATGATTTTGTTTTGTTCTTATATATTGACTTAAATGTTTATGCTTATTTATATTAGTTTCCACTATATTTTTATCCATACTGAGCATCTGAGCTCACCCCTTTCTTATGTTTTCTTTTTCCCATGATGTGAAGAAGTGTATATTGATTAACATGTAGGGATAGTCCAAGGATATGAGTGTGTTAAAAGGGGAAACAATATTGTTGTTTTTATTTCACAATGTAATGTAAAAGTTATGTATGTATCTAGTACTTCCAAGGCTACTAAACTAATTGGTCTTTCAAGACATGATCTATTTTAATCATGAAAATGTTATGTAATAATGCGCCGACTCTGGGTAAATTGGGATGGGGCGTTATAGTTGGTATCAGAGGAATTTTAGTACAAACCTCGAAAACTTGATTTATAAAAAATCTGATTCGATAACATTATCCTCGGATAAAATTTGAGGAATAGTATAGAAAAACCTCCAAGATTTTTGGTAATGTAGAGATTTTGTGAGATTTACAAGCAATATATCCCTGTCTGGATATGAGTAGGTAGAGGCACTTCTAGAACATATGTATCGATGACTGAAAACTCTAAAACGGAGTTTCGGGCTAGACCCAGGGTATCCTGTTACAAAAAAATAGGCCTTTCTGCACTCTTGGTTACGACACACCTGGTGGATATTCTTAGGATAATTCACATTTTCATTAGAAACCATTATAAGGGATTTATGAGTAAATATGTCGGAAAAAATTCCATTTTTAGGAGACTATATCTGATAAAATATTCAAATAATATTGATAATTTTTATAGTTTTTGTATTATACATTTTGATATGATCTAAAATAGTGTATCTCGTCATTTAGAAATGGCACCCACTAGAAGGAATGTGAACTCCAACAATATGCATGATCCAAAGATAAAGAAGGATCATATCTTTCATGGTCTTAAGCCAACATTTAGAATGGGAAATAGTCTCCCACATATTCTCATCATATGAAGAAATATTATCACGTGTTAATAAGATAAGTAAAGAATTCGTTGAGTTATATGTCTTTTAAGGGAAGCCAGAGAAGAAGAGAATGGTAGAGAGAAATATGGATAAAGGGAAGAAGGAAAAAAGGATTTTCCCATATATAAAAACTATTGAAAGAATAACCATGGGAAGTGTTTGAAAGGAATGAGAGTTTGTTATAAGTTTGGAGAAAAATGACACCATGTTTGTGATTGCAAGGGTGTGAAAATGGTTTCAAATGTACAATTCTTCATCTACAAGGAGTTGGGACACTACGCAAATCAATGTCTCAATCATCATATTATACCCGAAATTATGCTATTGGATAATAATAATGTTATTATACTACCACATATGAAGAGTAATGATTAGTGATATTATATCATTATTAAATAATTGTGTCATTTGAGTATTATATTAATGATGTACAAGTTATAATAATTATAGGGTATATAAGGATTATATTGCAGTACTATTTCATTAAGGAATTGAGATTGTGTGGTACTAAGAAAAGTGACTCAATACCTAGTTAAATTTTTTGGAAAATATATGTTTGAGAGAAAGATAAACCTTAATATGGTTCTGATACTGAGTTAGTGATTTTAGAATAAGAGATAATTTAGTCGGATAAAGTATAATAGGTATTATTGACATCCATGGAACTGATTAATGGTTTGTTTATTACATCATTATTGGAGTATTCAAATTTTTTGGATTTTAAGATTATATCTAGTATTCTATAATAAACAAGGGATAATGAATGTATTCAATAATGTTTTAGGGTAATTCAGGGTGTTACCATGTTTTTATAGAATACATGATGAAGGTATTCACATGTTATTATGTGGCGAAAAGAGATCTTCATTATGTTTACCTTCCTTATAAATTTTGTACTGTGAGTTTGGATAGAAGTGTTTTGGATAAGTCTAATGGTTGGAATGGATTAAGTTAGAAATTGGATACTATTGTTTAAGGTTAGAACATTTCTTAAGATTATTTTTGGATTATTATAAAAAGGATAACTCGTAGGTCATGTGACAACCTGTCATGTCCGGCAAGTCCACAAGACTTGAAACCGAAACTGAAGGGTGACAAGGGTGCATCACCTTCCACTGGCCTATGTGATGTCCTGGTTTGTATAATTTAGTGATCTAACAGATGATTTATAAATTATTTTTTTTGGAACCCTATACGATTAGGATATATAGAATATTTTTGAGTTTAATTATATTTTTAATTGAAAGATGAGTTTGTGGTAGAAATTAGTTGAAGGATCTAACTCTACTTATCAAGTATTTTTTTATCTTATTCTATGAATAAATTAATTCTTAAACATTAGGGAAGGGATCTTAAAACCAAATGTTTGTTTTCTTAATACCTTATGTTTTGTTCAACTGATGATATTTTAAATCATCATAGATTTATGGTTTTGAGGCCCTCAATATTCCATTTATTGTTTACTTGTTTGTGATTGATGGGCTCAATCACTCCCTATAAATATTTACATATTTCCTCTAATTATGCGTCTCTAATTTCCACCAATGTTCTATTATTCGAGATCATATTTTGGTGGTGAATTTTTCATTTCCTTTTCCCTCTTATTAAGAATAAATTTTATTAACCCACTTTCTTGATGTGGGTTTTCTACAAAGGTATTTTGTATTTTTAACCATTTATTCTCAAAGAACAATTTCAAATAGCAAGGATGAAATTTATTGAAGGAGGGGAGTGGTATGTCATTTCACCAAAGATATGTTATCGATGTCCCAAATTGTTTTCCCCTATTGAGTATAGTACCAATAAGGGGTCGATCCATATGGAAAAATAAGTGATTTTTGTCTTGCTTATGTAGTTTATATTTTTGACTAAGTGAAGTGTATAATATT
Source organism: Viscum album (assembly GCA_963277665.1). Taxonomy (NCBI): domain Eukaryota; kingdom Viridiplantae; phylum Streptophyta; class Magnoliopsida; order Santalales; family Viscaceae; genus Viscum; species Viscum album. The sequence continues at coordinate 1,841,189,437 of OY728125.1, forward strand.
TAGAGTTGATTTTTAATGTTTGGATAAAAATTTAATTGGATTTAAATTTATTTAAAAAATTACTTAAATGATAAAGGAAAACACGAGAAATTGATTTCGATGAAAATATGGAGGGGAATGCGTTGGGTTTGTGGATTTTTAAGATTTTTTTGTTAAATTAAATTGCTTATGAGTTTGTGTTGGTCATGATAATCCAACACTCTGGGTTTTAATTTTTAAGAAAGTTTCTTTGTTTTGGAAAACATATGTCTAGAGCTAAGGAAACTGACTCCTTGTCCCAGTAGTCAGTGTTTCACTGTTCTTTATTTAGATTAGACCATTTTTGAGTCGATGAATACTTCCAATGATCATGAAAGTATTCTTTGTTATTATTATTTTGAGTCCCTGAAATGTATTCCCTTAATCTGGCTCAGAATTTTTAGAGATAAAATGAAGCGATTAAAGAAGAATAAGAAGAGGTAAAATAGAACAAACACGTTCATAACAACTAATATAAATTAAAACTCTGTCATCACCACAACCCCAGCACACTGGGTGTTTATTTACACATAAGAGGAATGATGAAAACACGACCCTCGATTCATGATGTGGACATCATAGACACTTCAAGGGGAGATGATTTCTGTGGTAGAGTGGTGGAATGGTGGAGTAGTGGAATGGAGATAGCATGACAACAATGCAACAGAACCTCTTTCCTTAGAATCTTCCTCCTCTCCTTGAACTAGAGACCAAGTCCTCTATTTATAGAAAATAAAAGTACATGACATGTGGCAAAAGTACACACCGTGTAGTCTTTTCAATGCACTTTTTTCATCTTTGTCTTCTCTAGTGGGTGGCCTAACACACCGTCTTTGACTTGGAACACAATGCTTCATAGTGGGTGGATATACACCTCATTTAGCACCTCCATACACGGAATCTACACTCTTTTATCAGCCACCAACCACTTCTAGAAGGGGAGACATGTTGTATAGATGATGTACACGGCATGTAAACATCATCTGGCCACATAGGGGTGTAGACTTCTTCTCAGCCACCAACCGCATCTAGAGGACTATACATAGCATTTATCTTTTGTACACAATGTGTTCATGCTTCTGGTAACTTGGGCATGTACTTGTCCTAGACAATCCATGTCTGAGTCTGAATGTACATGGCGTGTATATATGTACATGCCGTGCAGTTGGAAATTTTGCTCAGTTTTCCCCAGGTTAGTGTGTTTGGCCAGAAATAACATGAAAATGAACAAGATCACCAACATAAAAGTATTTGTCCACTATGTAGTAGGTATTTTCCGATAACATGTTCTTATTTTAAATAAGGTATATGGAAATGTATAAAAAAATCGGATATCAAACTCCCCCACAATTAGTCATTTTATTGACCTCAAGAAAAATCTCAACATCTAATCAATAGTATTCATATTCATAAAAGTTAAGACTGCAAATTAAATTATACTTATAAATACTATAGGAATAAAAAAGAATTTTATAAATGCACAAAAATATTTTTCAATTTTAAATAATATTCTAATCATGCCTCCTTTATAGTTTAAGTAGGAAACTTCTATTCTCTTTTACACACATCATTCAACATTTCACAATTACACATTCCACTTGATGATTTACCTCACCAGAAAATATTAATTTCATCACTCAAGATCATTTTATCAGAGTTGTGATCAATCTTAAGTATATGAACTCTATCCATAGGTTTTAAAGTGTTCTCATTCTCTACTTTAGAAACTTTAAATCACAAAAATCATGAGGTCTTTCATCAAGGTTCAAGGGTTTCTGATGCTAAGGGTTGGTGGTTAGTAATGCAAAAAATAATTTTAGAGGATTGAAAAAGGGAGGCTAAAATTTTAAACAACAATGTATGATATTCAAATAGTATACCTCAATGTAAAAGAATCATCAATAAGCTTTTTCAAATGCTTAAACCACCACCATCTCCCTTAGTTAGGTAGGGTTCACAAACCAACAAGTGAGTATAAGGTCCCCTTGTTTGTATCATTTTTTTGTTTTTTTAAAACAAAGGGGACCTCTTTGAAATTCCAAAAACAGAGTTTTGTAACCCTTTCTTCCCCAAGTGAACAAGAAGATCTATCCCACACTTAATTTCATGATGATTCACAAAAATGTTCCACACAGTGCTAATTCTCTCTTTAAAGCTCAAGTGAATTATCATGAAAAGTTAAAACGAATTAGGTTAGGAAGGTAAATAGGCTTGTAATATGGATTTATATCAAGGTTGTTCATGGTTTCTAATGGCTTTGTGAAGATAAAATGTAGGGTAGGTCTCAAGATAAAAGGGGTTGAAACAACCTAATACCTAGATAATTTTAATTTAATTAAAAAATTATTCATGTTTCAAAAAAAACTTGCAAATTCTGGTAGTCATGTATATCCAAATAATATCTCAAGAAAGAGGGTATATTAGAAATAACATGTCAAAAATATTTAGAATACATCTCGGGATTGAGGAAAAATATAAAGGGTCAATCAAGTCATGTCATGAGTAAAAATGAATAGTTTAATAAATATAGATATCCAAGAATTTAAGTTGGAAAATCAACCATATTAGCAATCCTTTTAAAATAAATTATAAAATTTTAAACTAAGCATGTAACATCAAAAATTCTCAACTATGCCTTTATTGTTTATAATTATAATTAATAGAAAATTTTCCATAGTTTAGAATATTTCGTCTATTAATGATGTCTCATAGATTAGTTTGAGGGGAAAAGAGTAGGGTAGTTTAGAGAAGCTCCCCCACACTGAATAGGGAACATAGTCCCCCAAGTTCCATATAAAGGTGGAGAAGGAAATTTGGGGACACAATAGTGGACCAAGATTAGGGGAAGTAATGGAAGATGTAAAACGTGACATAAAAATAAATCAACAAAAAACTGAAAAACAACACTCCCCTCATGCCTGGGTAATGAATTATGGGAAGTGGTAGAGAAGTACAACCCATAGTGTGCTAGAGAACTTGTGACGGTCGTTGAGAGAGAAAACTGAAAGCATACACAATATAGTAAAGCAACAAGATATCACAAAAATATAAATAGATAAAGGAATAAATGTGTTCAAAAACCAGCCAGGGGGTCGCCTCAGAAGAGGCATCATCCTATACAAAAGAAACAGGCACAGAAGGATCACCAGCCATTGAAGCAGGAGGTTCATAAGAGGCACTTGGAAGAGAAGTTGTAGTATCCAGATCCACATGATATAGACTTGGGATAGAAGGCTCGACATCTATCTCCGAACTAGGAACAGTAGTAGGAGTAGTTGGGCCAGTAGTAGGAATAGGAACTGAATCTGTGTCCAGAGTGTTAAACAGTGGTGGAGCTGCGGAAGACGGTCCAGGAGCCGAAGGAGGAGCAGGAGATAGAGGTAGTGGGATACCATGATGCTAAAGAAGAAGCCCCAACATCTGCTCGAGCCACAAAAGAGTCTGATCTGTAGTATCCTAGAGGCACTCCAACTCAGCTTGGTGGATGGTAAACGAGAGATCGACCGAGGGTGCAAAGGGAGGTACGTCGATAAATGGAATGGAATAAGAGGGGATGGAGGAAGTAGATGGAAGGTCAGAAGAAGGGGGGTGGGATGGGGAAGGAGGGATAGGGGGATCCTCCGGGGTAAGAGGGTCGACATGTGGTGGTGGTGGGGATTGGGAAAAGATGTAGGTGACCCCTTCTTCCGAACCAATCCCATGTGAATAAGCTTGAGAAAGTCCATACGCTAGGATAACCTAATCAATCGTGAGGAATGGAAGGCTCAAAATAAATGAGGTGTTGGGCAGGGCGAGTGGCGTAAAACCCACTATTTAGGTTTCCCTGATAGATAGTGAACATGGTGTGGAAATAGGAGGTGGCAAGGTAAGGGAGGTCCGGGTAGTCCAGCTAGATGACACAGGTGAGGAGCTCAATGTCATGGCCGGTCATAACCCCCAGATCCTCATGGAGGGGAAAAATGATGGATCAAAAGCACAAGTGGGTTAAGCAGAGGACGTGGTCAGCAATGAGGGTACTCTTCTGGGAAGTGGGGGTGTAGCAGTGGTTAGGCCCAGTAATATCCCTCCACATGGCAATGAGCTGAGAACACTCGGGTCTGGTCGAGGTGGAGACATGGGGTGGGGTGATGGGATGAAGATAGAAGCCACACCCTCGGACAAACTCTGTCATCATAAGGGTGAAAGGGTGACTGCCTAGCCAAAATCGAACCACTGGGACCTCATCGCTAGGTGTCTTCATGTAATCGGGCCCGTCGAACTTGATGAAAGTGGAAAACTCCAAAAATAAATCTCTAAAAATAGGAGTGATGACCTAGAATATCGTGAGTAACAGTTTTTCCTTGAGGTGATCCTCCAACTCTCCCGAGATACCCAGCTGCTGAGGGACGCAGTTGTTGAGATAACAACAACCCCATGAGATCGGGCAGTGGGAGAAATGTTGGACTCTGTCGTGTGCCATGTTTGTGACCCGAAACACCATGAAAGTGTAGGGGAATCCCGCAGGGTTTGACCCAGGTGGTACAACATCAGGGGCTAGCAGTGGGGGTGAAGCGGCTGCAGTAGACGGAGGCCCACTAGATAGGGAGGCTGATGATGGATGAACTGCGATTGAGGAGGGATCAGGTGGTGTGGTAGTTTCTGGTAAGAAAGGGTTGTTCTTAGAGTCTCTGTGTGGGATGATGGAGGTGCGGTGGTACTATAACCAGCATCTGCTGGGGTGGTGGGCAGTGGAAGGATGGCCAGTGGAGGAGGTGATACACCATATAGTCCAGAGCTGGTGTCATCGCAGGCCGGAGTCGTATCCGGTGAATAGTGGGACTCTCTCCCTCAGTGGCGAAGGTGTGACACTTCCCACGTGATGGGTCTCTATCTTCCATATCCTAAAAAATAAAGGAAAACCAAACAAAAGAAAAAGAAAAGAAAAAAGTGTAAGAAAACAGAAAACTAAAAAGTACACTGTGTGTACATCAAGAGTACATGACATGTAGTGGAAGAAGGTTAGCATCCCATGTTCTCTAGATAGACACGCCGAGTGGGAAGGGAACAAACCAGGGAAGGATATACGACGTCTTCCAAACGTACATGTCATGTATGTGCAAAGTGCTCCAGATTGTGTGTTTTCAAAGACACGACCACCGTCTGAGTAGATCCAAAAAATGCAGTACATGCCCTGTGAAGATACAACATGGCGTGTGTAAGAACAGAGCTCATATAGCTGTGTGGAGTGCTATACTTGTGATGGCATAGAGAAATTTTATACACGATGTGTACTGAACATACACAACATGTACACAAACATGGTGTGTGTGTGACCATTTGAAGAAGGTACCTAGGCATGATTCTTGATGGTACATGGTGTGTACCAAACATACAAACCATGTTGATTCAAATGTCAAATGAGCCAGTGTGTGGCTATGTACAAAAGTACACAACGTGTGTTCTTAGTATTCTGCATGTGTACCGCTGAAGCTGAATGGTTGGTTGATCCGAAAATCGACCGAAACACCTATGAAATCTAGAAATAAAGGATGTTAAACGACATAACTGGTATGAGAATCGTAATGGAAAATAAATCTGGACCTAAAAATTAAGAAATCTGCAGATTTGGAATAGAGGGGTCAGAAGGTGTATGGGGGAAGAAAACGGGGAGGGGGGCTCCGTGTGATACATGCTCATGCCGGGTGGTTCGTGACTTTTATAGCCAGAGTACACGAAGTGTACTCTCGCAGACATGCCATGTAGTTTATATATATATATATATATTTATATAATTTTAATAGAAAAATATATAATAATTAATATTAATAATTAAAATAAAAGAAATATATATACATATATAAATAATTTAAAAATATAACTATACACGTAATGTATCGGAAAATACACGTTGTGTGTTCTGAAATTTGAAAAATAGAAGTACAACCTTTGGTCTGGTGCTTAGGGCGAGGTTTGAACCGATGATCAGCCATTCCGAACGGATGCTCTCAAACACTTGAGCAAAGGTTGTAATGATTATCCTATATATTAATTATATATATTAAATGTACAAGGCCTATACTACAAGGGAGGAAGGAAATGCATGACATGTGGTTTTTAGTTAGACAAAAAGGGATGAATTAGGGAGATTAGACGAGTTCGAACCCGAGTCTTTTTGATCCAGGGCCAAAACTCTACCAATCTTCCAAATTCACCCACATGTATTTATTTATGTTGAAAAAACTGTCAGTTTAATAATGAACACATGACATACAAGACCTATATCTATTGATACATCGTGTAGGTTTATTAAAAGGATAAATGATGAAAATGGGGTGGTTGTCAGGATTCGAACCCGTTTTTTTAAACGGGTTGCGACCATGGTCAATTGATCCATCCCCATCTTGGGTTTTATTATAAGAATATATATATATATATATAATATGAAACATACCACACACAATGTGCAAGAAAACATGAAAATAAAAAAATGGAGCCCCATGTTGAAGGTAGGTCAGGAGGGATTCGAACCGGTGAAGGCTCGGATAAAATCTAGTGACCCTACCATCGGCACCGATATCATCACCAGTTATTACTTAGTTTATATATATATTAATAATATTTAGAAGATAAATGGAAAGGAATAAGTACATGCCATGTATATAGGTGGTACACGACATGTATCCACTGGGTTTCCTCCTAAGAATCCACTTTATTTAGGTCGTTGGCTTAACCGACTTACCTCTTCTTACCTAAGATATATAGTGGATAACATTCCCATCGTGTCCTTCATATGATGGTAAGTCTTCAGCCACTACCCATTCAGCTTGAACGGTTAACCGTCCTCTCTATAAATTTCCACCAATCCATGATGGAATACTCATATGACTTAGAATGGTCCCAACCATCTTGAATTTATCTTACCTAGGAATAATCGAAGACGATAGTTAAAAAGGAGTACATGATCACCGGGTCAGAAATATTTTCATGAAATCATTTGGTCATGAATTTTTGTCGTCTTCTCCTTGTACAGCTTGGCATTCTCATACGCCGCTAATCAGATTTAGTCAAGTTCTAATAAATGGAACTTACGCTTCTCTTTAGGTTAATGTTCATGGACTTGACGACCAAGTAGGCTTTGTGCGCCAACTCTACTGGAAGATGACATGGGTTTCCATAAATGAGACGGAACAGGGACATCCCCAATAGTGTTTTGAAAGCGGTCTGATATGCCCACAAAGCATCGTATAGCTTCTTGGAACAGTCTTTCCTCAATGTGTTCACTGTTTTCTCTGGAATCTACTTGATCTCATAGATCGAGAGCTCCACTTATCTACTGAACTGGGGATGATATGGCATCTGCATATGATGCTTCACTCCGAACTTTGACAGTACTCTTTTCATCAACGTGTTTTCGAAGTGGGTCCCTCTATCACTGATCAGTACATGGGGAACACTGAACCTATTAAAATGCATTTCTTTAAAATGAAAATGGATACCTTGGTCGTTATGTGAGCTATAGCAACAGATTCTACCCATTTGGAGACATAGTCAACACAAACCAGGATGTAATTTTTCCCGAAAGATGGGGGTAATGGTCCCATGAAATCTATGCCACAAACATTGAAGATTTTGACCTCCGGGATGGGGTGCTGGGGAATCTTAGCTCTACTTCCCAAATTACCTATTTGTTTGAATCAATTGAAATGGGAAACAAAGGATTCAGCATCTCTATGCATGGTGGGAAAGAAAAACCCAGACTGTGGGATCTTTTCTATAGTTCTGTCAGGCACATGATGTCCCACAACTGGAGAAGCATGACATAATTTCAGGACTCCATGAACATCAGTTTCCAGGATACAATGGTAGATCACCCCATCTCCATAGGATCAAAACAAATGAGGATCTTCCCAAAACTACCCCTTGACATCCGAGGGAAACCTCTTCTTCTGGTGGAAGGATAGGTTGGGGTGAACAATACCTGTAACCAGAAAATAAGAAATATCAGCATACCAGGGTCTAGGAAACTCCTTAACTGCAAAGAGGTGTTCATTATGAAAATCCTCTACGATCTCTGGATTTTCCACCTTCTCCAAATGAGGCAGATCCATGCGGGAGTGATGCTTAGAAACAACACTATCACTTCCTTTCTTCTCTCGAATCTCCAAATCATATTCTTTTAGGAGGAGTACCCACCAGATAAGTTGTGGCTTCACATCTTTCTTGTTTAGTAGATAATTTAGTGATTCATTTTCAGTATAAACAATAACATTAGATAGCACTATGTAACAATAAAACCTATCAAATGCAAACATCATTTCCTAAATCTCCTTTTATGTTGTGGTGTAGTTCATATGGGCCTCGTTGAGCATCCTAATTGCATAATAGATGGGTTGAAAAATTCGATCAAGCTGCTCACCTAGGACTGCTCCCACTGCGTAGTCACTAGTATCACACATCACTTCAAATTGTTCCTCCTAGTTGGGAACAATCATCACTGGAGCTTCCATCAGGCGCTTCTTCAGGTACTCAAAAGTTATGGTGCATGGATCATTGAACTCAAAGACGAAATCCTTGGTTAGAAGGTTGGTGAGGGCATGATCTATCTTCGATAAGTCACGAACAAACTTCCTATAAAAACATGGATTCCCCAGGAATATGTGGATGGCTCTAACAGAAGTCAGAATAGGAAGTCATGAAGTGAATTCTATCTTTGTCAGGTCCACCTCTGTCTCCTTTGATAAGATTATGTGTCCAAGGAAGATGATACTCTTCACCATGAAATGACACTTTTCACAATTCAAAACTAGGTTAGATTTCTCACATCTTTCTAGAACTAGCTCCTAGTGTCATGAGCAAGTGGTGAATGATTTTCTTTAAAAAGAAAAATCATTAATGAATACCTCTAGGATCTTTTCCTCCATGTCATGTAAGATAGCAAGAATGCAGCGTTGAAAGTTGCCGGGAGAGTTGAAAATGCCAAAGGAAATATTTCGGTAAGAAAATGTACCATAGGAAAAAGTAAATGTGCTCTTCTACTGATCATCTGGAGTAATGAAAATTTGAATGTAGCTGGAATAACTATTGAGGAAGCATTAAATGTTGTGCACTGCTAGTCTCTCTAGCATCTGATCCATGATGGGCAGGGGGAAATGATCCTTCCTCGTGGTGTCATTCAGCTTCCTATAGTCCACACAGACTCTCCAGCTCATGAAAGTGTGTGTGGGGATGAGCTCATTCTTGTCATTTGAAATTAGAGTGATACCACACTTTTTGGGTACCACTTACAGGGGACTTACCCACAAACTATCTGATATGGGGTAAATAATTCCTACATCAAGAAACTTAATTACCTCTTTGATCACAACTTCTTTCATGGGGGAGTTTAGGCGTCGTTTTGGTTGTCAAGACTGCTTCACACCTTATTCGATCAGCACCTTATAGGTGAAAATTGTAGGGATGATGCCCTTAAAATCTACAACTATCCACCCAATATCATGCTTCTACTATTTCAAAACCTGCAAAAGTGCATCCACCTGCTCTTGTGACAGTGATGCACAAAGTATGATAATAATTTTTTTATGGTGTCCCAAATACCCATACTTTAGAGAAGATTAAAGAGGCTTCGGTTCTAGATTATCCGCCTTTAGAATCTAAGGTACAAGTGGTTGCACTTTTTCCCGCTCCAGAATATCAGGTATAACTTCATATTTCCAGTAGTGGCTACCCTGGACTTGTAGGAATTTCAGGTCCTCTGGTGCTTAATCAAATAGAATTTTTTGAAAAACCAAGTCATCTGAGGTGAAAGAACATACCAGATCATCCTCTTCTTAACTCAATTGATCATCCACGGTGGTCACTTCATAACAACCCTCATGATCTGACAATGATTAATTCTTGACAGCTTTGAGGACATTGTAGGAGACTCTTCCATCTCCTACTCTGAAAATAAACTCCCCCTGGTATATGTCGATTAGTAACTTCCTAGTGGCTAGGAAAGGTCATCCCATAATTAGGGGTGCCTCTTGGTCTTCTTCCATGTCTAGGATAATGCAATATATGGGGAGGATTAGCCTACCTACCTTGACCAGCACATCCTCCTGTAGCCTCTTTGGATATTTAATTGATCGGTCATCAAGCTGAATTGGTAATCAGGTAGGATTTAGGTCGTTGATCCCTAGATTCTTAATAACTCCAGGGGTATGAGGTTGACCCTGGACCCTAAGTCACAGAGGGCCTTCTTGAACTCACATGGTAAAATAGTACATGGGATAGTTATGCTTCCGGGATCCTGGATCTTGGGAGGAATGAAAGGTTGTATGATTTTAGAGAACTCCTTGGTTATTGAAATGGTGCCTAGATCCTCCATATTTTTTTGGAGAGGATATCCTTCATGAATTTCTCATACGTGGGTATCTGCATTAGTGGCTCTGTAAAAGGAATGTTGATATGAAACTTCCTGAATATTTCCATGAATTTTCTGAAATGGTGGTCCAGTTTTCTCTACTTCATTCTCTCCTGTAAGGGTAAGGTAGGCTCGAAGGTTTTGACAACCTTCTTTTCTTTACATGGTGAAGACTCTTTCGGTGGGACCTTAGATGATGATGGGTCTGTAAATGTACCTTATTCATCAGCTAGGGTGTAGGTGAACCTAGTTGTGCAGGTTCCTTCTATTGTAGCTCCCTTCCACTCTGTAGTGTGATCGCATGAAACTCCTCTATCGGATTCCTCTCAGTGTTACCCCATAGTGTACTGGGATTCCTTCCCGAGAGTTTGTTTTTCAGCTAGAAAATTTGGTTCTCTAGGCCTTGAATGAAGTCATTTTGAGTTTGGAATCTAGTCTCAGTAGTATATATAAATTTTTTCATGAGATCCTCTATCCATGTGGTGTTCTCCTACTGTGGTGGTCGTGCAGCTGGTCGAGGTGTTGACTACCGTAGCTGTTGGGGGCGAGGATTTTCATACCCTTGCTGCTGATAAGAGCCCTACTGGGGTTGATATTTCCTCGACTACTAGTTATGATACTATGGTTGACTATAGCTGGGTGGTCTCTAGGGTGGAGTATTTTTTTGTTGTTGGCCCCATCCTATGTTCTTTTGATCATGCCATGTTGGGTTCTGGTACTGCTAGTACTGGTTTGTCCCTCGGTTTTGAGAAACATAGATCATCTCGCACACCGAAGGGCTACCTGTAGGTCTCGAGAATTCTTCCATGATGTTTTTATCACCACATTTTCTACACGTTGGATGGTTTGCCACATGTACTTAGGATGCACCCTTTAGATTTAGTGTGTCGATCTTTTTGGATACAACATACAACTAGGTAGCTAGTACCATAGTGGCAACGATATTATGCATACCTTGTTTTTGTATGACCTCCTTAGAATTTCATTGGAAGCTGTTGGTAGACATGTCTTCCAGTAGTTCGAATATCTCTTCCCGAGAATTCCTCATAACATTACCTCCAACAGTATCATCCACCACAGACTTTCTATATATCGTTAGTCCTTAAAAGAAGGTTTTGACTTGCATCCAAAGTGGGAGTCCGTGGTGTGGTCATTTGCGCAGCATCTCAATGAAGCACTCTCATTACTCGTACAATGACTCCAATTTGTGCTGATAGAAGTTGTGTATTTCACTCGGTAAATTCACTGTCTTTGAGGGTGGGGATTAGTTTGATAGGAACATCTAGGCTAACTCCTCCCAGGTGAGGATAGATCACTACATCAAACATTTTATCCAGTATTTTGCCTAATTCCTTAGAGAGAAGGGGAAAGGAGAAGACAAATGGTGTCTGTGGACACTCCGTGGTAGAGGAATGTGTTGCAAACCTCCAAAAAATTGGAGAGATAGGCATCAGGGTCCTCGTTGGGCAGGCCACCGAACTGAACAGTGTTTTGGATCAGCTACAAAATCGTATCATTGATCTCAAAGTGTTGGGCTTACACTGGTGGACAGATGATGCATGTGTCCCCTCCATGAATAGGCGGCATGCCGTACTCCATGAGAGTACAACGTGGAGGTGGCTACTGAGGGAGTGGAGGTAGCAAGTATTGTTGTTCTTTATGGGCGAAGTACGACCCCTGACCTGGCTGTAAAAAATGGCATCTTCTTCAGTTGGAACTGTTGGAGCTACTATGGGCCATACACTGGAGCAAGTTGAGCTTACTGGTTTCGGTTGTCATCCAGACCAAATAGATATCCAGCTCCTTGGACAGCAACTAAATTTATTTTTTAATTATGCACCATGGAATTGTTTTGGCTGTGCTCTTCATTACCTCAGAAGTGTCCGTTCGAGTTTTGGGTCTATTTGGAGAAAACCTAATGACTCAGTGTTCTTGGAATGAGTGAGGTAGCCTCTAATATACATATGGACCTGCAACATACTAAAAAAACATGCCTAATCGAGGAAGAAGAAGTATAAACATAAATGAGATTAGAAAAAGGATTTCTGGGAATTTATGATTTTTATTTCTACTAAACTTTGATACAAACTTAATTAAAATAAGGACAAATTTAACCTTTTCCCCCCAGAAATGGAGTCAAAATTTGGTATGCCATTTCACCGAAGGTATGTTATTGGTGTCTCAAATTTCTTTACCCGAATGAGTATAGTACCAATAAGGGGTTGATCCATAGGGAGAAAGAAGTTATTTTTTTCTTTCATATCTAGTTTATATTTTTGACTTAGTGAAGTGTACAGAATTTCGAGTTGATTTTTAATGTTTGAATAAAAAGTTAATTGTGTTTAAATTTCTTTTGAAAATTACTTTAAGGATAAAGTAAAACACATGAAATCAGTTTTTATACAAATATGGAGAGAAATGCATCAACTTTGTGGATTTTTAAGAGATTTTTTGTTAAATTAAATTGCTTATGAGGCTGTGTTGTTAATGACAACCCAACACTCTGGGTTTCAATTTGTAAGAAGCTTTCCTTGGTCTAGTAAAATTTTGTCTAGAGATGAGGAAACTGACTCCTTGGTCTGGAAGTTAATGTTTCATAGTTCTTTAGTTAGATTAGTCCATTTTTGAGTCAGTGAATAATTCCAATTATAATGAAAGTAATAATCGTTATTCTTCTTTTGAGTCCCTGAAAATGTTTCACTTGATCTAGCTTAGAATTTTTAGTGATAAAATGATGTGATTAATGAAGAATAAGAAGAGGTAAAATAGAACAAACACATTCATACCAAGTAATCTAAATTAAAACTATTTCATCACCACAACCCCAACACATTGGGTGTTTAGTTTCACATTGCAAGATTGATAAAAACATGACCCTAGATTCCTAATGTGGTCATCACAGAAACTTCGAGAAGATGTGAGTTCTGTGGTAGAATGGTGGAATGGCAGAGTAGTGGAATGACAGTTTCGCAACAGTTGGGCAGCATAAACTATTTTTTTTAGATCTTCCTCTTCTCCCTAAACTGGAGGCCAATGCCTCTATTTATAGAAAATAAAATTACATGGTTTTTGGCCATATTACACATCGTTTAGTATTTTCAATGAAATCTTTTCATCTTTTTATCCGCTGGTGGGTGGCCTAACCCGCCGTCCTTGACTTGGAATATGACGCCGCCTGGTATATGGATATACACGGCATATAGCACCACCATACATGGATTCTACTCTTTTTTATCAACCATCAACCGATTCTAGAAGGGGGGGGGGTAAAGGCATATAGATGATGTACACAACATGTAAATGTCAGCTAGCCACATGGGTGTGTGGACTTCTTCACAGCCACCAACCACTTCTAGAAGACTATACACATTGTGTGTCTTTTGTACACGGAGTGTACATGCTTCTGGTAAAATGGGCATGTACTTGTCCTAGCCAATCCATGTCTGAGTCTGAATTTACACTGTGTGTATATATGTACATGCTGGGTAGGTGGAAATTTTTCTCAGTTTTCCCCTCGTTTTTGTGTTTGGCCAGAAATAACCTGAAAATGAACAAGATCACCAAAATCAATGTATTTTCCCACTAAGTAGTAGGTATTTTATGAAAACATATTCTTATTTTCATTAAGGTATATGTAAATGTATACAAAAATTGGGCACATCAGGGAGAATGTAAATCCCCAAAATTTCATAGTACGTTATCTCTTTAAATTAATCCAATAACTTGCGCTACATGTAACATCGAGTTCGAGTGCACCAAGAATTACCAAACTAGACTTTCAAAAAGTGGTTATGAATATTATTAACTATATTTGGAATTTTATGTACTCTATATAATTTCAACATCCAAGTTATGTGTTTCTTAGATATAATATAGGAACAAATTCAAATTTTCAAATAAAGGCAGTATTTTCCAGAAAATGAAATTTTACCACCTTTTAATAGTGAAACTTTTTTAAATCTAATATTTGACACTTTTATAAATTAAATTTGAAAAAAAATTCTTCTTTATAAATGGGACATAAAAATTTAGTTTCGATAGTTTTTTTTGTGTTTTTCTGATAAATTTATTATATTGATGAGTAGTGAAAAATACTAAATTTTAATTGAAAAAAACTTTTTTTTAAAAAATAATTTATATTATTAAACTATAAATTATATTGGTTTTGAAGTATAATTATATTATATTTTTATCATTTAATCCAATGTTTTTCATTGGAAGGAATTTTACATTTAAATTGATCATAAACACATAATAATCTTTTGATAGTTTTTACTTCTGAAAACCCACTTCCAGGTTTTGAAAACGGGAATTAATTTTAAATTTATTAATGAAAATTCTATGCTTTTAATTTGGTAAAATAGAAATAATATTTTAATTCAGAATATCAAAATTATCTTAGGGTGAATTTTTGGTATTTTTTTGAAATCTTTCATTTTTTATGAATAGTGAAAAACATTGTGTTATTATTTAAAACAGAATTTTTATTTAAATAATTATTTATATTATCTAAATTTATTTTATGTAATAATACATACATAATTCTTATATAAGTTCAATGTAATTAATTATATTCATTTTATAATAAAAAAAGATGTATAAAATTTTATTAAACTTTTTACCGTCTTTTACCCACTTTCTAGAGACATTTGCAAATTTGCATAAAACGTAATATTACCACTTTTGTGAATTGAATTTCAAAAAACCAAGAGACACGGTTGAAATGAGTATATAAAATGTGTTTCAACAGGATGAAAATAATTTTGGGTGAATAGTTACCTTGGAATTTTACTTACCACACTTAAAAGTAAATATGGTAATTAAAGGTAAACCTGATATTGTGATTACCCTAAAACATTTCTTAATTCTATTGGATAAGTTTGTTTCAACCAAAATAAACCATAGTAATAAAATATGGTCATCTTATATCCACTTGGATTAGATTAGGACATTTATTATTATTTTATTTAAAAAAGAGTTAAAAGTGTTAAATTCAATCTTTAATAACTAAAACATTTTTAATATAGGGTTATACATATGATAAATTCGAGTATAAATATTCATTAGAAATATAAATAGAGTTCTTAAAAAATTTTATTTTATTTATAATTTTTAGACATTAAATAATTATATTTATTTATGACACAATGATGATGTAGTAATTACCTTATTAATGAAATATTAAAATAATTGATATTATAAATATAAAAATAAATGTAAATTGAGACTTATGATGAATTTCAAGAATTTATAGGTTAATATGACATGTTAGGATTTATTTAATGTATTTTATTCTAAGTAATAATGGTTTTTTTCACTTTTACAAAAACCAAATACTAAATAGGGTCAAATTTGACATAAATGAGTTTTTAAAACAAATACTATATTATTAAATGAAATAATATTCCTAAAAATATATGGCATGGAAATGAATACTTTCATAGTGATATATATGTCATTAATTAACCACTTGGGGTTTTCTTGGAATTTTATAGTAAGTTTATTAACCATGAAATATAAAAATACTAGAATACATTGTAAAAGTTAAACTATTTAACTAAGAGTTAAATCTAAAAGATAATGTTAATATAGTGACCTAAAATAGTATAAAACCTATTGGTTGAGAGGTATTCAACCCATCCCAACGTTATCCTCTAAATAAATCCATTTGGAACTATTAGAAAATGAAAATGATTTTATAATAAAATAATATTTCAATCTTTTCCTAAAGTGCCCCTCACCTCTCTTATAAAAGGGTACTTCCCCATATCTTAATTTCACACATAAAAAGCCATTTGGCTCAGCCAAACCCTGATCAAATATCCTCAAAAATACCCTTAATTAAATATAATGGCCTTACTTTGATCATAAGACCAACCTAGCAGCCCTTTTGAACAAATCAAAAGGAAGCACCTGAAGAAGAGGTAATCATTTCATCACCTCTTTCAAAGTGATTTTCTTCTTCCACTTCCTCTTTATTTGTTGTTTCCATACCAAAATAATAACTCCAGTACCTTATACATAATTTGATGTTATTATAAATATGGTACAACCATATTCATTATTCTATCCATCCTATGAAGGAAAAAGTCATCATACATGCGTATGCACGACTTACCGTCTTCACATCATGGTGTAGTTTGTTATTCAACACTTAATTATTTGTATGGGTATAATAATGAGTATAATTGATGTAAATATTAAATATAACCTGACAATTATTCTTTATATATGATGTACCATCCAATTACACATTATTCCCCGATCAATAGAATTGTATTATCACTCGTGCATACGTACGAATTACCGTCTCCACGAATGCGATGAGATTCATTCCCCATTGTAAACATTCAAGAATAAATTTCATTTTATGATTAAAAAATAATTTTTAAGAACTTAAAATCATTCTTTATATTAATGAAATACATCCTATACATAACATACATGTCTTACGTAACAAAACATATAAATTAAAATGAATCAGTTAACACCCGAAACACTGATACTACTAAAATATCAATAACAAAGCAATATTAGAAGATTCTATATGATATAATAATTATCTATAGGGTTCTTGTATAATTTAATAACAATTATTTCAGTATTATATGTTAGTTTAACCTACCCTCGACTAAGGAAAAGTACATGTTAAGGGTTAATTCCACAATCTTTTCATTATATGAGGTTGTTTATACATGAGTATCTACTGGGGAATCTTTATCATCAACATCTGTGTTTCTTAAAAATGTATTTCAATTTTTTTTACTATTTCCTAGACTATGGTTTAAAGTCATTTATACCCTTTTTTTACTTTTTATAAAATATTTATAAAGGAATCTTTCCATCATTTTCCAAACAAGGTCCTTTATGAACTTTTCGACAAAATTAAGGAAATAATGTTTTTTAATTTATACGGTGAGTGCGGCTATTTTCTGCCATTATAAAACCTTTGATGATTCTCTTACAATTTTATAAGAATATTTTCAAAATAAATTTTTTCTTTTAGAATTATGTGACTTTTAAATTTTTTCAAAATATAACGATATATTTCCCTCAAATAGTTTTGATTTCATATATGTCAATATCCTTTGATGATTTTTTCACTTGTTTGAAGTTAATTTATTATGATACAATATTCCATATTGTATTGAAGGTTTTGTGACACATTTGACAATGGATGTGATATTTTTATACCATTCATGGTTTATGGTTAAAGTATTAACATTTCATATGATATTTTTAATAAAAATGTTTATGTTATGTTTCACCCTTTTCATATGAGGAATGCATTGGACTTAGTAGGTGACGGGTGGAGCCCAATATAGCTCCTCGATGCATCGATAGGTCTTATGAGACAAACTAGTATCTTGTCACAGGCCCTTGACAAAATCTTATTTTTTTGTCTTGCCGTGAGTCCTTGACTATGTGGTTATGATGTTTGGCATTATGCATTCCATAATTAGGAAATTTGGTATTGATATCACATGTGATTATTCGACTTGTAGAATATCCATGTGAATAGGTAAATGGGATTTTTTTATTTATCTTTACCATATTATGCTGGAGTTTAAGTTTAAAAGATTTTTAAGATTCTCATACATTGTCTTAAATGTTTATTCATATTTATGTTAGTTTCCATTATATTGTTATCCTTACTAAGCATTTGATCTCACCCCTTTCTTATGTACTATTTTTCCTAGGATGTGTAGAAGTATATTATTATTAAGTTGCAGGGATATGCCAAGGATATGAGTGTGTTCAAAGGGGGCATAATATTTTTTATTTATTTCATGATGTAATGTAAAACTTATGTATGTATCTAGTACTTCCAAGGCTACTAAACTAATTAGTCTTTTTAGATTTGATCTCTAGTGATAATTCCTATGTTTTGTAATAAGGCACCAACTCTGGGTAACTTGGGCCTGGGTGTTACATAAAAAGACTTAATCTTTTTAAGACATGATATGTGAAAGATCCATATGTTATATATATGGGGTGGGGTATATAATGTATGAGTGAACTAGACTTTGTGTTGGAATCCTCTTGGGGTATTGTCAGTATCTTTATTTTTGGCTTTCATTTTGACACTTGACAGTTATTTCGAATTAAATATCTAAAATTCATTTTTTGAAATTGTTTTACTATTCTTGTTCATTATTTATTAATGGTCTGTTTTGGTTATGAAATTATTCTGGTTGTTGGTTATTTTATATTGTTTATTTCTTATTTATTTCCACTCTTGAGATGATTTCATGAAGAGGGTATAATCTCCCCATGTCATTATACTACAGTCTACCTACTAGTTAGTAGCCTCTAAAATATGGGGAGGTGCTCTTTAGGTTACGTTACTGACCGGTATGGGGCACCGACAAGTGGTTCCCAGGTCAGTATGTTACATTGGGGATAATATAGAGGTATTTCTGGGGTGTAATTTAATTTTGATGCCTATATAACGAATGGGATGCAATCCTGACATGCCCTCATATAATATGTCCTCATACTACCCGACAACTGTAGGTAATTGAAATCCCATAACATCCAATAATCCATGATTTTGACTACCCAACTAGTGAGTAATCTGATGTATCCTCCAATGCATGATGCCATCATTCTCTTTTCAGGTTTCATTGTCACCCACAAAGGAAACAAATATTAGTCTTTGTGGACACACTTCAACCTCTGCCTGATAAATTCAATATGGGAATGAACTGTGGATATAAATTTCAAACCAATGTTGATATTATAAGAACTCATATATGATACATTGAGATCCCATAAGATGTTTTCACCATTAAGAACCTGGTCACACTATCAGAAAAAGATTTTGATCACTATGTAAGATTCATTTTGAGTCTTTAAGTTTAAGGGTCAAGAGAATGACTCAACCAGAACCTTGAAATCTCACACCATAGAAGTCAGAAGAAAATCGCATGTCACACCTATGTCTATGAGTATAATATGTATGGTATAAAAGAAACAAATTGTACCGATAATCATCATATGAGCCTCAATAAGATAGGCCAAAACTACCTACAACTACCCCCCCCCCCCATGACAACCAATTCATTGAGACAAGACCAGAGCACCTAGGGTTGGTGGTGGAAATAATTCAAACCATCTACCTCCTCCCACTTCTATATTCATTCCTCTTCCACATTTGACACCATATAGACATACCTGATCCTACCTTTATTTCTATATAAGAGGTTCATAAACCATCTCCATGTCGTATATTTGGTGGGTTGAAGAATCTCAAGCAAGGTTTCCCTGATCATCGCAAGAGAATCACTGCCTCCCACTTGGTAACTTATGCAGTCCTGAGATCCCTAAACTATCGATCTTTTGTCATCAGATCATTTCCCTAATATTCGATCATTACCTAATCACTATGAATACTATAGGAAAACTTCTAACAAGATCTGATAAATTGTGTTCACAATAACAGTTCCCACTATCGGTGTCTACTATGTCATCCCACCTTTTATTACATAAAAACTAAAATACATAGAAAAACACGAATGAACTTTTAAACATCATTTTATTGGAAATTAGGAACATAAGACATGATAACATAAAACATACGTATAATAAATTTTAAATTCATATTCATGGGTTCACTGTAATATAGTTTTACTACATCTCATATCCTAGGGACATACATGAAAGGAAAAGGGTGATAATGAAGTACATCTAGGGAAAATAAAGAGAGACATATATAATGCGATCTTGAGAAGTATCAATAAGAACACAAGGCATAACAATAAGGCATGAACAAGAGGATTATAATAACAATAATAACTTGAAACATAACATGGAAATGTGTCTTCAATATTTAAATGATACATTCATAAGAATATCATAAAAGTTTATCACTAAGGTGTCATAAATGATAATTACAAAGGTTATTCACCAAGGTATCGTAAATCATATCAAACATAGAGGTTACATTATTTACCCAATGAATTGATGAACTATCAGGGTGAAAGAATCAAATTTATTAATTAATGTGATCTATATAGATCATAGTAAGTATTTTCATTAAAATCTAATGGATAATATATAGTTGGTTTTTATCAAAACCACAACATATAAATGTGTGTAAGGACATGATCATTGCTTAATTTTTAACATAAGAAAAGGAGATGTGGGTTTCAAATATGTTAATACATATATCAATTAGTCAAATTTACATCTATTTTAACACTAACTAAAAAGAAAAGTGGTTTGGGAATTCAAATAAAAAGGAATAAAGAATATCTCATGTAAAAGAGTTAAATTTGAGATGTAAATTCAACAACATGAAGGGTATAAAAAAGGTATTTGAAAAGGTTCAAATAAAGGAAAATGAAGGTCCCCCATTGATAAAATATTATAATTATAGTATTAGGATAATATAATATGGATTTAAATATAAATTTCTTGGTAATTAGAAGATATACCACACAAAGGACCCATGAATAGAAAAGAGAGGTAGAGGTTTCCCTTATCTTGAATAGATATTTCTATGTCTTGAGGATTGGAACCTTCAGAGATTGAGGAAACCTTGGGGGAAATATATGGGGGGAAAAATAAACATAACATAATGGAGAATATGTTGGGAGTAAAATGGAATAGTGAAATTGGTGGGTATTTATAGGAAAATTCACTACAACATTATTCACCTTTAGCGGCGGTTTATTAAAACCCACCTCTAAACTTGTTTTTTATAGGCACAACCCTTATCCCCCACAACTACACTGAATCCCCCAACACTCTCGACCCCCTGACCCCTATGACTCCTAGAAACACTAGGCACGACCCCGACGACCCCCGTGACCCCGGTGACCCCAGCGTCCCCGGCGACTCACGCGACCATGATGAACATGCGACCCCATCACAACCCCCACAAACCCCAGAAGCCCCCGGAGCCCTTGACCCCGACGACCCTGGAGACCCCAATGACTGCTGCAACCCCAGAGACCCCTGAACCCCCCCCGAATCCCCGAACATGTCTCGCCGCCTCTTATTGTGACTCGCCACCCATCGCTGCCAATTAGTACCTTGGCCACCCCTCTGGGCAGGTCTGTATACGATTATGGTGCAGTTGTGGTATGATTTTGGGTTGATTTGGTTGAATATTAGAGTAATTTAAATGCATAACATTAAATTTTAGTATTCCTTGCTCTAAAATAGCACATAAATTAGAAGGATCTCCAACAATTGCCATATTGTTCACTAAATATTGAAAATAAGACAGCGCATGAATATGGGTGCTTCATATATAGCGAGTTACTATGGTTTCACTTAAAAATAGAACAGTAAATGGTGCCTGGTTTGAGAAGAATTGCTATGCCATTGTAGCATTTTCACGCTAAAATGTCCTGGGTTAAAGATGGTATTTTTTCATTATTTTCTATATTGATGGTTGTGGTATGATATTACATTTATAGGATCCCTTTATGGTGCAGTTGTGGTTTTCCACAAGATTTTGGATGTTTCCAAGCTTGTGGTATGTGATTCCATAATTTTACATTATTAAATGAATTTATCATGTTTTATGTGACTCGTAATTGTGTTTTATGAATTGTTTGAATGGAGCGTAATATGTTTTCAAAGGGTTTCAAGGTGCGTATGGGTTGAAAGATGATTTTGAAAACGAAATTGTTTAGGTTTCTTATTGCCTTATTTTTTATGCATTCTAAATGTGTTCCCTGAATTGTGTAAATTTGAGTAATTATAGTTGGATTATTGAGTATTGAATAAATTATATTGGGTTTTATCATGATATTAGGTAATGATGTCTTCTCCACTATGTTATGATAATCAAGTGTTAATGCATACTCAACTATATTAGGGGAAACATGTAGTGATATATGATCCACTATGTTATGATTTAATATGATTATTTCTATGTATCAATTTTATGTCACACTCTTTAATACCTACATTATGATAAAAAAATTATCGTTATTATATTATGTTTCCTTAATCTTACACTATGATATATGTTTGGTCATTTGAGATTACATGTCCTTATATTATGACATGTGATCAACTCTCATGAATCCATGATATTTTTAATAAGTTATTTATTCCATGCTCATGTTTACCATATACTTATAATCTAACCATTAATTGTATATTGATAAGTTTTTGGGACATAATATTTTATTTGAATTCAATAAAACCACAGATTTAATATGTTATCCCACTTTCTATAATTGAAACAAAATTAAATTGAAATTGAAAAGGTATATTGACAATAATAATTTTTAGTGTTATTCTAAGATATCTTTTGGGAAATTTAATATACATGATTTCATTTATCTTAGGAATTTATTGTTTCATTTGAGTCTGGAAAAATAAATACCTTACACATACGCCTCAGATTTATCTACCCTATTTGTTAATCCTTTCACCTAGTGAATCTTGGCATGTTCTAAAACTTTATTCCCCTTGTATTTATAAAGTAGTGAGTCATGTTTATGGTATGAGTTTGTTTCCATTTCATATTCCTGACTGCTATTCAATTATTATATGATTTATCAATCACTTACCTTAGTGATATAAAAGTTATGGAATCATCTGTTTGTCCATCTGTTTTTCTATAACATGGCATACAAAAAACTACAGGGATGGGATCCTTGTTCTCCTCTTCTATTTTAGATCTTTTTAATTTGCATTCTTTGGTTTTCTAGTGGGTGGATTCATTATTGACTATATGTATTTATATAGGAAATCCTTCTTTAACGTAATTTTTTTTTCAACTAGTATATATGAATATGTTTCCCTATTTAGTAATTGTTATTTGTTTTCATTTTTTTAATATTGTGTAGGAATATTGTGATATACATGTATAAAAGATGGATCACATTACTGAGGAACACACCTCATTATGATAAGGGTTTGGATGAGTTTTTATATTTTTTAATTTCCAATAAATATGTTGAATGGAGAATAAGATTTCTATGTATTAATTGTAAATTTAGAAGATGGTTGAAGAGAGATGAAGTTTATTAACATTTAATATTGATTTAATTCCCTTCTCAATATTTTTGTTGCATTTGGAATGAAGAATCGAGTGTTAAAGAAAAGTTGAGCACTGATGTCAATCCACAGAAAGAGCTCCCAACTTTGTCGACCATGGAAAATGAAATACAGAACCTTATAAATGATGAATTCTTCCTTGAAAGACACTAATATCAACATCAAAATATATTAGAACTACCAGATGGGGGTGCTAAAAATAACAACGTGGAAAGTGATTTTTTTGAGACAATAGGACAACCAGATCAAAATTGTAACAAATCATTGGATAACCCTCTTGATTCTATCGGTACTAATGTAAGAGAAAACTTTACTAAGGGAAATACAATTCATGGTTTAGTTGATGATGGAAATTAAGAGTTTTATAGTAGATGTTTGAAATATTCAAAACATTATTTTATTATGAAGTTTTACCATATCAAATTCCAATGTGGAATTACAAATAAAGAAATGTCCCTGATATTGGTATTATTGTGTGATTCATTTCCTGAAGAAAACCTCCCCGAGTCTATTTATGATATGAAAAAGTTTTTAACAGGCTTGGTCTGAATTATACAAAAATACATGTGTGTCCCAATGATTGTATGCTTTATTGGAAAGAGTATTCAAGTAGACAGGATTGAAAAAAACATTCTTCTTCTAGATGGCAGTCAATGGGTGATGTTGAAATTTTGAAACAACATACTACCATGAAGATGAAAAGGAACACACTTGCAAAAGGATTTCATTACTTTATTTTAAAGCCTCAATTTCAAATATTATTCATGTCATCGAAAACTTCTGAACAATTGATGTGGAATTCTATAGATAATAAAAATTATGGGTCAATGCCACATACACGAGATTCACAATAGTGGAAGACCTTTGGTTAATTACATCCATATTTCTCAGTTGATCCTAGGAATTTACGATTGGGATTGGCTACAAATGGAATCCACCCATTTGGGACTTTGAGTACCATTTATAGAATTTGGCCAGTTTTTTTGACCCCTTACAATCTACCTCCCTGGATGTGTATGTAATAGATGTATTTTATCATTTTGTGATTATTCATGGAAAAAAATTTCTGGTAATGATTTTGATGTATACTTAAATCCATTAATTGAATAATTATAGGTGTTATGGAGCAACGATATTGAGACATAAGATTCTTATTCTAAAACAAGGTTCAAAATGCATGCTACTCTAATTTGGACCATTAGTAACTTCCCTGAACTTAGAAATTTATCTAGTTGGAAAACTTACATTGGTTTGGCTTGTCCTATTTGTAACTTTTATTTTTATCCCAAATGGATACCATATAGTATAAAATGGTGCTTCTTGTGCCATTGAATAATTCTCAATGCATCTCATAGATTTTAGGCGAAACGATCAAAATACAATAGTTTCATTGATCATAGACCACCTACAAAGTTATTAAATATTGGCACAACATGGAAATGCTTAAAAAAATTTGGGATGTTGTGTCATTTGAATCATAGTGGTAAATGAGTTCTAAGTACATCGTCAAGTGAAATAGTAACACAACAATTAAAGAAAAAAAGTATATTCTTCAAACATCCATATTGGGAATTTAATTTGTTGCGGAATATTCTTGATGTGATGCATATTAAAAAGAATATTTGTAAAAATTTGACATTCACAATTCTTAATGAGCATGTATAGTTGAAGGATCATCTCAATGTTCAGAATGACATACTAGTAATGAACATAAAACATGATCTATGGACAGAATAGAATGAAAAGTATGCTCCGACAATTTTGGCATTGAAAAATTGGGATAAAGATACATTAATTTGAATTATAAAGCATGTGAAGGTATCTGATGGGTACCCAAGTAAAATTTCAAGGTGTGTTGACTAAAATAATCATAGGTTACATTGACTAAAAAGTCATAATTCACATATTTTTTTATAATAGTTAATACCATTGGAATTGCGTACTTTATTACCTAAAAAATTTATCTCTATTATACTCCAATTATGCACATTTTTCAGACTACTATGTAAGAAATATCTACATGAATTTGAGCTTGAGAACCTTCATGAGAGGTTTATATTGACACATTTTGCAATGGATATGATCTTTCCTCTGTCTTTTTTTTACTTTCATGATGCATTTAACCGTGAATTTGGTTGAGGAATCTAAATAAGGAGGGCGAGTACACTATAAATGGGTGTGTCCAATGAAGAGGTACTATATTTATTTGTTTTTTAGTTAACTAAACAATTATTTTCACTTAATTAAATTCATAATTATGTTTTTTTATTTTATTTCCCAGATATCTTGGGCATTTGAAGTCATATGTGAGAAATAAATCTCAACCTGAAGGCTCTATTGCTGAAGTATATTTATTAGAGGATTGTATTACCTTTTTTTGTAGATATTTGGATGCTATTGATACAATATTTAATTTAGTTTGATGTGTTGACGACACATTGACTGAATTTCAAATACATGGGAAATCAAAAATATTTTCTGTTATTGGCCAATCAGTTGGGTGGACCTCAAATGTTAAACTAACAGAAATGGAATTATTAAAGGCACATACTTATGTGCTACTAAATAGTTAAATTTAAAATACATTTATTGAATATTTTAGGATACAAACAAAGATATGAATGAGAGTTCGAACATGAAATGAGAAAGATATAATGAAAGGTATTAATACAAATCGTGTAGAATGGTTTCAAAAACGTGTAAGTTCTTAATATTGAAATAAATAAAGATATTAAGTTGACACATATATTTTTTAAATATAATAATGTTTTATTTTTTTAGATCATGAATAATGATACTCAATCAGATTTTTCATAACATTTGATGTTTATTTCTCGAGGTCCTCTAAAAAAAGTTATAATGTTCGACACTTACAATGTGAATGGATTTAGATTTTATACAATCTATCGAGAAGAGGGTTTGAAAACACAGAATAGTGGTATATTTAAATTTTATAAAGAGGAATAATAAGGAAAGATTTATTATATTATTGAATTAAACTACCACAAGAATTTTTTTAGTTGTTTTATTCAAATGAAATTGGGTCGATATTATCAGAGGTGTTAAAAAAGATTCCTTGAAATTTACTTCTGTTAACTTCTATCACTTAATGGATGCTGGGGATCATGAAATTCATGATCCATATATCTTATCATAACAAGATAAAATGATATATTATGTGAATTATGTTTTCGATGAAGGGTAAAGTTTATTTTCTCACATAAAACAAAGAGATTTGTATGATATGGGTGATGAAGAGGAAGACTTAACCTCTGACATTAAATATCATCAACAGCAAGAAGCGAACTTATTTGTGCATCATGATATTGAAAATATTATTCTATCTAGGATGGATGAAGTAATGGAGTAGGAAACTGACATGATTGGAGGGGAAAATGATTTTTTGTACATTTATGCATTCATTTAGAAACCATTTATTTCAATTGTGCAGTCATTATTTCTCATTGTTATGTATATTTTGTTTGTTAGTATTGTTTATCTGTTATCATTTTTAATTTTTTCTGCATAATGTTTTTAAAATATATGTTCTGAACTTAATTTTATTTGACTAAATATCAAGAATTATAAGGAGGAAGCATTATACTATTTCACCAACCACTACGACAGATGAAGATACATTTGTCTCCTTTATTATGAAATCTAAGCCACCATATACTTGCCCCTCTAAACCATCTCCCCCTACACCATCTCTTAGACACTCTGTGAGCGTCCCTTCCATATCTCAGTCATTGAAAACCCCTTCAAGAGCCTATGCAATGAAGGAGTAGCAGGCCACTTCTCGTTCTTCCTGGGGATACGGGAGGGTGACTGTCATAGGTAAAAATTCTAACATGAATATATTTATTGCAATTTTTTTAAACTAACTGTTTCATCATAAAAGTTGGAAAAAATGAAACTATGGGGAAAAATATAAAATGTTCAAATGAATGAAATCTGATCGAAGAGAAGATTTTTTTCCCATTTGATTCATATGGGGTCCCTACGGATGATGTCACATGATTACTTGGCCATATTCTTGGCCAGCTGTCCACAGAGTTGGTTTCCCTTCTTTTTTCTTATGATGATCGGAGGAATATGCATTTAAATTGAAAAAAAATGATGTTTTAGATTCCCAAATAAAGGTAATTATAATACATTATGGTATAATTGAATGTCATTATTTTATTATATTCTAATTTTTTAAAAATGAATTTTTGTGTACAAATGTTTTTCTGCATTACGATTGCTAATGTGCTAACACGAAACTGGACATTGAAAAATTTGGACAAGAAATTGAAAGAATTTAAATGAAGATTGTGGAGTGATGTCAATGATAATTTGTTGACCTCCCAACAGATGTATGAAATGATACCTGATGGGGTACCCAAAGAGGAATGAAAAGTTTTTGTTGACAGATATCATGATGAGAAGCAGATGGTACTAATATATATATTATTATATAAATATCCTTTTACATTTATACATGTATATGAAGAAGAAATGAAATTGAATACAATAATATTAAAATTTATTTTATTTATTTCAGGGTATTTTAAGGAAGAATGCATCAAGACAGGATGAGCAAGTCATCCCTCACACTGCGAGGTCAAAGAGTTTTTCTAGAAGACGATCAGATATGGTAATATTTACATTAGTTTAATTACTTATAATAAAATATTATCTCTTTAATATATTAATTTTTAATTTATCTTTGTTTAATGTAGTCATAGATTTTAGGACACCCAACATTCCAAACGGAAGTGTGGTGGAATGTTCACCAAAAAATATGATAGATGTTTATTTAATGAGCCTTCCAAAAAAGTTCGGGTATGAACTCATTTTTCATTATAATTACTTATTATTAGTTTTAACTATGTTAATATACATTGATTATAATATGACTTATATTAGATTTATAGGTAAAAATTTAATAACTATGGGATTCCAATCTTGCGCAGTCTTATTCAGTCTCCCAAGATGACCCAGTTGATAAAGTTATTGGGAAAGAGCATCCTGGTTGAGTGTGTGGGATGGGTTTAGGACTCATACCATATGAGGTATTTGGAAGACCACCAAGGATTATAGCTGCATGTACTTCTGGTTGTATCCAAACTGAATTTACTATTGCTAGAACTAAATTTATATGGGTAATGTTCACTATAAATGGAAGATAGGCATGTAAACTTGATATATGTTTCTTTTAGATCAATTTTTGGTGTTCCCCCACTGAAATATCTAGGTTTACTCTTCCAAAGTTCATCTCGTATCACAACCCTATTTGGTTTATCATCAAGAGAGTACAAAGAGGTCATCACTTATGCCCTTAAAATTTGAAAATTGATGGATTATGATTCCTGGTGGTAGGGAAGTGGTCATCAATGGTTGGAATACCACCTTTCATGGTATCCATATACCTCCATATTAAAAACATCACGAACCTATCCCTTCACTTTTCCCAATTCCTAAACAAGTGAAAAAGGAGCCAGGAAAAAATTCTTAAAGAAGTGTTATATCATTGATGTTTAAGATATGAATATTTACCTGATAGATATTATGAGGGGTGGTCATGGCCAAAAGCACCTTCACTTGCCTAGTAAGGTGGATTTCAATTACCTATGAATTGATCAGATCCACATTTTCCATTACATACCACACCGCCTCATCATGGTGAATTTGAAATCCTAACATGTCATGGTCTAGCATGATGAGATTCATCCCATAAATATTGATTTGTTTCTATATCCCACAGAGATTAGTGAACATTCTATGGATGACCTCGTTATCCTAGGATTCGATGAAAATGACATCGATAAGGATATACACATGGTTCAACAACTTCCATGAACCATTTAATAATGTACTCATAGACTACAAAATAGGGATCTACTTCATCATACTATCACATTCTTTATAGTGTCAATCCTTTATATGCTTCTCTCCATACGGCTCCCACCTCTTCAGTGTCACGAATTTCTTATACAATCGATACATAATAACCCACCTGGATGACTCCGTATCCATGATTATCACCACCTGATGCTCTCCATTGATTGTGATGTTGTGTAGCCACTCATTCTTTAGCCATTTTAGTCTGTCACTTTAGCATCTATACTAATAAACATGCTCTTTCTACACTATGTGTACTCATGGATATACATGTAGGAAGAAGTCGGTGGTGGGAGCTCTTGTCTCTCTTTTCCTATCCATATGCATGAATATGTGTCAGATTATCCCCAGGATTGATGGTTGTAATTTGTCACACACACCACTATATTCATTTGCAGTTAGTCACAACATGAACTTGAACTAACTTTTCAAACTGATATGTATTGTATGGATCACATCTCAGCAAGAAATCATCCCTCACTACTAGTACCCCACCTCATAAGGCCATGAGGTACAACCGTTTCTTGATGGTCCCCATAACATCATCAGTCACCATCCCCATTGGGGGGATGGGTGGAACATGATTTTTTCTCTTGACCTGACCATCTTAAGCACATCCATAGGGTGCTACATGAGCATGAAGTTTCAGGCGATGATTCAAATATTTGGATGGAAATAGGTGTAGGGTGGAGAGATGTGGTCTCAATAATCATATCCCCCCATCTGTGATACTGTATAAAAATATAAGATGTGAAAGGTCCTTCATACATGGAGTAGAGTCTGCCCTTGGAGATCAAATATAGCACATTGTTTAACTCATCCAATATAGGAACATCAAAATTGATGGGATACCTCGTATCAAACATCACCACCTTAATGATGGTCCTTAACCACACCCATATGTGTGCATCCTTAATAGAAAGTATCCAGTGATAGATCGGCATGGAAATTAACCCCGTATTCCTAAAAATGGGGTAATTAAGCATTATTTTATAGCCTCACAACATACACTATCTCTTCAATAGAATATTTATGTAAATTTTATCCTTCCCCATTCAAACACAAAAGGGAATGTGTTCTACCACCTTAGTATATTTTCATCTAGATCGTTCAGGAAGTAGTTTAACTACTTCCTGAATGGTATGTCCTTTACTCATAGGTTCTTTCATTGGTCCCTTAACGTGGAAATGGAAACAAAAGAGTTGGAATTTTATCATGGTCCTCCCAAAAATTCTCTATATGGAAGAATTCATCATATATCACACCTTGAATCAGGATCCCAAAAAATTGGTAAATATCCTATAGGAAGAAATTATATGGGTTATGGCTTGATTAGTACATGTCACTTATGAATTCATAACTAAAATGGAATGGTAACTCCCTCCATATAATGAGATTCTTGTTTTAGAACTCTTATATTGCAATATTTAGACCACAATGTGGTATCCTATAATATCATATTTATTCACCCTACCATATTTTTTATCTTTATTTTGTGTTTCCAAATTGAATAAGTGTGTGGATTTAAAATTTCTTTTTCTTATGAAAACATCAGTTTTATTTTATTATTTTGGATGTAGGATGTATGTGAATGTTAAATTGGAACATTTTTTTTCAGGGCACTCGTACTAGGGTTGCAGAATCAGCAGCATTTTGTTAATAAATCTACCTTTATTGGCGGTTTAAACCGATGTAATTTACATTGATGATTTTTAGCAGAGGTTTTAACTGTATCTGTAATTTTTTATCTTACTACTGTTAGTGATGAAAACCATTGCTACAAACATTAATTTAGTGGTGACTAAAACCACCGCGAAATGCGATCTCTATAACGGTTACCAAAAAATAGCTACCAAATTTTTGAAACCTCTATGTGTTGTATGCCGACACACAATTAAGAATCAGTTTTTGAAAACCACCACATAATCATATGGTGGTTGGTTAAACTACCTCCATATAAAAAAACTACCTTTGTGTGGAAATTTTCATGTAGTGAGTGAAGGAATTGTTTTTTAATTTCTAAATATAGTTCTTGGAAATCTAGGTAAGAAAAATGAAAAACAATCATTTTCCCATGGGTTTCTCTCCATTTTTTTGAAATTTATGTAATAATTTATGATATTTTAATCTATTATAACTAAACTTTAATTTTAAATATATATTTTGGCATGAAAAATAAATTGTCCAAAAAGAAATTTTTCAAAATTTATGTTTCAATTTTTGACTTAGTAAACCCGCTTCTATATTTGTAAATTGATTAATTTCTGTTAATATACATAATATTAATAAAATAAAATATTTTTTCAGGTATTGTGTTTAATTTTATGTTATATAACTATGACATAATTATTAAGTCATAAACATACCCAAAAACCAAAATTGTATTTTTACTATTCACAGAAAAATGATGTATTTTAGAGAATATCATATATTCCACCTAACAGAATTTAGATCTGACAATTTCAAATATAAATATATTTTTTCATAATATCTCAATAAATATTAATAATATAGCTTTTAAATATTACAATCCTTAATTTATAAAAATTAGCAGTTTTTTTTTGCGGAGTAAAATTTTTAAAACTAATAAAAATATATTAGAAAATTATTGAATTATTTTTAAATTTACAAACAAATACCAGTTTTAAAAAAAGGTTATTTTATTAAAAAATTACTATTCATAAAACCATGGTTTATTATAAAAATATATATCTTTTCTAAAAAATAGAATTATCTTTTATTTGTGTTCAGAGATCATTTTACCAAATCATCTCAATTAGAAAAATATTTTATTAAGAAAAAATATTATTAAAAGGAATTGATGGAATTATAATTTTATTTATGAAATGGAAATTAAACTTTATTGAACAAAATCCTTGACACGTAACCCCTTATTACACCTGCATATGCCAAAAGGGTAAGGTGTGCGATGGTGGTAGTTTAATTGGGTGTCTTGGATAGTATTGACTATGTTGTAATATCCACTAACTAGAACCTCTCCCATAGTTGATTTCCTTCTCGATTATTTTTTTGAATTTCATCTTGGTCTTGATTATGGGAAAACCCCAGTGATGTTACTTGCCTCCTATGTTTTGACAAATGGGATTCAAATGAAATAACTCTAATGGTTGTGTCCATCGATTCTCATTTATGAGTTAATTATCCATTATCATTGATAATTATAAAAAATAATTATAATGAAACAATGATCATCAATGTTTAATGTTTCCAATCTTAATATTGACCTACAATCATATTTTACCAATGATTATATAACATCTAAATCCTAATAGTTTGATTTCCCTTTATACCCTGTAAATACCACTTCATTATTTCACTAAAAATTTACTAAATTTTTTTCAATAATGTTATATTTTAATTTAAATATATGATTTTTTATTTACTAATATTTTTCTCATTTATACAGTATTTTTAGTGGGTGATTTGATTCAAGAAGATTGGGTGGTCCTTATTTTCCAATTTCAGCTTTTGTTATTTTTTTGTCCAGTTGTAATGTTTGTAATTTTGATTGAGTTCATAGCTGAATAATGTGATGATCATTATTGATGATATAAAATTTGGTTGGGTTTTTTTTATTTTTTACATTTAAAATATTATATACTATGAAACACAAATTTATTCAGGAAACTAATATCATTAATAAACATGTTTTTTATGTTTGCTCCTCCAGTAATCTATAAACAACAAAATTCCAATAATTTATGCCAACATAGGTGGGAATTCAATGTGATATCAGTAAATACATAAAATCTAAGTGTAGGCCCTGATCAAAGGTCTATTCAATAAAAAATTAATATATCGACCTATCTAATGAAAAAAATGATAGGTTCGTAAATCTCAGAGAATAGTGATCCACAATCATACTTCCCCACTATAAATGTATATGCTCGTAGATATACACATATCACAATGGGGCCAAATAGAACTATCCCCAATGATATGCTTTAGGTTTGACTAAGAGAGAGATTTATTTCAATGTGACTGAGTCATTAGACTCCACAATCATATAGTGGATCACCGAAGAAGACTACCTATAATGACGATCGTCTTATCTGTAGTTGACCTCATTAGGTATAAAACTGGGGTGAAAACCTCTAGCCATTACTCAACTATCTAGGGGTTTAGTTCATCTTGAAACATTGGAATAATAGTCTTATAAAACTCATAAATAACACTCAACTTGCATGCCTCCTCAGTTGATACAATTGACACAATCTACTACTCAACAGGTGGTGGCATAACTAGAAAATAATATGGACATTCTATCTCATGTACATGCCCACATACCGAAGCAACACCACTCCGAAGATGATACTCATGATCATGAAATGGAATCTTAGATATATGTCCTCACAAATGAATCCTAAAATAAAATAGATGAACCATGGTCAATGATTATATCTGGGAAGTTGAATCAAGAAAAAAATAGAAACCACAACTTATTTTTAAATAATGCATGGACAATTTTTTCCCTACAACTAGTGCCAACATATATTGAGTCATGAAGAAGGTTATTTAACTCTTAATGCATGGATACGTACACCACTACACTAATTTTGGAGTCCCTATTTTGAATGTTGAACAAAAAAAACATTAAAAATGATTCTATAAATCCTAAACCAATTGGAACACATAGACAATCCTAAATTGTACCTATGTAGAAATGAATTCTATGATATAAATCTATCACGACCCAAACTATTAGCGCCCTCCTATCCAGTGATCATCCATGTGTGAATAACCCAATCCTATATATAATAGACCATAGGATGGAGATATGGTCAAGTAGTCATATCACACAAATGGGAGGATTTATTCAAATGTATCAGTACAAAAACACACACACACATCCAAGCCCATAAAACACTGAAATGTAAAATAACACAAAAATACCAATTCATGCATTATATCTATCTCATAATCAATGTATGAAAAAAGTATGGAATGTGATGAAGGGTCCCACTACCATACCAACCAAAACTGGCATGGAGTCCAACCTACTCAGAAGGAGGGGATTAAAATCTAATGAAATTATTTGTAAAAACCTCAGTATATCTAGCACTGTCATAGATCATACTACTACTTGAACTCCCAGGACACCCTCAAATGATCTATCAAATTCATAATACATGACAAGAAAGGGAAAATCCAATTGGGTATGAGTATTAAAATACCTATTAGAGCACCTTGAAGTCACTTAGTATAAAGCATCAAGAGTAGTTATCACAACATAAGATATGTCAAAACAATGAGAGACACATCAAGAATAAAATCCTATATAAATTCATAACAGAAAACTAGTCTCAAGGGGAATCAACCAATACAAAAAACCACATGATGGTTCTTGTGACATCAATCTGACACTTTTTTGGAGAGTACTCACTTCATGAGATATGTTATCATTGATAGTGCTCATCCATGTGGTCATGATCATTGTCCCCCACCCAAGAAGTACTCAATAGATCTCAAAAGTTATCATTATTTATATAGGGAATCACACTGTGGGCCACTATAGGGCACAAAAAACTTTAGTGGATCATCCTATATAAGAAGGAATAAAAACCATGAGGATGGAAGTCACATTAATACCATAAACCCCATCATGGAATGATATATGAAGCCACATTATTCCCACACAAGAATACAAAAAAATCTCTCTGAATCTGATCTGATATAGGTGACCAAGATCCTGTACCGAGAATGTAATTGCACATTGTACTGTAATGGTAAAGGGAAAAAGTATCACAGTCAACTAAACCTAATCTATAATGAGGATACAATGGTCTTCAAACACCCTCAAAAGGATTATACAACATGTAAAAGGGGTGAAAAAATGTGTCTTTCCAACTTGTACTCCTCACATGTCTTTTTATCTTACATGGAATGTAAATAACCACATTTTTTTTTGTTTGGGGGTACAATTTATGTAGAGTTCGGTCATTTTCATGCCAGTTCCACATTCCCATGCTAGTGTAAACCTATCTATTCCCATATACACTAGGCTATGCTCATGTACTAGGGCCATGTCTGAGTACCAGGCCATGAACATGTCCCATACCTTTACCTTTTGGTATTACTATGTATGTTCCCATGTACTCTAAAACTACATGATGAACATACAACTACATGAAACAAAACATGTGATTGGTGTGACTTTACTTGTGATATTTAATTTTGATAGAAACCCTGGATCTGCAACCAAGCATCCCACAAATAGTGTATCTTCATATTTTATTTCATTTATTTAATGATTTTAAATATTTCATAGTTATATAATGGGTAAAATCATGTTGCCATCGCCTCTATATCTTTAATCGATCTCACCTAGTATTCTAGGATCTCATCTAATTGAGCATTACTGATACTATAGATCTAATTTCGGCCATCTAAATTGATCGTGAGATTTTTTATTTCCCCACAATATCACCAAATTTAAATCAAAAAATAATGGGAACCAATGGTATATTTCAATACCCCAATGTTCATTCTATATTTCCATCACAAATTGATCACATCTTTAGTGATGAACCAGACCCAAAATATTTGTTAATTTCACCGAAGAATAATTGTGCAATGATCTAATATAAGGTATTCATTGAACCAAATTCCAAATATATTTCCCATGATTAAAATATAATGAAATAATAGAAAATCCATGAAACAAAAAAGGGGAATGAACCTCATTAATATTTATATTGGAATCAATATATCTTCTTTATAATGAAAAATTAATTATCCATCAAATAATCAATCAATAGTAAACTAAATCAGCCATCAATGTGCGATTCAATTATTGATAGTGGATTTGATCCATGTTTGACATGGAATAAATACTTAGTTTTAATATAAATAAACTTGCAACCTGATGTTTCAATCAATCACTTATAAATAATGGTCATTTGTTTTAGTCATTGGTGAGATCCATGGAATTCCTTGGTGTAGAGTATCTATATAATGTCAGTATGATCCTCCAATATATTTTCAGTTCTCTCTATCAAGAATAAGGGTTATGCTACTAATACTAAGAATTATCCATAATAACATAATTATAGAGGACTGTAAGGTTTTTTGTTAATTAAAAAACAAACAAACAAACAATTTATTTAATTATTTATCCACCCATGATAGTGCTCGAGACCGACACCTAATGCACATAAGGTGTATGTCATGAATATGTTAAAACCAATGTTATGAACTCAATATTGGCCTCATATTTAATATCCAATAATTTTTTTAATATTCCATTTTTTTAGTAAATCATTTTTCATGTGATACCAATACATTTAATATTTTTAAAATATTAAATATAGGGTCACCGGGCCTCGGAATCGAACATCTTCTCAGCTCCTAGATCCAAAAATATTTCTACATATATATCATAAATTTTCATGGATAAAATATATATTTTATAATTTACTTGAGCCTTATTTGAAAAATTATTTGTTTATGCCCTCCAATTACGAGGGATCATCCAAGGAAAACACAATGATTTCAATGGGAGAAATCATTTTTTCAAAAAAAAAATCTTAATTTTAAGGATTTAATATCTAAATTCTGATATAATGAATTAAGTATTATTATTATAAATAATTTTATTAATAAAAGGTCATTGATAATAACCATCTTTCCCCTTTTCTATTATGAATAGCATAATTATCATCTGTATGTTGTGTGGACTAATGCCTTTAAAAAGCGACATAATCTGTTTGTCACCTCCACCTCTATTAGCTAGTAATATGGGAGAATAAAAATAATTAATGTGAAATATATATCATTGTTATTTTTATTAAAGAATAATTATAATTCATTTTATTTCCCTCTTATTCTTATTTAAATGAAAATTCTAGTTATGTTTTTTGTGGATGACCACCTCAATGATGTAATGTATCTCATTTTTAATCTAGTTTCATTCCTATTTCTTTATCTCTCTTAAAATATGATTT
Source organism: Viscum album (assembly GCA_963277665.1). Classification (NCBI taxonomy): domain Eukaryota; kingdom Viridiplantae; phylum Streptophyta; class Magnoliopsida; order Santalales; family Viscaceae; genus Viscum; species Viscum album. Next base: position 1,841,226,712 of record OY728125.1, read on the forward strand.
AAAAAAATTAACGTACCTACATAATATAATTATTTTTCATTAATAATTATATTATTCTCATAAAATATAATCCCATAATCCCAATCATCTATTAATTACTATATGTTAATATTTTAGTTGGCCTTACCACCTATATGAATTATGCAATGAATTAATTTCATGGAAGATTGTGAGAACATAATTTCAACTAATATATAATATAAATAGGAAAATAAATAATTTAATTCTATTAATGAATAATTAAATTAAGTTTAACCTTAGTACTTTAGATTGTAATGTCCATTCGTTCAAAATCATTGAAACATGCCCATCATTGATTTCATATTTAAGAATCATAACCAAAACTAACATAAAATAAAAATATAAGAGTAAAAATAATAATATAACATAAATGAATTTTTTGAATGATTTGGTAATGATAATATTTTTGACATGAATGATGAACAGAACCTCTATAATGAAACTATTTCAAAACAATCAAGTTTACACCCACCCAATATTGAAAATATATTATAACTAATATAAATATAAGGAATAATTATAAATAATGTTTTTTAAATTATATCAATAGAATATGGTTCTAAATTTATATATATATATATATATATATATTTATAATGTAGATTCAAGTGCATTAGTGGATATTGGAAATTAAGGGAAGGGTTTATGGTAAATCAATTTTCATTAAAAAGAATTTAAAAAAAATTTGTCGACCTATATTATACTGTGAATTATATATTATACATAATGAATACTTTTGATGGTATATAGTCCTTCCTTTATGGGGTTATAAACATCTTACTTATAACCAAATATTCATATTATCATTATATCAATTATTAAATTACTTGAAAGGCTATCTTTTGTCAATTTTGACCCCTTGAGACATATTTTTCATTATGAACCATTTTTTCTTTAGTATCGTGTATCTAAATTTTTTTTATAATTTTTTTATTATTATACCCTTGTTATTAATTGTATATAATTTTCTATTTAAATTTATATCATTAAATTCTCTTTCACTCGATTATTTTTAAAGGCATGAGTGTTAGTTTTATCAATTTTCAATTCCATGAGACATGTTTGAGATTGTGCAACATTTTTTCTTTTTATATGGATTTTTGAATAACCTATTTCAATAATTTATAATGAATTTATTTCATTTAGTTATATTTTAAATATTATGTTAGTCCTTTTTTATTTTGATTCTTATGGTATTATTACCATAAGGGGTTTTCCTTATGGGTTTTTCTTCATTGAGATATGAATTTTGTCCAATTCTTATTTCACTTTTGTGGTGTATATATTGTTCTTGGGTTAAATTCTTTATAATCATATATTATTTTTATTTCGGGGATTAAACTCATCAAATTCCATCACAAACTTTTTCATTCCAAATAGACCTCTATGATAAGAATAATTTTTTCTCTAATGACTTTTCTATTTGAAAACCTAATATTTACTTCTTATGACTGAATGATGTCTACCTAGTTTCTATTATATGAATTACTGGGGAAATTATTAACATAAACATATGCTAATAATAAATAATAATATAGTTTTGGGGATGATTTAACTTTTTTTTAAAATTCACTGATTTTGTATGTATTGAAAATTTGAATACATGTTATCTCAAAATGGATTTTTATTAATGAAAAATGAATATTGGTTATTTATTATATATATTATTCATTAATTCATATGATTAATTCATTAGAAATAATTAGTGATGTTTTGGGCCTTTAATATCCCCTCAATGAAAAATTAGGTATCATGAGAAAAATAAAATTTTTTATTTTGTTGTATCCATACTGAGAAAAAAATATTTACAAGGCACAAGGCCTTGATAGTATGATTATGGAATCTAAGATCATAATCTATTATCATATTAAATGGAAATAACTATTATACATTAGTAATTTTATCACTAAATAACCATTTATTTTTATCCTCATGATTTTTAATTTGGTTATTTTATTCATGGATTTATTTCAAACTCAGGTGGTCATTGATATGGAATTGTGAAACCCTTATTTATTCCTATAAAATTAGTCATTTCATTGTAGATTCTGAAATTTGTTTTTATAACTGGTTGTTTTATCTCATTCTTCTTATTTTTTCATTTCCATAGGTTTTGACGAAAATTATTACACATGATAATTCTCGATGAAAATATAAAATGTTGATATTTTTTGGGGGCTATTTTGGGATGAATTAGTTTCTTATGTAGTGGAAAAAATATCCATTTTTTAGAATAACATGGCCATTGTTAGTTAAATGGTTTTACTAACTCTACAAAACTATAAACATAAAAGATCATTTGAATTTATGTTACTCTATATTTTTATTATATGGTTATTATTGGAATTTAAAATTTTGTCACTTTAGTTCATTTCAATGATAATATATTAAGAAGGTATTTATGAGTAGTTGTTATAGGAGTTCAGGACTAAGGTATCACACATGAACTATTAATGCTATATTTTTATGTGGTTCCATAGACGCAATTACATATGGGTAATTTTCGCCACTGAATGATTGTATATTGATCTATTCGTGGAAACACTTAATTGTAAAATTACATCATCTCAGGTATATAACTCCACTCTAATAAATGTTTGTGGGAATCTTATTCCTAAAATAATTATTATTCTCCATATATTTAGGTTTCACATGATTTATGGAATGTGTTGTAATTATGCACATATACCAAATATAAATTTCCATGGTAGGGAATTCAAAATTTATTTCACAAATCATACTATGATAATTGATCCTATGAGGATTAATGTGAACATTAAGTATAAATTATATCACTTTTATTGGTCCAAATACTTGCACATGGGGGGTATCTTGCACAAATTACTGAGGGAAAATAAATTTTAATGATACAACTATTGTTCTAAAATATGTACATATATTTCATGGGTAGTTTCATCGTATTACCTTGAATCATGATGTTGGGTTTTCTATATGGGTCATACCAAGGTCTATAACAACTTCAATGTATCCCCATAAAAGGTAGATATTTAGTTATTTGAATTAAATAATCAACTCTAAAAGAATCTAAAAAATGTATTAATATTCAATAGTGTGTCGTAATGGTGGTGCACAATTCCTTTTTAATAAAAATAGTAAGGATTTTATGAATCTATGCATTGATTATCATGAACATAAAAATGTAACTTTAATGAAAAAGTATCATGTCCCCTCTATTGATGGATTTTTTATGAATTTTATAGATTTAAATAAATTTAAATATTTTATTATTGAGATAGATATCTTTAGATATTGGTAAAAATGTAGGATATACCAACATCCACTTTTAATACATGTTACATACATAATAAGTCAATAGTAATTCCATTTAGATTTACAAATCTCAAACTATCATAATAGATATATTGAATTCAGTCTTTCGAGGTTACCATGGTAAATTTTTCTTTCTATTTATAGATGAAATTATTTGTAAAATTTACGACTAAAGATGAATATAATGATCATTTGTGGAGTTTTTTTGAAGGCTTTGAGGAATGAGAAGCTGCATTCCAAATTTAAAAAATATTAAATTTTTTCTATAAAAGATCCACTTCTAGTTCCTGAAACCTATAGTGGGGGTATATCTATAGATCCTTCAATGATGGAGATTATCATATAATGGATTATAAAATACAATGTTACTCAAATATATAGTTGTCTTATATTTTATTTATGTTATCAAAACTTTGTGATAAATTTCCCATGAAAATGAAATCCACTAACCATCTTAATAGTGCAGGGAGTCAAGATAATTGGGTTAAATGAATGAGAAGATACTTTCATGGGTATTAAGTGAAGGTTTGTTAGTTCACCTAGGTGAACACTACCCTAAATTGAAGTTCGGGTTTTGTTATACATTGATTCAACAAGAATTTATTGGAATAGATGTCATTAAAAATTATATTATGGTATTTTATCCCTCACACCATTTGAAAATTATATGAAAAATTACCAATCCCATGGTTTTTAGATATTACTGGTAAATATTTAATTTAAAATATGGAACTATTGTCATTATGGTGATTGGTGTGATATAAATATTGGTCATAAAATATTGAATTACAAATTCACATAGAAATAATTGAATACGTGCCCAAGGATTTGGGTGTAGTAGATTAAATACTATGAATACCCAAATAATTACTGTAAGGGGATGGTGAGTGATGTGGTAGATTATCTATGTCACACAGATCATGCTATATTTGTTCCACCCCCACTTTCTAGAAATCATCCCTTTCATTATGATTTTAATGTACATAAAGTACAAGGGTGAGGTTTGGGAGAGTTCTGATAATTTTTTGAGAGTTTTTTGGGCTTTTCTACACCTGGACAGGTGGTGTAAGTTTTGTGAAAACTATGAAACACCTGCAGGAAACTATGAAAAGAGAGAAAGAGTAAAAAGAGATGGTTCACAGGTGGCACACAATATCCCAAAACCGTGTTACTTCCTATTATAAACTATGCACTTTGAGAAGTGGTTTTTCTCTTTTTGAGGTAGTGGGTTCAACACGGTTGGCGCACGGTTTGAGGATCGCGCGAAACAACCATGCGAGGTATCCCTTAAGGTAGAGGGGAGAGTATGGTTATAATATGGGTTGTCTAACCATGTCACTAAGCTATGTACGAGTCAAACGTTACATCCTTTAATTGTGAATCTAACTAATTTTTACATTTAAGTGTCTCTTTCCCCCCAAAACATCCAAAACATGTATTTTATTCTCTCAAGGGTTGGATAACCTCTCCCCATTGAATTATAAGGGATCTATAGCCATCCATTGTGTATTAGAAGACTATTACTCATGGTATGTGATTATTATTTTTTGATTCATGATGTTTTTCATATTTCTACTTCTCCTTATTTCTCAGTTTCATAAATCTACAACCGTTGTGGGTAGATATAAGATATTAGATGCCAAATATCTTTATTTTTGGTCTTGTTGATATTCGGGGAAGAGATCTATGAGGGTTTGTAGAAATTCTAGCTTAGGTTTGTGAAGTTTTCAGGACATTATTGTTATTTTAAAAACTCTCAAGGTAGGTGGCTTCACTCTTGACTCCTCTTTCTAGAACTAATTGGATAATTATCCAATGGATTTAATTGATTGAAATTAATTATTAAATTGTGGTGGAAATGATTATGTATATTCTATTTTTTGATGATTTATGTTTTTTGATTAAATTATGGAATTATGGAATTTAGTTGTAAAAAGTTCCTTGGTTTCATTATTTTGTGATATTGATTTTAAAATATGGATTTTCTGGATTTTGGATAAGGATTTTAATAAAATGGTTTTCAATAAAAATAGTTGTTTTATTGAAATATTTTTGGAATGTTTGGATGGGCATGGTTTTTGGGCATACTTGGTGTGTGTGTTCGTATTACATTTACGAGTATTGGTTGAATTATGACCTTGTGCTCAGTGCCAAAGGTGCAATGGTACATGTGATATAATTAACATGTGATGAATTGGTATATTGATGAGAGATATCTCATGAGTATGGAACTCTCATAATGATTCAATAATGGTTTGTTTCGATGATATGAGAAATGAAATGGTTATGCCAAAGGGAACTTGTGAAATTTTTTAAAATAATTTTTTGGTTTCCTTCTTTGAAAATGGTTTTTTTGGAAAAACTAGTTAATCTGAAAATTGTTTTTATTTAGTTATAAACTATTTTAGAAATTGTTTGTATAGATGGTTTTATATTAATGTTGTTAAATTTTCTATCCTATTGGGGTTAGTAGATAAGTCATTAGGGAAGATCTACTCAGTTTTAGTGCTCACCCTTACTTTGGTACTTTGATTCTTTTGAAGACATAATCTACTGGGACATAAGAAATGGTAGATTATTAAAAATATTTCACACTAACTCATGATACATGTTATATTGGTGAATTTGTAGCATAAAGATTTTGGAGACTATAGTCAGGCGGTTGTCTTAGAGTTATATTAGTTTTTCTTTCACCATTTACTTTAATATTATAGTCATTCACTATGGTACTTAAATTTATTATGAATCTGATAGATTAAAAGTGGTGTTGTATTTCATTTATATCATGAATAATACATTGGTTTTTGGGATATGTATAGTTTGGTTAGTTTTTTTACTCTTAAAGGTAAAATAATTCCCCATTTGTATTGAATTTCTTAGGAACTAATTGCTAGCCCTTGGTGTATTATGGTTGTTGCTTAATCCCTAATAACATCTCAGTACCCTTTCACCCTAATGAGAAGGAGAAGGATGTTAGTAATGGTATCAGAGTTGTTGGTCCCAAATCCTGGTTAAGAAAAATGGTACCAACTTGTTCCTTTAATTATGGAACAAGAAGTCATTAGTTCTGTCAATATTGGAGTTGAATTTCATTATTTTTTATTCCTTTGGTTGAGATCATATAAAGTAGTAGGATTTCCAGGACTTTAAATATAGAGAATATAAATATTTTATGAAACTTTTTATGACGAACCTCAAGTCACTAGGGAGTTAGGTAGATAAGTGTTTTTGAGACACTTATAGGATTTGGAATCTCATTATCATGGGTTTATCCAATGAGATGAGAAAGTGATGAATTAATGGAGTGAATTACCACTAGTATTTCATATTTCATCTTGAGTACTGATTTATTATTTTGTGAGAAGAATGATATATTTTTGAAAACTATGATATTTTTTAAAATCAATGATTTTGAAAAAAGAGCATGATTATGGTATTTTAAAAATAGTTTTGTTTTAAAAATAATGTAGAGACTTTTCAAAAAATTATTGAACATGGAAATGGTTTATTTTATAAACAATATGTGTGATAGTTGATGTGATAAAATTTGAAATGATAAACTTTTAGTTGTTATAGAGTGAAACTTATGGCATTTTTTGTTGTTTAGAAAATAACTCCCAATAGGAATCGTAGAAACCAACTAGAAGACACCAAGGGAAATATAGTTCCACATGAACAATAGGTGAACCAAGACTTGGTTTATAGTATAATCCAATAGTTTCAGGTTGTGGAAATAGTGAAATAGAGGGACGATCTGAGGAAAGTGGATCATTTCATATAGTTCCAGAAGTAGAATCCACCCATCTTCTGGGGTGACTCAGAACTAGAATGGGAATAGGTCTTCTTAAACAGGTTGAATTATATATTTGATTTCATAAACACACCATCATATCTAGAAGTAGATATAGAAACATACATTCTCAAGGATCTTTCATGCCAGTGGTGGGATGTAGATGTTCAGGATAATGTGGATCGAGGCCTGGGTTAGAATGATTTTGGGGAATTGTTCAATAAATATTTAGATCCCCACATGGTCAAGATTGAAATAATGATATAATTTTTCAGCCTAAAATAAGAAGATCTCTCTATTACCAAGTATGTGGAAAAATTCATGAATTTATTTTTCTTTTCACCCAAGGTTGCGGTGAGTGCATCCTTGAAGGAACACATCTTTTAATCGGTTCTAAGGCTTAAGATTTTCTTGAAGATACATGCGTTATGCATTACATATTATACAGAGACAGTTAATATAGTGAAAATGTTTGAACATGACATCTCAAAAGCTATGTGAGGAGGAAGTATGTTTATATATATATGAAATGGTGGGAACTCTAATTATAGGGGAAATAAGAAGAGAGAAACCTACATCCAAGGTTGGAGAATGAATAAGAATCAAACAGATTGATCAGTGAATCTTCCTTCGAGACCCTAGAAAAAATTAGGATGATTCCAATGTGGTTCCTATTTCTACATAAAGCGAGAGTGTATGAAGCCACCAAGAGCATGTCATAATTAAAACAAGATGTGAAATATTTAGTGATATTGTCACAGTGCTCTGAGGTCAAGTTCTCGAGACACTTCTCTATTACAACAAGCATCTTATGCTTCAATGGGGAGAGAGAATCAAAATCAATATCATCAATAGAAAAGATCTATCCATGGTCATTCTACGAGTACCATGACTCCTCACAAGATAAATTTTAATAAGACAATAAGGAGAACATTTTTAATGCAATCAATTATATGGAGTTCAGAAGGTGATTATGTCTAATCTAGATAAGTCATATACTATGAGAGGTTTAAATATTTTTAATTTTACCCTTATGAAACTATTTTTTGATATTGGTGTATCAAATTCCTTTATTTCTTCTCATACTATTGATTTACTATGTTTATAACTTGAGATTACTGCCTCTATGATAAAACATAAAATTTATTCTTGGGGAAAGAGAATTTCTATCATTTCAGTGTAGATCAAGTTCTATTACTATTGTTAAATTTGAAATAAAATGTGATTTCTCTCTAATGGAGATGAATGTCTATGATGTAATCCTTGGTATGGATTTACTAACAATGTTTAGGGCTCATATCTACTGTTATACCAGAATAGTTAGTTTCAAGACTGAAGATGGCATCGAGAATCTCTTTCAAGGAGATCGGGGATTAAAGGTCGGTGAAATGATATTTTTTCATATTTAGTGGGAACAATATCTTAATAGATAGAAGTGTTGAACATGAAATTAATGGAAGAGATAGAGAGTAATAGTTTTCTAGTGGTGGTGGATCACTTTCCAGATGTATTTCTAAAAAATTACTTTAGGTTATGACTAGTAAAGGAAGTTGATTTTACGACGGATCTCATATTATAGAAGTATCCTACATCACATCTATATAATAAAATGGAACCATAATAATTAAGGGATAAAAAATTTCAGTTGGAAGAGCTATAAATCAAAGGTTTCATTCAGCCTAACTTGTCTCTTTGGGAAACAAAAGTCTTTTTTTTGTTACGAAAGATGATATTACTCTAATGTTGTGTGTGGATTATCATATCATAAATAAATTTAGGATAAAGAATTAGTATCCAATTCTATGATTCGATGATCTATTCAATCAATTGAGGGGACATCAGTGGTTCTATATGATTGTCTTGCAATCAAGATATCACCAATTTTGAGTTCGGAAGGAGGATATTCCAAATAAAACTTTCATGATCAAATATGGACAGTATGAATATATTGTAATTACTTTCGGTCTTATGAATTCACTAGAGGTATTTATGAAATTGATGAATTAGATATTTTAGTGATATCTGTATTATTTTGTTGTGGGTTTTTTGGATGACATATTGTTGTATTCATGGATAAGGGATGGAGATGAGAAAAACGTGGATACAATGTTAGAAATATTGAGAGACCATCATTTGTTTGTGAAATCATCCAAGTGTTATTTTTGGATACATGAGGTATGCTTTATTGGACTTTTAATTTCTGAAAGAGTGATTTTAGTGGATATGGAGAAGATATAATTTTTTATCTCTTGGGAACTTCTGAAGAATGTTTTTGTGATAGGGAGTTTCCTTGGTCTAGATGGTTTTTACATATGCTTTTTATATTATTTATTAGGACTATATTCTACCATTATATATTTGACAAAGAAGAATGTTCCTTTCCAATGGGATGATGAATGTCTGAAGTATTTTCAAGCGTTAAATTTCTTCCTTACATATGCATAATAATGGATATTTCAAGAATTAGGAAAAGGGTATATAATGTATTGTGATTCTTTGGTATCATGTTTTGGATGCGTTCTCGTGTGAGGAGCACATGTTTTTTTTATGTCTTAAGTTAGTTGAGGGTGCATGAGAAGAACTACCCAACACTCTATTTGGAGTTAGATGTAGTAATCCATGCTTTGAAAACATGGAATCATTATCTCTTTGGTGAGAAATTTACTATGTTCAGAGACCATAAGTTCTTGAAACATATTTTCTCACAACATGATTTGAATATGAGGAAAAGAAGATAGATGGAGTATCTCCAAATGTTCAACTTTGACTTGATGTATACACCAAGAAAAGGCAATATGGTGGAAGATGTGTTAAAATAATTCATATGCATATTTGGAAAAAGAAACTTCAGATGATTAGCTGCTGATATTGGTATTAGTCGACATTCATGTAGAATGTGAAAACATAGGTGATATTGTGAATTTCTTTCCAGTTTCTCTTGTTCTTGATTTGGTAAATATGGTTAAAGAAGCACAAAATTCTGATTCAAAATTTCTTACAATGTGGTCAATACTTAATGGTGGTGAGACCATTGAGGGATGGAATCTGGACGGGAGTTTAATATAGTGGATCAGAAATCAGATGGTTGTACCTATGGATTTTTAGGAAAAACATTCTTCATGCTTACTAGTATTCAAGATGGTATGTTCATCCAGAAATACTTAAGATTTATAAGGTGTTGAAAGTGAAAATCTGGTGGGGATTTATAAAAAGAAAGGTAGCTGAGTTTGTTTAGAGATTCTTAAATTATCAGTAAGTTATGTAAGAACATCAGCTACCAATAGGTTTGTTGTAGTATTTACCTATTCTAGTGAGGAAATGGACACATATTATTATGAATTCTGTTACAGGTCTCCCTTAAATGGTTTAAAAACCTGATACCATATAGGCGATAGTGGATCGGCTTATGAAGTTGGCTCATTTTATCCCTATTCATGAAACTTGTATAGAGAAGGATACGACCAAGATCTAAATATGAGAATTGGTAAAGAGGCATGGAATACCACTTTATATTATATCATACAAGGATATGATATTTACATCTCGTTTCTAGAAATACTTTTAGAAAGCCCTTGGGAATGAGTCAACAATGAGTATGGTGTATCATCCTCAGATGGATAGGAAATACAAAGGGATGATTAAAACATTGGAAGATATGTTGAGGACTTGTGTAATGGATTTTAGTGATTCACGGGAAGATCACATACCCTTTGTTTAGTTCTTGTATAAAAACAACTATCAATCCTCAATACATATGGCTCAGTTTGAAGCAATTTATTGGAATCCTTGTCATTCTACACTTTTTTTGGTATAAACAAGAGAGACTTCACTAGTTGGTATGATTCTTATCTAAGAAACAATGGAGATGGTTTAGTTTATCATAAAGATGATGAAGATGGATATGAACCGTCATAAATCTTATGCGGATAATCATTGATGGTCATTGTTGTTCGTAGCGAGTGATCACATGTTCTTGAGGTTTTATCCAAGGATTAGAGATGGATGTTTTGGGAAGAATGGAAAGATATATCCTAGATAAATCGGTACTTTTGAGATACCGTAATGGGTTGGATAGGTGGCATATTGGTTGTAATTTCAACCATAGATCAGTATGGTACATGAGGTGTTTCATGCATCTCAGTTGAAAACGTATCAGCCTAAGCCTCACCATGTTATCATATTAGATCAGATTGATCTAGAGCCAAATGCTTTATTGGTACATTTCCCGATGCATATTTTGGATAGGGAAGATAATGTATTGTTTGAAAAAAACATCAGTATAGTTTTGTTTTGTGGAAACATTGTCAGATTTAGGAAGAGACCTTGGAATGCGAGAGGGAAATAAGTGAATAATGGAATGACATATTTCAAATAAACATTGGGTTTCTACTTTCAAGGGACAAAAATAATAATTGTGGGGAGAATGTAGCACCTATGTTTTTTGGTTTGTAACCCTTTATTTACGATTTTTATTTATATAAAATATAAGGGTGAGGTTTACGAGAGTTTATACAACTTTTTGTGAGTTTTTGGGGATTTTATATTGGTGCATGGGTGGTAAACAGTTTGAGAAAACCATAAACCACATGTAGAAAACTGTGTATAGTGAGACTAGAGAAAAAATAGAAGGCACAAGGGTGGCACACAGTTTTTCCAAACCATGTGGCCACCTAGTAGAAACTGTGCACCTGAAAAACTAGTTTTGGTCTTTTTGAAGAGGCCAGTTCAGCACATTTGGCACATGGTTTGGAGATAGTGCGAAATAACCATGTGAGATCTCCCTTATGGTAGAGGAAATATCACAATTAGCACATGGTTTATCTAAATGTGTTACTAAACCATGCATGGGTCAAAAGATAGATCCTTGAATTGTGGATATCACTCATTTTTACCTCTATGTGTCTCTTTTTCCACTAAAACAGCCATAACTTGGGATTTTAGTGTCTCAATGGTTGGAAAACCTCTCCTCAAAAAATCTAATGATATATGAAGCTATCCCTTGGGGATTAGAAGCTGATTCCTTATGGTATGTGATCTTTCTTCATCATTATTGAGGTTTTTCATAGATCTACTTCACCCTCTCTCTTGGTTTCATAGATCTAATCCTTTTGCATATAGATCTAATATAATGGACCCCAAATTTGTTTTTTGGTGTCTTTGATAATAAGGGAAGATATCTAAGGTGGGTTCATGGATATTCCACCCCGTTTTTGTGATGTTATCCATGTTGTTATCATTTTTTTTCCAAAACTCTCATGGTAGGTGGCTTTAATATTAACTCCTCTTTCTATAACTAATTGGATTGGATTCCAATTTATTTAATTTATTGAAATTAATTATGAAATTATAGTGAAATTCATGATATAAATCATCTTTAGTTATGGTTTATGGTTTTTGTTTAAATTGGGGAATTGTGGTAATTTGTTGTGCAATGTGCTTTGGTTTATTGATTTTAAGATGTTGATTTCAAAACATGGATTTTCTAGATTTTTCAAATATCTTTTTTGGAAAAATGTTTTACATAAAAATGTTTTTCTATTTAAATGGTTTTTTCATGTTTGGATTTTAATGGTTTTGGGCATACATAGTGTGTGTGTTCATCTTGAAATTACAAAGCCTGTTTCAAATATGATCTTCTGCTCATTGTAAAAGGTGTAATGGAATATGGGATATAATTAACTTTTGAATTCTTAGTAGATCAAAGAGAGACCACTCTTGAGTATGGAATCTTTATAACAAATAATGCATGGTTGGTTGTGTTGATATGATAAATTGATTGGTTATGCCAAACAAAACTTGTGAAATGGGTGTAAAGCATTGTTTGGTTTATTTCTTTGAAAAATATGTTTTCTTTGAAAAACTGGCTGATATATAACTTGTTTATATTTATTTATATAGTATTTTAAATTTTTTTATATAAATGGTTTTATTTAAATTTTTCTAAATTTTCTATCCTAGTGGGGTGAGTACGAAATTCATCGAGGGAAAACCTACTATGTTTTAGTACTAACACCTACTTTAGAACTTTGGTGTTTTTTCTCATGTCATCAACCAAGAAATAGTAAAAGGTAAAGCATGCAATGTATTTATACCTAAATAATGATACTTGGGATGTGGGGAAGTTGGGTCAAGGAGAAGGTGGAGCTTGGATTCATGTGGTAGTCTTGGTGTTCTATTATCTTGTCTTGCACAGTTTACTTTGATATTATAGTCCTCCACTGCGGTACTTGAATTTAGTTTGACACTGATAAATGAAATTTTGTTTTTTATATCATATTTACCATGCATATAGTGGTTTTTTGTTATGGTTATTTTGGTAAGCTGTTTTACTCTTAAAGGGAAAATCATCCCCCACATGCATTGAATCTGTTCTTCATTTATTGTCAGCCACTGGCATCTTGGGGATGTCTCTTAAGGCCTAGTAACATCTCACCACTCTCTTAATCCAATGAGAAGGGGAGGGGCGTTACAATATTGATTATGATGAGGATTTAAGAAGATCTAATACATATGTATTTTTAGAATATGGACCATGAAATCATAATGAAAGTGTAGAAATAATATATTTCTCAAATAATTGTTCAACCACCTTTCACTATGATTATTAAAGAGTTCAGAAATTGAGAAATGGTGCTAAAAAAGAAGTTAAAGAATGTTCTAGAGTTTAATATTTACCCTGATTTAATGATAAGATTCCATAATTGAATATGTGTCCCTTCAATTCCATAATAAAAACAAGGCATTATATAAGAAAGAACAAACCTATTTATTCACTATCCATCATAGAAACACATTTATTTATTCAGATATAAATAAAAAATTTCAATAGGGAATGATGAAATCTGATATTAGGGAGTATATATCATGAATCTTGGTACACTAACAAGATATGATAGAATGTAAAATTTATAATGGAATGATGAAACCATTACTCATATCTATATGTAAATGTGAAAACTTCACCAAATATTTCATCTTAGAACTCCAAAATATATCTAATGAATGTAATAACATTTGGGATGTAGTAATTGTCCTTACATTTTAAATGCATTTCATTTCTATTATATATGATTTTCCAGTTGAATAGATTTCTAGGATACACATTATGAAAGTGGTAAGGCTTCATAGACTAGCACTATGAACTGTAAATTAATGATATTTTTGGATTAACTCAATATTATAGAGAAGTGTACAACAATAATTGAACACTAAGTTGACCTTTTCATTATATATCTTCTTCTGATAGACGATCATTCCTAGAGGTCCATTCATCCCCTAGAATATATGTAGATATGTTTCAATTTTTTTCAAATATATTTGCGATCAAAACATTAATGTAGTTGAATTTTCATATAACAATAGATTTTAATCGAGTATTAAAATAAATTATTATAAGTCCATCTATCAAAAAAAGTGTAAATAAAAAAGATATTATAATGAAGTAAAATAACACAAGATATTATGACATGAACATGATAAGTAACTAATAGATAAGGTCATATCCATTTTACATCAAATTTATCTAGATCAGTGTTGATGGAAAAGTTATGATAAAGATATTTGGTGATGTCTAGAGTTCAATGTTGGTTATAAGGTATTCTTTAAAATATTCCATGCATGTGTTATGATATTTGGAAATAATAGAATGGTGAACCCATGATATATTATTTCCTATGTTAATATCTATAATATTGGGATGGTAACATATCACTTTGAACATCAATAAAAACTATCCTAAGATAATGAAGTGGTCCATGTATCTCTTTTGATATAGTATATACCTCTTCCTTCATATTTAATAAACTAAAATTGTCTATAGAAGGAATAATTTTTATCCGAAGATGAACAAATGGTCGAAATTCTGGATCAAAGAGATATGGTTTTGTGAAAAATTACCTCCCACAAATTCTCTGTTTTATGGTGGAATAATGAGTTTCATAAAAAATTATGGGAACCTAATTATGAAATGAGGCAGAAATATCCTCATTGTTTTTTAATAATAGTAATGAAATTTCAAGCAAGAAATTTTTGAATGGATGTTAGAATGTAACAACCCATTATTCATTAATTTATTTTCCTCTTAATAAATTTTATGTGTTCATTATATTATTTTGAAAAAAACATCAAACATCATTTAAAAATTAAAAACATCACTAAAATGCTAAAATAAATGATTTTTTTCAGATAAAAAGTAGTATACATATCCTAAAAAATACCATTGATTATATATAATATGTTTTAACTATTTTGATGAATTTTTATTTTTATTATATTTGAAAATTTTAATGAATGAAATCAAAAAAAAATATTAATATATTTTCAAGTAATAATTTGTAAAATTAGTTAAGAACATACATTAAATATTTGAGGAAATACATGGAATACTAATAAATATTTTCTAAAAAAAATTCAATAAATAATATTTTTTATTTTCGTATATAAGACAAATTTTACTATTTTAGAGTATATAATTTATTTAAAAAATATTATTTTTTCATGTAAAAAGGAATAAAAAATGTATATTGATTTTAAATTTGATTGAAATGATGATAAAATCATTTGAAAAAAATGATATATTATTTATAAAACTTTTTTAATTTTGTATATTGTAATTTTATCATAGTAAATTTAAATGATAACTGCTTAATTAATGATTTTAATTAAATTTCTATATCAAATATTAAATTAAATAAATTAGAATTAATTGAATGGTTTTAACTATGAATTTATTTAGAATAAAATCATTTTTATTCATATATATAATTATATTATAAAAACATATTTTACATGTTTCATGTGTTGATGTCTAATTTAATTTCGTCCAATTATAAAAATTGATCCAAACAAATTTTTTTCCATAATAAGAATGAAAATTTTCAAATTTTTGAATGGGTTCACTTTAAATTTTTATCATTAAAAATTTTTACCATCATAAAAAATATTCATTGTGGTTAAGGTTAAATGTGTTAAATGGTTATTCTAAGAGATAAGGAAACTAATATCTATAAAATATATTTAAATTTCATTGGATTTGAGGATTTATTCCCCCTTATCTTATTTTTTAAAATTTATTCTTTTTTTATGTACTTCCCATTGAGAATGAAAATTATGATATTTAATAGTTTCTAATATTTACTAGGGTTCCACTCCTGACATGTATATAGGTAACCTCAAATATTCAATTATTCACATAGTTTGAGCACATTATCTCAACCAATATCTACCCAAATAACTTCATAACTATCTTCCCTATGTTTTAATGGTTTTCGTCTCACCAAAGGCAATCCCAAGAGTCTTAAAGGCTTGACAAAAATAAGTATTCCCATGTATGAGGTAATATAATAAACCATGTACTATTAAGTTTATTTCTTCCTCCACCTCCTAAAAATATTATGTATCCACATAAAAATAATGCAATAATTATTGTTAGTATAATGAAATTTTATTCTGTAATCAAATTATTTTATATCAAATTATTTCCATCAAATGGAAAATAAAAACATTTCCCATGTGTATGTGCGGACTACCACCTCCATAAAGTGATATATTGCATTTTTTACCATTACCTCCCATGGGTGGTTATAAATTTTTATTTGACCAATATAAACATGATATTTATGAAATAATTATGATTATTTCAATAGAAATTATTATTTAATTTCCTTCTCTCATATTTGTTGGAAATTGGAAACGTTGCTCATGGGTATGTGGGGACTACCGCCTCCATGAATGAAACTTTTTATTTTTCATCAATGAATTGCAAGTTTTTTTATAAAATTATTTATAATCAATAAATATGATCTTAATTTAATGATATTTACTATGTAACTAAGACCAATGTGTAAGGACACGAATAATTAAACCAAAACATGGATTGAAAATGAAATAGTTAACACAAAAATATTGACATTAACATTAAATTATTAATAAAAATGAAATAGGGGATTAGAAGTGGAATTTATATTTCAAGATAATCAATAAAATGGTTGTAATACAGTCTTTTAATTAACTTAAATCTATTATATGTTTGATCAGTTTGTGTTCAAGTAGATGATTGGGGTAAGGATATTTCATCTTAGATTCCATTATTTGAGATATTGTTTAATATTATGCACATATAATCTTTTATATTGTGTATAAAAAACTCATTTGACATTTTATAATATTAATAAATTTATATTTATATTATTTAGATTTATATTTCATGTATTTTATTTCAAATGGTTTTGATACAACATTAAAATAGGTGTAAGGGTATATGTTTCATCCCCACATTTAATTAAGAATGAACATGTTTAAATGTTTTGGATTTTTATCTCTGAAATGCAATCAATTTTCTTATCCCCTAGTTAATATTTGGTATTTTAGGTCATCTTATAATTTTTTTCTATTTGTGTTGAAATATTATAAAAAGACATATTATCAAATAATTCATCCATATTTATTTTATTTAGATCATGAATCATGCTCTTCCAAATCTGTATAATAAATATGTTTTTAATAATGTTTTTCTCTTGGTTTTGATGATTAATTAAGTTGATTTTGAACTATCTGTGACTTCATTTGTATGTTTTTTAAAGAGAATATTTTCCTCATTTTCAATATGGGTCATTTTTTATTACTTTTTTAATGTTGTTTAGAGATGGTATTTTTTAACATTTACCACTTGAATTCCTTTTCCCATTGTTATGAATGTTATTATTTATGGATAATTCCATAAAAGTTTTCAAGATTTTCTAAATAAAATCCTAATCTCACAATTCGGGGAGTTCTTAAATTTTTTTTAAAAAAAGTTCCAAAATAGAAAGAATATTTCTTCAGTATTTCAATCCATGTTTATAATGATATTGTAGAAGTGTTTTTCATCTATGTAAATATATTTAAATGAATATATTGTTAACTAGTGAAATAATCAATCGATACCATCTGATTTCATTATCTTGATGTATTAAAAATGTTTTTTTGTTAAATCATCTTGAATTAAATTTTTTCACAAGTTAATTATGTTTTGATGGAATGATAAATGATTTAATGGTCTTATAGAATAAATATTAATAGTTTATCTTTTTCTGAGGGGTGGTTTTTTTATATCCATCTAATGAATTGTGTAATATTTTAGATATCATTATCTCAATAGGGTATAAGGTAGTTATCGCAAGCCCATGTGGGTATATGAGTGGTTATGCCAAGCCCAAGAAGGCACATGGGTGGTTATCCCAACCCTATTGTTCAATGAATTTATTAGTGGGTAGCCATGACATAGTATTTCTAGGATAACATTGATTCCAATGTCATATTATATATTATTATAACTATTATACACTCAAAAAATGGGGTTTTTAGATTTTCCATAATCTTATGACAATTGCCTTATGTTATGATGGTATTATATACAATGAATCATGATTTGATATTTATATTTTTGGGTATGATAATAATTTCCTAGTACTCTTATGCATATGTTATGCTCACTTATGGTATTTGAATGATATCTCTTATGTTTTCCCTTACTGAGCATTTGAGATCACCACTTCATAATCTTAAATTTACCCTAGTTATGAAGATGTATATTAAGTATAAAATATTTTGAAGGGTAATATATGGTAAGAATATATATTTTGAATATCAATGATTTTTCATAAATAGGTTGGATATATATCTATCCTCCAATGAACCTAATCCTTCATGGTTCTCAGGTATTTATTATTGTGATATGTATTTAATATTAATCAAAAATGATATAACATTAATGTATATAATGATTGGGATGACTTATTAATTGTATGCATCACATAATGATGTTTACTTCAAATAAATGGTTGAATGATAAGGTTTGACATTCAAATGATCCTCTAATATATGAGTTTAACATGATATGTAATATGAATGTGTTGAATTCATGCATGTGATCTGTTTACTATCCAAATCATTAAATCATGTATTATAATAATTTTTTAAATGTTTACATCATTGACCAGTGTCCTATTGTATGTATAAATTCTACTTCCATGAAATGAAATGGATGGGATGCTCACCTAAGATATGGATATTCCTTATTATCTATTCATGATCCATTTTTTATATTGAGTATCATTCATGCTATAAATGGATGCAGAATCACATCTAAGATATGGACGATTTATCCTATCTCAACATCACCTAATGAGGTGGGAGGATTTTATCTACCACTTAGGTAATTAATATCATACCCAATTAGTGATTATATAAAGATGATGTAGTGGTTATATTAGTGAAAGGTATAAATACTAGATACACTATATAAAATTTCACTCATTATGATTTTAGTTAATTAATATCATAGATATTTTAGTATTGGGGTTTAATATATCATATAATAGAAATATTAATTTTTAATCAACTACTAATAATCCCATCAAGTTCAAAAAAACTAAAAAATATATATGTTGAGCCCAATTATGTTGAGCAAATTTTTCTATTAAATAGGTACAAAACCATTTTTATTAGAGAATGATTAATATATTTTTTAGCTACTTCACATTAAGTGGATCCAGTTATAATTATTGTTATACTGATCATAACTCTCATATACAACTATCTATTGTGTTTAACAACTTACACATTTTATTCAACAAGGATAATGAAGGGAAGACCAATAAAATATTTATTTTCATTCATTAGTAATTTTTAATAATTGGAAATTTAAAAGGTTATAAATAATTAAAATACTTTTTTATAATAAATTATTTTATAAAAATTATTTTATGGTGATTTCATACTTAGTTTTCACTATATCTTTTTAGCGGGATTGTATTAAAATATTTTTATCCCTTGAATAGCCAAAGACCCACCAAAACCAATGATGTGTGACCTAGGGTCAACATTGTGGCTGGTAGGTCTCCTAGGCTAGCAAGTCTAGAATGGGTGAGTGTATGCATAAAAGGAATACATAGTTCATATACGGAGAGAATTGAGGGGCTATAAAAAACCATGTGTTATAGAAAAGAATTAGAGAAGTGAAGCAAAAAGGCTCTATTACAGAAGAGGTTGAGATAAAAAATACATACTAACTTATAACCGATTGAAGGAGTTTTTTCTTATTAAGTGGTACTAGATCAAATGTGGGATCTTGAGGATGTGGTACTATTCACATACATTAATATTATACAGATATACCAATGTTCATCAGATAAATATTATATGTGTCATCAAATATCAATCATCATAATTATCAAACTCAAGCATCTCGACTATGATATTCTAATGATCGAACAACTTTAATGATAGATCCACATGCCGTCATCCTCAATGTGTGATCTAGGTAAGATATATTGATACTTTGAACCATTATTCATTCAATCTAATTATATTATTAAAAAAGTGTTTTTATAAACATGTTTTTTCAAGTCTTTGATGGATTTATAGCATTACCTTCTTACATTTAAGATATGGATATTTAAAGGGTCATGTGTTTGTCACCTAATTCATATGAGACTTCATGTAAAATAAAAAATTCGATCATGGGACCCCAATATACTAACTTCTTTAAAATCCCATGATTCCCATGTAATATAAGGAACCCTATTTTAAAATATGTAAATGTTAAATGCTTCGGTGTTCAAAATTCACAGATTCTCTAAGATAATTAGTTCTATGATGATACTCATTGTCTTGGAAAGAAATTATTAATAGAGAAGGTGGGCCCTCAAATTGAAATACCACCAAAGATTCATGAAATATTGAATTTTTTACTCTAGTGATTAAGTATATATCTTAGTTCCCATAATATAAGGCATTTATGATCCCCATAAAATTTATTATACACATTCAAATAGATTCATGAAAAAATGATCCATGATCATCCCAGGAAAAAATGGAAATCATTGATATCATTTAGAAAACTTTTATTTTTAAAGAGAAGAACCATTGTGAAATATCACATTAAGAAGAATAATCTTTGAACTCACTCGTATATAGAGGATATTGAGATCTCAAGGGACCTAATTCACATGAAGTGAACCAGATTCCAAGTTCTAGTGGTGAATAATCATATATATATATATATACATTTAATTAAAAAAACATTCATGATCTCATTCACATGAAGACATTTGAAACAATTTAAAGAATACATATGAGGTAAGGTATTCACATACATACCTGTGGTTTAGTTATATTGATATATTCAACTAATTTTAGATAAATAATAAATGGATATAAATAAAAAGTGAAACAAAATTATATAAAGAAATGTTTATATATATATATGTCTGTGTATGTTAATTTTTTTTGGAAAATTTATGATCTTACATAATGAAAAAAATTTGTTGAATAATATAAGTTGAGGTTTCAAGGAGGAAACATGAGATTTATAAAAATATACCTTTTATAAGATTATATTGATGTGTGTGTATATCCTATAAAAATTTGTGTGATGTGAGGACTTCATTAGACTAAAAGAATATTATCATCCTGAATATTGATGAATTTAGGATACCAATCATAAATAGGTAATTAGATATATTTGAGCAGGGACAACAAGCTTTAAAGGTTTATGAATAATTGTATATGAGAAATCTAGATCTCAAAATCAAGAGTTAGAGAATCAATATCAACTAGAGTATAAGGTACCAGGTGGTGTAAGTGTTCATCCAATATTGGATGAGGATGTAAAATGATGTGTGATGAGATATAAATATACTTTTCTGTGGATGAAGAATGTGAAGGATATTGTGGACTCTAGAGACACTATTAAAATCAGTCTAATGATCCTACTATGTGGACACCGAGATTAGTATGCAGTGTGACTTTATATTGATTATTACATTTTGTTGATATAGTTGAGAATCTATAATGGGATTACTAACTAGTAGAGTTAGGAGTGGGATCAAATTGATAACAATCCTTGTAAATATTAGTATTCATATCATTCATTTACTGCATCATTCAAGGTGAAGATAACAGAAACTAAAAGAGTATATTGAGGATTTAAATACCACAATGTATGAATTGGAAATAAAAAATGTATAATAGGAAAAATAATCACTGATTCATACCCAAATTAGTGATCTTATAATGATATGGGATCTAAAATTGGTATTACAAGAAAGGTTCCCTCTGAAGGATCCAATAGTCTACTGAGAATAGAGATCATATATTTTTTAAACTATAGTGGAATTCAATATTTGATAGAAATAATTATCATGACTTGATTAACATAATGTTACCATACCATCAATCATTTTGAGTATAAGCAAGGGATGAAGAGATTATGGGATTTCAACTCAATGATGAAAAATCCCATATGTCTCTCATAGATAATAAAAATTTGGAAAAGTATGGAAAAGAATATAATGATTTTTATGTCAATTTCTAAGAATGGATAATATAAATTCATGGGACTTCAAACTACTAAGGATGTTTAAGATAAACTGTAGATAATTTATTAGAGAAATATAATAGTTAAGGAGGTGAAAATATATGTGTAGAGAAATGTTTTTTTGATAACAATATAGATTATGATGGGATTATTTGTTCCTAAATTACTTGAGAAAATGATATTTTTAGCATTATTAGTAGTTTTGGAAAGAATTTAGATGACTCAACCATTGTGGGAAAGGTTATAAATATCATTATAGTTAGATTTTAATCAAATGTTTCTTCACTATTGTTCCAATAAAATAAATCAAAACCCATGAAGAATTTTGAAGTCATGATATTGGTTAAAGTTAATGAAATAGATAAAATAAGGTTCATTGATTCTAAATATGAAGAATCTAAAATGTATTTTAGTTAGATAATGAAAATGTTTAAAAAGTTGTATAATAATGGAACAAGAGTAAAATGAATGGAGCCACTAAAGTTATTCTACTATAGTATAGATGGGTATGTTACATATGACTTCTAAAAGAATAAAGATAATGCCATTGATACTTGTGACGAAGAAGACTATTTACATATAAAATATTTGAAAAAAAGTGACTATGAGAATAAAAATAATAATTTTTCAGGTAAGAATAAAAGAAAGATGATGATCTAGGAAGTTTATGAAATTTCATTATCATGAAGGGGGATGAAAGATGAATGATCTTCCAGAAATCAAGTGTGTTTAATGGGAAAATATAACAAAGCTAAAGATACATTTGAATTTGTACATGGTGAATATATTACTGAACTAGAATGTTTGATAAAGGATAATCTAGAATCTAATCATGCGAGAACATGAAACTCGTGAAGGAGAAAACAACTATTAAATGATAACAAATAAAATTTCAAGAAATAATATACAAATCTTATTGTGATAAGGGTATATAAAAATAAATTATTTGAGATAAACATGAAACCAAAAATTATAATAAAATATAACATGGTGGAAAATAGCATAGAAAGAATGAAATTTTATTCACTGAAGAAAAAAATAAGTTGAATATAATTGAACATAAAAAGGAGATGAATGACCATGAATGAATTTTTAAGAAAGAAGAAGAATTAAATTAGACATAATCCATTTGCCTTTCCTCTTAATGTGAGATTAAGAAGATTAAATAATACATAACCAAAGAATCTTAGGTTAATTATAAATCATCTCAAGCTTATGGGTAGAAGAGTCCATATAAAAAGAATGATTATATAACTAATGAATCACAAAATGAATCCAGTATTTTGAATTCTTTAGTGATTAAAGACAAGGCTAAATATGGTTGGGATAAAATATTTAAAGATAAATACTATTTCAATTAATAGTGTGATAATAATTACTCACTGAAAAAATTTTCCCTCGATAATAAACATCCATATTTAATAAAGATACAATGTCAATAATATTAATAGAAAAACAAATTTTAGTTAGGATGAAAAAAAATTATAGGTTACTACTAGTGTTGTGGAGTGTTTTTTAATAAAATTTATTCATTTTGGTATAATATGACACGACTCAAGAAGAGGCATTAACCAAGGGGAAACGAGAAGAAAATTAAATTAATGATCAGAAAAGGATATCTATGACTAATTAATAATAAAATATACTAAGAAATAAATATTAATTATATGATGAAATAAGATTGAATTGTTTTCAAGAAGGTCACAAAATTGAAAATTACATGATTTAATTACCAATTTATTTTCCAGATATGGAAAATGAAAAGAAAAAATCAGTATTTCATGCATGGTTGTAACATCCCTGACCTAGAGGCCACTAAACTGGTGCCCTGTAAAGAGTCGTCACATGACCTCAAGCACATCTCCTCTTATTCCAGAGTTTTCTGACTAGTGGAAATGGTCTACTAAGTCATGTGGCGAGACTATACCCTCTTTACAAGAGTAATACACAGTAGAACACTATATAAATAGTGAAAACAATATGAACATCCAATTAACATGAATAATAAAACGTTTCCAAAACTAGGTACAACCCAAAAATCAAATACAACCATGTCAGCCATACTAGTAGTGAAATGTGAATAAAACCCAAAATAAAGAAAAAGTACAAATTCCCAAACAGTTTCTGACTCCATGCCTAGTTCTTTCTCCATGCACATCTTGAGACCGACTAAACATACTATCATAGGGCCTCTACCCTTATCTTGAACTGCAACCAAGAGATCATATCAGCTACCCAATGAGGGAATGAATAGTGTGTGGGTACAGGACTCAGTAGGGAACCACCAACTGTGTCACGAAAATATCTAGTCTAATAGATAGAGCATGAAAGTAAAAAATAAATGTTATGTAGATAAGGAATAGTTCATGTACGATTTGTTAGCAATTTTAATTTAATTCACCACTAGAATTTATCCCAATTCCATTTCTTATTCCATTTTTATTACATAATCTATTTTTAACACATATTCTTTGGGTTAGTTATAAACATCATATATACATGTGTATAAGGCAAGAAATCACTATGCATAGGAGAAAATAAACCAATTCCCTATGTCACTAGGGATCCACATATCACATCAACACATTATCATCACCTCTAAGCCTTAGTCTAGATAAAATGCAACAGTTATGGGAATAGAGCCTCCATCCCCTTCCCTAACCTGCACATTTTAAGGTGGAGTTTAGAGGCTCAGTCTAACTCAACCCATGGGTGTAGAACCTCAAGTCAATACCTCACTCTCCCAAGAGATGTGCACATGCTTATTTATCGAATCACCACACCATACCATAACACAACACAACATAACCCATGCCATTGGAAATCATCAATCACAATGCATAATAAATAACATGGGAATCAATAATATTCCATAACCCATTAACACATTTACCAATTACAATTCATAGTCAATTATCCAAATTCCCATTTTTATGCCTTAACCCCTTAAGTTTATCCAAAAACCACAATTCCTTATCCAAATTCATCAGTGACCATACATTTACCCATTTAGCCCCATTTATCATTTCACAAGCATTCACCCACATATGCATTTTAAGTACATTTCTCATATCTCATAACCCAACAACTTACTAAATTTAACCATTTGGTGTTCCAAAATCCCCATATATTAACCCATTCAACATATTCACACATTTCCTTATTAAACCCATTAAAATACCCCCTTTCCTATTCCATAATCCAATTATATGTTCACCATTTGTAACCAAATTTCGTCAAATAGTTGACATAATCTCATTCAACGAAATTTAACCATTTTCATGTTGTGGGAAAAAACTCCTTATGCCTTTATCACCATAGGCATATTTATCATCATTTCATTTCATACTTAATCAACCATTAAGACATAGTCTACATGGGTTATACATTCTTATTTAACAACCCATCACTTAACCATACCACACTATAGGTTCAGGTTTACAGGCACACCCCATGGGTGGCCCTAAAATGGTCATGCCCTCCTCTATGAATCCCACGAGAACGCGAGGGTTCAAGAAATCATTTAGGAATCCAATTTAACAAATCATACTTGAGGTAACCAATACACTACAAGGGAAAGTCAAAATCCTAACACACATGCAAAATTTTATAACAAAACTATGGAATATAACTTGTAGACCACCTACCTCGCATCTGTTGATGAACGCACTCTTAATTGTAGTCCTGGATCTGGATTCAAACATCCCTTGAAGCCTAAACCAAAATCTCACCCGAAAAAGAGGGGTTTAGATTTTTATAAGGATATGAGAGAAAGATGAAAACCTTAATCGAAAATAGAATGTAGGGAGGATATTAGATGTAATCGGGGCTTCGATTTGCAACCAACAGCGCTCCGAACAGACAATAATCAAAGGAGAACCACCCTTGGGGAGTTCTTTTCATCCAAGATCATCACTATGGTTGAAGGGGGTGGAATGGAGTAAAATATCTAGTTGGGATTTAAAATCACATGATGAAATTTTATAATTTTTTTAATGTTTCCAGGTCACACGGTTTACTTGCACGGTTTTCCAAACCATGTGAAAACCATGAAAAGGATACTTACCACACAACCCTCTCTCACACTATTTTCCGTACCTTTTGAAAACTGTGTTGATTTCCTAGAAAGACCCTTTTAACCTTTTTTCGTGTTCCTAACCCCCAGAAAACCCCCAAACCATCTCAAGGACTTGAAAAAACACTTATCTATCCATAAAAAAAGTCTCAAGAAAAAACATAAAAAACAAACATTAAGATAATTCAGGACCTTACAACCTTTCCACCTTATAGAGGCTCATCCTTGATCGTCTCTTTTAAGCAACACTGAGCTTCCGGAACTAGAGGTCATTCCACTAGGCCAGCCTATCTAGTCCCATTGTCCATGTTTCTGATTACACACTACAAGGCCACCGAGCATGGATCAAGGGCATGAACTTTCCCCACAATCCTTTCCCACTATGAACACAACATGAGCTGAAAATTCCTCAAGGATGCATCAACTTCAACCATTATCACCACGAGAACATCATGAGGGAAACTTAGGTGACAACAACTGACTCAAAACATAGGGAAACTTAACACAGAGTATCACATCCTCATGGAGGAACCAATTGACACATCATCGATCTGATCCTCTATACAACTCATGACCCAAATCATTTGGCGTAACTTTTCACTATCTTCCAAACTCTAATGGTGACCCAAACCCGATATCACCTGATGAAAAACACTTGATCCTTCCAACTGCATTTCCTGAAGATTTCATTCCACAACTATACATACAAAATAAAATAAAAACACATGGCTACTCGACCAGTTAAACCGTGCCAAAGCTCTATACCAGGGCCAACTCACCCAAACAGTGACCACTCAAGTACTTCCAACCCAAAACTCTAATCATATCATCAACCAACCATTTATCCGGTATGGTCCTCTACACCATTCTAGATACATGGAACCTCCTCCATCGACAAAGGACAACCATAACTCAATCCAACATTCTCATCACCTGACATGTTCCAACTCACCACACCCAAGAATCCATTGGTCATTACCCTACATTGGCATCTAGCCGCACCGTCGAAACCATTCAGGATGACATTCCAACACAATACACCTTGGGAATAAGATAAACATGGACTCACTTAGGTACAACTTCATTTCAAAAATCACTTTCTAATACAACATGAACCTGGCGGTGGGTGACTCTCACCACACCCATTCCTATTTACCATCTTAGGATGGACCACCTTCGACTAGATTTTCCCAGAACACCCACCTTCCACTGATGGCACACTACACCTTTCTCACCTTTCCAAGGTGATTACTAACTTGAAGACTATCAATATCATCCCACGCACCCACTGAGGTAATTCCCTGAATTCTGGTAGAATTCCATCATCACGACATTACCACCCTCTTGACCGTCATCCGTATTCACCATTGGCATGAAACCAAATCACATGGATTCGGTTCACTAAACTTCATGACGTTCCAAAACTACACAAGGGAAAATTATAAGATTCTAACCCCAATCTTCATTGGAGTTATTGGACCCCAACATATCTTGAAAAAACATGTTTTCATATCCAACTACAACATCCTATGACTTAGCATAGACCTCACAAGCTTCATATGGAACCACCCTGAGGTCAAGACAATATTTGGAACATCAATCACTATGTTCAAGGCCTAAATTCCTCTCCGAGGAACCTGGCATTTACCCCCGGTGCCACTTCGTCGACTTGATGTTCTCTTCTCTACATCCAAGACTGACTTATCACACCCCACCTTAGGAGTATTGTTACCACAGCTCTGAAGATGGTTTCCACCAACCATTTCTTACACTCAATCACAAGACAATCCCAAAAAAATAGACATGGATATATAGATTTTTCCCAAAACAAGAAAACAAATGTCAACCAATTCCTATTCTCAGCTTTCATGAACATCACCCCTGATGTTTTTCGTCATTCGGTCCATCCTAAGGACCTCACCCCAGGACATCGAGGGTCTATGTATCACCATCAATCTCCAAATATACCATTTCCTTGAGCATAAACTTCCTAATGTCCTTCATCTAACCAAACACCTTCATGTATTTTGGCATGAGCCAGAGCTTCTCAATGTACCCGGGACGATGTCAAGATGTTGGGCATGATCATCCCTAGCTGAGGCATGTTAAGAAGTCTTCAAAGAACACCACCACAAAATTATCCATTTTTAATGTCAAACTGTGGAACATCATGATTTTCTAAGGATTTTAGGACTCCCTATCAAATCCATTTCCTCAACACTTAACCATAACCACTCAGAAGAGATTTCCAACCTTGTTTAACCATCTCTCCATGAACAAATCACCAAGAAACTGTAAACCAACGTTTCATGTGGCACTAATTCCACCACACCACTTGAATTATTCTGGTGTGTCCCTAATAGCCAACAACCATAACACATGGTCAACCAAACAATCCAAATCATCAGTCTCTCACAAACCAACCTTAACTTGCGTATATCCCATCACTTGCTTACTTTAATAACCATGTATCATGGTTAGTCGGTCTTGTCAGTCTGGAGGTGGCCTTGACATCTCACCAAACAACCAAACCATTCATCCAAAAAGTTCAGCCATGTGACCATCCTCACCACAGGTGTCACCATCAAGCGAATGTATATATCCACAATTCTTCCACCCTTGTGATTTATACTCGAAAACAAATTCCAAACCTCCTTTAATACGCATCCAAACAGGTGAGTTAGGTATTCGTATGATAAAAACCTTCAAAACAATCCTTACCTCCCATCCCAAACACTAGGGTGCCCTTATTAAAGATCCAGGAAAAAACTACACCATTTACTAAACTCAATGGTACTCAGCATGCATTGACACCACCTCTGTAGCATCTCTCTTGTTTATATTCCGAGGTACCAAAATCGTTGGGATATCCTCCCATCAGGACACCCTTGATTTAATGAGATTATCAGCATGTAACCAAAAATCATGTGTCACAACCATCCATAAACCTTCACAATCATCCCTCAGGGCCCGACCTGTACCGAGGGACACTCTGAGTCCCACTATCATGGTCTAAAATATCCACATGTGTCACACATACCCCAAAGCACTAGAAACCATTTCTGACCTCTCTCATATGTCACCTTGTTGGTAGAATGATACCAAATTCCTAAGATGGAATCACAACTAGGAGAACCCATTGGTCCTCTCTCCAAACCATACATATCATGGCACAAACAAAGGAGTTGCTCGTACATAGCACTCTCACCCTAGTTCCGATGCACAGTATTCCTAGCGCACCAAACAACCAT
This sequence comes from Viscum album, assembly GCA_963277665.1. Lineage (NCBI taxonomy): Eukaryota > Viridiplantae > Streptophyta > Magnoliopsida > Santalales > Viscaceae > Viscum > Viscum album. Next base: position 1,841,256,498 of record OY728125.1, read on the forward strand.
TTACTCTTGGTTATGTATGAAGGGTGTACACATTTATTGTAATTAGGATAAAAACATCCTCTCTGGGATTAAAAACCCAACTCACATGGACTCCACTCACAACGTCACCAAGACACACACACCATCTTTAGGGTCTAGCAAGCACTCTGTATGGTCACGAACCATGAGTGTTTCCTCATTCACATTACCGAACAATTCCTCGCAACCCAAATGCCACCATGCTACCATGGGTTCCCTAAAAACACCACCTAGGACATCTCAAAATTGGAAAGGCCTCACAATCCCTATCTAAAGTCTGAAAATAGGGCACTCTCACTTCCCCAACCTACACATAAAAGGGTCAACCAACAATACATGGGATACCTTACTTTGAACTCAATCTTTCCCATGTTTAAACTTATCATTCACTCTAAACTTTGAATAACTACCAACAAGATTTAACCAAAGATGGAAAAGGTCTCATGCTATCAAACTTAAACAAACCACTCTTCATTCTCTATCCCAATGGTCATCATTACACTTGGAACACTACCTTCTACTATACCTACCATGGTTCTTGGTCAATATAGGGTAACAAATTTACTTTATCACAAGCCTTTTGATAAAAACCCTCCAAACCAATTCTTTTTTTACAACACTATCCATTCCTCTTAGCAACATTTCCTATTTCACAACTTGTTACAACCATCATTTTAACTCATTTACACCATTCATTAGGAAAGATTCATTTAAAATTTTACCATCATTAAAAAATCATTCTCTTTTAGGTACCAAATCAACCTTTATAATTTATCAAAACCCAAAATTTTAACCCAGTCAGATCATTTCTTTATACACGATATCCCTTAACTATTAATTTGCATTCTTCTCATTCACCAACTTATATTACCATTATTTGGAATCATTTTATTCGTATTTATCAAGGAATTGAAATGAATTCTACTCTATATTCCCCGCACACCCATCTCATGTGTGTGCCTATAATGATGCATGCCACCTACTTACATAGGTGCCTAAAAGGAAGCATGGATACATAGACTCATGCTACTCTGACCATATGAAAAATATCATAAATCATTCAAATCGCACAACATGTGCATCACCCAATGGTGAAATATCATTCAAATGTAACACCAAACATCACGAACCACAATTCTCACCCAGAGTGACTTGGGTTTCCCATTGTACATGTGTTAGCTACTCCTTAGCACGAGCTCATTAATACGGCCCAAAACCTCCTAATCTTCTATCTACCATCCCCAAATAGTAATAAAGAGAAATGAAATCCTCTGATACAACTTTGTAATTTCCCTGAACTAGAGGACACTAAACTGGTGTCCCAAGACAAGACTTCACATACCTCAAGTGTGCCTCTATGTACGCCAGAGGTTGCTGACTAGCGAAGATGTTATAATAAGTCATGTGGGAGTCTATACCCTCTTTATCAGATTAATACATAGAAGAAAACTCTATGAATAGTAGAAACAATATGAACAACCAATAAACATGCATAATAAAACGTTTCCCAAACAGGATACAACCCAAAAATCAAATACAACCATGCCATTTCATACTGTTAGTGTAAAGTGAATAAAACATAAAATAAAACTAAAGTTCACATTCCAAAATGGGTCCTGACTCCATGTCCAGGTCCTTATCTATGTACATCCCGATCCAAACACAACATTTTAGTGCAGGTCCTCTACCCTTTTCCTAACCTGCAACCAAGAGATCTGCTCGGGTATCCAACAACGTCCCGAGCAGGGTTAGAGTACAAAGCTCAGTAGGCCACCACCAACAGTGTCTACAAAATATCCAGCCTAATAGATAGAGTATGCAATTAAAAAATAAATGGTAAGTAGACAAAGAATAGTTACACTACCATTAGTTAACAAGGTTAATTTAATTCATGACTATCATTTATTCCAATTCCATTTCTTATACCTTTTTTTTACTAAAAAATCCATTTTTAACACATTCTCTTTAGGTTAGTCGTAAACATCATCTATACATGGGTCTAAGGAAAGAAATCATTGTGCATACGGGAAATAAATCAAGTCCCTCTCTCACTAGGGATCCACATATCAGATCAACACATTATCCTCACCTCAAAGCCTTAGTCTGGGTAGAATGAAACTATATGGGGAATAGATCCTTCATCCTCTTCTCTAACCCATTCATTTTGGGTTGGAGTTTAGAGCCTTAGTCTAAATCAACCCGTGGGCGAAGAACCTATTGTCAATACCCCACTCTTCCAAGCCATGTGCACATGTTTATTTATCGAATCAAGACAACCATACCATAACACAATATAACATAACACATTCCATTGAAAATCATCAATCACAATGCATAACAAATAACATGTGAATCAATACTATGCCATAACCCATTAACACATTTTCAAATTACAGTTCATAGTCTATTATCCAAATTACCATTTCAATGGATTAACCCCATATGTTTACCCAACAACCCCTATTCCTTATCCAAATTCATCAATGACCATACATTTAACCATTTAGCCTCATTTATAATCTCACAAAAATTCACCCACTTATGTATGTCAAGTACATTTCTCGTATCTCATAACCCAACCACGTATTACATTCAACCATTAGGTGTGACACAATCCCAATGTATTAACACATTCAACATATTCTCCCGTTTCCTTATTAAAAACATTAATATAACCCCCCTTTCCCATTTCATCATCCAATTATATGTTCACAATTTAACATGCACTAATCCTCTTAGGCATTTCTAACCAAATTTTGTTAAATAGTAGTCAGAATCCCATTCAACCCAATTTATGCATTTTAATGTCGTGACAAACAACTACTTTTTCCTTTATCACCATATGAATATTTATAATCATTTTATTTCCAACATAATCAACCATTAATACATATTCTACATGGATTCCACATTCTTATTTTGAAACCCTTCACTTAACCCTACCTCACTCTAGGTCAGGGTTTGTCGGTGCACACCATGGGTGGACCTAAAATGGTCAAGTCCTTCCTTGAACATCCAACGATGATCGTGAGAGTTCAGTAAATAATTTATAAATAAAATTTACAAAATAATACTCAAGTTAACCAATATAGAACAAGAGAAAGGCAAAATTTAACCACACATGCACAAATCAATAACAAAACTTTGGGATATAACTTATAGACCACCTACCTAAAATCCATTAATGAAAAAACTCTTATTTGTATCCATGGATTTGGATTCAAACATACCTTGAATCCTCATCTTAAATTTCACCGAAAAAAGACGATTTTAGAGGATTAGAAGGAGATAGGAGAAAGATGTAACCCTAATCGAAAAGAGGAAGCAATGAGAAGTTTAAACCTACCTTGGGATTAGATCTGCATACAAAGAAAATAGAAATGGCCAAAAATTGAATGATAACTACCCTTGGAAAGCTTGTATCATAAATGATAGTCACTAGGGTTTTAGGGGGTGTAAAGGAGGAAAATCCTGAGTTAGGGTTTAAAATCCTGGGATGACATTTTTGTAAATTTCTAAAAGTTTCCATGCCGCATGGTTTACCTGCACTGTTTACCGAAACATTAACATACCATGTAAAGGATACTTCCTTCTTGCCCCTCTATTGCATGGTTTTATAAACCATGTGCAAACTGTGGGGATTGATACTTCCTGTATGGTCTCCCCTCACACGGTTTTCCAAATAGTGCACAAACCGTGCAGATTGCCCAGAGATCCCCATTACCCCCCTTTTTCATGTACCTAACCCCCAGAACACCCTTGAGATTTTTCAAGGACCTAGGAAAACACTTATCTATCCATAAAGAAGAGTCCCAAGCTAAAAAATAAATAAAATAATACCTTATGATAATTCGGGACCTTACAATGGTAATGTTTCCTGTTAATTATGTTAGAAGCTCTACAATGTTGGAAAAGGAAACACGAATTCATAATAGTTTTTCTATATCTACTAAAAGAAGATAAGAAATTATGAAATATAATGGAATGTAAGTGGTTATTAAATAAATGAATATAAAAATTTTGAATTCATCATTATGCAGAAACATGAAAAATTAGAAAAATAAGTTGAATGGACAAGGAATAGTGTGATGCATTGAATGAAAATTTTACCAACTTAACAAGATATCATGGAGATGATATGTAAAGAAATAAATTAATTATTTTGGTTATTAAGAGATAAATAACTCCTCATAAATATTTTTAACTTCTGAGAAAAAATTAACCATTCATTACAAGATAAATAAGAAATAATACACATCTAATTCTGATCCTAAAAAGAAGAAAATGAAAGAAAGGTCAAGTGGAAACTCTTAGAATCAATATGTACTCTTACAAAATTTATACCCCACATTATTCCATTATTATTTTTTATCTAATTATCATATAGGAAATTAAATGAGAATAAATTGTCATCATGTAGAACATCAAATCCCCAAACGATATATGTAGTTAATTCCCTCTAGAGGTCAAACATTGAAGCTGAGGTATGATCATTATAGTTAAAAAACCACCATGATTATGTCAAACTACTTCTCAACATGGAGTGATGGGTCATAATAATGATTAGACACACGAGGAGAAATATTTTATACACTTTAATTGTTTTTGATGTTTTTGTGAATAATTTTTTAAGTTATCTCTTCAAAAATATGGATGACTGATCCTTGAAATGAATAGGTTGGAATGATAGTGACAATATAAATCATATTACTAAGTATTTTATTAATTTATATGATACTTTTGTGGAATCAAAATTTTATTCTACATTGGGTTATCACACATAAACTTAATGTTGATTTATTAAAATTTCATTACTTTTTGAAATGAGTGATTCCATTACTTAAGTTGAAATAAATAAGAAATAGATTTTTGAAGTTTATGGGTGTTGAAATCTATACCAGTAAAAACAAATTTCTATTTTTTTCAATTAGAGGTGGGGAAAATAGAGATATTAATTCTCATATTTACATGATGAATTTTCTTACGGTAATGTAAAAACATAAAAAGGGGAGATTATTGAGCCCAATGAAGTTGATATGTATTTTTCCATTTTCTATGCCATCACGATGATTGAAAAAAGAATGAAAATATGTAATTTACTACATAGTATGAATCCAATCCATATATAATGATTATTGGGATGGTTTTAATGCTTAAAGAAACGTGTCAATGATATTAAATAACTAACACATTGATTTCAATAATGAATAAGAAGTGAAGATCATTAAAATATTCATTTGAATAAAGAATTGATGTTTAGGGGGATAAAATTTTAAAGTCAATACAATACTAAAATTGTTTTGCATAAGGAATTTTTGAATCAATAATATTTGAAGGGTTATTTCATACATTGTTTTTACAAATTCTTTTTAGTACCCTTGTATTTAAAAAATAAGCTACACCATGGATAACAAAGGACCAATCTCAACCACATATGTGGGAATATGTGTTAAACATATTAGAGTTATGTATACCTTGCCTTTTACGGTGGCATGGGTGGTAACCTATGTGGAAGGCATGCATAGAAACCATTGGGAGCATGTAGAGGTGAATTAGAGTCACTATGTGTAGTGGTGGGCTGTTGGATGAACTTGTCATTAAGAGTCTAATCTAATGAAGGTTAGGAGTAGAGCACCGTACATGCTTCCAACCAGGTGAAAGAGCATATTATATTTTTTAAGAAGACTAAATTCCTTTTTTATGTTAGGTCATGGGACTGATATACTATTCATTTATTTAGAAAATATGTGGATATAACCATGGTATTCATATCAATCTTATATGTTTTATTAGATCATAATTGTCTATAAGAATAGACTCATGTATTTAAACGCTGATATTTTTATGACTGGATAACTCTAGTGATCGAGCCATGGGAATTCAGCCACAATTGGTGATCAAGAAAATCTCAAATGGGGTTATAGACCTTGGTTCTTGTATAATAAATATTACATACATGCAATTTTCCAATTAACATATTCCATTATACATCTGGTGGAGTTACATCATCCATTTGTTGATGGATGATTATTGATCATTACATATTCTTGGGTTTATCATTGATGCATATAAGACCTCACCTTGAAAGCGGAGACTAATCATGAAGAACTAAGATAAAAACTTTTTCGGTATCCCATCATAAGAAAAAAAACAAAGAACCCTGAATTAGATAATTAATATGTATATTGCTTATGGGATTAGAATATTGAGATAAATCAAGATATTTAGATCATTGAATATTCTCCTTGGCCTGGATTGAAATTTTAAATAGAGGTAGTGAAACCTTTCTTATTAATATAACCAAAGAGTGTTGACTCATAGAATTAGTTATTCCCATGTTTTAGAAGAGATCTCATTTCCCTAAAAATAGAAAACCCATTAAATCCAAATGATTCTCAAGGAAAAATATGGAGATCTTACTTCTTATTTGTAGTGACTCTCACAGTAAAGTTTTTCAAGATGAAACTAATAAAACATTGGGATTTACTTGTGTTACAGACATATGAAGAGCTCCTTGAAAGAATTATCCAAGGACCTACATTGACACACAAAATTAAATCTGTGATCTCAAATTCACTTGATGCCTACATGATAGAGAAGAACCAATCTATACTGTCACATGATGATGGAGAATTTTTATACTTATTGGTATGTTGAGAATATTGAGATATCATATAATCTAATTCATGTGAAAATAATTATATGAAAAGTTCCAATTTTTCATGATCTCACATATATAAATTACAATACATGAATGATCTCATGACCATGAAAATATGTGAAATAAATTGAATAATATCGAATAAATTGTGTACTTTCTTACAAACATAAGGTTAAGAAGATAATGAGATATTTAATGTATTAAAAAGAAACATTAAACTGGATAGAACATGTATGAACATAAACTTATAAAGGGATATATATATATGTATGTATGTATATTTGTTCACAAGCTTTAAAAATATTTTTCACCATGCATTATGCATGTAGTGTTATGAATAATCTATGTTGAGAGTTTTTTGAAGATGACTGATATTGTCGATATGATATCATGCATAAAATAATATTGAATTCTGTATCTCTTGTGGATATCAGATTGATTCTATGACTTCATTATACTAAAGAAAAAATATATTCCACATGAATTGTTGCATTGAGGAAACCAATCATAGAAAAGTGATCAAAATTATCTATGAAAAAATATAGAACATCAAAGGTTATTAAAAAATATTACATGAGAAATTCATATCCAACAATCTTAGGGTAAAATTTCAAAATCTATTAGTGTAGAAGAATCAATGAGGTTTAGTGGATAATCCTTTAACAGATTAATAAGTATAAGACTATATGATGTAGGATGAATATCTGTTTGTATGACTTAAGAGTCAACATTTTAATATGGACTTTTGTTACACTCTGTGGAGTAGTCTAAATATCATTTTGTGTGTATTGAGGAGTTAGGATATAGTGTGAATATGTGTTTATGATTTTAATTGATTTATACAGTGGAGAATCCTTGTTAATGGTATTAACCCTCACTACATGGAGTGTCTCAGATTGAGACTGATTATTATAAATCATTATTTTAAAAGATTTTATTTAATTCATGTTTGAAGATGATTTTGAGACAAAATAGAGGACTGGACCGAGGTTTTAACTGGCCACATAGGTTGATTTGAAAAGGAATAATTTTTAAAAACAAAATTGATCACTGATTCACCCCCTCCACCTCTCAATGATATCACACATTTCTAGGATCTAAAATCTACACAATGAAAAATAAAAATATTAATGAATTGAATGGTTATTTGTCAAACCTAATTACAATAAGAGTCATTGACTCAAAATATTCTCCCATTTACCATAATAAAAAAAATCTTTTGTTAATACTGATGAAAAAAAATCAAAGACACAACTTCTTATTCTATTTACATTCCAATTAACCTCCCCTAATATAATATATGTTAAAACTAACACATCTCCATGAATAATTCCCAAAAGGTCAGTTGTAATATATTTATAAAAACATTAATATTATTATTGAATGAAAAAATTAAATTTTTATAAAGAATATAGTGTAAAAGAAGGAGAAATAATGGGTGTATGAAAACAAAGTGGTTAGATAATCCTCATCCATCAATAAATTATAGTCATGGGTTATGATCCAAATATTGAAGAAATATAAATAGGATAAAATGTAGTTCCTTTAGAATATAAAAAATCCACAACCTTATTTCCCAAATTCTATGTAAGAGAAATAAAAATGTTCTAATCGATGATATATTTTCATTAAAGAATGGTATTCATTATTATACATTAATTTATTTTACATAAATTAGTTAAATCATTCCCCCATTTTGTGACATAAAAATATTCTTTAAGGTTGAATGAATTTAAATAAATGACATTTTTTAATGTAAAAAAAACCAATAAGAATTATGAAATCACCTTATAAAGAAACAATTAAAACATTACCCCCATTTAGATGATAATTAATTATGAAGAAATAAGATTTATAAATTATAAATAAATTCCTTGAATCACTAAAATAATTTTTTTATATTATTAGACATTCTAAAATTTTGTATTAAAAGTAAAAATACAATAAGTGTGAAATAATTTTACACTTTGGGATAATATTTTTTGGTATCTATAGGTTACCTTCATCTGATAAAGATGGTTCTCAAGAAATATCAAAATCATTTATTTTATCATCCATTTATGATATACTAATGAAAATATCTCCTATATTAGTAGGAGATAATTAAATTATTTAAAAGTATGAAATATGTATGGTAAGAAATGAAATTATTAAAATTAAGGATTAAAGTAAAAAATAAAATCTATAGACTACCATAGTAAAGAGAATATTTATTAAATCTAGAAACCATTATAATCATCAAATAATTTGGGTATTTATAAGTGTAAACATGTATTTACTTGTATAAAATACACAAATCATTATTAATAATAAAAAAATCGTTTAAATTATTCCCTATAAAAGTGAATATGCATTACTTTCAACAAAATATTTATCATTCATTAGGACTAGTTCTGATAAAAGGCCATTATAAATTTGATAACTTTTATTTAATGATTTATTGGATTATTTAATATTCCTAGATGAAAGTGAATGTATAATATTAGAAAAATTAATTCCCCCCCATTCTATTCAAGTTTTTCATTGTTTAGAGAGAGTTAAAAAATAATAGGAAATTATAATCACTTTTCATTAATCATACTTAATATCTGTTTAATATATTTTTGTATACAAAAAGTTAATGATTTAGTGAAAGTTTCACCAAACATACTCTTAGTTCATATAAACATAATAATAATATCTCATATTTTCATGTGGTCCCAAAGTAATTGGCATCCCATATCTATATACAATTATTGTGAGTTATATACTAGGTTTCTAGAAAGAAATATTAAGCTTGTGTTATCAGAGTTAATAATGAAACTAGTAAGGGTGTCTAACATCCATAGAAAATGAGCATAAAAACATCCACTTGAAATATACTCAACTTTTATTGTGGTATTTCAAACTAATTATTGTTTCTTGTTAGTCCATGAAACTAATGACTCACCTAAGAAAAGAAAATTTGTAGACGTTCCATTCATATCCAACTTGTATCATCCATAATCAGTGTAAAAATTTATTAATTGATATCAAGTTATATATTAATAGAAAAAACAAGGTTCTGGTGATACATCAAGCTAGAATGAGATCTTATTAACATCCTTAAAATGTTATTTTTTATGATTTTCAAGGAATCTCATACATAAAAATAATTTTTGTTCAAATAGTTATAATGGAGAGTAAGATTTCAATCACCCCCTGAAAATTTTTAATCAACTAGTTTCCTAAATTAATTAAAAACAATTTCAATTTTTATACCTATATAATTTATGATACAAGTGGAATTTTTAAAATGAAAATATTTATGTAAAAATATTATATAATTTTGTTATGAAAAAGATATTCCCTTTAATCTTCAAATTACTTGTAATCTAAGAACAAATTTATATTTATACCTTATGATCATCTTGAACTCACTATACATATATTCTATGAAAGAATCTATAATTATATCTTGATTATATACAAAAACAAAGTCAATGATATAAATTTGAATAATGATAATTTTTTTCAATAAAACTTGGTAATTATATTTGGTCCGGCTATTTTTTTAAAAATTATTTAGTTATAAAACTTGATATCTAATTATACTGAACTCTTAGATCTTTTTATGTTAAAAAAATAAAAAGAATTTTTAAAAAATTGTCCATTAAATATTTAATTTTTTAAACATTGGGGTTTTTCCACACACACATTAATTTGAAAATATCTATTTTTAAATTAACTCTAAATATAGATTTGATAGAGAGTAAAATTTTGATGAAATTCTATAGATAAAAGTATACTAATGAACTGGATCCTACCTAGTATAGATTTTTTTTACCATAATATATCCATGCTTACTGATTATAACACTTAATAATGCCTTATTTAGGACAATCAAATTATTTTAGTTAAATTATTTGTGACGCCCCATTTCATTCCTATCACTAAAACAACTTCTGGATTGCCAAACAACGTCAAAAACATGTTTCATTTAGACTGGTTTTCCTCTTATTATTTCAATAATTTTCAACACTCATCACAGAAGTATTCTTCTTCCATTTATGGATTATATAGCTATAAAATTATATTATCCCCATATACATTTCATTATGAATTTATATTTCTAAACACTTCAATTTTATCAAAAATTATTTTTAGTGGGATTGTTCCATAATACAAACTTTTTAAATGTTAAGGAGGAATATTTATTTGTATTTACCAATGGATTAATTTTCATTAGATTAGCCTCTGTAATATTTTCATTTATTAGTCTAATTTTTGGAATATTAATTTCTTATTGATGAGATTCAAAATTCAACAATGAAATACATGGGTTTCCAAAAACACAATCTCAATGTGATTCTTATGTATTTTTTATGTTTAAATAAGGTTATGTTTCATCAAACATGACAAGTATCATCTATTCATGTGTAACATCCTGGGTAAATAAAGAATAATACATTCTCATATTTATTAATATTTGTGTATTAAATGTTAATTATAGTTTAAATGGGATGCTATGTTCGATGGCTTACCCGATACACAACAATAGGTTTCTTTAAAATCTTATTTTGTAAACTAATAATATAATATTATTATTTTAAACGAAACTTAACGCCGAGGAATTGTATTGGTGGAAATGAATAGAACTCAATAAATTATTATTAAATATGTTTGTTAAATGTTTTTACTTTTATCCAATAAAAGTTAGAGTCTTAAAATAAGAAAAGAGTTCGATTTTAAGCATAAATACTCTAATATTCATTAAAAGGCCGATTTACTGCCTTTTGATGGCGATCCCTCTTTAAATATAGTTTTGGTCATTTTTATATGTTATATTTGACAAAATAAAATTATTATTTAGAATTGGGACATCAAAATATAATTTGGGTAAAATTTTGGTATTTTTCTGATAAAATTCAATTTTTGATAAATAGTGAAAAATACTGTATTTTAATTCAAAACTGTGTTTTAATCTAATTTATTTATATGGTTATATTATCTTTTTAATTTGTTTTAAATTTTAATTTGAATATATTTTTACCATTTAATCCAATTTTGGTCATTGTAATTAATTTCACTTTGAAATTGGAAATAACCAAGTGTCAATCTTTTGATAGTTATTATTTCTTAAAAACACGCTATTTGTTTTAACAACAGGAATTAATTTTAAATTAATTAATTGCATTTTTATGTTTTGAATTTGGAACCATAGACATAATTTTTGAATTTAAAATATCAAATAATGCTTAGGCTGAATTTTGGGTATTTTTTTGAAAAACATCAATTTTTGATGAATAGTGAAACGACTTAGTAGTAGTTAAAAAAGTGACTTTTACATTTAAATGAAATTTTACCAATTCTGTGAGTTGAATTTCAAAAATTAAAGAGACACGGTTAATTTCAGGAAGTAAAATTTGGTTCAATAAGATGAAAATAATTTTTGGTGAATAGTAACTTTTGACATTTATTTACCGCGGTTAAAGGAAAAATAGGGTAATTCAAGGTAAAAAGTATATTATAATAATAAACAATTACCCCAAAACTTGTCCTAACCTTATTGAATGAGTCATGGCCGACCATGGGAATCTTTGGGTTGATTTTGGGACCCCATTGATCCACTTGAGAGCGATAATGACTCTTTAGATTAATTAATTTAAACTAAAGGCAAAAATGACACAAACAAATATCTTTTAGAAAATTAATTTTTTCATGGGGTTATTTAAGTTATATTTTCGACTATAAATATTTATTGGAAAGATATGAATCCCTTTATTCTCGTGATATTATACGGTTTTGATTACCTCAATTATTTGTATTCAAGTGTCTCTCTTTTGGATAGGAGCTCTAACAAAAATATCATTTGAAATGGTTAAAGAGTTATAATTCTAAATCATTCTAATTAATGTCCAGGTTTGAAAAATGATTTTAAGGATTTATTTATATGGAAATTAATGTTTTAAAATTAAAATTCCTTTTAAATGTTTCAAAGTGGTATGGGACACTTTGATTCAAAAATCTATTTTTAAACGGCTTATTGACAAATAGTGTGAATTTTAAATGTTTTCAAGAAAAAGGGGGATATTTCTCTCTAATAGTTTTGATGATTATATTCAACTATGTAAATATCCTTAATTATTTTTGATTTAGGTTAATATGTTACAAAAAAATATTCCATATTGTATTGAATGAGTTATGTTTGACTGTGGATGTTCCATTCTTATACCATTCATGGTTTGTGGATAAAGTATTGACATTTTGTATGCTAGTTTTAATACAAATGTTTATATTATGTTTCAAATTTTTCATAAGAGGAATGAATTTGAATTAGTAAGTTACAGGTGGAGCCTTCTATAGATCCTTGACGCATCAGTAGGTCTCATGAGACAAACTAGTGTCTTGGCATGAGGCCATGACTATGTGGTTATGAAAGTCTGGAATTATGCATTCCATCATTATGAGATTAGTTATTACATGTGATTATTATACTAGTATAATATCCATGTGAATGTTAATATGGTAATGTTCGATGTATTTCTTCCATATTATGTTCAAGTTTATGTTAAAAAGGCTGCTGTTTTTAATTACAAATCTTTCCTTAAAGGATTATAGCTTCTGAAAAATTATTTACCCTTACTGAGCATCTGAGCTCGCCCCTTTCCCATGTTTCATTTTCCCAGGATCCCAATAAGTGTTTTATGATTGAGATTAAGGGTTAATCTAATGTAACAATGTCATTATCAAAAGATTATTTATTTATTTTTGTGTGTTAGAAAGTGTAATGTAACGTTCTTGTATATAATCTATTTTCCAAGATTGCTAAACAGATTGGTCCTTTGGGACTTGATTCTTTATAATCATGCCAATGTATTAAAATAATGCACCAAATCTGGGTAACTGGGGTCGGGGTGTTACAGATTGTATCAGAGGATGTTTAGTACAAATCTTGGAAACTAGATTTAGATAAACTCTGATTAGAGCACATAGTCTTATGATAGACTTTGAGGATTAGTATAGAAGGACATCCTAATTTTTTTTATTGTAGATATTTTTTGAGTTTTCCAAGAAATACATCCATGTCTTGATACGAGCATGTAGAGGCGGCTCTGGCATAGATGTATCTAGGTGTAAAACCCAAAAACATCGCTTTGAGCTAGACTCAAACCGAAACTGGTGCACACCAACGGGCCTTGCTGTGCTCTTGGTTACAACACTCCTGAGGGATATGCTTAAGATAATTTAAATTTTATTTACAAACCTATTTGAATGATTTTAATAAAATATGAGCAAAAATAATCTTGGTTAGTACTAGGGTGTTTTTGATTGAAAATAAGGTGTGATGATATTTTCTAAATAATTTTATGACTATTCTTACTCACACAATGTTTTCTGGTTTTAGTCAATGGATGGATTTCAAGGAAGTCATAGTAACATTTAGAATGATTTAGAAGGTGGGAACGATGGTGGAAACGAGAAACAAAATGGAATATGGATAGGCATAAAAGATATCGTGTTCATTCCAAATCAGTTTTCCAAAAATATGATAAATAACATATATATTAAAAAACTCCCAGAATCAATAAAGAAGAGAAAGGTGATGAATGATTAGAGCTCCAACAGTGGAGTCCATTGAGAAAATAATCCTCATTTTCCATCTTGTAGGAAATGTGGAAGGAGATACCCAAAAAAGTGTCTCAATGGAACAAAGAAATTATTTATGTGTGGGAAATAAGGACATAAAGTGAAGAATTTCCGAGGAAAAATGAAGAGTACTATGGATGAAAATAAAAATGGTCCCAAGAATTCATTTACAGTCATTTTCTGTAAATGAAGGGGACCTAGCCATTACCAGAGTGAATGACCTATTCTATAAGATATTTTCTTTGTCAAAGAAGAAGCTATGTGGAAAGAAGTGGTTGGGGAAAATTTTAAAAGTATTAGTGCTCCTTGTTTATGGGATTAATTTAGAATAATTTTCTCTTGTATTTGTAACCCTATAGTTTGTCATGTGAAAATGACATTTGATAAATAATTATATTTTCTCTTGTGGATATAGTTATAAATATCCATTTGGTTTTATATGATCATTGGGTTTGAGGCAATTACAAGTTAATATATTTGGGGATGAAAATTCAAGGTATGAGATAACATTTGTGGTTAAATTATGTTATGGTTTTTTGAAAAATTTATCTCATTTTGGTAATGTTATAAAATATAGTTTTTGAAAAAGGAAAACACGCAGACCGTGTGACATCCCATCATGTCAGACAAAGCTATGGGAATCGAACCCACAACCAGAGTGAGATTGGGATTTATCACCTACCACTAGACTACGTGATGTCCTTGGTTAGTGTGACCAATTATTGATAGTTAAATGATTTTATTGATAAATAATAAGTTGATTTAGGATCTTTTGTCTTATCAAATGAATACCCTTAGTATAGGAAAATGATTTGGTGATAATGTGATAAATGTTATTTTGAAGAGGTTCGCTTTGTTGGGAACACTATATGCCCATGAAAATTAAAATACTATGGGATTTTATTTGAGGAGTGATGGTGGATTTTTATCTATGTTTTTAATGTGGATTTATAGTGATTTGGGTTATTTATGTAAATTATTAACCTATAATAGATCATATGCGATTAGGTTAATTACTTTTAAGTATGTGACTTTAAGAGTAGTTGATGTCATTTGGAGATAAAATTTAATGTGGAAGACTGTGTAATCAAATTCTTCTATGTTTTGGGATTCAAAATTATTTTAGATTAAATTGATGGATTTTAAAGACAATTTTTTATTGAATGGTATTTATTGAACTTTGGGTATTATTGGTTTAATTTTAGAAATTACGATTAGTATTTCTTTCTCTAAAGGATTATCCTTTTTGGGGATCATCTGATCTTGTACTAACCATTTTGGTGGTGGTTAATCTCTAAAGACAATGTAAATATATTTTTTTATCTATTGTAGATCATGTGATTCTCAAGAAGTTGATTCTAGCTCTTCTGGTGTGACCAAGTCGTCTTGAATACTCATTGTTTGAAAAAAATAGATGAGTTGGTGGTAGAAATTTATTAAAGAATTAATCTCTACTTAAAAAGTAAGTATATCTCTTTATGTTCTTAGTCAATCTCATAAATAAATTCCTCAACTTTATTAAATTGAACTTAAAACAAAAAAAACGTTATCCATTTACTTTTTCTACTGGGAAACTAATGACCATTTATCCCATCACAAGTTTGTGATTTTCATGTTGTTAACTTTCTCCAAATCATGTTTTCTATCCCTCTCCATCAGAACTTGACACATTGTTTTCTCTTCCATATCCATGTTTTCATGGAATCCTACTATCTATTGTCTCGAGTAACCTTTTTTACTTCTCTTGATTTATTTTAAAGTTATAGTTTTATTGACTCTTTTTCTGATGTGGGGCTTTCAATGAAGTTTCCGAGCCCAATTATAAATTTGTGAGGATGCAATTCCCAGAAGGGGGGAAGGATGTAACATCCTGGATAAATAAAAAATAATACATTTTCATATGCCCTAATATTTGTGAATTAAATGTTAATATTAATTTAAAGGGGATGCTATGTTCGATGGATTACCCAATACACAACAAAAAGTTTCTTTGAAATATTATATTGCACACTAATAATATAATATTATTATTTTAAATGGTACTTAACTCCAGGCCATTTTATTAGTGGAAATGAATAGAACTAACAAAAATATTATTATATATGTTTGTTAAGTGTTTTTACATTTATCGAATAAAAGTTAGAGGCTTAAAATAAGAAAGGATTTCGATTTTAAGCATAAATACTCTAATATTCATTAAAGGGCTGATTTACCGCCTTTTGATGGAGAAACCTCTTTAAATATAGATTTGGTAATTTTTAAATTTTATTTTTGACAAAATAAAATTCTTCTTTAGAAATGGGACATCAAAATATACTTTTGGTAAAATTTTGGTATTTTTATGATAAAAATCATTTTTTGATGAATAGTGAAAAATACTATATTTTAATTCAAAATTGTGTTTTAATATAATTAATTTATATGGATATATTATCTTTATAATTTGTTTTAATGTTTAATTATAATATATTTTTACCATTTAATCCAATGTTTGTCATTGTAATTATTTTCACTTTAAAATTGGACCTAAACAAGTGTCAATCTTTTGATAGTTATTATTTCTTAAAAACACGCTATTTGTTTTAACAGCTGGAATTAATTTTAAATTAATTAATGCCACTTTTATGTTTTGAATTTGGAAAAATAGACATAATTTTTGAATTCGGAATATCAAATAAATCTTTGGCTGAATTTTGTGTATTTTTCTAAAAAACATCATTTTTTTATGAATAGTGAAACCACTTAGTACCAGTTAAAAAAGTGACTTTTACATTTAAATGAAATTTTACCGCTTCTGTGAGTAGAATTTCAAAAATCCAAGAGAAACTATTAATATTAGGAATTAAAATGTGGTTCAATAAGATAAAAATAATGTTTGGTGAATAGTAACTTTTCACTTTTATTTACCACGGTTAAAGGTAAATAGGTTAATTCGAGGTAAAAAGTATATTATAATAATCCACAATTACCCTAAAACTTGTTCTAACCTTATTTAATGAGTCATGGACGACCATGGACATCCTTGGGTATATTTTTGGACCCCATGGAGCCACTTGATAGTGATAATGACTCTTTAGATTAATTAATTTAAAGTAAAGACAAAAATGACACAAACAAATATCTTTTAGTAAATTAATTTTTACACAGGGTTATATAAGTTATATTTTCGACTATAAATATTCATTGGAAAGATAAAAAGATTTCCTATATCATGGTATTTGTTTTATAATTTTTAGAAATCAAATAAATTAAATTATTTATGACAAAATAATGATGCAGTGTTTACATCATTAATAAATTATTTAAATAAATAAGATTATAATGATTAAAATATTATCCTAAACATGTCCAATTATGATTGGATGATTTTATTTCTAATATTAGTCATTTTATCTTCTACTTTAATGCGTTTTGGACCTTTTTAAACCGAACATATGCTTATAATAAAATTATAGTTTCACACTTTCCTATAGAGCCCCTCCTCTCCCTTATAAAAAGAGACCACTTACAACCAATTCTTCACACCTCTCAAGCCTTTTGGCTTGTCCAAACTCCACCCAATTAATCTCCCGAAATCCCCCACCTCTACATATAATCCTTACATTAGGCATAAGGAATTTCAAGAAGTCTGTTTGGTTCAAACCAAAGGGAGTTACCCAAATTAAAGGTAATAGTTTCTCGTAAATTCATTTCTTTTATTTTACTTCTCCAACCCCATTAAATATTTTTATTCATTTATTTTGTAACAAAACCAGTATATTAAATATACTATAATGTTTTTATAAGAATTATTTGAGCTACACTTACACACACCTCCATCTAATGGGTGAAGAAAATAATGTTTCTGTGGATGGCAATCTAACGCCTCACGAAACGATGATTGTTCGATTATCTCCTACCACCTCTTATGATGGCCATTATGATGGCACTGTATTTATATATTATCTATATTTTTTTTATGACTCTGTAATATTCAATTAAAATCAAACCAATATGCTTTCCTATATGTGTGACCATGATAATTTCATTTGAGGAAGTGTAGACTACAGACCCCTCAAGGTGATATGATTCGTTCATGACATTCATGGAACATATAAAGGATATAGTTAATTAAATTATGTAAAACATATATCATATGATATTATACTGGAATTTTAATATACCTATGTATCATTATGATATAATTCCATTAAAATAAAAAATAGTAATGAAAGTAGCGTTCATGCGTATGTACGACTTACCGTCTCCATGAAAGGTGCATTTCATTTCTTATCTCCAAATGTTATTTACTTCTATAAATACATATATATATTGGATATATTGGATATATATGATATCTAAATCATTAATATCATTCTAGAGATAATATACTTTTGACCACATGGACAAATTGTAATTATAAAAAGTTTTTTTGACTCAGGTTCCGAACAACAATAAAATATCCAATATGAACTCAAATAAATAACTAATTATTATAGAAAGATAGTAAGTGATATGAAAGTAATAATAAAATTGATAAGTGTTCTTAATCAAGTAGAACTTAACTTATGATTATTTTTCAGGATGAAAAAGGAACACAAAAGACAATTCGGACTTGATGTAAGGGGTTTGTTATCTCACTTTTAATTCCGTGAGATTTACATTATTCACCACGTATTTTTTACATGTGGTGTGTGTAATACCCATGATTTTATTAATTGTATAATATAATATAATTTATGGATATTTAAATCATCATTGTATGATCCATATTTCATGGGATGTATGTTTCGTAAGTTACTAAGTTGGTAATGGAATTAAAATTTTCAATTTCCACTCTTTCAGCTTTACACACACATCATTGATTATTTTACTCAAAGATTATGAGTGGAAGAACTATTCATTTT
Organism: Viscum album; assembly: GCA_963277665.1. NCBI lineage: Eukaryota > Viridiplantae > Streptophyta > Magnoliopsida > Santalales > Viscaceae > Viscum > Viscum album. Next base: position 1,841,275,671 of record OY728125.1, read on the forward strand.
CTTATGTCATAATTACCAATCCTCTTTCTGTGGATATACTCATTATACACATAATCACTCCATTGATAAATTCTCAAGTCATCGATATGAACTTGATAAGAATAATTTTAACTCAATCTCTATTTGTTGAGTTAAATATCCAATGCATTGGTGTTGTTTTTTATCAGAATATGTTTGATTTTCCTTTGATTAACATACACTGAATATCCAATAATATTGAGTGTATTTATATTTGTCACACATAATTATGTCGATGATTTATCCTTAACCTAAGGATATAGCCTTTATAAGAGATTTCATATCAATTTACATCCCATTGAGACTTCTTTGTTGTTATATAGAAAATAACTTTTATATGGTGTATATAATGTACTTTGACATAGTATATCATGAATACATTTATTCTAATGATATTATAATGTTTTTATTACCTCAATTATTTGTATTCAAGTGTCTCTCTTTTGGTTAGGAACTCTAACTAAAATATCATTTTAAATGTTTAAAGGTTTATTATTCTAATTCGTTCTAATTAATGCCCATGTTTTAAAAATGGTTTTATGGATTTATTTTTATGGACATAAATGTTTTAAAATTAAAATTCCTTTTAAATTTTTCAATGTGCTATGGGACACTTTGATTCAAAAATCTATTTTTAAACAGCTTCTTGAAAAATAGTGTGACTTTTAAATGTTTTCAAGAAAAAGGGGGATATTTCTCTCAAATAGATTTGATGATTATTTTAATCTATGTAAATATCCTTTATTATTCTCGATTGAGGTTAATATATTACAATAAAATCTTCCATATTGTATTGAATGAGTTATGTTTGACTGTGGATGTTATATTCTTATACCATTCATGGTTTGTGGATAAAGTATTGACATTTCGAGTGCTAGTTTTAATACGAATGTTTATATTATGTTTCAAACATTTCATATGAGGAATGCATTAGACATTGTAAGTGAAGGGTGGAGCCCGATATAGCTCCTCGATGAATCGGTAGGTGTCATGAGACAAACTAGTGTCTTGATACAAGGCCTTGGAAACAAAATTTATTTGTAGTCTTGGCATGAGGCCTTGACTATGTGGTTATGAAAGTCTGGAATTATAAATTACCTTATTATGAGATTAGTTATTAAATGTGATTAATCAACTATTAGAATATCCATGTGCATGTTAATATGGTAATTTTTTATGTATTTTTGCAATATTTTGTTCAATTTTATGTTTAAAAGGCTGTTGTTTTTATTACACATCTTGGCTTAAAAGTTTATAGCTTCCATTAAATTATTTACCATTACTGAGCATCTGATCTCACCCCTTTATCAGGTTTCATTTTCCAAGGATCCCAGGAAGTGTTTTATGATTGAGATGCAGGGTTAAGCTAAGGTAACAATGGCATTCTCAAAAGATTATTTATGTTTTGTTGTATGTTAGAAAGTCTAATGTAACGTTCATGTATGTAATCTATTCTCCAAGACTGCTAAACTAATCAGTCCTTTGGGGATTGATTCTTTGTAATCATTCCAATATATTAAAATAATTCACCGAATATGGGTAACTGGGGTTGGGGCGTTACAGTTGGTATCAGAGGAAGTTTATTAAAAACCTTGGAAACTATATTTAGATAAACTTTGATTAGAGCATATAGTCCTAAGATAGAATTTGAGGATTAGTATAGAAGAACTTCCTAATATTTTTGTACTGTAGAGATTTTTTGAGTTTTCCAAGAAATACAACCCTGTATGGATATGTGTGGATAGAGGCGGCTTTGGCATAGATGTATCTACGGGTAAAACCTGAAAACACTTCTTTGAGCTGGACTTAAATGAGAACCGGTGCACGACAACAGGAATTGTCGCACTCTTGGTTATGACACTCTCGAGGGATATTCTTAGGATAATTTACATTTTCTTTATAGACTTATTTGAAGGATTTTAATATAATATGATAATAAGTAACCTTGGTTAATACTGGGGTGTTTTTCATTGAAAATAAGCTGTGATGATATTTTCAAAATAATTTTATGACTATTCTTACTCACACAATGTTTTCTGGTTTTAGTCAATGGCTGGATTCCAAGGAAGTCATAGTAACATTGAGAATGATGTAAAAGGTGGGAACGATGGTGTAAATGAGCAACAAAATAAAACATTGATAGGAATAAAAGATATCCTGTTCATGCCAAATCAGTTTTCAAAAATACGATCAATAACATATATATTAACCAACTCCCAGGATCAACAATGAAGAGAAAGGTGATGAATGATAAGTGCTCCAGCAGTGGAGACCATGGAGAAAAGAATCCTCAATTTCCATCATGCAGGAAATGTGGAAGGAGACACCCAGGAAAGTGTCTCAATGGAACAAAGATATTCTTTACGTGTGGGAAAGAGGGACATAAAGTGAAGAATTGCTGATGAAAAATGAAGAGTACTATGGAAGAAAATAAAAATGGTCCCAAGAATCCATTTACAGTCATTAGCCGTAAATGTAAGGGACCTGGCTATTACCCGAGTGAATGCCCTATTCTATAGGATATTTTCTTGGTCAAAAGAAGAATCTATGTGGAAATAACTTGTTGGAGAAATTTTCAAAAGTATTAGTGCTCCTTGTTGATGGGATTAATTTGGAATAATTTTCTCTTGTATTTGTAACCCTACAGTTTTTCATGTGAAAATGATATTTGAGAAAGAATTATCTTTTCTCTTGTGAATATAGTTATAAATATCTATTTGGTTTTGTATGATCATTGGGTTTGAGGCAATTACAAGTTATTATATTTTGGGAAGAAAATTAAAGGAATGAGATAACATTTGTGGTTAAATTATGTTATGGTTGTTTGGAAGAATTTATCTCATTTTGGTAACGTTATAAAATATTGTTTTTGAAAAAGGAAAACACGCAGACCGTGTGACAACCCATCACGTCGTATAAAGCTGTGGGAATAGAATCCACAACTAGAGTGTGATTGGGATTTATCACCAACCACTGACTATGTGTAGTCCCTTGTTAGTGTGACTAATTATTTATAGTTAAATGATATTATTGATCAATAATAAGTTTATTTGAGATCTTATGTGTTATCAAATAAATATCCTTAATATATTAAAATGATTTGGTGATTAAGTGATCAATCTTATTTGGAAGACGTTCACTTTGTTGGGAACACTATATGCGCAAGAAAAATAGAATACTATTGGATTTCATTTGAGGAGTGATGGTGTATTTTTATCTATGTTTTTATTGTGGATTTATAGTGATTTGGGTTATTTATGGAAATTATTAACCTATAATAGAGAATACGTGATTAGGTTAATTACTTTTAAGTATGTGACTTTAAGTGTAGTTTATTTCATTTGGAGATACAATTTAATATGGAAGACTGTGTAATCAAATTATTCTATGTTTTGGGTTTAAAAATTAGTTTATATTATATTAATGGATTTTAAGGGAAATTTTTTATTGAATGGTATTTATTGAACTTTGGGTATTCTTGGTTTAATTTTAGAAATTAAGATTAGTATTTATTTCTCTAAATGAATATTCTTTTTGGGGATCATCTGGTCTTGTACTATCCATTTTGGTGGTGGTTAATCTCTAAAGAAAAGGTAAATATATTGTTTATCTTTTGTGGATCATGAGATTCTCTAGATATTGATTCTAGATCTTCTGGTGTGACCAAGTCATCTTGAATACTCATCGTTTGAAAAAAATAGATGAGTTGGTGGTAGAAATTTATTAAAGAATGAAACTCTAGTTAAAAAGTAAGTATATATCTTTATGTTCGTAATCAATCTCATAAATAAATTCCTCAAATGTATTAAATATAACTTAAAACATAAAAAAAATTATCTGTTTACTATTACTACTGGGAAACTAATGACCATTTATCCCATCACAAGTTTGTGATTTTCTTGTTGTTAACATTCTCCTCATCATGTTTCATATCCCTCTCCTTCAGAACATGAAACTTTGTTTTCTCCTTCATATCCATGTTTTCATATAATCCTAGTATCTTTTGTCTCGAGTAACCATTTTAATTCTTTTGATTTATTTTAAAGTTATAATTTTATTGACTCTTTTTCCGATTTGGGGCTTTCAATGAAGTTTTCGAGACCAATTTTAAAATTGCGAGGAAGCAATTCCCAAAAAAGGGGAAGGATGTAACATCATGGGTAAATAAAGAATAATACATTTTCATATTTATTAATATTTTTTAATTAAATGAAAATTTTAATTTAAATAGGATTCTATGTTCGATAGCATACCCGATACACAATAACATGATTCATTGAAATCTTATGTTGCACACTAATAATATAATATTATTATTCTAAATGTTACTTAATGCCGAGCCATTTTATTGGTGGAAATGAATAGAACTAACTAAAATTATATTATATATGTCTGTTAAATGTTTTTACATTTATCCAATATAATTTAGAGGCTTAAAATAAGAAAGGAATTCGATTTTCAGCATAAATACTCTAATATTCATTAAAGGGTCGTTTTACCGCCTTTTGATGGAGAACCCTCATTAAATACAGTTTTGGTTATTTTTATATTTTATATTTGACAAAATAAAATTATTCTTCAGAATCGGGACATCAAAATCCGCTTTGGGTAAAATTTTGGTATTTTTCTGATAAAATTCATTTTTTTATGAATAGTGAAAAATACTCTATTTTAATTCAAAACTGTGTTTTAATATAATTTATTTATATGGTTAAATTACCATTTTAATTTGTTTTAAAATTTAATATAAACATTGGATTAAATTTCACTTTGAAATCGGACATAAACAAGTGTCAATCTTTTGAGAGTTATTATTCCTTAAAAACACGCTATTTTTTTTAACAAACGGAATTAATTTTAAATTAATTAATGCCACTTTTAGTTTATTAATTTGAAAAAATAGACATCATTTTTGAATTCAAAATATCAAATAAATATTAGGCTGAATTTTGGGTATTCTTCTGAAAAAAAATTAATTTTTGATGAATAGTTAAACCACTTAGTAGTTGTTAAAAAAGTGACTTTTAAAATTAAATGAAATTTTACCGCTTCTATGAGTTAAATTTCAAAAATCTGAGAGACATGGTTAATATCAAGAGGTAATATGTGGTTCAATTAGATGAAAATATTTTTTTGGTGAATAGTAACTTTTGCCTTTTATTTACCAAGGTTAAAGGTAAATTTTGTAATTCGAGGTAAAGAGAATATTATAATAATAAAAAATTACCCTAACACTTGTCATAACCTTATTGGATGAGTCATGGCCGTCCATGGGCATCCTAGGGTCGATTTAGGGACCTCATGGAGCCACTTGAGAGTGATAATGAATCGTTATATTAATTAATTTATAGTAAAGACAAAAATGACACAAAAAAATATCTTTTAGTAAATTAGTTTTTACATGGGGTTATATAAGTTATATTTTCGACTAGTAAGGATAAAAATATTTCCTACATCATGGTATTTTTTTATAATTTTTAGACATCAAAATAACTAAATTATTTATAACAAAATAATGATGCATGGTTTACCTCATTAATAAATGATTTAAATATATAATATTATAATGATTAAAATATTATCCAAATCATTTAAAATTAAAATTGGATGTTTTTATTTTGAATATTAGTCATTATATCTTTTAATTTATTATGGTTTGGACCTTTCGAAACTGAAGATAATTTTATAATAAAATAATAGTTTCACACTTTCCTAAAGAGCCCATCCGCTCCCTTTTAAAAAGAGACCACTTACAACCAATTCATCACACCTCTAAAGCCTTTTGGCTCATCAAAACTCTACCCGATTAAGCTCCCTACATCCCTCGCCTCCACCTAGAATCCTTACCTTAGTCAGAAGTTACATTAAGAAGTCCTTTTGGTTCAAACCAAAGTGAGTTACCCAAATTAAAGGTAACAGTATCTCTTAAATTCATTTCTTTAATTTTACTTCTCCAACCCCATGAACTCTTTTTATTCCTTTCTTTTGTAACAATACCAGTATATTGAATATACTAGGAGGTTTTTATAAGAATTATTTGAGCTAAACTTACACACACCTCCATCTAATAGGTGAAGAACATAATGTTTCTGTGGATGGAAAACTAACGCCTCAGGAAACGATGATTGTTCGATTATCTCCTACTGCCTCTTATGGTGGAAATTATGATGGCTCTGTATTTATATATTATGTATATTATTTTATGTTTTCTCTATGCTTCTTTAATTTTCATTTAAAAACACACCAATATTCTTTCCAATATGTGTGACCACAGAAATTTCATTTGAGGACCGTCTCCATGAAAGGTGCATTTAATTTCTTATATCCAAATGTTATGTACTGTTATAAATACATATATATACTGAATATATGATATATATATATATATATATTATATCTAAATAATTTATATCATTCTGGAGATAATGGACTTTTGACCACATGGACAAATTGTAATTATAACCAGTTCATTTTTGACTCAAGTTCCGAACATCAATAAAATATCCAATATGAACTCAAATAGTTAACTAAATTAACTTATGTTTATTATTCATGAAGAACAAGGAACACATAAGAAAATTCGGACTTCAGGAAAGGGGTTTCTTATCTCAGTTTTAATTCCATGAGATTTCCATTGTTCACCACATATTTATTGTATGTGGTGTGTGTACTTCCCATGATTGTATTAATTGTATAATATAATATAATTTATGTATATTTACATCATCATTGTATGATAAATCTTTCATGGGATGTATGTTTCGTTAGTTACCAAATTGGTAAGGGAATTACAAATTTCAATTTCCACTCATTCGGTTTTATGCATACTTCATTGATTATTTTACTCCAAGATTATATGTGGAATAACTATTCATTTTCTTATGTCATAATTCCTGATCCCCTTTCTGTGTATATACTTTTTATTCTCATAATCACTCCATTGATAAATTCTCAAGTCATCGACATGAACTTGATAAGAGTAATTTTAAATTAATCTCCATTTGTTGAGTTAAATATCCAATGCATTGGTGTTGTTTTTACAGGACTATGTGTGATTTTTTTCTGATTTACATACACTGAATATCCAATCATATTGAGTGTATTTATATTTGTCTTGCATAATTATGTCGTTGATTTATCTCTAACCTAAGGAAGCGGTCTTTATAAGAGATTTCATCTCAATTTACATCCCATTGAGACTTCTTTGTTGTTATACACCAAATCACTTTTATATGGTGTATATAATCTACTTTGACATAGTATATCATGAATCCCTTTATTCTCATGATATTATAATGTTTTTATTACCACAATTATTTGTATTCAAGTGTCTCTCTTTTTGTTAGGAACTCTAAGTAAAATATCATTTTAAATGTTTTAAAGATTTATTATTCTAAATCATTCTAATTAATGTCCATGTTTTAAAAATGGTTTTAGGGATTTATTTATCTGGACATTAATGTTTTAAAAATAAAATTCCTTTTAAAATTTTCAACGTGGTATGGGGCACTTTGTTTCAAAAATATATTTTTAAACGGCTTCTTGACAAATAGTGTGACTTTTAAATGTTTTCAAGAAAAAGGGGGATATTTCTCTCAAATAGTTTTGATGATTATTTTCATCTATGTCAATATCCTTCATTATTCATGATTGAGGTTAATTTGTTACAACACAATCATCCATATTGTATTGAATGAGTTATGTTAGACCGTGGATGTGCTATTCTTATACCATTCATGGTTTGTGGATAAAGTATTGAAATTTCGTATGCTAGTTTTAATTCGAATGTTTATGTTATGTTTAGAAATTTTCATATGAGGAATGAATTGGACTTAGTAAGTGATGGGTGGAGCCCTCTATAGCTCCTCGATGCATCGGTAGCTCTCATGAGACAAACTAGTGTCTTGGTACAAGGCCTTGGAAAAAAAATTTATTTGTACTCTTGGCACGAGGCCTTGACTATGTGGTTATGAAAGTCTGGAATTATGCATTCTCTCCTTATGAGATTAGTTATTACATTTCATTATTTTACTAGTAGAATATCCATGTGCATGTTAATATGGTAGTGTTTGATGTATTTTTTCCATATTATGTTCAAGTTTATGTTTAAAAGGCTGTTGTTTTTACTACACATCTTTCCTTAAAAGTGTATAGCTTCCACTAAATTATTTACCCTTATTGAGCATCTGAGCTCACCCCTTTCTCATGTTTGATTTTTCCCAGGATCCCATGAAGTGTTTTATGATTGAGATTCAGGGTTAAGCTACGGGAACAATGGAATTCTCAAAAGATTGTTTATGTTGTGTTATATGTTAGAAATTGTAATGTAACATTCATGTATGTAATCTATTTTCCAAGACTACTAAACTGATCGATCCTTTGGTACTTCATTCCTTGTAATCATGGAAATGTATTAAAATAAATCACCGACTCTGGGTAACTGGGGTCGGGGAGTTACATCATGTGTATATGTTTGCTGGGTGAACACTCGATATACCTTACTAGTGGTGGAATTTAAATGACATATACCCTCATTATATACTGGATAAAATTTTTTCTTATCATCTTTAGTATTCAAATTTTTCTCATCTATTCACAAATAATTGAACTAACCCAGTTTTGGATTCTATCAAGTCCACAATTAAAAATGGGATTAGTTAAATGGTATATGAAATAAAACAATGTTTATAGTGTAGAAGGTTGTACTTGTGACTCCTGTCCCTAAGTTATTAGATACACAATATTAAATCTTCTTTGTCTATATTATTATTTTAAGAGTGTTATTCTTTCATTAAACTACAACATTTTGTTGTTGAGTACATACTGATAAAAAATTGTGAGTTATTCCTTTATCACTATAAAAAAAATCAAATCCATTATCTAAAAAATCACAACCTCAATCATTCTTGATAGTGTCTATAAATTAGAATTTCATATTTTGAACATGTATAATTATGATTTTGTAAATAAAGAGTCTATTGGATACAAGTACTTTAAAATAATTCTACGTATATCTTCCATAATCACCAACGAGGACATTTATATATTGATTGCCTTTAATACTTGTTGATTTGTATCAAACAAAAAATTTATATGTATAATAAATATAAACTAATGAACATTGACACAACACCACTAAACATAAATCTTGTGTTATGTTTCTTTATATACTGTAAATGGTCACATAATTTGGTATAATTCAATTTGAGATCTGGTAGATCCCTAACCTACCCTTTCCAAGACACCTTATCTAATTTTATGACATTATAGAATTATAATATTATACAACAAAGATAAGTACAATCTTTTAACGAAATAATAGATTTCAAATTCTAATTTAAATGGTAATTTATGTTTAACAAGAATACATTATCATGTATATTTGTAGATAAATGTTGAGATCTATTCCAAATTTTGAAAATAAAATTATAATTCCAAAAGTAATCTGATTTAACATTATTTCATAGTATGGTTAGTCTAATGATATTATTATTAAGCCCTAAAATATATAAAAAATTTAAATTTAAGTCCTAGAAACATAAACATGATCACCCATACCATAAATCTGACAGTACACACTATCTCAAAATATGTCTCATCCGCCCTTCATTTTTTATTTATTCTGAAAGATTGAATTGTAACCTATTGTTTATCTACAAAATACAAATTCAATGTACTAAAATTTTTATATATTATTACAAATACTATTTCCCTAAGAAATAAAATACTATTTGGTAGGTGACCAAAAATTAGAGGTACGTTATTATTCTATAAAATATATATTTAAACTAACTTCTATCTAGTTATTATCTGTTGTATGAAAAAAATTCATCAGAAATATAAGTTTAATGATTTCCAAGAGGATAGAGATTGTTCAAATTTTTTTTTATAATTATTTCCTCTATAAATTTTTTTAATTATTTTTATTAGGGCAACAATGTAAAACTATTTCATGAATGGTCATAATATAGTCCTTTTATTCCATTATTGAAAAAGATGATGTACTTTCAAAATCAGTGTGATGGTTTCAACAGCTTGATTAAAAAGGGCTGAGGGAATTTTAAAACTTATCTTTTTTTATTTTCTATAATGGGTCTCCCTAATAGATTTAATATATTCCCATGAATAAAAGTCCAGACACCATATTTTGGTTGATGTTAGTAAATTACTTCTATGGCTACATTAGTAAGGTGATCACATTTTTTTATGGTAGATGAGTCTGTAAATCAAGCTAGGAATGTTAGAAATCGTTTTATTTTCCATGGGAAGGCCATGATGTAAACTTATATTCAATAAATCATTTATCCTAGGAACCTCACGCAGTGACATCATCATCTCATCACCAATTTTATCCCATTATCCTCATTTAGGGAGCCTAATGATTTTCATAAAAGTTTTGTTAGTATTATTAGTCAAGGAATTATATTCTCATCATAAAGAAATTACTATGAAAATCCCATAATGAATCTTATTCTCTCAATCCATGTATTCTCATTATAACAATATGAGGAAGACTATAATCATTGGTCAATTATTGAAGGGGACAATAAATATGCGCCATGCTCATCACATATAGAGTATTATGCTCATCACATAAGGAAAATTAGAGTCATCACGAAAATCTTCCCTAATTCATAACTAGAGGCATGTAGTTCTCATTATATGGGATTCCCTATACAAATAACATATAGAGTATTAATATTTTTACCTAATAATGGGATTATTATGAAATAAGAGTGTGCTATTTTCATATGCTTTCCACATATGGCATATCATTCTCACCACATGAGGAAAGTGTCTACTTAGGCTCATCACTAAAGTACATGCATTGGTTAACATCCAATAGATAAATAACCACTTACACACATTATGTAAGGGAAAAATGGTTTAATGTCCTGTAGATACACTCTATAAGTGTGACAGTTTTCTATAAGTGTTATAGTTATACCATCTATTAAAATAGATGTGGGATGGTAAATTCATTTGGGTGTTAGTATTGAACCTTATCACGGAATCCTATATATTAATTGGGAGTAGGAATAAAAACCCGTTATGTTTGAGTCACTCTGTTTATGATTATGTGAATAGACTATTCAAAGTAATTTAATGTATTGCGTAAAGTATTATTGTGTCATAAAATGAGTGATAATAAGAGATGGAGTGGAGATTATGTATTGAGATCCCTAGTTTAACATGGATAGTGGTATAAGGGTGGGGTAGGTTTGGAGGAAGTCTTGAGGGAAAGGTTCATTGAGTGGATTGTGGATGGTTTCATCAATGAGGGCAGCATTAGGGATTACAATGAGGAGCATGTTCCGGGTGATACTCAAGAGTTGGAGTGATATGTATGTGGATTATATAAGTTCTTGCTGACATGTTATTGGTACAAATAGTAATTCCCTTTGGTAGGAAGAAACATGAATAGATGCTACCCAACTCACGATTAAATCAAAAGCCCTATTGATGGGAGTCAACGATACTGGTCATGTGTATGGTTGTTTCATATGAAAATAAGCATGGGAAGTGTGTGGGTCCCACGTTCCATGAATATTCATTAAATGTTTTTTATAAAAAGGGTAGAACTTAATGATTTTTCATGGAGTTGGTTTTGGAAAATATTGTTGGTGCATTCAACAATGAATTACATGATTTTTTAGTCAATACAAGAAGTTTGTTCATTAATGGATAGGGATGTGTGACAATATATAGAGTATAAGACAAAACTTTTGAGAACTTTTGAAACTTGATTCATGTATATTTGTCACATGAAATGATCCATGGAGGTTTATTTCTATTGTCTGAAGTGTATTTATTGGATTGTGTAATCTGAGAGATTAAACATCTTTGAAATATGGTATTCTTAAGAATGAACCTTTTTCTTTTGTGTTGATCCATATTTATAGGCCTATTTCCCATAGAATATGGTTGTCTTAGTGAAATGTGGAATTTTCATAGAATTCATGAATGAACATACAATACTAAACATGTGTAACACCTTTGGTTATGGACTGTCTCAACATTATAGTGCTCAAAATTCTATAATTTTCCTTAAAACAACTTGTGACATATATCTTTCATCCAAGTTCTTCTTTGGAGAATATTTTTACAGTAACAAATTTCCCATATTATAATTGGATCTAATAAAGGTTAAATATAACAAAATATAAAAAAATTAAAAAAACTTGTGATTTCCTACACCCTATTCAGGCCAAAAAAGTTGACCATTCAAGTAAAATGTAGAGGGAACCTATAAAATAATATAGAATAAAATGTCTTGTGTGGTTCATCACTTGATATGTAGGAGGGTTCCCTTTTCTCTGTTGGTGTCGCAGGAGGGTTCTTTCATTTTTTTGGAGGTCTTTTCAGTGGCATTCGATGAGGCAGTGAAGCATCCTCTTCTGGTTTTCAGGCGATTTGTGGATACATGGGGTCTACAGGGTCAAGTATTTATTTCCTCTATTAACTAGAACTCTTTATGCCTAGTTTTTCATTCAAAAAGGGAATTTGTTATTTCTTGGTGTAAATCGCCTCAGTCCTTTGGCCATTGGAATCTTAATTTTTCTTGGTGATCATTGGATGCTCATCGAGGGAAGGAGAGCTCCAGAGCTGCGGTTTGGGTCAATCTCCCCAGCCTCCCTCTGCCTTTCCAGAATGGCACTTTCCTTGAGGCTATTAGGGACTCTCTCAGAGGTTTTCTTTGTGTGGAAGACCGCACCCGTTTCGGTGAGGATATGATAGTGGATCATATTTTTGTTGATTTTGAAATCTCCCTTCCTCTTATAGAAAATATCTTCTTGAAGGTGCAGGGCTCTATGGAATGAAGGTAGGACATTGTTTTCTCGGTGTTTCCTAGGTTCTGCAGCTCCTATTGTATCCAAGGCCATTCAGTGCAAATATGTAGGAACCAAAGGCATGGTGGTTGGAGTCAACCCCTGCAGCCTTTCCCTAGAATCTAATCATCTTCTTCGGATGGTCCTGTGTCAAGTCAAATAAACGATGCTTCTCCAGCCTCGGGTGTGGCTCAGCCAGCTCCCCATGCTCAGGTGGACTTTCCCCCCATCATCCCACATCTGATGGTGCCCCATCCTACAAATAAATTATGCCTATTGCTCTTATGGACACCTATCAATTGGACCATGTGTTCTTTGTTTACTTCCTCAATCCCAGTCATATTTTTTAGGTGTATGTTTTTTGGTAAGAGCCTTGGGGTGCCCTCCCCAGCTTCCAGTACCTTTGGGGTTTCCACCACTATCTGCGAAGGATATCTATGGTGTGTCTATGAGGGTACATGATGATCGGAATGTGAAATGCATTCCCGAACCTCTGATGTTGCCTCCATTGCTGGAGAAGGATATCTCTGGTGATGTGGAGGGGGAGCGGGATGCTAGGCAAGAGCACTGAATTCCCTCCCCAGATGCTAACATCATGCTGGTCGGTTCCAATGCTTCCCTGAGTGGAGTTTCTGATCCTTTAACTCTTGATCCTTCAGAACCTCTTCCCCTTTATCCTCCCAGTTTGGTGATAGTTTAAATGCTTATATTGGTTCCTTTAGCAGCCCAGTTAATAAAAAACCTTCCTGTTTGAGGCACTGGCATGTGTACTCATTCAAAATCCAGACAGACAAGGGAGTTTCCTTCTTCCCGTCATGGGGGGACTGGGGTGCATGGGGCCAAATCCAGTCCTTTGATTGTTTAAATGTTACCCTTGATCATCTAAAACTCCCAGAAACTTGGAGCCTGGGTGAAATATTATTTCACTAATTCAGAGATCAGGAAGAACAAATCGCTTTTGGTGGTTGTCCTTGAACACAAACAGAAACCTGCTAAAATTAAAGCTTTCTCTCAAAAATTCGGAATTCATGGTGCCCTGAATGCAGACCGGGTTGACAAGAATATCTATATATTTTTTAACAAGGAGACTTAGGTTGATCAAATTATCTTAGGTGATCAATTCAAAACCACGAGGGTGATGACGGGGGGGGGGGGGACAGTGCATTGGTGTTCTTTGTGTATGGTAGCTGTGACACCCATTGCAAAGAACGATTATGGAATGGCCTGAGTTATTTTGATCTGGAGGTGTCACCTTGGATTGTGGGGGGAGAATTTAATGTATTTTTGATCCTCAGTAGAAGAAGGGCCGATGTGTTTTTCCTGGAAGGGTCAACCTAGATTTTTCCCGCTTCATGGAAGAGAATGGATTGATGGATTTGGGGTTCTCTAGAGACCCCTTCACATGGTGTAATAACCAAAGAGGTAGAAGATAGTGCTGGATTAGGATCAAGCGTTTCCTTGAAAATGTTAATACCTTATATAAATTTCCAAATTCCAATGTAAAGAACTTAAATCGTGGTATTTCTAACTATTCTCCTCTACTGATTTCCTTGTATCTTAGGCAGACAACTTCAGAGGGCTTTAGGTTCTACCACCATTGGACCGAAATCCCTGGTTAAGAACATGTTATTAGTGAGTTGTGGAGTGGATCGACACAGGGGCACTCATGGGATATGGTTCAAAATAAACTAAGGCGGCTGAAGTCGAGGTTACAGGCGTGGGTAAAGGCTCTCCCTCTTTTAGATATGAATATAGAGGCTCGGAAATAGATTATCAAAATTATGTAAACCATCTTAGAGAAGAATTTGAGTGAATTAGTGTTTAAGGAGATTTCGGGAAGGAAGAACTCTTGGGAGGAGTTGATCCTTACAGAGGAACATGTGGATCATGAAAAATCTAGGGTAAAGTGGTTGCATGATGGTGACAGGAACTCGGATTTTTTCCATGCATGCCTCAAGGAAAGAAGACGTACCATGAAACCGAACATTCTGCTTGATGATGGAACGTACACAGATGACAGAGACACTACAGGGAGCCTGGACCATACTTTTTTCATGGATCTTTTGGCTGGTCCTAACCCGAGGATGGTCATGGGATACCCATGTTGCACAATAGTGATTTAGGAGCCAGTAGCCCCTCATTTCTCTAATAGGGAAAATGAATTCTTAGAGATGATCTTTGATGGGGAGGAAATTTAGTCAACTATGATGAATATCAATATGAAGAGCACCCCTGGTCCAGATGGTTTTCCAAGTTCATTCTACAGGGATGTTTGGGAAGTGGTTAAAGATGATATCACTACCACCATTCAGAAATTCTTTCGGGGAGGCATCCTTCCAAGGGTGGCTAATGCTAAAAATTTAGTTCTTATTCCGAAGGTTAAATACCCCTATTCTCTCTCACATTATAGACTGGTGAGTATGTGAAATTTCCCTTACAATATTATTGCAAGTATCATCAACTTGAGGCTTTCCAAATTTCTTCCCCAGTGGATTTCCATGGCTCAAAATGGGGTTGTTAAGGGGTGGTCAATTCAAGGGTCTATAGTGCTAGCTCATGAGATTTTGAAAGATATTAACACTAATAATCATGGTTTGAATTTGGAAATCAAAGTGGATATGCATAAAACTTATAATAGGGTGGAGTGATATTTTATTAATAGAGTGTTCAAAGATATAAGGTTCTCTCACAAGGCCTCAGACCTTATATTTATATGTTTTAGTTCCTCATGGATGGTTGTCTCATTCATGGGGAGGACTCATGGGTTCATCAAGGAAACCCATGGGTTCCTTTAGGGAGACCCAATCTCTACCATCTTTTTCATCCTTTCAAAGGATACCCTCAACTGCCTCATTAACAAAGGTCTTTCCAATGGTGACATGATACCTTATCACAGGAGACTGAACCTTCCTCCTATTTTCCATTTGATGTTCGCGGATGATAATATTATTTTCATTAATGGTGGAAGGAGTTTTGTAAAAGTTATTATAAAAATCCTTAATTAGTATTGCTACTACAGTGGACATATAATTAATACTACCAAAAGTAATCTTTTTATATCTAATAAGTGTTTGCCCAGAAGGGCCTATTCTCTTTGTAGCAGGTTGGACATGAAATGTGGGTCCTTTCCCAAAGAGTGCCTCAGAACCCCTATACCTTCATGGAGTCTTAGGTTACATGACTTTGATCATATTGTGAGAAAAATCATAGATCGGGTTCTTAACGAGAATAATCTCTATCTTTCTTTTAGGGCGAGGCTTACTTTGGTGAAAAATAGTCTATCCCCATCCATGCGTTGGATTTTACTAATGTACCTAAAGGTGTCATCCAGACTATTGATAGGATTCTAGCAGGTTTTGCGTGGGATGCTCTTCCTGAAGGGAAGCGACCCTGAGTTTCATGGGAGAGATTGGAAAATCCCATACAGAAGGGGAGGGGGGTTAATGTGAGGATCTTCAATTCTATAATTAAATAAATACATTCTAATCTTGCATGGGAATTGGTCGAACAGAAAACCTTCTAGGAGAATGTAATGTCATGCGACTAGCTGGGTGATGAGGAGGTGGATGGTGGTCACACGTCTCCCTACTAGTCTAAAATTTACCTTCTCATTAGCATCCTTAAACATAATTTTTGATGTATTATCGAGGAGGGTGATATTTTCTTCTGGTACCACAATTGGCTAGGCTCTGTAATTGGATTTCCATGCTGCCTGACACCTTTTATCACTTTCAAGGAAGCTAGTGGCCACCCCATGTTTATCTAATTCATCCTAGTCACAGAGCATCAGAAGATTTGGGAATCTATTGTTATCAATTCGGACCCAGATAAGTGTGTGTTCATAGCTGACTCCTCGAGGATATTTTCCACTAAGGATTACCATAGGCTCTCGGCTCCGTAAGATCTTCATGATAGTTGGGTGTTACAGTATGGTGCAAAAAAATCCATTCAAAGTACTATTTTATAACATGGAGACTTAGAAACCATGCAGTGGCCACAAATGGTAAGATCAAGAAGGCGGGAATTAACATGGCATCCAAATGCGAATACTGTTGCAGATAGTGGGAAGAGACCATTGATCACTTGTTCTTTGAGAGCGAGTAGTCCCACACAATCCAGACCTTCTTCAGGGACCTCACAACCTTTTCCTCATGAAAACATGGTGATGATACATTTATGGAGAGGTGGTTTAATGGGAGAACGGTTTGGGCATGGAAAGAATGGAGGGAGATATTTTCTTCAACGTAGGGTGTTGGTGTTTGTGGCAAGCTAGGAACCAAGAATGGTTTGAAGGGTCATTTCCTAATGTGAGGTCCATTGTTATGAATAGGTGGAATCTTATGTGGATCTTGTTATACTTATCTGTAATTGATGTGAGGCCCCATCATTGATATTGTTTTATGTAAGTACTCCCCTTGTTAATTATTTCTGTATTAGACCACATGGGTAGTGGATTTGAGGGCGTCTTTAGGTCTCTGTATAGAAGCTCTATTCAAATGGATCATCTTTTTTGGGAGATATGAGAGGAGGGGGAGTAGTACGAGATAGATGTTGTACGGTTGTTTTGGCATTTACTGTATTATATGGGAATGGAACTTCATTCCTATCAGATGCTAAAGCTATGCTCATAGGGTTATTGCATTTCTGTAAGAAAAACATTGATATTTTCCAAGATGAGACTGATTCTTTGATTCTTCATGATTCTCTCAATGGTAAAGGACATGTTCGTTGTCCAATATCAAACACGGTTAGGAAATATTGCACCATTCTTAATAATGTCAGGGTGATCCATACATGGTAGGAGGGGAACAACGTTGCAGATCATCTTGCTTCAATGGAACAATCAGGCTCACACATCACATTCCTTTATTCAATTACTTGATGCCTGAGGGGGTTAATCTAATTAAAGGGCATTCTCTAGGTTTACATTAATTCAGGCCTCCTTAGGCCATGTATACCCTTGTTTATCTTGTACGTTTTTCTTGTTTTCTTTTTCTTGTCTATTGTTTCATGTATCGTTGACCTTTTCTTTAATAAAAATTTAATGTTGGATGAATGGAGGACACCTCTACAGAAAACACAATCTCTTCTTGGAAATTGAATAGTTTTGGTGAACCCAAATTGTTAATTAATGTATAATTTATTTTTAATAATTTGAGAAGTTGAAAATTCAATGAATTTTATAATTGTGAAGATTACAAAGCTGTTCTCAATGTCAAAAACATGTGAAAATTGCAATATGAGAAGTGTGTTATTATATTTTATTTTAGTCAACTGAGTAAAATTCGTGGAATAAGTGCATTTACATTTATAATTGAATTAAAAAAATAAAATAAAAAAGTTTTTCATCATAATTAGAGTATTTTGGATTTTCATTTTGAATTTGGTTAGGATTAAAATTTTCAAAATCATTTATATGAGAGTTTAATAATAGAAATATTCCAACCAATCCTAACAGCCTACAATGGGGATTGAAGCCACTACTTATTTGGGAGTTCTACCACTATCTTGAAATTATGTAGTGATAGGAGGTCAATAGATGTAGTATAGAGAGTCCAAAGAAGCAATCAGGTAGATACACCACATAATGGAATGTTTTACCGCATAGAAGGGAAATAAAACATGAATCTGAGGTTGTGTTCCTATTTTTTAGGTGATGAACCTCATTTCTGGGTAGATTGGTGAGTAGGATGAACAATTTAATAAAAAATAGAATGATCCAATGAAAAAAAGACATGGGATGAGCAGTGTTCAGTTATTATGCATTCATTAAAATTTTATGTAAAGAACATTTTCTATCTAATCATAATTATCTTTATCATTTTATTAGTTTTCCATCACCATCTTCATCCTTACACACTAAAGGGTTTCCTTTATGCACTAGAGTACATCATGTGTTCCTCTACCCCTGATGTCTTGATAATCATGTCATGCATTCGAGTTCTATTGAAATTTCCTTGAGACTCTAGTATGATAGAAGCATCTTGAATCTTCATTTTCATGAGTAAAAAAAGATAAATAATAGGAAGTATGATGGTAGATTCATTTTTGAAATGATTATGGTGTTTTTCATTATCACATAAAGGAATCACATAAAAAGGAGGTGCTGAAATGAGTGGGTTTTTATGAATTTTGGAGATCTTAGTCAGTGGATTCCTTTATTAGTACCCAAAACTATTTTATTTGTAGTATTTAAAAATCACATATCAAATCGAGAAGTGTAAGAGTGGAACATAGTAGATAAATCAATCCACAGTCATGAAGAGATTCCATAAACTCAAATTGTGATATGGTATTCACGGTCACATAATGATGTCTTGAGCACCATGATCCATTATATGACTATATTATGGTAAAAAGAAGTTAATGTTAATTAAATCATATATTGATATATCAAAAATAAATAAATAACATGGACATAAATGGTTATAAAAAAAATATATAAGGCCTTTATGATTCAAAAATTAAATGCCTTTACACTGAACACTTACGTAAAGAACCTTAAAGATTTCTATATACTATATATAGTGAAGAAGAAGACAATGTTGGGATAAGTTACACGAATAACATGAATATTTTACCTCAAATAATATACATCCATATGCTTTATTGAGTCATGAAGAAGAAGTATCCTTATGTGACACAGTTACATGATGAAGCATGCTATGTGAGTTTTTCACTATGTAAATCATGAATAAATAAAATCCAGTGGGAATGTGATACTTCCATGAAGAGGATGTTAAATTTTGATATAAATTGTTCAAATGAAATCTGAGGTTTTTATTAACCTTTAGTTAATATGGTGTGTGTACTTTCATGAACATACAAATTGAGACATCCACACACTTATGTTCAGTGAGCAATAATGTGAATCTTGTTCATTTTATCTTTTTATAAAGGACACTAAAAAACAATTAAAATGAACATTATTTTTATCATACAATAATTATTTTTGAGAAAATTATGTGAAATATATTTTTCATATATAGTAGTAAGTGATGTTTGAGACTACTACTGGGAATTAATTTAGAATATATATATATCTAAGTGGTCAATGTCTTGAGATATATTTAGATCACTTGAATATTAGTGAAAAGTGGGTATGACTAGGTAGTTGACATTCAATTACAAATATTATTTAAGATTGTATATGTGCATATCAAGTGATAAAATTTTTTTTTAGTGTAATATTTCTTCTCAAGGCATTACAAAAATAGTGAGAAGATGGACGTGATCCTTATACTAGAGGATCATATTTTGTTCAAATAAATATTTTAGAAGTTTTTAGTGGGGATTTTAATCATAAGGAGTCTCCAGTGAAACTCTAGTGAAATTTTATGGGATGTTGGTTACACAATGGGATGCATTACAATGATACTCCCATGGGAATCAAAAGTCACTAGTGTTGGTGGAAACTTGTAATCTCTAGTGTGACTCTATAGAGGGAATATTCTGGTTCTTTCTATTGATGGTAATTAGGATTTCTTTGGTTATGACCACCAAAATATATTTAAAAATCCATAACCTAGGGTATAATAGGTTGCAATAAGGAGTAGGTCTTTGTACTGAACCATGTAAAAATAAAATTTGATGTGTATTATTTAATTTATTCATTACATACATGATCCAATATTCTTAATTAGTGATATAGTTTTGAATTAAATGGAGATAAAATATAAATAAAATAATTTAATGAAACCGATGGAACATTATTAACTCCCACTCTCGGTGTGAATGAATAATACATTGAGCACTTTATTCTTCTCTATTTTCATGGAACTCAAAAATTTTTGAATTTACTATTAACAAAATCATTAACCTTTGTGATACTCTATTTACATGAACTAACTTATAATAATATGAATTTATCAAACCAAAAAACTAAACATTCATGATGGAACATCATTGAATAAGAGTTGTATAATGTATAATTTGAGATTTTTTCTAGAACCCACCAAATGGTTGGTTTGAATGTTAAATCCATTAATATGAAGAGCATGTGAATGAAAAATAAGCTGTGGTTTGGGTCATTTAAACAATCAAAAAAAATATACTAATATCTTGTGGATCTTCTGATAGAGTATTTGAGTGATTACTAATTATCATACCATATATCTTTATATGGATTTAGGATTTTAGTGAATGTTGTGATCCAAAATTCCAACATCAACACCACAATATACTAGGTAAGATGATTTCTAGGATACATTTGTTAGAACATCACTATCTCTAGTAGTTCCTTGAGGAACCACAATCGTACATTTTCATTCACATTGTGAAATCCAATTTAAATGATAAAAATTTACGTTTTATCTCTGAAATCATCCTTAGTCTTATACTCAATCATCATTCAAATAGGAAAACAAGACAAACATTTTTATATGGACTGATAACTTTGATTAGTGCACAATTGGATTCTTTATAGATGAATAGGTATGGGTGTTCTATGCCTACTAGAGATCTGATGTGTCCAAGTATCATCATCATTGATTCAAACAATACAATGTAGTAGTACCCTTACTGTTCCACTTTTTCGATAACCAAAATATAATTCTAGAGAAATTTAGTAGATGGTCTCTATAGTGACCCTAAATTTTCATATATAGACTTTACATCAATTTTGAAGAATACATAATACATTACAAAAACACTCACCCAAAGACCATATTAATTTAGTTCCTTTTAAAACATGGAAGATATTATTCCGATTTGGCTAATGATTTTTAACATCCCCCATAAAGATCTTCCACATTAGTACCCCTAACTAAAACCTTAATTTATAAAATGGGGAAAAGAAAACTTAAGAAAAAGTGTGAGCTAAAATGATCAGAAAGGGTAAACAAGGGAGTAATATAAATATAATCACGAGCATAAGGGTATCAGAACATGATCATGGAAATAGAATATCATACCATTCATTTCAATGATCATAAATATGAATCATAGAATATAGATTTCCTTTTCATAATACATGAATCATAAAGGAATAAAGAACATATTCCATGAAATAATCACATATGAATAAGACATGTAAGTATATAATAATGATTTACATAATATCCATGGAATCACTTCTAAGGTCATCTTTTTAGTATGAGTTAACTTCCCATTACATCTTGGTAGTCAAAGATCACTCTCATGACTATCCCAGTGGAAAAATTCCATTATGCCTATCTAATGAGATATAAATCATTACCCAATACATTGGAAGGAGATATAGGTCCCACTCATCTTATAATGAAATCATACATACATGTTTCATAAGATCATAAATCATTTATCATATAAGATCCCATGGAATGAAATGGGTTTCATAAACATCATGCAATCATAACAAAACCCATAGAAAATAAATGGGTTTCATAAATATCATTCCATAATAAATAGAAACTATTCATATAAATAATTAAAATGGATTCATTGAATAAAATACCCATTAAAACACAAGTAACATAAAACAATGTGAACCTAGATGGAAAATAATTTTGAGAGATCTATAGAAAATAATTATTGAAGAAAATACCCTTTTTGTTTGGAAATCATTTTCATTACCTGAAATGCCAATAAAACATAAAAGAAAAAATTTTCTTTGTAAATGAATATTTAATCATGTAAGGGAATATTCAAGGTTTTAGGCATCATGAAATTGGAGAAAAAATATTCATTTCATATAAGTCATAAAATATCTTATTCTCATACTTTTTCCAAAATGTCAAAAAGTACCTCATTACAAAAACTAATAAAGGTTTCTTTAAAATTTTTTAGTAAATAGTCATTCATGTGTAAAAGTGACATTAATTTTTTTAAGAACAGTAAAAATATTTTTGAATAAATTTTTAAGAATCCTGGACATGGAAGATAAAATATTTCCCAATAGATATATATGTATAAACAATCCCGATTATAATGAGATTATGGAGTTAACCCATACAAATTTTTAATCAGTAGAATCATATTGCCCATTAAAGAAAGAAAATTATATGGATATGAAAATAACAAAATCTTATGGTTATGACTTATAAAATACATTCGTGAGAATTATATACACCACATTGAAGAAACTACTATTGTATGCGACATGTGTCTTACAGAAGTAAAGGTAAAACCCAAATCCATTAATACTAGAGTAACATTTGAATTATGATCCTCCAGAAAGTATAACATCTATTAAATAATTGAATAAAATTATAAAAAGAAAATAAATGATCTAAAATGTTATAGGTCAGTATATTAACCACACAAGAGAATCTTGTGTTGAATATGGAATGTATCTTACAAAATTAAAAAGTGATATTAAATTCTATTTCCTTATGTGTTGACTCTCATTTTACTCATGAAAACCTCATTTATAATAAATATATATTTTTATACATCTATTAAAGAATTATATTCAAATATATAATACCATATATGACTTACTTATGAATTTATATTACCCTATTATTAACAAATCCATGTTTAAGTTATGTTTTGGGTAATAACTACTTTGTTTCTCGTACATGTTTTGACTTGTTATTCATGTTACTATTACATTGACCATGTTTTAATTAATTATAGAATGTAAAACATGATACATATATATATAATATTTATTATATTAACATATATATATATATACATTTTATAGATATATTTAATGAAACTCACCGTTAATGTAGATGATAAGTAATATGTATGCATCCACGATGTTTCTATTTTCTTGTCATACTGAATGTAAGAAGGTAAATAAAATATATGTACATATATAAATTATTATATTATAATTTTAGTTTCATATATTTAATATTTATTCATTGTATAATTTTTATAATTATTCTAGTTGGGGTTAAATGAGAAAGATGTATCTCATCGCGTCGTAGAGATTGTAGGCTGTATACACACACAAGCGATGATATCATACTAATAATGGAAAAAGGGTGAGAATTTAGATTATATATTAATTATAATGAAAAACTATCATGTAATATTTATTATTTATATCCATTATATCTATCATTCTACCCTTTCAAATAAATTAGTTGTGAAAATAGATTACACCAAAGTGTGGAGATGGTAAGCAGTACGTACCCATGCGTGGTATTTTCATTTTTCATTGGATGAACAAAAGGTGGAAATTTTTGTTCAATAATAATAATAACATATCATAATATAGGTTAATCTGGAGTTATTACTTTATAATGGAATCAAAAGATTATTATGAAGTAGAATAATAAAAAATTTCTAAAGATTCGGTAAGGAGATTACCTCATCTTCGATGATCTCCCTCTAGATACCTTCTTACAGACACAAGAGTTTGTATATTGAGATAAAAATAGATATATAATGTCTATAGGGAATTTGAGAAGATAAAGTTTTATTTTTTGGTAGAGATTTAATGCTCAAAGTGGTGTGAGTAAATGAGGGAGGAGGTGCCCTTTTATAATCGAGATGAGGGGCACATTTATAAATCCTCAAAAAGTTTAATTGATATAAATTTATTTTCAATTTAAAATGGCTCAAAAATCTTTTATTTTGAGGATAAAATGACGATGGGTATAAATACTCCCAAAATTTTATTTTTAGACATGTTTAGGTCATAATATTAACATTATATTTTATATTTAACCCATAGTTAATCACTTTTACTTTTTCCATGACAACTTGGATATTTACTCTATAAGGTTATTTAAATTACTATAAAATTGAGAAAATAACTCCAAATGGATCATTGAAGAAATTTGTAACATTATTATAGTTAGTTGTATTAGTTATATATTTATATAAATTTTTTACCATTTAAATAAATATTATTTACTTAAAAGTGTCATTTATGTGAATTTTGATGCTATTCATTATTTTTCTTTTAAAAAATATCATATTAACATGGTAAAATTGACAAAAAAATTATAATATATCAATAATATGTGAATTTAATCTATTAAAGTTTTTAATGTCAATAATTATGTTACATTATATTTATTTTAATATTTTTGATATCATTTATTTGATATTTTCTCTTATTAACCACTTACTATATTATCATTATTAAAGCATTAAATTAAATTATTTCTTCTCTAAAATTTATAAATATATTATCATCAAGAAGATGAAATTATTATATTTGAAATTAACCTTTATAATTTTATTTAACTTCTTTATAACCCTATATAAAAATAATATAGTTATTAAAAATACGAGTATGAAATTTTAAACTTATAATTAAAAAAATATAATAAATGTCAAATTTTTACCCATGTGCAATAAAAATGTTATAATTTAATCATAGGGTTTATTTTAGTATAACCCCACATATCCAATTATACTAAGACAAGTGTAAGGGTAAATTTATAATAATATAATTTTTTTTACCTTTAATTATCAAATTTACCCAAAACCATGGTAATTAAAAATTTCCTAAAGCTACTATTCATAGTATCCAAAATATTAAGTTTATACTATTGGAATAAAAATGTCATACTAATTACAACCCTGTATATCTAGTTTTTGAAATTCAATTAGAGAAGCAGTAAAATTAATTTTAATGCTAATCCTACAGACGTAGCAAGAAGGCATGTAAAAAACAATGTTCAAAAGTTAAATAATTTTTTCATATATTCTTTAAATATAATTATTATTCCAATGACCTAAATTGGATTAATATATTTTTAATTTATCTATTTTGGATTAAAAATTAATTTAAATTATAATAATTATTTTAATGAAAGATGACGCATTTAACTAAAATGCAGTATTTTTCACTACTCATCAAAAAATTAAACTTTTCATAAAAATACTAAGAATTAAAACTAACTTATTTTTTGGATTCCAAACTCCCAAATTATTTTTAATTTATCAAATTCAATTTGTAATAGTATCTAAAATATATTTTATTATTATTCATAGAAGTTCATAAAAAGCGATTCCTTTAAGAAAATAGTATTTCTAAACACATTAGGACATTACCTAAAATTATAAATTTCATTAAAAATATAAGTTATATATGTTAAAAAATTTAAAAAATATTTATTAATATTCATATAATAATGATTAATGGCTATTTTATAAATATATCATTTAAATAATTATAATTGTTACTTGTTACTTCATAGAAACTTAGTGTTGCGTTTAATGCAAGCCAAGTCATTATTACATGTAATGAAAGATAAAAACGGTGTTATATAAAAAGTAATCCAAAAAAATATATATTTAGTGTTTTGTAAATTAAAAAATATAATTTTTTTTAATTATTCGGAAAAGAATAAATTCAAAAAATCTTAGGGTGTTACATTCTACCCTCCTCAAAATGAATTTCACCCCCAAAATTTGCCTTAGTTATCAAATGTTTTCTATAAGAATGTTCCTTCGATAGAAAGAAACATCATAAAAACATATAAGAAAACATACTTTTAAAAAGGAAAGTTAGAAACATAATGTTTACCCAAAGTAATTTATAACTAGATTCCCACATAGGAGAACATAGGTGGCAAGTTAAAACATTGATATGGATGGGAAATATAAGAATCAAGTTATGATGGAGAGTGATAGAAAATGTGGTTAGGAGAATGTTAAACATCAAGAGGCCATAAATCTTTAATTATCTAAGGGACCATATTTTTCATCAGATAAAATGTACCAGGATAAAATTTTAATTTTCAAGATCCTTTCCCAAGAGTTAAAGAATTTTTGGGAGAATATATACATATTTATTTCATACAATCTCAACCTCTATTGCACCTTGATAAATTTACACATCACCTAATTATCCAAAAATATAATGTTGTTTTTTAATTCCTACAGAACTAATAGATCATGAGATCCATGATAAGCCATCCCATGTGTCAACAGTTACGATCAACACAATGTTGTTATAATAGGCCATTCAATATGAATAAATCCTCATATCTTGAGATAATACTTTAATATCACAAAAATTATCTTAAAAATTCCTTCAATGGTTAACCTTATAACCCTTCCTAAATATTAAAATCCAAAACGTTAGAAATAAGGTAACTAAATTTCACAAAAATAGATTAGCATTTATCCCATGTATATCATAAAGTAGATTTTGTTTGTCCCATACCAAATATGTGAATACCTTTACCATATATTATCTTGAAACATTGTAATAACCGGAATTGCCATACATTATTATTGAGAACATGCATGTTTCCTTATTCCAGTGTTTATTGAATATATTCCTTATGTCTAAAAATTTGTAAACTTCATCAGTGATAACATAAACCACTTTTTCAAAAAAAACATAATTAGTCCCACATTAATTTTTACTATCCAACATATCTTTATAAAAACATCATTATCTCAACATCAGGAATAAATTAAGGGTTACCTTACCTTATTCAAAATATCACATTTCATGAAATCACCTTTCTAGTCAGTCAGAACCTTCTAACACATTCTTGTAAATAATTAATAAAATATAATCTGGAAAATCTTTATATAGTTCACCATTCATAATTCTAAAATCCAAATACATAAATTCTTTTATTATACTACTTTATATGTATGAAATTAGAAAGACTAACTCATCCTATTACTTATTACATTTTTTCCTTTCTCATTTCATCTGTAGTCTCATAATCGACATTAATATAACCCATTACTTGTATGACCTTGAAGATTCCTTTAAGGATATTCCCTCTTATGACATTGGTTTGCTTCATGATGGTAACGACCCGAAATTTTTGAATGATAATTATTTCCTCAAAATGTGTGTTATTTTATTTTGTACAGAAAAGAACTATATCCCTTTAAAAATTAAGTGAGTATAATTGAAATGTTACCTTTTTGTTTCAACTGTTATTTGACTATTGGTCAATATGCCCATTGGAAATAATAATTTAAACATTATAATTGGTGTTATAAATAGAAATGATAATGGTTAATTAATGCAGAAAGAAGATTAGATGACCTCATCTTGAAGAAACATTCCATATAAATCCCATTTATTGGAACGTGGGATGGAGGTAGCATATTTGGGTTTCACTCTTGAGCAAGCCCAATCCGAGCTTCTACATGTTATTCTAGTAAAAAATCGCTTATGGGAGAAGTTCAAGTTTGTAGAGATTATCCATTGGGCGATGTTATCCGAGCCACCACAAGAATCTATCAACATCTCACCACACCTTACACTTTTGTCTTATGCGGGTTTTATAAGAGGGTTGGTTTCGTGGACTTACTCACTTAAATTGTAATCCATTTTTTTAAAAATGTTTTATTTTATCATTTTTGTTTTAAGATTACTATTTCTTAAATATAATGATGGAATTTGATATACTAATTTTCAATGTAATTTTTTTTAAATTTTCAGAAAGATTTAAATTATTATATTAAAATATGATTTTATTAATAATGTTTATTATAATTAAATGGCGTCATAAAAACACTCCTTTTTAATTACAAATGATGAAATATTTTTATTTTTTTTCAAGTGTCGAAAATTTTACTATGCATTTTCAGTCCACTATTATTTTTAATAATTAAGTATTTTGATTTTTAAAAGTTAAATTTCTCATTTTTAGAAGACTATCATGATATTATAAATATAAAATCTGAATTCATAATTTCGATATTAGCTTATAGTGAATTTATACAAATTTATAATTTTTTTCCAGTTAATAGTAAAAGTATAGTTTTTTGTTTTCGATATGTTTAATGACATCATTGGGATATAATATGTAATATAAAATTATGTTCGACTCATGTGCATTAAAATATGATAATATGTGTCCCATGTGGCCAATACCCTGGTCAAATACCATGGTAAGGCCCACGGTTTTGGAAATACCACTACTGAGGTGTCCTCAGTAAATAATAAACAACTTCCTCACATTTTCTATAAATACCCACCCATTAATTCATTTAAATTCATTAAAAATTTATCCACCACAACTTTGTGGTAGTTTTACATCCCAATATTTCCTCTTAAGGTGTCCTCAATCCATCAAGGTCATGATTTTCAAGTTTTAGGAGTCACTCTTCATGGTAAGAGAACTCTCAACTTCTTTTTTCCTTTTATTTTTTCTTTTTTATGCGGTATGTATTTAATATTTTCATACCATGTTATTATATACATTTTATTCTTTAACTTTAAAATATTAAGGATAATTTATGAATGTGTGACCCTTGTTCCCACTCTTTTTAATGTTTTTTACAACCATGTTTTATACCTGTTATGCTGCCAAATTTTCGTCTCAATATTTCTCAATTTTTGTCATGAAATTATTTTATTTTATTTTTGAACAACCGAACCAATATATTCTCTATAAATATTCACATATATATAAAAGTCACCTATATTAATTCTGTTATTAACATACACGAAACCGATATCCATTTTCCATGCATTTAAAATGAAAAAAAGTTCTTGTTTTTTAGAACTTTCTAAAACACCATGATTTTAAATTGAAACCTGCTTATTTTATTCTCCATAGGTTATTTGTGAGATATCTTATTATGATCTATTTGGATAAAATTAATTGATACATATGAAGGGTATTCCCTAATATCACTATAATACATTGGGTAATGAATTTAATCTCTAGATATGACACATTTTACGATACCTTGGTTAATAACATTGGTAATTTTTATGACACCTCAGTGATAAACCATTGGGATATGCTTATGAATTACTTACATAAATGTTTTATCCATATTTAAAATTTATTATTCATGTTATTATTACTATTATATTCATCTTTCTCATTCCTTTATGTATCTTTTCATGTTCTTATTAATATTCATCAAGATCACAAGTAAACTATTTCCCTTGTTTTCCCTTACTAGTCCTTATGCTCACCCTTTCCTTTCATGTATGTACCCAGGTTATGAGATAAACTAAATGTGAATGGGATGAAAATTTAATAACCCTTTTAAGTGGAATAGACTAATATTTTATGTTTTCATGTATTATTTACCCTTTCTTCGAAGACACTAAACCTTAAAAGATCATTTTTTTGTAAAATGATTTGCAATGTTATGTTATAAAATGGTGGGATCTATAATTGGTATCAAAAGATGTTTTAGTTGTTTGTGGAAATTTGGATTTGAAAACATTAGGAAGGACATCAGATAAAATTTTAAATATAGGAAAAAATCATGGTATTTTTGTGAAATATTAAGTAAGTGGTTTCCAAATAAATAAATCCTTATATGGATACAAACAAGTGGACGTGGATATGGAACATATGTAACTAGGGGTAAAATATGAAAACACCCCCTTGAGCTAGAATCAAATAGGAATTAATGGACAACAACGATCCTTGTTCTAATCTTGGTTTGACACTCCTAGGGATTATGTTTGGTTAATCACAATAATTTTATGAACTATTGTGATGGATTTAATGAAAAATCAATCGGTGTAAATGAATAAAAAATTTAGGAATAATTTTATATGACATAAAAGTTCATTTATAATTATAAGATCATTAAATGAAACAAATTTCTCACTCAGGTTTTATTATTTTAGAAAATAGTAAGATAATAAGAGGAACCATGTAAATGGTGAGGACAATAGACCTTGCACTGATAACCCTTCTATGGAAGCTAGAATGGAAACCTTCATGAGAATGATGAATCAAATAAATCAAGTTATGGGAAATAACTTGAATCAAGCTGACAGAGCAGTTTCATTATGAAGGGAAAAAATTTACATTGAGTCTTTTATGAATCAATTACAACCAACATTCAATGGATTTACCAACATTTTGATTGAGGAATAATGGATAAGATCTATAAAAAATATCTTTTATACACTTCACTGTTTTGAACAAGAGATAGTCGCTATGGTTGTATACCATTTAGAGGGTGAATCTAATCAGTGGTGGGAACTGATTCAAAAAATGAGGCTAATATGGGATATTGATGCTTTTTATTGGGAAGAGTTCAATGTAATCCTATTTAATAAGTATTTCCCTCATTCCATGAGAAAAAAATGTAAAAGGAATTCCTAAAACTAAAGTATAAAAAGAATGAATCTATGGGAATATATGAGATGAACTTCATAATAATTCTCTGTTATAAATATATATTTGACATATATTCTAATGGGAAGGTTGATATATTCTTTGGTAGACTAAGACCTCATCTATGGAATAATTTAGCCAACCGGGACTATGAAAAATATGTGGAAATCATACGGAGTTCTATGATGGTCAAACTGGTTTTCAGTGAGATGTAGTATTCTTACAAAATGAATGAAAAAAGAGATATTTGGAGCCAAATAGTGGGAGGGGCTTTGAACAATAAATACGAGGAAAGAAATTCAAACTTTCCACATGCAACAAATGTGGGAAGAAGCATTTAGGGAACCACCTACTTGGGAGAAGGAAGTGTTACAAGTGTGTAAGAGAAGGACATATTTCTTGGAACAATCACACTGAGATGAATACTCAAATTATCATCACTAATAACAAAGGGAATGCGATTCATTCCCTACCTGAAGACCAATTCTAGAAGTGTGGAGAGCATGGGAATTTTCCCAATCACTATCCAAATCTGAGGGCAAGGGAATCACAAAAAACCACAACCTTGGCCATGGGACAAAGGTCATGGTTTTTATATCATGACTGCTGAAGTTGAATATCCAAATTATTTAGTAAAAATTACTCTTATTGTTCCCTCAAAGATGGTAAATACTTTTTTTATTCTGGTTCTATGAATTGTTTTATTTACTCTATGTTTTCAAAGAATATATTATCGATCCCTAAAATTTAGACGGATAACTATCATTCAAGGCTCCTGTGGGATTACCCAGGCCACAACTCTTTATAGAAACACTAGTATGTAATTTGGGGAGCATAATATCATAAATAATCTAGCATTCATTCCCAAGATGGAATTAGACATTATAATAGGGATGGACTTCCTCTAAAAGTATAATGCTATTATCAAATTAAGAAGCAAGGAAATATCAGTAGGCTTTAGTGGAAAACCTACAGTTATGTTCAAAAGAGAGATATATCGACCTGAAATTTTTTCTAGAAGAACCACCAATATCCTTCTTTATGGATTTTATCAGTGAATATGAATAAGAGGATGAAAGTATAAGAATATAAAATGTTCCTATAATTGAAGATTACATTGATGTATTTCTTAAGAAGTTACCAAGGCCTCCCATAGAAATAGAGGTATAGTTATCTATTGAACTCATGCTTGGATCCAAGTCGATATCTAAAAACCTGTATATAATGGAAAATGTGGAGTTTGAGGAATTAAATAAGAAACTCTAAGATATTTTGGAGAAGGTTTTTATCTAACCAAGTGTGTCTTCTTGGGGAGCTCCTATTCTCTTTGTGAAGAAGAAGGATAGATCAATATTGATTACAGAGAACTTAATGGGATCATAGTGAAGAATAAGTACCCTCTTCCAAGAATTGATGATTTATTTGACCAGATTTGGGGGCTCAATTCTTCTCCAAGATTGATCATTGATATGGATATCATCAATTTACTTTGAAGAAAGAGGATATTCCAAATAAAGCATTCTAACCAAGAGATGGGTATTATGAGTTTGTTTTTCCATTCGGATTGACTAATACACCTACTTTTTTTTATGAATTTGATGAATAGAGTCTTTAAGGACTACCTAGATAACCTTGTGATAGTTTTTATTGACGATATTCTGATATATTCCAAAATTCATGGGGAGTATGAGGATCATCTAAATGTGATACTAAAAATTCTGAGGAAGGAGTGAATATTTTAAAAGTTTAGAAAGTGTATGTTTTGGTAATAACAAGATTCTTTCTTGGGATATATTGTAACCAGTGAAGGAATCTTAGTTAACCCTACAAAGACAAAGGTTGTAGAGGATTGGTATCATCCTAAAACAGTAACTAATATTTGTAGTTTCCTTGGTTTAGTAGGATATTATATGAGGTTTATGAAAACAATTTCATGAAATTCTAATCCACTAACCATGTTAACTCGAAAAGGGTTTAAGTTCATCTAGAAAAAGAAGTGTGAGGAAATTTTTCACGATTTGAAGAAGATATTGGTTACTGTTCTCTTGTTAACTCTACCCTTTATTAGATAATGATTAATTGTTTTTAGAGATTATTTTCTGAAAGGGAGTGGGTGCATCCTCATGAGAAATGACAATGAGATTTCTTATGAATATCAATAGTTAAAGGCTCATGATAATAATTATCCTATGCATTATCTGGATCAAGATATTGTTGGTTCTCTCTAAAGATATATATGCACTATCTTCATGTGGAGAAGTGTGACATATACACCGACCACCAATGTTTGACTTATATTTTCATCAAAAAATATTGAACATGAGACAAAGGATATGGTTGGAATTTCATAAAGGATATTATTGTTTAATTCATTATCATCCTGGAAGAGAAAATAATGTCTCTGATGCATTAATTATGAAGGACCATGATGTTCTGTTAATGATGAGGATTCAAGGAGATCCTTTTATGAAGGACATAATAAATCTGTACATGGTAATTGTAAGGGAAGGGGCATCATCAACACTATCCCAAATTTTTTCTCAACCATCATTACTAGAGAAGATCTAGAAATATCAAAGATAAGATCCTTTATTGCATAAGATATATGAGGATATGAAGAATATGAAGTTTTCTGAGTTCAATATTGATTAAGAAGGTATACATAAATTTTTTATAAGGCTATGTGTTCCATCTATTTCAGAAATGAAAAAAGAGTTGATGGATGAATCTCATTACTCTACTTTCTCTATAAAACAGGGAAGCAGAAAAATGTATAGGGACTTTTGATATCATTATTCATGGGACAACATGAAAAGGGATATTGTTGACTATACCACAGGGTGTCTGGTGTTTCAATAAGTGAAGGTAGACCAACATCTTCTTAAAATTATATTACAACCACTTCCCATACCATCATGGAAGATGGAAAATATCAATTTTGATTTTTCCACTAGTATCCTATAAAAATCCAAAGTAAATAATGAGATTTGGGTTATAGTGGAATATCTCACC
Source organism: Viscum album (assembly GCA_963277665.1). Taxonomy (NCBI): domain Eukaryota; kingdom Viridiplantae; phylum Streptophyta; class Magnoliopsida; order Santalales; family Viscaceae; genus Viscum; species Viscum album. The sequence continues at coordinate 1,841,309,494 of OY728125.1, forward strand.
AAGACTTCCAATTTTATCTTTATTCGGGATGATTTCTCTTCTGACCAACTTGCCAAGATATATGCGAAGAAAGTGGTAAATATTTATGGATTTCCATTTTTTATCATATATGATCATGATCTTATTTTTACATAAAAATTATATAGAAGTCTTAAACATTCTATAGGTATTGAATTGAATTTTAGTACAACCAATCACCCTCAAAATAATGGCCAATCTGAAAGGAATATTCAGACACAAGAGGATATATTGAGATCATGCTCAATAGAATTTAAATGTGGATGAGAACACCATATCCCATTAGTTGAGTTCTCATACGACAATAGATTTTATTATAGCATTCAAATGGAACACTTTGAAGCTTTATATGGGAAGCGATGTAGAAATCATACTTTTTGGAATGAATCTGGTGAGAGAAAGCTTTTTGGGCCTGATCTTCTGCAATAGATGACAGAAAAGGTTCTCTCCATCCAAAAACACATTAAGGATTCTCAGAGTCAGAAAAAGAGCTATGATGACATCCTTTGAAGGGGATTTTATTTTGATGTTGGTGATAAAGTATTCTTTTGAGTTTCACCTTGGAATAGATTCATGATGTTTGGGAAGAAAGGGAAGCTTCGACCTATGTACATTGGCCGCTATGAGATCCTTGATGGCATAAGAGAAGTGGACTTTCAACTTCGACTTCCTCTAAATCTAGCATAAGTTCATGATGTTTTCCATATATATCTCATGAGGAAGTACATATCTGACCCTTCACGTGTACTGAATCCAGATGCGGTACAACTGGAACACGATCACTCTTATGAGGAGTAGCCGGTGGAGATCTTGGATCGTAGAGACAATGTTCTAATGACCAAGACTACCCACCTCATTAAAGTGCTGTGGTGGAATGGAAAATATGAAGAATCCACATGGGAAACAATGGAAAAATGAGGTATATATACCCTCACATTTTCTCAACTGAGAGAATAGGTTGAAATTTCATTGATGAAATTTCTTAAGGGGGGAATAATTTAATGATCTAAACTTTTTGAATGATAATTGTTTCCTCAAAATGAGTGTTATATTATTTTGTACCCAACAAAACTATATCCCTTTAATAATGAAGTGAGTACAATTGAAATGTGACCTTTGGGTTTTGACCATTATATGATTGTTGGTCAATTATAACTGTTGTTGAATTATGAATGTTGGTCAATATGATCATTGTAAACAATACTTTTAACATTATAATTAGTGTTATAAATAGAAATGACAATGGTTAATTAATGAAGAAAAAAGAGTCAATGACCTCATCCAGTAGAATTATTCCGTATGGATCCCATTTATTAGAACTTGGGAGGGAGGTAGCACTGTCGGGATTCTATCTTGACCAAGACTAATATGAGCTTAAACATGTTAAACTTGAATGAAATCGCTTATGGTATAAGTTCAAGTTAGTGGAGACTACCACTCGGGCGATGGTATCTGAGATTCCCCAATAGTCTATCACCATTTCTCACCTTACCCTTAGGTTGTATGTGGGTGTTATAAGAGATTATTTGTCAAAGTCTTAGTCACTTAAATTGTAATCTCTTTTTTAATAAAGTTATTATTTAATTATTTTTTTAAAGAATAGTTTTGCATAAAAATTGAGAAGGATTTTGAAAAAATGATTTTTCCTAAAAAAATTATACATTTCCATAAAGATATAAATTATTATATTAAAATAAGTTTTATTAATAATTTTTATTATAATGATATAGGGTTATAAAACACTCATTTTTTATTAAAAATGATCACTTATAATTTTTTTCAAGTGTCTAAAATTTTACTTTGCATTTTATGTCTGCAATTAAATTTAATAATTAAGTCTATTTATTGTTTAAGGTTAAATTAATAATACTTAGCGAATTATTATGTTAAAATAAATGTCATTTTTGAATTCAGAATGTTGCTATTATCTTATAGTGAATTTATGAGAATTTTATAAATTATTTTATTTTGTGGGGAATAGTAAAAATGATATTTTAAATTTTTGGTATGTTTAATGATATCATAATGGTGTAATATGTAATATTAAATAATGGTAGAATAATTTTCATTAAATATGATAATAAGTGTCCCAATTGTCTAACACCATGGGAAAGCCCACGGTTTTTCGAAGACATTATTGAGGTGTCCTCAGAAATTAATAAAAAACCCCTCAGTTTTGCTATAAATACCCACCCTTTTATTATTTTTTATTCATTACAAATTCACCCCCATGATGTTATGATAGTTTTACCTTCCAAGGTGTCCTCAATCCCCCATGGTCCTGATCATCATGTTTTTGGAGTCACTCTTCAAGGTAAGGGAACTCTCAACTTTTCTTTTCCTTTCATGTTTCCTTTTTATGTGGTATGTATTTCGAATTTCCATACCAAGTTATTTTATCCATTTTATTCTATCATTTTTACTTTATTAAGAGTAATTTATGATTGGTTGACCCTTTTCCCCTCTCATTTTATTGTTTTTATAAAACCATGTTTCATACCCTATTGGCTTCAACCCTTAGTTAAACCCATTAACTTTTACCATGACAACTTGGATTTTTTACACTTTAGGGTTAATATAGTTACTATAAAATTTAAAATGAACCCCAAATGAATCATTTATGAATATTTTTTCCTTATTATAGTAATTTTTTAATTATATATATTTTTTAATTTTATATCATAAAATAAAAAATTATATATTTTAAAGTGTCATTCATGTCAATTTTGATACTATTCATTATTTTTATTTTAAAAAATATCATATTAACATGATAACATTGAAAAAATAATTATAATATCTAACTAATATGTTAATTTTTTCTATAAATCTTTTATATTTCAATAAGTTTGTCACATTGTTTTTATTTTAATATTCTTAATATCATTTATTTGATATTTCTTTTTATTAAACAATTACCCCATCATCATTGTGAAAGCCTTAACTTAAATTAATTCATCTCTAAAAAATAAAATTTCATACTCACAATGGAGATAAATTTATTATATTTTAAATTTATATTTTTAGTCTAATTTTTATCCTATATTACTGAGTATTAAAAATGATATAGTTATTTAAAATAAGAGTATGACATTTTAAACTCATATTTATAAAAAATTTGAGAAATTTTATATTCTTACCAAAGTGGATTAAGAAGTTTATAATTTATGAATAAGGAAAATTTTATTCTAATCCCACTTACACAAAGAAATTAGGAAAAGCGTTAGGGCAGTTTTATAATATTATAGTAGTAATTTACCATGAATTTTATAATTTACCCTTAACCATGGTAAATACAAATTTACTAAAGTTACCATACAAAATATCCAAATTTTTTTTATCCTATTATAATTTAAATATCATAATGATTACAAACATGTATGTATTTTTTTGATATTCAATTCATAGAAGTGAAAATATTATGTTTAATGCTAATCCCGAAGACGTGGTGAGAAAGTGGGTAAAAAGAACATTCAAATGTTCAATAATTTTTTTATATATAATTTCAATATAAAAATTATTAAAATGACATAAATTGGATAAATATATGTATAATTTATCTGTTAATACATTAAACATAATATTAAATTATTATAATTATTTAAATGTAGAATACATTTTTTAATTAAAATGAAATATTTTTCACTATTCATCAGAAAAACATCACAGAAAAATACTAAAAATCAAACCTAGTTAATTTTGACATTCCAAAATCAATAATGATATTCATTTTAACAATTCAATTTCTAATAGTTTATAAAATTATCTATATTATTGTTCAAATAAGGACATAAAAATAAACTCTTTTATGAAAATATTATTTTTAATGATATAAAGTCTTTACAAGAAACTATAAATTTATTATAAATACATTTTATTTTTGTGAAATAATTTAATATTTAGTTTTTACTATTCATATTACTAGAATTAATGGTTAATTTGTAGCTATATCATTTAAATAATTATAATTTTAAAGGTTTGTTTCATTGAAACTCAATGTTGTGTGTAGCACAAGGCAATGTTTTGTTGTGTGTAGTGAAATATTAACTTTGTGTTTCATATAACGCAATATAAAAAATAATCTATATTCATTATTTTTCAAAGTGAAAATATCCAAATTATTAAATTCACTTGAAAAAAATAAATTCAAATAATATCGTGGTGTCATAGTCTCCCAACATTAACACTATCAATATCCATTATAGTGAGTTTGTAATTTTCCTATATGACCTCCACTAGATCAGTGGGATCCCCATCATTATTGGGGTGTATTATGAGTTACTACAAATTTTTAATGGGTGGCATGAAATATAAATATTCACACTATTAACCAAATTGATTACAGTATAATCTATATTTAGTGGTAATGGGAACCCTACATCTATTTAGAAATGCTTTTTAGAAATTGGTTTCATCCCTTTTGTGATAATTCCATAGATTTAATGAAAAGGAGTTAAAAGTAGTTCCCTAAAACACATGTCATAGGGAAGAAAAGATGTTACTATTTTATTTTCAAACAAGTATGATGTGATGAGTGGAACTTTATGTTGAAACTATAGTCATTACAAGATATATAATAGGTAGTGTTCCTATTATCCTTTCACAGATGGTGTATTTTACCACTTGGTGACCAATACATGGGCATGAAGTCAGATATTTTCATTATGGAAATTCTATTGATGCTTAGATATTAATTTAATCTTTTTATCCTAGTGATGTATTAGGTTTAAACATGTTGAATCACAACATTATGAGGCATTCACCCATATATATTTTTATCATACTCTAGTTCATGTATGGATTAGTTTCTTCACATTCAATGGGATATGATTTCATGAATCTAATTATCTGTATGGATTCTAATTATAGACCACTACTATAAAAAATATTCATGTTCCTACTTCTACATCTTATCCTGAATAGGGTGATGATCTAGCTCACGTTATGTGGAAAATTAAAGATCAAACCCTTTAACCATCAAAATAGATAGATCACTGATGACATCCAGGGAACAATGGAAATGTGATCATATCAGTTTTTTCTATTAAGGCAAGGTTTTGTTCAAATACATTAACACAAACATTATATTTTCCTATATGTCCAATAATAATTCATCATTAATTTTAATTGCTTTTAGTTATTGAAACTGAGTGTGTACCAAAGTGTTTACCGAGATTTTAGTCCCATGGTTTTTTGACATCTTGGATGCGTTATATCTTCAGAATGTACTGATGATAGAACTGATTTGAGGGTAGTTAAGGCTATTGTTTGACTACTCAAAAATTATGAAAAAATAGATCATCTACTTACCATAGTCTAATGATTATGAAACTAGTGGTTTGGTTGGACCAACTATAGAAAGCATGTACGGGGTGATGAAAAGGAAGGGCATCCCATGGTTTTAAAAATATATTTCATTCTTTTAAAGTTTATTAATAGCTTTCATTAAAATAAATATTGAACTAAAAAGAATAGTGATAATTTTTTTATTATATATAAGATTACCATTCTAATTTTTTGTCTAAATAGGACAATATAAATTTTGAAATAAATGAATTTAATATTTCTTTAAAAAATGTATTAAACAATTCCATGGAAAATAATCACTCAATTAGAAATATTAAGATCAAAATCATATAGTGAAATAAATTAATTGTTTCTTTATATTGTATTTTTCTATATATTATGTGTCATGATCACATAGAAATGTTATTTTGATGATGATATATATATATATAATTAATAATAATTCATACATTGGTTATCAGTTTATTGTAAATCTAAGCTAAATCACTTGAGGGTAGCAGGGGACATTTTTTTAGAAATATATTTTAAAGTGATTAATGTATATATAATTTGTTAACGTAATTTAATATATATTTTTCAATGAGTTTAATTTTATTAATATATATTAACTAAAAAATTTACATTCATATAATTATATTTACTGGGTAAATAACTTGAGTAAGATAATTTTATTTTAGAAAAATTATTTTATTTAAAACGTTTTTAATTAGATTTTATGGGTTAATATTAAAATTAATTTATAAAATATCTAGTAATTAATTTTTTTTAAAATGGATTTTTTATTATAAATTAGAAATCCTATATTTGGTAAATATTACAAATTAATTTTTGATTATAATGAATTCTAATCAAGGTAAAAATTCATTACTACTATAAATGTTAAAATGGTGAACAAGGGGTTAATTTAAAGAAATAAGTGTTAAAATAACATTAAATATTTTTATATCTAATTATATTATTATATATTGACCCTACCAATTCTATTTTTAAAATTTTATCGAATTTTATCCATTTTACCATGAATGCGATGCTATATTTTTGATTGTTCTAAATAAAAAGAAGTGTTTCACTCCCCTCACTTATAAAAGGGAACCCCTATCAACATTTTATCATACAATATTGAGTATAATATCAGCCAAAGTATACCTAAATATCTTCCCAAATTACTAATGAAAATTTTAGAGGATCCTATGTTCTTAAAAGACCACCCCAATGGTCATTAGAAATACATTGAATGCAGGTTTGTCTAAGAAGAGGTACAAATTAGGACCATATTATTTCATCTTTAATTCTTCTTATACCTCCTTGAAACCATTCATAAATATACAATTATAATAAAATAAGTATTTTTAATATATCAAAATTTTATTATTTAAATGGTAGACACCATTTTAATCCAATTTTTCATCCAATGGGAAATGGACACGTTACTCACACATACACATGGACTACCACCTACATGAAGTATTGAGTTCTATTTTTCACCATTGTCCCAAATGGATGGTTATATAGTTATATTTATTTAATATATATGATAATTATGATATAATAATTAATTTTATAGGTGAATTTTTATTTACTTATAATTTTTTTCAAACCATTGAAATAAGGAAATACCACTCATGCATATATAAAAATTATAGTCTCTACGAAGTGATGTCATTAAATTTTCATCCCCACCCTAGATAAAATATTATGAACTTTTATATATTTAATTAATATAATATTTCTGGAATTATTCCGATTCCATATAATATTAAATCATTCACAAGGTGAGTGGACAATAACCACTAGACCAAATCAAGCATGAAAGATAGACTAGTTTTCACCTGAATAATAATTTTATTGAAGTGTTATTAATTAATATTTTTTGGTTTTATTTATTTATTTTATTTTATTGGATTTTAATATATTTCCAAATTTTTTTAGTTTTAGGAAAAACGTTTTTATAACTTTTCATAAGAATATTGAGTTAATCTTTTCTAAGTCTGATGATGCTTTGATGTTCCTCAAATCAACAATAATTATCAATAAAAGTTTATAATGGTTCAAGAAGCGTTCTTTCATGATGATTCTATAAATGAAATGTATTAAAAAAAATTCATACATAGAATGATGATGATGATCATAATCATAATCATGTTATTTTATTGAAAGACAAGAAACAAACAAACAAAGAAACAATGAGAGAAGAAATGGAATATGGGTGACTAAAGTTGTGCAGGACAAAGGCATCCCCTCAAATAATATACACTTCTTCAAGGTTCAAGAAATTCATGTTATAGAAGTAGGATCCACTAGAACCTTAGACCGCTAAGGACGCAAGATGATCATAAACCATATTAGCTTCTCGCCATGTGTGCTTCAAGTGGATGTGGGGCATTAGGTTTTGGCACTTTCTGATGATGTAGGTTATCAACCAAGGTTTAGAACTAATGTACTCATTGAGTTGAGGAGTATTATGGATTTAAATTTATCTTACAATATGGTAATACCCCTACCAGTAGAGGGAGAGACCAGTGAGGAAATCAAGAGCATCCACTTGAATGGAAGAGCCAACGCAAAAGTGGGAAGTGAAAGTGCGGATGAACGAACCCCTAAAAGTTTGAACCACCCCACCGCCCCTCAAGATACCAGATATAAAAGAGCCACATGTGTTGTGTTTGAAACCCTTAATAGGGGTTTTCCATCGAACCCATTTACATTCTGGTGTACCCCTATGATAGGAGACATTTGAGTTTTCTTTCCAAAGATGAAGCGAGGGAGCATCCTGCCAGTTGTCAACATTCCTAACCAGGTTGAGTAGGAGAATATGCACTCTAACAATGAAGTCCCTTCAAGAACAGTAAGTCCCCTCATGTATAGATTTAATTCTAGCTTTCTAAAGACACCAAAAACCTACATGTAGAATTATTGACCTTGCATGTCTCTCAACAACTTTATCACTTGCGCCTTGAAGCCATCGAACAAGGACATGTTTTCAACCTCCATTTCTGATTCCCCCTCGAAAGAGAAGCACATGTTCTTTCCCTATAAGCTACTTCATTCATGAATAGCCCATGCCAATTATTGTATTCATATAGTGAAGGGTGTCTTCCATGCTGTGTACATTGATCCAACCTTCCTAGATGAGTTTTTGTATCTTCTCCTAAGACACCCAGTGTCATTTTCCTTCTTCCCTAGCATCCCTAAAAATTTGGGTTAAAATATTTTAATTAATATTGATGACACTCTTTGGTAATTTAATTAATGAAATGCCATAGACTGGAGTGGTGAGGAGGACACTATTAACCAGAGAAATATGACCCCTAAAGGAGAGGAATCTATTCTTCCAGTTGAAGACACTATATGCGATCTTGGTAATAATGGAGTCAATGTCATGGATTGTCAACCTATATGAAAAGATGGGGGCAGAAAAATAATTTATTTTCCATCTTCTACTCAGCATGTCTAGGGTATTACGCAAGGAGGAATCCTGGAAGGAAGCATACCTTTTGAAAATGAATCAGTTTCTCTTGGGTTTATTGATGACCAGACCACTCTAATGACAATAAACATCCAACACCATAATGAGGGATTAGATCAATCTCATTTCGCCATTAAAAGGGTATCATCTACAAATATTAGAAGGTATTTGCAGGGATGGTTCCAAATTTTATGATACAAGATAATATCACCACTACTCAAACTTCTGTGAATTAGGCAGCTAATAATGTCCTGGGTGAGAATGAAGAGACCTGGTGAGATAGGGTCATCATAACTTAATCCCCAATACACCATTAAAAATACATGTGACTTTTCCATGACGTTAACCTCCAACCAAGAGGAAGTAATTAATCTGAATATGAGTCCATTCAACATGGGGGAGAAACCCATACATCAAAAAATCTTGTTGATAAATATCCATTCAACCTGATCATAGGCCTTGTTCATATCCAGTTTTATGTCCAGATTAGATCCACGAGTCCTCATGTTGATGGCCGACACCATTTATTGTGCGAGTACAATGGCTCCGTGAATAGAAATACCCTTCAAAACCCCATGTTTTTTTTGTGGATATCCATCAAAGAAGGTGGGAAGACTGCCTGGAATTGATAATGACTGAATAAATTTTATAGGGGAAATTGTACATACTAACCTGGTGGTAATGGAGAATGGAGGAGGGGTTCTTGATCTTGGAAAAGAGAACCAAAGTAGTGGCAGAAGTGACTATCGGTAAACTACATCCCAGGAAGAAGTACTAGATGGCCTTAGTCAGATCACTTTTGACTACCTCCCAAGAGTCCATGTTGATAGAACTTGAGAAACCATCCGACACCGGTGAACTATCATCTTTGATATTCATGGAGGCCTTATGAATTTCCTCTTCTTTTGGAATTCCCACCAACACTTCATTATCCTGAAGAGTCACTTGATTATCAATAAAAAATCAGAACTCTGCACCACCACCTAGGTAACCGTTTGGAATGAGTGGATTTGGACAAGAAATAAGGTATTCATAGAAGCTATGAGTAAGGTTCCCCACCACCTTCTGGTCATTTGAATATGACCCATCATCAAGTATAATGTTTGGTCTGACCTTGTGTTTCCTAACCTTGATACATGCATGAAACAAATTCTATGTTCCTATCACCTTCATCAAGACATCTAATCCTTGAAGATTCCCTCACATGTTTTCCTGATGAACGATCAAATCTGAGAGAGTTTTCTTTTTTTTGGAAAGGACTTTGAAAGCCCAGTAACTCAGGCCCCCTCGAGGGGGGATTTGAGGTGTTAAATTTCTTGCATGGAGTCCTCCACTTCCCTATCATTCAGTGAGAGTCTTTTTCCACAGACATTAAGCCTAGATTTAAGCATTCTTAATTTGTTATTAAAGGAAATCCATAGGGTCTCTTAGGTAGGCTCGGCCCATGTGTTGCTTATAATTTGATGGTACCTGGGATGGCTGGTCCAGAACTATTAGAATCTGAAGGATTCATGGATTCTCTGATTTGTTTCATGGGAAACAAAGAGTGGGGAGTGGTCATATAAGCCTCCGACTAGATGGGATAGTTTTATGTAGGGTAAGGATGATATAGCCTGCATTTTTTCCAGGAAATGATCCATTTGGCTCTATTACTGATGATCCCATCACTGATTATTACACCAGGTGAACGGGACACTGGTGTAACCAAAGTCCATAAGCCCTTTTCCACCCATGAAGTGAACAAATTATAGACTTTATTTTTTAAGAAAAACCCTACCCCTTTTATATTCTGGATCATCTATAATATTGAAATCCCCACCTAGAAACTAAGGATGGTTAATAGGGTCAAAACCATTGTGATCATGCCAAAGGATTTCTCTAAGGTGAGAGTCAAAACACCCATAGATGAATGAAAATAAGAGGTTTCCAATATCATGAGCATGCTCGGTCATAATTTGGTGATAACCTACCAGAATCAAGTCATCATGAATATTCATATTCTAGAAAATATATATATGAAAATTTAGGGGCTCTGTATGCTTGTAACCATGCATTTTGATCATGCGAGAAGATTCACTGATACCTAAAATATTCTACATATGATCTTGGATGGAGACAAGTGATGCCTTATGTCTACATATTTCAGAGGTGATGAAATACATTTTCACCTAGGCTCCAAGGTCACAGGAATTCCAAATGATACAGGGAATCATTGAAAAATGAGCGACTGACTCTAGTCTTGGGACTCCAAGCCTTTAGATGACTTGGGGAAAAGATCTCCCATGGCTTATTTGTTTGGGATCTTGTGTGCATTCCTACAATACTAGATGGGGATGAGTCTTCTGGTGTGAAACACCCTAGGGGGGAAAAGTATTCACTTTTTTGGTTTGAATATGATATTGAGGGAGGATCTCCACCTTCCCCTTACAGTGATAAGAAGTTAGGACCATAGAATATGAGACCAAACTTGAGGCACTCTTGCACTAGGAGGTTTTTGGAGGGGAATCAGGGAGATAGGGAATATCGACCACCTCCTAAGGTTAAAGGAGGGGTCTGTAGTGCTGACCAAGGGATAAAAATTAAAGGGATAGGGGAGACATGAGATGAAGTGAGAGGCTGATCATACAACCCTAGAAACCACTTCAGGATCCAACAAAAAAATTAGAGAAATTCATAAAAGATGGCCCTGCATCGATCACCTACCTATTTTGGGATGAGGGAACAATTTTACCTTATATCTCTTCCAGAATAGGAGGGGATTCCAAGGAGGCTACTAAAGAAGCCTCAACAAAACCATAAATCCCAAATGAGGAACCTGATGCTTCAAAATAAGGAAACAAAGGAGGAGAAAATGGAAAAGAGGGAGGGGGTGTCAGGTTTCTGATCACGATTTGGATCCATCTGAGGGACACGTCACCTCCCATCCTAATAGTGTTTCCTGCATTCATACAAAGAGTATCCCTGGAGGAGGAAAGATAAGAAAAAACTCAGATAGATGGGATAAAGAATGTCATGAGACCAGCTGAATGAGTCCTTCACCCTGATCAAGATCCTGATTGAAAGAGGGGGATTTTTCCACTCCAAACCTAGCCACTAGGGTCAACCATAGATTGGATTTATCTTGCAAAAAATCATCTGCGGGGACGTTGAATTACAAGAAAGACCCCTCATGCATGATCGAAGGCCGAGGAATGGAAACTGCTATGAAGCATGGAGAAACATGGCACAAAATCAGTCCACACAAGGCAACTTTGAAATATCTGTGCCAAAAAGTCACACAAGAGGGACAAGGATATATATAATAAATTTTTAGTCATTTATTGGGATTGGGTTGAGTTATAAATTTGAAATTCATAAATATAGATGAGTTTTTTTAGAAGGTGTCTGGTGGATCGAGGTTTTAGGATATATAGAATACATTGTAAGTCATTCACTATGATTGCATTGAGTTGTAAATTTGGAATTCATAAATCTAGATGCGTTTTTAAGAAGGTTTTAAGAGTTAATTGGTTCCATTTTTTAAGATGTTGACACTAACTTCCTTGTAAGACTTTAAGGAGGTAAATTAAAATGTTAGTTAATCTAGAAATTTAAATTTGAAGCTCCTGCTTCTTTTATAATTTTGTGGAATAAGTATGCATATATAAAGGGTACTAGGGTCATTGAAATATTAAGTTATTGCTACTAAAAATGGTAAATTTGTTTCCAATTTTTTAGATTCTGTAGCACAAATTTCCAATAATGAATCCACTTGGTTGACAGATGTTAGTTATAGATGGATGTACATTTGACAAGGGTGCATATGACATATGTGCTTCAGAAAATAGTGTATTAGACAAAGGTTCATAAAAAAATATTGTACTATCTTGACATGTACTAGACTGATCCATAGTAGAAAATGGTGTAGAGGATTGATTATTACTTAATACGTTATTACTAGAAATAGTATCATCTGATAAAGAGGTACAAGAAATAGAAATTCTAAATAGAGTTTATTTTGAGTATATTTATATGGTTTATTAAATTATTGGATCTAATGAATAAGATAAAATGGAAACTATTTAGATACAATATTATTTACTGTATAGATATTTAAGTCTTATGATTGGAGTAAGTTCATATTTATTTTGTTTCATTATTTAGTTAATATTCATGAATTTATGGGAGTCGACATGATAAGGAATAGGAACCCACATTGGGACAATACCTTCTAAAATTTTTAATGACTTGAGTTATTTTATTATCATTGAATACAATTGGGGAATAAGTATAAATTTATGATTATTAAAACTTGAACATATTACATAATATTATTATAGAAAAGGAAAATTGTAAAAGAAAACAATTGATTAAATCCTCCACTCGTATTGTTCCACATACTCTGTGGAATATTAATTAATATCAGAAGAGGTTCCCAAGATTCGGTCCTTAATGTATTTCCATGGATATTATTAACACTCTTAATTGTATAGGTATTCTAACCATTAATAGAAAAAATTATCATTAATGGAATAAGAATAAATTATGTGTTATATTTTCTCTCATGACCTTAAGGAGACTGACATGGCTACTATAGGGTTTCAACCTATGGAGAAAAATTATCTTATTTAATTTATTGAAAAATGGAATCTTTAGGATGATGGTAAGGCTAAGAAATATATTATCATGTCCTTATATGATAATATTTATATGATCATGATGGATCATTAAATAGTGAAGGAAACTGGGGGAAAACTATGAAGACACTTTGAGGAAATTGAAAAATTAAAGGATGTGAATTATTAAATACGGGGAAGTTTTTTAAATATATTAGGATAGATGAAGATAAATCAATTTATGATTAATTTACATATGTAAATGAAATATTTTTCAACATTTTAAGATTAACTATTGTCATTAAAGATTTCACTGTTGTTAAAAAATTATGTGGAACTTTACTGACAAGTTTTATCACAGTGTTGCTACATTATATGATAGAGATAATTTATCCCTTGATAAATTTTTTAATATTATTTTTAGGTCTAAAATGAAGAATGATATATATTTCAAAAAGACTAAAATAGAGGAGACAAGCTTTGAATCTATAAGTAAGGTACAAATATGAGAACTAGACCATTGGGCATTCAGCCATATTGAATTAGATTTTGTGGTATATGATGATGAAGATAATGATATGAATATGTAACTTATCTATAGAAATTACTAAAAATGTATAGGAATGTAAAAATAAAAAATCCAACTTAATTTTTTTTTGAGTTTGGGGACAACATACATTTTTTAGTTAACTATCCAAAGAAGAAAGATGGAGGGTATGACCAGTCTGAAAAAAATAAGAAGAATAAGTGTGGTAAATCTTATAAAGAATTTCAAAAATTTAACAAGAGTAGGAAATGGTTTTTGAGAAGAAAAAATAAGTATTTTGATTAAAAGGTTTGCGAATGAATCTAGAGAAAATATTTCAACAAAAGATAAAATTTGAGATAATTCTAGATACATCATGGATTAGGTTAAAAAATATAAAATACTCTAAATAGCATCCTAACAGTCTTATAACTAATATATAATGAATATTAACAAGTATAAGAATGTGAGGAATGTATTGAGAAAACAAAAAACTCTAGAAAGAACCAGATCATTAATGAATGTTGGAAAAAAAATTATGGAAAGGAATAATTTCCCAAAAATAAAGATGCCTACATAGATGAAATTCAAAATTGATGGTAATGTATTTTCTCAACAATACACTATTATTTATGATTATTTCGATGCTAAAAAATAAACTTTTTGGTTTTCTATTGATCTTTTGTTGAGTTATATTTATAAGAATTTATATTTTGTTTTATTGTTTTTAGGATTACAGAATGATTCTTGAAAAACAGTTTTCATCCCTACATTAAACTGGAAAGGAATACATTTACGTATGGTATCAACCCTATGTTTCTCTAAATAGTTTGTGTTTGAAAAAAACTCCCTATGTTTGGAAATAAGAGAGAGTATGGATCAGAAACCCTATGTTGGAGTTTGGATTCACAGTTCATACCCTACGTTTGTGAAATTTGAACGTATGGTTCATCTATGATACATTCAAGATTTTATCACGATAAAGACAAACATATGGATCACAATCACTATACTAATTTGTTCCCTTCATTACTTTAAGATGAACTTATGGATATGGAACTCTATGTGAAGGAACCTTATGCTACACAGTTAAACCCTACGTTGTATTCTCAATAAAAAGTTCTACAAGCCATGTTTTCAATCCGATATTCCTACAACAGTCACATCAGAATTGAAGACTAATTCAAGGACCATTTTGATTGTTTCAAAGAACTAGGTTTATTGGGGAAAATAATTCTTATTTATAAGGGAAGTTAAGACTCCCCTAGTTAATTGAAATTTGAATTTTCATGATCAATCAGGCTATTATTTCAGATCTGGATTATCGAAGAAAGCTACTATCTTTTCTATATGTTTCTTCATATTTTCTCAAAAAACATATATATCTGTATATGTGATATATGAATGAATTATTGAAATTCTATTCATAATGCTACAAAAAATGAACAAATCTGATTAAATGACTACATTTTGGAGATATACATGTTCTATCTTGTTCTACTGTACGTTTTCTACTGTTATGTTTTTTTGTTGATTTCAATTAAAGATCATTTTGTAATCGGATCACATAAAACTGTTTCAATCTTGAATATATTTTTTTTGAAAGAATAATATACATGTACTGTCAATTTTATACTACTGCAATTGTGAAGATTCAACCTATTTTAAAGAATTCAATCTCTTTTGATTTATTTGAGTATTCAACAGATCGTACTCAGTTGTGGTGGAGTATTAGATTCTCAATCTAAGATATGGATAATTAGTTATCTGTTATTGAACCAGAAGACTTTTGTAATTATTATTATAAAGGTGTCAACTGCCTGTACTCAGTTGTGGAAATTCAGTCTTGTGATAAGTGGACTAGACTAGTGAAATTCACTAAGCTTGCAGAGAGAGTGTTTGGTGGAGTGGACTATGAGATCATTGTGCCTTGAAACATGATATAAAGGTATGTTATTTATTTCTATGTATCCACTGCATTTTTTCATAACAGGAGAAAAAACACTTGTGATCGTCATAAAATAAAGTGGGTGTCTAAAGAAAGAATTGAAAATGATTTGGATAAGAAACAATTCACCCCTTCTTGTATGTTACTTTTTATATTTAGACATAAAAATTGGCATCAAAGGAGATATTTTGAAAAACCTATAGTAATATGAAATGTTTAAGATCTATAAAAGATGGAAATGGATAATCCTAGGGAAAAAATCCAATGGTTCATGCTACATATTTCAATGGTGAGAATTATGGATGTTGGAAATCAAGGATGATTATCTGTCTAAAAAATATAGGATTTAGAGTTTACTCAAAGATTATTACCCCATATATAATTCTTGATAAACCAAAAACATGGGATGATTTATGTAAAGGAGAATATTATATTAATTCAAAAGATATGAATTCTATTATCTGTGGTCTCGAACCAGATGAATTCAATCATGTATATTAATTTCCCATAGCATATGAAATGTGGAAAACTATTACAGTTCCTTAGGAAGGAACATATAATGTAATACAAATGTGGTATGCTACAGTTAAGCTGGAATTTGAAATATTTAGGATGTTTGGTCGAGAAAGCATCACATAGATGAATGGAATACTTACAAGAATTATCAACAATATTACAACCTTAGTAGAACCCATCCAAAAATCTAATCAAGCTTTCCAAGTAGTGATAGTACTACCTTTTAAATGGAATGGTATATTTGATGTTATTTGACAATCATCTCCTATCAAAGATCTGAGAATGAAAGAATTGATTGGGACATTGATGATGTTTGATGTTGAAAAGAAATCTAAAGTTGAATATTGTAAAATAATTTTGAAAAAGGATAACACTACACTAAAGGTAACATCTCAAAATCCAAATAGAAAAATGAAGTAAGAAGACAGAAAGGTGAAGAATAGTGATTCATCAAATTCTGAAATAGATCTAGCTCAGTTAGATAGAAAGTTTAACAAGATTTATAAGAAGAATGCAGGATTCATAAAATACTAAAAGTAGGAAGAGAAAGATTCAAAAAGTTAGATAATATGAATGCAAGATATTCAGTCATATTATTCCAGAATCAGCTAAAATATGAAAAGAGAAATCCAAATAAGGGATATCAAAAAAATGTTGAACATACAGATATAAGAATATTGAAAGGAACATGGAATGTTTCTAAAGACACTAGCAATTCATCTAAATCTGGTTTAGAAAAACGTTCAACCAAATTTGAAATACAAAATGTGATTCATGGATGAATAAGAAAAGGTACAAAGCTATTACTCATCCAATTATGATTCTGATTATGATAGTTGCTCAAATAATAAATTTGCTGCCTAATTCAAAATTCTAGAAGAGATGCAAGACTATTATAAAAGAATAAATCTTTAAATAATATTCATAATGTTGTTTTATTAGAAATAGGTTCCATATTGAAACAACATCATGATTTAGTTAAAAAATTTAACTTATCTACATCAAACATTGCTGATCATGAAAAGAACATCAAGGATATACAAGATGAAGTCGAATCATATAAGGGTGATTTTATTGAATTTACTAAAGGATAAAAAATATTAGATGAACTCCTTAGAAATAAAGTTATTAAAAATAAATATTTGGTATATGAATTAAGGGTGAGAAATCTAAACTATACAAGAATTATTTTGTCCCCAATTCTTAAAATGAAACTTGTTATTTTTGTGGAATAAAAGAGAACGTAACAAATTACTTTTATTTATGAAATCCTCAAATTAGTGGAATTAAAAAAGCATTTATTTAAAAGAGTTTATATAAATATAATGATATAAGATATGGAAAAAAAGCAGGTCTTGACTCCCATATCTCTGCTAGCTAACACTACTGGATCCAAGAATGAGTGGGTACCAAAACAAATATTCTATTAAATAATTTTGTAGATAACATGCCAAAGGAATATAAATGCTATATGGTATATGAAAATTCCATTTTCCAGAAATATGAGTTGATTTCCATAAAATTTTCACACAATAACTCAAATTAATGTAGGTCTTTTTTCTTTTGGTAATAGTGCCAAAGGAAAAATAGTTGCAGTTAGAACTGTTGGAGATCTAAAGAATATATCAATCAACAAAGTAGTGCATATTGAAGGGTTAAAAAAATATGATAAGTATTTATCAACTTCGCGATGATGGATTTTATGGTTATTTTTCTAACAATTACAATTCTATATTTAAACATATTTTACTTAAGTTTAGAGCACCTAGAACTGATAATGCTTAATCTTTAGATTTAAATTCCTTTTGTAAACCGAAAGTGAATTGTTTAACTGCTATGACAATTAAATCATGGAATTAGAATATAAGACTTAGACACTATAATATTTTTTATTTACATAGATTATCTAAGAAACATCTAGTTTCTGATTTTCCTTGTCTTATGTTTGATGATGATAGATTCTTTAATGCTTGCTAACTTGGAAAGCTCCACAAATATTCATTCAAACCTATTAACAAAATTTCTACATATAAAACTTTAAAACTTATTCATATGGATTTTTTTGGACCATCAGGAGTATCATGTTTGGATGGTAAATTATATGTGTATTTTTTAGTGGATTATTACTCTATATTTACATGGGTTTATTTTCTAAAACTCAAAAGTGAAGTTTTTTATTTTTTTGAATGTTTTTGTAAAATTGTTCAAAATGAAAAAGGTTTTAAAATAATTTCATTGAGAAGTGATCTTTCTGGATATTTGAGAATCAAGAATTCAATTCTTTTTTCTCAAATTTGGGTATTTAACACACCTTCTCTACAATAAGAATACCTCAAAAAATGGAATTGTTGAAAGAAGAAATAGAACTATTCATGAAATGGCTAGGAATATGCTGAATGAATATAGTCTTCCTACCTATTTTTGCACAAAATATGTAAGAACAACCTACTATATCATGAATAGAGTTTTAATTCGACCTATTTTCAAAAAGACACCTTATGAACTTTGGAATAATAGAAACCCTAAAGTAAAGTAGTTTAATGTTTATGTAAGGTATATATATTGATCACCAAGAATAATATTGGTATGTTTGATCCAAAAGCTGATAAAGGAATATTTTTAGTATATTCTACTACCTCTAAATCCTATAGAGTGTTTAATAAAAAGTTAAGGATTTTTGAAGAATTAGTTCATGTGAAGTTAGATGAATATTTCCCTTTCATTAAAGAAACAGTTCAAATAGGTGAAGTCACTTACTCTTTTGATAACATGAGACCTAAAACCTCTAAAAATGATTTTGAAAATAAAATTAATAATGTTCATTTTGGTTCAAAAGTACATGAAATTGATGAACCCGAATATGTTTTTCCTAGACCATCTAGAATCCTAAAGAACAGCCATTTAAATATATATATAAGAGACCTAGAAATATGAATTATAACTAGAATAAATATAGAAAATCTAGTATAATTTTATTCTTTTCTATCTTAGTTAGAACCTAAGACTATTGAAGAAGCCTTAGATGATGAGAGTTATGTATTATCAACACAAGAGGAGTTAAAATAGTTCAAAAGTATTGATTTTTGGAAACTTATAGAGAGGACAAACAATTATCCAGTTATAGTAACTAATTGGGTCATTAAAAATGAACAATATGATCAAGGGATCATAACCAGAAACAAATCTTGATTAGTAGCCAATGGTTATAATATGGAAGAAGGTATAGATTTTTATGAGACATTTTCCCCTATAGCTTGATTTGAAACAACTAGAATCTTTTTAGCCTAGGCATATCATATGAATTTTAATTATATTAGATGGATGTTAAATCTTCCTTTTTAAATAGTTATTTGATTGAAGAATTTTATGTTGAACAACCTCCTGGTTTTGAAAGTCCTCAAAATCCCAACTCTATTTTTAAAATTACCAAATCTCTCTATGAATTTAAACATGAACCTAGAAGTGGGTAAGAAATACTGAGATTTTTTTACTATTGGTTTGGAATATCTATCAATTTTTTAGAAAATTGTTTCTTATAATATTTTATTTGTTCAAAGTTATGATAATTATGTTATTTTTTGTTCAACTAATAAAAAATCTTGTCATGATTTTTCAAAATTAATGAAAAAATAATTTTAAATGATTATGACGGGATAACTGAATTTCTTTTTAAGATTTTCAATTTTTTAAAAATATTATAGTTTTTTTAAATAAAAGTATGTATATTTTAGATTTTTTGAAAAAGTTTGGACTTGAGAACATCAATACATATATAACTCCAATATGTACCAATATAAAACTTGATTTGGATGAAGCTCTAAAATTAGTTAAAAACAATTTCTGTAGAGGTATGATTGATAGATTATTATATATTACATCTAGCTGACCATACATCATGTTTTTAGTATTTCTGTGTGCTAGATTTCAATAAAATCCAAATTAATCTCATCTTAATACTGTCAAAATAATATTCATTTATTTAAAAGGAATTATTTTTCAATCTCTTATTTACCCCAAAAATTCTGATTTTAATTTAATTTCATATTAAGAGTGTGATTTTGGAGTGTATAGATTAGATATAAAAAGTACCTCAAAAACATTTCAGTTCTTATGAAAATATTTTGTTTCTTGGTCTAGTAAGAAACAACACCATGTTTCCCTATCAATGGATGAGGCAGAATATTTATTTACTAGAAGTTATTGTGCACAATTTTTGTGGATGGAAAACACTCTACTAGACTTTGGACTTAACTTTAATAGTATACCTATTTTGTGTGATAATACTTGTGTTATTAATATTTCTAGAAACCCTATAAGTCATTCTAGGACTAAGCACATTGATATAAGACATCATTTTCTATGATATCTTTTTTAAAAAAGGATATATATTTACAATTTTTAATACCAAATAAAAATTAGTTGATATTTTACTAAACCAATTCCCAGAACTAGTTTTGATTTTATTAAAGGGGATTTAGGATTATTTGAGTTTAAGTGATTACTTATTATCTTGTTTTTAGTTCTCTGTTTTTTAGTGAGTCTTATTTAATCTATTTGAATTATTTTTTATTTGATTTTATATTACTTTTTTTTAAAATAATTTTATTTTAAATTTAAAAAATTATAATGTATACATCCTCGATCAGCATGAGAAACCCATTTTCCTTCTCCAGATCTCTTTCTTCTCTCCTACACATCCATCCGACTTACAGAGTATGTATCTCTTTCATTTCCAGTCCACCAAAAACCATATTCCTTAAATCCATTATATTTTGAATCCTTTAGAAATGGAATCCTCGCACATATATGTTAATGCTGAGTTAGACAATAGTATGTATGATTTAGGTAAATCTCACAAAGTCATGCAATGGAAGGTAATAGATTTTGGATATTTAGATTCTAAAAATCTGTAACTTAAAGAAGCTCTGCATTTTCAAGGTCTGATTTTGAGTTTTGGAGAAGATAAAATGCCAATGTTTTACAATATTGAAGTTAATTCTTTTATGAATGCTTCATTTAGTTTTGGTTTTGAAGAAGATTCAAATATCTCTTATACTGATAATAAAATGTTTTTTTATCCTCTGTGGAAATGGAAGAGTTGTTAAGATTTCCTCATGAGGGGGAGTTTTAGTTTGATTTACGACACATTGGTAATGGAAGGCATGCATTTAAGGATATCATGTTTTCTTTTTCTAGGGAAAGAAGTGTCAAGAATGTATTTACAATAAAACTTTCTCCTGACCATCGTGTAATGCTGATGTTTTTTCAATCGAGAATTTTTCCTAGGACCACTAAACATGAGAAGGCCCTCTATCCAAACATGTATATCATACTTTTATTTCTGAATGACATTAAGTTTAATTTTCCACGATTTATTAATAGATATCTAAATCACTACAGCCACACGGATGCCATGATTGGATATTATAGCTATGGTAGTATTATTTCGTTCTTTCTATCAAGGAAAGGAATAAAAGTATTTTTTTAGAAACAAGTGTCATCACTGTAACACATTGAATGATGGAACAGTAAAGAAGCTTGGTTTTGTCTGGAGAAAGTCATGAAACAGTTTTCTTCCTGTTGTAGTGGAACAACAATAGACATTGTCAACTGCTGATCTGTGGGAGCAAAGGGTTATGCATTATGTTGTTTCGGTATGCCAGATACCTGAAGAAGATGAAGGGACATCTATTCTAGAAATATCTTATGTTAGAAAAAGAAGAAGAGTTCAATTAATATTCTAGAAGTTGTTACTAAGGCTGAGGTTAGAAATGTGGATGATATTACACCTGGTGAACAAGGTGAAGCTACTGGTCATGCGAACCCCATATATGAGAAAGTTGAGAAGGAGGCTCAATGTCATGAAATAAAATGAGATGAAATCCATGATATTAGAACTCATATTTTTCCTGATCCTAGAATTCTGGGAGGATTCGGTTTGGGAAACATACCAGAAGGAGATGGTGACCCAAGACTAGCTAAAGTTTAATTTGATCAATTAATAGCTAATTATCCTAAATCATCTGATTATGAAATAAATTCTCATGTTATAAATATATAACTATCAGAGGAAAATAATTCATTTTTACAAGAATACTTGGAGGTTGATGAGAAAAAGTTTGAAGAGTATAGAGTTACTTTAGAACCAAGATTAGAGTATGAAGCTCAGAAGCATCATTTTCAAGAATACAAGAAAATATTTTTTTAGCTGGAGATCTTAAAATGCTTATGAAAAAATGTGAAAAGAATTTAGTGAATTAAAATTTGAGTATATCAAGAAGAAAATGTTTGATGACTTTAAGGTAATGATTAACAGAGAGTTCCAATCTCTCCAGGAAAGAAATGGAGCATCTACATCTTCTCAATGAACCCTACAAGAGATGATCAAGATGTTTGAGGCAATTAAATCTATTTTGGATGAATTCAATGTCAGGATGCACACACATCAGTGTCATATAATTCCATTTAAAGTGTTGTTGGAGAATTAGAGGCATCTAGAGAGTTAGCTTAATTTGAATGAATCCTGGTTGGGACCAGTTATTAATCAAGTCAAGGAAAATCTTACCTCTTTCATTCAATATGAAGAAGTTGTGAATGCTTATATAAAGATCAATTTAGTTGGGATCATGAATATTGGAAATGATTCTATGAAGTTTCTTCAGCATTGTACCCAAGTATTAGAAAACTTTTTCAAAATCATGCTGTTGAAGTGGATTGATCTTAGTAGAGCTTTTCATGCCATTACTCATCTAGAAGAACCCGCTATTCTTGCTAAAATATAACTCTAAAACCATTCATTTTCAGGACCCATGTTGATTGCGTATTTCACTATAAAATTTGAATGTCTATTTAAATTTACATTAGATTCATCTTATTTATATATTTTACCTTTATTTTGGTTCAATACTTCACCTCCAATCGTATATTTAATTTTCTTTTGACCGTATTCAGAACTATTGATTTTTAGTTTTGTGCTATAGTAACTGTAGTTTATTTTATTTATTATTTGACAAACCATATTTTTTGATATCACAAAAAGGGGAGAATATTTAGAAAGGAACTATATCTATGGATATGGAGCGAATATTTTCAAACCACAAAATTTTATTTGAAAATTTTATTTATCAAAATAATTATTTGAAATTGATATTTTTAGAAAGTTATTATATCTACTTTTTCATTTTAAAAATCACATATTTTCTTTAATTTTTGTTAAGTATTATGTTATTTATTTTGTGATCACAAAAAAGGCGTTATTTTTGGGAATTTATTTAATCAATAACACGATATGATTTATATTGATTTTGATGCTAAAAAATACCCTTGTTTGTTTTCTAATAAAGTTTTGTTGAGTGAGATTTACATGAATTTATATTTTGTTTTAAAGATTTGAGAATTACAAAATGATTCTAGAAACATTTTTTTCTTCCCTAAATTATTATAGAAAGGATAACTTTTGCATATGGTATCAACCCTATGATTTTCTAAACAATTTGCATTTTAAAAAACAACCCTACATGCAGAAATCGACAAGCATATGGATCAGTGACCATACATTGGATTCTGGATTCACTGTTTATACCCAACATTCGGGAAAGTTGAATGTACTGTTCATCTATTCTACATTCATGATTTTATGCTGACTAGGATAAATGTATATTTCAACATCTATATACTACTTTGTTCCCTATGTTATGTAAATATTAACATATGGATAAGGAACACTACCCGAAGGAACCCAACAATATAAAATTAAACTCTATGTTTTGTTCTCAATGGAGATGTTCTTCAAGCCATGTTTTCAAAATGAGATTCCTGTAACAGTCATGTTAGAGTTGAAGATCAATTAAAAGATCAATTTGATTGTTTTAAAGAACTGTGTTTATCAGAAAATATCATTCCCATTTCTCGGGGAAGGTACGACTCTCCAAGTTAATTGATATTTGAATTTTTTTTGATCAATCAGACTATTCTTTCGAATCTAATTATCAAAGTAAGATATCGTCTTTTATATATATTTCATCAGAATATCTCAAAAATATATATCTATCTATGTGTGATATATGACTAAATTATTGAAATTATTTTCATAGTGCTACAAAAAATGATCAATTGTGATTAAAGGACTACATTTTGTAGATACACATGTTCTTTCTTGTTGTACTGTATATTTTCTACTGTTCTGTTTTGTTACTATTTTCAATCGAAGTTCTTTTTGCAACCGGATCACTTTAGAATATTTTAATCATGAAGATATTGTTTTATAAAGTAGAAGGTCCATCTACCATTAATTGTGCACTACTACAATGATTAAGATTCAAAGCACTTAAATCAAATCAATCTCTTTTGATTTATTTGAGTTTTCAACTGGTCGAACTAAGTTATGGTGGAGTATTATCTTCTTGATTTATGTTGAGGATAATTGGTTCTCTATTGTTGAACCAGAAGAATTTTGTAATTATTCTTATAATGGTGTCAACTCCCTGCACTTAGTTGTGGAAATTCAGTCCTGTGATAAGAGGACTATACTAGTGAAATTCACCAAACTCATAGAGAGAGTATTTTTTGGATTGGAATAGGGTATCTTTGTGACCCAAACCACTATAAAAAGATATGTTATTTATTTATGTTTATATGCTTCATATTTTCATAATAGAAGGAAAAACACTACTAATCGACACAAAATATTGTGGGTGTCTAAAGAAAGAATTTGTTGAAAATTTTGAAAAGTCACAATTCACCACCCTCTTATGTGTTACATAGTATATTCCGACCTAACAAAAATATCAATAATAATGTGGTGAATAATGAAAAATAGTGAATTATATAGATGAATAATATACAATTAAGAAATAATAACATTGTAATAAACATTCATTACGTCTTGTGGTTGAAAATACCTTGATGAAAATGATTGAAAATTTCCATGATGCATTGAAGGTAAGGGATGAAACATTTCAAGCTAATGGAAGAACACATCCAAAAATTCAGTTAAAATGAAAATCAATAAAGTGTAAAATTTTATCTTATTTTACTAAACATATAGCTTTAAGAATAAAAAATAGATCTTGGGTTGAGGCAGGATGTGACAAATATGTCACATCAACAGAAAATTAAAATAACCTCATATAGAATGATTTCCAATGCTAATATATATCTATTCTTGTGAAGTATAATGAATATAAATAAACTTAAACTATAGAAAACCATTATTCTATATAATATTGATGTCAAATAAATATTTTTATCACTATGGTATATTAAATAGAATGAAATATAATTGTGGGAAAAACATATTTATCGCAAAAAGTAAGAAATTACTAAGGTGAATATACTGTGGATGGAATGAAGGTTATTCTCATATGTTTGATAAAATCATAGTAATGTCAATCGAGGATAGAAAACATTAATGGATAAAATTAATTTAATAATTGAATTAATGATTTATTAAATGTGATCGAATAGGTCACCATGCTAAATACTGTATGAAAAATCATCCCGGGGAAGTTAATTGTATAAAAAATAAATGGAAACTAAGAAAGGCAATACTAAGGTAAATCATTTATTGTTGATATTTATCTAAAATGTAAATAGAATAATCCAAGGATTCTTAACATATTTTTTTATTGAAATAAAGATAGTGATATATAAATTTATAAAAAAATTAATGAACATCAGGGAAGTGAAACCATTTTTTGAAGTGATTATACCATAAAAATAAAATGGTTTGTAATGATTATAATTGATAGTAAAAAGATAAAGTGAATATTTATTTGATTTTTTATGTGTGTAAATAGAATATAAAAAGTATTATCCAAATCTTTCAGGATGTGATGGATGTTATCTTTATAAAATACTCATGTATGATATAAAATTTGAATCATGGAAAATTTTTTATTAAGGGGGAAAGACCCAATAATAATATGTTTTAAATTAGAGACCCCAAAAATATTTCTCTATTAGTGAATATGATACAAAAATTTTATGAAATTTAAGGCTTTTTTATATTGGATGAAATTAAATAGGATAGTTTTAATGGAATATCTAATTAGATATTTACTACAAATTAAGTGGAAATGTGATGTTATATTCACATATTTCAGAAAATGAATGTTGGTCTGTTAAAATATTATGAATGATAAAATATAGTCCACTAGAATTATTTTTCTCATGCATTCCAACTTTATGGGATAATGAGACATCAATCAGAAAAGGGTAATTTCCACCTTATTACTTTTATTAATGATATATGTCTAATGATCAATTTACATTTCAATAAACGTAAATAAAAGTTCATTGAATTGATTAAATTTTTTTGGAGGTATGTTGATAGAATCTATGTTTATATAAAATAATGTTTATAATAGATTATTGAATGGACTAAAAAAGAAAATCATTCATGTATTACCTAATTAAATGTTGAAATAAGAATTTATACAGTGCACCATGCACTAAAAAAATGGATGACCATAAAGTAAAATCGGAAGCTTAGTGGATATGGGAAGAGGTATGCTCATATAATATATACTTTCAATGTTATTCTTAGAAGAATACGAAATTGCACCTATACATATTCTATATAGAGTAATTATCCTAATATAAATAGTGATGTATCCCGAAGAGATGTGGTATACGATAAATCCTTTAGAGAGATATTTTTTATGTATATAAAATCCCTTTCCTAATGAAAATTAACAATTAAAATATAGGAAACCATTAAGAAAAGGTAGAAGTAGTTTTTTTACAAAAATATTAATCCATTGTATAAAGCTATACATGGTGAAATAAATATTTTTATATATTTGTTGATTTGATTAAAGAAAATAACATTGAAAATTTGATGGCTCCTCTCTCTACTAGCTCTCCTCCCCTCACACTCGACTCCCCTTGTGGTTCCTCCTAAAACCCTTTTCTTTGGGGTTGGAGGCATTTGTGAGCACTATCCTTATTCCTTTTCTTCCTTTCCTCACATATTTTCACCTCATCCAACCATCTCCTTCTCATTCAGTGAGGCTTCTCCAGGGGTTCTTCCCCCAATGATTATTTTGTGTCTTTTATTACCCTGTTTTATGTCTTCCTCTTTGATCATGATCCTCTATTTTAATCTGATGATGGTGATCCTATTTTTTATTTTGTCGATGAAATCTTCTTCAAGAAGGTATTGGGGTCCAAAAGATGGGTTTCTATGGTTGAATTCCTCCGACTCTCTTCCCATGGCTTTAACATCGTGTTCCTCTGTGTATCTCCAAATCATATGTAGATAAGTGGTTCAAAGGGGTTTTTAGTTTTCTAGTTTTTCGATCGACAGGTGACAAGGCACTGCCTAGGATAGCTTGATCATGGTTTGAACTTTCCTATTTTTCTACCTCATCTACATATCCATCCTTCAAAGCCCTCATATTCTCAAATCACTACTCCTACCACACATTTCAATGCTCTTTAACTAATAATATCTTTAATGGTGGAAACAATGAGGTTTTGGGATGGGTGGTTTGGTGTTCATCAGTGTTCTAGTCATTATCCCTTAGACGATGGATTTTATTTTTCATATTTTTTATCAAGTTATCAATAAAGTATAGTTTGATTCTTCTTTGAATTCAATCTATTTGATTCTTGTTCGGCGGTGTTTTGATTTGTGGTTCTGGTTTGGTTTTTTTTCATGTTTAATTATGGTGGTGTCTGTCAGTATTGCTCTTCGTGGTTCTATGTCAATGTATTATGATTTTTGATAAGGTGGGCATGCTCTATATTGGTGGTTCAATTTTTTCCTATTTGATATGGAACAAAATTATAGTGCGATGTTTGTGGTGTATGGTGACCGGTGTGGTGGTTGTTCGACGAAAATGTTGTTGGTTATAAATGGTGATGATGATAGTGGTGAATCATGATGATGATGGCACGTAACTTGACTTAGGCTAACACATGTGATTCTTGGATCATGATATTCTCAGGTGCTATGTAATTTTTGAATTTTTTTCATTCAAATTGGTTATTATTTGTATTTTTCGTCCTTCCTGGTATGTAGGTTACCACTAAACCAAAAATAATCATTTGAAAATCAATAAAAATCGATTTTCAGTATATTTCAATGAAAAAAATTCAATGTTAGTGGAAGTAGATGTTAGAGTTGGTTGACTAGAACAAACTTCTAAGCACACTATGATAAATTGTGTTTTTTTAATATTAATAATATCATTATCATATCACTATTGTTACTCTGTGTAACATATTGGGTGATAATGTACAAAGAGTAGCTATCAAATTGAAACATCATAGGAGTGACCAACTTGGATGAGAAATCATTATTATGATGAATGTATTCTTAAATATATATTCTATTTACAAAATTAATCAATTAAGGACACAAATGATATTGGCTATAGGGTATGATGAGTTATAGGACTTTGATGAACTTTCTCATTATTGTACGCCCTTGTTAATATCCAATATAAGAAATTATCAAAACAAGACCCACCAGTAGAAAATCAACCTTTATATCTGTCATTGGATGTTCCTATCTGTGGAAATGCATATTAATCCTTGGAATTTATAATAATTATTATTATTAAGTGTCAATAGTCACGTAATTTTATGTAATGAATAAATTTGTTCCATAATATACTTATGGAAATATAGGATATGTTGGGTGCATCATGTGTAACATTTCAAAAATGAATAATGTGAGAAAGGATATCTCCATTCCATTATTTAATTGAAGTATATTTCTAAGTCCCTTCGATAAAAATTATGCAGCATAAATAAATCCATGCACACGGTGTTCTATAGAAAATTTCAGTTTCTATAATGGAAATGAAAGTGAAATTCATCACATAGGTTTATGGAACAGACATGAAACCATAATGATTAGATATAACATAACAAATTGATTATATTGCACAGTCAGTGTCCATAATAGGGGTTTTGTTCAGAATATCTATTAAATAATAGCATTGTTTTATAGGTTGGATAAATATAATTCCAGCATGTGGTTTAATAATTATTTATGTTTTTGTTGATAAAATATATTCCATCACTAGTTATTCTAGAGATAATTATGATTGCTGAAATTTTAATTGATATTTATTTTCGATCTAATTAATATAATATTTATTTATTTATTGGTGAATAATGATGGGATATTTATTTATTAAATAAATATTATCTATTGAAGGCTTGATAAATATTGTGGATGAATGAAAGAATCAATTTTATGGTCCAGTGAGAACAAAAATATATTTAATATTAATTAAATAAATAATATTTAATTTAGTTCATGAGTTTACCACATGTCAGGAAATAATAATAATAATAATAATAATTTTTATTATTATTATAGATATGGGGTTCCATAGAGATTATAAAAATAATAAAGGACACATTTTTAATTATTATTTTCTGACCCTTGTGGTATATAAAACAACATATATTATTTTATTTTGAGGGAAAATTAATTTATGTTGTGCAAAAATAGAACTAAAAAAAATTCTCTCAAAGTCCTAGATATCTCCCTCTCTATGAACACTCTCAATAATAGAGATAAATCCTCCCCCACTTCAACATTTAATTTTAGAGTGATTGAAGAGAACCATTACTCAAAGTGATTCACCAAGAGGTAAATGGTATGCGACACAATAATAGATATTTTATATGAAATCACCTAGAGATTCCAATGGTGACATTCAATGGTTTATAGAACATGTGTGTATCTTCACTGGAGGAAATATATTCTTGAATCTTGAAACACAACAACGATATGATATAGAGAAATGATCATCTCCATAAACAATGAATGAATTTTCTTATAGGGTAATTCATTAATTTCATAAATTAATTATAAATAATATCTTATTGTCTTTGACTTTTGTTCCAAAATTTATCCATTTTTTATATTCATTGATTCAATTACATTGATCATGATTTTTTTCTTCATGTAAATATCTGATATATCATTAATAATGAATAAAAAATTTGGTCATGCTCCATCTAACTCTCTAACTACACCGAGATCCAACAAGTGGTATCATAGTGGTGAAATAATTATTTATATTTATTTAAAGGTTGTTGATTGATTTAGGAATTTATTATTAGTTTTCAATTCTAGATTAATCATTATGAAATCCAAATTGAGAGATATTATTTATTACACTTAATTTATTGTACTTATAAACAAATAAATTTATTTATTGGGTAAAATAAATCCGATGATATCAACCGGTGGGGCCGGGGGGTCTGGACAGACAACCCAAGAGTACACACCATGTAACCTAGAACTATAAGCTATGTACTAGTGTTTAATACACCATGAATTAATTAAAAATTAAAAAAAGTCTCGTGAATTTATTATAAGAATTAATTTTAATTATAGGATTGGTGTTTATTGTTCCCACTTAGTGCATGATCAATTGGAGTATACACCGTGTATCTTTCATAGATGATGTTTATTTCATTAGTCATAGACATTCCATGTATCTTCCTACACAACCAACGTGGCTGGTGTCTATGTAACTCAATGACCTCACTTCTTGCAGCCCATGTAAATACGATGTACTCTAAAATTTTCCATGGCAGAATTAAAAATTCAGCCTGTATGTGTGTGTTCTAGATAGATTTTGAGAATAATACACTTCATGTAAATTGTATTGTACAAGGTGTGTATTTTTAAAAAATTACATAGAATTAAAATTTAATTGATTATACTATTGAATCTTTATGGACATGAGTTTCATGTGGTCATTAAGTTGACATTACATATAATGTGATGGGTTGTTTGTATGTAAATGTATAATTGATTTTGGAACAGTCTTAAGATCTTAATATCATGTATA
Source organism: Viscum album (assembly GCA_963277665.1). Classification (NCBI taxonomy): domain Eukaryota; kingdom Viridiplantae; phylum Streptophyta; class Magnoliopsida; order Santalales; family Viscaceae; genus Viscum; species Viscum album. The sequence goes on from OY728125.1 coordinate 1,841,340,695, forward strand.
ATTCATATTAGAGTTATTACTCAATGCATATTGAGGAATACTATGCTATGTAAAAACCATGTGTTCTATGTGGTCATTAATTTGATATTAAATTCTTTGAAATTATATGATAACTCATGTATTCCATGAGTAACAATATTAAACAGTATAGGATTATAATAAATGATGGGTAGTTCAGACAGGTACTCACCGTATTTTGTCAAATGTACATATTTATAAATAGTAACTATTAAATAAATTTAATAAATTTTATTAAAATTATGATGGATGACAAGATCTATAAAATTTTGTTGATAGTGAAGATAAATAAATTGACTTAATATAAATTATATTTAGTTTAGTTGATAATAAATAATCTTAAATATGAATGATTTTAATTGAAAGGTACTTTTATTAAATGCATAATTTTTTTCATGCATGTGGATGATTATGTGCCTATTCCAAACATTTTTTTGTGATTGGTTTCTTTTAATTTATTAAAAAATTTAATTTTTGGCATGAATGTTATCCCTCATCTAATTATGTAATTTCTTTCATGCCCATGGATTCTTTTATGTAAACCTCTTGACAAATCTTTTGGTCCCCCTAAAATTTGTGTGAGTAAAAGAATATGTAATAGTTAGATATCCCAAGATATTGGTGGTGGTTCAAGTATGGATCTAAGAAAAACCCAATCCAATAGTGTTAAATATGTGCACATGTGCAAATCAACAACCTGAACCACAAATGTTTCAAGGTGATTTTTACAATGTCAACAGTCAGTTAATCATCTACTAGAAAAACATATAATTAGTAAAACATAATGATAATACCACTTTATTAGTTTATATATTTCATGTTTCATAGTTACTTAATTAGAGATGTTTTTCATGATCATGCTAATTATTTCATTTATAACAATTAAATAATTAACAAAAAAAATTAATTTTTTCATAAATATCATATAAGAAATGGTTATCACTTAATAAAATCAAATTAATATATACTAGAATTTCATAAATATAGTAATTGGAAATTTATGAAATAAAGATAAATCCACCATATATATATATATTAATTTGATATAGCCTTCCACTAATTCATTTAAAATAAAACCATAGTTTATAGTGTTTGAAAAGTTAAATATTGTGTTATTAAACTATTGGAGAATTCCAAGTTGAAGTTTTGGGTTGAATTAGCTTGTCTCACCTCAAGAGTTGAATTATAATGTAGGAATTTGTGTAACTGAGAGGAAAATGTTGAGTAAATAATGTTTAAAGATTTCAAGATTGGGGAGTCCACTCAACTGGTCAGGGAAATGTGATTTAATTTAGTTTTCATTTAGAATCCCTACCCGAAACCCCTGAAATTTCATGATGGGAAAATATGGGGGTGATGATATGGGGAATATGGATACTTTATGCTATAATTTCTATGTAACATGATATTTGGAAACCAATGGTGATGGAAGTTATGTTTTGGTAAAATAGTAGAAGCTTAACATATATAATATTTATTTATTTGTCTAAATTTTATCATAAAAAGTACTAAAAATAATCTCATCTTATTTGTCAAAATATAAAAAAATTCCCTCAAACATATTACTACTGTAGAGACCCAAAGCCCGACTTACATGGGCATTACATTAATTTTGTGGAATACTTAATACATAACAAAAACAGACACACAAGGACCGTGATAGTTTAGTGTCTCTGGAAACTCGGAATATAAACTTATAATCATGTTGAAATATCTTCAACAACTCCCATAACGATCTTCCCCTTTTTGTTTCCTTACCTAAAACTTTTCTTTACTTCCTGGGGAAAATAAAACAAAAAAAGGGTGAGCTCAGATGCTCAGCAAGGGAAAACATAGATAACATAAAACAATCCATAAACATTTGGATGCAAAAACATGAACATGAAATTTAAACATCAAAATATTGAGCAAAGACATAAATTGTGGAAGTACGTAAGGAATATATCACAATAGAACATCAACCATGATAAAATCGGAATAAAACATGTAATTGTGGCAACAATTCAGCACATGTCATGATTTCCATAGTAGCCAAGGCATTGCTGCCAAGACCATCTTAGTGGACAAAGTACCTTTCTGAATCGAGTTCACTACTCGTTTCTGTCCTATAACACTGAACCGGATTAACTTACCATTCCAGCCATGTCTATCTCATGAGATATAAGTCTTTACCCAATGAATTGGAGGGAGATATAGGTCCCACCCATCTCATAATGAAATCATTCTTACTTGTGCCACAAAATAAACATACATCATTCATAATAACCAAATAAATAAAATGGGTTTCATAAACATCATCCCATAATAAAATAATCCATATAAAAGAAATGGATGTCATTTCATAATAAGAAAAGTGAAACCATATAAATCATAGAGACATGACACTTGAAACATACACATATGAAATAATGTCATCTTAGATGAAAAATGGTTTTGATAAAACACTTGAAAAGAATTCTTGAGGAAAATATCCTTTCTTCTTCAAAATCATTCTCTTTTCACAAAATGTCATGAAATTTTAAAAGAAAAGGATTTTTCTGAAAATAGTCATGAAATATTTTGGAGGAAGCTTCATGAAAATAAGGCTTTATAAAACTATAAAAATCCGTTCGTGCCGTATAAGTAAAAAAAACATTTTTCTCGTACTTTTTCCGGAAAAGTCAAAAAGTACCTCGTAATAGAATGATTCCATACATACCATTTAGTAAAAGTAAAAAATGGGTAAAAAGGACATTAAAAACACATGAAAACACTTTTATAAAACATGGACATGGATGATAGAAATAACCCTAGTAAATACTTATGAATAAGCAATATCAGATAAAAATGTGATTTGTAAAATTATCCCTTACCTTATGTCCAATATGCTTCGTATGTATCTGAAACGCCTGTATAATGATTAAAATAATATCATTGACTTATTACAGAATCATATTCATTGTTATGATATCATATATGGTTCACTTATGACTTTATATTACCCGTTCTTTTGTAAATTCCATGTTAAAGAGCGTTTTGGGTAAAATCGTTTCATTTATAGTATGTGTTTCGACTCGTCGTTCTTGATATTATTACTTATATCTTTATTTAAATAATTCCAGAATGTAGAACATGATTTATATATAATATATATTCATTATATACATATATATTATTGATCGATAAAAGGAATGAAATACACTGTTCATGGTGACGGTAGGCCGTACGTACGCATGAATGCTATTTTCGTTTCCTTATTGAATTGAATGGAATTTAGTATATGAAATACATATATATATATATATATACATAAATCCAGTATCATTATTATGTCATATATTTCATTATTATTCATTATATATACTTTATAATCATTCTTTAATGGTTAATCATGGAAAATGAATCTCATCACGTTCGTGGAGACGGTAGTCCGTACGTACGCACGAGCGATGATATCATTCCCATGATTGTGGAATTGTATTGGAGTGTTTGTATACTATTTCAGAATAAATATCACTTTAAAATAATCATATATAGTTATTTATTTACACCAATATACCCATCCATGTATGGTGGTGGTGGAAAAACAGATTACACCACGGCGTGGAGACGGTATTCCGTACGTACGCACACATGGTGATTTCATTTTCCGTAGGATGGATAGATGGTGAAATAGGTTTGTTTAATAATTATAATAACATATTAGTATATGAGTGATACTGATGTTATTACTTCATAATTAAACAACTAAATAAGAAGAAGTTGAAGAAGAAATAAAGTTGAAAGAATCTATAACGGACATTACCACTTCTTTGAAACACCTTTTTGAAACCCCCTCTTAGGGCACTAATATTGGTCTTTGAAGAAGTCCAGAACCTCTAGGATGTTTTTAGGGAAGTGGAGAAGAGAAATTGGCAGGGTTTGGCTGAGCTTTAAGGCTCAATGTGGTGTGAGGAAGAGAGGGAGGAGGTGCCCTTTTATAAGGGAGGAGAGGGGCACCTACAAAAAAACTATAAATATTATTTTATTATAAAGCCATATTCAGTTTTAAATAGATCCAAATTAATTTATTTCGAAGCTAAGATGGGTATGGGTAGAAATACTCTCATCCAATAGAATTTGGACAATTTTAGTTTACTATTTTAACCTTATCATTTAGATTTAACTTTAAGTTAGATAATTTTACTTTTACCGCGTCTTTTTGTGTTCTTACACTATAAGGTTAATAAACATACTATAAGAAGACAAAAAAACCCCAAGTTGTTTATTATAAATATATATTACCTTATATAAGTCATTTGGACGAACATTAGATTTTTAAGAATAACATAACAATTAATTATATAATATTTGTTTTAAAAACTATTTTTTTTCAATTTTGACACTATTTAGTAATTGATTTTTGTGAAAATAATAATAGAATTATTAGTTAGAAAAAATTTAATTAAATCAATAATAACAAGTCATATTAACCTATAAAATTAGTGTAATTCATAAAAAGTCTCAAATTACATTTATTTGGGTATTTATAACATCAATTATGTCAATATTTCATTAATAAGATAATTACTGCATCAACTTTGTGTCATAAATAAATTAAATTATTAATGTCTAAAATTACAAATAAAATACCATTATGTAGGAAATAATTTTATCTTTCTAATAAATATTTATAGTCGAATTTATCTTATGTATAACCCTATATTAAAAATAATTTTCTTATTAAACTTTGATTTTAACTATTTTAACCCTTCTTTAAATAAATTAATAATAAATGTCCTAATCTAATCCAAGTGGGCCTAAATGGTCATATTTTATTATTAAGTTTGTTTTTGGTCGAATTACACTTATCAAATAGGATTAGGACATGTGTTTGGGTAATAATAACATCATTTTTACCCTTAATTACCCTATTTACTTTTAACCGTGGTAAATAAAAGAAAAAAGTTACTATTTACCAAAAATTATTTTCATCTCATTGAACCACATTTTACTTACTGACATCAACCGTGTCTCTCAGATTTTTGAAATTCCATTCACAAAAGCGGTAAAATTAAATTTTATGTAAATTTGCAAATTTTCCTAGGAGGTGGGTAAAAGACGGTGAAAAGTTCAATGAACTTTTTATATATCTAAAATTATTATAAAATTACTCAAATGAATTACATTGAACTTATATAGGTATTATGTATCAATTTTTACCTAAAATAAATTTAAATAAAATAAATAATTATTTAAATAAAAAGACAGTTTTTAAATAGTAACCTAGAGTTTTCACTATTCATTAAAAATTGAAAGTTTTCAGAAAAATACCAAAATTTCACCCTAAGATAATTTCGATATTATGAATCCAAAAATGAAGTCCATTTTCAAAAATAAAATTTATAAAATTTCAATAAGTGGGTATTACTATTCATAATGGCTAGTTTTAATAATATTTTAATAGCATATCGTTGTTTAGCGAAACTCGGTATTGCGTACAACAGACGCTATCATGGAAGGTCGCTCTTGCGTGTAATGCAAGCCAAGTCAAGAACACAAGACATTAATGAAATTAAAAAATAATATTTTTCCTAAAATCTTGGGGTGTTACATTCTGCCCCCCTTAAAATGAATTTCGCCCTCGAAATTCATCGGGGTTATAAATGGTTTACTTCTCGAAAGTTTCTTTAATAGAAACCCATATCGTAAAAAGGAATACCAAAACTTGGCTTTAAAAACTAACATATGAAACGTAATGGTTACCGAAATTAACTAATCCCTGGGTTTCCACATTGGAGAACATAGGTGAAAATATGGATATGGAAGAGAAATCTAACCGTCATGTTCTGATGGAGAGTGGTAGAGAACATGGCTATGAGAAACCCAACAATCACAAATTCATAAAGTTGTGATGATCTAGGGTACCATCTGATTCATCAGATATAAGGGCTCTAGGACAACATTTTTGGTTTTCCAGATCATTTCCCTAAAGTTGATGAATTTTAATTAGAATTAATACTTACTTTATTTTGGTTCAATCTCATTATTGTTCATGATTTGAACAATTTCCACTTCATCTCTTAAAGAAATGAAGTTGAATTTGTTTTTCGTGAAGTGTTAACAGATCATGTGATAGAATGATGGGTCATTCTATCTGTTTCAAACAAAAGGTTAGAAAAAGTTATCAAATATACATAAGTCCATCTATGGTGAGGTTAATCGTATACGATTCCAAAAATGAACTTATAATTCATATATCATAACGCGTAATAAAATAAAACTAGTTTCTACTAACCAGGGACTTCCTGTAGGCCAGTGGTAGGCGATAAAGGCCAGTCGCACTTCAGTTGTGGGTTCGATTCCCACAGTCTTGTCCGACGCGATGGGCTGTCTCCCATCCTGCAGGTTGTCCTTTTTCTAAAACTATATTACTATAACATCCCATCAATAATATCGAAAAAAGTTCTTTCCTAAAACAATACTAACTTATGTCCATCATAATCCATTCCAATATTTAGGCTTATCTAAAATACTTTGGTCCAAGCTTATAGTATAAATAAAATGATTACTTGAAATGTCTCATAAAAATCACATGAATGCCATCATTTATCCCACCATATATCAAAAGATATATCTTGTTGGTCAAATTGAAAACATGTGAATACCTTAATCATGTATTGTCTTGAATAATGAATACCCATTGAACCTTAGTGAAAACATGAATGCAGTTAAAAGTTAACACTTTCCACATACCAAAATCTTCAAAATTCTTTATACTCAATCCATGATATCACTTAGTCCTTATATCAATCATGAGCTCATGAATACAATCAAACATCTCATTATCTTCTTATCCCTTCATTATGCGCATATCATCTGCTTACCATAATTTCTCAATCAATTTCCATGGTTACCCGTACCATAAAATTATTGAAACCCACAATAGTCCAATACATAAATATTCCAATATTCCACGATACTATATACAACATTATTTTGGAATCCCATTACATAAACACTTAATCATTCCACCACATCGTTGTCATATTCAATATCACCAATAGTGATCGCATGTGACTTCCCTTTGTCCTTTTCCTTAAGTGGTTGCTCATGCTGATCATCATTAACCCTTGGATTAGGGAATTGATTAGCATAATTCCCCGTTTCATTGCACTTGAAGCATTGAAGTGTTGTTGGTGCGTTCTCTGTAGTCTTTTCTTTATTCACACCATTAGGAACCATTTTTTCCATTATTTCGACACTCAGTTGCTCGATGACCTTCTTTTCCACACTTAAAACATTTTATAGTCCCTTTAAGACAATCTCCACCATGCTTCTTTCCACACTTTGAGCATAAGGAAACATTCATCTTCTTTTCACCATTATTATGAGATTTCTCCTTGAAATCCTTCTTTTATTTCTTGTCAAAACCATGAGATGGATATGTAACACCAACTTCCATTTCTACCTTGATAGCACGCCGCACAATTTCTTCATAGCTACTAAAGGCTCTTATAGCTAATGCCCTTCGAAGATTTGGTTTTAAGCCACTAAAGAATTGATCAATTTTACTTTCAGGTTGGATGATAAATCCAGATGCATACCTTGGAAGCCTTGTAAAATTCACTTCGTATATACCAACATATTCATCATTCTTTTTCTTTAGTTCAAGAAAATCATTCCCTATCTTTGTTCGAAGAACACGAGGGAAGTACTTATTGAAAAATAAGTTCTTGAACTCGTCCCATTCCATGGACTCAATTTCATCTCTTGGCCTCATATTCTTGATAAGATTCCACCATTGATCAGCTTCACCTTCAAAACAATATACTGCTAAGATGACTTTATCATGTTCAGAACATTGAAGAACTGAAAATATCTCTTTAGTGGTACTGATCCATTGTTCAGCAAAAAGTGGATCAGAAGAACCATTGAAAGAAGGTAGACGTTTCCTCATGAAGGACTCAATAGAATATTGTTCCCTTCTCTGCTCATTTGGAAGTCCAGAATGATTCATAGATTGTGTAAGTATAGCAATAAGATTTTTCACTCCATCTCCCATAACATTTGTTTGTTCAGGAGGACAATCATTGCATTGTCCATTACATTGATCAACACGGTTCCTTCGGGTTCTAGACATCGTCTAAAACCCAAAAAGAATAGTGTGAGAGACAAAAATCATGCTAGGGAAAACAACATAATAAAGGGGGAGTACATTCAATATCTAACATCTTAGGTTTAATTCTAAGATGGTTATCACAATTCTAGGACTATAACGTATACTTAACCTTAGGGAAATCCCTAGACATACCTTAGAAATATCTCTAGGGATCTCACTAAAGTTCTCGCATTTTAGTTTCCAAAGGTTGACTAAACCTTCCTTTGATACCAATTGTAGAGACCCGAAGCATGACATACATGGACATCACATTACTTTTTCGGAATACTTAATACATAACAAAAACAGACACACAAGGTCCGTGATAGTTTAGTATCTTTGGAAACGCGGAATATAAACTGCTAATCATGATGAAATATCTTCAACAACTCCCATTACAATCTTCGCCTTTTTGTCTGCTTACCTAAAACCATTCTTTACTTCCTAGGTCAAATAAATCATAAAAAGGGTGAGCTCAAATTCTCAGTAAGGGCAAACGTAGATAACATAAAACAATCCATAAACATTTGGAAGCAAAAACATGAACATTAAATTTAAACATCAAAATCTTGATCAAAGACATAAATCGTGGAAGTACGTAAGGAATATATCATAATATAACATCAACCATGATAAAATGGGAATAAAACATGTAATTTTGGCAACCATTCAGCACATGTCATGATTTCTATAGTAGCCAAGACATTGCTGCCAAGACCATGTTAGTGGACAAAGTCCCTTTCTGAATCGAGTTCACTCCTAGTTTCAGTCCTGTAACACTGAACTGGATTAACTTACCATTCCAGCCATGTCTATCTCATGAGATATAAATCTTTACCCCATGCATTGGAGGTATATATAGGTCCCACCCATCTCATAATGAATTCATTCTTACTTGTGCCACAAAATAAACATACATCATTCATAATAACCAAATAAATAAAATAGGTTTCATAAACATCATCCCATAATCAAATAATCCATATAAAAGAAATGGATGTCATTTCATAATAAGAAAAGTGAAACCATATAAATAATAGATACATGATTCTTGAAACATACACATATGAAATAATGCCATCTTAGATGAAAAATGGTTTTGATGAAACACTTGAAATGAATTCTTAAGGAAAATATCCTTTCTTCTTCAAAATCATTCTCTTTTCACAAAATGTCATGAAATTTTAAAAGAAAATTATTTTGTTGAAAATAGTCATGAAATATTTTGGAGGAATCTTCATGAAAATAAGGATTTATAAAACTGTAAAAATCAGTTCGTGCCGTATAAGTTAAAAAAAACATTTTTCTCATACTTTTTCCGGAAAAGTCAAAAAGTACCTTGTAATATAAAGATTACATACATACCATTTAGTAAAAGTCAAAAATGGGTAAAAAGGACATTAAACATACATGAAAACACTTTTATAAAACATGGACATGGATGATAGAAATAACCCCAGTAAATACTTACGAATAAGCAATCTCAGATAAAAATGAGATTTGCAAAATTATCCCGTACCTTATGTCCGATATGCTTCGTGTGTATCCGAACCTCATGTATAATGATTTAAATAATGACATTGACTTATTAAAGAATCATATTCATTGTTATGATATCATATATGGTTCACTTATGTCTTTATATTACCCGTTCTTTTGTAAATTCCATGTTAAATAGTGTTTTGGGTAAAATCGTTTCATTTATCGTATGTGTTTCGACTCGTCGTTCTTGTTATTATTACTTATATCTAGATTTACATAATTTTTGAATGTAAAACATGATTTATATATAATATATATTCATTATATACATATATTATAGATAGATAAAAGGAATGAAATACACCGTTCATGGAGACGGTAGGCCGTACGTACACATGAACACTGTTTTCATTTCCTTAGTGAATTGAATGGAATTGAGTATATGACATATATATATATATATACATAAATCCAGTAGCATTAGTATGTCATATATTTCATTATTATTCATTATATATACTTTATAATCATTCTTGAATGGTTAATCATGGAAAATGAATCTCATCGCGTTCGTGGAGACGGTAGTCCGTACGTACGCACGAGCGATGATATCATTTCCATGATTGTGGAATTGTATTGGAGTGTATGTATACTATTTCAGAATAAATATAACTTTACAATAATCATATATAGTTATTTATTTACACCATTATACCCATACAGGTAAGGTGGTGGTGGAAAAACATATTACACCACGGCGTGGAGACGGTATTCCGTACGTACGCACGCGTGGTGATTTCGTTTTCCGTAGGATGGATAGATGGTGAAATAGGGTTGTTTCATAATTATAATAACATATATTTATATGAGTGATACTGATTTTATTACTTCATAATGAAACAACAAAAGAAGAAGAAGTGGAAGAAGAAATAAAGTTGAAAGAATCGGTAACAGACATTACCTCTTCTTTGAAGCACCTTTTTGAAACATCTTATTAGGGCACTAATATTGGTCTTTTAAGAAGAACAGAAGCTCTAGGATCTTTCTAGGGAAGTGGAGAAGAGAAATTGGCAGGGTTTGGCCGAGATTTAAGGCTCAATGTGGTGTGAGGAAGAGAGGGAGGAGGTGCACTTTTATAAGGGAGGAGAGGGGAACCTTTGGAAAAACTAAAAATATTATTTTATTATAAAGCCATATTCGGTTTTAAATAGATCAAAATTGATTTATTTTGAAGCTAAGGTGGGTATGTATCAAAATACTCTCATACAATATAATTTGGACATGTTTAGTTTACTATGTTAACCTTATCTTGTAGATTTAACTTTAAGATAGATAATTTTACTTTTACCGTGTCTTTTTGTGTTCTTACACTATAAGGTTAATAAACTTACTATAAGAAGAAAAACGAACCCCAAGTTGTTAATTATTAATATATATAACCTTATCTAAGTCATTCTGCCAAGCCTTAGATTTTTAGAAATAAAATAACAATTAATAATATAATATTTGTTTTATAAACTATTTTATGTCAATTTTGACACTACTTAGTAATTGATTTTTGTGAAAATCATAAAAGAATTATTAGTTCGAAAAAAGTTAATTAAATAAATAATAACAGTTTATATTATTCTATAAAATTAGAGTAATTCATAAAAAGTCTCAAATTACATTTATTTAGGTATTTATAACATCAATTATGTCAATATTTCATTAATAAGATAATTACTGCATCATCTTTGTGTCATAAATAAATTAAATTATTTAACATCTAAAAATTACAAATAAAATACCATTATTTATTAAATCTTTTTATATTTATAATTAATATTTATATTCGAATTTATCTTATGTATAACTTTATATTAAAAATGATATACTTATTAAACATTGATTTTAACTATTTTAACCCTTCTTTAAATAAATTAATAATAAATGTCCGAATCTAATCCAAGTAGGCCTAAATGGTCATATTTTATTCCTAAGGTTGTTTTTGGTAGAATTAAACTTATCCAATAGAATTAGGACACGTGTTACGGTAATAATAATATCATTTTTACCCTTAATTACCCTATTTACATTTAACGGTGGTAAATAAAATTAAAAAGTTACTATTAAAAAAAAGTATTTTCATCTCATTGAACCACATTTTACTTACTGACATGAACCATGTATCTCGGATTTTTGAAATTCCATTCACAAAAGCAGTAAAATTACATTTTATGTAAATTTGCAAATTCTCCTAGAGGGTGGGTAAAAGACGGTGAAAAGTTCAATGAAATTTTTATATATCTAAAATTATTATAAAATTACTCCAATGAATTACATTGAACTTATATAGGAATTATGTATCAATTTTGACCTAAAATAAATTTAAATAAAATAAATAATTATTTAAATAAAAAGTCGGTTTTTAAATAGTAACCTAGTGTGTTCACTATTCATCAAAAATTGCAAGTTTTCACAAAAATACAAAAATTTCACCCTTGGATAATTTTCATATTCCGAATCCAAAAATGAAGTCCATTTTCAAAAATAAAATTTATAAAATTTCAAAAAGTGGTTATTACTATTCATAACGGCTAGTTTTAAAAATATTTTAATAGCATATCATTGTTTAGCAAAATTCGGTATTGCGTACAACACACGCTATCGTGGAAGGGCGCGCTTGTGTGTAATGCAAGCCAAGTCAGGAACACAAGACATTAATGAAATTTAAAAATAATATTTTTCATAAAATCATGGGGTGTTACAACTCCAATCCATTCTTACGAATGATAACTTTCTCACCATCATAGATTTCAATGAGTGAAAAAGGAAATTACACATTATCTTTTTCCGTGAAAGGAAATTTTATGTGATGGAAGAACCAGTTACAAATGTGCATAATATAAAAGACTATGAGGAATAGTTATCTCACAATGTGATTCATTTGAATGTTCCCATTGATTTTCAATGTCCCTTGATATCTTCCATGGCCAATTATCTTCTAAATAAACATGGGGACATAGATGCATATAACATTTTGTTCCACCATCTCTATCTATATCAAAATAAGTAGAAAAAATAGAGATATGAGATACCAAATTATCTATTTACAGCTAATAACAATCCTTTAAATAAACAGATAATCAATAGGTATGGATAAGAGGAGGAGGGAATATGTTTTTCTTGTGGCAAGTAAGCCCATAGGAAGAAGAACTAAACCCAAATGAAATATGAATGTAATGGGGCATTATTTATCCATTCTAATTATTACATATCCACACATTGGGTATTTTATACACATTTTGGTGAAAAAATCTATATACATATGAAATAATAAAGATGATTCTGAATTATTTCTAACGGAGAGGTGGATTTGCAAGCTGGAAATGGTGTGACACTACCTTCTCTAGCCATTGGTGACAACAACATTTAATTTCCAATATGAATTATATTAGTTTTAAGATATTTTTAATATGTACCAAATATTACAAAGAACATTATTTCTTTATCATTTCTATAAGCAGAGGGTTTTATTTTTAAATTTAGAAATAAGTAATTTTTTATAAAGATAACATACGATATGATATGACACATTCAAATAAATGTATTTATTAACTAAATTTTGTAATTCATATATTGGAAATATATAATTAATCATTTTCACACGAATCAAATAATAACCATATATGAAATCACTATCATGGTCATGTAAACTAGATGCATCTTTAAAATATCTTTCAATATTACTATTTAAACTCTTTTTGAGATGAAGCTACTCGGAAGATGTCATGATTTTTTATAAAAAAATTAAAAAATAATCATCTTGTAGAATGGAGAAAGGAGATTATATATTCTAATATTTGCACATATTGATTTTTTATACCATTTCCATTAGAGTTCAGAGGTAGGTATTCTTAATCATAACTTTAATTTATGACTTTAGTAGATTTAGATATGTCTACTCAGTATCGTATAATTCCAATTCATTTATAAAATACCTAGAATACATGAATGAAGCATAGAATTAACTATGAAATAATATTCTACTGTAATATGGGGTAAATATCTTAACTATGTGTTCATCAAAAGTCTATGAGAGTTTGGGTTTCTATCTCAAATCACTCCACCTAACACACCATAATGGAATGCTATTAGTGAAAGGAGAAACTACACCTTGTTGTACATTGTACGGTCAATGATGTGGCATGTAGATATTATATTACATTTTTTGGTATATTCATTACATAATGTGGCACAAAAAATAATTATAGTACCAACTAAAGTGGAAACCAAAATTCCCATCGAGTTATGAATTGAAAGGAAAAATGATTTAGAGAATAAAATTATATGGGGTTGTGTGGAATTTCTTATGGCCTTTTCAGGAAACAAATTAGCACAGAGGGGAAGATAAGGTATCATTATAGGGTATCCTAAGGAAACAAATGGATACTACCTATAAAACCACTTAGAAAAGAAAGTTTCCATCTCAAGAGTAGCCATCATTCTTGAGGGGGAGCGCATCATCAAAATGGATAGTGGGGGAAAGAGTGACTTTAGTGAGGTTAATTCTCAATATATATGATTTTCTATAAAAATATATTCCACATGACCCCATTGAAGAATTAGTTATTGAAACACATGTATTATATATGAAAAATAGATATTTTAGAAAACTATAGAGATATGGTTTTCTAGTCACCGAAGATAGTGACTCATTATTAGTGGAAAATTATGAAACTCTATCCGACAATGAGGTTGTAGAGAAATTATAAGATGAAATATTCCAACAAGAAATGAATTATGAATTGGATTCCTTGTATTATAATCAAGTTTGGGATCCATTTAATTCAACCATTTATGCAAATCCCAAAGGTTATAAATTGGTATTCAAGAGATAACTATACATAGAAGGTAAATTAATTACCTATAAGGTAAGGTTAGTTGATAAACTGTTCATCCACCATCATGGAATTGAGTATGATGAAACATTTTATCCATTTTACATGTTCAAATCCATTAGGATCATACATTATATAACATCTTACATTGACTATAAAAATTTAAAGATGGATATAAAAAAACCATTCCTTAGTGGGAACCTTCAGGAAGATGTCCAGATGGCACAATAAGAAGTGTTTTTAACTATATGTAATTCCAAAAGAATATAAAATATTTAGAGATCCATTTATGTATTGAAGAGAGTATCTATGTAAAGCAATATTCGATTCTATGAATCTATAAAAGAAATTGGTTTCAATAATAATGAATTTTTTCCTAGTGGTTATAAGAGTTTTAGTGGGAACATGGTAAATACCCTACTAGTACATGTTAATATCATAATATATATTGGAAATGAAATAGGATTCATAAAATCTACTAAGGAAATGTGAAATGTGTTTCTCTATGTAATACTTAGGTGATGTAGTCTATTTCATGGGATCAAGATCATTTGTGATAGATCTAACACATAGCTTGTAATAAGTCAAAGTACGTACATCGACCAGATTCTAATGAGATTTAGTATATCAGATTCCCAGAGGGTTCTGATTCTAGTGTCACATGGTATACATATTTCTACAAAAAAATTATAAGACACAAAAGGAGAAATATAGAATTTGTAAGATCCCAGACACTTCAGTGATTGGATCAATCATGTATTCCATGAAATTTATTAGAATTGATGTTTCCTATGTGTTAATCATGGTAGGATGGTATCAAGATGGTCAAGGAGAAATGTGTAATTCTATAATTAAATAAATCCTTATGTATATGAGAATAACTAATGATATTTTCTTTGTGTATGAAAGAGAGGAGGATCTAGTCATCAGAGTTATAAAGATGTAAGATTTCAATCCTCTTAGAATGATATGAATTCATAGTGAATACATTTTTTTCTATCTCAATAGAGAAGTTGAGATATGTTAGAGTTCATTGAAGACAATTTTATATGATTCTATTGTAGAGATGAAATATGTACTTAATATTCTAATAAATCCAATGAATCCATTTGGATATGAAGCTTTGTTTGAGATCTTACTTGAGTACATAGTAGTAAATACCCTATCACATTATATTATGAACGTTTTTATGTTAATGAAAAACCTTGATGACATGTGTTTTTGGAATGGTTGGATAAATTAGGTTCATCATGAGTAATATTTCATTAATTAATAACAAGAGAAAGAATTTTCCAATTATGTTCCTTAAGTGAAGTTTATATATAAGTCCCTTTGATAGAAATAATATAGAATAAATATATCCATGGTCCTTGGGTTCTTCGGGCTTGCCTGATTTTTGAATTTCAATGAATAATATATAGGTTGATGGTATAGGTAATCGACCAAAATGATTAGAGACATAAACATAAAGGGATTATATTACATAGTAAGAATCTGTATAATTTATTATGTCATTGAGTCAATACCTTCTTTCATTATGGGTTCCTGGCATGTTTATAGATGTTAAACTTGGACTTTAGTTTTATTCACCTAATGAAATAATGAAATATTCCTAGAGGGTCATAAAATAAGTTTAATCAGAGTCATAGTCAAATAATAATATTATTTAACAAGGTGAATCAATATTTTTACCACATGTTGTATACAGACATGTCTTGTTTGCTTGATCGCCCATATTCCATCACAACTTATTTGAGAGAATATCAGGTGAGTTTAAAATTTTATAAATATTTATATGATATTTAGTTAATATAATATATATTAATTTATTGGAAAATAAATATGTGAAATTTATTTATAATATAAACAGTTAGTAATCAAGGCCTAAAAAATATTATGGACGAATGGTGGACTGAGTCTAATGGTCTAGTGATAAATATGATTTGATGATGATTATTTGAATAAATAATATTTAATTCAATTCTCATGTTATGTAGTTTTCAAGAAATAATTATAACAATTATATTATTATAGAAATGAGGTTCCATAGATATCACATAAATAATAAAGGAAACATGCGAAATTATTATTTTCTAACCCTAGTAGTATATAATACCAATTATTTTATTTTCATAAGAGATCCAATTGATTTGTCTTGTTCATATTGATATATTGAGAGAATCCAATCAAAACCCTATAGAGCTCCCTCTCCAAGAGATATATTAATAATGATGAGTGATCCTCTTCCACTTCAAATATCAAGTATAGAGATATTTAAGAAAACAATTCTTTGAAGTGATCCTCTTGGAAATCAAAGGTGAACAACACAAGTGTTAAGATCTACCTTTCTAGTACCTAAAGATTCCTAGGGAGATGTTTGGAGATTCATGGAGAATGTGTGGATCACCATTAGAGGGAATCTATTCTTGATTCGTATAACATAATTATTTTATGACATTATGAAATTATCAGATCCATCAACAAAGAAATAATTCTTCACATGGTATTTACTTAATTTCTAAAATTAAATATCAATATTATGTGATGATCCTAAATATTGGTAAAAAAATTTATCTATGTTCTATATTCATTGATTCAATTATTTCGATCAAAGCATGTATCATCATCTCATATTATGATTAATTATAGATCATGATAAGAATTAATGTTGGGAATGACCTATCTAATGCTTCCACATCACCCAGAACATAAAGTTGTCATAGATGACATGGATGGTGTAACAAAAAGATATATTGATTAATTACATTGTAAATAACGATAAGGATGATTACATTAACTATAATCATGAAAAAAATTATCTTGGTCAATCCATTGAGGATGAAAGCATGAGAGGAATAAAAACACAGTAATTCCATACTTAAAAAAACATGTTGAACCTAAAAATATTATAAGTAATGCGTAAGGACCAGTTCAAAACATATGGAAAATTTGGCATTAAATTAATACTTCATTTATCTCACTGATGAAATAATAATTCACCTTATAATTTATTGGGCATAAAGAGTCATTAAAATCACTAAATTTAGAGTTGGACCATATTGAGAAATAATAATACCTAGGATATTTGTCCTTGACCATAAGGGAATAATGTTATAGGGAATTCTTTTTAAAAATAAACTCAAGGTAAAAAAGAAAATACACAAGGATTAATAATCATGTTATATATTGAGGTAATTCACTTGTAGATGTTTTTTATTATGAAAAATAATTTTATCTCTTTGAAATATATGAAAATACCATAATATTATTGTTTTTTTTTCATATTTAAATTGAATACTATTTTATGTAGATGAAAAGTAATCATTATTTTACAGAGTAATTTAAGAAGTTTTTGTTAGGAAACCCAATCGGTACATAGTTGATAATTAAGGGACCATGGTTTGTAAAGTAAAGAAAATGTTTTATTGGCTGAAGTGGGATCCTCATGACACTTATTTAAGAAATGACTATTTTATAAAGAAACTAATTTTTTCTTAATTGAATTTTTATAGAAATTTTATGTGAATGAGATGAATTGAGGTACCGAATTTTTCACTGTATAAATTGATTATATAATTATTACTAGTAATATGGATTGATATAGTGATGAATTTACTATTAAATTAATAAGAATCGTGAAATTTTAGTACTTAGAAAATGAATTCTTTTATAGGACTAAATCTTTAAAAGAAATGAAGATACTTATTTAATTCACAAAAAAAGTATTCTAATGAATTATTAAATATTTTTAGAATGCCATATTCTTATTTTGGAAGTGTGGTTTTAGGAAGCTTCACAATAAATATGGTTGGGGTTCAATTAATATGTTAAAAATGAGTTAATGATAATGATTCCCACAAATATATTGGGCATGATTAAATATAATTCGGTTTGATTTAATAGTATTGTTTTATTTTTTTCAAAATCATGTCAATGACTATTTTTGGAGTTCTAATAAAAAAAGTGATAATTGGAACTAGGAGGAATCATGTCAAAAATTAATTTCATTTCTAATGAAAGAACCATTCCATGATAATACAAATGATGTGGGAGTTTTAATGTGAAATATTATGTCCTTGATCATAAAAATCTTTTTATCTATGAATGTAAACATGAAACTCACTTAATTACCAAATATACAAAGGAAATAAAAACTCGCCACTAAGTCTTCTATTTCAAAGAATTAAGCTTATTTCAATGGTTATTATAATTCAGTTATTGATGAGCAGTTGATCAATGTTATAGAAAATGTATTATTGTTTCTATAGTTCTCAGACCATGAGATGTTTTTTTTCGATTTATATCATTTTGAATGTGAATTTGATCAATGGTTGAAACTTTTAATGAATATGTGTCAAGAGGCATAAATTCACACTAGGAAATGGGAATAATTTATAAAGGTATTTTTATAATGTATTTTACTCAGACTCTAAACACGTAAATGGAGAGATAATTCATTTAACAAATTTTAAAGTATGATGAATCCATATGAACCTATTAGTTAAATACCACATGACATAGATGATATGCATTGAGTTTTGTAATTGACCATGAATGAAAAATTTATAAATTCTTTAGTGACATATGTTTATGTATCTTGAAGGAATTATCTATTATATAATTGGATAGAAATGGAGAAATATTTTTATATTCTCCCTTAATATAAATATATAATATAGATTCTCATTATTATCATGGTTTTGTGGATAATAATAGAAAGATGGGTTTTTCAAGGAAATGATAATAATAATACCCATGATGGAATGAAAATTAATCTTCTTTCATTATATAAGCGTGGAAGGATACATGTTGGTAATTTACATAAGGGGTAGGGTAAATGTTTTCTATGTTAAAAATAATGTTATCAAGGAAAATAATGATAAAGTGATGTGAAGAATTGAACCAATGAAAAACATGGATATAAATCTTAACCAAATGTGCAACCCACACTCAAAATCCAAAATTGTACGAAGTTTGTAAATTATTCCAATAAGTAAATGAATCTAAGGGTTAGTGATGAAATTATAAATTAACTACCTTATAATCTAAGAAAAAAAGGGAAATCTCCAGCAATCACAACCGTTGATGATGGTCATCGGAATGAAGTGGTAATGGGTACACATATAATCCACTTTAGAACTGTAAATGGATTCCTTGATTCTATCTGTAACATCCGAGGTAAATAAAGAATATAACATCTTCATATTTATTAATATTTTTGAATTAAATTTTAATTTTAATTTTAAAGATATTATATATTTGTTGGTGTACCTGATACACAACAACAGGTTTCTTTGAAGTCTAATGTTATGCATAATGGTGATCCATACTGAAAAATAATAATATAATATTATTTTAAATGGTAGATAACACCTAGCCGTTGTATTGTATGTAATAAATATAACTAACTATAATATTATTATCAATTCTTTTTTAAATGTCTTTACATTTATCCAATAAGTTTTAGAGGCTTAAAATGTGAATTAATCTAATTTTAATCATAAATACTCTAATATTCTTTAAAAGGTCGATTTACCACCTTTTAATAGTGAACCCTCATTAAATATATATTGGGTCACATTTATATGTTCTATTTGTCAAAATAAAATTCTTATTTAGAATAAAAACATCAAAATTTACTTTGGGTAAATTTTTGGTATTTTTCTGATAAAAATCATTTTTTGATGAATAGTGGAAATACTGTATTTTAATTCAAAACTGCCTTTTAATCTAATTTATTTATATGGTTATATTAGCTATTTAATTGGTTTTAAATAGTAATTATATTAATTTTTTTACCATTTATTCCTATTTTGGCCATTATAAATATTTTAAAATTGAAATTGGACATAAAAAAGTGTCAATCTTTTGATAGTTATAATTTCATAAAAACACGCCTTTTTATTTTGACTACGGGAATTAATTTTAAATTAATTTACACTACATATGTGATTTGAATTTATAAAAATGGATTAAATATTTTGAATCAGTAGGTCCAAATTGTTTAAATAGGTAACTTTTATTTTTTGACTTGTTAAATATTTAATTTAGTAAATATTTTATTTACCATTGTTAAAGGGTAAATCTGGTTAATAAGGGTAAAAAATAATTTTATAATAATATTAAATTACCCTAAAATGTGTCTTAATACTATTGGTTGATACATTGACGACCATGGACATCCTTGGGTTGATTTTGGGACCTCATAGAGCACTTAGGAGTGATAATGACACTTTATTTTAATTAACTTAAATTCAAAAATGACATAAACAAATACCTTTTAGTAATTCATTTTTTACATGAGGTTATATAAGTTATATATTCGTTTAAAAATATTAATTTGAAAGATAAAAATATTTCTTACATCATGGTATTTTTTATAATTTTTAGTAATCAAATAAATAAAATTATTTTTGACACAATAATGATGCAGTGTTTACCTCATTAATGAATGATTTAAATAAATAAAATTATACATACTAAAAAAATATCCAAAACATGTACAATTATTATGGGATAATTTTATTTCAAACATGATTCATATTATATTTTACTTTATTGACTTTTGGACCTTTTGAAAACAAATATTAGTTTATAATAAAATAATATTTTCAAACATTCTTAAAGAGCCCCTCCACCCCCTTTTAAATGGAAACCACTTATAAAGCATTCCTCACACATCTAAAGCCCCTTATATCATCTAAAATCTTCTCAATTAAGATCACTAAATCCCTATATTACTCCTAGAATCCTTAACTTATGAAGAAGGAACTTCAAGTAAACCTTTTGGTTCAAACCAAATGGAGTTACCTGATTTAAAAGTAACATATTCTCTTAAGTTCTTTACTTTTATTTTACTTCTCCAACCTCCTAAAGTCTTATTAATCTTTTAGTTTATAACTACATAAGTATAATAAATATACTATTTTGTTATTTTGATATGTATTGAAACTAAACTTACAAACACCTCCATCTAATGGGTAAAGAACATACTATTTCTGTGGATGACGAACTACTACCTCAAGAAATGATGATTGTTCAAATATCTCCAACCGCCTCTCATGGTGGAAATTATGATGGGAATATATTTATATATGATATATATTATGTTTATGGTTTCAATATTATTCTTTTATTTTCCATTTATAGCAAACCATTATGGTTTCCATAATCGGCAAACGTGATAATTTTATTTTGAGGAAGTGTGGACTACCCTCCCCCCCTTCAAAGTTCTATGACTCGTTAATGCCTTAAGTGGAACATATATAGGATAGAGTAAATGAAATTATATATTATAATATAATAGAATTATAATATAACTATGTATAATTATGTTTTCATTCCATTAAAATATGAAATAGAAATGAATGTAGTGTTCATGCATACGTATGACTTACCATCTCCATGAACGGTGCATTTCATTTCTTATCTCCAAATGTTATGTACTGTTATAAATACATATATATACTGGATATATATGATATATATATATATATATATATATTATTTCTACATCATGAATATAATTATAGAGATAATAGAACTTGGACCACTTGAACAACTTGTACTTATAAGAAGTTCATTTTTGACTCAAATACCAAATATCGACAAAACAACTATTATTAACTAAATGATTAAAAAATGTTTATAACATGGTAATAATTGATATAAAATTAATCATAAACTTGAAAAAGGTTCCTAATAAAGTAGAAATTAACTTTAGTTTATTATTCATGAGATTAATGAACGATCAAGTCAAGTCGGACAAGAGGTAAGGGACATTGTCTCAATCTCCTTTCACTGAGGAATATTTTGTTTTATACCCAACATTCTTTTATACACTGTATAAAAACCATTGACTTCTCATCTCATTCAAACGAAATCTTTTCTCTACGAAGTATTTTACTATTTGAAAAAAATAATGTTTCTTTTTAATGCAAGCAGTGACAATGACCTTTTCCGCCATCGTGAGTATTATTTGATCTTTGGATTCTTTAACAAGCCGTAATGTTTTTAAAAGGAAAATAAATACCATATACCATTTTTATTTATTTTTTTTATCGAAAACGGGTTTGATAATGGATTTGATAGGTCAATATATTTAAATGATATAATGTGATTGATATGTGGAAATTTTAACTTTTCTTTTTGTTTGTTTTATGTGTTATAAATATGTTATGGTTCTTGGGAATTATTTACGTATACGGGTTGTTCCGTGATAAACCTAGGGCGGGTGAGCCCGATATAGCTCTCCAATGCATTGGGTAATGTGACAGAGGTAAATGTGAATGTTTCTCCTAAGAAATATAGGGAGTATACTGTGATTGGTATTCCAAATATAACTCCCTACGTAGATGTGAAAGCTACAATGTAAGTATGTTATGGATTCCACAAGTTACCTTTATGATTTGTGTTTAAAATTTAGCTCATATGATTTCATGAGGTATGTTAAAGAGCTTATGTTATGTTTTTATTGATGAAATAATTTTTTTTCTTTGTTTTATAAGCCTTACTGAGCTTTTTATGCTCATCCCAAGCCTTGAAATGTTTTTCACAGGACTTAAAGTGAATAGGGTCAAGGATGGGATCAAGGGAAAGTAATAAAATCTAAAACATGGAACTGGACACAACTCTTTTTTTTAAGATTTTTTATTTTATGAAAAATTGGAAACTGAGTAGAAGTTTCTAATTTGTATCACTGAGTGCTAATGTAATAGTTATGGCCTAATTCTCTAAAACTATAAACATAAAATGATCCTCAATGTGAATTATCCATTTAATTGAAGATTATGTAATGTTTTAAGGTTGGGTCCTTACATTTGGTATCATATGTAGGTTTACACATCTTTTGGAGTTATAATATTGTTAAATTAATGTCCATAAATTGATTTATTTTAAGATTAAAATTATATAGCATTTACATATTATCTTGTTTCTTCATCTAAGATATATCTATGTTAAGAATGATTTTTTGAAGAGGAAACAAAGCATATTTTCTAGTACGTCATATAGAGGGAAATGACCTTCCAAATAAACATCCTGAGATAGTCAGAATCAGAATTGAATAGTTTGTTGTAGTGATGGCCTAGATGACTCAGGTGATAAGTTTTTGGCTGTATTTATTGATGATATTTTGGTTTATTCTAAAAGTAAAGAGGAACATGAAATTAATTTAAGGGTTGTCTTGCAAACTTTAAATGAAAAGAAACTATTTGGGAAATTAAAAAAGTGTGAGTTTTGGTTTAAAAAAATTTCATTCCTAGGTCACTTTATTTCAAAACAATGGAATAACTATTTATCCTTCTAAAAACATTTGTTGAAGAATATCCAAGACCCATATATATAACTAATATCCATGGTTTTGTTGTTTTGATAGGTTATTATTGGAGGTTTGTTGAAATGTTTTCACGGTTATCTAGTCCAATGACTAAGTTAACTTGAAAAGGTGTTATGTTTATCTAGACAAAGGAATGTGATTTTTTTAGGAATTGAAAAATATATTGGTGATTCCTCCAGTTTTGACACTTCCTTATAGAAATGGTGAGTTTTTTATCAGGTAATATCTTAATCTTCATGTTAGTTGAATCCTTATGAGTAAAATTACCCTACAAATGATTTGGAATTAGCTGTTGTTGTTTTTGCTTTAAAAATTTGGAGGCATCATTTGAATGGAGTAAAGTGTGAAATATATACAGATCACAAAATTTTGAAGTATATATTCACTCACAATGAATTGAACATGAGACAGAGGAGATGGTTAGAATTAATCAAGGATTATGATTTCACGATCTATTACCATTTGTGAATAGAAAATAAAGTGGATAATTCTTTGAGTCGAAAAGTAATTCTACATTAACCTTGTTATGTTTGAAATAAGATCCTTTTATTTAAGACTTGATGAACTTTGGAATAGAAACTGTTGGTGTAGGAAAATCCTCTGTTTTGTTTTAGGTGTTAGTGAAATCATCTTTATCAGACCGAATTAAGCAAGCACAAAAGGAAGACATTGTGTTACAGAAAAAGGTAGAGTTGTTATAGAAGGGTAATTTGCTGGATTTTAACGTTGATAATGATTTTGTTTTGAGGTTTGGAAAGAGATTATATGTGCCTTGTGATTCAAATTTGAAGAATGAGTTGTTATGTGAGGCTCATAGTTCTCTGTTTTCAGTTCATCCTGGCACTACTAAGATGTACAGAGATCTTCGGGAGTATAACTGGTGGGATGGAATGAAAAGAGATATTGCAGATTTTACTATGAATTGTTTGACTTGTTAGCAGAATAATGCAGAGTGGAAGTTACCAAAAGGGATGCTTCAGTCTTTAATTATGTCAGAGTGGAAATGAAAAAATATATCCATGGACTTCATTGTGGGATGACTAAAGACATATTGAGGTAATAATGCAATCTGGGTTATTATTGATCGATTGACTAAATCTACTCATTTCCTTCCTATTCACGATACTTTGTCTCTAGATCAACTTTCTCGGTTGTATGTTAAAGAGATAATCTGGTTACATGGTGTTCCCCTCTACATTGTATCTAATTGTGATCCCAGGTTTACTTATAACTTTTGGAATGGCCTTCAGAAGTCATTGGTAATGAATTAAATTTTAGTACAACTTTTCATCCTCAATCAGATGGGAAATCAGTTTGAACAATCAAGACATTGGAAGATATGTTACGTGCTTGCTCGATGGATTACCAGGGAAGGTGGGATCAACATATTTCTTTGGTTGAATTTTCATATAATAATATTTTTCATTTCAGTATATAGATAGCTTCGTTTGAGGAATTATATGTAAATCAGTGTCAAACTCTAGATTCTGGGATAAAGTAGGGGAAAGGGAGATGATGGGACCAGAATTGGTTAAAGATATGGAAGAGAAAGTTCAGTTGATTTAGAATCACTTGAGAATAACTCAAAGCAGGCATAAAAGTTATGCAGACAACCGGAGGAAGGATCTTTCATTCAAGGTTGGTGATCGTGTTTTTTTCGATGTTTCTCCATGGAAAAGTGTTATGTGTTTTAGTAAGAAGGGAAAGTTGAGTCTGAGGTTCATTGGACCTTATGAAATATTTGAAAAAGTAGGATTAGTTTCCTACAAAGTAGATTTACCTCCATATTATCCAATGTACATAATGTTTTTCATGTTTCAATATTGAGAATGTATATGCCAGATCAATCTAATGTTTTGCGTCCAAAGGCAGTTTAGTTATAGGAAAATCTCTCTTATAAGGAACAACCAGTCCAGATCCTTGACCACAAAGAGCAAGTGTTGCAGAATAAGGTAATTCATATGGTAATGGTTTTGTGAAAAACCATATGGGTGAAGAGGCAATGTGGGAATTTGAAAATTCTATGAGGGATAAATACCCCCTCTTATTTGATAAGTGAAAAAAAATTGTGAGGACCCAATTCCCAAAAGGGGGGAAGGATGTAACTTCCCAGGTAAATAAAGAATATAACATTTTCATACTTATTAATAGTTGTGAATTAAATATTAATTTTACTTTAAATGAGAGTCTATGTTCGATGGCGTACCCAATACGCAACAATGATTTTCATTGAAGTCTAATGTTACACACAATGCTGAGTCATACTGAAAAATAATAATATAATATTATTTTAAATGGTAGTTAACACCTAGAAATTGTATTTACGAAAATGAATAGAACTAACTAAAATATTATTATACATTTTTTTACAATTTTTTATATTTATCCAATAAACGTTACAGGCTTAAAATGTGAATTAATCTAATTTTAAGCATAAATACTCTAATATTCTTTAAAAGATAGATTTACCACCTTTTAATGGTGAACCCTATTTGGATCTACTTTTGGTAACATTTATATGTTATATTTGAGAAAATAAAAATCCCCTTTAGAATTAGGACATCAAAATTTACTTTGGGAAATTTTTTCGTATTTTTCAAAAAAAAATTATTTTTAAATGAATAGTGAACAAATACTGTATTTTAATTCAAAACTACCTTTTAATATAATTTATTTATATGGTTTGATTATCTTTTTAATTGGTTTTAAAGAGTTATTAGATTATTTTTTACCGTTTAATCCAATGTTTTACATTATAATTAATTTCACTTTGAAATTTGACATAAACAAGTGTCAATCTTTTGATAGTTATTATTTCATGAAAACAATATTTTTGTTTTGACAATGAGAATTAATTTTATATTAATTACTTCCACATATATGTTTTGAATTTAGAAAAATGGATTACATATTTGGAATCAGTAGGTACAAATTGCATAAATAGTTAACTTTTAATTTTATACTTTTTAAATATTTACTTCTATAAATATTTTATTTACCATGGTTAAAGGGAAAATCTAGTTGATAAAGGTAAAAAATAATATTATAATAATATTAAATTACCTTAACATGTGTCCTAATTTGATTTTTTATGCATATCCGACCATGGGAATAATTTGGTCGATTTTGGGACACCATGGAGCCACTTGGGAGTGACAATGACTCTTTATTTTAATTAACTTAAAGTGAAGGCAAAAATGACATAAACAAATATCTTTTAGTAAATAATATTTTACATGGGGTTATATAAGTTATCTCTTCGACTATAAATATTAATTTAAAATATAAAAATATTTACTACATCATGGTATTTGTTTTATAATTTTTAGACATCAAATAAATAAAATTATTTATGACACAACAATGATGTAGTTTTTACCTCATTAATGAATAATTTAAATAAATAGAATTATAAATACTAAACAAATATCCAAAACCTGTCCAATTATTATTGGATAATTTTCTTTCAAACATGAGTCATATTATCTTTTACTTTAATGATTTTTGGACCTTTTTAAATAGAAGATAAGTTTATAATAAAACAATATTTTAAAACATTCCTAAAGAGCCCCTCCTCCTCCTTATAAAAGGACACCACTTCTAACCCCTTCCTCACACCTCTAATACCCCTTTTTTCATCCAACCTCTACCCAATTAATCTCCATACATCCCAATATTAATCCTAGAAGCCTTACCTTAGTCATAAGATACTTCAAGTAAACCTTTTGGTTCAAACCAAAGGGAGTTACATGATTTAAAGGTGACATATTCTCTTAAGATCTTTTATTTTATTTTACTTAAACTCTTTTTATTGCTTTATTTTATAAAAACACTAGTTTACTCAATATAATATGTTTTTTATGAGATTTATTCTAACTACACTTACAGACACCTCAATCTAATGGGTAAAGAACATACTATTTCTATGGACGGGGAACGACTATCTCACGAAATGATGATTGTTCAAATATCTCCAACCACCTCTCATAGTGTCCATTATGATGGAATTATATTTATATATGATATATATTATTTTTATGGTTTCTCTATTCTTCTGTATTTTCCATTTATAGCATACCTTTATGTTTTCCATAATGATTAAACACGATAATTTCATTTGAGGAAGTGCGGACTACCGCCCCCTCAATGTGATATGACTTGTTCATACATTTCGTGGAACGTATACAGGATAGAGTTAATTAAATTATATATGTTATTATACTGTAATTATAATATACCTATGTATCATTAAGTTTTCATTCCTTTAAAATATAAAATAGAAATTAAAGTAGCATTCATGCGTACGTACAGCTTACCGTCTCCATGAACAGTGCATTTCATTTCTTATTTCCAAATGTTATTTACTGCTATAAATACATATATATACTGGATATATATGAAATATATATGATATATACATCATGAATATAATTCTAGAGATAATGTACCTTTGACCATATGAACTACTTGTACTTATATGAAGTTTATTTGTGACTCAAATACC
Organism: Viscum album; assembly: GCA_963277665.1. Classification (NCBI taxonomy): domain Eukaryota; kingdom Viridiplantae; phylum Streptophyta; class Magnoliopsida; order Santalales; family Viscaceae; genus Viscum; species Viscum album. The sequence continues at coordinate 1,841,369,038 of OY728125.1, forward strand.
AAATATCGATAAAATGACCATTATTAACTTAAATGATTACATAATGTTTATAACATGGTAATAATTGATATAGAAGGAATAATAAACTTTAAAAGGTTCTTAAGCATGTATAAATTAACTTTAGTTTATTATTCATGAGATTAAAGAACGATCGAGTCAAGTCGGACATGAGGTAAGGGACTTCATCTCAATCTCCTTTCATAGAGGCATATTTTGTTTTATACAAGACTTTCTTTTATACAATGTATAATCACCTTTGACATTTCATCACATTACAAGGGAATATTTTCTCTAAAACTCATTTTACTAAATGATAAAAAATAATTTATATTTTTAACCTAAGCGGTGACAATGTCCTTTTTTTACTGCCGTGAGTATTATTTGATCTTTGGCTTCATTAACAAGCCGTAATGTTTTTAAAAGGAAAATAAATACCATATAGGATTTTTAAATATTTTGGTATCAAAAATGGTTTGGATAATGGATTTGTTATGTCAATATATTTAAATGATATATTGTGATTGAAACGTGGAAATGTTATCTTTCCTTTATGTTTGTTTTTTGTGTTATGAATATGTTATGGTTCATGGGAATTGTTTACATATATGGGTCGTTTCGTGATAAACCTTGTGCGGGTGAGCCTGAGATAGCTCTCCAATGCATTGGGTAATGTGATGGAGGTAAACATGAATGTTTCTACTAAGATATTTAGGGGATATACTGTGATGGGTATTCCAAATGTAACTCCCTACGTAGCTGTGAAAGCTAAAACGTAAGTGTGTTATGGATGCCAAAAGTTACCTTTATGATTTGTGTTTACTATGTAAATCTTATAATTTCATGAGTTATGTTAAAGTGATTATGTTATGTATGTATTGATGAACAAATGTTTTCTTTACTTACTTTATAACCCTTAATGATCCTTTTATGATCATCCCATGTTTTGAAATGTTTTTCACAGGACTTAAAGTGAATACGGTCAAGGATGGGATCAAGGGAAAGTCATGTTGTCTATAACATAGAACTGGACATGACACGTTTTTTTTCAAGATTTTTTATTTTATGAAAAAAATGGAAACTGATTAGAAGTGTCTACTTTGTATCTTTGAGTTATAATGCAATAGTTATGACCTAAATCTCTAAAACTCCAAACCTAAAAAGATCCTTAATGTGACTTATCCATTTAATTCAAGATTATGTAATGTTTTAAGGCTAGGTCCTTATACTATTTTTAAAAACTCTATTTTATTTGATGAATTTTCTATGGGTATAAAAACACTAACTTACAAATTTGAATTATAATTACCATTTAAAACTCTTAATTGTGTGATGATCACATCTTAATTCTAAAACTTCTCTCCAATAGATGTTTTTTGGATTTTAATTATTTTAAAAATTATTACTATCCCTATAGTTTAATTTTATGTTATTGTTTTCATGGATTTGAATTCTATATATATAACCCACATCAATTATTGAGAATGGGATTTCATATTTGATATTGTAAATAAATATATTTGATCGTATTGAAGTGTGAGATGAATATAAGAGTAAAATGAAAATTACATCCATTTTATTATTCTTATTACCTTTTATTGAGGTATATTTATCTCAAATGGTTGAGGAGGAACTCAATAATGATGAAATGCCTATTTTAAAAAAAATAAGATGATGTTTTTCTAGAATAATATCCAAGTAATATAATGTATTTTAATGTTTTATTTTAAATATAACTCATACATGGTGTTACACCAATGTCAAAGACGCCATAAATAATGTCCTTGATTAAGTTATATGAATTGAATAATAAACTTGAGGATAATATTTAAAATATTTTTACATGAATGATTGCGTCACAATGGGGTTCAACTTTTCTTTTTGTTAACAAAATAATTTGGTCAATGTTTATTTTAATAAATTATCAGGAACATAACAATATCAAAATCCAGAACAATTATCATATACTCCCAATTGATGAATTTTCTGATCAACTTTATTGAGCTCAATATCTTTAATGCCCTAACTACAGACACCCGGAGCCGGTTCGACCCTAGAAGCTTATAGATGGTGCATCACTTATTACATTGACATGATTAAAAGGAATGAAATCCCGAAGGAATGATCAGTTTAGTATTCTTTAAAAACCAAATACATGCATGTAACTCATATTACACTAGGAAAGGGAACAAAATACAATAAATAACAAAAACTAAAAAACTGCATCTATGGGAACTCAATATATGATATCCTCCTCATATCCTGCTGAAGGTAAACAAATGAAAGGGGTGAGCTTAAGTTCTCAGTAAGGGTTACTAATATAAGAATCATTAATCAACAATAAATGAATCATAAACAATTTGGTATAGTTAATATGACATGGTGAGTAAATGAAAAACACACACCATTAATAAACTGAGAATGAAACTGCATCCATAGGTTTTTCCCTAGTGAAAACATCAGGGATAGTAATAACTGAAAATGAATAAAGATATATTCTTATTAATTGAACTTCATGAATCTGGAACATCATATCATTATACCATCGAAATAGTTTAATTCTGTGGGTAGAAACCAGTTTGATTTTTGGAAACAAACTCGAAGGGTTTGTCACTAATTGATTTGTCTCATGAGACCTGTCGATGCATCGAGGTGATAAAGTGGGCCCCGACCATCGCTGGAATTCCAAATAATTCTTTATAAATAGATTTAATAAAAGTATACTCTTCCTCCTCAATATCTGTATAGAGAAGAGGATATAGATTCATCCATATTTTCATAGTTAAAACAACATTCCAAATAATCACTGTATGTAAAAGGGTACACGTCTTCAGAGAACACTCGTATCCATGAAACAAAAATATGTATATATAATATATTTGCAATTTCAAATGAAAAATAATCTCAAATGGTCAGTGGATCACAACATAAGAACGATTAGGGGCACAATACCAAGTAACTCACAATGAAATGGAATTTGAGACAAAGTCCCTTATCCCGTTGTAATCAATCGATTCGTATGACCAAAAATTAATAACCATCAAATGAATCATAGAATACCTTGAATATAAAGAGAATAATGAATATATATATATATATATATATCAAATTCATGTACACAATACACCAAATAAAAGAAATAAGTGGTGAATAATGGAAATATCACAGAATTAAAAGTGAGATTAGAAACCCCTTACATTATGCCCAAAAGTGTTCTTTGATAGATATTAATGACCAGAATAACCAAATTTAGACTCATTAATTAAAAAATCCATAATAAAATCTGCTTATATTTTATTTCTTATAACCTTATTAGGTTCATTCGTGGCAGTTTTTATGGGTTCAGGATGTTCACTTTTATTATTTTAGAAGCATTTTCTTCCTTGGTTTTCATGATTAGTTTACTTGTATTCATGAATGGAAGTTCATTTTTAATGTGGTTAAGCATCCAAATTTTTTAATATATATTATTAGTGAAATTACATATATATAAATAACATTATAATGATTTTGGTTACATACCATGAGGGTGAATTGTTTGATAAAAGATATTGATAAATGCTTGGTTTTCTTGGAAGATTTTCTGTATGATGAACTTGTTTTGTATTATTATTTTATATTATAAGTGTTTACGAATTACCAAAAAATTAGTAAGATGAAATAATTATCTCTGATTTAGTTCAAATATTAAAATTTTTTCATGTCTATAATTGAATATGTTAAAATAATTTAGAACCCGTCATCCTTGAATGCTGTAAATTTACACATCTCAGATGTTGACTTAATTTTTTCGTATAAGAGAATGGGGAAAAGATAGACGATGAAGCAATATTACAATAGAATAATAAAATTTCATGGCATGTAATGTAATGTATTTATAATAGCATTTAGATTATGGGATATGAGGAAACAAAAGGAAATAAAGAAACTCAAAATTAAATAAAAATTTGGAAATCGCTCATGAATATTCGAGAGCCTAACGACATCACTTAAATATTTATAAAATAGTTTTATGAGAATAAGAGGGTATCTAATCACTCTTACATAATATTTTTAGAAAGTGTAATATGTAATAACATATCCCAACATAAACCAATTGAAAATAAAATAGAAAACATAAAATGAAAGCTTTAAGAAAGGAGATGGGTGGTAGATTCCCTCACCTTGTAGAGTAACTCCTAAAACAGCAAGGTTGAGTCCTTGGGGTCTTGAAGATACCTTGGGATTAATACTAGATAGGTATAAATACCAGATATTTGAGGATTATGGGTTTGGAATAAAAGTAAACGAAGGGATGAGTGGGTAATTATAGTAAATGAGAGGGAGTTTATTATTAATTTAAAGCGACACCTCATTAGTGGTTTATGAAAACGCATGTGCTTGCCCATGGTATTTTCCCATGGTTTTAGCCATTTTGGGATCCTCTTGTCATATTTTACTATAATAAAGTATACCATCATTTTATATTAGTTATTACATCATTATAATGTCATTAAACTATAGAAAACTCAAATGTGTATGTTTACTATTCATGAAATGTTCAAGTATTTTAGAAAAATCTGAAAAAGTAACCCTAAGAAATTTTTTACATGTAGAATACAATAATGAACTCCATTTTTTGAATATATTATTCAAAATATTATTAATTTAATTTTTAAATAAAATGACAATTTATTCAATAATAACAATTGTAATTCTATAACCCATTTTTTAATACCTTGAAAAATTAATCAACATCTCATTACCTTATATCCTCAAGAAAGTAAAATAATAATATCATTACTCTTTATTATGGTCATATTACTATTCATAAGGTCATGTTGATATTGATCATAAAAACAGTTGGTTCTATCAGACTCTAAATAACTTACTGATCACAACCATAGATGGCTGTTTTTTGAAATTCAAAACACAAATGTGGAAAATTTAAGTTTCATGGATAGGTTATGAATTTATTCTATAAATAACCAATTTATATTTCATATAGAATTATTTATTCATTAAATATATGCTATCTAATGAATTAAAAGTATTTAAGAGAAACATATCATAAAATGTTTGGGGTGTTATATTATTCCCACCATTGAAAATTTCTTCTCAAAAGTTTTTTATGTTTAAATACCTTCAGAAATATGTGGGTGGTTTCTCTTTATAACATCCTTAGGTTTCCACATGGCATCCTCCGTTTTATGTTTTCTCCAAATAACCTTTACTAGACATGTTTTCCAATTTCTCAATACCTGCTCCCGTATGTCAAGAATCTCGATAGGCACTTCACAGTATGACAAACTAGGTTCTAGCTCTATTAATTCATAGGTGAGTACATGCACTGGGTGTGAATTTTATCTCATTAAAATGATAAAATGGAACACATTATGAAATTTAGAGAGATTGAGTGGAATTTCAAAATAGTAAGCTAAAGCTTCGATCCTTTGCAAAATTTCAAACGGTCCAATGTACCTGGGGTTTAGTTTCCCTCTCTTACCAAACTGTAAGACACCCTTCAACAGAGATAATTTTACAAAGACATGATCCCCTACATCAAATTACAAATCCTTTATCCTATTTTCAGTACAACTCTTTTTCCTACTTTTGGATGTTTTTATATGGGCTTGAATTTTATTTACCTTTACAGTTGTCCGCTAGATAAGTTATGGGCCTAAAATATTCCTCTCGCCAACTTCATCCCAACAAGTTATAGTTCGATACCTCGTACCATATAATGCTTCATATGGTGGCATTTGAATTATAGAATGAAAACTATTATTATAGAGAAATTATACCAAAGGTAAGTATTGATCCCACATACCTTGAAATTGAAAAGAGCATGATCTCAACATGTCTTCTAGTGTTTGAATAGTCCTTTTAGATTTTCCATCGGTTTGGCGGTGATAAGCAGTAATCATATGAAGCTTAGTATCCAAAACCTTTTGGAGAATTTTCCAGGATTTTGATGTAATTTGGGGATCTCAGTTAGACACAATTCATAGAGGTTCACCATGAATTCTTAAAACCCTTTTAATATAATGTCTTGCAAGGACCACAAGTTGTAAATCCTTTATTATAATAAGGAAATGTGCTGATCTTGTGAGATGATCAATAGTTACCCATATTTTGTCATTCCTTCTAGGCTTCCTTTGTAGTCCTGTGAAAAGATCCATCATAATGTCATCCCACTTCCACATATGAATAGGTATAGGTTTCATCACCCCTCTAGGATGATGTCTCTCTGCCTTCACTTTTTGAAAAACTAGACACCTTGACATGTAGTCAACAATTTATCACTTCATATTATCCCACCAAAAATGCTCCTTTATATCTCTATACATCTTAGTGATACTAGGGTGTATAGAAAAATTTGAGCTATCAGAATCATCTAATTGTTCTGTTTTTATCTCAAGTAATGATGGAACACATAACCTCTTCCCAAATTTCACAACACCTTCCTCATACATGAAGTCCTCCAGTATCCCATCCGTAATAGAATTAATATTTATGTGTATGTTATCATCATCAGATTAAGAGCCTTTTATATTCTCTAGTAAATATGGTTTAGAAATCATTTGAAAGAGGCACTATGTCTCTCCTTCTTTAACAATTACATAATCTATATTTAGTAGATCCATGAATATAGGATCTCTCTCAATCCTCATTTATGTCAGAAGTCCATGATATTTCCTACATAATGCATCTTCCACATTATTTTCCTTTCCTGGGTGGTTGTGTATTGAACAATAATAATATCTGAGTAACTCGAGCCATATCCTTTACATCGTGTTGAGTTTTTTCTGTATAGTAATGTATTTCAAACTCTTTTGATCTTTATATTTCTCACACCTTTCACTATAGAGATAATGCCTCTATATATTTAGAGCAAAGATTACAACTTCTAACTCATGATCATGAGTTGGGTAATTTTTCTCATTAGTCTTCAACTACCTAGATGCATAATAAATAACTTTATCATTTTCATAAGAATGAAACCAAGTCCACTCTTTGATGAATCACTATATATAACAAATACATAATTTCAAGATGGAAGAGTCAAAATAAGAGAATTGAACAATCTTATTTTAAATTCATCAAAGCATTCTACACATTATCTCGTCCATTCACGATTAACCCCTTTACGTGGGATCTTGCTTAGCAAGTTGGCCCATCGGGCGAAATTCTGAATGAAATGCTGATAATAACCTGCTAAGACAAAAAAAATGCATACCTTGGTTACGTTCATTGGGATGGGCCATTCTTGTATTGACTTTTTCTTAGTAGGATCAATTAAGATTCCATCCTTAGAGATAATATGGTCTTGAAAATAAACAAATTGAATCTATAATTCACACTTACTAAACATCACATATAATATATTTCTTCTAAGAGTTTTCATAATAACCCGCAAGAGATTCTCATAGTCTTCATAGATTTTAGAATATAACAGGATATCATTGATAAATACCAAAAAAATAATCAATATATTTATTTAAAACACTATTCATTAGATCCATGAAAACAAAGGGTGCATTAGTCAGTACAAAAGGCATCACTGTAAACTCATAATTCCCATACCTAGTTTGAAACACTATCTTTGGAATATCTTCCTTCCACACACATAGGTGATGATATACAGATCGAAGATTAATCATTTAAAAATATTATGCTCTAGGAATTTGATCAAATAAATCATCAATTCATGCTAGAGGATACTTATTCTTTATTATAATAGAATTGATTTACCTATAATCAATGCATAGACTTCTAGATCCATCTTTATTCTTGACAAAGAGGACATGGTCTCCCCATGGAAAAACACTAGGTTGAATAAATCCTTTATCACTCAATTTCTCCAGTTTTTTCCTTATCTACACTAATTCCACAGTTTCCATTCTATAGGGAGTCTTTGATATAGGTCATGTATGAAGAATTAAATCAATATAAAACTTAACTTCCTACTCTAGAGGATGTCCTGGTAAATCCTCTTGAAATACATCAATGAATTCTTGAACTATATTCACATCTTCCATTTGAATATTTTTTTCCTCACCCATAGATATTTGGTTCTCTTCCTCTCCGAGAATTGTTTTCATTAAAGCTACTGGGGGTGGATCTATATAAGAATCAGATGGTGAAGTTTTTTCTCTAAATATAAGGGATTCTATACCATTTTGAAAAATCGTAACTTACTTCTTCTTATAATACATCTTTTCATCCTAATATGATAGCCAATTCATACTGATAATTATATCAACATAAACCATTGGTACAATGATAATCGTAGAAACTAAAGTAGGCTTATGTGTCATGATGGGGAATGGTCAGCACACCTTTGTTACAATGATACAAACCCTTTTAGTTTTGAATGAAAAGTCATTTATTAAATCAAACTGAACATGTCTAATTTTTTTGTCATACTAGGAAGACATAAATTAATACAATGATCCAGAATCAAAAAATTTATTTTCCAAGTTTGAGGAAATAATTAATGTACCTTCCACCACATAATTAGCAACTTCAACCTCTGTGATTATAACCACATAATCTTTCCCATGCTCTCATGAAATTTTCTAAGGAATGTTTCATTGGCGCTTAGGGCACTCATTTTAATACTTTCCCATCACTCTACAATTTTAGTATTTAATATAATTGGCTTGTTTCATCCCCTAAAATTAATTGGATTGATGAATGACACGTGCCTGTCGTGGGGTGTGACAAAAAAATAAAAGCAAAGTTAAAATCTAGTAAAGTAGGTAACCAATGTTGTTTCTAGAGAGCAGTGCACAAAAAATACGTTTGTCACATAAATTAAAGAAAGAAGAGGTGGTTCATTTTGAAAGTTGTTTGAGTTCAAAAATAAAGAAAGTAATTGAAAAGAAAGGTTGAACAATAATGGATAAAGAGAGAGATGAGGTCAGGGTAGGATCACCTTTTTTAATGTCATCATAGTCACAAATATCATCTTACATTTCTTCCTCTTTAATGGAAGATGAAAGACTCCTCAATCAAGTTATCTATGACCCTTGGTTAAAGAAGAAAATAGAACTCACTCCTATGTGCATGGAAGTTCATAAACATATCCTAAAAAACTAAGGCATGTCCCGATAAGGAGTTTTTGATCCTTAGAACTATAGAAAAATTTTACTAGTTCCACACACGTGGCAACGATCGTTAGACACTCACCACCTAACACAATCTGCTCGATCGAGACAAATTGCACTAGGCAGAGGGAGATTAAAAGTCTTTAACCAAAGCTATTAAAAATGAATACACCAAACTCAAAACACAATCACATTAAGAGAATTGGGAAACACTAAGAATATATTTCATTCAAAAAAAATAAGGTTTTACATTTAAGCATAAAACTCCGACATTACAAAAGAGAAACTCTGCCTTCCCCGGTCGCTCAAAGGTTTTACCCCTCCCTGTGAAGGGTTTTAGAGTTGAAAGGGGAAGAAGATATAATGATGAAACTAAGTAAAAAATAAAATAGAAAATAAAGATAACTACAAGAACATAATCCTCTATCACATCTCTTCTTTCATCTTCTTCAACCCCATCGAATGGAAGTGATCACTCTTATTTATAGGCTCGGGGAGTAGAAAATTTCCCTCCAAAATTACTCCCCTAAACGTTTGAGTCCGGTTGGCATAGGAAATGACCGAATTTGGAAATTTTTCCTTTTTTAATGTGGTTCCTCCACCTCTCTTCTGTCGACAAACTAAATTTCAACTTCATTGTCTAGGAATTGAAGGAGTTATGGCCGCTGCACTCAGAATATATAATTCTTCCAGACAGACTTTGCGTCTTTCAGTGTGTATAGTTCCAACTCATTAATGACCTTGAGAATGAAAGAATAATGCATGGCCATATTAATGAAACTTGCAATACGGATGTTTTCCATCTCCATGTACAATTTCAGCTCAAATGGTTCGTCCTTTAATGAGATATGATCCCCTCAATAAACTTATGTTGTTCTGTGCACAGTTTTCAAGGACTGAATTGTGAGCTGAATTTGAGCTTCCAAATGATGGATTGAGCTTTGGGTCCAGAAGGATAAAATGAAGCCCACGAGGATAGAGAGCCTAAAAAAAGTAATTATACAATTTGGATCAGAAATATAAACTATATTCCTAAAATACAGAAGCTCCACAAAACATCTAAATTTCCAAAATTAACCAATTTCCACATTTATGCCCATAATTCACCAAAACACTAAAATGATACAAATAAGCTCAAATTGATTAATTGTAAGGGTTTAAATCATGGAAACACATATGAGAAATAATGAAAATATTATCTCTATCAATTCCCCCTCACTTAGCACTTGGACTCCCGAACAAGTCAAAATCAAAATCAAATCAAAGAAAATTCAAAACACAGGACATTTAGATCCACCAATTCCACACCAAGAAATAAAGGTTATAATGACTCATCCATAACCGTTATTCCATGTTCTCAAATCAGATCATTCAATATTTTTTCTCTTCATTTCTCCACCCATGCACACAAGACACCAACCTCACATGAATTTTCTCTCATCTCACATATATAACTTTTCATCAAAGTTTTTATCATCCAAATAAATGAAAGGGTCAACATAGGTTTGACAAAATTCTACTTCTCCACATGATGTGAGTCAAGGAAATGTGTTTATCATTAAGACTTTGCAAGTTTATTCTGTGGCTTTCGGTTGGTAGGATTTTTATGTGAAAAATTCTGAGGCCAAATGAGGAGGGTTTGGCTCTTTTTGAAGAAAAATTGCACAATTCTAATTTTCACTCAAGTATGTATCCTCCTCACTCCCCTTAGTATAAATTCATCTCCATGATAATAAAATCTCAAGAAATTTTTAAACATCTCACATTTTCAGCAGCAAAAATTTCAATCTTCTCAAACATGATTTTTCTTGAATGCTTCAGAAAAGGAACAGCTTTCTTCAACCATTAGAAGCACAAGAAAGGCACAACTTCTCTTATCATGAATGCTCCAGAAAAGGAACAGATTTCAACAAAATTATTTATAATCTGCACACACATCTATTAAGAATTTTAATTTCCACCCAAAGTTTCACCAAATGAGTTAGCATAACACAAGACAGCTTCCGCCACACTTAAGTTCAACTATACCATGATATTTCTCTTCAAGAGTAGGTGGGATAGGGAAAATTGGCTTATAATGTGGCTAACCTAATAGTTTGTTCATGGATTCTAAGGGATAAACAGATTAAATGTACAAGTTAGTCCATAATGAAAGGGATTATATTGAAAAGGGGGCTCTCAAAACAAAGAAATACCTCAATCATTTAAAACACATGTACCCCAAACCCTCATGTTTTGAACGGTATGAATCAAATTCTGGTCAAAACAAGCATGGTATAGTTCTCTCAAGAAGTGAGGTGAATGAAAATAATATAACTATAATGGTTTAGAAGCCTCAAAAGAAAGTGATTTTAAAGATAAAGACAATGAGATGTGGCATGGGATTCAAAAATCAGGGTACTTTTCATGAAATTCCCAAAGAATTGAACATGAAACAAAATCATTTTCAGCATTCATTTAAGCTCAGTTTCATGGAATAAATTGGTTCACTCAATGACATGGGTTTAAAAAATGGCAATGATAATCATTTCAGCTCAAAAGTTTCAAAAACACACCAAAAAATGAGAAAACACACACACACACACAAATTGAAAACAAACATTTTTTTAATTTTTTTTAAAAAACACAACAAATAAAAATCATAAACTATAAAGGTTCTCTCCCCCACAATTAAATGATGCAATTTCCTCAATGAGTTCAAGTGGATTTAACATGTAAGAAGATTTTAGAATGAATCAAAATAGCAATCAAGTGTAAAAGAGAGGTACAACCTGATGGCTCTTTTTGATAGAAAGGTTGGAGGAGAGGGATATCCTCTAGTGGATCTAATTGAATGGTCCCATGGAATTTCTTCAGCCTGTGCCCATTAATAGTGAATGGCTCCTACTCTCCATCCTTCACAATCTTCACAACACGGTAAGGATATACATGAGTAACTATAAAAGGACACTCTCATCAAGAATTATGTTTACCTGGCATCAGCTTGAGTCTTGAATTTAAAATCAACACTTTATCTCTAGGATGGAATTCTTTCAGTTTGATCAGATTTTCATGAGACACACTTGTTATCTCATTGTAAATCTTGGAATTTTCAGAAGCTTCTCTTCTAATTTCCTCCAACTCTTGTAACTACAACATTCTCTATTTCCCAGCACTTTCAAGATCCAAATTCATCTTCCTAACAGCCCAATATGCCTTATGCTTCAGTTCCATAGGTAGGTGACAACTTTTCCCATAAATCAGCCTATATGGACTCATTCCAATAGGGGTCTTGTAGGCTATCCTATATTCCCATAATGTGTCTTTCAGATTCTAGCTCCAATCCTTTCTGTTTGGTTTAAAATTCTTCTCCAAAATTCCTTTTATTTTGTTTTTGGACACTTCAGTTTGACCATTTGATTGTGGGTGATAGGGAGTTGATGTTTTATGATGCACCCCATACTTCTTTAGAAAAGTATCCATTCTCCAATTGAAAAAGTGAGTCCCTTGATCACTGATGATGGATATAGGAACTCCAAACCTATAAAATATGTTAGTCCTGACAAAATCACAATCAACTTTAGAATCATCTATCCCGGTGGCTTTTGCTTCCACCCATTTGGAAACATAATCAACCGTAAGCAAGATATTAGAATTTCTAAATGAAATTAGTAAAGGGGCCATAAAATCTATCACCCATACTTCATAAATCTCACAAAAATTAAGTGGTTGTTGGGTCACTTCTTGTATCCTTGAAATGTTTCCAGAAAACTTACATTTTTGACACCTTTTTCAAAATTCATGAGAATCTTTAAAAATGGTTGGCCAATAAAGTCCAGATTCTAAAATCACTTGTTATGTCCTTTGAGGTCTAAAGTGGCCTCCACAACCTAATGTGTGAAAAAAATCAAAGACAGAACCAATTTCACTCTTAGGAAAACATCTTCTTATTACTTGGTCATTGCAAATCTTCCAAAGAAATGGATCATACCATATGTAATATCTAGATTCAACTTTCAGTTTGTGAATTTAATGAGAATTGAAATGATATGGGACCAGAGATGTTACCAGATAATTGAACATGTCCACATACCACGAAAATTCTCATTTAACCATGTAAAGCTGCTCTCATGGAAGGTTATCATTCAATGGTTCTCTTTCTATAATTTCATCTTCAGTAGTATTGGGAAGTCTTCTTAAATGACCAGCCACCTGGTTCTCCGATCCCCTTTTGTCCTTGATTTCTATATTGACCTCCTGAAGTAGTAACATTCATCTCACTACCCTCGGTTTAGCTTCAGCCTTCTTCATCAAGTACCTGAGAGCTGCATGATCAGAAAATATAGTAACTTTAGTTCCAAGAATATATGATCTAAATCTTTCCAAAGAAAAAACAACCAGTAAAAACTCTTTTTCTGTGGTTGTGTAATTGAATTGACATGCATCCAAGGTTCTTGATGCATATGCAATGACTTGTGGTATGCCCTCAATTCGCTGAGAAAGGACTGCTCCAACTGCTTGGTTGGAAGCATCACAATGTAGCTCAAATGGTTTATCCAAATTTCGTGGCTAGATCACAGGTCGTTCAATCAATCTCCTCTTCAATTCATCAAAGGATTCCCTACATGCACCATTGAAATCAAAATCAGCATCTTTCAAAAGTAATATAGAGAGAGTGAGAGAAATCTTTCTGAAATCCATGATAAACCTCCTGTATAATCCTGAATGTCCTAAAAAAGATCTAACATGCTTCAGACAAGTTGGGTACGACAAAGAATTTATCACTTCAATTTTTGAATTATCAACTTCAATTCCATTTTTGGAAATGAAATGACCAAGAAAAATCCCACTCTCAACCATGAAATGGCACTTTTCAAAATTTCAAACAAGATTCTTTTCAATGCAGGTTTTCAATACTTTTTCCATATTTTTCATACAATGGTCAAAAGAGTTTCCAAACACCGTGAAATCATCCAAGAAAACCTCCAAGAAATCTTCAATGTGATCAGATAATATACATACCATGCACCTCAGAAATGTACCTAGATCATTAAATAATCCAAATGGCATCCTTTTATATGCAAAAGTGCCAAAGGGAAATGTAAAGGTTGTCTTATCTTGATCCTCAAGAGGAATGGGTACCTGGAAATAACCTGAAAATCCATCCAAAAAGCAATAATGAGTTCTCCCAACCAATATCTCTAACATCTGATCAATGAATGGAATGAGGGAAATGATCTTTCTGTGTGACCTGATTCATCTTCCTAAAATCAATGCACACTCTCCAGCTATTTTGAATTCTTACAGGGATTAATTCATTCTTTTTATTCCTCATAGTGGTTAGGCCAGTTATTTTTGGAACTACATTAATTGGACTAACCCACTATGAATCTGAGATGGGATAGATGATCCCAGATTCCAATAGCATCTCAATCTCCTTCTTCACAACCTCCATCACATTGGGATTCAACCTCCTATGTGGTTTCCTGACAGGTTTGGAATCCCCCTCAAGAAAAATTATATATGAGAATATATTTGGGTTGAGTCCTAGAATATCACCTAAAATCCACCCTATCGCTTGGATATTAGCTCTCAAAACATCAATCAATGATTTACCTTGCGTTTGAGAGAGATTATTAGCAATTATCACTGGTAGTTTCTCTCCCTCCCTAAGGTACACATATTTAAAATCAGTGGGGAGTGGTTTGAGTTCCAAATCAAGGGGATTCTCAAAGGATGAAGCTAAATTGACATTTCCCACTTCAAAACATTGGACCTACTACACACAAGAAACCATATCATCTTCCCCATCATTTAAAAAATCATCAAAGAAATCAGATTTTACCTCTTCACCCCATTTGAATTCATAATCTCCAGTATCTTGGGTATCCACATGTTCAATGAAATTTCCAACGGAATAAGTCTCTCTTAAGTCAATGAATTCATAAAGCATACCTAATTATTCAATGGGTTCCACACAAACTTCATGAGAAAGTGAAAATTTGGAGTGATCATCTGATGGGTGCCTCATGGATACGAAAATATTGAAGTGGACCATGCTCTCTCCAAACTCCATGGTGAGTGTCCCCTCAGGGACATTAATGATGGTTTTATCCGTTTTCAAGAAAGTTTTCACCAAAATGATGGGTGAATGTGATGGGGTACTATATTCTTCTATATTGATCACATAGAAGTCAGATGGGAACAAGTGATCTTTGACTTTCACAAGGACATATTCCAAAAATCCTGCAGGGAAAACTGTGGATCTGTTTTCAAGCTGTACCACCACTCTTGGGGGCTTCAAGTCTCCCATCTGCAAAGAAGTGTATACTGAGTGAGGAAATACATTAATTTAAGCACCTAGATCACAAAAATCATTATATAAATTTAAATAAACAATGGTGCATGGAATTTAAATCATCCCTGGATCATGATATTTGGTTGGAAATTATGGTGTGATAAGGGCTCAGACACTTCTTCCCAAGTTGATCCTTTCATTCCCTTCAAGTCTCATCTTCTTGGTGCATTGATCCTTTAAAAATTTAGCATACTTTGGAATTTTTTGACAGCATCAAGTAAGGGGATATTGACTTGCACATTCTGGAAGGTGTCCAGAATTTCTTTCTAAAGGGATTCCTCTTGCAATTTCGTTGATACAATATTTGATGGAAATGGAGGGGGTATGTCTTTCTTCTCCCTTTGTTGCCTTTGAAATGGTGTTTCTTTTCTCTTTTTCCTTGTCCTATCCTTCTCTTCCACCTCTTTATTCTCTTCTTCACAATGATTTTTTGTAGAATTTTCGGAGTTTTTAACTTCATTCTCCCTCAACGCAAGTGGTCTTATTTCAGGTTCAAGGGATGCTGGTGGTGAGATCACATTTCCACTTCTTGTTGTTATCATGCTGACATTATCCTTTGGGTTTGGTATTGTTTGGGAAGGAAGTTTCCTAGTTTTTTTGGTTAGGAATTCCATGTGACCTTCAATATTGGTGGTCAAATCTTTTACAGAGCCTTTTAGTCCCTCAATATTAGATATATGTTGTTGGTTCAAAATTATGGGTTGTACACTGGTTGATGGTTGCTCATAGGATTTTAAGAAAGAGGGTGGTTGGTGATGAGAAGGCTGGCTATAAGATTACTTTTGATGAAATGGTGGGGGGTTTTGGAATTGTTGCTGGAATGGGGTTCTAGATTGATTCTGCTAATTTCAAGACCCATATTGAACATGGTTTGGCTCTCTCTATCCTTGATTATATTGGTACTACCTTGGTTGAATGGTTGCCGCACAAGTTTCCATTCCCTGTATTTTAGCACATTGGTCAGTGAAATGATCAGTTGATGTACATAAACAACATACCTTAGCTGGTGCTTATTGGTCGCCCACTTGTTTCAAGGATATCTATCTCACCAAAATAATTAGCTCTTAAATCATAGTTTCTAGTAAGGGTGATGGATGATAAGTTTTTACCTCATGAATACCTCTTGTTATAGTACCTCTTGTACCAACTTTTGTGAGTTCTGAGAAATCTTCTCAATCAAACCTTTTTCTTCTTCTGGCAACTTGTCAATCAATGCACCTCCAGATGAAGCATCAAGAAGGTTCCTTTAATTGTCCAGTACTCCTTGATAGAAGAAGACAATAAAGTGATGATCCTTAATGGCTTGATGTGGGTAGCTGGCACATAGATTTTTAAATATTTCCCAGTACTCATAAAGGGTTTCTCCAGATAATTTTTTGATGGCATAGATCTCTTTTCTAATTGTTGTGAACTAGAGGGGGGGAATAATATTTGCATGAAGCATCTCACCAGGTCATTCTAATCATCCCAATATCTAGGATTTAGACCATACAAAAATTCTTTCTCAGCTCCTTCCAATGAAAAAAGAGACGCCTTCCACTTTACTTGTTCCTCAGCTACTCCACATGATCTGAAGGTTGAGCAGACATGTGTGGACTCTTTAATATGCTTGTTGGGATCTTCACCTGCAATGCCTTAAAACTTTGGATTAAATGGAATCATATTAGTTTTCATCGCAAAATCATTTTGTAAAACTGGTATGACATGTTGATTTTTCTGATTAAGGAATTGTGGGGAACAATTGTCTCTGAGAGTTGGGTTTTGATTTCCAGCCATTATGAGAGGCTCAGGGTGAACACACTGAAGATTCACTCGAGTTTGTCAGAGAAATTTCTTCAAATTCAGATTGTAAATTGAGGTTTCTAAGCCTATTCAAAAAAGTTCTTTCAATTTCAGGATCAATGGGGCACGGTTCAGTGTTTGAGGTTCTAGTCATGCAACTTTGGAATGAAAGTAAGAGAAGAAAAAAAAGAGAGAGAAAAAAAACTATTGGCACTAGCACCCCGGTAGTGGCGCCATGTTTTGACATGTGATTTTTATGGGGTGTGACAAAAAGAAATAAAACCTAAGTTAAAATGTAGTAATGTAGGTAACCTAAGTTGTCTCCAGAGAGGAGTGCACAACAATTACGTTTGTCACTTAAATTAATGAAAGAAGAAGTGGTTCATTTTGAACGTTGTTTGAGTTAAAAAAATTAAGAAAGCAATTGAAAATAAAGGTTGAACACTAATGGATGAAGAGAGTGATTGGGTCAAGGTTGGATCACCTTTTGTAATATCATCATAGTCACAAAGATCATCTTACCTTTCTTCCTCTTAAATGACAAATGAAAGACTCCTAATCAAGTTATCTATCACCCTTGGTTAAAAAAAATAGAACTCACTCTTATGTGCATGGAAGTTCATAAACAATTCGTAAACAACTAAGGAAAGTCTTGATTAGGAATTTATTCTCAATATAACTCTAGAAAAATTTTACTAGTTCCACACACATGCCAACGATTGTTAGACATCCACTACCTAACACAATTTGCTCAATCGAGACAAATTTCCCTAGGCAAAGGGAGATTAAAAGTGTTTAACCAAAGCTATTAAAAATGAATACTCCAAACTCAAAACATGATCGTATTAAAAGAATTTTGAAACTATAAGAGTAGATGTCATTCAAAATAAAGATAAGGTTTTACATTTAAGCACAAAACTCCGACATTACAAAAGAGAAACACCCCCTCCCCTGATCACTCAATGGTTTTACCCCTCCATGTGAAGGGTATTAGAGTTGAAAGGGGAAGAAGAGAGTATGATGAAACTAAGTAAAAAAATAGAAAATACAATGAACTATAAGAAATTAATCCTCTAGCACATCCCTTCTTGGACATTCTTCAACCCCTTTGAATGGAAATGAACAGTCTTATTTATAGGATTGGGGAGTAGAAAATTTCCCCCAAAAATTATTCCCCTGAAATATTGAGTCCAGTTGGCATAGTAAATGAAAGAATTTGGGAATTGGTCCTTCTTTAAAGTTTTTACTCCTTCTCTCTTTTGTCGACAAACGAAATTTCAGCTTCATTGGCCAGGAACTGAAGGAGTTATCACCACCACCCTCAGAATATTAAATTCTTTGAGACATACTTTTCTTCTTCCAATGTGTCAAGTTCCAACACATTAACGACCTTGAGAATGAAAGAATAATGTGCGGACATATTAATGGAACTTGTCACTACATATGGTTTCCAGCTCCGTGTATAATTTAAGATCTAATGGGTTAGCTATTAATTAGATATGTTCCCCTAAATAAAATTATGCAGATCTGTGCACAGTTTTCGAGGCCTGAATTGTGAGTTGAATTTGAGCTTCCAAATGATGGATTGAGCTTTGGGTCTAGAAGGATAAAATGAATACCATGAGCATAGAGATCCTAAAAAAAGTAATCATACAATTTGGATTGAAAATATAAAATATATTCCTGAAATATAGAAGCTCCACAAAACATCTAAATTTCCAAAAATTAATCAATTTCCACAATTAATCCCATAATTAACTAAGACACTAAACTGATACAAATCAACTCAAATTGATTAATTTTAATGGGTTAAATCATTGAAACACATATGAAAAATAATGAAAATATTATCTCTATCAATGAACCTTTTCATAAAACTTATAGCAGACTCCCATGCCTTTAAAGTATTTCCTAGGATGATTCTTTCCATAGTTCTCACACAATAGGAATTGATTTATTCCCTTTTTCTTCTTTGATGATTCACCTTTTCCATTTTTATCAGAGCACCACTTCTTATCTTGGTTTCCCTTGAAGAAATTTGATCTAGAAAATTTTATTATCTGTTTTGATGGAACATAATACAATTACATCTTATGATGAAAATGTTTGAGAAGATAATGCCCTTCGAAGACTTGGCTTAAGACCTTAAATTAAAGAATCAATCTTTTCTTACAAGTCATATAAGTAATCTATGGCATACCCAGCTAGTCTTTTGAAGGTAGCGTCATACTATGTAACACTGTCTTCTTCCCTTTTATTTAAGCCAAGGAATTTCCTCTTCATTTCTGTTTGTTGCTAATGAGGGAAATATTTGTTGAAGAATATTTCCTTAAAATTACTCTATTATATATCTTATATTTTTTATTCCTCTATGGTATTCGAGATCAAGGACCACCATTGATCAGTGTCACCCTTGACACAATACACTTCCAGCACTACATTTTCATTTTCATTTCATCTTAATACCATGAATATCTTTTCAAGGGACAAGATCCACTACTCAGATACCACTGGAGTAGAAGTCCCAATAAAAGATGGGGGATTATGCCACATGAAATGATCCAAAATAGGTGTATCATGGTTATTTGTCACAAACTAAGTAATTTTCCCCAATATGTTCTTGATATGATATGCTCCAACATTGACTATGTTGACCTGTTCCGTGGGGAAATCCTTACATTGGCCAAGAGTATTAATTACCCTTCTTCTATTAGGCACCATTTCTAAATAATGTCATACACTAGATTAGGTTATGAATCATAAGTTATAATCTCAACTAGAAAATTAATTGGAATAAATTTAAATTTTATGCATAGCTAAACTCATAAACATGGTTTCTTTTTATGAAGTATTTATATTCCAGTCCTTTATAAAGGATAGTAAAGAAAATGTGAATTATCCATAGAATATCCCCTAGGAGTGTTAGACCAAGAGTGCAGCAAATACCATTGTTGTGCACCAGGATACCTCAGGTCAATCTCGAAACTCCTTTTCAGAGATTTCAATCATATGTATATTTGTGTGAGAGCCACCTATACTTGTTTGTATCTAGACATGGATGTATTTTTTAGAAGTATCCACATAATATATTCCATAACAAAATACCTGAATTCTCTTGTATGTTTATCCTAAAATACTATCTTAGGGGTTTGTTCCCTAATCTAGGTTATCTAAATCTAGTTTCCAAGCTTTCTACTAAACTTCCTCGGATACCAACTGTAACACCCCAACCCCAAAATCCTAGAGCCAGTCCGACCCCAGAATCCTGGATCCGGTACATCACTTATTACATTAGAATGATTAAAAGGAATGAAATCCCAAAAGAATAATAATTTAAGTCGTATTAAAGAAACCATATATATACATGTAACTCATATTAATTTGGGAAAGTTAACATAATACAATACATAAAAAAACATAAAGAATACATCCATGAGAAATCAATATATGATCTCCTCCTCATAACCAGTTGAAGGTAAAAAAATGAAAGGTGTGAGATCAAATGCACAGTAAGGGTTAATAATAGTAGAATCGTGAATCAATAATAATTGAATCATAAACAATTTTGCATAGTCAATATGGCATGGTGAATAAATGAAAACACACATCATTAATAAACTTATAATGAAACTAAATCCATATGGTTTTTATAGTGAAATCCTCATGGATAGTAATAGATGAAAATGAATATAGATATACGATTATTAATTGGATGTCAGGTATCTAGCACATGATACCACTATATAGTCAAAACGGTTTAAGTCTATGGGTAGAAACTCTTCTGATTTTTGGAAACAAACTTGAAGGGTTTTTCACCAACAGATTTGTCTCATGAGACCTATCGATGCATCGAGGGCCTGTAGTGGGCCCCACCCATCAGTGCTAATCCAAATAATTATTTATAAATAAATTCAATACAATTACAATATACCTTATTAATATCCATATAGAGTAGAGGATACATGAACATCAATATTTTCATAGTTAAAACAACATTCAAAATAAATATTGTATGTAAAAGGGTATACATATTAAGACAATACTCATATCCATGAAACTATAATATGGATATATAATATATTTACAATTTAAAATGAAAAATGTTCTCAAATGGGAAGTGGATTCACAACATTCAAATGATTAGGTGCACAATACCAAGTACCTGACAATGAAATGGATTTTGAGACATATTACCTTACCCTGTTGTAATTAATCGAGTCGTATGAACAAAAATTTATAACCAAAAAACTAATAACATAATACCATGAATATAAATAGAATAATGATAATATATATATATATATATATCAAACGGCCTTACACAACACACCACATGCATGAAATAATTGGCAAACAATGGAAATCTGACACAATTAAATGTCGGATAAAAAACCCCTTACCTTATGCCTGAAAGTGTTCTTTGAGCAATATTAATGACCTGAGAAACAAAATTTAAACTAATTAATTAATAACTCCAGAACCTACTCAACATTTAATTAATTTATTATAACCTTAGTAGGTTCATTCATGGCCATTTTGATGGGTTCAAGAGGTTAAATTTTATTATTTTTGAAGCATTTTCATCCTTGGTTTTAATGATCAGTTTACTTATATTCGTGAATAAAAGTTCATTTGTAATGTAGTTAAGAATTAAGAAATTTTAATATATATTATTAGTGAAATTTAAATATATATAAATTATTTTATAATGAATTTGGTTATATACCATGAGGATGAATTGTTTCATAGAAGATAATAACAAATGCTTGGTTTACTTGGTAGTTTTGTGCATAATGAACTTGTTTTGTATTATTATTTTATATTATGAGTGTGTAAGAATTCCATAACATTTAATAAGATGAAAGAATTTTATTCTTATCTAGTTCAACCATAAAATTGGTTTCATGTCCCTAATTAAATATGGTAATAATAATTGAGAACCTGTCGTCCATGAATGTGATAAATTAACACATCTCGGACGGTGTTTTCATTATTTTTTATAAGAGGAGGGGGGAAAGAGATATCATGATGAAATATTCCATCAGAATAATAATATTACAGTACATGTAAGGTACTATAATTATCATATCATTTAGATGAGGGTAGATGAAGAAAGAAATGTAAAGAAAGGAACTTGAAACAGAAGAAATATTAAGAAATCCCTCATGAAAATTCGGTAGCCTAACGACGTCACTTAAAAATTCATAAAACAATTTTATGAGAGAAAGAGGGTATCTCATAAATATTACATAATATTCAAATAAAGTTGAATATGTAATGAAATATCCTAACATAACCCAATTGAAAATAAAATACAAAACATAAAATGAAAGCTTTATGAAAAGAGAAGGGTGGTATATTCACATACATTGTAGAGTAACTCCCACAACATAATGGTTGGGACCATGGTAGCTCATGGACACATTAGGATGAATTCAATGGAGGTAGAAATATCATATAATCAAGGATTATGGATTTGGAAAGAATGAAAATGAAGGGATGAGTGGTTATTTATAGTACATTAGAGGGAGTTTTCTATTAATTTAAAGGACACCCCATTAGTGGTTTTTCCAAAACATGGTTTTATCCAATTGGGACACCTCATGTCATATTTTACCGTACACAAGTCTACCTGATTTTTATATTAATTATTACATCATTATGATGTCATTAGTCAAAAGGCCGAGGAGCGAGTCATACCTGCTCCTACCAAAAGTTTATTAAAAAATAAAGTACACTGTCAGAACATCAAAAGGGGGTTTAAAAATCCTATTAAAAGACGTTACACATGCATCAGCTTCAATAGAAGGCACACAAAAATCCAAAGACATAAAAGACCATTCAGAGCATGATTCGACAATGGCCTTTTTGACAACACATCAGCAACCGGATTGGACTCCCTATAAACATGTGTCACCTCAAAAATGATACCATCAATGAGATGAAGAAAGTTAATTAAATAGGGAAATAAAATCCATGGGAATTTCCTCTACTACCTCCGAAGTATATCAACATCCACCATAGAGTCTCATTCAAGCCATAGAAATCACCAACCAAAATGAACTGCATAATTGATAGCTTTAAAATGGCCTATAACTCAGCCTCAATGGCAGTGACCTGGCCAATATAATGATAGAAACAGCCCTTAACGATGCCCCGATAGGTACGGAAGACACCACCGCATCCTGAAGGCGCTAGTGCACCTGAAGCCGCCCCATAAACATTGACCTTCAACCAAGAGGGAATTTGATGGATCTAACTAATTGACTTCATCACTAATGGTTTTCTAACCCTTCCAGAAATGCTATAATTCAGCAATATAATGAGATCATTTAGCTCATTATGCATGCAACCAACCTGGACTCTTAAGGTTTTGCAAATATCCATATGAATCACCCTCACTCTTGAACAGAAGGTTGTCTTGATGTTCTCAAAAACCTGCTCATTTCTAGCCTTCCAAATGAACCCTATAGATGCTGAGACAACCACCATTATGATAACCTGAACCTGCTCACTACAGCAGGACGAAACCGCTGAATGGAGGAGTCTATCAACGGAAGTCAAGTTCAAGATGTAGCCTGTCATGTCCTGGATATACTTCCATAACCTGCATACCATTGGACAAGACAAAAAAAAGAAGATCAATTGATTCCACCGTGAAAAATCAGATAGAGCAGGGCGAGGCAAGCTGAATCATAGCCCTTTGAAGAGAGCATTGCACCAGGATCTTTCCCTTCCATATCCTACAAAGAAGAAAATACACCGAAGGAGGGATGAAAAAGGTCTGAAATGAAAAAATCCACTTTGGGGCTCCAACCTTCCCAGCACACATTTGCTTGTACACTGCCCGGGTGGTGATGACCCCATTAGAGCTTGGTTTCCATACAAGAGTTTCCTTGTCAATGTAGTTGTATCTATGGATCTCATCTTTTATCTGAGGAGGAATGAAATCATAAAGACCTTCTCTTCCATCCTGTATATCAGCAACTGAGCAGTGCAACACATTAGATGGAAAATCAATATACTCTTGTATCGGCCTGTCCAACAAAGTAATACTCTAAGCATTCAGAGTAGACCCCCTGCACCCAAACCACTTCGAACAAGACATGATTCCATTAAAAGAAGTCCTTAAAGAAGGCCAAATGGAAGAAGAGATATAGTGAGAGTAACCATCCTAGAGCCTTGAGGTAATCCGGTCTGATAGAAATTCCATCGAAGAGTCTTGAGAAGTAATAAGATTCCAGGTAAACTTGCTAAGAAGGGCCTCATTAAATAGACTCAAATCTTTAATCCCAAGTCCCCCCGTCTCTACTAATTTAATGCACTCTTTCTATGCCACCACAACCAATTTCCTTTAATATATGGAACCGGTCCATATGATATTTCTGATAAGCCTTTGTATCTCTTTTATAAGATTCTTTGGCCACCTGTAAATAGAAAACACATAAACAAACATAGAGTTAATCACTGAGTTGACAAGACAGATTCTCCTAGATTGAGATATAGCTTTCCCTTTCCAAGTTTCCAGCTGGGAAATAATTCATGAAACAATAGAATTAAGATGACACCTATTGACTTATCCCCATAAAATAGGTACTCCATGATATGTAAAAGGTAATGAAACCTTTTTAACCCCAAGAGATCTTGTAATTTTATTCTGATTTTTGATGGATACTCCATCCCCAAAGACCAAAAAAGACTTCTGAAAGATAATTTCCTATCCGTCCACATCCTTATAATTCATGAAAATGATTTTAATTGAAGACACAGTCCTTGGGTTGGCATTACCAAATAACATGATGTCATCAGCATAAAAAAGGTGTGTAGGTGCATAGAGATCTCTACCAACTTTAATCTAATTATATAATCCATCTTGAACAAGACTATTAAGGCAGATACTCAAATATTCCTCAGCAAGAGCAAAGAGGAGTCCAGAAAGAGGCCCCCCTACCAAAATCCCCTGAAACACTAAAATAAACCCATGGGAGAGCCATTGATCAGGATAGATAACCTAGAACTCTTAAGAATATTGTGGATTAGATTAATGAACCTTGAATAAAATCCATCCATTATAAGAATAGAAAGAAGAAAACTCCATTTCATTGTGTCAAAGGCCTTCGAAATATCAATTTTCATTGCAAAGATACCTTGTTTCACCTTCCTTCTCATAGAATTAATACATTCAGAGGCATTGAAAACACATGTTTGAATACTTCTTCCCAGAACAAACCCAAATTGATTTGGGGTAATGAGTCCCTTAACCACCTTACCTAACCTTGTGGAAATTATCGTACTGATGATCTTAGGTATAGTATTACCAATAGCAACTGGTATGAAATCCATAATATTAATTTCACCCTCCTTCTTGGGAATAAGAGAAATGAAATTAGAATTAGCACCACAATTCATGGAGGTAGAAAAAAAACTCTCTATCTACATTAATGACAAGATCATGAACAATGTCCCAGTTAAACATGAAGAATTTACTAGTGAAACCATCCGGCCATGAAACACTATCAATGTTCAGAGAGAAAAGGGCTTCCCGGACCTCCTTGCCCCCAGGTACCTATATAAGTTTATCATTTGTCAAATCATCAATACTTTAGCTGATATTTTTCACTATCATATGGGATCTATCAACCCCATTTTCAGAGTAGAGATCCAAAAGGTAACTCACAACCAAATTGGATATGTCATTCTCAGTAGTGAGAAGCCTTATATTAATGTTTAAGGAAGTTATTACCCTTCTAAATTTTCATTCCTTATGATGATGGTGGAAAAAACTAGAGTTCCTATCCCATTCCTTCAACCACCTAATATTGTAGACAGATCTGGCCAGATTATCCTTAGAACTGAGCAGTTCATCTAGCATTGATAAAGCCTGAATTTCATCACTTGAAGGCATAAAATTCAATTGATTGAGATTTTGACAAATAGCAAGGTGACCTTCAACATCTTTTATATCCTCATCCAGCTTAAAAAATAAAAGCTTACTCCATTTCATCAGCCTCATCATAGTGGTTTTCAGCTTCGAAGATAGAATTTGCGAAGCATATCCCATATTAAAAGAGCTCTAAACATCAAGAACAATCTCTCGGCACCCCTTAATCACAAGACATACATGGCTAAATTTAAAAGGAATAGGATCCATACACAGACCATCAATGAAGATATGCACCACCAAAGGATTATGATCAGAGTGGGCTTTAAAAAGAAGAAGGCCAGAGGGACTGTGGGATCATTTCTATCATCAATCTGAACTAGACACCTATCCAATCTACTGGCCTGCCTCACATTAAGGGTGTATCTTCCCCAGGTAAAATCTGCACCAACCATCAGTAATTCAATCAGATTGCAAGTATCAATACATTGAGAAAAAACCTTTACAGAAACTTGATTAAAATTATATCCATTTTTCTCATCATTCCAAAGCACCGTGTTGAAATCACCTATAATAATCCAATTTTTTTGTATTTGAGAGGATAGAGAAACAATTTTCTTCTACAGTTCCCTTCTCTTCATATAAGAGTTATTAGCATAAACACATGTCACCACTATGTTGATCCCATTCCACTCAACAGAGGTAGAAACAAACTAAGTCCTTTTTGTGAAGGAGATCAAATTAATCGAATCATGTTTACGTAACCAGAGGCTCTCAACATTATCCTCATTAACATTATGATTAACAGAGGAGTAGCCACAATTTTCCCACATGAAAGCTTTCCAGTTAACAAAACTTATCCTTGGCTCAGCAATACCAATAATCAATGGCTTATTGGTCATAACAAAATTTCTAAGGGCCTTGACCATGGGAGCATTCCCAAGCCCTTGAAAATTCCAGAAAAAAAGTCTTCATTTATGAAGGGCTTTTATAGCCCTTGTCTAAGCCCCATCCCTAATAAACTCTCTTTTGGCCTTTCCCTTTCCCTTGTTGCTGGTTTTTTCATGAAGGAATTATGATACCGAAATACCACCCTTAATAGGAACACCATCTGAGACATCATCATAGTGCTCAGGCCTAGAATCATCTGCCCAAAACACACCAGAGAATGGACTGAAATGATTTGAAGATTTACTAAGACCCACCATATCATTATGATGTCATTAAACTATCAAAAACTCAAAACTTTATTTTTACTATTCACAAAAAGTTCAAGTATTTTAGAAATATCCCAAAAAGTCACCAAAAATATTTTTCAACATTTAAAATTAACGAATGAACTCAATTTTTGAAAATAATATTCTAAGTTTTATAAATATTATTTTTAAATAAAATTACAATTTATTCAAAAATAACAATTTTAAATCTATAACTCATTTTTTAATACCTTGATAAATTAATCATCCTATCATTACCTTATAACCTCATGAAAATAAAATATTAATATGATTTAATATTTATAATGGTCATATTACTATTCATATTACTATTCATAAGGGTATGGTACTATTTATCAGAAAAACAAGTTGGTTCTATCAAAATACAAATCACTCACTAATCACAACCGTAGATGAATGTTTTTTGAAATTCAAAAAACATATCTGGAAAATATCATGTTAATGGAGAGGTTATTAATTTATTCTATAAATAACCAAGTGTAATTTTACAGAGACTCAATGATTCATTCAATATAGGCTATCTAATCAATTAAATGTATTTAAGAGAAACATACCATAAAATTTTGGTGTGTTATAATATATTTCCATTATTGAACTTCATTTTAGATACCATAATTTGAGGGTCATGTTGGAAGATATACCTTTGATTGGATTCCATATGAGGTATGAACATTATGATTTTATAGTGTTTCCATATGGACATACAAATGGCCCAACTATCATCAATGATACAATTAATATATTTTTTAGTATTTATGTTTATTAGTTTGTGGTATTATTTATTTATTATATTGAAATATATTCATATTTTAGGGAAGATAATGATGATAATTTGAGGATTTTTTTTGAAAATTTCATGTAAGGATAAGTAGTATGAAAAATTTAAAAATTATTATTTCTTGAAAAAAATATCTCATTATTGGGTTATATATTATCAAGAGAAGGTATATAAATGGATCCTTCAAATATGGATGTTATTTATAAATATACCTAAATAACCATGGTGACTACGACCCATAGTTTTATTAGGTTTTATAGATACTACTTAGACTTTTGAGGCATCTCTCATTAATATATGATCTAAAAACCAAATTGACATTGAAGTAATCTGATTTTTGATTGGTAGATGAAGGTGAAAAAATTTTCATAGAGTAGGAAGGATATTTAGATAAAAAATACTCACTCTAAACTATATTGGGAAATATTATATAGGTTATAGTGGTTCATAAATGATGGGACTAAGTTGGGTTATTTTTTAGAATGACATGTTTGTATAATATGCAGCATTAAAATTAATAGTGCATGAGTAAAATTACCTAAAACATGATTTATAAATTTATATGTCAGTTTACTCAATGAAAATAACAAGGAATTATCAATATTATGTATGGTGTGAAATATTTACATATGATGAATTATTGTAGTATAAATTAATATAGGATGTGATGAATATATACCCAAGGAGATGGTTTTAGTTTATTAAAGGCCATAAAAACAAAATATAGTACCACTCTATGAAGGCATATAAACTGTTGGATGCACTATGTTATAAGGACAATATAATTTTTTCTAGATTATAATTTAAGAAGTTCTAATACATATGGATTTATAGAAGATAGATCATGAAATAATATGGAAAAGGGTCAGATCCTATCATTCTTAGATATGAGTTCAACCATCTAACCATGTAAATATTAAAGCGGTAAAAATTGGAAATGTAAAACAAAAAAAATAGGTGATATATATTAGGTACTTCATCCATGATTGTTATGTAATGATATGTATTAATAACATACTATGTGTCCTGCCAATATATGAATTAAAGAAGGATTAGTTAAATTAAGCTCACTGTTATCCATTCTCTATTTATCTCTAAAATAATAAGATGTAGATGTTAACTAAAGAATAATATCAAAAGGGGAGTGAATTTATCTTAGAAAAAATAAGTAAATCCAAAAAATACTATAAATGATATGGAGATTTCGTGAATGTATTACAATTATCAATGTAAATAATATATTAAATTAAAATAAAAAGTGATTAGAAACACTAAAAAAGTAAATTCGACTAATTTTAAGGATAGGGGGAACATTGTTAATTGATTTTGGTGGTATCACATAAAGTTCAACTACATATTCTCACCTCGTGAAGGCTTGAGAAGGATATATATATATATATATATAAGTTTGGGATTAACAAAAATCCAAGAACCAAAAGAAAGCTTGGTATTAATTCAAATGAAGAACCAAAAAGGGATCCAAGATGTTTATATAAAGGAAATTAAACAAATAGGACCATTTATTTGGATAAAAAAAAGAATAAAAACAAACAATTGAAGATGGATAAAGAAAAAATAAGGGTTTTTTTACAGAAATCCCATTACAAATTAGTCTCAACTCGAATCAAAATATAGGAAGATAAATGATTTTTATTGAGAGATAATATACAATAATATGAGATAAGGTGTTACAAAGATATGTCCAAATAGTTAAGGAGATAAATAATAAAGTGGGTATAATGAAACATTTAACTATGGTTAGATATATTTGAACATTGAATCTATTTTATGATCAGTTGGTAATCCTTGAATGCTGATGATTCAAAAGAAATTCATTGGATTCTTACCTTGTTTATATGGTGATAGATTCTTCTAAATAGATATTGTGAAATGGTACTTTAAGACCTATTTAACCACATACTAATTCTAGTTTCATTCTTTGAACTATAACTCAGCAATGACACTAAAATTAAACCTGAAAAATTTAGAAAATCATGAGTGTTTGTGATCATTAACACAACTATTAGAGTCAATGGTATATAGACCACAATGCTTTTTTATATAAATAAAACATGATTTAAGGAATTGAATAGTATTTATCTTGATGTAAAAAAGTAATAATTTTATAGATGAATATCAGAAGGCTAATGGGATTTTAAATCCATCACCCAAAACATAATTTAAATGGGAGAACATTAGCATGGATTTTTTAGATGAATCTCAATGAAATATAAAAAACAAAATATTATTTTTATTATAGTAAATTTCAATACAATGTCACCAAATTCAAAAAATATCATATATTTTTTTTTCACTTTTTGATATTTCTATGATATACATAATGTAATTATCAAGGATTCATAGGATAACACATTCTATTGTATATGATCAATATTTATGGATTTTCTTGGATTTATGGAAAAGTATTTTATATTTTTTTAATATGGTTGGGAAAATTAGCACTATATTACATCCTCATAATTAAATTTTAACTTATATGACAATTAAAACAATATAATAATTATTAAAATAAGTTTTTATGGAATTCAATGGTGGTTGGGATCATCAACTTGCTGTAGTTGAATTTTATTACAGTAATAGATTTAACATGAGTAGTCATATGGATCCATTTGAATAACTATATTTCAGGAAGTGTATAACATTAATTTATTCATATGATGTTAGATAAATAATAGAATTTGAAAAATATAAAGAAGTGGAAATTTCAGGGAATGCTAGAACCATTTATTAGAACATCAGGGTATCTCAAACTTGGTCAAAGCGTTATACTGACAATCATTAGTGAGATCAAGAGTTTGAAGTTTGTTAAAAGTTATTCCAATAAATATAACCTTGGAATAAGGTTATGATATTTCTGAATAAGGTAGATTTTAGCCTTAGATATAAGAACCCCTTTGGAATTAATGATCATGTTGGAATAATTAATTTTATCTTGGTACTTCGATCAAATCCACCTCATGTTTATGATATATTCCCTTTATCACCTTATTAGGATGTAACTACATGTTTTTTTAACAAGTATTAAATGCATATATTATAAAACTCGATCATGATATTTCAGGTAATGAATTACCCCAGGAGAGTTTAGATTGATGAGAGAAAGTATTGTTGAATAATATGACTCACAGAGAAAAGGTTTTATGGCGAAACAAAAAAATTTAAAAATGAAATACAGGAACCAAAGGATATGTTGAGGAAAAATTGACTCCATATTTTTTAATGAAATGTTAATGGAGAAATTTTTATATTGGAGTAGAGTGTAACACCCCATTATTTTTTAATATATATTTTTTTTTCAAAGTGTTAGATGGAGATCACTACACACAACATTGAATACAAGGGAACCATCACTGAAATATTTTATATATATAGAAAATTCATTGGATTAGAATGTATATATAGAACTAAAAAAATCATTAAATATATGAAAAAAATTCAATAGTAAAAATGTATTGAAAAATTAATAGGGAGTCAAGTACTCATTAGAATTGTCATGAATAAAATCATTTATTTCTAAAATATTCATTTTTCAAGATATTGTATTTTTGTATTATGAAATATCATGAAAAATAGATAAAAATTATTTTGATAAAATATTTTTATAATTACTGAATAATAATTTATATATTGGTTTATAATTTAAAATAAATAATGATAATATCATTTGAAGGAAAAAAAACTTTCATAAATTTGTTTTTAACTAAACAATGTATTTCTATTTTTGTAAACTATAATAGTATATATTGATGAATAATTTTTATGTGTTGATTATTGATTTACTAAGAAAAATTTAAATTTAGTTAATTATGATTATACAAGAAATAATTATCATA
Source organism: Viscum album (assembly GCA_963277665.1). Lineage (NCBI taxonomy): Eukaryota > Viridiplantae > Streptophyta > Magnoliopsida > Santalales > Viscaceae > Viscum > Viscum album. The sequence goes on from OY728125.1 coordinate 1,841,400,997, forward strand.
AGTTAATTTTATTCATGGGAAATTAATTTCATCTAAAAATTATTTTCACTGCATTTCATTGGTTTATTATTAAATCGTATTCTAAATTTGATAGGAATTTAAATTGGTAATATGGATTAAATGTTGTGAACTAGGACATAAATATTTTATAAATTGGATGATTTCAATTTTTTTCATAATTAATATTAACCAAGGTAAAAATTCATTATTATTGTAAAGGGTATTGATGTTAACAAGGGGTCAAACAAAAGAGACTAGGGTTAAAATAACCAAAAAACATGTCTAAATCTTATTGGATACATATTTTTCAACCATATATCATCCGAGACTTAATATTTATGTTATTTAGATCCACTTTAAAATGAGTGTGTCCTGATATTATTTTAATGTTTATAATAATTATAAGATCCATAATCCCCTCACTTATAAAAGAGCTCCTCATATCCTATCTTCTTCAAATATTATTGAGCAACATACATTGAGAAAATCTTCTTAAATATATTTTAATCATCCCTATACATGTTTTAATGGATTTTTTAATCTTAAATGAACCAACCCAAGTGTCATTAAGATTATATCCAAATCATTCATAACTATATTTGTATAATATCCTTAGTATTAACTGAGTTTATTCCTATTTGTTTCTATTCTAGTTCAAAAATATATATAATAATCAAATTTCTATTATATAATAACTATATATATTATAAATATATTATATGTTGTTTATATTTCAAACCATTTTCATCTATTTTCCTAAACAATGGTAAATGAAAACAACTCTTGTGAGTACGTATGGACTACTACTCAATGAGGCGATGTGTATCTCTTTTCATCACCCTCTATCATGGAATTATATATAGATATATTTGATGAAAATATATGATACATATGTTATAAGAATTAATTTATAAACAAAAATTACTATTTTACTTTTATTTAGTCCAACCACTGAAAAATCGAACCCTTACTCATGCATATGTACAAAATACCATCTTAACATAGTGATGCAATTCAATTTTCACCACCATAGAGTTTTCATTTTTATAAAACTATATATAATTAAGAAATATGATATTTATTACATGATTTATATTTTGGGTAATATAAAACTATGACTAATGTGCAGGGACCAGTAATTTCAAATGGAAACATTCCAAGAAAACAAACATGTTTTTACCTAAATAATGATTATAATGAGGAATTACTGAAAAAGGTATTTGGAAACTATAAGGGAAAGATATAGTTTTTTCAAATATGACTATAGTTTTTCATGGATTTTTACAAAAAATTGTATTTAATAGAAATGATATTTTAACACATATAATTCAAGACATGACTTGATGTAAGTGTTTCTATTGAAATATCATTTATTTTTAGGATTGTCTATGTTAAATTTCTATTGAGTAAAATCATATGATACGTATATTTTAAAACTAATATATTTATGACTCATTTTATTATTTTAGTGATTTTATTGATTCTATTCCATGATATGCTCTTTGGTACTTAAAATGACCGAGAAGATTTTTTTTAAAAAAAATTATGAACTTATTTATACTATTTGGAATCCAAAACTTTTCATCTATTCCATGTTTTCCAAAAAGTGTATAGAAGTGGTTAAATATAAATTAAATTTTTTAAATTTTAATTTTAGAAGACATTAATATTATTTATAATGTATTCAAAATAATCTTTTTATATGTTTTCTGAATAATTATTCTCCCACTTAATAAAATAACGTCAAAATAATGTTCTCTTTTAATATATATTTTATGAACATAATTTTCTTCTATAATGTCCTTTCTTATTCATGAAATGTACCTTATAAGTTTCTATATTTTTCCAAATTTAAACTAAATTTCCATTATTATAGAATGTTTTATTTATAAAATTTTCCAAAAAAGGGTTGTTTTCTTTTGATTTTCCAATAATATTTTTAATGCAATTGAGAAAGCGAATTTTCTCATAAATGTCATAATAAATTAAGTATTATTATAATTATAAAGGGGTATGATTTTATGATAACATTAAATTAATTATTTAGGGAATATGATAATGATGTTTTAAGCATGATTCAATGAAATCCATCAATTTCCCATTATTTAATTATATTATGAGAAAATCATTATGAAATCTGTTAATTTTACACTAGTTATGTTATGAGGATTTTTTAATGATCTTATGGATAAAAAAATTAATTGATTTCATTATGTGATGGTTGGAATTCTAAATATATATTACTCCCATGAATTTAGTAAATATTGATATATCATGTGATAAAATGGTTTGGATTAGAAAGTAAGACCAACAAAGAAAGGGACTCCTTCTATTATGAATTTATTGGTAGTGATCCTTGACTAAGGATATGTTTGAATAGGGAGGGAACTCAATCAAATATGGGACTCTATCCACTAATATAGTAGTATTACTTAACCCTAAATAAGTAAATTATTTTCAATGATTATTTGTAAGACACTATCATATGTATTATGTTTATGATATTTAATAATTTACCCTAATCAATTATTGATGATTATTCAATATTATGAATTATTTCATTTTTATGATAAAGACGCATGAAATGTATCATAATTTCTAATAATTGAATGAATAGATAAGACATTCATAAGTAATAATCTTGTTATTATAATTGTATGATTATATTAGGCCCACCTATGATCATAGATTGATATCTCTTATGTTTACCATTGATAATAATTTCAGCTCACCCCTTTTTATGTATCCATTCCCCAAGATTATGAATAATGTCTATAAATAAGATATGTTTAACTAGGGAACTATGCAAAAATAAATTTGTAGTATATGTTTATTTTGATACATAAAATAAGTTGATTATATATCTAGTATCCAACATCAAAAAAACATTTATTCTTCTTTGTAGTGTATTATTATGAGATGTATTTAATATTAAATTAAAATTATGTATTGTTTATGAATGTAATTAGTTTCCCTTTGTTTCACTAAATAAAACCCCATAAACCATGTAATAGGTCTCATGTAGAAGTTGTGGTGTATATTGGGGGTGATCATAGTGATCATTCCCATCATCAAGTTGTGACCTCAATGATGATTGATTTTATGGAGGAAATAATAGTATAAAAGAGTAATATGTAACCAAGATACATAAAAATAATTTTAACTACACCAAGCATGGATCATGGGAAACACATGTCAAGATCTCCCAATATCCCAATCGATGTGATCTATCATGGATCCCAGAATCCCTTGGAAAATCAATATCTTTACAACCAATGAGGTATAATACATGTGAAACTATTGACAAAGGGATATACCTTCCTGGCTTGGGGATCACCAAGGTCTCATTCATAGTACCTTAATAAGAAATAATATCCTATCATAAAGTGTTGGATGACTTGGTGTATATTTACAGACATGGGGACAATGTTTCCATGATAATGATGATCAAATTTGTTGATAGATATCATGGTTTAGACTTAGAAACCTCTGTGGTAGCTGATGATATTTAGTCAAGGTATTGTGGAGATGAATGCTACAAAGGAAGTGATAAAGGTGCAAGTGAGCTCTTAGAAGATATATATCATACAATATTGGATACAACCTCTAGAAGATGCATTTTAAATAGGTAAATTATCAATATCATGAAAAACATCATCATTAACTATCACTAATTTTTATTAACTTCTACTTTTTGGATCATGAATGAATTGGAAATGGAGGAAGGGGATATCTTAGAAGATATTTGAGAGTACATAATGAGGAGGGGAGAAAATTCAACCATATGTGACTAAGATATTTGGGTAACATCTCATATTAATCTTATGTTGGATTCTATACCTACCCATAAAAAATTCTCCAAAAGAAATTATCAATCCTCTCTATATAGAACTCTATCGATAGAATTTACCCATTTACTTTATTTTTCATTGTTTTTTTTAATTATTTACTTTTTAATAATTTTTATGAACATTATTTATAAATCCAAAAAACTTAATGAAGTTACAAACATTATATGTTGGAGTGAAAATCGATTATGAGGGTTATTCTTTCGGGGAACAAACCTCTAGTATTTGAGATCCTTATTTAATGAACAGTTTGGAGACAAAGAATTATGAAGCATATGAAACTACAATTATTCTCATGAAGATTGATATATTATACCTATATGTGGTATGCTAGTTAGTAACATATAGATCCTTGATGAATTCATACCATTCATAGATTGAGTCAATTCTGGGATCCTCCATGATTGTGTATCACTTAGAGGAATACCACCAACAAGATCATCACCATATTATAATAGAATTGGAAAATGATAACATCTCCCCACTAATGATAGTTTGGATAATATTGGATCCAAAAGAATAAAATCATTGTGATGATGATCATTTGAACACATTGGAAGCTTGATAGGATTAGGTGGGACTGTCTAGCTTGGAAAAAACCATAGTGACTGAAGATGGGGTTTCATCATATATATTAGATGAATTAATTTTAATTCCACATATTGAGTAATTAACATGAAACATACACCATTACATTGTTTGTCCCAACTAGTTTGATTATTTTTTTAAAGATGAGAATCCATATCCCATTCCAATTTTGTTCCTAATATTTGATATTATGCCTAAAGATGATATAATCTCATGGTCGGGAGCTACTAAGGAGAACTAGGTGATCCGATACAACTAATGTAATAACATATATATATTTATCACCCACATACTAGTAGTAAGTTGATAGTCTATAAAGGAAATCTATTTCCAAGGGTAATATACATTTGAAATAAAAAGTCTGATTACCATTCACATTAGGAAGTAATCTATATCATTTTGGATGATATGGGACATTAGAGGAATGAGAATAAGATTTTTGGAGAGAATAATATGTGGAATAAAGAATGGTGGAACTTTGTTTGGACCAACTATTGATTATTTAGAGGAAAGTAGAATATCTCTAAGATCAGGATCTCTCCTAAATGTGAAATGATGATTATGTATCTTTGATGATTCAACTCATTTTAATTGAAGATAAAATTATCCAAACCTTTTACCAAATATTTGAGTAAATGGATTAGTGGTATATGTCCCATTTGTGTGTGGCTAAGGTACCTTCACATTTGGTGGAATATTTGGAAGTGCTGAACCTATTGTGGAAGATTAATAACTTTTCTCAATATCGATTAGTTGATCCTGAGAAAGTAAGAGTCCAAGATCAACCTTGTTAAAGATATTTATTGATGTAGAGGATCTATTTTATATTTAACCACCACCAATTATCAATGTAATTAATTCATCACTTTTTTATTCTCTATTTTTAAATTTTCCATCTCGATATGATTAATTAATTAATCATATAAAAATCACTAAACCCACATGAGTATTTATTAGGATAATAAAAAATATATAAAATATGGTTGAAAATATTATATGAGTTTATATAATAGGGAGTTCAAATATCATGTTATGAAGATCACATAAACAACAATGATGAAACCTTGTGGAGATGGGTAAATCGAGCAAGTGAAATTACGAAAGATTGATTTTCACTATCAAACCGAACAGTGTATAGGAATACCACCAAGGTTCTTATAATTCCATATAAGAAAATGGAATGTAGAAAATGGTATGTTGTGACTCTAGGATATGGAACCGATAAGTGAATTTTGGGTAGATATGTTGTGGATGGCCATTGAACACATTCAAAATAAGATGAACACTACCACACTATCATGAATGTTTTCTCTAGTATATTTACCACATATGAGACATGGGTAATGGGTTAATGGTCATCACTATAGGGTTATCCTTTCTTATATAACTAATTTTGTTTCTTCTGAACATGCACCTAGGATTAGAGGTAGGCCATAGGGTGTTGTGTCACCATTTCTAGGGAGATTTTTTTTTAAAATAAAGATAGTAGTGCTGAACAAAATTAGGTAACATAAAGTGTTATTCATTATGATAATAATTTTAAAGAAGTATTGGATAACTCTATTCGTTCTTCCATCATACATTTATTATATTTAAATGCATACTAGTCATTCAGAATTTTTATAGGTCGGTGAGAAAAATATGAATTCTAAATGGGAATAAGACATGGGAATAAGATTTGATCAGGCTCAAGGAAGGGGACCAATATGATTCTTGGGGAATGTAGTTCAATTTAAAAATTCTTTGATCATATATGGGATTATTATTTATTTAAAAAAACATAGGTTGGGATATAGTACAGTTTATTACATATTTTATGAATGTGTCTCTCTGAGTTTATGGTCATGTACCCTTGACCCAATGATGTGAATTTTAGTTACGCATGGATAGGATCAATGGATATTAATTTTAATTTTATGTAATAATGACCAATGTGTGTGCACTTTAAAGTCATTAAAAAATTACTATGATAATTCAGTTTATTGTTATGTGGATACACCAACTGGGTCTTGTGGTTTAATGTCATGCAGCTAGGACTGTAGGGGGAAATATTGTTTAACATCATATGACTTAGATAAAATAGATATTTCAATCATATGATTAAAAAACATTGTAGTAAATTATAAATTGAAACACTGTTTTCCCATGTAAGTCATTCATATTATTTTAAAAAAGTGATCATAAAACGTCAAATATATATCCCGATGTTCATAGAAGGGGTAGATGAGTTCAGGTTAGCATGTTTCTTTGGACCCTAAGAAAATCCATAATGATGTTAAAAATAATTTTGTGATAAATAATTAAATTGATTTGATCATAAATCTTGAAAGGATGAAAAATAAGGTTACACTGAGTGGGATATAAATTGACTTGAACTAATAAAGGTGGATCCATGGTAAATTTAGACTTTTAGGCTTAAAAAATAAGTGGAGGGGATTGTTTCATATGTTTAACTATTTAATATATATTCAAAATTTATTTTCTACAATGAAAAAAACTAAAATTAGTGGTGAAATCATTGTATAGTCATAGACCATATCAAAATTATGGGTTATATCTTGCGCGAAAGTGAAAAATAATTTTGAAAGTGTACCTAAAATGAGAGACGGGCCATTTGACATTATTTCATCACCATCGGGGGGTCCATTTGGATATGTATAAGTAATGCAGATTAAAAATATTAAATCCCAATTTTATATATTTAAATGTAATGATGAACAATAAGGGATTTTTTAGAGCCATGTAAATCAATAATCATTCATTTATCATATCAACGGGGAGTACTAATATTGGTGGAGTGAAGTATGGTATTGTGTGATTTATAGTCTAATTCATATTCCAATAACAAAAGATATTATTTTAATGTAGTTTATAATGTCACCAGGGAAACAATGTGGCACATGAAAATTTATAGATTAAGGTTATATAGACATAAAAAAGGATTCTAGTTTTGGTTTACTGGATATAAACCATATCATTTTCGAGTAGAATCATATTAGTGTTTGGTGGGGGATGGTAACCACGTGAGGGAGATAAATTTCAAGTCAATATAAGAGTTATATAGAATTTATATCTCATCGTAGGATTAGATATATGAATATTACTACGTATTTCATTATATGGGAATAAAACCATAAAGAGTTACTTATTATGTAATATCACTATATAGATTCCTATCAAGTAAAAATATTTGACAGGTGAGGGGAATGAAATTCTTGTTGATACAAAATTAGAAGATAAAAAAATGAATATATTATGGCTTTATCATGAAATCAAAATAGTGTATAGATGTGGAATCTCCAACCTAACATGTGAGATGATATCCAAGAATCACTACATATTAATTAATCATGGGGATTAATACAAAGATAGTACCCAGGAGACCTCTATATAGATTTAATATATTCAAACTGAAGCTAGTGTCATCGTAGAGTTTGGTTAAAAATAAAAAACGGTTTTATTTGAATGAGATTCTAATGTTCCAATATGGAATGAGGATGGAATTTGTTTGTGTGGAGGGGGGGGGGGTAAATGACATTTTTTCAAATATTTCTCCATTTTCAATGATACATGAATTAGGCCACAAATTTTTTATTAAGAGGATAGAAACTTTCTATGATATGAATTGGGTATTGAAGGGGAGAAATAATATAATTGGTCTCTATTGAGAAAAAAAGAATAAAACACAAACAATATCATTAAAATAATAATCACTAGGTGAAACTAGGGGATTAAACATATGTTTATTTGATGATCCTATTAAATTATAATACGTATCACTATATATTACATAATATAAAAATTAATCCATAAGTTTTTCTGTTATGGTTTTGGGATATGTGACTATCATAAGAGGGAAACAATCCTCTCAGGAAATGACTTTATAAAAGTTATATAATTTATGAATAATACAGATAGATGATAGATATATATTTTAGGTTCATGATGTTGGGACCCATATGTAATATAGTTTAGGGTAATATGATAAGGAACCATTCTGATTAGTTTCGAGTCATGTGGTATCAACTTAATTTTGAGGAGATTAATGTTATGTGAAATGGACACGGGGGATGTGTTGTTTAATATCATGTTGTCAAGTTCAAGTCCCTACTAGATTCTAGTCATATATCTCATTCCCTCAAAAAATAGTTTTATATAATAAAATAAGTACCATATACCAACATGAAATTATATAAATTACAACTTTATGATCCTCACATTAGTGGGGGTGTGATGAACTCCGCATACATGGTGATATAAGAGTATGATTTTTTTTGAAAATAATATCAACAGTGAAGGTTCATTCCCACCTGGGATCAAAATTATGTGGTTTTTATCCAGGTGTCATTGGAGCTCTCAATTATATCCCCAAATAACCCTGATGGACCGAGTGAAAAAAATCATTTTGTGAATCAATGAAGATAGTTTATTTCAATGGAACTCAATGTGGTGTATCTCATGGAGCCTATTATTATCGACATATTCTAATTTATCATGATGTTACTATGAACTTTTCTTTCTATGAACTACTGGTATAAATTTTTCTAGAGAGATGATATATAAATATAATTGGGTAGAACTCTTCTATTCCATATACTTGGGAGAATATAGTCTTTGGGGTAGAGGTTCTAGTTTTCATTTGAAATTCCAAAATATACCTAGGGAGAATTTTTGGTGAACAATTTTTATTAGGATCAACTATATTTTGAATAATTCATGAGTGTTTTATTAATGCCTCAATATTTCGATTCCCTGGTGCATTATATCGGGATGCATGGTCAGAATAGATATTTAACTTAGAAAAGACATATTTTCTCTTTATGGAAAAAAATATGGCTTTTTAATATATAGTGTGAGGTATATTGAACCAATGAATGATGATGGATTTAATGAATGAGATCTTGGACCTAGGAGTGAGATCCTTCAGTGGAAATAATTTATCCCATGTTAAAAAAAAATCAATGGTAGTAAGAATGAAATTTAAATATCAGGCTGTAACTAGTGGGTATGGATCAAAGAAATAAATTCTCCATATATTAAATGGAAAGAGTAGTTTTTCATGAGTTCAATTTCTAGATGTGATTTTTCTAATTTTTCAATAATTTATAATGTGTAAAAATTCTTTTGGAATTCAATACATCCACAAACCAAGGAAGCCTAAGGTATCCAAACAAATGGATCTAGTCATGGTGATTCAATATTGTCTAGTGAGTTTTATATATACCAGCTAAAAAATCATAAAATATTTTTAAATTTACTTTCCATGAAATTTGATTAGAAGGATTCGATAAAAAATATACTTTTAGTGAAATAACATTGATTTAGGGATATCATTGATGATCACATTCAATGCATGCTAAACAATGGATTCATTCTCAGCTCGAGTTGAAGGGATACATCATTATTATAGGTAATAAATCAAATGTGTCTTCAAATTATATTTATCATTTCTATAGGATCATTTTTAAAAATTTTGAGGGAAAATGTTTTACGGGGATGATTTATTTATTATCTTCTATCATAAATAGTATAAATGCAATGTCATTTCATATATTTATTGTGAATTGTTAACTTGTCAATGTCTAAGTGAACATGATATTTGTAATGTTTTTATAAATAATCCACTTGATAAGTATGGTTTCTTGATATATGATACACCTTGGGTAGAGGGGAAATTGAGAAATCAATTCATTAGTTTTCTCAATAATGGGGATAAGATATAGTTGTAGAATAGAGAAATCACCATTGATTTTCTTGATGACCAACTCAAACTATCCATCAACATGTGACCAAGTAACTTGGATCTCGATAGACAATCTGAGACTTGTAATTATGGTATTACATATGTCCTTATTAGTGGTGTACCTAATTAATTGATGAACTTGTATCTTATGAGGGTCATTGAGGCATTGATAAGGATAACTAAAATGTTGGGAATATTTTACATAGGGTTACCCATCCTTTTTCAGCTTAGGATTTGGGAGGATTATTCAAAAATCACTTGAAAACATGGAATCACTTTATCGATAGAGAAAATTTCCTCATCTAGACTGATGATGTCTATAGGGAACATATCTGGGGTCATGTGTACAAAATGAAAATATACCAACTCTTTTCCTTTAAGGGAAATATAAGGGATAGAACTGATGTAGAATTTCTGAGTGATCCTTTCTCATAATTATAATCATCCATTAAACATGGGATAGTTTAAATTATATTTTATTAGGTTGATATTAGAGATCAATTATACCATTATATTCCAAAAATAGTTATGTTTATTATTGACCATAAAATCCATGGAAATGACATTTTTCTCAATGGGAGAGTGTTTGGGGTCAATGTATTGTACCATATGTATGAAGTAGTAAGGATTATTTAATTTTAAATAGTTATTCATCAGGGATAATATGGTGATAAGGGACTGCTTTTTATATTTTATTTAAAGGACTAAAGGTTTCATCTTAGATAGGTGGAATCAGAATGAGTGGATGAAATATGTACTATATTATATCATCAAATTAACCCATACATTCTTGTCCCACTCATAGGTGTCTAAATGTTTTAGCATATTGGAAAAGAAGTTACATTTATCTATACATTTAAAAAATACATAATTTCTTCTAGATTATTTCCATTATATTCTTTATGTCATTCTTGATTTCACTATACATGAAAAAAATGACAATGAAATTGTTGAAGAAGACCCAAAATCTTCACATTAAGGGATTCATCTTCCGGATATAGGCATATACAATGTCAAAATATTTATAAATTTCATTTATATGGTCCTATAATAATTGGTATTTAACTAACACCCCTTCTAGAAATCCCTCCAATATCATTATAATGAGTAGATTGATGATATAATATATAAACCACTTTTGGATAGCTCTAACGCCTTTCATGAAGAATCGTGTCACTCGATAATTGAAGGTTACCTAAGGATACATGAAAAAAGTGGAATTTAAATCATTACTGGAAACCTAGTTTTGATTTTATGTAGATCATCTTTCACTGAAGTAGTGTTCTTGGAAGTGGTTGGTTTTATAGATCAAAAACTCTATGGACAAGATGAGGGATTCTACCCTTTGGGATGTGGTGGTTAAGGTACAAAAAGTAATTTTAGATATTCACATATTAATTATTCATCATGATAGGGACAATTTTATCTAGTTTTATAATCTTGAAATCATCTTTAAAAATATATCACCCTGAGATTTTATATTTATTTCATTCAAAATAAACATGATATATTCAATGGATTTCAGTGCATGCGACCCTCAGTCTAAATGATTCATGTTAGAATTAACACATTGTAACATGTAAATTAAATTATAAATTATGAAAAGTAATAAAGTAGTAATAAAAAAATATTAATAATTGTTTTAAATAATTATAATATATTTATTGACCCATAATAAATATGTACTCAATTATGGTTATTTTAATTTTTTTCTTCAAATATATATTTTCTTAAAAAATGGGGTTTGTTACATTTTTTTTGTGAAAATTAAAAATAATTTTTAAAATTATAATAATTTTTTTTTGTCTTAGGATGTAATTTTTTTATTAATCATTACATTAATATCATAGTGTGAAATATTTGGAATTTTCTGAGAAGGTTTTGTTTTAAGTGAATAGAGAAAATTACAATTTTTAATACTCTCATTTATTTTTATTATATAATGAAATTTAAATGTAAAATTTTAACAACATGGTATTAATATAAAATAATATTATACTATTTATATATAATATTACCAATTAATCAATACTTCTCATTATACATGATTTTGTATAAGTTCATTTTTGGGATTAAACACATATTTTTATAGAAATAGATTTTTTTCCCGAAATGTGTTTTTATCCGAATAACTAAAATTAACTACTATTGTTTAATAAATTTAAGGAAATTTATGCATAATATATTCAATAAATTATTTTAACAATCATTTAGTGCTATTTAAATCTACATAAATGGAGTGAAATTATGTTTTTTGACTAAAAATTAAAATTTCTAAAAAAATTGGTTTTTATTGAATTTTGTATACTTATTTTATATGGAATTATATAAATTCAAGAAATATAATATCATAAAATAGATTAAAAATATTCAATTAGTATAACTCATATAATTTAATTCTTTTAACTTACTTTTTTGTCATAATGAAATTTAGAAACATCAAAATTTGGTTACCATAACTAAGGTTAAAATGGGTTTACAAAGGGTGTTACATCAATATATAATTTTAGGAAATCGACATAAATATGTATGATTACTTTTTTTGAGTATATTTATTATGTGTATTATCATACCTTCTAAATAATGGATATATGGATCCAATTCCCAATGAATGTGACCTTATATTGTTGAATTATTTTATTTAATTCCATGTGTGTCCCTCCCCTCTATTATTAAAGGGAACCACTACTCAATTATTCACATTGTTTTGTACTTAAAGATCATAAAAAAACATACCCAGTTCTAACCTAGATTCCATTAATTTTTCCTTGATCCCCTATAGTTCTTATAAAACCAATATTTACAAGCATAAGGTGTAAGTTAATGGAGATCTCTCAAAGAAGAAGTATAAATATTAATCAAGCTATCTCAGTTGTAATTATTAATTAAACATATGTAAACTTGTCAAACACATGAAAAAATTATTAATTTAATATCTTTAAAATAAAAATATTTAATTTCTATGATTTCAAAACCATTTCCTACCTCTTCTAAATCAAATGTGAAATGAGGGTATCAAAATTTCTTTTGTGTGGACTACCTTTTCCCCAAATCAATATGTTTCATTTACCATCTCTATCATTAATGATTTGTTATTAAGATGTATTTAATGAATATATATATATATATATATGATATTTATGATATAATAATGATTAATTAATTTTTATTTATCATTCAAATTTCTATTTTTCCATCCATCGAAAGGTATAAAATATCACTCTTGAGTGATTACGACTACCATCTCCATGAAGTGATGTAATTAAGTTTTCATAATCGCTCCATAATAGTGGTTATAAAGGTGTATATAATGATTAAATAGTATAATTATGACATGTTTATAATTATATTTATTATGTAATATTGTGATATGTAAAGGATTATAATTTTTTGAACCGAAACATATATGAAAAATGAAATAAATAGCAACCCGAAATAATGAATTTAAAAAATATTTTTAATAAATAATTAATGAAGTGTTATTAGTGGAATATATATGGTAATATAGGTATTTATTTATTTTATATAAATATAGTAAATATATTTTTTTTATACAGGAGTATACAACACTTACGAATCATGCCAGACGCATGGTAATGGTTCTCTGTCTCAATGTTTTTCCATTTAATCATGTTTTATGTAATGCACCTATTTTTGTTTATGAGGTGTATATACAAATCGAATGAAATTTTATATCATAGAAACTTATTAATTAAATTTATTAATTTTTAAACTTCACATTATTTTATCAAATGGGATATCATTGGATAGTTAACAAATTAGTTAGGGTTTTCCAATTCAAGTTGTCTTCGTTGGGTATTATGTTATATTATACACCAATATTATATTATGAGGATCATATAATACCCATTTTATATGTTTAAAAATTCATATAATTATATTTATAATAATTTTATTTTAATTTTAATCTAAATTTATTTTTTTGAGGGTAATTATGACTCAAATGTGAAAAACGAGTTTGGTTTTTACGTTAAAATATCCATTTACAAGAATTGTATATGATTAAATTTTTTAATAGTGAATTCATATAATATATATCTCCCAAATAATATGTATTTTATTCTCCTATTGAAATTTCTTGATATTAAATTATTTTCTTTCATTTTCCCCACTTTATATACACAATATACCTAAAGAAATTTTAATGAAAACTGACATTATTTCTCTCCTCAGTTTTGAATCTTTTCATTCAATGTCTATATGTTATTTTAAATATTTACATAATTTTTTAGAATTAAATTAATACTTTATAATTTAAATTTTATATATTTTTAAATTTCTATAAATATATTTAAAATTAAGCTTCTTATTGTTTTTTAAATTTGGGACTTTAAGATTTTTATTGAAAATGTTAAATAAATTTTTTTCTTTATCAAACATAGTATGGATGAATTTTTCCACTTATATAAATTCCATATTCATGGAATATTCCTTTGATTTATTAAATAGTACTTTTAATGTCAAATTTATTCCATAATTGTTTTGAAATATTTATATTTTAAATAATAGATTTCTAAATGAAAAGACTATTTTCCTCAATAAATGTTACAGAGATCATTTAATTTTATTTTCATAAATAAAAATATTATATGATTTTGCTTTACTTTACAAGTGAAATTATGAAATATTAATAACTTAATTATTTCCATGTATGTTTTGTAATGATTTTTATTAGTTTTGGGTGAAACATGTTTCTATTTCCATGGGTTATGTTCTGATGTAATGATAATTATTTTCATGATCTAGTGGTATGAATCTGAATGGATTATGGTTATATGACATGTACGTCCTTATATCCCTCAAATAAATTGGTTAATGATTAAATATATGGGGTTAAAGGTACATATGATGCTATCCCACAACCACAAAAATAGTTTTCCCGGTGCCAACCTTTATTAGCATTAAAGAAAAAGCGATGATAAAGGGACCCCCTTTATCAGTGATTTTTTTAGTAGCGCTGATAAAGGGGGGGCCTTTATGAGTGATTTTTTTCAAAGCACTGATAAAGGGTCAAATTAAAAAAAATTAATTAAAAACAAGGTATTAATATACAAATATATAAATATAGTTATATTCATATAAATATCATATATATTTTTTAAATATAGTTTAGATAAGTATAAATAGACATTTACACATAATAAACATAATATATAAGATATTTAGTGAAAATGACTTATTAAAAAATATTTTTAATTATTAATTTTCTAATTATTATGGAGTAATAGTAATTTAATAACAATTTAAATACTAAAAAAATGAAAAAAAATTTAAAAAAGAGCCAAAAAATGTTGAAAATGCAACTCAAAATTCAAACGGCCATAACTTTTCATCTGGGTGTCCGTTTGAGCTCTACCACATATCAAATCGAATACTGAAATAATATCTACACCACCCTAACCTAGGAGGACCCCTGTCAATGATTTTTCGATGCCCAAATAGGCCTATAAGGCTTTCAAAACTAAGTTTTTATTCGGGGTACCCTGATTTTTTCACATTTTGTGGATGTTCAGCCACGTTTAAGGTGGTATTATTGGATTTTTTGGTGGAAAATGAATTTATTCCAAGGTATTACATTCATATTAATATTATGTATTTGAAATTATATCCTATTTTATAATTCACTACTATTTATAAGCAAATATATAACTATATGTACATATTTTTTATATAATCACTCCTAAAAATTTAATTTTTTAAATAAAAAATTAAATATATTGACATATAAAATATATTAAATTTATCTAAATAATAAATAATATCCATTTTATTTAAAATACCAATATATGAATATTTATATAACTATATATTAATATAACTATATATATTTTAATATTAGTATATATGTATTAATATAACTATATATATATTAATATAACTATATATATTAATATATATTGATATAACTATATATATATTTACATATACATGGTACTATTATATTCAATGAGTAGTATATGATTTATTCCTCTTACTTTATAGAGGGTCTCCAGGTTCCACGAATCATGGTGCATCGAGAACACCATTTTTGTTTTAATTTTCCTCCGACTCCCAGTATACCATACCTATGTCATGATGGATTAGAAGAAATTGTTGTCTCAAATATATTAGGTTTATCTAAATAATAAGTAATATCCATTTTATTTAGAATACCAATATATGAATATTTATATAACTATATATTAATATAAATATATATTTATATGTTAATATAACTATATATATATATATTAATATAACTGTAAATATATATATCAATATAACTATATATATATTGATATAACTATATATATATTAATATAAATATATATTAATATACGAATAAATATAACTAAATATATATATATAAATAAATAGATATATCATAAAGAAGAGAATAAATCAATATAGGGGAGTTGCAAAGGCTTCAAGCGCGCGTCGGGGGATGTCTCGACATCAAATCCTGGTGGAGGCAGGGGTGCACGTGCAAGGGTGAATTTAAGGGGCTAGCGCTGATAAAGGGCGGTGGCGGTGCGTGCGAGCGCTGGAGGTGAGGGAAAGCACAGATAGGGAGGGGGGCTCAAGCGCTGTAAAAATCCCACCTAAGATTCGCATGATTTATTTAAATTTTTTTAAATTTTTTTTAGTTTTATCAACGCTAAAAAAGAGATGATAAAAGGGGTCTTTTATCAGCGCTAAAATGAAAGTGCTGATTAAGGACCCTTTTATCAGTGGTTTTTGGAGCACTAATAAAGAGGACCCCCCCCCCTTATCTTTGCTGGCTTTAACAACACTTTTCTAGCACTGTTAAAGGCCATTTTTAGCGCTGATAAAAGGGGTATTTGTATTAGTGTCCCGATACTTAATGAGGGTATATAAGAGGTTATAAAAGTCCCAAACAAGGATATATGGGAGGTTATATAATGAAGAAAAGAGGGTACACATGAGATTATGCAAAGGAAAAAATAGGGTACATGAGAGTTTATCCCAAGAATAAAATACGGTATATGGGAGGTAATACTATTCAAAAATAAGGTACATGGGTTTTTATCCCATGCTTAACATGTGATGAATGTCTTGGTGGATATATTTTGTATAATATTTCAAGGATTATTATTTTAACACACAATATTCCACACTCTTATGAAATATTATTATAAAAATGTTATATTCTCATTGATCGTGTTTTTATTATGTTTTTTATATCCTTATTTAATGAATTATGACATGATTAATGATTATGATCAATGATATTTTGGGAATTATTTTGTAATGTTAAGATCATTATCTAAAAAACATATACTTATCTTATATCCACCTATGTTAATTGACTAATATCACCCATTTTACCTTTAATGAGAATCTAATATCACCCTTCCATATGTTTCCCTTCCCTAGATTATGAAGAAATATTTTAAGCAGGGAATGACAAATATCTGTACTATGTAATAAGATAATTGGGGATATTTTTATGATCTTTCATGAAATACTAACATTATGTATCTAGTAAGCAATAAAAAATAAACCTATACAATACATGATCACAAATTATTGATAAATATATTTAATATTCATATAATATGAAGTAATATTTATGTATGTAATCTTTTAGTTTTTATTGTTTGTATCTTATGATGAATTAGATATTTTTGGTTATTATGATAAAAAATATTAGTGGGAACCCATAGTGTAATCTTATGTATAGGAGCACATGTTAAGTTATGGTAAATAAATAAGTGTGTTTTTCTGAAGAAATTGATTATTATATGGATACTAGCGAGTGGAAATATATGTTAAATAGATAAACCTTTGGGTAAAGACTTAGAATTAGTCCAATTGCTTAATTACTCGAATTCTATTACTGTGTGATGAATGGGTGTAAGACTCTACACCTTACTAAACACTATAGGGGATATTCTTGGGTTAATTAAAATATTCATTATGATCCATTAAGATGAATTAGAATTGATAATCATAATGGATATCCTAGATTAAACATCATTTATCTTATATTAAAAAGAAGAGGACAAAATTTAGATTCCATATGAATGATTTTTCCCAATAACTATGATTAATTATACTTTATGGCCAGGATAACCAATTTTGTTTTAGTAAGGCATTTAAGATAGTTGATAATATTGAGTTAGTGATAATAACACTAAAATATTTATGTATATTTTTAGATCATAGGAATAGGAATTCTATTATTTCATGTAAATTATTTAGGAATGCTAATTTCTAGCCTCAATGATTAGATATCGAGATTGTAAAAAAATTCCTAATGTAATGATGATCCAATCTCAAGTATTATAATCTTGTTAAAATAATGATTTTGGGAATGTGATTCCTAAAATATTTTTATTCTCCCCAAGATATGATTTTCTGTTATTTTTATAATAGACTATATTTATTTATATAATTCCCATATCAATTAGAAAAGAAATAATGGAACATTTGATATTATAAACTAACCTATGTTAATTTTTCATGGGGAAGATAAATTAGAAATATTAATGTAAATATAATATAGTTAATGGGTCTTGATTCATATTCAAATTAGATATTTATATCAGATTTTTTGGGATAAGACGACATCAAATATATGACAATTGAATGAGAGTTTTTTGATGTCTTTATATAAGAGATTACATGTATCCTATTGAATAATTATGTTTAATTTTTAATATGACTCATATCATGTTCTATATCTATTTTTAATGGATCCATATTGAATGGCCTCAATTGGGTTACATAAACTAACGAAGAAAATCCAAGAGAATTTTTGAAAAGGGATTTATTCAACTATTTTTTCACCTAGTAGTGACCTATTATTTTAGTTATATATAAATATGATTGAATGAAACCGTACATTGATTATATGGATCTTAAAAATATCAAAATATATAATAAGTATCCTCCCCCCATTTTTGATAAATTTTTCATTCAATTACATGAATGTAAATATATTTCTAATATCGAACTTCAATATCTATACTATAAATTGAGGGTCAAAATTTAAGAGATTACCAAGATAACATTATGTATGAGTTATGAAAACTATGAATTTATAGTGATGAATTTTTTTCAAAATAAGTCCCCCAATGTCGTGATAGATTTTATGAGTACAATATTTAGATATTACAATGTTCATCATTTGTTCGTATTAATAAATGATTTTATTATATATTTCTAGAGAAATGAATAGAATGAATATGAATTTAAAATTTTACTAAAGACCCAAATGAAGGGTAATTTCCCTGAAAATTTTACCAAGAGTCATTTTTGTTTATGATAATTTCGTATTTTTTTATATAATCTTAAGAGAGGATATTTCAATGGATCCATTATGGAAAAAATTTACTAATTATTAGAAAAGGCCATCTAGTGTGACTATGATCCATAGTTTATATTTATTAGGAAGATATTATCTATGATTTGTGAAGGATTTTCCTTTTCTAAAAAATCCACTCACAACATTAACTATGAATGGATTTTAGGATTCTCTGGGCTGATTAATGTGAATAATATTTAAAGGAACTCTATTGAAGGTTCATCACTAAACGTGAGCTCATACAACCCTATAGTAGTGAAGGGCGAGGGATTGGTAATGTGACATATTTTTTCTTATGAATTATAATATCGTGATAGGATATGAATCACACCAATTGACAGTTTATGAAAAACATACGATAATAATGAGTTCGGGTTAGCATCTATAACATATGCATTAATGACATGAATGAATTGTCATTATGGATAATGGTTTGATATATTTTGAAATAATGAAATTTGAAAGTATATATTCACCCAGAAAGTGTTGAATATAAACCAGAGAATATTTCTGGAGTTGAATAATGATTATAACATTTCAATACATTAAAATCATAAAAAAGCAAAGATGATGGATAGTGATATGAGAAGAAGAAAAATTCTAGATTATCTGTGATTATTATTATAAAAGCTCCAATATTTATGGACTTTGAAATTATAGTCCTTGAAAACATAAAATAACAGGAGAAGCCGTATGTTATTCAATGATATTGAACCTCATATCTATCTTATGATTATAGAGGGGTGAAAGGAGGATATAGAGTTATAGTAGAAGGTTAGAAATTCTCATGAGTAATACCATTATTAGTATGGAATGATAAGATTCATAAACCATTTATGTGTCCTATTAGTACATGAGTATAAGAAAGAGTTTTTTCAAGAAGCTCATAGATAATCATTGTGTGTATATCATGGAAGTACAAATTTGTGAAGATATTTGATAGAGTGTGTAATCTGGGACCAAATTTAGATAGGTATTGACTAAAATATATCCTGATGCTTGGTATATCATAATGTTAAGGAAGAGAGGAATAATTATATGTGTATGTTACAACCACTAATCAAATTAGATTTTAAATGTGAAAAATGGACCATAATTTTCGTCATCGAACTCCACAAAACAAATAAAGGATATAATTATATTTGGGTTGTTTTTATCACATTTTTAAGTTATAAACCATCTTAGATATTAGATAATATTTATAACTTGATTATATTTCCTATATATATATATAATGAATGTGGTAGCTTTTCCTAGAGTACCTAATTCTATTGCATTTGATCGAGTTATGAGGTTTTCCTTGTTGTTCTTATGAAAGTTTTGATGAGATCTGGATATAGATTTTTGTTTTAGTACTTAATATCATCCTTATATTTATTTTCAATATGATTGGAGTATTAAAATATTATAGGATATTTTGAGGCCATATTTTCTAGATTTTAAAATCATTTTAAAAAAAATACCTTTCTATTTATGAGTTCCTTTCAAAAATGGATTTCAATTAAGAATTATGATTACTTTTTATGAATAACTATATAAAAATATGTTAAGAATAATAAAATGATGACAAAAATTTATAAAAATAATTATATTGGGAAATAATATTATTATAGACATGTAATAGAAAGTTATATCCCTTCCGTAGAACATTAACATAGCTCAAAAATCGACAGTAGAGTTCTACTAACAATCATCGTCATGATTTTGAATTCAATGTTAAATAGATAGAATTACTGTGACTTTCTCTGTCGAATAAAATTATAAGATTCCCAAATAATGGAATGGTGAGCCCAAGGTATATAATTAACTACTATAATCTTGATTGATTAGGGATTTTAGATTATATTTTAGTGCATCCAATGAAGCTATCTCAAATTCATGATGTATTACAATTATCTATTTTAATGAGGTACATAATTGATCCATAATATATATTTTACTTATAGGTTGTATCATTGATGCATGTTATTTCTTTTCAAGAAAAAATGCTATAAATATTGGATTAGAGAGATAATGTTCTATGAAACTAGATATCTCATTGGTTAATTTTTATTATAGAAATAAAAAATTTGACAGACCTACAAGGGAACCATAAGATGTGATGAAACTTATATATCCTCATTTTGATTTATCAGAGTGATGTAATTTTGGGGGTAAAACTCATTTTTATGTGTTATTATGTAAAATCATATGATTTTATATGTAATTCATTTGAAGTAAACATAGCTTATTTGATAGCTTACTTTACATAGATTCCCTACTCTAGATGAACTGTGATATGGTAATCATACATAATTTAGCTTTTTAATATGATGGTATGAATAATGATAATTGAATTATGAAAAATATTTTTAAATATATTATATAAAAAAATTAATTGATTAATTCATAATAAATAATATCTCAATTCGAAATAATGTTATTTTATAATTCAAAAATAAGTTTCCATAAAAATGGTTTAAATATGATTTTTTTTCATAAATTATAACTAATTTATTAAATTTATTGAAATTTTATTTTATGAAATTAATATCATTAAATAAATAAATATGGAAATATGATTTTATTGTGTATTTTTTTATTTTCCATAAAGATTTAATTTTAACTGAAATGTGAAAAATATAGATTTTTGTGAAACTATTATTTATTTTCATTCGATAAAAATATTTAAAAGTCTCATAATTATTTTTATTTGATAATAATTTATCATAAGTAAAATTTAATTATAAATAATATTTATAATTTGATAGTATTCATCGTTATACATTATTTCAGTATAAGTTATTTTTTTAGCATAAAGACACATTTTTTGGAAAATATTTTTTATGTGTGTAATTTTTTTAAAAAAAATAAAATTTACATATTATATGTTAATTATAATATTTCAGTGTTGAGTTTATGGTTTTTATATGAGATTTATGTAAACAAAATTTTATGAATGAAAATGGATTTTTTCCAAAATCATTTTTTTCTTTTCATTATGAGTGATTATCTCAAATTAAATTGTACTATATATATAAATTTAATCTTATAAAATATATTTTATATTTGAATTAGAATAAATAATATAATTTTATAGTTTTAACTTAATTTTATGTTATAATAAATTTTTAAAACAATTATATTTTTTTACCACAGATTGGATTATAACTGGTTTACTAGGGGTGTTATTCTAAGATATTATCATAGAAATGCAATATAAAATTTCCTAAATAATATTGGTTGAATATATTTAAACCTAAAATGTTCTACCTTATAATTAATTCTAATTTAATCAACCTTTCCTTGAAATTGGCCTTATATTGTTGAGATAATTTAATTAATTCCTTGTGTGTCCCTCTCATCACTTATAAAAGGTATCATTTTCTCCTCCATTATTCAAAATATTTTATCCTTATGGATCATCCAAATACTAAAAAAAATCTATTATCATCCTTAATATCATCATTAATTCCCATATCTTCTCCTAACACCCATCATTAAAGGCTTAAGGATCTCAATAGAAGTCACACATCATAACCAAGGTATTTCAAATTTAATTCTTATTCTACATTCTCTAAACAATTTTTATCAATAGAAACATTATAAATCAAGTATAATATGTATAATGAGATTCTATTATGATTATTTTCATGAAATTTCACAACTCTTTTCCTTCAAATGGGAAATGAATGTATCCTTCCTGTGTAAGTTTAGACTAACACCACCACACAAAGATATGATCCATTTACCATAACCACCATTCTGATTGGAAATTATGATGAATTTAATGTAATTATATATATATATATATATTGAATTAATTATATAATTAATATTATTTAAACATGAAATATCAATTATATATTTTTTTCATTTAATCCATCAAAAAGTGGAAATCATCAATGGTGCATTCATACAGACAACGGTCACCACAATACAATTAATTTTCCATCAACTATATTTATCTGTGGATATAAAACCATATATAATAAAAAAATATGTTAAATATTAAATGATTATTAATTTTATTTTTTTTCTGTCCATTATCCAACTTCGTGGACCATAACATTAAAACCAAATCATACACAAAAAAAGTTAACAATTGGAAATGAAGATTTTAATAAAAAATTATTAATAAATGGTTGTAAAAATGTTATAATAGAACCATATATATGGTATTATAATTTTTAATATGGTTTTTAAATATAATAACAAACAATATAAATTTATTATATATTATGATAGAGATCTTATGAATCAATTTATACTTATGGAAAGGGTTCATCGTCAATTTTTCTTTCATTAAGACAGGTTTGATATTATGCACCTATTTATGGTTATGAAAGTTATATAATGATGCATTAAATTTTTATATAATTATCCTTTCATAATTTTTGGTATTTAATGTTTCTATTAAAATTATTACATCTAATGGGATTCGATTTGAATGTTTCCAATGTGGTATGGTTGTTACTATTTAAAATTTTCTTTTTGGACATATATTTTCTTATACAGATATATTATTTTTTGATTATAATTTAGTTCCCCTTATATATTTTACATAAAAAATATAAAAAAATTTATGGTATATAATTTTACATTTTATGTTTTTCCATTCAAGGAAATTATAAAAAATAGGATACTAATGTAGTCTGGGTTTAACATTACAATCTCATTTTTACCAGGAATCTTTACACTTAAATTTTATGTTGATGAAAACATATGATATATCTATACCAAATATTATGTGTTTTATTCCAATAGGTTTATTTATATAGATTATCTTTTTTCCTTTCATTATCCTCTATTTATATACTCATGAAACAAAATAATTGTTTTGAGGGAAACTTACAATATATCTCTCTTTTACTGATAATAATTTTTCCATATATATATATTATATTTAATATGACTTCAAGAATGATTTAATTCACTCTTAATGATTTTATAATTTCATTTTGACCCATATTTTCCTTACTATATTTTTTTTTTTGTAAAATTAATCCTTTTGTTATTTTTTGAATATTGTACATTTGATATTTAATAAGAGTGTGAATGGAATTTTTGTTTTAAAGTAAACCTAATGAATAAATTTTTTAAAATTTAGGAATTATATTCTCATTGAATATTCTTATACATGAATACAATTTTAATTTAAACTAAATTGTTTCTTTTAGTATTTTAGAATATTTTTTCATTTTGAATAAGTGATTTCAAAATTAAAAATTTATTTTCATCAAAAAATGTTCTATTGGTCTTTTTAACATGCTTTTTGATCTATAATAATATATATGATGATGATTATTATTTAATATGTATATAATCAAATCTTACCCACATTGTAATTTCTCTAGATGGTTTATGATTATTATGATGAAATATTTATGAAATTATTCTTCTTTTCCACACGTTAAGATTTTATGAAATGATAAATGTTTTTATAATTAAGTGTAAGAAATACAAATGAATTTTGATTATGTAATGGGTGGGTCTGTTATATCTTTTGAATTAAATTAGAGAATATTAATGTTTTAAGAGATAAAATTGTACCAGATAGGTTGTCTCATGATGAAAATAGTGTACATGGGAGCTCATCCCAAGAACGAAAGATGGTACATGATAGGATATCCTAGGAAAAAAATAGAGTATATTAAAAATTACCCAATTCCTAATAGGGGGAATATTGGATGTTATCCTAGGACTATAAGAGGGAACTTGGGAAGTTATCTAAAGATTAAAATAATTACTTGGGTGGTCATATAAATCCGTAATGTGATTAATGTCTTGGTGGATATCCTTGACATAAGATTTATATAATTATCATTATGCCACAAATTTTTACACTAACTTATTACTTGTTCTTATAGTAATTTTATATTCTCATAGGTCATGATCATTAATAGTATTATGATTAATGACCTTTGAATTTATAGATCCGTATTCCATGATACTTGTTTTTAGTCTATGAATTGTTTGGAATTATTTTTTAATGTTACGATTATGTTATCAAATCCTTATCCTTACCTTATACTAACTTATGGTACCCTTCTAATATATCCCATAATTACAATTATTGAGAATCTATGTTCACCCATTCATATTTTTCATTTGCAGAAGTTATAAATAATGGTATTATATAGGTTTTAACAATAAAGTTTACTATGAGAAATTTTTGGGGGATATATTGAGGATCATTCATGAAATAATATGAATATGTATCTAGTATCCGATGGCTCTAAACATTTATGTTACTCAGTAATGTATTATTATGATTTTTTTGTATTTATTTAAGATGAATTAATATTTATATATTTAATTCATATGTTGTTGCTATTTTTTTTGATCCACTTATCATCTTCGGCTTAGAACATATAAGCATAGGAGGGATACATCTTTTTGGATGTCTTCTTGTATCCATAATGAAAAATTGTATGTGATTGATGTTGGATGATAGCTTAGTGATTATACCAATGAATCATATTGTACATTTGCGTAAACCCATCTTGGTTCTTCTTTAATAAATTTATGTACTAGATTTTTTTTACTGGGATACATGCATAATATGATCAATATTTGCCTCATATATTCCCCAGTACCATTTTTCTCTTTTATCAGCATACTAATGTTGGAAGGAACAATTTTATATGCTCAGATTAGTAAGGGGTTTTATCTAATTCCACATTATAATAAATTTGTGGAATGGAGGTTGGTGAGGGATCATTAGGCATAAGTGTATGTGAGTTGAAATTATCTTCCTATGTTGAAGAGGAATATTTATAATCATGTTCTTATATTAACTATTTTTTGGGAAGCATGATGCTAGGGTATATGAATCCTATATTACATAATCTTTATTGGGAATCTTTATATATCTTTAAAGAGAATATCTTCTCATATCCCCACAAATGGACCAATCCTACTCTTTTGAATACATGATAGAGATTCCATTATTGTTGCATATGAAGAACATTTGGTATACAATGGGATATGGATTCATCAAATTTAGATGAATTGTTTACTTTATATGAGAGTATATAATCAATGTTCAATCCGATTTGTTTCAAAAATGAAATGGTTCCCAATTTTTAGGTATTTTTCATCATAACAGTGGATAGGTATATGAACTATTATCTTTATTTAATCTCATAGATATATATAGGTATGTATTGAATCACTGGGAAAATTTACATGATTGGTTCATTTATATTACGGTATATTTCTACCACACTTGATATACTCAACATCAATGTAGTGGGATTAAAAAGTGTAAAATAGGAAAGAATCACCATGAACCCCCTACTCAAATATTGAGGGAGGTATTATTCTATTGGCGATACAAGTAATGAAAGGCTAAATATAGTTAGATCCAAGTACTTTCTGATAATAATTTGAATTCAGTTTCTTGAAATAAAACCATGAATTCATTAATAGATACAAAATAACCAAATTAGGACATGAGTTTGATCTTATCGAGGGTATTTTATTCACTATTAGAAAATATATGAATTTTTAGGTTGAACATGGTAAGATTAGTGTTTGTGTATCCCATCATATAGAGCATAAATGTTTTTATAAGATTAATCTCAAATATTGTTCTTATAACTCACTAACAAATATCAATGTTTTCTTTCATTAATAAAATTTTAATAGAATGTGAATGTATTTTTATGATACCACCTTCATCTTATCTATAAATGGGAATGATGGGTTTTTAGTCCTTATAATCACCATCCTTTTAATTGTAGTATTCAATAGTAGCTACATTATTTTTTAATATCAAGTATTACATTATGACATTAATGAGGAATTAATGATTAACCCTTTATAGGAAGTGTACATTTAGAATTGAGTTTGAGGATGGTATAATAATGATATAAATTATCATTAAATATATCCATGCAAGGGATATTGTTTTCTCCCTAGTGGTCTCTCCTTACAAAGAAGCATTGGGGACTGAACAATTTGTGGCTGGATCTTTTGAATAGTAATTTATGATTTGAATTAATTGTTAGGTCCCTTTAGAGGACAACCATATGGATTTTATTGATAAAAAAATCCACCATATTAATGGTATATAGGGAAACATAAGGAGGTGTAGATTATGGTGGATATTCTTTCTAAGATTAGAGTAATTCTTATCTTCATTCCTTAAAATCATAGACATTAGTTTCAGATATTGCTCCCCTGGAGTTATTGTAGATGAAGGAGAACTTTTTTATAGCCTAAAAGCATCATTGAGAGGTTTTAAGGGGAGTTTAATAGTGTGAATAATATTTAGGAATAACATAATGACCCCCAAAAAGATAATGTTGTGAAAATATCAGAACTAATCAATATTAGAGGATATCAACAGAGCCTCATAGGTCAATGAACTTCCTCCAAATATGTGGGGAAATAATGTTCATAAGACTGCACACTAGATGTTTCAATACCAGCAAATCCTAGTACTCCTAACAGTGATAATGATGGTGCCTTTGACTATTATAGGGTGATGTAGTTGATGATGTTATTGTATTTAATGGTTTGACTGGGCAGGTTACTAGTTGGTTCAACCATGCATTAATGACTCTATAGGATACAGAAATCAACTACTAGGCCTTCCAATCATCCAAATTTAGTTCTCCTCCCTCAAAAATATGTTTTCATTCCCAAGTATATTGATCATTGTTAGAGGTGGCATAAACACAGAAGACATGAAACAAAGAGTCGCCCAGTTTCACTTTTCCATGGTACACTATATCTTGGTGATTTTATATAAATCCAAAAAACACATTAATGTGTGTTTGAATAATATGTGTTAAGGTAAATTTATGACATTGTTATTAAAATCAACTTGTTTCAGATTATTTATATGTAAAATCATGAGAGTGTTCCACTTTATGGAATAGATGAAAAATTGAGGAAAATCATCATCTCAAAATGATTGGAACCTATTATTTTGGTTCATAAAATGTATTGATAATCATTAAATATGGGGCCCTTAGGAGAAATTATTAATGTATTTATATTGATGAAAATTATTACTCTATGTTACAATCAAATTCAATTTTAAGTAAGTAGATAGATTCATTATTATATTATTTTTTCAACTCTATCGGGAATTCATATTGATGCATGAGGTACTAGATGTGACATTATCATGTTGATATACATGTACTCTTCCTGGAACTAATATAACTCAATTAATTCATAATATCTACATGTCTACATTTAGGTTATGATTTTTGGAACTCATATATCATATATTTTTTCACATGTACTTTATCAGTAGTTTCTGTAGAGGAATTGGATTATTGCGGGTGTATGTTAATCTATTCCATTGAGTGATAATGTTAGATAAATACTCTCTTAAATATTTATTTTACATTGATAGTTTAGTGATAGTCGTCCTGTGAAATGTGGAGAAATTTTTTTAGTGTAATTATTATTGATGATTGTTCCATTTGGTAATCGATCTTTGAACCAAATTATTATACCAAAAAATAATCCAGTCCTTCTAGAGTATAAATTAAACAGTTGGTCTTGATATTCTACAAATACATTGTGGATTCTAGAATCATATTACAATGCGGTATAATTTATTCATGGTGTTTCTCTAGGCCACTAGTACCATTGAAAAAGGAAAATCCATTGTTTTAGAAATTATTTCGTAGAGGGAAATTATCCACTAACTTGGCTAAGAATTCGCATCTATTTATACTAAAGATTAATCCATCTCTACATCCTCATTGATATAAGTGAGAATACTGATCAAATAATCATGAGGGGGTTCACAATATGTATTCCCCATGGATCATTGGTTAGAATATGAATTTGATTTATCCTTATCAAGATATAAGAAATCAATTTTTTGTACTCAAGCGGGATCCCTAAGGAATATAAAACTATTCTTAAAGTGGTTAGATCCCCCATATTTAATCCTGATTTATCAAACAAGGGATATGGGTTTTTGAGGCTCAATATGAAGAGTGATGGGGTTACCTTTAATGTCATCTTAGTAAGGGTAGTTTTGCTATATGATCTTGGTAGTGAGTTTTTGGTTGTCATAGAGCACCTAAATCAGTGTAGAAATTCAATAATCTGACTTGGACATCCAGGTGGATTCAAGAACACAAGATTATTTACTCAAAAAATTTCCCTTTTCATTGTTTTAGGGTAGTTTAGGGATCAATATGTTAGAAACATATCCATGGAACATTTCCTATCATTGTATACATATGTAGATTCCTCCATGAAGATTCATGCATCTTTGTCATTCCTCCTAGAGAACACCATCCATTCTAGACTCATCACTAAAATTATTCCATTGATTATCCTGTGTATATAAAGTAGTAATATCCAAATTGGAAATTGTCATTGGTGGAGGTTTCGTGATAGTGTTAGTTTGAAAATATCTAATACTCTATTGTTACCACAAGAGATAAATGAATTATATAGTGGAAATTTTAGCACAAAATATAATTATAAATGCGTTAATTACTCTTAAATACCTAGGTTAGGTACCTAGTGGTCTTTCATACTCACTTTATGAATGAGAAAGAAATATCCACCAGATCTTGGATGATGATCCACATGAATTACTATGAGGTAAACCTCTGATTAATAAAAATTAAGGGAAAATGAATCATGATTATTTCCTCAATAGGCCAATAGATAGTTATATATGCTATTCAACATCAAAGATTGATTCTTTCCCATATTTTCGGTGTTATTTTTAACAAAAAACTAGCATAGAGAAATATGATTTACTATTTGGATAGAACTCGAATAGAAGTTGGTTATTGTCTAGGGCCTCCCGATTTCTTTCTTCTTCATCTATTCATTTGTCTGAGGGGAAACACTAATTTATAGTTTTGAATTGGCCAGAGTATATGGGAGGGATAAATAAAAACTTATAGCTATCCATATATGAAAATAACTCTTCAAATATTATCAAACATGTTATCTAGGAATATTGCCTTCTCGAAACAAACTATGATACTACCCTAGTGGTATTCCTCCTTTGGAAATAACATCAAAACATAATAAAGAAGAATCTAGTGAATATGTTTTTGTTGGTTAAATGGATGTTTATTCTATGATAGGGAGTGATGAAAATATTACAAAATAAATAGATATAACCACATTAACAATTGACACACCCATCATTATTAATGAGGAGACACTAGTTGGTGAGAATGCATCAATAGTCATTCTAACTAAGTTGATACCAACAAAATAGACTTTCTTGTAGGCTGAGAGGGGTGAGAGTTCATGTTTATTCATGGTGAAAATAGTTTTTGTTTAATATAACTAGTAATTGCCCATGCATTCGCACGGTGATATAACACAATTCTTATATTTTTTGTTTCCACAATGATGTGGTTCAATGCATTTTTAAGAAGAATATACTACATTTCAATGTCAATAATGAACATGGATTTTCAATATTTTGAAAACAAACAGTAATGATACTTATTAATAGAATACAATTTAAAAAAATAGAGACATTATGATATTAGATTACATTTTGGATAAATAAATTTGAAATGATGTAGAAGAGTCTATAAGAAATAAAACATTATATTTAGCATGGATATTTGAATAAAATGAATGAAAATAACATTGAAATTGACATTTGAAATTCTGATAATTAATAATAAAAACATATAGTTAAATGCAGACATATTAAGAATGTACATTAAAAAGGATATTGAATGCATAATATATCGATGTAGTTGGATTGTAGCTACATATTACAGTGATATTCACCAAAAAATAATTCAAGTATGTCTGACTTCTCATAGACATGACCCCCTGATCTACACCTTTGCATCTACCGATCCGTTGACTTTTCCCCTAAGATGAGTAATCCCATAATGGAGACAAATCTCATTGAATCAAAATATAATCATATGAAAATACTACCTTCTCAAGGTTTAAAAAATATGTACAAAACAATGTAGTTAGTAAAATTAAACACTAAAGAAAACAGAAATTAAAGTCACATCGAAATGCAGATCAGATTTAAAAAAACTCACATCAAACTATTAATGATGAAATAAACTCTTAATGATGAAATAAACAAATGTACATAGCACGTATTAGAACCAAATTGATCATAAAGTTGTTAATGAGGAAAGAAAAAGAACATAATGGAACATAAAACTATTGAAGGGGGGAGAAAATAAGTATCAAAACTGCTTGCAAATGAAGACAACCACAACAACCTACACAAACCATAGTACAAATATAAGTAATAAAAATTGGTTGAAAGGTCAAATAAATTAACAATTTTTTACCCTTTTCCTTCTAGTCTAATTCCCATAACCTACAAAAAGTTTAAGGTTTGTTAGAAACATTTAAAGTGAGATTGCAGTATAATGAAATAATCACTGGGAAAATGATTGTATGTAAAGTAACCCTGTAGTGTCTGGAATGAAAAGAAATGGTCAAATTTGATTAAATGTAACTGTATTTATAATAATATATTCACAATAATACTATAGTTATTTAAAATTTCTAGATACAAATGGATTAATACTGCACTCCACCAGGCATGTCTAATAACTAGAAACCTATAAGAACATTTGGCTGAGAGTGAGCTTCACTGTAACATCAGAACAGTGTATTGATAACACATGGAATTAATACCCCTTAAGTGGGATATTCTTAATACTTAGTGATTGAATAATAGAGTACATTCTATTCCTATTGTCAAGTAAAATTTAAAGAGACAGATGAATTAATACAGCACACAAAACTATTCATGGGGGAAGAAACTAAGTTTCAAAACTTCTTGAAAATGAATACACCCACCCAAACTATGCAAACCATAGTAAAAATATAAGTACTAACATTTGGTTGAAAGGTCAAATAAATCAAAAAAATTTACCCTTTTCATTCTATTCAAATTTCCTTATCCTATAATAAAATAATGGTTGTTAGGCACATTTCTTGTAAAGAGATTGCAGTATTATGAAATAATCACAGGAAAAATTATTGTGAGTAAAGAAATCCTGTAGTGTTTTAAAATGAAAATAAATGGTTAAATATTATTAAATGAAATATTATTGATAGAAATATATTCACATAACTATTATATTCATGTCAAATTTCCAGAATATCATTCAATAATAAAGTTAAATTAATATTTTTTTACAGATTTTACAACACATAACTACTTAAACGTCAGAGCTTGTTTTCTAGTAAATCAGAAAAAGAAATGGAGAGGAAAGTATGAAAGGCTGCAAATCAAATGTAAGGAAATCTTTTTCCACTTATCATTCCATTTACTAATAATGATTTTTCTTTTACAAAAATATAGTCATTGGATGAAAATGCATTCCATTACATCTAATTACCTCTAGAAAATGTGGAGATGGTTGGAAATGAAATCTAAAAGAGACTCTAAGCTTGAAATCTCAAGGAAATGGCTCAGGGAGTAGTCTCGCTCAGGTTGGCCACATGAATGTGGTTCCCATGGAAGTAATCATTGAGGCCATTATGACCTTAAAAATTCAAGCACTAAAATATTCCATCTAGTTTACCAATAAAAGTAGTGAATTCCATTATCATCTCCAGTTCTAGAGGTAACAGGGTAAAGTGTAAACCATGAATTCATTCCAACATATGATATATTTTCAGTGATTACATGGAAGACTATTTTTTCCGGTATAATAGATGAGTTTACATCAGAAGAAACCGAAAATGAAACATCTAAAATGTTATTAGTATATGGAACAAACTGAAAGTAAGAGTTTCTTGATATAAAAGACAGAAACTATGAAACTATCTGTGCACATTAGCATTGGAGGAATATTCATCAGTAAAATTTTAGAGAAATAAATTGGATGCCTTTACGAATGGAACTTTCTTTAATGTTCTTGTTTGTCAAATCACACAATTTTATGTCCTTAAGTTCTTTTTCATTCTTCTCCATATGCGTTTAAAATGAAAATATATGGTCATGGAAGTTTGGAATAAGAACATGAATGCATGATCAAATTCATATATACATATATAAGTAGAGAGAGTATGGAGAGGGGCATTGGGGGAGGAAAAACATAGTATTTCAGTTAAAGATATTCCAATTTCCCATAATGATGAATATAAAGAATCCTATGGTTCTGGAGCCATTACAATTTTTTTATAAAAATGTGGCATCAATCAATTAAAATTTATACACATAGTAGAAGGTGATGCTAATATAACACAAAAATATAATGGATCCAATATGGTAAATAAAGTTTAACATGATGTTATGTTCAACCCACAATGAAAAGAATACAATAAAAGATAAGAGTCTTAGTCCTAAATTCAAATAGCAAAGTAGAGAGCCATCCGTTTTTCCCAAACATGAAGATTATTAAATCCACGACATTGAGAGATGAAAAGCTCAGACAGAAAATCAGTTTGGAAAATTGGATAATCTTACATATGAAGTATTGCTGGGTTTTTAGGTACTATCATCAACTGAACCATCACTTTCCCATCAAAAAACATGTTCTTGAATTAGAACTCATTTCTTAAAATCAATTGAATTAACACATAAAAAACCTAAAAAGGAAAAATATCTAGTACGTCAATATAAAACAGAAAATTAATAAAAAATTATATTATGTGTTTACACATAATTTAAAATCTATCTGGAAATCTGGATGAAATATCATCCCCATGGATTGTGAAATCCTCTTTCATAAATAGAAAACAGTTCATCAATTTCATAATCATAAGGAATGAATATGAATATAAAATCAACCACTACCATATCAACTAAACAATTAATAGCCTTACCAGTTATATCTGAGGATTTTAATTTTAATTTTATTTTATAAATACTGGAAAAAGTTTCATTGAATAAAAAATCTTGAAAGTAGAGAATAATGGTATTTTCATCAAAGATAATAGTCTAATTGTTGGTAAAACTGAATCCCTCAATCACTTTCCTTCCGGAACAATAAATATAGGTCATCCTCTACTTGTTATGTCTGGTAAGAATGAGGGGTGATTGAATTTACATTTCCCATCTATTCCACTATTATGGTCATCATTTCTCATTATCAAAAGAAAATATAGTAGTGTATAATTAGAATAAGCTGAATTCAAATAAATCAAAAGAAGAATATAAATAAAATGATTGAATATAAATTTAAAAAATGGTTTTCTATCTTATATAAAAGTTCCATTTCATATATGACACTTTATTGGATAAAAAAAGAATTGGGGAATCTTGAAATGCGTTTAAAAGAATTTATGGTGCCTTTATTACCTTGAGATTATTAGATCTCAAGATGTTGCATGTATTTAAAGAATATGGATCAAGTGTTGAGAAGGAATTGGAAATTTATATATCACATCACTTATACATTATTTAGTAATCATGATGTAATATCATCTCCCTGAAGATTCAAAACATATTTTGTAAGAAGCATATAGCTCATCAAATTCTTAAATCAGAAGAAAGTAATATGAATATAGAGGGATTTTATTTATTGACATGGCTTAATTTTTCCGCAGAGTCCCGAGACACAGTAAAATTTCATTAGACTACATTAGTAGCATCAAAATCAGTCAATATATATTTTATACATGACGAAATGACTATAATGAATAAGTAGAAAAAAATAATGACACATGAATGAAATAGAGCACAAATCTGATGTTTACCAATTTCCAATTAAGGAGAACAAATATAGTGTCTTATAATCATAGAAAAATTGTAAATTATGTGAAAAAATCAATATTCTCTACTCCAATACTGTAATGAAAAAACATACAATGAAATACCATCATTGAAACATGATTACACAAATAAACTGATGTCTCATGTCACCTAAAATCAAAAAGGATAAGGAGAATAAATGGAATAACTTTGAGAGAATACAGGAAGGCAGTAATCATTTATTTCAAAAACTGATGAATGTGCTAAACTGAAGAGTAGAGAGTATAGATTATTTGTAATAGAAAATATAAATTGTGTAACACATGTAATGAAACACTATTATAAATATAAGTACTCATGAATGTAAAGAATATATAGGAGAGGAACAAAAATATTATTGTATATACAATCCAGTGAAGAAAGCCAGCTCTCGATACCTAAATTGCAACATGTTTTGATATTCTTGAAAAAAAATGTATGAGCACTGAAAAATATAATATGTGAATAAATATTCTCAAGGATGGAAATAGTTGTTGTAATTGAATAATTAGAAGAATTATTTTACTATTATAACATAATAAAAATTCATAAGCAAATGGAAGTACTGTAAATTTAACATAAGATATACAAAACTACAGAATGCTTGGAGATGAACCAACCCTACACAGATGAACCGTGAATGGAGAGATGGAATGTGAACAGAGGCTGGGAGATGATGTGTGTTGAATTGAGGTAGGGAGGTAAGAGTGATAGAGGGGATAACGATGAATGGAGAGATAAAGTTATGGTAAAAAGTGTTGTAGACAGGGATTCAGATTGGTTTGAAGGGAGATCGAGATAGGAAGATGAGGAGACAAGGGATACTGGAGATGGGGATCAGGAGGAGGCGAAGATAAGGATCCAAGACTATTGAATATGGGTAGCCGAGGAGTGTGGTTCGTAGACGGAGTGTTAGAGGTGGGAGTAGACATGGGGCAGAAACCCTACACTGAGAGGGAAATCGTAACTTGGAGAGGATAAATATCGAGGGAGTGAAATCGGGTTGATTGGAATATGTAGACGAGGCCACGAGGAGATGAGGAGATGAGGAGTTCCGGAGACATGAAGTAGGAGTAAATAGAAAATAGGATCCAAGAGTGCTGAATACGGAGATCCAGAGGGTGGTGTATGTAGAAGGAGTACTAGAAGTGGGAGAGGTGACGAAGAAGAAACCCTAGGATAGGGAAAGAGATATCGCGGTTTGGAGAGGATAAACATCTAGGGAGTGAAATAAGGTGAGGACAGAAGATTTAAGAGAATTGCTAATAGGTTGACACATGGAATAAAAAAAGCTTGATTTAGTATATATATATATGTGTAACCTTTTTTATCATTTTTAGTGTTATTTTAATAAGAAATCATCCAATTGATGGGAGTTACCACTTCTATAAGTCATATAATAGAGCATATGGGGGTTCCACCTGTCTCAAAATTGATAGAATTGGAAGGAATTAGCTCTTAATATTTCGTTGAAAACATTTCCCTCATTAATTTCCCCAAAAATCAATTACCCCTTCTAATAAAAAAATTAAATAACATGACAAATTTCTATAAATCTTCCACACTTCTCACTAGTATTCATGGGTGAATATATATTAGTTAATTTTTGTGAATCCCATATATGATTAATGCATGTAGCGCTAGTGGATACACTACTCATTATTATAAATAGACTGTGAATTATTATATTATCATTAAATTTATGTTATGATAAAGATTATACTCATGGAACACGAACATGAATAGGGGGCCTAAGAATTTCTTATAGAGGTAGAATGAAATTAATTTTCCTTTAATCTATTATTTGTGATGCTTCATCATGAATCTCACATTTTGGGGGAATATTTAGAGGAAATCACATATTTGATGAAAAAGAATCCCGCTTGAGTCACATAAATACATATTTAGATGTGACCATGAAAATTTATTTAGGATATTAGAAACACATAATGGAATCTAGGATTTATGGAAGAAGTGATGATATCAAAGAATAATTACTCTACCATGCTAAACATATCGTAAATAAAAGGGATAACCATACATCGAGAAAATGTTTACAAAACCCAATAATATTTCCGTGAACTCTATGATTCCAGAATAGGTCTTTTTTTTATATATTATTTACATGATGAGAGACTCCAATATGTGAATTATCCTCACATTTCTCCTTGATCAGTGAATATATATTCATTTTGATCATAATATTCCATTCATATTCTTATAGTTCACCAAAAAATATAACTAATTATGCTAAAAGAAAATTACTAGATAGCCAAAGAAAATTTTAACAGTGAATTATAAATTAATAAATCCAATCATAGCTCCTAAATTTTATAATTATATTTATTTATTCCTAGTAATGGCTCACTAATTGGTAT
Organism: Viscum album; assembly: GCA_963277665.1. Lineage (NCBI taxonomy): Eukaryota > Viridiplantae > Streptophyta > Magnoliopsida > Santalales > Viscaceae > Viscum > Viscum album. The sequence continues at coordinate 1,841,438,549 of OY728125.1, forward strand.
AGTAAAAATACCATCACCATAACAAAAAAATTAGTATTTGTGGATGAATGTAAACTACTTGGGTGTGTCTCATGAAAGAGTAAAACCATATAAACTATCACCATAATTCTATAGTTTTTTCTATTAAAATAAATAATTTCCTCCGTGTGGGGATAACAGATAGGTAAAGGCATAGTTACCATCACCATCACACAAGAGTTTGTCCATTTGGATATGGAATAAGATGAATCAATGAGATGGTTATCCCTAATGGGAAAATTTTGGAATGAGTATATCAATGTTAAAATGGGTTTAAGTACCATAATGTAACATTATTATAATTTTTGGGTTTATCCTATGGGTTAGTGTTTTGGGAATGATATAATGAATAAATTTCAAATGTTTTTTTCTAAGATAAAGGGACTAGAGAGAAAAAAACTTCAGTTTTAGGGCCAAAATTTTGGACCTCACAAGTTTTGAGTATTTAATTTTATTTCGATATGTTTTTTCTATGATTAAAATTTATTATTATTTGTTCTAAATAACATAGATTTTTCATAGGCCTCCATTAACGTGGTTTTGGATTAACTATTTTGTTGACGTTTTAATTTCAAACACTCAATCCTTCCAATATAATGCTAGGTGTGTGTTTGCCTTGTGGTATCTCAAAATTTTATTATGTCTCACCATAAAAATATTAAATATATAATGTTTCTCTCTTTTTTTTTATATATTTATGCCATACAAGGAATGATAATGACCTTAATGATTGTGATAGGACATCCTTGACCAAATACCTAGGAGATTACATCTAATAGGGAAAGGTAAACCCTAACATGGAAGGGGGTATACCACTTAAATAGATGGTAGAAATAAAAAATAAACCATTATTTTATGGTAACAAATTATTAAAAATAATTTCATGTTTCTTATGGTCACTAAATAAGGAACATTCTATAGTTTGAGGGTGTTCTATCAAATCAAAGACCTAATGTTAAGCAAGATTCACAATCTGTAAAAACAAATGGGGTAATAAATCTATATCAATAGTTAGATTATGGTAATTGGAAATAATAAAATTATAAGTTTCAATTATTAGTGATATGGTGGGATTAGTATTTGAGGTATGACCATGGGATATATTCAAAAGACTAATTCTAATACAATGGTGTATGGTTGGATGTGGATTATTAGATATTTTTTATTGGATAATGATTCCTTTGGTTTATAAGATATATAATTGGTTCTTATATCATTACATATAAGTGGAATAATATAATTAGTCATTAAGATGTTTCCCATGATTTTACAAACAATTGTTATTAGTATATATAAATATTTTTAAATATTTAAACACTTATGATGTGAAATATGTTTATATAGGAAAGGAATGTACAAGAAGAATTATGGAACTCTAATTTTTATCCCACAATGTATGTAAAACTAAATTAGGGTGAAGAGATAGGTTATCTCATAGCTCTAAAATTTTTATAAACCAATTGGTTTAGAAAGTATGGTTCATCATTTTTAGGGCCATATGATGACCCAATAGTCTATCTAAAGTTTATATTTTTTCTCTAATTTTTTATTTTATTTAAATGTGGAAGGATTTTTGAGTGATTAATTTTATTCATCACCGTTCTCTTTATGGATATTCACCATAAAATGGGTTCTCCATTTTCACCCACATTTTAATATTTTTTTTGTTTGGAAAATTTGTGGAAAGAATTAATGCCATTCAACATTGAATGAGGATGGTGATACATGATTATGGTCAATGTGTATGGACCAAAGTTGTATTATGGGAGTTCATAAAAAATGAAGGATGGTACATATTTTATTTCAATTGAGTTAAAATGGTACCAATACAACACAAAATCCATATAATATATCTCACATATATTATGTTCATGATTGTTGGACTAAAGTGCTAACACTATCTTTATACTAGAAAGTGAAATGTTTGATAAAAAAATGAAGGGGAAATTTACACTATAGATCATATCAATGGAATGCACAAATTTTATAATCATGACATGTGGAATGTGAATGTGATGAGAGTGAAAACACAAAATGGTGAAAAATACTATGAATATCTCTATTCCTTTAAAATTTGGAGTGGTGACGTTTTAAATCAAAACATAGGGTTCTTGGTTCTGGAGTAGTAACATGAAATAATCCTAGAATAAATTACAATGAAATACATTGAAAATACGTTTTTATGATGTTGTATGTGAATATATATATTATTGGATCCTATATATTTGAGGTCAAATTCAATGGTCGACAGTCTATACTCAGGGGATCTTATTCAAATCCATATTAAAGGAATAATATTCATATTATAGCTAAAGTGTCCTTTAAATTTGAAAATTGACATTGACTATAGCCATGAAGGATATATAGAAATGTACGAAACTCATGGAGTACTGTGTGATTTATAAAAAATGATACTCAAAAATAAGATATGTGGATGTTTTAGATATTATATTTTTATAACTAGGTTCCATTCCTTGGATGGCTTGGAGAAGATTGATGACTCATAGATGATTCTTGAAAATTATGTCTATACGTCACTATATATACTAAGATATTATTAATCGATCCATAAGTAGTTTATATATTATAATAGAAGCTCAAAAAATAATGAATTAGTGTTGACAAAGGGTAATTATATCATGATCCTTCTTAGAGATAAACACTACATCAGATACCATTTCATGGATCTGGATTTCATATAGGGAAACTAGTCCACAAATGGGAAGATACTCTGAATAGTCTGTGGTAAGGTAGAGTAGACCATATATCACATAAATTAACAACGAGATACAAGGAAAAGGTTTCTATATAAATTAATGTCATATAGTGAGGTCCTTGATATATTTGTTTTCTATGAGGCATGTTGATTCATAATATGTTATTGTTTCATCATAGTGACAATGGTACGGAGTAGAAAATCAATGTGAATTAGGTTCTCTAAGCACTAGGATTCATGGGGATTCTTCATTGGAATTGGTGTATTGATCTATAATAAGATATCCAATCAACACTACATATCTTTTAATAATAGGAATCAAGTTACATTTAGTTCTGATATATATTTTCATTATGTAGATCAAACATACACATAGTAAGGTGGCATTTTTTTTAACATGGGTTTTTAGATGATGAAAGCTATGATGAATACTTCTATATAGAACAATATCATATGTATAAAGGGTAAATTTTTATCTTTATTTAGGAATGGTCTAATGGATCAGGTGTCTCTAAAAATAATGATATAATAAGAATCATGAGACAAGTTATAATTTGTGGAATATTCCGCACATAGATAAAGTTTACAAGGAGAAAAGGAAATTTTTTATGTAATTGAAAGAGAACTATGAGATTATGGTTAGCTTGTATATCCATAACCATTGAATCGATAAAAAATAGTGATAGAGAGTACCCATATATAGATCAAGATCTTATATTGGGGGATTGTTTTTTAGCATTGTAAAGACATAAAATAATGGATATATTAATAACTATGTGTCCTAAAATAATAGGAAAAAAGACACATGTAATTATTAAAAATAAATTAACTTTATAGATCAAGAATATATACATGAAAAATAGAATTTTTCCATGATTGGACATAGGATTTTGAATTTAGTTGTCATTTTATATATTGATGTTGTAGGAATCAATCCACATGTTGTTCTTGGAAATAATTTCCTTATATAGATCATGTTTCCAAGCCGAGAAAATAGATTTTTTTCTATCATAGGAAACATGAAGATCAAGCTCCAAGGTATCCTACCGATATATGGATCTTATGTATGAACATTTGGCTCATCAGGGTAAGGTATTCTAATTAATTTAAGGTCTTTACTTTTGAAAAAAATGTTCCTACTTTTAGTCATTCGACTCTTAGTTTTGTTAATGTGAATAATAAGCTGAGACCTTTATGCTCATGTTCGGACACTTAGTGGGAGAAACAAAATATTAATAGAGGATTACATGTAATACAATCAATCTCATGATAAGATAATTTCTAATAAAACCCATAGAATTTTTAATTATTAGTTTTTAATTTCTAATAATGTTAATTTCCATGTGACAATAACATTTTAAATGCGATTTATTTTATAATAGTGAGGAGGGATACAATATATATTAGTTCTATACTATATGGAGGATGTTGTTTTTAGTTTACAATCATATATCATGGATTCATGTTACACTATTTAAAAACATATATATTGGTATAAATTATTTAGTTTGACATCATATGACCAAGATGTTGGTGAGAAACCATGAAAATTATACAATGACATTTATAAGAAATTTCATATTGCTAGTGAACAAGATTTTCTCTCTATACATTCTGAGTAAGGAAAATGCTCCATTAAGGAAAAAAATTATAAAAACATAAGTTCATTCCCATTTTTCTTGATAATTAGATTCTACTTATGTGTATTATTATGGTAATAAGGACTAGTAAGATCTCTCCCTAGTGGAACTAATGATGATGAACATTATTGTCGAAAGATCATGAAAATTAGTTTTTTCGTGCTTATACATTTTGAAAAGTATTAAACTTGTTATCATTTATTTATTCTAGACTATCTAGCCACTTCTGAGATTTTTAATATTAATATATTTTTCTACATTAGGAAATTAAATGTGACAAAAGCTAGAAATCAATATGCAGTACTACCTCTATCATTTATAAAAATGAATATGGGGTCACTTGCTTAGCTATATTGGTTGTGTTGTTGTTGGCCCAAAAATAATGTAAAATTTTATAAAATATTCAAATCATATTTTTATCTACCATATTTTGGATTATATAAAATGTAGTATTATTGAAGGATTGAATCCATATATTTTCCACTATGTGGTTACAAGGTGAGTACTATGTTTGAATGAAAATTTTAGGATATACCCATTTCAACTTAGATGATAAGAATTTAGTGTCATTTCCCATAAATATTTTGTGAGGGATTCCAATTTTATTAATGATATTTTAGATGAAAATATAGATAATATACTTCATTCAATATTCTTTGTGGGATAAAACTATGCGCCACATAGAGAAAAAGTCAATGGTAGTAAGCATGTACTTGAATTTACAATATTTTTGGGGGACATGGAACACTTATATCTATTCCATTATACTTATGTGTATAATAATATTTTTTTCTAATGAAAATTTATTTGTTTTAAAGGATAAAATTTTCTTGTATCTGAAATGGAATATATTTCGCAGTGAATTCTATGAAATTCATGGGCATCGATGTCGAAAAGTATCTATGTCTTTGGATCTGGTAAGAATGTTTCACCTGGGCTAAAGAGAACCAAAGGCACCTACATGAACGTATTGTATAATATTTACTGCCCCTACTCTTTTAATTCATCTAACGTGAGCACCATTAAACAATCTTTTATAAAAGTAAATTATGAGCATCACATCCATTATAATGAGAAACATTAGTAACCCTTTATCAGATATTCTACCTTTTTTATTGTTTCAAATAATGAATTCCACTATAGTGAAAATATACAATGGGGATGATATATACCATATAAGTATCATTTGGAATAGTTATCATCATTACCTTTTCAATGGATTCATTTATCTCATTGAACTTTTTACATTTAATTATCAATGAATGAAGACACCACCATATGGTGAGAAATAATGATGATTATGTCATTATGATTTTGATCATCTAGGGATACAATTACATTATCCAATGAATCTGGATGTGTAATTTATGAATGACTGACATGATATATTTTTTTATTATAGATTGATTTTATCATCAACATTTTTACACAATCGAGAAATAAAATTAGTTATCTATTCCTGATTTCTTATTCACCATTAATATACTTGATCACTAATTCTGAATCACACATTCCATTAATTTGGAAAACAAGTTCCTATAAAACCAATTATAAACCTCAAATGAGGTTGTGGCATTCAACATTATTTTTTTTACATCTTTCTAATAGCAATAAGTAGTAAGGAGAATCAATCATTCTCAGAGTGATGAGGAAAATTCCAAATCCAAGTCTTTTGATTATTAAGTTCTCTATGCTTCTTCCTGATAGAATCCTGGAATCAGCATAAATTAAAATCTCTCATGGTAATGGGGTTTCATGGATAAATAATACCTCTTCATCATTTAATTACGTATCCACTGGTATACTTTTGAATATTGGATGTGCCACAAAAAATTCTCCTAATGATTTCCCTTTTACTACATTTTATAGTATGAACCAAATATATTACAACTGCAGAAGGACTAGGAACTATGAAAAAATTCCAATCAATTTAATATGATATTGGATTTATTTTTATGGGTTGATATGAAATGGAAAATTATCATTTTGGTGATGAAGGTTGTGTCTCAGCTTTAGATTCATGAATATTATTGAAATAAAATTATTCTTGATGTCAGAATATTTAGTCACAGTATCAATCAGGGTTCTATTGAGATAGTAGAGAATATTTTCTATTCCTACATAACCTTTCTACATGATAAAGGAATCAAGTAATCGCTTTAAAACTTTTATATGTGGAATCTGTTACTTTCATTTAACAGGTGTCATTAATGCTGGAGGGACTTTTTGGTACTAATGACTATTGAATACCTCTTCAAAATCATTAACCCACCAATAGTTTACTCTTTAATTCATGAGCTCAGTGAAGGGTAGAAACTAGCCATAAATTATTTCTATGAACCATATGATATAGCCATAAAATCAATTAATCACTATAAAACCATTGAGATATCATGGATTTATAATATTATGGATTACCATTGATTTCTTAAGAAGGAATTCAATGCCACGATTGTGTACATAAAATCAAGAAACATACTCAATGTGACCCAAAAATAAAAATTAATGAGATATATTTTCTAGTAATTCATCCATACTTTGTTGAATTTTATTTCAAAATTAATTTCATATTCATAATATTGTAATTATTTAAATATCAGATCATTAATATAATATTCTTTGATCATTCCCAAAAATGAATTAAAAATATAATGCATGGAATGATGATATGGGATGACAATAACATTTATGTGAAAGGGAATCACTCAATAGTAGTATACACCTCGGGGTTCCTTGAAATAATTAGATCATTATTCTATTATAGAAATCAAAATCTGTTTTAAACTTTAATATCAATCCACGAAGATGTGTTCATAGAAAATAGTGATTGCATCAATAAAAAGTTATATAACTGGATCATTGATGTTATATTTTTTGCAAATAATGGTTGATATCTATAAAGTTATTTACAACTATTATTTTCTTTTCATTTTTATAGGGATGATATTGGAATGTCATTTTAGGTACTAAAAATATTGAATGAAGATATCATTATTGATCTTGTCTATTTGTTCATTGAATTTTGAAGCATTATCCAAGTGCGCTCTCTTATTTTCTTAGTTATATCCATGATGACGTTCAAGAAGGGATTAATAATTAGTGGTGATAAAAGGATCTTGTCCAAGAATATCAGTATTGTTCCTGGGGAATACATATTGTTATTTTTTTTGAAAGAAAACTGTGCTTATTTCTCTTTTAGAGACATGGAACGAGCGATCAATATGTGTCACATGTATTATTTTTTACCCAGATTCCCCAATCCAACTTCATCAATATAAGTTGATATTCCTTCCAAAAAAACTAGAGATAAATTTCACAGTTATTCATCATCCTTTTCCAATAATTCAATTTTAGTGATATTGTGTGATAATGGCAATCATTCAATAATTTGAGACAATACAGGGACATTTATTCCCAGTGTGAAAAACTTTTGGTAAACAAAGGTTCAAAAAATATTAATATATGATCATCAATTACATGTGAAATAGAGATATGATTCACATCCTCTCTATCTTCCTCAATTTTTATTGAAGTGTTAAATTTATATTTTTGTGTCCATAAGATAACATAATGTCATTTTTGTCTTCTTTGAATGATGATCATGTGTCTCTAAACCTTGAAAGTGGTCTTACGCTAGCATAATAATTATAAACACTATTCATATGATATATTTCATTTCTATTATCACCATGGAAATAGGTGGTGAATAAATATTAAGATTTAGGTGATAACATAAGCGTATTTTTAATTTATAACAATGATGTGGGAGAATTTTCTATATAAATAGAGATATAAGGACTTCCTTAAGCCTTGTAGATGATAAATAATAATTTAATTATAGGTAATTACTATAATTTTTTGGATTAGAAAAATTTTCAATGTAACAGTATTCATTTTATGTCACTAATTTTATGATTTTATAGGAAAATGTGACTAAACCTTGAATGTTTCCTCTTATTTAGGGATTCATATTGACTCCATCAAAGTGTGTTAGCAATGTTGGTTGGATTTGAAGATCAATCAGTACATCCTTTGTAACAGAACCATTTCTCAAAATAAATTTCCATTTAAAACATAATATGTTCAATATATTGTTTCACTTAGAATTATCCAAAAATAGAATGAAAAAATTATATGAATATTTTTATGAAAAATTAAAAAAAATAAAAAAAAAATCAAGAAAACAAAAAAATAAAACTAAATTTATAAATACATATAGTACATCATTAAATTTTTCAATAAAAGTAGTTTTAAATTATATATTGTAATTTAATTTATAGATAATATTATTTTTATCTTTTTTTATTTCATCCATTAGATGTTATCAAAGAATTATTTTTTAATATTTTTGTAAAATAATTTCTTTTTAGAAGAATAATTAAAATATTGTCATTTTTCTAATACAATCACATTTATGAAATTATCATAATATATTAATGACTTATAAATTTGTGAAAATTTTATTTACATAAAAACATATATTTTTAAATTTTATAATAAATCATGGAAAATATTATATTGAATTTATAAAACTGATGTCTAACATTTTGAATACTTTTGTAATATTTTATACTAAAAACTATTTTATTATTCGATTGTATTAAAAATTAGATTCCACTATTTTATTAAATTAAATACAATAATTTTTATTTAATATTTCATTTTTTTATGTTCCTATTATATTTTAATCACAATTTTATTTTGAGGAATAAAATATTGATAACTAGGAATAATAAAAAATAATTCAATAATGGTAAAACTATTATTTTCAAAAACCTATTATTTTATTTACATTTTTAAATTTTATTAAAAAATATTAATTTATTATAAAAAACTACTATTATAAAATTTTTAAATCTATAAATAAATACATTACCACTCATTTAGTTATAATTAAACACAAAATAATATTATGAACACTTAATTAAAAAAGATTCTTAAAAAACGTTTCCTATATAATAAATGTTTTGATTTAAATTTAAATTTTTTATTATTTCAAAAATGAATTAGAATATATAGATCCTAAATTCAGGTTTATAAAATCAATATTTTGTAATATTATGTACCAACATTTTCTTAATAAAATATAATGTAAATCAATAAAATCTATTTACCAAGGTAAAGACCGAATAGGTAAAAGTTAATAACCTAATTTTTAAAGAATTTTTTTTGAAAATTGGAAAAAATTATTGGTATAAGGATTATTTATAATAAATAACCCCTAAAACAATTATTTTCAATTTTTAATCCTTAAACATTGAATTGTTTCATTCCATCATTGAAAAAGTGGTTGTTGTTTACAGAAGTTAATTTTCTTCACCTATAAAAGGAGACAACTTCTGCAAAATTTCCCAACCAATGAAGGGGATAAAAATATTCAGAACATTTGACCTAGTATCTCATAAACCCTCTCCCCATATATTATAATCATTGTTTATTTTAAATATAATAATGTAAATAACCTTATATTGTCAATAAATGGAGAACATCCAAATGGATATGCAATTGTCCCAACCGATCTCTCTTGCTTCTTTACTTCTCCAACCCAAAAAAATATTTTCAATATATGGTGGTATTATAAAATATGTATTACTAATATGATTAATTTTTCATACTAATTTAATATCATTTATTATTCATCTTTGAAAATAGTTAAAAATATGGAGATGTCAACATGAATTTGTCCAAACTACCGCTTCCCTGAACGCCAAATTCTTTTTCTTATTACTACCATATGGGATACTATAAAAGAGTAATTTATTGAAAAAAATATAATAACAATACCATTTCTATGATTTCTAAATAATTTTGAATTTATTTTTTATAATCCTATCATTCATTAATAAAATGAGACTGTTGTCCATGTATTTGTTAAATACCACCTCCACAGAACAACCTATTAATTTTTATATTTCCATATGACATGAACTAATTTATAAATGAAACTAATGTATAACATTGATTTGTATAAAACAATTAATATTATTTATATATAATATTATACATTATTCATTTTATTTTTACTATATATGGTCATAATAAACCCAACCTCTATAACAAATTACATTTCAATGAAGTTTTCTTAATTTCTAGAAATTTTCAATAAACATATAGAACTATATGAATTTTCTTGGAAATTAAAAAAACTCTAAAATTTACGAAATTTTAATAAAATTTTACAAAAAATTAGACCAAATTAAATATATTTATGGTATATATTGAAATTCACCGAACGACCTAATGTAACCGATATAAGAGAAAACTATTATTAAATGAACTAGCGAAGACCATAAATAAACCATAATAATTGAAATATAATTAATAAAATTTCATTAGAATATTTGTAGTATATATAATATTCTATTTTGGATTTTTGGATTTATGTTAACAAATAGGATTAATCATGATCCAAATTAAAGTTTTTTTGGATCTTGATTTTGTTTGATTGATATATGATTTGTATTAATTACATGCTTATTTTTTTGTGAATTTATTTTAAATGATTTTTCTTTCATATGTATATATATATTTCATTAAATATAGTGTATTTGAAAATACATATCATGTTATTATTTCCATTTAATTTTTTATGTCACATAATTTTATGTGGTAAGGGTTTTTAACTCAATCATCATACATTTGAGTTGTTAAATTTCATATTGAAATTTTTAACTATACAATTTGTTAGTATAATTGTTATATTTTACCTGATAGAAAATATTTTCCCCATCCAGTAAAGATTTAATTATAATTTTCATATATTTTTCCTTTATTATTTTGTTCAATAAAGTGTATATCATTCATGAGAATATTACCATCATCTTTAATTATAGTTTTCCCTTGTTGTCCAAATCCATTAATTTACACAAATTTTATAATTTATATTTTTAAACATAATTATGTTTTCTCTCTTGTTGAATTCTTATTTAATATCATCAATTTTCGAAATAATTTTTCATTATCCCCTGGTGTGATGTGGAATTTCAATAAAGGTATTTAAAAACATAAATAATTATCTTCTAGGCCACCACAATTACATTTGGGTAATGTATTTCCTTCCCCATTTTCCAAAATATTCTTCCTATTTATTTTATTAATGTACATTAAATGTATTTATTACATGTATACCATGTTTATATTACCTTTCCTTGTTTGTGATAACAGTTTAACAGGTTCCCTTGTCAATTCTCTATTGAAAATAAATATATTTTATGGTAACATCCTGATTACGTATTTAATTTCAAGTACCAACCCCATCAAATGATTTTACCATTAATAGATTTTTCAATCCATAATTATTTAAAAGGAAACCACCATACATAAATTATAGTCAAATGGAAAAAATAATCTATTTCATTATTTAAAAGATTCTTTAAACATCTTATGTTTCATCACCAATGTTGTCTGTTTTAATTATCTTTTTTTCCAATCCTTCTTAATAATTTATAAACATTGTAACTAAATATTCTAAAACATTGATTAATTATTCACATATAAATTTCTACATAATTTAATCCCTTCCCTAGTGAAAAATTATTATGATATACCCTTCAGTTAGGCTTTTTGAAAATATCATGAAATTTACTTTCTTCTCATGGGGTTTATCACTCTTATTACTTATGTATGGTTTTATATCCTCATGTTGGAATCATATTACTGTACATGTTATTATTTTTCATATGTGATGGGTGGTATCAAAATTATATATCCCTATAATGATTTGGGAAAATATTTACATCACATTTGATATTATTAAATGGAATGGGATGTAGAACGAAACTACTATGAGACTATCTTCACTATGTTAATGGGAATGGGTAGTGAACCAAATACACAATGGGGCACAATAAATTTTTTTATTTTAATGGGTTGTGAAGGAAATTAACTTTTTGACTACATCCACTATGATAGTCTTGGTAGTTATCCTTGACATATTATCAGGATTCCACGTTTTATGTTGTTCACATAAGTATTATTCCATGATCTTATTATTATATTCCATTATTCTATGATTTCATGATTACCTAATGATATTATATAGTGGTACATGTTTTATAAATTGATATTCCTTGATCTCTTATCATCAAATATAGACATATATTATTATTCTATATTATTTTGATATGATATTTTTCTTATATTTAGGTTTTTTCATATTATTATGATCAAACACTTGATGATATGATAAATATTTTTCACCTATATGACTGTTCAATATCATGCCATCTTATATTTATATTCTCATGTTTTTGAATCTTGGAATAACATATTATATATCTAGAATTTATCATTGTGTGTCTCAATTATATAGGAATATTCACAATCACTTTAACATAAATTGAATACGTAGCTTGTACTCTAAATCAATAATCATTTCGTTCTACTGATTGTGATATTATAATGAGATTTAATGTTTATTTGATGATAATTATGTGAAATATTTATGTTTTTATTAATTCATACAACATTATTTCAAATTTTGTATTAAAATAGAGTTTTTTACCACAAGGACAAGTTTTATAGGTTGTGGACATTATAGTTGATTTTAGTGCATGTTTTAGTTATTTTTGTGAATTAATTTAATTACTGTTTTTGTTTTAGATAATAGAAATATAATGAAACCCCTATGGATAAGTATATGTGTATTATTTCACAAAAATATTCTTGATTTTTATATTTTGTAGTTTTTAATAAAATTGCATCCTTATATGTCTATAGTTATGCAAATATTTTTGTAGAATAGATTCAATAAGGGGTAATCACCTAAAAAATAATGGGTTGAGTATTGACTCAATCTTCACTCAATGCATGATGAGTTAGAATTGGATTTAAAAAATGGATAAGTACTATTGGGGGATTTGGTTTGTTCAATCACATTCTATTTATGATCCATTATGAATAAATATTTATATTATGTAACTAAATTATAGAGTTCTATAAAACCATTATAAAGAAACCTAGATTGAACCAAGAGTAATTTATGTTGAACATAAGGATAATATAATGGTTCTAAAGAATAATAAATTTCAATTCCATGTTTTTTCTTAATATAATTAATGATAATTCTCTTAAAGTGTAAATTATTCATCAAATTCATTAACTCCTTTTTTATACTAGATGAGGCACATGGGAATCATGCTAAAAATTTATTCAATGGAAAAAGTGGATATTGCCTAAATGAGAAACCCAACAAGACAAGAGTTGGAGTGATAAAACATACATTTATTCTAAACTACCGATCATGAATTATTATTACTAGTGAAATATTATATAAATTTTCATTTACAGGATATAAGATAATTATGGAGTCCTGAAAAATATTAATTGATGATTATGTTTAAATAATGAATATTCAATTTACTTTATGTAAACTTTTGGGGAAGAGAAACCTATTGGATTGTCCCAATTGAAATAAAAGATGTTTAATTAATGTAAAATAACAAAATTGGAAAAAAATATAGTTGATAACGGAGTTCTTAGATAACATGATGGAGATAAATAATGTTCTTCTTAAGGATCCATTAGCAAATTCTTGGTTTTAGTTGTGAAGAATTCAAGAACTATACAAATAAATGCTCAGATACAATGGAATAATATGAAAATCAACATCAATAAAGACATATACCAAGTAAAAAATGAAATTATAATAAAACGAATTATTCTAAATTTAATAGTACTAATAATCTAGTTCTAGGTACACATATTCTTTACTCTTTATTTAATTCTTTCTTATATCATGTTTTTTTCAAAAAAAATTACCAATTGAAATATATTTAATAAAACCTAGTGGTATCATTATTCAATATAATTTAGGTGAATACCCTATAAGGTATATGGGATTATGAATCACATAATTCTTATATCCTTAATTTAGATGAATTTTATGTGATTTTGGAAGGGTGTTGAATATCTCCACTCAGAATATATATTAATCAAAGAAATATAGAAATTATAAGGAAGATTCATTAAACATTGCATTATATGGTGACATTGTATTAGAATTAATTTCTTTCATTCCCAATGACCATTATGGTTTTGTGTTGTTTGGATTTCTGCCATAATACATACATGATAAACCAATATATTACATATTTGATACTTCTATCACATATCCATTTTTCTGACCCAAAAAACATATAAAAAGAAATAAGTTTTGTTTTCAAGAAAAATATTAATATACTTCAACTTAAATTATTAATTTCAATTAAACATATTTATACAATGAAATTTTCTTTATAAAATTGTTGAGTATAAAAATAACATTAAAGGACATATGAAATTCACCAGTCCAGTGAGAGACAGTAAAAACCATAAATTTATTAACTTTATGAAAATATTCTTTATGATTATGAAATGAATCATTTCCACATGAATAATACACACATTATTTTCAAGGTATAAATTAAAACACAGATCATGAATAGGCTAAACATATTGAAAAAATCAGAATTTTTTTCATAATACTCTTACATATTGAGTAACCATTACATTAACATATGAAATAACCATCACAGTTATACTTGGGGTAACAATTATTATTACACCTGAAATAGAAATCATGGCTATACATGGAATAAACATCATTATATATTCCTATAATTTCATAGCATAAAACTAACATGTCAAATCTTCCCCTATTTGGAATAATAATAACATAATATCCACATATTGTATATGAGGAAACTTAATCAGTTAGCAGTATCCCATATTTGGAATAACCATCGCATAATATTTACATATTCTCATAGGGGAATCCTAATTGGTTAAATCCATTGATTTATCCTCTAAACATGAGTGATATCACATGCTCAACAACCTTTGGTTTAAAACAAAACACCCTTTCCTAAAAAACCATAACAACCATAATAGAATACATAAAACATATACCATAACAATGTTCTTTTCATCTTTAAGAATACATTTTCATATTTTAAAACACTTTATAAAAATAACAATAAAATAGAGAAATTGATTTTTTATTTTATGAAAAAAAGAAATATTGTGAATGAAAAAATAAAATAATATTTATGATGGATTGAAAGGTCCTTGTCACCATATTTACTAAAATTGAAAATTCATTTTTTCTTTTTAGTAAATAATGTCGAAACATTTCATAAAAAGATACCTATTGAAAAACATTTCTGTAAATTTAAATGAAACATAATGTGAAAATTATAATTCACTTATATCCTCATAAATACAACCATAAAATCATTTACAAAATTTTTATATAGAAGAAAATGAGAGTTTTCTTGGAGAGGAAAAAAGACGATTTTTAAAAAATAAATTCTCATACCATGAGTCTGACCTGTTGCATAAATTCCTTTAATTCTTAAAAAAACATTCATTAATTATTTACTTTATGGGGAAAATTTTCATGTTTATTATTCCTTTCCTTTCACTTATTACATATTGATATAAAAATATCTAATCCTCTAAGATCAGAAAATGAGATTTAATGACATTTAGTACATATGTGAAAACTGGATTCTCTTAGGTGATTGTGGTCAAAGTTGTAATCACCCCATCATCTAAAAATTTAAAAAATAACATATTAATAAGTTATATACTTAAATTATACTTTTATAGAAAATAATATTTTATTTTTTGAAAAATAAACTATGTTACAATCACTGAGTTGGTAGGTTATACAAAATTACGAGTAACATTTCCATTTCTCAATGACCATTATGGAAGGGAGGTATGTATTGTTATATAATCACAATAAATTATCCTAATATAAAAAATATAATATTTTTTATAAAAATATACTTATATATATATATATCATCTGTGTGATGAAGTGAAGAAAAATGAAACACATCACTTTGTGGAGGTGGTAATCTTCACGTATGCACGAATGAAGTTATCATTTTTCAGTGCATGAAAATGTTCGAATGTAATGGATTTATTTTATTTTGTGTATTTTTAAAAAATTTATGAATATAATATATAAAAATTAATTCTATTATTATAATCTAACCATTAGAAACTGTGATTCAAAACAAATCACATTAGGCTACATGGTGGTAGTTCACTATACACATGATCAACAAATTCATTTTCCATATGATTAATGTTGAAGAAGGATATAGCTTATACCAATAATATAATAAAAAACATTCATATATAGGATAATGATTTATTATCTCATTTTTCTATGGTATATTTTAATTAATTTCATGATGAAGTAAAACTAAAACATGTTTTTAAAAACTATATATCTTTTTCAAAAAATGTCCATTAATTAATTCTTTAAGACCTCTATGATTTGTGTTATTCCAAAAAAGGTCATAATCACTTACAAATGTTATAATAAGGAAAAATTACAATATATTTGATGATTAAGGATGAAATGGACTCATTAATTAAAATTAATTCAAGTAGTAGGGTCATTTTTCAATTCAATATCTTATTTTATTTAACGTTATTACTCGATTTACCCATTATTGTGCTAACAAAATTACAAAGAATATGAATCATATTGACCCAAAATAAAAAAGGGAATCATTTAACAAATATTTATCTATGGATTAAAATTATTTAATTCAATTTTCAAAATTCAAAACACATAATTTTTAATATTAAATTTAAAATCATAATATGAAGACACGAATGAAAAATAGTTTTTTAGAAAAAAATGAATTTTTAAATGAACATTATTTTTATACCAAATTATCGTATAATAAATAATTTAAAAACAATAATTGTTTTATTTTAAATCAAAATAAGCTAATTATATTTTCAAATTAATCAAAAATAGTATTTTAATTTGTCCATACATTGAAATATATTACATTTTTCAATTATAATCTGTATTTTTCTCTATTCACCGAATAAATTAGGAAAATTTTAAAATATCACCATGGGAAAATTTAGTTATGATTATTTCAGAAATTATATATATTTTATGACATAAAATATCATAAATTTAAATAAATTAATTATATCAATTTATGACAAAAATATATAAAAATATATTTGAAGAAAACATATATTTGAATAACAGAATTGTTTTTCTAAAAATAGAGTGCATATTTACCCAGAATTAATAAATACATTTTACTGATTGTAACTATTATATATTTATTTCATAAATTAGTTAATCATATTCATACACTCCAATTTAATGACAAGTTAGTAGTTATCATATATAAAAGATAAAATTTCACGATTTGATTTCGCTCAATTTTGTGTATTGTATTTGCTATTGAACATAATTGTTATTTTAAAATCCATGGATGTTATATTATCCACCATTAAAAAAATTAAATAATCAATATTTTGAACCTAATATCAGTAATAAAATATGGAATTTTTAAAAAACTTTGTTGATTCCCACATCATAATGAAGGAATATCAAAACATCGACTCGAAAAGTGGGAACGAGAAATATGAAGGTCATCTCGAATTACACCTAACTATATTTATAAGTTATTAATATTTATGGGAAGTAAAAATATTATATGGAAGAGAAAAATACTAAAAAATTAGTGATAGTGATTGATATTGAACATTGTCAGGAGGAATTTAATAAATGCAAAATCACAAATCAATAGTGGTTAAAGAGGCCATCTATTTACCAAAAATGAAAGTAATAGGATAAAAATTACATTTTATATTTTGTTTCCCCAAGTTGAGGAATTACATCACCATCTAGACTAAAATAATCAAGAAATAAAATTCCTTGATAAGTATAATCTCATCCAATAATCAATTTCTTCCATAATCACTTATTTTTCTCCAAAAGATGAATATTCAAACTGATTTTTTTCCTGAACCAGTAAAATCAACTTTTATTAGATCATATAGTTCCACAAATATTTAAAAGCTATAATTCAAATATTTAGATGTTAACCAAATAAAAATGGTTAGAAAAAGATTAGATATTTCCCCAACCAAATAATCCTACATACAATGAAATACAATAATAGCCATCATAGCCTCCATGATAACACCAAAAGTCAAACTTAAATCATTCGATAAATAACTATCATTAACATTATTCGATATATTCTAGACTATTTATGAGACCTAATAATATAATGAATTTGATACCATATTATTCAAAAATTATTTTAATTTATTTCTCCAATCAACATAATATCATATACCTAAAATATATATTCCCTAAATATATAATCTTCATAATATTAAAATAAGTTTCATAAAACACCTAAATCTCTATAATTAAATATAAAAATAGTATATTCTTCTAAAATAAAATACAATAAAATCCAATAAGATTCTATTTAACATGATTTAATAAAGTTCAAAAAAGAGTGAACTTATTTCCAAAAATCATTAATCACTTAATCACAAAATTAATTTCCAAAACACGGTCATATTAGGATGTCACATAAGCTATTGGTTGGTTTTTTTCCTTCGGTCCATTTGGTTATGGGTTCATGCCCCCACGAGATTGCCAGATGCGATGAGTCATCTCCTAGCTTGTGGGATGTCCTTTTCCTAATTCTATATTTATATAATTCTTATATATTTCTAGAAAATATGATGAAAATCCTCAAAAATTTCAAAAATCATAAAATATATTATAAAACCAAATGTGCAATGACCTATTAATCCTCATTATCATGAGAGCACAGTGAGCCATTACTTGGCCTTAAGCAACATCCCTGAGATTCCAAAGGATGGCAATAAATTCCCAATGGTTCCAAGGAATGTTTGGGATAGTTTACCCTTTAACGTCTAAAATAACAACCCAACATACAATCCATAAACATATCACTATATGATTCATGAAATAAACATAGTCATTTCAAATCATTCACTTTAAAACAACCAACCATGGTATAATATAGTGGAAGATAGACCAACATCAAAGTAAACAAAAAAAATACAATGAATAAACTCCACGATGATAACAAGACACCATGATCCACAAGATCTACTAACCAATATCACCAATTAGTCCAATGTATCAACATGTGCTGCTAAAGTGGTGCGATACTTTACCATTTCACAAGTCCCGAAAATTTAACATCTACAAAAGAACCGAAGTGCCAAAGTAGGGGTGAGTATATAACTCAGTAGGTTTTCCCAATGACTTGCCTACTCATTCCACTCAGATAGAATTGTTATCACTTAATCTAATATAGTTTATATAAAAAAATTATCAAAATGGTTTATAAACAAATATAAACAAGTTCTAAAAACAATTATAACCATGTACAATCAGAAATAAATGAAACCCATTTTTTGCAAGTTATTTTCCAAAAAAACTAATCAAATCTTATTAACAAGTTATGATTTATTATTTTGGACTACCTTTCCATAGTTCACAACACACCCACACATTCATGCTTTGTTTGATAGTTCTATACACATGAGCAGTATTTTTTCCAACCACTTTGTGTCTCACTGACACCAGCACCTAATCCATGGTCACTTACCTAGTACCCCAATGGTACTTGTCCTTTATTCAAGGCCTATTAATCATGAAATCACCACAGAACCATTTATTACAAATACTTCCATTTCTAAAATAAACCACTTAAACAAAACTGAACATTTATTGAAAACTAAATAACAACCAATTTCAAAGAAACATTTCATTTAAAAAAAAACTTTCCTTTTATTGAAAGCCTATATTCCAATTTATGTGCCAACAATCCAGAAAAAAACCCATCATAAAATCCATATTTTAAAACCAAGAACCAAAAAACTCATTCTTAATCCACAATTGTCTAGATTTCACAAACCGTCACTCAGGAAGGTTTCCAAAAAAGTGTTCAATAACCATGTCATAATCAATTCCACAAAATACAGTCAATTTGAATGTAGACCAATCAGATATTTAAGAAGAGTTGAGAGTGAATCCACAACCTGGAATGTTTTGAAGATACCCAAAATAGGAAAAAGAACACTCATGATAACCCGGTTGATTATTCAAAGAAACAAACTTAGATCCCTTAACCTATGAGCAAGAAATCTAAATATTAACTTATTTGGAATAAAAAAACCTAGATCTACCCATGAAGGGTAAAAATCATAGAAAGAAGAAGATATGAGAAGTATATCTAAGAGAACACTTACTTAGAGAGATGTACCACTGATGCAATGAATATCCAAAGTGAATCAGATTGATCTGGAAGAAGGAGAGTCTCCAAAATTGCTTAGAGAGAGTCTAGGGTTGAGGGAAAGGAGGTATGGAAAGAACAGACTGACCAGAATATCCAATTGAGTGACTTTAAGCTGGGCATGGGTCGCCTCATGATATGTACTAGTGAAGACCATGATGGATATGTACACCGAAAAACCTTTCTCCTCATTTTAAGAAATCAATAATTAAACAATTCATGGCATGTACCTCATGTACACAACGTGTACCAGCTAATGGATTGACCCCCACTTCACAACATTTATCTGTCCCCAAGTACACAACGTATACCTCTGGTACCTAGAATGTACCTTTCATGAAACCTATAGTAAACCCCATAAAACTACTTTTAATGATCTTTAATCAAAAGGGGACATAGAGAAAGGGTAAGCTTACCCGATCCAGGTAATAAGATACTGAAAAATAGAAATTGGTGGTAATAAATTCTTCACACCATTGGTCATTCTGTCCTTATAAAGTAGAAATCCCTCACTACCCTAAAAAAGTTTCAGCCATTTCTCTTTCATTTCCTTCTCACATTCCCAAGTCTCTTTTTGAATCTAACCATGTTGTCACAAAACCCACAGCAGACCAATGCTTTTTTCATGCAAGACATTATCTTTTCTATCCACAATTTGCACCATGATATGAACCAACAAATAATATGGATCTAGGTCAACGGGATCCCATCTGATCACATTGTTTGGATTAGGATGATACTTTTTCAACTGGGATACATGGAACAAATTATGCATCTAACTAAACCGTGGTGGAAATGCCAACTGATATGCCACCTCTTTGGCCCATTACAATATCTGAAAAGGGACTATATATCTAGGAGATAACTTTCCCTACTTCCCAAAACAAAGTTGCCCAATCCTTTGAGATATATGCAATAACACATGATCACCCATAGAGAATGACAACAGTCTTCGATAGTGATCGGAATATGATTTTTGATGATTTTGATCCTTCTCTATCCTTAATCTAATAATGGTATTTCTCCATTGTTTATTGGACAAGGCTCAGACCAACTGGGGAAGCATCACACATTACCACCGAACATAGTAGAGAATGACATGGATTCCCATACAGTGCTTCAAATAGAGCTTGATGTATCGAGGCATAATAGATTTTATTATATGAGAACTCCACCATGGGTATATGATCTTACCATGAGACACCAAAATCCATTACATCATCCCAAAACATGTCTCTTAATGTCTATATCATCATCTCAGACTGGCCATCTAAATGAGGATGATACACCATTATTATAGTCCACTGAGACCTAAGGACTTTTTGTAAGGATTTCAAAAAAATGAGATGTGAACCTTGGATCTTTGTCAGAAATGATTAAAACTGGTACACCATGACTCTTCACAACTTATTTGATATAAATTTTGGACAAATCCTCAACTGTATGAGTTTCACAAATAGGGATGAAATGAGATGACTTGGTAAAAAGATCTACTATCACCCAAATGGAATAGTGTTTCCAAACTATTTTTTAAGACTAGTAACAAATCCCATCGCTATCTACTCTTATTTTAACACTAGAATAGGTAATGAATACAACATACCTGCAGGTCTCTGATGCTCTTTTTTGACTTAATGACAAGTCAAGCATCACGAGACGAACTCGACCACCTTCCTTTTCATGCTGCTCCACCAAAATAGCTCCTTCAATGCCTTATACATCTTTTGTGTGGCTGGATGTACAAACCATCTAGAATAGTGGTAATCATAAAGGTGTTGTTCTTGATAAGACATAGGTACAACCATCTAATATCTAAAACATAAAACATGAACTTCCATCCAGTTTCCAGCCCTTAATGCTCTCTCAACCATTGAGTTTTGAATTCATAATTTGTCTTTCTTCATCAGATGTTTGTGCCTATTTGATCATTTATACCATATATGGAACAATAATATATGAAAAGAAAATTGTAACACCACCTCATTCTTCTCATTCCACATGCATCTCATCTAGGATTGATATTAACTTCAGTTCATCTGAAGACTCTTTTGGAAACTGAGAATATAAATTTCTACTCAATGCATCCACCACTGAATTCTCTTTTCCCGATGTATACATCAAGTCAAAGTCAAGAATCTGGAGATAATCCATCCATATCCTTTTCTTCAGATTCAAATCTCACTATGATAAAATGTGTTTAATGATTTTACGATCCATAAACACATAGAATTTCTCACCAAAGAGATAATATCTCCATGTTTTCAAATCATGTACAATTACAACTAACTCTAAATCTTGTTTTGGGTAATTATTATCATGAACCATAAACTTCCATGAACCATATGAGACCACATGGTCTCCATGCATGAGAACACTACCCAAATTTGAACTTAAAGCATCATAGGACACAACATACCCCTTTCTTGATTCTGGAAAAATCAAGATAGGTGCCGATGTAAGACAAAATTTTAGCTCCTTGAAAGAATTCTAGAACTCCTACATCCATTGAAATGGAGCATTATTTATTATCAGAGCTATCTTGGGTGAAACTAGTCATTAGAAATCACACACAAAGTGTTGGTAGTATCCCGCTAGACCAAGAAAACTTCTAATATCAAAGTCATTATTTAGTGGTTTCCATAAGATAACAACTTTTATCTTTTCATGGTCCACTAATGTAACGTCCCGGATCTCGGAGCCACTCAACGGGTGCCCCGAACCCGATTGGACACATGACCTCAAGCATATTTCCCCATATTCTAGAGGCCACCAACATGAATCGAGGGCCCAGGTCTGATAGTGGGTAAACTATGCCCTCATTTGTCAAAGTGTAGCACAATAGAAAAGAAAATAACATACAACAGCAGAAGCAGTAAACAATATGAACTAGAAATGAACAACTGCAGTAAAAGATAACAAAAATTTATATTTAATGATACATCTTGAATATATTTCTATTAAAGCAGCCAAAATAGGATACACTGTAATACAATACTATACAACTCAAAGTACAAGTTACAACCAGAAAAAACAAGCAGAGTAAATGAAACGCAGCAGCATTTCGAGCCTGGCTCGGTCCCATGCTCTCTTACTCCTACTCTACAATCAAGTACCTGTATAAGAACCATTTCCATTATCCAAAACAGCAGAAATGTTATCTCTTTGGGCCAACTACATGACCCTAATAGAGTGTGAGAAATAAATCCCAATAGGCAACCACCAAAGGCCCATGGCCAACTGTCTGTTAAAATGTGCAACAACAGTGTGCAGTAGTAAATGAAAGAAACTAAGCAGTACTAAAAAGTAACTAAATTTTCCAGTCATATTTCCATTTTAATATTCATTTAACCATGCCATTCCCGTGCTTTAACCTGGCATATTTAACATATAAAAATCACCACGGTGAATATTTATGATAACATTGTCCTCAAATGTAAGATCCTGGTTTTTGTAAAGGTATTTTTTTTTTGGTTAAATAATTTTTTTGGGTTTTTGAAATGTTTCCTGAAGGAATGAGAGGCCTTGGGGGTGTTCTGGTGGCCCGGGGCACGAAATAAGGGAAGTCTGGCCAAGACCGGGCTGGGTGCATGGCTTGCGCATGATTCGGAAAACCGTGCGACCTTCCTAGGAAAAACCGTGCAACCCCTCCTCCTCCGGACAGTACCTTCTGCACGATTTGTGCACTATTTTCTAAACCGTGCAGCTAAACCATGCGGCCACATAATGTTGGAAAAATTACAAGTTTTCCATTCCAAGTATTAGAACCCAAACTTGGGATTTTCCTCCCATCTTAACCTCTTCACCCTGGGTGAGAACCAGACCTCCTAAGGGCTCCAAGAGATCAATCTCCATCGATCATAAGGCATTTTTGGTGCTGTTGGTTGTGGATTGAAGCTCCAAGTAATGCTAATCTATTACTTGGTTCTTTTCTTGGTTTAGGGTTTCTGTCTTCTCTCCCTCTTGTTCTGAAACCCTAAAACCCTATCTTTTGGGTGAGTTTTAGGTTTAAGCTCCCTAGGTTGGATGTATTGAAGTCTAAGTGCTCGATTGAGGGGGCATTCCTCCACGGATTCGAGGTAGGTGGTCTACAAGTTATATCTCATGATTTATTTGAGGAATTGGGCATGTTTAGCTATGTTATTGCTTTCCCTTGGTTATGTTTTGTATAAGCTTGGCTTGTTTGGTAATAATGGTGTTTGAAATGAGTAATGGGAACCCTCACGATCCCCATGAGATGTGTTGGGATGGACTTGACCTAATTTAGGGCCATCCATAGGTTTTCCAGCTTTTCCCGGGATTAGGGAATGTGATTGAACAAGTGACCTTGTTGTGATTAACGGTAGAGACCTTAATGAATATGTTGGATTGATTGGTTGATCTTGGAATAGATGTTCTGTAATGAACCTAGACTTGGTAATAACTGAAGGGTTATTTGAAAGGGAATGAATGGTTGATTCATGGAATGATGAACGTGTTAAATGGGTTAATGTGTAAATTGATTAAAGACTTTAATGGGATAGATTATGGGTCTAGTGTTGAATTCTTAGTGAGATTGGCATAACACGTGGGAATTGGGTGAATGGTTAAATGATGTGAAATGGTAATGTGTTAATGGGTTAAGGCATGGTGTGGTTTCCCATGTGGGTTGTTGTGAATGATGGTTGCCGATGGGCAATTGCTGGAAGGTTGATGGTTACGTATATATAAGCCTGTGCACAAGACTTGGTAGAGTGGTGTATGACTGAGGCTCAATGCCCATGGGTCAAGTGAAGACTGATTCCTTGAACTCCACCCTAAATGCATGGGGTAGGGATAAGACTGATGCTCTGTTTCCCTATTGGTTGCATCCACAATGACTAAGGCTTCGAGTTGAGGATATGGTTGCATCCACCCAGACTGAGGCTTCGAGGTGAGGATATGGTTGTTATGGGGGGGTTTGGTCCTAGTGAGATAGGACAATGAGGTGTTTACCCTCTTGCATGTGATTATTGGCCTTAGACCCATGTAACATGATGAATGTGATTAACCCATGGAAATGTGATGAAATGGTAAGTGATGGTAATTGTTGGGAAATGAATGATAATGAATGTGGTAATGGCTGGGCTTTGAACTAGAAAATGGAACCTTAATTAATTACTTGGCATTATCATTCATATTCTTTTTGCATGCACCACCTATTTATACCGGATATTTTGTAGACACTGTTGGTGGTGGCCGACTAAGTTGTACTCACACCCTGCTCGGGCCGCTGTTGGGTACCCAAGCAGACTTCATGTTTGGAGGTCAGGAGAAGGGCAAGGGTCCTTGCTAGATAGTGAGTGGAATGGGTAGCACTTGGTGGAGGATCTGGACATGGATTCGGGACCAATTTGGGGATTTTGGTTTTTGTCTTTATTTGGGGATTTTTTTTACTTTTTCACTTGTAGTATGACATGGAATATTTGTTGTTGGAAATTTTTGTTGTACTTCATTCTTGGTTAATGATTATTTTTTCCGTTATTTGGTTGTTTCTATTGTGGCTCACTCTGATAATAAGGGGGTATAGTCTCCCCACTTGACTACATAGACCCCCATTTCTAGTTGGCAACCTTTATCATACGGGGAGGCGCACTTAAGGTTATGTAACCACCAAGCTCAGAGGATAGGTTTAGAGGCTTCCCGGTCGGGGACGTTACAAAGTGGTATTAGAGGATGCCTTTCTTCTCTTACTCTGCGGTCTTGTTATTTGGGATTGTTAGCCAAGGGTTAAGATGTGTAGGGACTTGGTAATGAGATCGTTCTTGGGAGTAGCTAACCCAGGTTCAAGGGAAAACCCAAGTCACCCTGGGTGGGAGATGTTGTTCTTGGTTGTGTGTTGTTACAGTTGATGATATTTCACCACTGGGTGATGCACATGTGGTTTGATGTGATAATTTTAGGATATTTGGAGTGTGGCCTTAACATCATGATGATTGGACTTCATGCATCATTATAGGCACCTAGGGAGATAGGTGACATGCATTGTACGAGAAACATGCCCGTGGTGGGTGTGTGAGGCAGGAAAGTAGGGTGCATTATGCATTTCATGAAACCAAGAAATAATGAGAAAAATGAAATAAAACAAGTGGGTAAAGGTTGTTTAATGAAACCTAAGGTTTTGAAATGAAGTAGAAAATGTCTTGTAAAATGTTGTGTGAGTTGGTGGTAGTTCATGGCTGTTTTCCCCATATGGACCATGGTTGCGGTAGGGATGGTTGGGGCGGTTGTAGCTAGTGAAGAGATTTTGCTTCAGTTTTGATGTTTTATGGTACGCATTCCAAATCTCGTGTTGGGCATTGTAGAGAGATGCCACAATGACATCTATTACCAGTTGGGAAACAGGAGGTTGTTGCTGAGAATACTCCTCTAGTAGAGGAGCAAGAGAAATGTGGTGATAAATGATGGTGGAGAAGATCAGTTCCGAGGGAACTTGGCTCGCCTTATGCAGATGATGGATCAGGACCCAGGGAGGGATGCATCGAGTATGTTTGAGTTGACTAGGGAATTCCAGCTACAACACCCTCAGACTTTCACCGGAGAGGGTGGGCCAGAGGCAGCGGAGTTCTGGTTAGAGTATGTCTAGATGATACTGTATCATCTGGAGACCCATGTTGAAAAGTGAGTAAAGCTGGCCGTTTATATGTTATGGGGCCCGGAAAGGCGTTGGTGGGACATTAGGCCTCAGACCGAGTAGGCTGAGGCAGTGTCGTGGAAGGTTTTTTAGGAGAAGTTTCTCGAGCATTTGTACCTAGAGACTTTGAGGCCGGAGCGAGCTTCAGATTTTATAAGCTTGACTCAAGGATCACTGTCGGTGATGGACTATGCTAGTCGCTTCACTGATCTACGACACTTATTCCTAGTGTTAGCTGGGGATGTGGCAGTGGTAGCAAGGCGTTTCCAGGATGGGTTGAGACATGAGATCAGGTCTCAAGTAAATATCTTTCGCTTGAAGAGGTTTGCAGATGTGATGGATCATACACTCATCTCTGAAGGGAAACTGAAGGGAGCTTCGGGTGGTGGGATTGTAGTGCCAGTGGGGCGGAAAGGTGGTGCATCTTCTAAAGGTCAGAAGAATCGTTTGGAAAGTTTTCAGCATGGTGGTCAGAAGAGAGTTTCAGCCTCTTAGAGTGGGAACCAGCTATTCTGCTATCAGTGCGACAGGTCGGGGCATGTGCGTGGTCAGTTTCCTCGACCTACAGTTGAGTGACATTCATACAACAGGATAGGATATGTGCATAGGTTCTGTAGGAATCCTCGACAGGTAGGGGATCATGATGGTGGAAAGAAGATACCGGATATGGGAAGGAGAGCAGTTGCCCCATATCATGCAGGCAGTTAGAGCTCTACGGGCCACACTAGCAGGGGTGGTGGACGTGGAACTCCCGAGCAAGATCGATCACGCCAGCATGGCAGTGAAGCATAGGGTGTTCAGGCTGGAGCCCAGGGTAGAGGGGCAAGCCAGCTTCAGGCAGTTCAGTTTGTGCCGGGTGATGGGGAAGTCAGACCATCGACTGTTCGAAGTATGATCCTTGTAGATTCTACGTTTTCTAGTGCGTTGTTTGACACAGGTTCCACACACTCTTTTTTCTCTGCTCAACTTGTCGTAGTGTTGGGTTTACCTATGGAGAGAGTATGTGGTGTTATGTTGATTGATACTCCATTGGGAGCACGAGTTGAGGATATCAAGCAGTGCAAGGGATGTGCCTTGGAAGTTGGTGGGAATAATTTTCTATGGAACTTGTTCGTTCTTGAGATATCAGGGTTTGACCTAACAATGGGAATGGATTGGTTGGTGTTGTATCAGGTGCACATAAACTATTATCATCACAGAGTATCATTCTGGTCACTTGAGGGTGACTCTTATGTCCATCATGGCGAGTGGGATGTTCGAGTAGGGCGTGCAGGGACGTTATGTCAACAGATGAGTGGACTTATAGCTCACGTGGAATGTCTCATGCTTGATGATGGTGAAATAGGGGAACAAACTATTTTTTCTCCTTTGATGGATTGGTTTTAGGATGTGTTTCCTGAGGATTTCTCTGGGTTTCCACTTGAGAGGGATGTTGACTTGACGATCGAGTTGCTGCTGGGAGCGGAGCCAGTTTCTATTCTGCCATACCGAATGGCACCGACAGAACTCTAGGAACTGAAGGTTCAGCTTGAATAGTTGGAGCTTAAGGGGTTTATCTGCCATTTTACATATCATTGGGGATCTTCTATGGTTTTTGAAAAGAAGGCCGATGGGTCGTTGAAGCTGTGTGTTGACTATCGAAAGTTGAACCAAATAACAGTGATGAACCGGTACCATATTCTTAGGATTGATGACCTATTTGATAATTTGAGGGGTGCATCAGTGTTTTCTAAAATTGATCTGAGGCCAGGTTATCACCAGTTGAGGGTGAGGACTTCTGACGTACCACAGACCGCTTTCTGAAGTCGATATGGGTTGTTTGAGTTTGTGGTAATGCCTTTCGGCTTGAGCAATGCTCCGGTGGTGTTTATGGCTTTGATGAACCAGATCATTCATCCCGATCTAGATCGGATTGTGGTTGTATTTTTTGATGATATCTTAGTGTACTCGAAAACTCATGACTATCATGCCCAACATCTTGACATCATCTTGGGTATGCTAAGAGAGCACTAGCTATACGCCAAGATATCAAAGTGTCAATTCTGGATAAGCGAGGTTCATTTTCTGGGTCACATCATCTCAGAGGCAGGTGTAACAGTGGATCCAGAGAAAGGGTAGGTATTTCTGTCTTGGGAGCATCCCAAGAGTGTTTCTGATGTTCGGAGTTTTCTATGGTTGGCCGGGTATTACTGAAGGTTCATTCAATATTTTTATCGCTTAGCAGCACCACACTCGGGATTGACCAAGAAGGGAATCGGGTTCGAGTGGTCTGGGGCTGGTGAGAATTTCTTTCAAGAGTTGAAAAAGCGGTTGATGACCGCACCTATCTTGACCATACCTGAGCTGGGTAAGAAGTACATCGTGTTTTGTGATGCGTTCGGAATCGGACTTGGGGTTGTGTTGATGCATGGTGAGAGGGTTGTGGCTTATGGGTTGAGGAAGTTGAGGCCCTATGGGCAGAACAATCCCACTGATGATCTTGAGTTAGCTGCAATGGTGTACACCTTGAAGTGCTGGAGTCACTATCTATTGGGTAACAGTTTACCATGTTCACAGACCATACGAGTTTAAAGAACATCTTCTCACAGCTGGATCTGAATCATCGGCAGTGGGGATGGGTTGAATATATCTAGTCTTTTGACTTTGAGTAGGTGTACACACCATGAAAGGGAAACAGTGCTGCTGATTCTCTGAGCAATAAGGTTCAGAATCAAGCAGTTCAGGAGTACAGCATCGAGTGGAAGGTGTGATAACTTTGTTTGAAGAGATGCACCTAGAGGTGCAGGAGGAGAATGGTCAGGTCACTCTTACTTCCTTGATGATGGAGTCGACGCTCTTGAGTCGATTTAAGGAAGGTCATCTTAATGATCCTGAGTGTTTGGCACTAGAGGAAAAGCTTAATGGTGGGGAGCTACCTTTTGGTTGGGTCGTCGGTGTGGACAGTGTTGTTCGTGTTCGTGATCGTGTGGTTGTGACAAAGTGTGTGCAAGAAGAGTTGATGCGTGAGTTCCATGCGTCAAAGTGGGCAATGCATCCTAGTTTGACAATGATGTATCGTGATCTCCGAAGGTAGTTTTGGTGGCCTAGAATGAAAAAGGAAGTGGCGGGCTTTGTGGAACGGTGTCTTACCTGTCAACTGGTGAAGGCTGAGCATCAACGCCAAGGTGTTTTGTTGCATCCATTGACCATTCCGGAATGGAAGTGGAATGATGTAACAATGGATTTTTTCATGGGTCTTTCGAGGATGCCACAGAATAATGATACAATTTTGGTGGTCGTGTATCGGTTAACAAAAGTGGCTCATTTCTTACCGATTCAGAAGACCTATACAGTCGACCAATTAGGTGAGCTGTATGTTCGAGAAGTAGTTTGGTTGCATGGGGTACCGTAGACCATAGTTTTGGACTGAGATCCATGTTTCACGTCACGTTTCTGGCAAGGGTTGCAGAAAGCGGTTGGTACGCAGGTGTTTTTGAGTACAGCTTTCCACCCGTAGACAGACGGGCAGCCGGAGTGTACAATCCAAGTGTTGGAAGACATGTTGAGGGCTTGTGTCTTGGACTTTGGTGGTTCATGGTAAGGACATCTATCATTGGTTGAGTTATCCTGAAAGAACATCTTTCAGGCTACAATTCAGATGGAACCGTTTGAGGAACTCTATGAGAGGCCGTGTAGATCTTCTTTGTGTTGGCTGGAGGCCGATGAATCTGAGTTGCGGGGGCCATGTCTCGTCCAAGAGACTTCAGAGAGAGTTTAGTTGATCAGAAAGCATATGGCTACGGCTTAGAGTAGACAGAAGTCATATGCATATCGGAGAGATAGACCTCTTGAGTTTTCGGTGGGTGATAAAGTGTTCTTTCGGGTGTCGCCAAGGATGGGTCAGCGTTGGATTTGGAAGCATGGTAAGTTGGCACCCAGGTATGTGGGACCTTTTGAGATCATTGAGAGGATTGGACAAGTGGCTTACCGATTAGCTCTTCCACAACAGTATGGTGGGCAGCATGATGTGTTTCATGTGTCACAGCTTTGGCAGTATCACCCTAATCTGTCTCACGTGGTTGATGTTGAGGATGTGGAGCTTGATGTAGATGCGTCCTTTGAGGAGAATCTTGTCCATGTGGTGGACCTTAGTGAAAAGGTCTTGTGAGGCAAGGTTGTGCCATTAGTTCGAGTACTATGGAAACATGGGAAAGTTTAGGAAGAAACATGGGAGTGGGAATCGGATGTGCGGGCTCAGTGGCCCGAACTCTTCTCTTCGGTGGAGCAATGATGCTTGGGACCTCGGCTCGAGGATGAGCCGTTATAAGGTGGGAAGGTTTTAAGATCCCAATTTTTGGAAAGGTATTTTTTTGTTTTGTTTTGGTTAAATCCCTTTTTTGGGTTTTTAAAATGTCTCCCAAAGGTATGAGAGACATTGGTGGTGTTCTGGGGGCTTGGGGCATGAAAGAAGGGAAGTCTGGACAAGACAGTGCTGGGTGCACGGCTTGCGCACGATTTGGAAAACCGTGCGACCTGCCCAGGAAAAACCATGCGACCCCTCCTCCTCCGGATAGTAGCTTGGGCACTGTTTGCACACCATTTTCTAAACCGTGCAGCTAAACCGTGCGGCCACTAAAAGTTGGAAAATTTCCAAGTTTTCCACTCTGGGATTTATAACCCTAACTGGGGATTTTTCTCCCATCTTCTCCTCTTCACCCTATGTGCAAACTAGACCTACCAAGGGCTCCAAGAGATCAATATCCATCGATCCTAAGGAATTTTTGGTGCCGTTGGTTGTGGATTGAAGCTCCGAGTAAGGTTAATCTCCTCCTTGGTTCTTTTCTTGGTTTAGGGTTTGTGTCTTCTCTCCCCCTTATTCCAAAACCCTAAAACCCTATATTTTCGTTGAGTTTTAGTTTGAAGCACCCAAGGTTGGTTGGATTGAAGTCTAAGGGCTCGATTGAGGGTGCGTTCAACCGCTGATTCATGGTAGGTGGTCTACAAGTTATATCCCATGATTTATTTGTGGATTTGTGCATGTTTATTTGTGTTCTTGCTTTCCCTTGGTTATGTTTTGGATAACCTTGGCTTGTTTGGTACTAATGGTGTTTGAAATGAGTAATGGGAACCCTCACGATCCCCATGGGATGTGTTGGGATGGACTTGACCTAATTTAGGGCCATCCATGGGATGTGTCGGCTTTTCTCGGGCTTAGGGAATGTGATCGAACAGCTGACCTTGTTGTGATTTAGTGTAGAGACCTTAATAAATATGTTTGCATGATTGGTTGAACTTGGAATAGAAGTTAGGTGATTCACCTAGACTTTGTAATAACCGATGGGTTATTTGAAAGGGAATGAATTGTTGATTCAGGGAATGATGAACGTGCTAAATGGTTTAATGTGTAAATTGATTAAAGACCATAATGGGATAGATTATGGGTCTAGTTTTGAATGCTTAGTGAGATAGGCATAACACAAGGGAATTGGGTGAATGGTTAAATGATGTGAAATGGGAATGTGTAAATGGGTTAAGGCATGATGTGGTTTCCCATGTGGGCTGTCGTGAATGATGGTTTCCGATGGGCAATGGTTGGAAGGTTGATGGTTACTTATATATAAGCATGTGTATGACTAAGGCCCAATGCCCACGGGTCGAGTGAAGACAGATGCTCTGAACTCCACCCTAAATACACTGGGTAGGGATAGGACTGATGCTCTGTTTCCCTATCGGTTGCATCCACCCAGAATGCGGCTTCAAGGTGAGTATATGGTTGCATCCAACCGAACCGAGGCTTTGAGTTGAGGATATGGTTGCTATGAGGGGGGGGGGGGGTTGGTCCTAGTGAGATAGGACAATGAGGTGCTTACCCTCTTGCATGTGATTTTTGGCCTTATACCCATGTCACAGGATGAATGTGATTAACCCATGGAAATGTGACGAAATTGTAAGTGATGGAAATTGTTGGGAAATTAATGGTAATGAATATGGTAATTAATGGTCTTTAAACTAGATAATGGAACCTTAATTAATTACTTGGCATTATCATTCATATTCCTTTTGCATGCACCACCTGTTTATACTGGATATTTTGTAGACACTATTGGTGGTGGCCTACTATGTTGTACTCACACCCTGCTCGGGATACCGTTGGGTACCCAAGAAGACTTCATGTTTGCAGGTCATGAGAAGTTCAAGGGTCCTTGATAGATAGTGAGTGGCATGGGTAGCATTTGGTGGAGGATCCAGACTTGGATTTGGGACCATTTTGGGGACACTGGTTGTTGTCTTTATTTGGGGATTTAGTTCACTTTTGGACTTGTAGTATGACATCTTGTATTTGTTGTTGGAAATAGTTGTTGTACTTATTTCTTTGTTATTGATTATTGTTTCTACTATTTGGTTGTTTCTGTTGTGGCTTACTCTGATAATAAGGGGGTATAGTCTCCCCACTTGACTACATAGACCCCCGCTGCTAGTCGGCATCCTTTGGCATACGGGGAGGTGCGCCTAAGGTTATGTAACCACCCGGATCAAAGCAGCAGTTTAGTGGCTTCTGAGTAGGGGACGTTACATCAGAAATAAAATCCTTACCCTTAGGTAATCATAATAAAAACCCACAGGTGTCTTCCCACAAGCATAACAGATGTTGCCCAGGAGCGTACTAAGTGTCACCTATAGACACATAATCTACTGCCCACGGGCATATAAAGGTTTCCCATAGGCTAAACGAAACAGTTCCCTCATGCTAAGAAAAACACATCCCATAGGCTAATAAACTCCTCCCCTGGTTAAAGGAATCGGGTTGAGCCCAAAGCATAAACCAACAATTTATATACACTTTCTCTCAAGAAAAAGCATTGCACAAGATAATCATGGCATACCCTCAGGTATCTTGTCCAAATGGATAAATAGAGGAACGCACCCTCGGGGTGGTCCTAAATCCAAGAAGTGATCCAAAACTGTAGTTCAACCTTATCATTAGACTATCTACGTAATTCTAGATATATTTTAAGCAAACTCTACAGCCATACAACACCCCAGACATGGGTTCATAGCATAACGGCACACAAATTCAACTCAACTATTGGAAATAAACACCAGAGCACCTACCTTGATTGTCTTTGATCGGTATATGTGAATGACGCCTCCTGAAAAAAACGAGAACGTAGGAGATTTGCGGTTCCAAGGAGATCAACGGTGTAGGAATCAGGTTCCCTGTGTGCGGTCGGGAGATACTCTAAGCTCCAGCCGTCTCTCCT
Source organism: Viscum album (assembly GCA_963277665.1). Taxonomy (NCBI): domain Eukaryota; kingdom Viridiplantae; phylum Streptophyta; class Magnoliopsida; order Santalales; family Viscaceae; genus Viscum; species Viscum album. The sequence continues at coordinate 1,841,472,913 of OY728125.1, forward strand.
GCTATCCTCCAGAATTCTAAGCTTCCTCTATGAAATGAAGAGGCTAATGCCCATTTTAAGTGAAAAAACAAACTACAAGGCATGTACTCCCAAGTACATGGAATATACTTATCATTTTGTTAACCGTTTCTCTGACGGATTTGTTCCACCGCGACACAATTCATCTGTTGACATGAGTACACGAGGTGTAGTACTGATTACACGGCGTGTAATATCACTCCCTGGCAGCTTCCTCCATCGCCTTACTGCTCACCTATCGACTGAATACACGACGTGTAAACACCCTACACACGTCATGTAGTCAGTTTTTACACCCTTCATTGCCAACAGGCCTACACTCCCTATGTACCCATCCCACACGACTAAAGTACATGGTCTGTGGAAAAGTACAGAGCGTGTAGTCACAAAATTTTAAATTTTTTCCCATATTCTTTATTTTAACAAAAACACTAAAGGAAAAAAGGAAAATAAGTAACCCATACCTCAAGAAGAAGAACCAGGTTCTTACAAACTTCCCCTCTTATAGAAATTCATCCCCGAATTTCGCTTCCTAGGATGGTGAAGATACTGCTCAGAAAAACTCTGGCCACTAAGCACATACGTCGGTCTGCCACTCCCAGGTTTCGTCTTTCACTCGGACATGCTGCCATAGCACCCGTATGAGAGGAAATGACCAGCCATGGAGAACCTTCAAGAAACTATCAATAATACAGATTAGATTCTCCTCAAAGGATGCATCGATCTATAGCTCAGCCCCCTTAGGCTGAAAGATGTGAGACTCGTCTGAATGATAACGGCACAACTGAGATACATGGAAGTTGTCGTGCATGGCCTGGTACCTCTGTGGTAACAACAATCGATTAGCAACTGGACCGAATCTCTCCAGAATCTCAAACGGCCCCACATTCCTTGGTAAATGTTTACCCTGCCTCCATATCCTCCTGTGTCCCAACCTCGGCGAAACGTGCAAGAAAACCTGATCCCCGACCATGAACTATAAGGGTCGTCTGCAACGATCAACATAAGATTTCTAAGAATGCTGTGTGGTAGCCATCCACTTCTAAATCAACTTGACCTACTCTGAAGTCTCCTGCACGAGACGTGGTCCCAATAAAGATGCATCACCAGCCTCTATCCAACACATGGGTGATCGGCATGTCCTACCATATAAACACTCATAAGGTGCCATATCAATAGTTGTCCGGAAACATTTATTATTGGCAAAATCAACCAGGGGTATATGCTTCTACCAAGAGCCCCCAAAGTATAGGACGCATGCATGCTGCATTTCCTCAAGCACCTGTATCGTACGCTTTGATTGGCCATCGGTCTGAGGGTGGTAAGCTATGCTCAGAAGCACCTGTATACCCCGTTCCCTCTAAAAACTCTGCCAGAAACTAGAAATAAAGTGGGTGTCCCTATATAAAATGATAGAATGAGGAACCCCATGAAGAAACACTACATATCGGATATACAACTTTCTGAGCTCGTCAACACCGAAGGTCACCTTGATCGGAAAAAAGTGATCCACCTTCGTGAGTCTATCTACAAAAACCCACATGATATCATTGCCTTGAGGTGACCTCGACAACCCGGTCACAAAGTCAATCGCGACATCATCCTCTTTCCACTCTGGGATGGGGATCTGTTGTAACAGTCCGGATGGCCTCTTATGCACCGCCTTCACCTACTGACAGGTGGAACATCTCGTAACAAAACAAACTACCTCTCTCTTCATACCTGGCCACCAATACAAATGTCTCATGTCACAGTACATCTTGGTGACTTCAGGATGAACTTCCCAAGTTGAAGCATGAAACTCCTATATCAGTTCCTACCATATATCCCCTAAAACCCACACACATCCATGGAACCGAAATACCTTATCATTGCCTATCGTCCATCCAAGAGGAGGGTCTTCACTTTCCACTGACTCTGGTAGAACTAGGATTTTTGAATCTGATAGTTGTTTCATCCTCACTCTATCCATGAGAGTAGAAGTCACAGCTAAGGAAGAAGGATAGGTTTTCCCTTGACTATCTTTCACCTTCAAATGCATCTCAGAGAACAAAGCCATAAGCTGCCACTCACCACTGGCCTCATGAACTGCCTGTGTCTGAGTCTTCCAGCTCAGTGCATCAGCAACTGCATTACCCTTACAAGGTGTATAGGCAAGATCGAAGTCGAAGGACTAAAGATATTCAACCCACCTTCACTGTCTCAAATTATGGTCACGCTGGGTCAAGATGTATTTGAGACTTTTATGGTTGGTGAAAACCACAAAATTATCTCCCAAGAGACAATGTCTTCAACATCGCAATGCATGAACAACTTCAGCCAACTCGAGGTCATGCGTCATGTAATTCCTCTCATGTGGCCTAAACTATCGAGACCCGTACGCAACAACTCGATCACCCTGCATCAACACTACTCCTAGCCCAATACCTCATACATCACAGTAAACTGTATAGCTCTTCCCTTTCTCTGAAAGTACCTAGATTGGTGTTGAGGTCAATCTTCCCTTCATCTCCTGAAAGGATATCTCGCAAGCTTATGACCAACCAAACTTCACACCCTTCTTAGTCAAACCCTTCAATGGCACTACTAAGTGGGATAAGTCCCGTATAAAATGCCTGTAGTAACCTTCCATCCCCAAGAAACTCTGTATCTCAAACACATTATTAGGCTGCTCCCAAAAACTACTGCTCCCACATTCTCTGGGTCCATGTAAACTCCTACCTCCTTTGGTGACACGACCCAGGAAGTGTATCTCATCCACCCAAAAGTGGCACGTTGAGAGATTAACATATAACTGATGCTCTCTTAGTGTACACAAAATGGTCTCAAGATGGGTGGCTTGGTCGTTTCGAGTGTGATAGTACACAAAGATATCATCCATGATGACTACCACAAAAGAATATAGATAAGGGTGGAACAAACGATTCATTAGAGCCATGAAAACTGCCGGTGCATTGGTGAGTCCGAAAGGCAAAACCAAGTACTCATATAGACCATATCTGCTCTGAAAAGCATTAAGAGGTATATCCGATGGTCTATCAAGTAACTGATAATATCTAGATCTCAATTCAATCTTTGATAACACTCGTGCTCCCCGAATTTGATCAAAGATATCATCGGTCCTCGGCAAGGGATATCAGTTCATAACCGTCAACTGGTTCAACATCCAATAATCCACACAGAGTCTGAGGGTATCATCTACCTTCATCGAAAAGAGAACTAGAGAACCCTAAGGAGAAGTATAGGGTCAGATGAAACCCATTTCCTATAACTTCTTTATCTTCCTCTTGAGCTTCTACAAATCTTGTGTATCCATCCTATAAGATGGAATAGACACAGGTGCTGCTCCTGGCGCAAGCTCAATAGAAAAATACACTTCTCGCTCTGACGGTAGACCTAAAAAGTCATCAGGGAAGACATCCATGAAATGATCAACCACTGGAGGGAAATCTGTCTAACAAGTTCCCTAGTCATCCAGATATAAACTCGCAATCTGTCCTGTCACACAACCTCACCCATAATGCTCAGGTTCAGCTCAGCTCGCCTGTATATCCCACTCGCCCTTGTATAGAATCTCTTCGCCCTCTGGTGACATGAATCTCACCATGAAACGATAGTAATCTACAAAGGCTTGAATGGGTACCAACCCGTCCATCCCGTGAATGACGTCATAACTCATCATCTTCAATAGATAGAGGTCCCATTGAAACTGACACCCACCAACCTCCATGGGGCACTCCCTGTACTAACACACAATAGCCGTTCTCGTCCCTAACAGAGTGTCTAGCATCATAACATCCGAAGAAAATGAAACATAGTTCCCAAGGCTCTCCAAAACGGGCACATATATAAAGCTATTTGTAGAACCCGTATCAAAAAGAAAAAAGAAAAAAAAGCAACTAGAATAGTACCTGTGATAGTGGAAGTTCCGAGATTCTACTCCTATTTGGGTCTATTTCACTACATATACCTGCCTAGTTCCACGGCCCTATGACACAACCTGGATACCCCGAGCTGCCCCCACCCTACTCTTTCTAAGATCCTGGTGTCTGGCTACCATGATTATGTCCACCATCTATGCCTACACACCCTAACGTATTCGAGTTTCTCGACTGGTAAGAAGCTTCTAGTCCTGCACCCGCACGCGGAGTCTGCACAGAACCCCTCTCACTAGACACTAGTGAAAATGCCCTACAATAGCACCAGAGATGACACATCCTGCCGCAATCTTGGAATTCCACTACGTCACGTGGACAATGCGGTCTCTTGTGTCCCTCTTTAACACACTGGTAGCACATGACCTGGAAACCTGAATTATTCTTCCGGCTAATACTTCCACCGTGAGAGAAATCCATTTTCCTCTTCCTCTTACATGTAGAAATAGTACAAAAATCTATTACCGAACTTCCCTTGCATGCACCACTAACTTCTCACAGATTCCTCTCGGTAATCAGTGCCTGGTTTACAATGGCACGTACTGTAGGCAACCTGAAAATGTTCACCAGCACTCGGATGTCATATCACAGACCATCCTCAAAGCGTCGATCCCTCAACACCTCATCACCTACCAGTATGGGTGAAAAATGCTGAATCTTAGTGAAGTAGGAAGAATAATCCATCACTGAAATGGCGCCTTACTGTAGATTCATGAACTCTCGAGCTCGATCTTCACTTAGCGTCTCTAGGAAGAAGAATTCATAGAATGCTGTCTGAAAATCATCCCATGCCATGTATTGGTGATGCTCAGATTGGGTTGTAACTTTCCACCACCTCTTGGCAGAATCACGCAACATATATGTAGCGAGCTTGACCCTCCACAATGGAGGCGTCTCCAGATTCTCGAAAATAGTCTGCATAGAACTCATCCAAGACTCCGCAGCCTATGGTCCGCCATCCCCGGAAAACGTAAATAGATGCTGCTGCTAGAATATACGAGTGAGATCTGTAATAGATGTGGCGGCCTGTAGTGCTCCCTGTAAGGTCTGTATAAACTACATGAAGCCTTCACAGAACTGTGCATCAGCTCCTATGTTCGGTATAATGGTTGGCCCCACATCTAGCTTTGCGGGAGGTTCAATTGGTAGCCCATGTCCCACCATCTATGGAGTATAATCGTCACCACTCTCCTAAAAAACAACCAGTGGTCATCTCGATGGCATGACTCTACAAGGTCAAACACACACCTTAGATCAAGATTATCAAAGATGGAAAACAATGAGACCAGGAAGGGAATAAGAGAAAGAATGTTATTTACAAAACTTGACAACACGGAGTGTATAAATACTACACGGCGTGTTCTGACAGGCCATTCACTTGGGTGTGTAGTCCAACTTAAACTGGTCTTGTAACACCCCAAACACACAGTGTGTCTTATGAATACATGGCGTGCACTTGAATCCTTCTTCACTGACCGAGTCCTTCTACACAGCTATGCCACACAGTTCTTCTAAAACAAAACTACACAGCATGTTCCAAAAAGTCATGACGTGTTCAAAGAAGCCCCAAACCAACCCATGTTTGTCGCCACACGACCGGCCACATGGATGAAACTACACGACAAGTTCCAAGCGGACACGACATGTACTAGGAAAGATAACACCGACCCGTGTTGTTCGTGACATGGCCGGGTACCTGGATCACACTACATGACGTGTTCAAGGTAGACACGGTGTGTATGTATTATGGTTTCCTCCATCCATTTTGTTAGTTACACGGGCAGAATCTGGGTCAACACTACACAGCGTGTACAACTGGTACACGACATGTTTTCTCATGTCATTCCCTACCCCGTGTCCCACCCACACAGTTGGTGACACGAGAAGAGACTACACAGCGTGTACTGAGGGTACACGGCATGTCCTTTCTTCCTGAATAGAAGAACACATGACATGTGTCCAAGGAACAACATGGTGTGTATACTAGGTTTTCTGGAAAGTACGCCTCAAAAACTACTCCAGAACCAAGAAAAACACAAATTAAACACCTATGTGCCAAATTCTGATCTATGAGGTCCCATACTCCCCGTGAATCAAAGATTGGAATCTTACACATGCTATAACAATGTAAACACATTAATGATCTACCAAATTTCAGTCATTGAGGGCTTATACTCCTCAACAACAAGAGTTTGGCGTTCATTTTATCAGAAACCTCACAAAAAATACCCTATCAAAGAGCAGGTATTTATCAATGCATCCATCACAAAATCATACTTTTCTAGCACAACAACTATCCCAACAACATGAAATTTCTAATGCACCTACATGGAATGGAAGAATGCATGGAATGTGATTTATAGAATGTGCCTAAATGATGCATGAGATGGAATACCCTCATTTCATCAGGTTTCAACTAAATAGAACCCAAGTATAAATATATTAACAACACACAACATGTGTGTCACCCAATGGTGAAAATCAAATCAATTATAAAATTGGAAAATCAAAAAAAAATTGCAACACAAGGTAAATTGGATTTTCCTTGTACACAATTTAGGTACTCCTAGGTACAGCTTATTTCCAACCATTATTTCTGTCCTATCCCTGACTAAGGCTACGAACAGTAAGTAAATGAAAAGAACTCCTCTGATACCACTTTGTAACATCCCGGATCTGGGTGCCACTCAACAGGTGCCTCGAATCCGGTTGGTCACATTACATCAAGCACATTTCCCCAAATGCCAGGGGCTACTGACTAGAAGCAAGGGCCCATGTCTGATAGTGGTAAAACTATGCCCTCATTTGTCCAAGTGTAGTGCAATGAAAAAGAAAATAACATACAACAGCAGAAGCATAAAACAATATGAACAAGAAATGAACAAATGTAGTAAAAGATAACCAACAGTTATATATAATGATGCATCATGTCTCTATTTCTATGAAAGCATCCAAAACATGAAACACTACAATACAATACAATACAAATCAAAGTACAAGGTAAAGCCATAAAAAACAAGTTGAGTAAATGTAATGCAAAAGCATCACAAGCCTAGGCTCGGTCCCATGCTCTCCTACTCCTATGCTACAATAATGTACCTGTATAGGGACCCTTTCTCTCATCCACACCTACAGAAATGTAATCTGTTTGGGCCAAAGACATGAACCAAATAGGGTATAAGAAATAAATCCCAGTAGGAAACCACCAAAGGCTCATTCCTAACTGTCAGTGAAAATGTGAAATAGCAGTGTGTAGTAGTAAATGCAAAAAACTATGTAGTACTCAAAAGTAACAAACTTTACTAGTAATATTTCGATTTTAATATTCATTTAACCATTCCAAGCTCATGCTTTATCTTGGTAGGTATAAAATATAAAAATCACCACAGTAAATATTCATGATAACACTGTCCTCGGACATACAGTCCTTACCCTTAGGTAATCAAAATTGAAATCCACTGGTGTCTGCCCACAGGTATAACAGATGTTTCCCATGGGCGTACGAAGTGTCGCCCATAGGTACAGAATCTACAGCCTACGGGAACAGAAATGTTTCCCACAGGCTAAATGAAACACTACCCTCAAGCTAAGAAAAACACTGCAAACTGTCTAATAAACACCGCCCACAGGTTAAAGGAATCGGGCCGAGACCAAAGAATAAAACAAAAATTTATATACACATTCTTTCAAGAAAAATTAATGCACAATATAATCATTGAATACCCTCTGGTATCCTAGATAAATGGATAAATATAGGAACGCACCCCCGGGGTGGTCCTGGATCCACGAAGTGATCCAAAAATAGTAGGTTATACTTATCATTAGATTATCTATGCAATTCTAGATATCTTTTCAGTAAATTCCACAGCCATAAAACACACCAAACATGTTTTCGTATCATAACAGTAAACAAATTCATCTAAATAGTTGGAAATAAACACCAGACCACCTACCGTGATCATCTCTGATTGGTATACGTGAACGATGCCTCCGAAAACAAATGACAACTGAGCAGATCATCGGTTCCAAAGAGATTGATAGCGTAGGAATCAGGTTCCCGGTGTGTGGTCGGGAGATCCTCCAATATCCGGCCATCTCTTCCGCTCTCATCCAGTGTTTTGAGCTTCCTCTATGAATAAAGGAGTCTATTTTCCATTTTAAGTGAAAAAACAAACTACACGGCATGTACTCTCAAGTACAAGGCATGTACTTATCATTTATTTAACAGTTCCTCTGAAGGCTTATTTCAATCATGTAATTCTTCATATTTCGACATGATTACACGATGTGTAGTCCTGATTACATGGCGTGTACTATCACTCTACTGGAGGCTACCTCCACCTCCTTACTGTTCACCTGCCGACTGAATACACGGCGTGTAAATACCCAACACACGATGTGTAGTGAATTTTTACACCCTTCATTGCCAATAGGCCTACACACCCTCTATACCCATCCCACACGTCCAAAGTACACAGAGTGTGGAAAAGTACATGTCATGTAGTCTCAAAATTTGGTATTTTCCCCATTTTCCTTATTTTAACAAAAACACTAAAAGAAAAAAGAAAATAAGAAACTTGTACCTCAAGAAGAAGTACTGAGTTCTTACAACTAAAAAACCTTTATCAGAAATCAAATTGGAAAGAATGCGTAACTATTTTATCAAAAAATCACACTTTGATAGTTTGGAATAAAAATGGGGATCTCGCAAGATTCCCAAAACTGTTGCCAATTGTTTCTCATTATCATCCCTTGATTTTTAATACACCAAAATGTTGACAAAAACACCACAAAAAATAGCCCATATATCACTGAAATATCTGATTCATCAAATCCATAGAGACCACTGGTTCATTCGTTATACCTAAAGGCATGAAAACATATTCATAGTGTCCATATCTGCTTCTAAAATCATTCTTTGGAACATCATTCTTCTGAACAAGATATTGGTGATATCTTGATCGCATGTAAATCTGGGAGAACCACTGAGCTCTCCTTAATCGATCAATACAAATCATAAATGTGTGGAAGTGGATATCTTTTGATTATAATACATTGGTTTATATTATGATAAGAAACTCACAACCGAAGATTTCCATCTACTTTCCTTACAAACAAGACTGGTGCTACCCATAGACACATACATGGATGAATGAAACCCTTGATTTCCAGCTCCTCCAACTGGACATTCAATTCCATTAACTATGTTGGTTCCATCCTATAAGATGGAATGGATATATGACTGGTCCCTAGAAGGATATCAATCATAAACTCCACTTCCCTTATAGGTGGTAACCCTGAGTATCTATTGGTACAAAAATATAGAAATTGATCCAAAACTACTGGAAAAATATCTTCCTTAATATCTTCCATTGATGCCCCTATAAACACTACCAACTGATAAGAGATCGTTCCCACCGTTGGCGCCAACAAAATATTTTCACCTTTAATTACCATCCACTCTCCTCCGAAGAGATGCTCGAATCCTTCCTCAGTCATGAAAATAAATGTTCTACTATAACAGTCGATGTGAGCCTTGAACATTGTCAACCAATCCATACCCAGGATTACATCATAGATATCCATCTCCAGCATCGATAAGTCCCATTTCAGCTCAGCTCCATCAACAATGATAACACATTATCCACACACAAAGGCTTTCCATTCTCTTTCAATGAGGGGAGTTTGCAATTTTTAAACAAAAGGAATCATTTTCAGTTTTAAACAAAGAAATTCAACAACACAAGAAGTAATGAAGGAATGAGATGCACCAATATCAAACATCACTTGCACAATGTTAGAATTCAAAAGAATCATACCTCTCACTATATATGGTCCTGCCCGATCATCAAAAATCATCTGATCAGCTCCATAAAATTTCTTCATCACTGCATTATTCTCCTTGTTTCCTTGATGATATTTTCTTATTTGAGGAGTAATGGTATTTCTATAATCACTATGGATAGCTCTGCTCTATTGATGAGTCTAATTATTTTGTCCTCGCCCTATCGAAGCATATGATTCTTATGATGCCTAAGACGTGTCTTGAGCACCTGACCTTAGAGCACTATGATAATAGCACTGAAGATACCCATCTTCTTGTAGTTATAAAATGATCTAGGTTGTAATTTACACTCCCACTTTATGTGGTTAAGTGAACCACAATGGAAAAAACTTATTTTTCTCTTGGGTCGTGGATGAAAGTTCACTAATCTAGACATTTGATTAGGATTTCCACTTCAATCTTAGAAATATGTGTCCCTTTTCCACTTGATCCCAACATTTGAGTTCCCACCATTCCCTATACGTAGCGTCATACCTCATCATATTGATCCAAATATATCACGTTCACCCATAGTCACTCTATTCACAATCTCTGTATAATAAGTAATACAGAGAACCACAATCTTCGATCAAATCACAAGCCTTATCCCTGATTCGATGATGCATTCCATTAAAGATGCACATGACGTAACTTATGGTGAAAAGTACACTAAATTCATGAATTTATCTACATAATCATTGATAGAGAGAGTCTTTTGTTTCAAGCTGAGAAGTCCATCGTTTTCTAGATATTGAACGTGTGAGGAAATAATTGTTTGTTGAATAATTCTTGAAAATCATCCCTTGTAAGTCCTTCATCAAATTTAGCCTGCACCACTAAATCCTACCACTTGAATGCATGATCCTCATGCATATAAGTCACCACATTGAATTTTATCTCTGATGGTGTGTCAAGGAAATCGAAGATACGATTCATCCTATATAGCCACCCCACCACTTTTTCTAGTTCAACATCACCATGAAAGTTATGTGGATTCTAATTCATGAACTAGATAGTACAATCCACATGCCTTGGTTCATTCCTTGGGTTCCCCATATACACATCTTGAAAAGCCTTGACAATACTCTGAACTATCACTTGGTTCACCTGTGGTTCAATTGCAACCACATTCTCCACAGTTTCTTCGGGTGGGTTTTGACGACGCCTACTGGGTTCAATTTTCTAAAACAACAAAAAAAATCCTTCAATATCACTCTCTATCAACTGATTACTTTGCATTTAAAATTACATCACATTAAATATCACAACATTTAAAAAAACCTTTTTCTATGTTTAACCATTTTTTTAAAAATATCAACTTTCTTTTTAAAAAATTAAACCATTTTCAAAATACCATAAGAATTTCCTTTTTCAAAATAATTCATTTGAAAAATAATTTCTTATTTATTGAAAAATCAATACTTTTTCAGGACATGAATCATTACTCGAAATGATGTATACACTTCTAGTGGAAAGTCATTCCTCTACAATGCATGTCATTCTCATCTCATTGGCTAAACCCATGACAATGAGGTTTTAAAATCTTAGAAGTTTCTCCAAACACTTATGTACCCAAATTATTGGTATCTTAATGTTTAACATTAAAGGATTATTTAAATCCTTTTATGTTATACATTTCATTTTCCAAAAGTCATACTCCTTTCGAAGATTCCATCCCATGGAATAGACAAGAATGAATTCCAACTCTAAGACCAAGAACATTGATGACTACTTGTTTCAAAAGGACTGAACAATCTGATACCACTTGTAATGACTAGGTAATTATCATTCTCTTGAGTGTAAAATGAGTCATTACATGGCCTTAAGATACATCCCCAATATGAAAAAGGCCATAAATAAATTCTGAATGGTTTGAAAGAATGTAGGGGACGATTTACCCCATAATGTCGGAAAACGAAAACTTGAAAAACCATCCACAAATAGCTCACTATATGATACATGAAATATAATAAGACATTTCATATAACTCTTTTTAAAACAACCATTCAAGGTATGCTACAATAGAAGACAAACCAACTTAAAAGTAAATAGCAAAAAAAAAAAAAAACGAATAAACTCCAAGATGACAACAAGACTCCATTCTCTAAAAGCTCCATGCTTCAACATCCCCATGTAGACCAAAGTATCAAAACATGGTGGTAAAGAAGGGTGATACATTACCTTTTACCATTTACCGAAAGGTAACATCTGCAAAAACACCAATATTCCAAAGAATGGGTTAGTATATAACTCAGTAGGTTTTCCCAATGACTTCTCTACTCACACCACTAGGATAGAGTGAATATTACTTTATATAAAATAGTTTATCTAAAACAATTTACAAAAAAATCGATAACCAAATATAAAAAAGTTCCAAAAACCAATTATAACCAAGTAAAAAAAAGTAAATAAAACCAATTTTTAGAAAGTTATATTCTATAAAATATCTAATCAATGAATATAAAAATGTTTTGATGTATCATTTTGGCTTACCCATTCCATAGTTCACAACAAACCCACACATATATGCTTCGTTTGAAATTTCCATATTCATGAGTGATCACTTTTACAATCACTTTGTGTCCCACTAAAACATGCCCCCAATCCAGGGTCACATACCTTGTACCCTAATGGTACTCGTCCCTTATTTAAGGCTCGTTTAGAATAAACTCACACCATATACATTTCTGCCAAATATTTTCTTTTCCAAAATAAACGACTTCAACAAAACTGTACATTTTTTAAAAACCAAAGAACTACCAAATTCAAAGAAACTTTTCATTTCAATAAAAAATTCATTTTAATTAAAAAATCAAATCCAATTTATGTGCCAACAATCTATGAAAATCCAAATTTTAAAATCTATATTTTAAAACTAAGAACCAATGAACTCATTAAATTCTCGTGTTTTCTAGATTTCACAAACAATTACCCAATAAGGATTCTAATAAGTGTTAAATAACCAAGTCACAATCAATTCAGCACAATACATTCAATTTTAAACAAGGACGATCAGTTCTATTAAGAGTAGTCATGAGTGAAGCCACCTAACTTGAAGGTTTTGAAAAAACCCAACAAAGGATGATGAATGCTACAAAAACCTGGGTTGATTCTTCAATGAATTAGCCTTAGATACCTTCTCCTATAAACAACAATGAAAAATCTAAACTAATTTGAAAAAAAAACCTATATATACCCATAATGGGTATAGATCTTAGAACCAAGTGGAGAGGAGAAGTATATATAAGAGAACACTTACTCATAGAGACGTATCGTTGATGCAATGAAGATCCAAAGCCAATAAGATCAATACAAAAGAAGTATATCCTCTAAAAATATCTTAGGTAGAGTCTAGGGTAAAAAAAAAGGAGTTATAAAAATAATAGACTGAGCAGAACTGCCAAATGCATGGCCTTAATCTGGGTGCGGGCCGGCTAACAATGTGTACCCCTGGGTCACAACCTGTGGGCCATGCTGGATAAGTTCACTAAAACACCCATCACCTCACATTAAAAAACCAATATTGAAACACTAGATGATGTGTACCTCATGTAAACAATGTTTACCACCTCATAGAAAAAACCACACTTCTCTACATGAATTTGTCCCCAAGTACACATCATGTACTTTAGGTACATGGCATGTACCTATCCTCAAACATGTAGTAAACCCCAGAAAACTACTTTTAAGGATTTTTAATCAATAGGAAAATTAGAGAAAGGGGAATATTACCCGATACAGGTAAAAGGATGCTAAAAACATGAAACCAGGGGACCAAAAAAATGGTTATTAATAACTTTAAATGTATTCTAACAAAATTAAAGGATAATTTTTCCTTAAAAAATATTTTGATATGTCAAACATATGGGATACATATACCCGACACATATATAAAAACTCATTAAAATGTGTTTCAAAATATTACCATAATATAAAACCTCAAATGGGCTGTATATTTCTTTGAACATATGGTCATATTTATATTTACCACTACATCATAACTCTTGAATCCCAATATATATAAACCTTAATCATTCACTTTTATTTATTAACCATGTTTTTCCATCTTATTCCTTATTACTTAAATCCTACACACAAAATATAAACCATGTCCTAATATTCAAAAATATAAAATCATAAAACTAGATATAATCAATATTTTTCATATATTGTTGGAAGTTCATTCATACTCAAAAATAAAGGAATTATGTTTGAAAAAAAATTAACTTTTATTGTATATTTAATCCTATTATTGATAATTACAACAAGGAAATAATTCTCAAAATTCCAATATTCAAAAAATTTATAAAAATAAATTGATTCTTCAGTAAGAACAATATACCAATTTATGGAGTTAACCAAATGCTTCCTTTTTTCTTTGTAATATTATTTATTTATTCCCTTACATACCACTTATAAAACATCTTCTTATTTTTTGTCATTTTACTTGAATTTTCATCCAAAACACCAGAAATATTGGCCATTAAATATTTTTTACCTTATGATATTTATCACCTTAACACACACATATCTTTATCTCTCAATAATTTTATGTTTTAGGAAAGTCACCAATAATCATGTTTTTAATAAAAACATATGATATATGGTTTGGAATAACCGCAAGAGTTTTCTCTATAGCTCTCATTTCATTTGGATTCAAATTCCTAAAAACATAACATTTTCCTTCACTTCAATTTATACTTTGGTTCCTAATAGATCCACCCAATTACTAAAACCCAAAAGGGTCATTGTGATCATATTAATAAAATCATAATAAACCATCTTAAAAGGAGGATAACATTTTTGATAAATTTAATAATATAATATAAAACTATAAATTTTTTTTCTGAATATAAATAATTATCCCTAAGAAAATATCCTTTTTGGTTATACTACACTTCTAAATACATTCAAAATAATTTCCAAACCTCTAATGTAATCTAAACACAACTCAGATACCAGTTGTAAGGACTCAATCTTAAACATTACATTATCTAGTGTCTTTGGAGTATAATTCATTTCATTAATTCAGAAATGTCTATTAGTTTTAGTGTTTATTAGTGTTAGGGAAAAAATCATATTTTAAAAACCATATATTACAATGTTGAAACTTATTTTCAGTATCTATTATTCCAATAAACAAACATTGAAAAAACTTATTTCATTCATAAAAAATATTTACAACATTAAAACTGACTTCTTATTTTCCATTACCCATCATAAAATATTGTAAATAATATTTTAAAAAATGGGATGTGCACAAAAATATCAATAAGTAACATAAAAGGAATGAAATTTTTGAATTCAGTGAAAACATGAAACCCCAAAAAATACTTACCTTTGTCACACTATTCTTCGTTCTTATCAAATAAATAATTTCCACATGAGTTTTTTTGGAGAATAGAAACATTTAAAATACATATCATTCCTTGATAAAACATATCATAAACTTGGAAATCATTTTCATATTAGCCATACATATTTAATGACCTACATGTTTACAACGGGAATAACCATTACAATTATACTGAGAGTACCTACATAATGAAATGTGAAATAACCATCACTGTTTTTCAGGGAATAACCATAAAAGTGTATTGATATTTTATGTTCTGAGAATCATAATTGGTTAACTCCATTAAATATATGGAATAACCATCATTGTAAATTCCAATATTCTCATAAGAAAAACCTACTTGGTCAATTTCTCCCCAAATTTTGAATAACCATAACATTACATTATCATATTCTCTTAAAAGAAACCTAATCGCTTGAAATAATCCCTTTACCCAATACATTAGAGAGTTATAATGGGATAACCACCCTTATTTTATAATTAAACCACTCATCCTCATAAATAATTCCTATAAATAGTAATAGAATACCTAAATCCTTGTATCCTAAACAAGATCTGTTCATCCATAAGAAAACATTTTTTGATTTTAAAAAATTTTAGAAAATAGAAATAATATAAATAAAGATGAAATTTATTTAAATATAACCTTAAATATTTTAATTCAATCAATAAAAAAAATAATAGTTATAATGATGGGAAATTTTTTCATTACCACATACATTAAAATACAACATTACTTTTATATTTTTTTAATAAACATCATAATTGTGTGTAAAAATAATCCTTTTGAAAAAAATTGATTTAAATTACAAATAAAAACAAAGTGTAATTTATAATTATGTTATTTCCATTGAAATACATCAATAAAGTATTCATTAATAAAATTGATATTTCAGAAAAATAGTGTTTTATAGAATACTTAAATGAATGATTTCTAAAAATCCAAGTCTCTTACTTTAATTCCTAATCATCAAACACATTCCATATCTTCCGAATAATAAACTTATAATAGTTATTTACTTACTCGAGAATCATTTTAATGATTATTATTTCTTATATCTTACTGAATACAATATCATATAACAATACTTAATCATTTATGTTCACATTAGAAGTTTTGATGATATATGGGTCTTATGTCCAAAATTTATTTGGTTGGTTGAATTGGGTCAATGATATCATTACTCCATAATCTCAAAAATTATTATCATGAAATAATTATTATTTTTTATACGTTAATTATAATTTTATAGTAAATCATTAAATATTGTTATGATAAATGAACTAATCTAACATTATAGAGATAGTAGGTCATTTGTACGCATAAGTAACATTTTCATTTTTCAATGATCATTATGGAATGATGGAAAATTTTATTATAAATTTATAAAATGATCATAATATCATATATATATATATCATATTATTTCTTTAAATATACTATCTATGCCATACATGTGATGTGGTGATGAAAAATGAATCAAATCGCTTCATAGAGGGATTAGTTCACACGTATGCATGCACAACGTAAATTTTTTTCTTTGAATTGAATTTTTAAAAATTAAATGATATAATATTTTTTATTAATTATCAATATTTTATAAATGTCATGAATAAACATTAATTCAAATATTATAATCTACCCGTGATATATGATGATTGAAAGTGAATTAAATATTTCCATAAGGCGGTAGTCCTTCATACACACGAACAATAAATTTATTTCCCATTTGATAGGGGTTGGAGATTGATATAGGTTATGAAACTAAAATTATAACATCTTATTATATTTAAGACAATTATTTAATTATCTCAGCAAAGTTAGAGAATATTTTATCTAAGTGGTATAAGAAATAAAACTAAAATGTGTCATTAAAGTCTATACATCTTCTTCAAAAAGACTTCATTGTTTAATTCCATTGGACCTCTACCATTGGTATTCTTCAAAAATTAATGCCAATATAATTTGCATAGAGATTCTTGGTCTAGATTTTAGTAGATATTTAATGAATGAAATGTGTTTTTAGGATTTAATTATTGAGAAGAATTGGTTCCCTTTTATTAGTGAGGGGAGGGGCACTCTTGGAAATAATTAAACTATTAATTCAATATAAATTAATTATGATATCATATTGGCTCATAATTGTTATAATTTGAAGATATTATGAGTATTATTTTAGAAAATTTCATCAAAATCTTTTTGGACAAGTTTATATCACATTGTTCACTTATCTTTTAATTTTAATGCTTCACTTTCCGATTTGAAAATTATCATAATATAAATGTTTTATAGTGTTAAATGTCTTCTAATTTTGATTTCAAATTTAGAATAATACATAAATGGACCATGGATGATTTAACCTATAATATATAATTAATGTTTTTGAATATGATATTTTTATGAATTCTAAAACATTTAATGAAATATAATTTATTAAATAATATCATTAATGTCAATTTTATAACTATTCATTTTTTACCCTTTAATAACATAATTTCAATAAATAAATATTAATAAAATATATAAAAACCTATATAATATTTCATTTTTATCTATTAAACCATTGGTTCATGTTAATTATTTCAAATTATACTATGTTTAATATATTTAATATCTTATATTTTTTTCTATTATTTGAATAATTATTCCGTCAATGTTATACAGAAATTTAAGGAAATTATTTATTCTATAAAAATTAAAATTAAATTACTATGAAGAATATAAATACATAATATTTAAATACAATACTTAATACTGAACATATCATTTTTATCCCCATTTCAAAAATATTGTAGTTATTAAAATGAAGAGTGTGATATTTTTCAATTTCCCATTACATAAAATATTATAAAGGTTATAATCACACAAAATTGATAAAAATGGCTACATAACTGATTAAATTATTATTATGGATGAAATATACTCCTCTGAAAAAATTAATACATTTATTCGGGATATTTTATAGTCTTGAGCATTTTATTTTTATCTTTAAATATCAAATTTTCCTTTTTTCCTTTGTAAGAAAAATTACTAAGGATAAAAGTCATATTAACATAAAATGAAAGGTTTATATTGAAAACTATATTCTTAATTAATTTGAATATTTAATAAATTTTTAAAATATTAATTCCCCAAAATTTGAAGAATTTAATTTAAAATAAAATAAGAATACATGATGAAAATAGTTTTTCAGAAAAATTACCTTTTAAAATATATATTTTTATACTAAATTAAAGTAAATAATTTCATTTAAAAAAATAATTGGATCATTTTATACGAAAAGGAAATAATTAAATTTTCATCACTAACCCAATATAGAATTTTACTTTGAAAACAATTTAAATGAAAATACAGTTTTCAATAAATATCACTATTATTCACTATTCAATGAAAAAACAATATTTTTAGAAAATTTTCAAAATTTCACCATTGGATAATTATGAAATTCTGATTCCAAAAATGGTATTTATTTTGTAAAATACTACTTTAAATTTTCCATAAATAGTAATTTCTCTTACTCACAAAAATCAATAAAAATTTGTTTTTGAATAAAACATATCTTCGAAAAATAAAATAAGTTTCCTAAAAATTGAGTGCTTATTTCATAATAATTAATCAAGAAATTATATTTATTAGATAATTTATATATATATTTCAGAAAATTATTTAATCATAATCATATCCACTATTTTGAATTCTAGGTTATAATTTTCATATTTAAATAATAATATTTCTTTGTTCGATTACACTCAGTGTTTTGTATTTTGCACACTATCAAACTTATTTATTCTTGTAAAATCATATGTTTTTTCAGTAATAACATTTCATATTTAGATTATAAATTAATATTTATAACAATGAATGTATAATTATGTGCTCTCTTGGAAAATTAGTTATATTATATGAGTTTTGATACCTAATAAAAGGGGATTTGTTTACTAAAAAGATTTGTGAAAAAAATAATATTATGATATAACTATTATGATGAAAAAAGTATATAGTCACTAATTTTATATATCTATGAAATTATACATTTATTTATGTCTATCATTTTTATACCCTTACATATTTACACTAGTCATAGATATTTAGAATTATGAGGACACAATTTATTTAAGTGGGGGGATGTATCACCTTGCGATTCTAAAATATATTTTCCTTTCAAACTTATTGTGTTCGATAGCTTATTTAACACAAAACAAAAAACTAAAAAAAAATCTACAGATTAGATGAATATTTTTAATAAAATTTATAATAAAAAAACCCTATGGTAAATAAAAAATTTTAAATCCATAAAACAATATAGACATAATGTGATTAAGAACACAAAAACATTTTAAAGTTAATTTTTCAAAAAAATAGTTTTTTCTTTTTATATATTAATTTCCATTAAAATTTAATTTTTTAAATTTAATTTTTTATTCATAATTTCAATATTATTTTGTAATTTATTTTTATAATTATTTTGTAAAATAATTCATTTATAGTTGAATAATGAATAATATATATTTTTTTAGTACCCTTACTTTTATGAAATTATTTTAACATCAAAATGACATATAAATTTTTTAAATGGTATTTATATAAATATAGGTATTTATAAAGTAACATAAAATAATTTACAAATAAATATTTGAATTTATAAAACCCATGTTTAACATTTTTTAAACGTACTAATTCTTTACTCGAATTTGTTTTTTATATTAATAAATTAAACATTATTTTCATCATTTGGATAAATAAAATATAACAAGATGAATTACATATCAAAGATAATAGTTTTCGTATTATTTATACATTACAATTTAATATTATGGAATAATTGTATGATTAGTAGGTTTTGATAATTACCCGGATAATGGTAAAACTTTTAAATTCAAAGAATTGTTTCATTAACACAGTGAAATTTCTATCTACTAAAATAAATTAGTAACTTCTAAAAAATAAATTTAATATAATATTGGAACCTATGTAAAAAGATTTTCCCAGTAATTATATAAACATTAACTTTTAAATAATATTATGAACACATAATTATGAAAGAAATTTTTTTCTTCTAAAAAGTGATTTTTCAATATATTATACCTTTTAATTTCAATGGAAAATTTATATTATTTTGAAATTAAATTAATTTATATAGAGATTGAGGGTTATTTAAAAAACTTCCATTTTCTTCACATATTTAAGAGACGTGTTCCACTAAATTTATTGAACTATTGTAATGTTTTCTCACTAAAAAATATCTAACCAAGTCTCTCATCCACCAAATCTGAATATCTTTTATTCCGTGCTCTAGAGAAAATAAAATTCTAACGATCCATATTTTTTTACCCAAGTTAGAACATCCAAAAGCTTAAGTAATGATCTCAATAGTGTTTACATAATATTTTTTTTCTTTTACCCTCCATGAATGAAATGCTCCATTTTTCAAAAGCACATTACAAGGATGGTCTCAAAGAGTCATTTAAGAAAAAAAAATATGAAGAATAATATGATTAATATTATGAAATAATTATTATATTATATTTTCTACCTTATCAATTTCTATGAAATATATGAGTGTCATAAATGTACAATCAGACTACAGCCTCTACGAGACAACATATTTCATTTTTCAATTATCACATAACATTATGTACGATAAAAATATATTTAAATTATATGAATTATATTTACGAAAAAATTAATATTTTTTTAAGACAACATTGCAATTCTACAAGTCGTATTAACAATATATGGTCAAAACAAACTCAACTAAAAAAATGAATATATTAATGAATCTTTCATACTTGGAATGCATTTTTGTAAAATATATGCACCATATAAATTTGGGTAATGTAATAAAAATACAATTCTCGAGATTTAGAAGATATTTTACCATAATTTTGACAACATCTGATTCACAAAGATTGTTTTAGAGTATTTAATCAAACAACCTCATGTAATATAAATAAGAAAAAATTATTTATCTACTGAGTAGAACATAACAAGAAATAATCCCTAAAAAATTAAATATACTTGAAAAAAGAATTTATAACGTCTTGAAATATTTACATTTAAAATTTATTGAATATAGGAACATACACAGAATGATCTAGGACCCAATGTATGGATTTTAGGATCTTAACTTTCTTTCATTGAGATATGATTCCTACTCAATAGATATTATATATACACAGATATATATATATACATATATATATATATATACATGTATTTGATATAGAATTATTATCTTAATTACAATCATTAAATATTGGGTATTTAAAATTTCATCTCATTTTATACCTTCCATGTCTTTTAAATTTATAAAGATTTCATTGTTGTAGTGTTTTGGTAAACTCAGACCCCATTTAATTGATTAATTATGTCTTATCTTCATCTTCTTAATTATTTTATTGGTTTATCACTCCTTAAGATTTTATTTATTTAAAATTTCACTACATATATCCATAATTTCTTTAATAAAAATATTTTACCACAATCAATTTCTTCATAAACAATTATTCCATTTTTTATAATATATCGATCAATTGTTTTGATGGATTCCCCTCCATGTCTATATTTTCATATTGCTTCCAACTATTCCCATTATATTTAGAAATATAATTGGATTTTATATAATGTGATTTTTTTATTTTCATTTTCTACATTTCAAAAATAATTTTCATTTATCTTTTATTATTTTTATTGATTTATATAGTGGTGTTTTAAAACATCAAAGGATTTTTTAAACCACTCATATGAATTTTGCGTTATGTATTCTACTTCATTTCATAACATTTCCAAAATATTCCCCATATTTATTTTATACATATTTTATATAATTTTTTCTTACATATATACCTAGATTAATTTACCACTCCTTTCATGAAAAAAACATGATTTAATTACACATCATGATTATGTAATTTAAATATTTTAGATTTATTGGAAATTATTAATTTACTATTACATGTCAAGTAACACAAGCATAAAATGTATTTAAATATGTATTGATTCTGAAAACCATCATTAATTTATAAGCTAACCTTTTGTTTCAATTCTGGTCCAAACAAATATGTTAAGCTATTTCTTGTCTTTAAAATATCCTTTAACCATTTCATAAATCATCACATAAGTGGTTTGTTATTATTGTTGATTTTCCAATTCTTCTCTCATGAATTTTTGTACATTTGAAATCATTATTCAAGGAAATTTATTCATTATTAAAATATTAATGTCTAAAATGACCTTTTTCTTTCTTCCCATTAGAATCCTTATGTTATAGAATTTAGTTGTTCATTTAGATGATATTATGGATGACACTTTCAACTAATGTGATATATAATGATTATGATTTATGTATGTTTTTTTCTTATTTTTTACAAATATTCATATTCATATTCATATTATAATTATGTGATAGGTGTTCATAGTATTATATATCACACTATTTCATTGGGTAATGCATTACATCACATGATATACTATGAAATGGATTTTGGAGCGAGCCTAATCGATTATGGGACTATCTATACTATCTTGATGAGAATAGGGTGTAAACCCATCCCACTATATCACATTGTCTATATTTACCATCCAACGTCCCTAAGGCCTTAAAAGTTTTTATTATAAGATAAAACCCCCTTTTAAGGGATCAATGGGGTGGAAACCAAAAGAAATCATTCACATATGACAATAACACATGAAGGATAGAAAGAGAATAACCCAAATAACAACAATGAACAAATATTCCCCAGCATTTGAACATGAAGAAGTGCTCTACCAATGCAAGGCTAATTGGAAAGCAAGTGTCATGTGTCAAAGAACATGCCCAACCTGATGGCTTGCACCATACCATCTCCAACATGAAAATCCAAAAAAACAATGCAAAGAAGGATTGAAAACTCTTAAACCATCTCTGAAGATTGTCCATATTTACGGTCTTAAAATATTTCCTTGACTTATGCTTATGATGTAATTTTTTATAGTGTTTCCGCATATTTATGATTTTATAAAATTATGATACCATTCCCCTATTTCATTTTTTATTATTTATCTCTCACTCATATGCTACGATACATGTTTTTACATTTTATATTTAATGTTCTATTATCATAAAAAAACAAATATTATTTTTCATGTTATTTTAATAATATTTGTCTTCCTTACCCATGTTTTATCTTATTATTATGTCCTAACATTTGATGAAATGTTTATTAGTTTTTCCCTAACTGATCATTTGTTGACACCAATTATAAGTTTTAATTCCATATGATATGAGGCTATATATAAGTTATGATAAGTAAATAATAGACTACATTGTGGATACGTCTTGGAGAATTATTAATATGTATTATAAAATAATTTTCATGTGTAGCTATTCCTCAATGACACACAAACATTAATTCATGGGATGTGGAGATTTTTTTAGATATAATGTTTATATTATGAGAATGATGTGAAATAAATGTATATTTATCTTAGTTAATCTAACTTTTTCATAATGTCAATGCCTTATGATAGTGTTTTTTGACAAAGACCCATGAGTGAGGGATGTGGACATTATAGACTTCTTTAGAGATGATGATGAATGATATTGATCTATGTAGATGGTAAAACATTATTTTTCTCTTTATTATTTGGGTTTTCCCTAAGTAATTTATCATTGATGCCATATAATAAATGTGATGAAATTATTTTTCAACTCATTTGAGGTTTAGAGAGCTCAAGGAAAACCATGATATAAAGTGATTACCTAAACATGATTGATGGTAAATATATAATCACTATTATGTTCAGGGAATGTTTCTCTCATGGCCATTTTCAGAAATATTGGCAGACAGATGTGACTGAAATCAATTGTATCTTTCTATTTTTCTTTCACAATGATAGAATCTAAAATCTCTTTATTGGTAGTAGTGTGAGTAAAATGGGGAACCATCACCATTTCTATCATTATCTTCTCCACTAATGGAATATTTGAAGAACTTGTGGTATTATGAAAGAAAATATGCATGGTAATGATTCCATAGTCATCCCAAAAGAATAATGAATATTGAATCATGATGGAGAACCATAAAATCCACGTTAGGGACAAGGTCCCCAAACTAGGATCTTACATTGTTTCAATTTAAGGGATTTTACTTTATTTTTTTATATAATAATATTGTTAGTGTAGCGAGAGACATATTATATTAATTTTTTCCCATGAATCCGTGAATTCAGACTCATATTAGGATAATTAGATATAATGTTTTAAGGAAATATCTATATAAATTGTTATAATCAAACATGAGAGATATGTAAAAGGGGATGCTCTGTCCTTTAATGTAAGTTACCCTATCTTGATCTTCTAAAGATATGACCACATGGAATTCAATAGGATCAATCACTATATGATAGAATTTTGTAACAGACACCTCATATTAATACACTATTGGTATTTCAGGATCCTAATCAAGTGTTTGTTGAAGAATCTTTTGTAATATAAACAAGATCAATAATTGAAATCTTGGATTAAATAACTGTATGTTAATTTTAGATTCCATGCATCTAATCAAAAGGGTAAGTATTCCCTATATTAAGAATATCTATAGTTTGAGAAAAGGGTTTTTAAGATTCATACATTAATTATTACTTTCTATAATCATAACTAGTGGGTATATTTGTAATCAATGGGTTAGGATGGGTTATAATTCCATCATTTTAATAATTAAAAGACATATAATGATTTGAAAATAATTTCTCAAGTGTAATTGGGAATGAAGGAGCCCTATATGAATCATGATTATATTGGTTCTCTTACAAGGCGCACTAAATTTCTTGTGTATTGTTCTCCACAACATATATAGTTTCATCTGGGATGTTATACAAGTGTCATGATAAATGTGGACCTCATTCTAATAAACGTTATCTACCTCAGTGGCCTATTCCACTTTCTCCTAAATTGTTAGTGAGGAATTCAGGATCACATATATTTTCCTTATCAAATTAGGGAATCAAAAATATAATAAATTTCTAGAGAGGTACATAGAATTTTTACCTGATGATGATTCTATTTGAGGTTTTACTGACCTTTGAACCCTTTAGTGGGGCGGTGACCATTCTCCTAGTGTTTGGGGAAAAATATCTAAGAGGGTTTGAACTAGAATTTTTATGGGAAGAAGTTCATTTTTGTATTCAATTCTCTTGATACAAAAAATTCCATATTTGTAATAAGAATTATCCATTAAAAATCAGGGCACTGAAGATGTTGGCTCAGTGACCAAATAACAAGTTTGATCCAAAACCTGTTGATTTTTCTATTTGAGGAGGATAACATGTGCTTGTTTGGGTATCTTCTTTATCATGGAATCATTAAATTTTAATGATCTCTTACAATGTACTTCCTTCCACAACCCTTTAATTAAAGAAAGGTGAAATAATTACAATCCTCTTATACTTGTGGATTTCTAAGAATAACATTCCTAGAATATAAATTCTTATAGAACATGTTATTATAGAAAAAAGAATCAGAATTTCTATGTCTCGACATTCAATGGATGTCTTTGTAATTTGGAAAATCACAGAGGTAATCTTGACCATGATACCTTGGCTCTAGCAGCTTTGAATATTTTTCTCTAAAGATGTGTTGACATAATCTGGAATACTCTACTTTCGTAAGGAATAAATTTATTATTCTTATCATTCTATGTTTTATGACTATACTCTTTTCTCCCTTCATAAAGAGGATGTTGTTACTAATTTTGTTATTTAAGAGGGTGTGATTTATTATATTTTGAGGTTTTATGTACCTTAGTAGGTACCAAATCTTGTTAAATCATAACATCTGTTATTTTCACTTTACTAATCCACATTATAGGATATGTTGGAATTGACCAAGGCCGAGGATTTTTTAACTGAATGAAAAATTCAAGACATTGAAAACAATTTCCAAACTCATTGAATTTTCTAGGGTATTCTATCAAAATATGTTGTTTTTAGACTCTGTATAGGGAATTTATATACAAATTAGCCACAAGTCCTATATGGGGACTTGTATGTTCATGGAATAGGTCTAACCCTTCCACTTTGTAAAATAGTATATAACTCTGTCATTCTCGCATTTATTTTATTTTGGGATGTTAGGAACTATTTTATTTTTCAGTGTGGAGCTAAATTCATAAATTAATTAATGATAAAGGTTTACCCATACTATTATTTAACTGGTATCATATATATACTAGAAAAATCATAGCCTTCCTAGAGTATGCATGATGAATTTGAGTTTATTTTCCTCTCATGGATCGAGCATGATTGGCATAGGTTTGAAAAAAAACAATTACACTAGATTTTATTGGAGGTCTATAGTTTCATTAAATGTTATGAAATTGGGATTACTAAATTTTGTAGGAGATGAAGTCAGATTCACCCATTCAAGTAATTAATTTCGTCTTGGTTTCTCTAAGTAACACTTCCATTCAATGAAATTTGTTCCAAATACCATGAATTTATTAGAGTTAGTGACTTGTTGTGGAATGGTTGGTTTTCTGTAAACATGTGAAAATGAAACTTATATAGTCTGACATGGTGGCCTAGCTCCTGTATATTTATAATAATTGTGATGGGTCATCATAGTGTAGATATCCTAGAAATTTTTTGGTTGTAGCTCTAACAAATATAACTCTTTATGTTCAACATAGATAACATCTAGGTATAAATTTTGTTTGAATCCTAGATTAGTTGGTTTACAAGATTCTTGTATCATCAGAATATGAGCCTCTCCATGTTTATTGAGATTTATTTTAGGATAAATATGAGAATTTGATTAGGGTTTATCTTCAATAGGGATATTTATGAATATAAATTCAATATTTATTCACAATATATTCATTATCTCTGCCACATATTTATTGATTCTCCCTTTTATGATAAGATTACTTATCTCTTTAGGCAACAGATGGGATGTTTCTTCACATATCCCATTTATTTGGGTGAATGACACTAGAGAGTTGGCAATAGATCACTTGAGGTAGACCATAAATTTTAGTATTTTATCTACTAACAAGTACACAAACCTTATTCAGAGGTTTTAGTGTGGGCCATATGTTTTTTTTAACTTCTAAACCCCAATATCCTATGAAAAATAATTCTCCTGATTTTTAGTGGGGATGGTGTTGATGTTATCCACTAATGACTGTCAAGATATACGACCCATGTATTTAGAAAAATGATAAAGTGATTTGTTTACTTATTAATATCCATCAAATGGAAAGTCATAATCCACCTTGGATTATCCAGTAATGGTTGACTATTTTGATTAGTTTCTTCCTCATGACCTTCCAATACTCCAAAAAAACTAGATTTTGAATGGTGATCAAGATAGAGTATCTATAACCCCTCACTAAACTTGTTCCCAGTGAGATAGATCTGTCACACCATGGGATAAAATATAAATAATTTTCTTTTTTTGTTCATCCAAATATTTAGAATACATATTTTCATAGAGGAGAAAAGGGGTTTGATAAAAATCTTTCCTTTCATGCCATATGGGACTGATTAGGTTTTTCACTATGAAATCCTGAACCTGTTTAGGATTTTATAACCGTTAGGATTGATACAAAGGTAAAATTAACCCTATAACTATGTGGTGTTGTTTCTTATGTGGTAAAACTATTGATTACTATATGATTTTTCATGAATTAGTTTGATAATCAGCTTGATGTAGTGCATGTTCTAAACGTAAGATACCATCTGCTCAGGGAAATGATTCATTTGACGATTATTTCATTCTCAAATGATATTTTTGTTCAAATATTTCCTAGAATTGATAAATTGGATAGTTAATAGATCATTCCCACCAGGTTCACTATTTCTGCTATTTGGAGATGGCAAGACCATGTTAGATGTTACAATGAGGTTATGAGGGCCTCACACTTGGGACCTAGCATAAATTGTAAATGATACATGAAATTATTCTAAATAGACTCGATAAAATGTTGGTGGAGTGAAATTAAATTCTCCATATTCACGTAAACCTCTGATATGAACATATAATAGAGTTTCAAGGTTTAATTTATATAGATTCTTCAATGAATTAAGGAATTCACACTGGATATCTCCATACATCATTCCCAATTTCATCTTCCACACTACTAAAAGGGATGCTAGACAATTCTATGGGGATGTAATTCAAATTCAATGATGTTTTTATATATTCATCATAAGGTAGTGTTTTTTCATTAAATTATAATAAGTCATAATAATATCCAATCAATTTTTTTCATTACTCAATGTTTCAGGAAAACCATAATGAGATTTTGATTTGATCCATATCATGAAAATTATATTGTTATTATCTAGTTCCTCGAGCATCAATGCAATATCCTATTCATATTTAGTTAGATATTCTTATATATAGTCTAAAAAAAGTTTACATTTTCCAACTTACATACCTAAGGTAATTGGATCAATTAGATTCATTATATATCATGGAATTATTAGAGATTTGGTGGTGGAATAATTAATGATTGATTCCTTGAAGAATCATCCATTTGAGAATGAATATCACCCAATAGATTTAGAAAAAATAATGTAAAATGAATTAATATCTCATGATATTCACAATATAAGGGATTTATCAGAGTCACATTAGTAAGGGAAACCTTATTTTGAAATGAAATGTCATTGTTCTAGGACCTTCATAAGTTCCACAATGGGGAGGATTATGAATTTTTATTAGTTTCTGGATGTGAGGACGATTCCTAAGAGATTTTTTCTATGGAGGTCCTCCTATATAGGTAATGAAAAGGTTATAAAATATTTGGTATAATCCTTTTTAGTTGATCATCTTTTTACGGATGATTTTAATAGATATCACAATAAGAAGTGTCCCTTCGATCATCCATGATATAATCATAGGGAGGACATTTGTTGGGGTTATTGTGTGAAGGACCTCAAAAGCTACTGATTGAAAAACATTTGGGAGTAAATTCACAACTATAGAAATATATTTATATAATAAGATATCTATATTTTCATGGTTTTCAATTGAAAGATGATATAGGATCTCATGAATTACAATATTGATTAGAGAAGAGATACGAGCCTACACTTTTCCTTTGGTCTACTCCTCGAAAACACTTTGATGATATTTTCATGTTATGTTGAATATTTTTTATGGTGTGGGTAGAGATATATGTCTTCCCATAAACTATTTATATCATATGTTGATTTGATTATATGGTGGGAAATGAGACATGTTCCCATTTCTTGATACGAGAACGGATTAGAGCCCACTCTTTTTCTATAGTTTCCACTAGGATATACCATTGGGATTTATATATGGGATAAAAAAAATGTGACCACCCCTAGTAAAAATTAGGATATTTTTGAATTATCCCTCATATGTCTCTAAAATACACTAAAAATATTTATCAATGAAAGTTTTAATCTTGATTTTCACTCTATTGGACAACAAGATATGATGAAACAATCCCTCAGGTGTAGCTAGGACACACTGAAAGTTTTTATGGATATGAAACAAATATGGGACTCCTCTCTAGTTTCTACAAGGTGGATTCCTTAAAAAGGTATTTAGGGGTTGACGCAACACATAATTATAAATAGTGGTAGTTGATAGGATATTTATTAAGAGGCTTTAAAAGAAAAGAAAAATTTTAGTCGTCTTCTTGACTCAGTTCCAAATTGGAGGGGACTTTTTTATCACTATTCTCCTTGGAGACTCTCGAAGTAGTGTAGAATAGTGATATGGGATGCCTACCTCTTCACAATAGGTGTTTTGTTGGGATTCATGTTATATAAGGATTCATGTGTTATATATTGGGTGAATATATATGTAATAAATTATATTTTATCTCCTGAATAAATCCTTTAAATTTCGGTATAATTCTTTATTTTTGACCTAATATAGATGCTATATGTTGTCACATGTGTTTAAGGGGTGTATGGGTCTTCCTAAAAGACCGAATTTCAACTTTTTTGAAAAATAAAGATGGGCTGCATGGTTCCTCCAAACTGTGTGGGGCTGGAAAGAGGAACTAGAAGGGCACATAGTTTTACCTGACCATGCACCTAATACTGAAAAAATGTGTGTATGGTTTGAAGTTGTTAGAGAAGCCAATTTTAATGGTCACTGCACAGTTTATCAAACCGTGTCGGTCCCCTCATTAGGAAATGATCCATGCACTATTTGTTCATGGTTTGGCCAACCATGCATCCAAACCATCTACCCCTAAAATCATGGGATAAATTAAAAAGTTTCCCTTAAATATAAATCAATTCACCTCTCTCACTTATTCTATCAATTTATAAAATATGAATCTATCCTTCCTCACATTGAATCTTCCAATGTTACTTCTTCATAGTATTTCATCTCGATCCTTAGTCAAGTGTCCAATCCAAGTATCATTATTCTAATTGGTTCCTCAAGGTAAGATCTACAGTCATCATGAGTGACTCCTATATTCTCTTCTCATCTACAGAATTATTTATATGTATTCTCATTTTCCCTATTTTCAAGCCATTAATCCATTCATCATATTTCTTCAAATCAAGGATAAATAGAAGGCTGATACTAGACATGGAGTGATTTGTATCCTCAAGGTTGGAGTTCTATGACTCATCCTTCATGTCTCATCATTTTATAAACTACCATCATTGTGCACACACAAATTTCATGTGAAATTTATTATTATATTCATGTACCTTACTTATATTAATTGGTATGATATCATAGATCCCTTACTGTATATTATCATTACACCATTGGAGTTTATGACCTCAATGAAGACCACCCCATCTAGGGTGCTTCCCTTGTTATACCTATTATAACTTGTTATGATTATTTGGTCCATCGTTTGGGTGTGATTTCAGGTGACCCACATAAGGTATGTGTTTTAAATAAATTTATGATCTATTAACCGGAAATTATAACATCTATATCACTTTTCCTTGATAAATATGAAATGGAATTGGTTTCCTGTCCCAATTTCTTTATTAATCCTAATAAATGGAAAGGGATAGAACCACTTGAATTTTTATAAATTGAAAGGGTAATTGGTTTGATGTCCTTATCCCTCCTTTTATTAATTGTGAATGATACATGACTAAATATAGTAATTGAATTGGTAAAAAACTAGTAAATGGTTTCTTTTACTAACTAGTCTCTTAATTTAGTATGACATGAAATGGAATGAAACTATTTAATTATAAAAAGTATTGAGTATAACACTGAATTAACTAAAAAAATAATTACATATAAGGTACATATTTCATATAGACCATTATATCCTTATTGGAGTGTTCATACTTGAGCCAACTTTGGATTCTTCAGGTAATAACTTGATCACTCCTAAAATGCCTTTCTAATTCATTGATCTAGTTTCCAAGGGAGGTACGAACCCTGGAGCATGGTCCTTGTGTATTATAGAATGAAAAAAATGACATATTAGAACCCCTTAAAAATCTTCCAAATATTAGGATTCCTTGGATAAACTCATTGGATACCACATTATTTATTTAGAAATGTGGAAACATGGATACACCCCATTGGTCCCAGTCATGCTTACCCTATTTAACTTGGATGAGATCCTTAGACTCGGCAAGAAAAATTTACAGTGGAATGAATTTGGCGTTAAATCTAGGATTAAACTAAGATACCTTATGGCCAGACAACAAGTTGTTACTAAGTTGTATTGACTTCTAATGTCAATGATTCCTTGTCTATTACCTTGATCCACTTTA
Source organism: Viscum album (assembly GCA_963277665.1). NCBI lineage: Eukaryota > Viridiplantae > Streptophyta > Magnoliopsida > Santalales > Viscaceae > Viscum > Viscum album. The sequence goes on from OY728125.1 coordinate 1,841,504,775, forward strand.
GTATTATTATCATTATTGGATTACTTGTTACGCCTTGGATTCATTATTGTTATTATTATCATGATACAATATATGTGCTAGTTATACCCCATGTGACTCATCTATGTAAGCTGAACATAATGATCCTATTAAATGATTGTATGTTTGGAGACGTACCTGCTGAGGATGAAGCAGGTATCATGGTATTTACAATTATGTATTGATTAAAATTTATATAACTACACACAATAACAATTTATATTACCCATACATGATGTTGTAATCAATATTTATGGTTTCTATTAGGATATATCTCACACCATATCTGGGTCGCTGATGGTACCTGAGATGATTATATGATTTCATGTGTTGATAATGGGAAGTGTCCTTCTTTGGACACCAGATCTTATTATCTTGATTTAGGATGGGTCTTGGTAGAAGGTGATTGATCCAGTTTTTAGGATGGTGGATAGTTTTAGGATAGTTTTTTCTTTATTTTTTATATCATGTGTTGCATTCTTCTATGCATATGGGTTTTCCATTTTTTTTACACGACATAAATTATCATCAACTTTTGTATATGATTTAGTTTCTATATATGAGTTCTGTTATCTATTTCATCATTTGTAATTTATTTCTATAATAATTTTAATATAGTGGGTTATTGGTACAATTTTCATAATGTATTCTTCTATTGGTCCATCCATTTACACATTCTTATGTTATTTACCTTTTATTACATATCTATTATTATACACTTTTTTAATGAGAGAATATTCTCTCCACATTGACACTCTAGGCCATGTATTCTATTTGGAAGCCTTTAGAATATGGGGAGGCATGCTTGAGACCACGTGGATAACTGGCTCTGAGGAACCTTTGAGTTGAACCTGGTTTGGGATGTCAAAAAGTGATATTAGAGGGGTTCCATTCATTATTTACTATTTTTTTATAATAGATGATATAATTTCACCATTCCATGGCACACTTGGATTATGATGTTATTATTATTATGGTGGGGGATTTATTTTTCACCATACCCCGATGTGATGAGGGAAAGGATCGTTGGAAGATGTGTCACTATAATCACCTATAATTTGAATTCCATGCATATTCCACACTATAGAGTTTCATTTCAATAATTTTATTTCAAGTGTTGTATGTGATTGTTGAGTGAGCTATGGTTGTTTTATTTTCTTTTGCTCCTAAAATTTTACCTATGGTTAAATTTGATTCTATTTAGTTTTGATTGACTGATTTAAATTTTAAATTGATGAGGTGTATGGGCCCTCTTGGGTTGGAATGGGTAACATTCCATGTCAATCTTTAATATATCACCCACAATATTCTGATACTAGATGTATATGTAATTAAATATAAATTAATGGGTATATATTTCAATGATAACATGTATGGTCCCCTATTCAATGGGAATATAGATCCATATTTAATCAAATTTTGATATATGTATAAATATGAAAATTAGCACATTAAATTTAAATATTGGTTTATAAAGCAAAATGGTTGATTGTAAATGAAGAGGAAATTGTGACTGAACCATTCACTTACTGGATCCCCTGTAAATTAAACATAAACAATTACCATTATCGTAGCCTTCTAGGTGGGTAGTTGGGGTAGTATAGCTTGGGAAGTGATCCTTTATTATTATTTTCGTCTTCATCCTATGCTTCTATATATTCTCAAATGTTGATATGAGGTGTTTTCTTGGAATTTTAGAGTTATTCCACCACGACATCCTCATTTCAAGTGTTGGGAAGGTGGTGATGACCATGTTCTGGAGGTGGTGGGCCCTGATCTACTGGTGATTCCTCATATAGTTACACTTGAGGTTCAAAATTATATAGTCAATCAGGGAACTAATGATCAGTTTGAAGATCATTTCTACATATAATGTATTCTATGAAGGGTGATCTAAGATACACACCTATGATGGATGATCTAACACATGAGTTCCAACATCAATATCCCCCAATATTTCTAGGGGACCACAGTTCAAAAGCTATTGAGTCTTGGATAGAGGCCACCTAATATATCATCAATCATCTGGAGATTCCTCTAGATATGAGGGTAAATATTGGAACATATATGCTACGTGTTTTTTCCAAGAGCAAGTGGGATGTAATCTCCCAAGATATTAATTATTAGGGCATGGATTGGTGTAATTTTTAGAATTATTTCTATGACTACTTATTCCCTCATATGCTGAGGGATGACCATACCAGAGTGTTCATGCATTTTGAGTAGGCTAATATATCGGTCATGGATTATTAATCATGTTTTACTGAGTTAAAATGCTTTCACCTCTTCTAGTGGGAAATGAGAGATCACATTCTAGAATCTTTGAGGATGGGATCAAGTGTGCCATATATACTTAGGTGGATTACATCTTCCTACCTATTTTTATGATATTTTAAATTAGGCCCTTATCACTAAACACATCCCGAGGGAAGGTGATTGTCCTGGGTAAAAATGTTCAGTTCCAAGAGAGGAAGGTGGTTCTTCCAATTTTGGGAAGAATATCCTTGATATTTCTTGGTAGAGAAATAGTGGTCAGTGTATGAAAACAAAAATCTCTATAATTTGAAAACGGAGTGAATGGTATGTGCATATAAATCCTCAGTGTGATAGAGAACTGACGAAGTTCCATTCTTGAGGCTGTATGGGGCACCTTTAGAGGTTTGGTTATACCAATCCATATTCATCTAGTTGAGGAGGCTTTGCACCATCTCCACCTTTAGGTGAAGGATCATTTATGTCACATCAATAAGATAGTTGGGGAAGCATTGTAAGGACTAGCTAATGTGGAGGTTTAGTTTTTGTATCTGGACTTATTATTCTCAGCATTAGTAGAGAGGACCTTCTCAGGGTAGTCCAGGTGTAATATAAGGTTTTGGTTAAGGTAAGTTTCACTAAATATAGTAAATACCTAAGGATTAGAGTGCTGAACCATCTATAGTTTGTGGTGATATTCTAGTAGCCTATGTTATTGTATCTTCCAAATTCGATATAAGTGCTTCAAACCCCTTTATCTCTCTATTGAACATGGAATTTATGAGACATAAAATTCTATATTTCTATGGTGTGATGAACCTATATACACAGTTGGGAGTGAGATCAGAGGATTTATACCAATGTAAGGGAAAAAACCCTTGAGGTAGAAAGTTATCCCTTCTTATGGGACCTCTTTTTTCCTTATGGTGATGGCCTTTAATGTCATTCTTGAGATAAATTGGTTGGTTTCACACCAATACTTTTTTGAATTATATTACCAAATGATGTAATTTACACCACCAGGTGTAGAATATTTCCACCGAAGGGCGAGTGGGATGTCCAAGACAATATATATCTAATAGAGCAGCATGGAAAATGTGGAATGACTGATTAGTTTTCACGTATCTTCAAGGAGGTAAATGGAATAAAACTGATATATCTTCTTCCTATAGTAGAACATTTCATGGATGTCTTTCCTGATGATTTTTTTGGAATAACTATTGAGAGAGATGTAGAGTCTATTATCACAATAGTTCTAGTAGAATATCCAGTTTCCCTTTCTCCATATTGGATGGAACCTACAAATCTACAAGAGATCAAGAAATAGTTGGAGGATCTAGAGGCCAAAAGAGCGATACCTACTATTGGGGATCACCTGTGCTTTCTCAATGAAGGTGGATGGGACCATTTGTTTATGAATGGATTATCGATGGTTGAACTAGCATACATTTTAGAAACTATATCCACCACCTCGAATAGATGATCCATTTTTCTTGCTCCTATGATCTAGGGTGTTCTTGACGATTGACCTGAGATCAGACTATCATCTGGTGTGAGTCATAACTCGAGACATACCTCATATAAATTTTCATAATATGTATTAATTTTATAATTATATCATTATTTCATTCATTCTTAAAAATGTGACATTTTTTCATGGATTTTACAAAGAGAGTTTTCCATCCCCATCTAGGATCTTTTTTTATGGTCTTTATGAGTGAGATCTTGGTGTATTCCCACACTCATAGCACCCTTGCTCACCATGTTGAGATCATTCAAAATATACTGAGATAGTAGTATCTTTATTCTAATCATGGAATTTTCCACTTATGTATAAAAAATATTCAATTCATGGGTTATATTTTATTGTAATAATAATGAGTATCAGTTGAGCTGGATAAGATGAGTTTTGTTTTGTACTACGAGTAACCCAAAAATGTGTTTGATATATGTAGTTTCTCTGGGATATTTGGATATTACACACATTTCATACTAGACTTCTCAATCCTTACATCCCCAATTAATAATCTTAGAATGATGGTTGACGAGTTCTAATGGCCAGAAGTGTGTGAAATAGCCTTTTTGGACAATACTGGAATGATTGTTTCAGCCCTTATTTTGATTGTCGCAGATACTAGAATATGATATATAGTATTTTTTGATGAATCAAGCATCAGACATGGGGAAATTATTATGTAGTAGGATATATTATATACATATATATCTCAGTAGTTGGATCCTCATGATAGAAAATACATTATACATGACATTGATCTAGTAGTAGTTATCTACATCATATGTTTCTTGAGATACAATATGTTACATGGACACATTTTGGTGTATACAGAACACAATAGACTGAAATATTTATTTAAATAGCTTAAACTGGATATTAGAAATTGAATATGGGTTGAACACCTTTAGTTCTGTAACATTGACCAATCCTATAGTCTTTGAAATGGAAATGCGTTAATAGATTCCCTAAGTATGAAAACTCAAGAACAAGCGATTCATGAATCCATTGATGAATAGAAATTTATGACACTATTTTGTGAGCTACGTTTAGAGTTTCATGAGATACATGACTTGTATTCTCTTTTATCCTTTCTAGTTACATTTTCAGTCCATGTTAGGGTATAGAACACGATGTTTTCATATCTTGAAGGCATTGTTGTCCAATAGAGTATTATTGGTGAGGACCTACCTCTATATTGTTTTGTAGATGGAGATGATATCCCATATATACAAGGAGTTTTATAGGTTCCTAAAGACATGAGAGTGGAACTAATGTGAGATTATTATACCAATATGTGGGAAGTTCATCCAAGAATCTCCTAGATGTATTGATATTTGTGATGCTATTATTGGGGGATTGTGAGGAAATTTCATATCACATGATTTATCACCAGGTGTTCCACCTATTAGCAATTGAAGGGGGAGAACCAGAGGATGGATGGATTGTTATAGAAACTTACAGTCTCAAAATATATATGGTAATATGTTTATATGGACTTTTTTGTCATCTTACAAAGGATTCCATGAGGTGGTGACATGGTTTGGGTAGTTTTTCATAGATGGATGAAAGTATCATAGTTATTTCTTATCCATGAGACTTTATCATTCGATGAGATGGGAATAATGTATGTGTGAGTGGTTATATAACCACATGAGGACCCTTATACAATCATTTCAGATACGGATTACCATTTAACATAATGGTTCTAGAAGTGTATGAAGAATGATATTGGTACACAAGTTATTTTGACCAAAAATTTTCACCCTTAGACTGATCGTAAGATGAAACGGATATACATGTTTTAGAGGACTTGTTCTAAGCATGAATCCTTTATTTTTGTGGTTCCTAAAAAATTATATCCCTCTAATAATGTTTTACTAAAATTATAACTTTTAGGGAATTATTTACAAGCCTCTTTATGAGGCCTTGTATAATAGATGGTGTTGTTCACCACTTTGTTTCTTAGAGGTAGGTGGGGTAGTGCTACTGGGTCCTCATCTCATGTTAGAGAATTTAATGAAGGTTTAGCTGATGAAGAATAATATTTATACTACTCAGTCTATGAAGAAATATTAAGATGATTGTAATTGCTGAACTCTTAATTTTGAATATGGGTATCATGTTTTCCCGTAGGTATCGCCCATGATTAGTCATAGAAAGATATGATAAAATGAGAACCTATCACCTTATTATGTCTGACCATTTTAGATCCTCAATAGAGTCAGTCTGGGAGCAGATTAGTTGTCACTACCTCATAGACATCATGTCATACTCATCATCTTCCATGTTTCACATCTTTTCCTTTATCATGATGATATGTATCATATATGTGATTCCGAGGAGGTTGATATGGATTATGATGCTTCTTTTTGAGGAGTATAAAATATGGATCAATGATTATAGCATAGAGGATTTATGAGGTTATTATATCCCCTTAGTTTGGGTGCTATAGATGAATGACCATAAACAAGATGACACTTGGGAGTGGGTGGCTGACTTACGTGCCCAATGACTAGAGTTATTCTAAAACTAAGTTTTTCCTCCCAGGGAAGGTGAAATCAAGGATGAGTTACTTTAAAGGAAAGACCGTAAGAAACTACTTTTTATTTCTAGAATATATCCTTTAAATTTTAGTGAAATTCATTATTTTAGAACTAATACAGATGCCTAATGAGTTTACGGGTGTTTCGGTGGTGTTCGAGGCTCCTTAGGAGCCAAGATCCTAAAGCCTAACATTTTGGAAAAAACAAACCGAACACACTATTAGAAGAACACACAGAGGGAAGGCCTTATGATTTCCCATAACCAAGTGGGTATAGAAATTGAATAACCCAGGGAACATTTTTTCCCAAACCGTGCACCTAATATTTACATCTCTTCAGATGGTCAACTGTTTTTAGAAGAGCCATTTCACATGGTTGGTGTATCGTTTCTCTAACAGTGTGGTAAAACTATGTGAGTTCCTTTCTCAAGAAGTGATATATTTATGGATGGAACATGAATTCCCCAAACAAGTTTCCAAACCGCAAACAACTAAATGATTGGGTAAAATTACCAAATTTCCCTTAAAACTATTTAAACTCACCCTCTTCCTTATTCATTATTCTTCTAGTGGATAAGGCTCTCGTCCCTCAAGATGTGTAATGTCCCGAAATTTACATATAATTTTTTTAACTATATGGAATTATTTTGAGACCGTGAAATCTTATGGCACATGATTCTGAGGCTCGGAGTGCCTGGAATAATCCGTCGAAGTTCGGTTAAGCTTTAATTAGCACACATAAAAAGTTTTCCTAAAAAATTGGAATAACTATTATATGGTTTTCTGGATCAGAAATACAAGGGTGTCGATGCGTTCAAAATAGTGGGTTTACCCAATGTGTGACTTATGTTTAGTCGGTGCATGCCTCCTGTGGGAAAAACCTAAAATGGCATAACTATAAATAAAATAATTAAATAAAGTTATATTAATTTTCAAATGATTATAACTCAAAAACGGTGAATTAGATTAAAAATCTAAGACCACCGCTGAACTCGTGAGTGTATACATTCCTTAGGCAGACCCTAACATTGGCCGGTTTGGGCTAACTTTTGATGTTATTTTTTAGTCGTGAATAAAATAATTTAGTAAAAATTATTTTATTATTAAAATCCATAACTCTTAAAGGGTAAATTGGATTGAAAATCCGAGAGTACCTTTGAATTCATTGGGATGTGTTTCTCTTAGGAAGAGCCTACCCTTGACCGACATGGGTTGAGGGTGACTGTTAATAATTTTCTGAACTTTTTTTGGGTATGTTCAGTAAATGCACGGGCAGCATTTTCTATATTTTGACTCATTACTCAGATAGAAAATTTTAGAGAACCGTTGAATCCACGATGCCAAGATTTGTTTAAAGAAGGATTCACTTTGACAACAGTTGTTTGGGGGAAAAATTTAGATTTTTGGACTTTTTAAATGAAATAAATAAAATAACATTGTTATTTTATTTTCATTCTTTTCCTCCAATAGAAAAGCGGAAACGTGGGACGAGCGACATGTCAATACACTAAATGGATTGACCTTTCAATCCTAAGTAACAACAACATTGGGGATTTAGGATGGTTCCTAATTAATGATCCCCCATTAATTTCCAATGTCGTTACTTACACTCCCCCTCTCATATATATATGGAGCATGGGTAGAGGTATCGACACAAATTTTCCCAGCAACGAAGTGCAGATAATGTGTCGTGATTCCAAACCTTTGGAGGAAGGATCTGGTTCCAGACAGTAGTGATGATTGACACTGAAACTCGGAAATGAAGATCAACGATCGCGCGGCGTCATGGGAGGATAGTTGCGGGGGATGATGAACACCGACCCACTTCCTCGATCACGGTCATCCTCCATCGTTATTGAATTAGGGTTCAATATAGATTCGTTTTTCAAGAGTTATTTGAATCTTTCCTACCCTTTTTCTATCAACCTAACACATAGGGAGTGGGCCAAATGAACATGGCCTAGTCCCTCCACCATTTTTGTTGAAAGTTTGTGCATTCATTTCTAGCTTTTCCTTTGAGTTGTACGTGCCCTGAAGCGAAAAATGATGGTGGTGGCCAGCACCAACCGACTGCGGAGGAGGTGCGGCGCGCCGTAACATGCCACCTGTGAGAAAGGGGGAACGATCGAAGCTGCAGCGAATTAAGACGGTGGCCAGCACACTGGCCAGCGATGAGGGAGGAGGCAGTGCACCCACGCCGCTGGAGGAACCGGCCACGACTCATCAGCTACGGTGGTCGGAATAGCTGGTCGTCACACCAGACGACCAAAGACGCGGAGGGAGTCATGACCAGCATGCTACCGGAGGAGCTGCGACTCTAACGACATGATGATGAGACCCACAACAGGTCTCATGGGTGATCTGGCAGTGCAAAAAGGCCCTACTGATTTGCCTTCTGAATGGGGGAAAATCCCTACGCCAACTTAGGTGGACCCCAGACCAACGGGCTACGCACCTGGTGGGCCACGCCCACTTGCGGGTCGGGTTGTCCCTTGCAGGACGAGCTTCCCCCATTGTAAGCCAAACCATGCTCCCTTGTGGGTCGGGCAAGACTGCGTCAGAGTGGGCTAAGACCGCTGCAGCCCAAGCCCGCCGTGGACCAAGCCCTCCGCGGCCCAGTCCAGACTGGGGTCGGACCAGACATAGGCCAAAGTAGACCAAAAAAACATAAAGAGCCATATCTTGAGAACTAGAAGTCTGTTTGATGAACCGTTTATGATTCTTGGATCCTTGGATCAAAAAATTCCTTTTTGGTAAACTCCAATTGAGTTTTGGAAACACTTGGAGTATGACCAGGTTGGTTTGAACCTGAGTCCAACTGAGCCCTCAGAACTAAAACACTTATAAGTCAATGATTGAGTGTCTGATGACGCACCGTCTGTCGAGTACAAACCCTTAACAAATAGAGGTCCTTTTTGTTACTCCATTGTGGAGTGTACTGGTGGTCAAGGTATGACCAATATTAATGGGGTAGATTCTACGAAACTCGAGTGCACCTGGTGTGAGGAATCTAGTGGCTGGCTGTAATGTGATGAAAGAACATCGATCCTGTGTGGGTAAGCATCTATCGATCCTATGTGGGTCATCATCTATTGATCCTATGTGGGTCAACATCTATCAGATCCTATGTAGGTTAGTGCTCAACGATCCTGTGTGGCTCAACGCATATCGATTCTGTGTGGTTCAGATCCTGTGTGGGTTAGCGGGGGTTAGTACCTATCGATCGTATGTGGGTCAGCAATAGTACTTCTTAACAAAATATGATGATCTATCTTACGACTAATCGGATGTACTTTTTTACTTAAGTTATACTTGGTGTGAGATGAGTCTTTTTTAGTTTGTGGTGTTAACTTTGTGGTGTTACCTGTGTGGTACTTCTATCTTTGTGGTGTTACCTATGTGGTACTAATACCTTCATGGTGTTACCTTCGTGGTGTTACCTATGTGTTACTTCTATCTTCATGGAGTTACCTATATGGTACTTCTACCTTCTTGGTGTTACCTTTGTTGTTTTACCTTCTTGGTGTTATCTTCATGTTGTTACCTGTGTGGTACTTCTATCTTCGTGTGTTACCTGCATGGTACTTCTATCTTCGTGGTGTTATCTGAGTGGTACTTTTACCTTCATGGAGTTATCTTTGTGGTGTTACCTAGGTGGTACATCTAACTTCATGGTGTTACTTGTGTGGTACATATACCTTCATGGTGTTACCTGTGTGGTACTTCTACCTTTGCAGTGTTAACTTTGTGGTGTTTCCTGTGTGGTACATTTGACTTCATAGTGTTACCTATGTGGTACTTCTACCTTTGTGTGGTTACATTTGTGGTGTTATCTTCATGGTGTTACTTGTGTGGTACAAATAACTTCATGGTGTTATCTGTGTGGTACTTCTACCTTCATGGTGTTACCTTTGTGGTATTCTTACCTCAAGTATGAGATGAGTATATCTTGATAACTTAGGTATATGTATGGTAATATACCTAAGTAGAGTTGATGTCTATAATTTCATGCTTATGATAGAGGTCTTTCTTTGTGGTTTTTCCTTTGTAGAACTCTGGAAAACCAACGGGGGTCTTGAGGTCCCTACTGAGTATTGTTATACTTACCCCTGCATGGGCTTCACCCGCACCTAGTTGCGTCTTGTGCAGACAACGGATAGTATTGATTATGGCTGAGGGATCCAGGACAAGACAGTGCTCGGGGGTGGACCATTTGGCATGACGTGATGCATGGACTACTGATCATGAGTTGCACCTACCCTTCAGGTAGTATCCGTGGTAGAAAATCCAGGATCTGTTTTTTACTTGCAGTTTTATTTGTACTTTTTAGTTGGGCTTGTATTCCAGACACTTTACTTTTAGTACACTTTTTATACTGCAGTTTACTTCGTGATTTCTTCTTTTTGTGTTCTTGGAATGTGTGACTGTATAGGTTAAAAAGGAAATGCCTTCCCGTTTTAGGGATATGCCTTTCCGGTTCTAGTTGGCAGCCCCTGACTAATGGAAGGTGGGCTTGGGGTAGTCACGACATGAGCCCCGAGGGTTGGGTTGTGACATGATGGTTGTCCCAAAGTTCCCTCTATATACTAATTTATCCTGATCCATCATTTAGTGTCTTATTAAATCTATATTCTTCTCTTTGGATTCCTTTAGGTAAGATATACATTCATCTTGATCCGCTATTTGTTTATCTTCTCCTCGATGAAGTTATTAATATGAAGGATCATATTCCCTATTCTATGGGTATTGATATATTATTCATATTTCTTCCAATATATGATAAACTAAAAGATGATACTAGATGAAGAGAGTGTTATAGCATCATGTTGGGAGGTCTATGACTCATGCCTCTAGTTTCCCCATTTAATAAAATATCATCATTTTGAAAACACCAATTTAATTAGGTGTTTCTTATTAAATTTATGTGAAATTATTATACTAATCATGCTCATATCCAAGATCCCATGCTATATTTTATGATTACACCATTTTAGGTTATTCCCTAAATAAAGGCCACCCTAAGTAGGGTGCTTTTCTTGTTATGCCTCTTATTGATTGTCATGATTCTCTGCTCCACCGATAAGGTGTGCATTAAAATTTCCCATCTAAGGTAATTTTATAAAATAATTTATAAATTATTAAAAGGTATGTACACTATAGATATCACAAAGGTTGTGATAAATCGGAAATTGAATTGGTTTCGTGTGCTAATTTTTCTTATTATGCCTAATAAAATAAAATTTAAAGTAACTATTTAATGTTTAGAAGATAAAATCATAATTTGTTTCATGTCCTTATACTACCTTGTAATTATTATGAAAGTTAATAGAATGAGACTAATAATTAAATATGTAATTAATCTGAAAAATGGTTTCATGTCCTAACTCTCTCTACCACTTAGTATGAAATGAAATGGAATGAACATATTTAATTATTTAAAGGAATGATTATTAGATGTATTTAGTTATATAATGAATTATATATAAGGTACATATTCTATATGAACATCTTCATATTTATTAAAGTGGTCAGACTTGATCCTAACACGGATTCCTGGGGGAATGCCTTGAGCACTCAAAGGACACCATTTTGATTCAAGGAGTTGGTTGCTAAGGGAGATACCCACAACAGAACTTGGTCCTTGTCTACTAGTGGATTCTTTGACAGAATAGTTGGGATACCTTAACTATCTTTGGGATATTATAGTGTCTACAATAATTCCTTGGATCCATCATGATTTAATCAGACACATGGTTCCATGGATATACCCCATCATGACTAGTCATTAATAGACCATTTTACCTTGGATGATATCCTCAAATTAGTTGGAACTATTTAAAGAATAATTCCATCAGAGATTCCCCTTGGATTACACAAATACCCCGTACAACCAGACATTATGTTATTTTTTAATTGGATCAACCATCGAGGTCAATGATGCATTAGTTATTACCTTAGATCCAATTTTCTATTATAATCATTACATAATTCCTTGATACACCTCAGATCCCATATTTTAATTATTATCATGATACATTTTTAGTGCTTCTTAAACCTCATGTGACTCATCTATATAATATAAAGATAAATGAACCAATTAAACGATTACATGTTAAGTGGCATTAAAACTGAGGATAAAGAAGTTATTAGAGTATTTACATTACTATATTTCTTTACATTTATATACCTTCACATTTTATGAGTATATATTACATATATTGGATGGTATAGACATCATTGGTGGTGGCCTATTGTGATTTATATCACACCCTTTAAATATCACTGATAGTTTCTGGGAAGATTATATTATTGAAGGTGTTAATAAGGGGAAATGTCATACATTGGATACCTAGTATTTCATTCTTACATTACAAAGGATATTGGTAGAAGATGTCATGGCCAGTGCTCGAGATGCTAGATAGCTTATGGATTCTATTTGTTTGTTTTTTATAGAGTGTATTTCATGATTCCATGTATACCAACATTCTAGTTTTGTATTGATTTTACATAAATTCTTATAAGATATTATATATGATTTAGTTTCCAGATTTTAGTGTTATATTCTATTTATTGAGTTTTTATTCATTTTTTACACTACCTCTACTATTGTGGGTTACTAGTCCAGTTATCATATTATTTGTCTCCACTATGACATCTATTTACTTATGCTTCTATTACATACCTATTATTACATATTTGTTGTGGTACACTCTAGAAATGAAGGCATAATCTCCCCGCGGTCAGACTATAGGCTTGTGATGCTAGTTATCAACCTCTGGAATATAGGGATACATTCATGAATCAATCTGAACAACCAGATTCAGGGAACCTTTGGGTGGATCCTATGTTTGTTCTTCACAATATAATATTTGTGTTTATAATATTACATAATATTTCTATTAATTATATATAGAGATGTTTTGTTAGTTATAATTCCATATAGTTTGATGAGGCCCCACATTTGTAAACCCATGAAGAACATTGGGTGCAGTCAATGTGATGTAATAATTTGATTTAAAGGTAGTACTTGTTCACTCCTAGAAATAATTGACAAATAGAGTTTGAAAACATTTCAACTCAAGATTAGAAGTTATAAAGGCATGTTTGGACAATCAATATCAAAGAAAATGGTTTGACATTGGGTTCACCATTTTTTTCAAGGAACACACTAATCAAAATTGCATGATGATTAGTGTTGAAGGGATGTAATAGTTAGAAAATCACACATGCTTCACTATTTTTTCGGATAATAAATCTTGATATTACCCCACACCAAGGATGTTAATGTGTGTATGTCTTTATAGGATTTCCTTCCAAGGAAAGTTAATTTGTTCAATGTTTTTATAATGATTAATTAGGATTTATATTGATTTAGAGGGGGATAGGTTGGAATTATCAAAAATATTTAGGGGATTATGTCCAACTATTTTACTCTCATATAGATATAAGATGTATTTTATAAATTTTCCACAATTAATTGTGTGAGACGAGATACCCATTTTATAGAATTTAGTCCAGTAAGTGTCAAATGTGTATCATAAAAATATAAATCTAATCCAAAAAAATTCAAGTTTCACATTATAAAATCATGTGTAAAGAGTTTACATTACAATTTAAATTTTTTTGATCAAAATTTTGTGTTGATTAATGGGTAATGAATGGTGTTTGATATTAGAAAATTTAGTGGGGTATACATATATATGGACTCCCATTAATTATAGGTTTCTAAATATACCATTTAGGGTACCCATAATTTGAGATATTTTACTAGTACTAAAGGAATGATCAAATCAGATCATTTTTTCCCAAGTGATTCTTGATTGATGTCATAGATAATATGTAATATATGATTGGATAAATTATATGATAGAGTTCATAATTATAATTCAATGACTCTTTTGAATGAATATTTACATTCATTAATGTCGAATTATATTTGGTGACGTTTCCAATAGTAACCATCTTGAAAAATTTGAAAAAATGGAATCCCATCCTCTCATCTTCCTACATGAAAATATATAATATTTGATATGGAGGTATAAATATTATTATATGGTCCATGATATTATAGGTGAATAATCTATGAGGAATGCAATGAAGGGAATATGACCATATAAGGAATATATATTGGGGCTTATTCACGGGATATGCCCATTGTGGATTTTCCTACCACATTAGATAGATATGATATTAATCATCATTCTAAAATAAATATATCTATTGTCTTCTCTATAGAGAATCTCATTATCATGGGAATCCACTATTGTGATACCCCAAGGGTTCTACCTATATTGGAGTAGAAATATTGATCCTCCTTTTATCAAGGAAATCTATGAACAAAATCGTTTGTATTGATATTCATGGGCTGCACATATGTGTAAAACAAATCTAGAGGTGTACTTGACAATTTTGAGGTCCAATTAAAGGAATTTGGAAAGGGAATCCCTATAATTGAGGATCGGGTGTCAATGGTACCCTTATATATCGAAAAAATATGATTATCTTTCATAGTATGAGTCTTTAGAGAGAATTTTACAATGTGATACAAGACGACCAATGTTTCTCAACCCAGTGAGGGATAAAAATCATATTCATGCAATTGATACTCTAGTGATGTTTTTCTCTAGTGGTACTATGGGATATTATATTTCTTGTGAAAAAATATTATGAAACAATCAAAAACGTAATATGGAATCTCCATATATTCCTTTGGATGAGTGGGTAAAAAGGTAATGGTTAGGTAACACTACTTCACCCTATTGTTGATGAACTATTGATGAAGTAGTTCTTCAATGAGATTCTTGGTGTTTTAAACCCATGGGGAATTGAATATTTTTTTCAAATTACCTTAGTTTTAGTCTTTAATATTCTACATGAAGTTATTTTAAGACATGGGAATGATAATATGGTAGCTAGAGAATCAATTTGTCATAACATATTAAAAAGTGGGAAATGAGGAGTTAAAGGGTCCTATTTAAAGCTAATATTTTGTATCCTGTGAGAAGTGTTTTTTGTATGTGGCACACATAAGTATACATGCATAAGACACTTGGGTGTAGATTTACCATGCACAAAGTTGATTTTCATGAACTTTTTGGGTCTTGGGTTGAATTAATTTTCCTTTTCCCTTTTAAATTTCATTTTTTTATGTTTGGTATTCACCATTTTTATAATCATTTATCCATTTTAAAATTAAAACCATTAATAATCATCTTCATGAAATTTCATAATCTCACTAATTCAATAGTTATAAAAATATCTTTTTTAGGTTGAATTTACTATCATCATAAATTATATATTAAATTTTATGTCATAAATGACTAATTAATGTTAAATGATAGTGAAACCTTGTAATAATTATGAATTTAATTTGTATTTATTATATCTAAATGGTATTAAAGATAACTTTACTCAATAATGAAATAAATTATATTTATTATATGAGAATTTATATAAATATGATTTTTAATAAATACATATAAATCATCAAAATAATATTCATATAATATCCATGATACTCTGGAAACATATTAGATATATATATATATAATTATCCATAACATTCTGTAGATGATGAAATCATGGACATGGTTCTTGAATAAGAATAACTGAATTTGGAGATGCCTTGAAAAATTTTTTTTTAGAACACATATATTGATTTTAATAATGAATTAATACTTAAAAGAAACAAGTAATTATAATTAAATGGTTTCTATTAAGATAAATATAAATATTTGTTTGATATATATTAAAAATAAATCTAAATTTATTATACAGAATGCTAGATTTCATAAAATCAATCTGACGTGAGGGGTAGGGATATTTTTTACAGAATTTAAACTCATTTAATTATATAACATTATATTATTATGGTATTCCATGATTCTTTTTGTTTTTACATCTAATTTCATTGTTTTTTTATTTCCAATAGTTTTATATTGATTTATATTTATTTTAAAAAATAAATAAATTTATTAATTCTTACTTTGAATGGTATGTTCTTTTTAAGAGTTTCATAATCTCAATTTAAATTCCTTGAGACATGTTTCATGTTTTACAACATGATTACATCAATTTGGTGTATGTATTTCCTCATTAATTTCTTTTAAACAATTAATTCATTGAAATAATCGGTTTTATTAAATTTTATCTCGTTATTTGAGTCAATTGATTTTGTATTAAAGTAATAGAAAATATGAAAGGGGTTTTGTATTAAATTTATATCATTGATACATGTTTCAATTTATGCATCTATATTTATTTATATGGTGTATTTAATGCACTATTGAAATATGATTTCATGAGTACCTTTATACTCATTTTATGGACCTATATTCATTTTATTTTATGATATAAGGAGAATTATTACAAGTGATTTCAATAAATTGGTAGTTGGTAATTATATTTGATGAATGGTTGACCTGATATAACCATCAATTTCATAAAATAATGATATTATCTATATATGAGACATATTTTAATTTAGAAGGTAGGTTATTGAAACATAAGGG
Organism: Viscum album; assembly: GCA_963277665.1. NCBI lineage: Eukaryota > Viridiplantae > Streptophyta > Magnoliopsida > Santalales > Viscaceae > Viscum > Viscum album. The sequence continues at coordinate 1,841,521,615 of OY728125.1, forward strand.
TTATTATAAGGGTCATTTTAGAAGAATAGTTTACCAATATGGGTATATTATTTTCTATGATACTTATGAGTGTTAATGGATAATTTGAGTAAAGGTATATTTCACATGGATCATTATTGTTGAATCATATGATTATTTTCTCATTCTATCCCAATGATTTAAATCAAGAAATATTAATTACGATTCATTTTTTGTTTGGTGTGAATATCTTATGGTATATCTACAAACATTGATTGTGTTTCCATAACCATATTCTCCTAATATTATCACTTATGATCCGAGATTATTTAAGCCTATGTTTAATTTTACTAGGAATTTATTCACACCATTATTTTGTTACAATTTTTCCCAAATTACGAATAAAAGTATTCTATATGTATGTCATGTGATGTATCATGTGTTGATATTTTTATGAGAGTTGTTAAAGTCTTCTCATGTAAAGGATTTTTTATATTTCTCTAAAATTATAAAAATAAAAATTCATGGGTATGTAAGTGAATTAGTATTGGATTTTGATAATATAGGTATTTATGGATAATATTGTGTTGAATATATTGGTATCAAGACATATTTGTAATTAATTTTTTTCATATACTAGATGAAACTCTATGGGTTTGGGGTGTCATTGTTGGTATTATAGTAATAATTTAGATTGTTTTATAGGGTTATAATTTATTAGATGGTAATATTTAAATAATTTTTTATGCCGTCAAGGATATATAATTATATGGTTTATCATAACATTAATTGTATTGATACACTATTTAAGTCATATGTGTTGAGGTTATAAGGTAATTAATGATTTTATATGGGATTATTATTGGGTTTTAATATATGATTGATGTTTATTAAAACCATAGTATTGCTAAGTTATTTACTTATTTGGGAAGAATGTTCTTGGTTACATATGTTGTAAGGAAAACAACACCTTCATAGATACTATGATTTTTTATGTTAAGGTAATTATGGGTTTTTGGATCAATTTTTTTATCATTATATGATTAATGTTAATGCGAAATCATTTGATAATATTATATTATTTTCTAAAGTAGTAAATATTAGAGAATGAATATTGAGTTTATTTTTGGAAATATAAAGGATTTTTTTGTGATTTTTTGTCTTGAGGATTCGGGTTATTTTCAAAATATATTGGAATATTTTGTATAATATATGATAGGGGTATATACCATTTTATTATATTATATTTTGAGTGATTTATATTTATTAGGGATATGTGAATATGTTGTCCGGGAATAATATGTTATCTCATATTTATGATTTTGGATGTTAATTTTTTTCATGCATATTATGAAGAGTATTATGATTAGTTATTTATAATGTGATTCATTAGGTCTATTCAATTAACATAATGGAGTTATTGATATATGTTGATAATGAAAATCAATAGTAGGTCCATAATTCATTCAACTACTGTAGCGTTGTCAGTTTGGTGTCAGGGAAACACTTAGTCTAAACACTTTGATCCAGATATCCCATTAACATTGTTTAAAACCATTAAAATTAAAAAGTTCTATAAAAAATCCCACCCTACAATATTAATTTTAAAAGAGGAGTTCAATTAATTCATTTGATCTCAAATTTAATCATGTTGGGAAATTTTTTAACCATTATTCTGTCGCAAATTTTTTGAGGAAATCCTTTAGAGAAAATTCATTTATTGCTATTGTGATCGGCCTAGTCAACACATTGAATCTGATATATTTCTTCTAGAGGATGATTATTAGTATCTTTATTCTAGTGGTTGTTGGATATTTTTGGGATATTTAATGAAATTTGTAATACTGTATATCATCTTTTTTTATAAATTCCGATTTTCATTTTTCATTCATCTAATTAGGATTATAATTATTTTTTCCAACTTATTAAAGTAATTTTCCATTTTCTATATTGATAATCCAATTGGTTACCCAATTAAGTTTGATTCTACTACTCAAAATCTTAGAATATCATCATTTTCATGTGTCAGTTTTGAGGCTGACCTCTCTAAATCATTACTATTATTCATCCAAATCGATAATGGTGACATCATGATTTTCTTAGAAGTAGTTTGTGAAATATTACCAACATACTGCTCAAATTTCCTGATCACTCACTTGATTAAGGTGTGTATGGGAAAGACCATATGAGAAAACAATTATTTGAAAAATTCCATCACATCCCGTTCAAAGGAAAATCAGTCTGGTTTAAGAAATATGGGTTGTTTCCAAATGAGATAAGTGAACTATCTTCTTCTAAATATCTAGTTATTTTTTCATTTAACAAAGAAACTATTCATTCTCATCCTCAAAGTACTCAATTTGAGTTTTTATCTTGGTTTTGTAATTTTTTTAATAATGATCAACCCATTATGTATAACTTAAGAGTTTTTACAACCGATCAGTAGGTTTTCCAAATGAATCAAACTATTTTTAGTGAATCAAAAAATGGTGATCATGATCATTATCATTAAATTGAGGATTAATACTAGCACTCAAATTCTAAAATTATTAATATTATCCTTCACTTTAATGGTTTTATCACTCACCAACCTAGGAAGACTCATAAATGTATAGATTACTCTAAGTGGGAGAAATAAATTTTCACTAAATCATTAGGGATTGTCTTACAGAAAAAATTTTCCTTCTATATCCATATATTAATTAAGTTCCCCTTAAATCCTCTAATGGATACAACTCCCCCTCATCCTTATGTGATGAGGTTGAAAAGGATGATTGTAACTTCCCTTGTTTTTAAGGACCTTTTTTTTCTCGAATAAATTAAATTTTCATTTATGACTTGAAATGAACTAAGTAAAATGATCATTTTACAAGGAACCAACTCATCATACATTACAAACAACACCAACTTGGCATATTTTATAAGTAACACAGACTTGGCATACATTACACATAACAATGATGTTTCTATGAAACACCATTTTATAGTCAAAATTATTTAACTAAGATCATTATAACCCAGAAATTAAACATTATAATATGAATATTAATAACCAATTTTTTAAAAAATTGTAATTTGTTATGCAAATAAATCATATTTATACTAAAATATATAATTATTGGTAAAATACTTTTAAGTTTAAAAATTCAATTTTCTCAAATGATATTATTTTAATGTCCTTCTGTGAGAAATAAAAAAGTAATTTTAGAAAAATTAAGAAATTGAACTTGATAAAATAATTTTTTTGAACATAAAATGTCAAAATTTTCTTATGGATAATTTTTGGGATTGTTATGAGAAAATTCATTTTTGGATGAATTGTGAAAAATACAAAATTTTAATTCAAAACTATTTTATCATATAATTTATATGTGATGTTAAATTACAATTTAAATTGTTTTAAAAGTTTACATGGATAAAATTTTTATCAATTATTCCAATGATGGTCTTTGAAACCAATTTGACATTAAAATTGGATATAAAAACCTAGAAAACATTTTAATAATGTTTACTTTAAAAACCAGCATTGTCGACTAGACTACAAGAATAAATTTAAATTAATTTCTTCTAATTATGTGGTTAGAATTTTAAAAAATGGATTAAATATTTTTAATAAGAGTAATTTAAAATTTCAAATATGGTCCAAATATTTTTTGACCAAAAATATTTGTGAAATTAATTAAAATTCAATACACCGGTTAATGTAACATTTTTCTTAACTAAGGACTAAACCATAATCTTAAAGTCCTAAATGACATAAATATTATTCCAAAATCCATTGGATGGCCTTATTTTGACCCTATAGTTACTTGGATAGACTTTAGACCACTATTATATCCACATTCAATATGAAAAATGTGGGTGAAATTCCCACTTCAAATATTTACAAGAGTGCCACTCCTCCTCCACTATAAAAAGGGATCCTTTCCACCCACTTCCTAACACATCTAAATCCATTTTGATGGAAATATCTCTTCCAAAATAGTTCCCAAAATTCCATTACATCATCTTTGGAGCATCTATCTAGTCATAAAGTCTTCTAAGTAAGACTTTTGGCACAAACCAAAAGGAGTTACAGGATTAAGAGGTAATGTCTTCTCTCACGATCCCTTCTTTTGTTTTCTTTCTCCACCCCATCCACTCTCTTTATTCCATTATTTTATAAAAAAAATAAATATATTATATATAATAGTTTACTTACATGCAAAGTGTTCTACCTACACATATAAACACTTTCATCTAATGGGTAATGAACATACTGTTTATGTGTAAAATGAACTACCCCCTCAATAAACGATAATGGTTCATTTTTCCTTTAGAGCCTCTCATGGTAAACATTAAGATACAAAACTGTGTTTATATATTTCATATGTTAAAATTATTATATATTTAATATTACTTATTCCTTTTTTAATAAATATTTATTTACCTTTAATTTGGTGTAAATACTATAATTTCGTCTGAGGAAGTGTGGACTACCGCCCCTTCAAAGTGATGTGATTAGTTCATACACTACATAGAATGTATTAATGATGGGTTAGTAAATATCTATATATGATATATATGTTATAGAAAATATAATTTAATAATGATATTTATATATATACATATATGTATTTTACTTTCCATATTTCAACAAGACAATTACATGGAAATAGAGTTCATGCATACATACGACCCACTGTCTCCATGAACTGTGTATTCCATTTCATAATACTATATTATATAATTTTTTAAATAAAAATATAATCTATATAAATTATATTTATATCATCAGGTACATTATTTGTATCATGATATAAGTATAAGGGCCAATGGTAATATAAATTAAGATACATGCAATGAACAAAGATAATATTACCCTAAGTGAAACCTTGGCAAAGGATTGTTAACAAGAGGGTAATAAAAGGTCATAATAAAACCATATATAGTATTATATAAAAAAATATGGTTCTGTAAAATATTTATAATAAATTTATATTTATTATTAATGTGTTTTGAATGAGTATTATGAAATTCAAGACACAAGGTAAGATAATTTCATCTCACTTTTATTTCCAGGAGATACCTACCTTAATCACCACTCACTTATTTTGTGTTGTGTATGTACTTATCATGAAATTATTTTATGTATCTTATAAATAAACTTATTTGTATTCACATATCATTTTTCTGATATTTTTTCATGGATTTTATGTTTTAAAAGTTACCAATTGGGTTAAATATTTTTGTATCCATTTTATTTCTCAAAGACTCATGTTTGTTTATGCGGCTAATTTATTTCTAAAGGTGAACTATATATTGAATCACCTTATTTTCATGATATTATATAATTCATGTAATATAATTTTATTAAATGTAGATTATGATATCATGTTACCTTGCGATATATGTTTTTTGAAATAATCTCATTTCTTTTGAAGATTTTTTATAATTATTCTTAAATTAACTAAATCCTACAACCCGTCTCTTAAAAATGATCATGAATTTACTTATCCTATATTATTTAATTATATATTAATGTACTAGTACCATTATACCACTATATGGTACTAAATATAATGTTTTTTTTAAAAACTGATCATCACAATCTTCGGTCTAAAATCTATTATATTCAAAAACATTATTTTAAAAAATGTTTTAAAAAATGTTTTCTGATGATCCATGAAGATAATTTTCAAGAAAAAGGATTTTAGATATGTTTTATTTCCTTCAATGCTTATTTTATAAGTTTTAAAATCAATATTCGAAGAAAAAGGTTTTTTAAAAGGTTTTATGTTTTAAAAATAATTTTCAATGAGGAAAGGATAATTTACTGAAGATTTTTAGAAAAAAATATTTCCCCTCTATGATAACTTCCATTAGTGTTACTCATGCCTTTATGTGGTATTTATTCAATTTTCCATTCATATTTTTCTCTAAATGGATTATGTTTTGATGTAATGATTTTGATTAAACCAGTTTCTCTTTCATAGTTTATATCCTTTTAAATCCCACTTCTTTTCACAGGTTTTTTATGATGAAATGATTATGAAACTTGTAATTTTTTTCATAGGTTATGATATGATTATATTTTTATAATACCCAATTGACTTCATGGGTTATGATATGATCTTATATATCATGTATGTGGGATATTAAAATGATATGTGTGGACCTCTATCTTCCTCTAATGCATTGGATAATGATTTATATCTCATGATATAGATTAAGATCGTCTTGGGAGTGAACCATGACTATTTAGATAGACATTTGAGTGAAACATGACTACCAATATTGTATGGGAAGTGAAATCATGCTAATATAATGGCCATGGGAGTGAACCATGACTACCAAGATGGTATGGGGAGTGAACTCATAATACCAAGATGATCTTGGTAGGAATTCCTTGGATACTATTGAAAAAAATTTATATTCTTATGTGTTTACCAGAATTCCATATTTTCTTCTTATGTTATGCATTAATAGATTATGTTATTTATTTATATATTATTCTTGTCCTATGAACTACCATACTTGATTCCATGATTCATGAATATGATCTTTGATATGCAGGGTATGATCTTCTATTTTCTTGATCATGTTCTCAAACCCTCATGTTCATGATTTTGCTTATATATATCCCCTGTTTACCCTTAATGAGCATTTTAGATCACCCCTATTTATATTTACTTCCTTGGATTATGAAGATATGTATTATTATTGATGTTTCTAAGAAGGTCTATATTCAATAATAACTTAGTGGGAGATAATGTAGCTCACTTATGTAACAGTGTTTAAGTGTCCATGTTTCCAAAAGGAACTAGATGAGTACGATCTTTGGGAATATGTTTGTATTATGTTTTAATTATTTAAAAAAAATTCTTTAATGTTAATGTTTGAAAATAGAGGGTCAATATAGTTCATATCAGAGAAATGGGTTTTGTTATCCTCTCTAATTTATGATGAGAAAACCTTAGTGGCAACAATAAGGAAATTTCTAGGGATAAGTCTATGGATAACGAAATGTATACGAAAATGTCCTGGATTTTTTTTGTGAAGGATAGAGTCAGTTGTTTCCTTGAAATACATACATTTATGGATACAAAAAGATGATTTTGATCTCACATATATGTACCTTGGCGAAACAACAATGATAAGATGATCTGTTACTAACTCGGGGTAATATAGTACATGACAATTGACTTTGCAGTACACCTAGTTTGATACTCTCAGGAGATATGATTTTGAAATTCAAAAACTATTCACAAACCATAATGATGTATTTTAATATAATTTGACTATGAATAACCTAGGATTAACCTAATATGTCATAGATTAATAAATGTGTCATAATTTATACATCCTATATGTGAACTTTCATGATTATGTGGTTCCTAGATATGATAATTTTTTATCACTCAATACTATTTTGTTTTAAAATTGGATGAAATCCAAAGTAACGGTGTTAATGGTCATTTTGGTGGACAATGCAATAATTATTCTCTAGATAAACCAAATTCTATGGTAACTAGAATGAAAACATTCATTTCTATGCTCACATATCTTTCTTAAGCTATAAATCCTGGCACAATTCCATATATAAAAAGGTGAGAACAAAATTTTATTGAGTATATCATGAGGAAACATCCAAATTCTTTCAAATGTTATTCCTATCCACTATTTACTGAAAAATGGATTAGTACTCTTGAAGTTATATTCTCCATTATCTAGTGTTCAGAGAATGAGAAAGTCATTCTTACTATTTATCAGTTAGAAGGTGAAGTAGAATAATGGTGGACTCTAATCAAGAATACAGGGTAGTAAGATGAGATTAAATACATGGATTGGGATGAGTTTAAAAACATATTTTTCAATAATTAATTTTCTCGGATTCATTATTCCATGATGGAGTAAGATTTTCTAGAGTTGACGAAAAGGGATGATGGATTTGTTGGTACCTACAAGGCTAATTTCAAGATACTTTCGATGTATGTTTCATGAATTATCATTAAAACCAAATATAAAGTTTAAAGATTATTCATTGGATTAAACCCATGTTTTATAATGGAATTTTCTATAACTGGCTTTAGTAGATTTGAAGATGTTGTTCATTGCGAAATCAAGGCTGAAATGAAGTTTGGAGTCACATAAAAATCTCACAGTTTTGACAAGAAAAGGAATATGGTCTTTAATAGAGTATCTGAAATAATAAAGAAAAGAAGTTATTATTTCCTTTATTCTATATGTGTGGGAAGAACCATGGAATAAATTGATGTAAGGGGTATAATAAATGTTTTAAGAGTGGAAGGGAAGATCATTTATATTTGATTGGTGAATTTATTGGTGTAAGTCAAATAATGTTGTGAATTTGGAAATTCCGAAAAGAAATTCACCTCCCATTATTAAGTGCTAAAAGTGTAAGGAGAATTGAAATTATGCTAACCACTACACAAACCCAATGGTTGTTGATGGTGATCAATTCCAACAACCTCTTCAATAATGTAAAAGGGTAAATGTCATGAAATATCTATTTTTTGATGAGGGATGCGATAAAAAAATGATGAAAGGCAAACTTACCATTTATTCTAGAAATTTTAATGTCATGTTTGATTCTGGATCTATACAGTCTTTCATATTTTATGAATTTGATAAGAGTGTTAAAATTCCACCAAAACAAATTAGGCATGTAATTATAATTTCAATCCTATAAAGGTATGATTATTTCATCTCAGGTATGTGAGTCCTCTCTGGTTGAAGTTTGAGATAATGTGACTCTTATAAATATTTTCATTCTTAAATTGGTTGATTTTGATGTCATATTAGGCATAGATTGACTTTTTCTGATTGAAGACCACTTGAATTATCAAGTATGGGAAGTTGTGTTTGATATTTCGAACCCTCATGTGATCTTCAATCAATGTGAAAACATGTATGATCTTCCTGTGGAGATTACATTATGTGTATGGGTCATAATTTCTATTCAAAAGGGTTTTTTATCTCAAATGGTTGGGGAGTAAATTGGCATCGATGATATTCTTACTTTTTGGGATTTTTTGGATGTCATTTCTGAAGAGTTAAAATTATTCCACAAAAACATGTTGTTGTTTTTTCAATATAACTCATACCTATTTTCACACCAATTTAAAAGACTCTTTATATAATATATCCAATTGAGTTTTAGGAATTTTAGAAGAAACTCCAGGAAAACCTTTAGAAGGGATTCATTCGACTATGTGTATTACCTTGGGGTGTACCCATTATTTTTGTGATAAATAAAGATGAATCAATGAGACTATTCATTGGTTATAGTGAGTTTAGTAAGATCACAATCAAGAAAAATTATCCTCTTACCTATACTGATGACTTGTTTGATCAACTGTGTGGAGCTCAATAGTTTTCCAAGATTGTCCTTAATTCTCGATATAATCAATTGAGCGCCAAGAAAGAGGACATATCCAAGACAACACTCTATATAAGGTATGGAAACTATGAATATATATTTATTCCTTTTGGTATTACTAATTCTCCTACTATCTTCATGGATTTAATTAATAGAGTCTTTAGATATCGCCTCTATTAGTTTGTGGTAGTATTTATAGATGATTTTATTATCAATTCAATGATAAATTAAGATCATGGAGAGCTTTTGACTATTGTATTTATGATGATATGGAAGGAGAATATATATTTTAAATTTACAAATTGTAAAATTTGGTTGAAAATGTTTTCATTTTTTGGGTAACATACTCTCAAGAGATAGTATCGCAGTAGATCCATCAATGAGAGAGGCAATTGAATGTTGGCCCGGAAAAACTTGGGTGACTAAGATCTATTTCTTTGTTTGATTAGATATATATTATTGATGGTTTTTGGAGTATTTCTCATGACTATATAATACTCTAAACAAGTTAACTCATATGGTTTTCAAGATCCACTAGATAGATGAATTTAAGGAAAATTTCAATGAACCAAAGAGAATGTTAGTCCCTGAACCTTTGCTTACGTTACTCCATAGTAGTGAAGGGTTTTTAATATATAGTGGTGAATCCAATAAGGTATTGTGATGTGTTATTATGAATAATAACATGATTATAGACTATGCCTTGTTATAGTTGATGATTCATGAGTAAAATTAATGAACTCATGATTTAGAGTTAGCCGTAGTAATTTTTTTCATTAAGGATATGGAGGAATTACCTTTAGGGAGAAAAGTGAGATATATATTATGATCATAAAAGGATAAAATATATATTCACAAAGAAGGTGTTGGACATGAACCATAGAATATGGTTAGACTTTATAATAGATTATGAATGCAAAATACATTACCACCCTTAGAAAGGGAATAAGGTGGCCGATGATTTGAGTCAGATGGATCATTCTAGCTTATCCATGATGCGGATAAAAAAAGATCCAATATTTCTATATTTTAAAATGATGGATCTAGAAATCCCTAAAAAAGGGGGAAAATATTATATTTAAAAAATGAATCTTCAAACCTCTATTCAAGTGAATATTAAGGCGGCCCAGAAGGATGATTTGGAGCTTCAAAAGAATGTTAGAAATGTTCTTGAGTTTAACCTTGATCAGGATGGGATTATAAGTTTCAGAATAGTTTTTCTGTTACATACATACTATATTTAAATGAGATAATTTAGGAAGCTCATAATTCATCATTATCTATTCATCCTGGAAGTATAAAGATGTATAGGTGCATGAAATAATAATTTTGGTGGGACGACAAGAAGATAGATAATGTAGAGTTTGTATCTCATTAATTGGTTTTCCAAAAAACTGTAGGCTGAAAGACAAATGTCTAAGCAAATATTGCATCCATTACCTATACCGGAACAGAAATGGGAGAAAATAACTATGAATTTTTTCATTGGACTACCCAAAACCTTTAAAGGGTTTAATGCTATAGGGGTGGTTGTTCATATATGTAATACGTTCGTACACTTCATCACTATAATAAAATAATTCACTCCTGATTAGATTGATAGGATATAAATTAAAGAAGTGGTAAGGTTCATAGAGTACCATATTCTATTGTATGAGATCAGAATTTGAGGTTTAACTCAATGTTCTAGGAGTGTCTATAGAAATAACATCATACATAATTGAGTTTTAGCACTGCATATCATCCTTAGAAAGATGTTCATTCTGAATGAAAAATCCAAACTGTAGAGGATTTGTTGAGATACTGTTCTCTGGATTTCAAAGGTGGTTGGGATCAACACCTTCCTCTAGTTGATTTTTCATTCAACAATATATTTCACTGAATAATTCTGGTTACACCTTATGAAACCCTATACGGGGAAAATATAGAGCTCCAAAAATCATGGATGTGGTGTGATAAAGTATAAGGCCCCATCCTTAAACATTACATAATCTTGAGATATTTCAAGAATACATATTTAGGATCTTTTCAGGTTTAGAGTTTTAGAGAATTAGATCATAAAACATGAATTACATCCCACATTTAAACAATGTGTTTACAATAAAAGATAGTATTCATTTTTCAAATCAACGGAAACATATTTAAAATAAAACATTGACTCTTTATTGACACTTCCTTGACACTATCATCACATCATGTACCTTTCCCTTGACCTGTGAAAAACAATTCAAAAACTTGGGATGAGAATTAAAAGCTCAGTAAGGGGTATAAAAATATGGAAAGGAAACATGAGTACATGTATACATAAGAATCAATGAAATCATACTTTACTCATAAAAAATAAGCACGTTAACATACCTCATCAAATAATGAATAAATCATATAAATAATAAAACATAAAGGTAACTTGAGGAATTCATAACATTCTTACGTAGGGAGTAATCCTATTGGTTACGTTTGGAATACCCATCACAGTATATTCCCTAAATATCTTTGGAGAAACCTTAACATTTATCTCCTTTGCGTTACCCAATGCATTGGAGATCTATATCGGGCTCACCCGCCCTTAGTTTATCATGGAACCACCCGTCTTCATAACAATGCCCAAGAACCATAACATAATCGTATCACATAAAACATGCATAAAGAAAACATAACATTTCCACATTTCAATCACGAGATATCAATACAACACATTTAAATAATAAAAACATTATTAAAACAATTTTCAATACCAAAATAAAAGAAAAGTAATACATGGTATTTATTTTACATTTTTAAAAAATGTTTGGTTATGGCTTGTAGAGGAAGCCGTAACTCAAATAATGGTCATGGCGGCGAAGAAGTCGTTTTCGCCACATACATACGACAAAAAAATATTCCTTTTGTCATTTAGTAAAACGATTTTTATAAAAAAATATTAGTTTTGAATAAACGTAAAAGTCAAAGGGGTGTATACACTGTATAAAAGAAAGTTGTGTATAAAACAAAATATGCCTTAATGAAATGAGATTGAGACGAAGTCCCATACCTCATATTTGACTTGACTCGATCATTCTTTAATCTCCTGAATAATAAACTTGAGTTAATTTCTACTTTCTTAAGAACCTTTTTTAAGTTCATTATTCCTTTTATATCACTTATTACCATGTCATGAACACTATGTAATTATTTAAGTTAATAACGGGCGTTTTAACAATCATTGGTATTTGAGTGAAAAAAACTAATTATAATTACAAGTTGTTTGTGTATCCATTATATCAAGAGTTATATTAATTATTTAGATATCATATATATCATATATATCTATTATATACATGCATTTATAATATTACATAACATTTAGAGGTATGAAATGAAATGCACTGTTCATGGAGACGGTAAGCCGTACGTACGTATGAACGCTAATTTCATTTCTGTTTCATATTTTATGGAATGGAATCATAATTAAATAAAGGTATATTTTAATTCTAGTATAATATCATATATAATATCATTAACTTCATCCTTTATACGTCCCACATATGGCATTAACGAATCAAATAACTTTGAGGGGGCGGTAGTCCGCACTTCCTAAAATGAAGATATCACGTTTACCCATAATGGAAACCATAAAGGTATGACATAAATGAAAAATACAGAAGAATAAGGAAAGCATAAACATATTATATATCATATATAAATATAGTGACATCTTAATGTCCACCTTTGAAGGTGTTATAAGAATATGGAACAATCATCGTTTCGTGAGGTAGAAATTCACCATCCACGGAAACAGTATGCTCATTAACCATTAGATGTAGGTTTGTGTAAGTTTAGATCGAATTATTCGTATAAAAACATCCTAGTATAGGGAATATGCTTTGTTGTTACAAAAGAAATGAATAAAAATATTTTAAGGGGTTGGAGAATCAAAATAAAACAAAAGATCATTAGAGACGACTTTACCTTTGAATCGAGTAACTCCCTTTGCATTGAACCAAAAGGGTATCTGGAAGAGCTTCTTGCCTATGGTAAGGCTTCAAGCATGAGGATAGGGATGTGGAGAGACAAAATGATCAGAGCATGGCCGAGCCAAAGGCTTGAGGGGTGTGGGTAAAGAGGTAGAGGTGGGGGCCTTTTATAAGAGGAGAGGAGGGGCACTCTGGGAAAGGTATAAAATGTTACTTTATTTTCAAAATGAGTTTCAGGTTTTAAAGGTCCCAAATTGATTTATTTAGAGGACAAGGTGATAATAGTAATAAATCCATCCATCCAATAGGTTTTTGACCAGTTTAGGTCTTATATTTTATATTATCTTTTCATTTTATTTAAATCGTTAAATAATTAGGTAATCGCTGCATCATCATGATGTCATAAATAATTTAATTTATTTAATGTCTAAAAATTATAAAAAAAACTACTATGATGTAGTAAATCTTTTTAGATTTACAATGACTATTTATAGTCAAAAATTTGACTTGTATAACCCCATGTAAAATTTTTTTTAGTAAAACAATACATGTTTGTGTCATTTTTAAACTTACTTTAAATAAAAGGCATTAATGTCATTATCTTACCAAAGTGGCTCCATGGGGTCCCAAAAATAGACCCTATGGTTGTATTGGTCGGTCATGACTCATACGATAGGGTTAGGAAAAGTTTCAAGGTCATTTCTTATTATTAAAACATTATTTTTATATTAAATTATACTAATTACCTCAAATCGCGATAAAAAACTTAAAAGTTACTATTCACCAAAAAAATATTTTAATCCCATTGAACCACATTTTACTTCCTAATGACAACCATGAATGTCGGATTTTTGAAATTCAAAACAGAGATGTGGTAAAATTTCATTTAAACGAAAAATCAGTTTTTTAAGTACCACATAGTGGATTCACTATTCATCAAAAATTGAAGTTTTTTAGAAAAAAACCAAATCTTCACCCTAAGATATATTTGATATTTCGAATTCAAAAATGATTTCTATTTTACAAAATTCAAAACATATATGTTACATGAATTAATTTAATAATTAATTCCCTCTGTCAGAACAAATAGCGTGTTTTTATGAAACAATATATATCAAAAGATTGACAGAAGTTTAAGTCCAATTTCAAAGTGAAGTTAATTCCAATGACCACTATTGGATTAAATGTTAAAAATATATTCTAATTTCACTTTAAAACCAAATCAAAAGATAATCTAATCATGTAAATAAATTATATTAAAAAGAGGTTTTGAATTAAAATATAACATTTTCACTATTCATTAACAAATGAACTTCGTCGGAATAATACCAAATTTTTTTACAAAGTAAATTTTGATGTCCCGATTCTAAAGAAGAATTTTATTTGGTCCAAAAGAATGTATAAGAGTGACCAAAACTATATTTAATGAGGGTTATCCATCACAAGGTGATATGTGGACCTTTAGTGAAAATTAGAGTATATATGCATAAAATTGAATTCTTTTCGTATTTTAAGCCTTTATCCATTATTGGATAAATGTAAAAACATTTAACAAACATATATAATCATATTTTAGTTATTTCTATAAATTTCAGCCAATACAACGACTACATGTTAACTACCATTTAAAATAATATTATTTTATTACTAGCATGCAATGTAAGATTTCAAAGAAACTCTTTGTTGCGTATCAGGTACGCTATAGAACATAGAAACCCCTTTAATGTATAATTAATATTTAATTCGTAAATATTAATAAGTATGAAAATGCATTATTCTTTATTTATTTGGGATGTTACATCCTTCCCCCCTTTTGGGAAGTGTTTCCTCGCAATTTTATTCACGTATCAAAATAAGTGGGGGTATTTATCCCTCATTGCATTTTTAGATTCCCATGTTGCCTCCTCAACCATATGGTTTTCATATAAAACCTTTACCTGATGAATTACCTTATTCTACAACACATGCACTCTATGGTCAAAAATCTGGACTAATTGTTCTTTATAAGAGAGATTATCTTCCAACTGAACTACCTCTGGGCTCAAAACATGAGATGGATCTGGCATATAATTCTTTAACATTGAAACATGAAAAAATTGTGTACCTGAGATAAACTTGGAGGTAAATCCACTCAGAATGCAACTGATCCAACTCTCTCCAGAATTTCATATGGTCCAATGAACCTTGTACTCAGCTTTCCATTCTTACCAAATCGCATCACACTTTTCCATGGTGAAACTTTGAGAAAAACATGATCACCAACCTCAAAAGAGAGATCCTTCCTCCTATTGTCTGCATAACTCTTCTTCCTGCTCTGATCCATTCTTATATGTCTATGTATCATCTGAACTAGTTCTGCCAACTCTTCTACCAATTCTGATCCCATCAACTTCCTTTCACCCATATCATCCCAGAAAGCTGGAGTTCGACACCGCTTCCAATATAATGCCTCAAATGGTGCCATATGTATACTGGAATGAAAACTTTTATTATAAGAAAACTCAACCAAAGAATGATGTTGGTCCCAACTTCCCTGATAATCCATCGAACAAGCACGTAGCATATCCTCCAAAGTCTGAATTGTTCGTTCTGACTGGCCATCTGATTGAGTATGAAAAGTTGTACTAAAATTTAATTCAGTACCCAACGACTTTTGAAGGCCTTTCCAAAAGTTAGAAGTGAACCCGGGATCACGGTCAGATACAATGGAGAGAGGAACTCCATGCAACCTGATTATCTCTTTAAGATACAATCGATAAAGTTGATCTAGAGAGAATGTATCTCGAATAGTAAGGAAATGAGAAGATTGAGTCAAGTGATCAATAGTAACTCATATTGCATTATTACCTCGAGATGTCTTCGGTAATCCCACAACAAAGTCCATTGATATATTTTCCCATTTCCACTCTAGCACTGGTAAAGGCTGAAGCATCCCTTTCGGTAACTGCCGCTCTGCTTTAACCTGCTGACAAGTCAAACACTTCACATTAAAATCAGAAATATCTCTTTTTATTCCATCACACTAGTAATACTCTTGCAGATCTCTGTACATCTTAGTACTGCCAGGATGAACTGAAAACGGAGAATTATGAGCTTCACATAACAACTCTCTCTTCAATTGTGAATCACAAGGAACACACGATCTCTTCCCAAATCTCAAAACACAATCATTATCAAGGTTGAATTCAGGAAACTTACCCTTTTGAACCAGCTCTATCCTTTTCGACAACTCACTATATTGCTTTTGTGCTTGGTTAATTCTGTCTGATAGAGAATATTTCACTGATACCTGAAATAAAATAAAAGAACACCCTGCACCATCAACTTCTATGCCAAATTTAATCAAATCCTTAACCAAGGGATCACATTCCAAACACAAAATTATTAATAAAGCATTACTTTTTCAACTCAAACCATCTGACACTTTATTTGCTTTTCCTGGATGGTAATGAATTGTGCTATCATAATCCTTGATTAATTCCAGCTATCTCCTCTATCTCATGTTCAGTTCTTTCTGAGTGAATATATACTTTAAAATTTTGTGATCAGTATAGATTTCACACTTTACTCCATACAAATGATGCCTCCAAATTTTTAAAGTGAAAACAACAGTAACTAATTCCAAATCATGTTTAGGGTAATTTGACTCATGAGTTTTCAACTGACATGAAGCATAAGAAATTACCTGATCATTCTGCATTTGGACGCAACCAAGTCCTTTAAATGAAGCATCACAGTAGATAACAAACTCCTTATTCCTGGAAGGTAGTGCCAAAACTGGAGCATTCACCAATCTTCTTTTCAGTTCCTGAAAATAATCATCAGATTCTTTTGTACAGATAAACATAACACCCTTCTGAGTTAGCTTAGTCAATGGACTAGATAACCGGGAAAAAGTTATAACAAACCATCGGTAATAGCCTGCCAAACCAAGGATGCTCATAATCTCAGTTACATTTGTGGGTCTTGGCCATTTTTCAACAATCTTTGTTTTTGCAGGATCAACATTTATCCCATATTTAGAAACAATGTGACCAAGGAAAGAAATTTGTTTCAACCAGAACTCACACATTCTGAATTTCCCATACAATTTTTTTTCTTTTAAGGTTTTCAAAATAACCCTTAAATGTCATTCATGCTCCTCTTTATTTTTATAAAACATCAAAATATCATCAATGAAAACAACCACAAACTTATCCAAGAACTCGTGGAGAATTATATTCATAAGGTCCATGAATACAGCAGGTGAATTGGTTAGCCCAAAATGAATTACTACAAATTCATAATGGCCATATTTTGTACGAAACGCAGTCTTCGGTATATATGCTTCCTTTACATTCAACTGATGGTACCTCGATCTCAGGTCAATCTTTGAAAAAAACTGAGCTCCCTGGAGATGATCAAACAAATCATCGATATGAGGAAAAGGATATATGTTATTAATAGTGATGTTATTCAAGGCTCTATAATCAATGCAAAGTCTCATTGAACCATATTTATTTTTAACAAATAAAATAGGAGAACCCTATGGTGATGTGCTAGGTTGATTGAAACCTTTCTCAAATAAATCTTGCAATTGCTCCTTCAACTCTAAAAGTTCAGTTTGAGCCATTTGATAAGGGGGGTTTGAAATTGGCTTAGCATCACGAACTAAGTCAACAGTAAATTCAACCTCCTGATCTGGTATTATTCCAAGAAAATCATCAGGAAAATTAGCAGGATACTCATTTACCACTGGCACATCATTAATCTGAACAGTTCCCTTGTTTTCAATGATATGTGAAAGGTAACATTCATTTCCATCTTTTACATGTTTCTTGACCTCATGATATGTTATCAACAATAAGGGTTCATTCTTGTACACAAACTGAAAGTATTTTTGAAATGAAACATCTTTATCTCTACAGTCAATCTTAGCATGGTAAATAGAGAGCCAATCCATACCCAGGATTACATTAAACTCTACTAGAGGTAAAACAATAAGGTTTTCAAGTAGGTTCTTTCCACGGATAAGGATACAAAGATTCTTATAAATTTTTTTGCCTCAACATTTCTCCCAGGTGTTTTTACCACAAGTTCAGGAGTCATTTCTTGAGATGGTATTCCAATTTTACTAGAAAAGTTTTAAGATGTGAAAGAATGTGTAGACCCTGAATCAAACAACACTCTAGAATAATCTGAAAAAAAAATCAAAGGACCTGATATTACTTCATTTGATGGCCCAACATCTGTTGAAGTACATGCAAAGGATTTCACCACCCCTTTCTTCTTGTAGTATAACTGCTTCCCATCACTCAAGCTCTTTGTCTGACACTTGTTTGCATAGTGACCCATCTCATTGCACTTAAAACATTTCACTAACTGTAAATAAAATTTTGACTTACCATCAACTTGATCTTTTTAAGTGAAATAATGATCCTTATGTCCCATATTAACACATCGGTAGCACATTCCATAATTCATAAGACATTCCCCAGCATTCCTTTTACCACAATTATCACAAATTGGAAACTTAGTTTTCTTACCGTCAGACCTTTTTGAATAATTCTTTCCTTTCTCCTGGAACCTCGGTCTCTTCTTCTACTGGTTGTTATAGAACATGTGATCATCGGGAAACTCCATTTCCACCTTCTCAGCACATCGAACAAGCTTTTCATAACTCTTGAACTCATGAGAAGCTATAGCCTTTTGTTATTTTGGCATTAATCCCGAGTAAAAATAATTCATTTTACTATCAAGGTCTTCGATAAAATTTGGAGTATACCTTGCCAATCGAGTGAAACTCTCTTCATAAGCAGCCACTGAGTCATCCTCTTCCCTCAATTCCAAGAATTGTTTTTCCATCCTAAATCAAACAGCCTTAGGAAAATACTTCTCAAGAAACATACCTTTGAATTCATCCTAGTCGAGAGCATCAATCTCATCAGCGTCCCTGATATTTTTAACCATCAACCACCACTGATCTACTTCACCCTCAAAACGGTAAATAACAAGACTAACCTTTTGATTGTCTGAACACCCCATGACATCGAAAATCTTCTCCATTGCTTTAATAGACCCTTCAGCTAGCACATAGTTAGATGATCCTCTGAATGATGGGGGATGTTGCCTCATGAAATGTTCCACCACTGACATGTTACTCTATGGTTTATCTGTCTGATCTCATGCATGGATACCCCCACCATTTATCGCTTGAGTCAACTACGCCATTACTGCAACAAACTGTTCAGTTCCAATTCCGGCCATCTCAGGATGCTGATTCGGAAGGTTATTCCCTTCTGTATGCCTTCCTAGCACTGCTCCCTTTTTTCCTCTGTGGAAAACCATTCTGAACAAACATGACTTAGATGAAGTAACATGGTAATCCTCAAATGCTATATCATTTCAATTTGACCATAAAAAAATATTTTTGGATAATCATTTAATAGAATTATAACTCCTAAAGTTATCTAAACCGACCTCTGATACCAACTATAAGTCCCCACCCTTAAACATTACTTAATCTTGAGATATTTCAAGAATACACATTGATGATCTTTTCAGGTTTAGAGTTTTAGATAATTAGATCATAAAACATGAATTACATCACACATTTAAACAATGTGGTTACAATAAAAGATAGTATTAAATTTTCCCATCAACGGAAACATATTTAAAATAAAACATGGATTATTTCTTGACACTTCATTGACACTATCATCACATCAAGTACCTTTCCCATGACCTGTGAAAAACATTTCAAAAACATGGGATGAGCATAAATAGCTCAGTAAGGGATATAAAAATATGAAAAGGAAACATGAGTACATGTATATATAAGAAACAATGAAATCATACTTTACTCATAAAACATAAGCACGTTAACATTCCTCCTTAAATCATGAATAAATGATAGAAATCATAAGACATAAAGGTAACTTGAGGCATTAATAACATTTTTACGTAAGGAGTAACCCTCTTTGTTACGTTTGGAAGACTCATAATAGTATATTCCCTAAATCAATTTGGAGAAACCTTAACGTTTAACTCCTACACATTACCCAATGCATTGGAGAGCTATATCGGGCTCACCCACCCGTAGTTTATCATGGAACCACCCGACTTCAAAACAATGCCCAAGAACCAAAACATAATCGTATCACATAAAACATGCATAAAGGAAACATAACATTTCCACATTTAAATCACAAGATATCAATACAACACATTTATATAATAAAAACATTATGAAAACCATTTTTAATACCAAAATAATAGAATAGTAATACATGGTATTTATTTTTAATTTTAATAAAAAGTTAGGTTGTGGCTTGTAGAGGAAGCCGAAACTCAAATAATGGTCACGGCGGTGGAGAAGTCGTTGTCGCCGCATACGTACGAAAAAAACATTTCTTTTATCATTTAGTAAAACGCTTTGTATAAAAAAAATATTACTTTCGAATAAACTTAAATGTAAAAGGGGTTTATACACCGTATAAATGAAATGTGTGTATAAAACAAAATATCCCTCAATGAAATGAGATTGAGATGAAGTCTCATACCTCGTATCTGACTTGACTCGATCGTTATTTAATCTATAGAATAATAAACATGAGTTAATTTCTACTTTCTTAAGAACCTTTTTCATGTTCATTATTCCTTTTATATCACTTATTACCATGTCATGAGCACTATGTAATTATTTAAGTTAATAACGATTGTTTTAACGATCATTGGTACTTGAGTCAAAAATAAACTCTTTATAATTACAAGTTGTTCATGTATCCCTTATATCCAAAGTTATATTCATGATTTTGATATCATATATATCATATATATCCAGTATATACATGAATTGATAATATTACCTAACATTTAGAGGTAAGAAATGAAATGCACCGTTCATGGAGACGGTAAGCCGTACGTACGCATGAACTCTACTTTCATTTCTATTTCGTATTTTATGGAATGAAATCATAATGAAAAAAAGGTATATTATAATTCCAGTATAATATCTTATATAATATCATTAAATCATTCCTTTATACGTCCCTCGTATGTAATTAACGAATCAAATCACATTGAGGGGGTGGTAGTCCACACTTCCAAAAATGAAGATATCACCTTTACCCATAATGGAAACCATAAAGGTATGACATAAATGAAAAATAAAGAATCATAAGGAAAACATGACCATATTATATACCATATATAAATATAGTGACATCTTAATGTCCACCTTTGAATGTGTTAGAAAATATTGAACAATCATCATTTCGTGAGGCAGAAACTCGCTATCCACGAAAACAGTATGCTCATTAACCATTAGATGTAGGTGTGTGTAAGTGTAGCTTGAATCCATCTTATAACAACATTCTAGTATATGGAAGATACTGGTGTTGTTACAAAATAAATGAATAAAAAGAGTTTAGGGGGTTGGATAATCAAAATAAAACCAAAGATCATTAGAGAAGACTTTACCTTTGAATCGGATAACTCCCTTTGGTGTGAACCAAAAGGGTTTCTTGAAGAGCTTACTGCCTATGTTAAGGATTCTAGGATGAGGAGAGGGATGTGGAGAGAAAAAATTATCATATCTTGGCCGATCCAAAGGCTTTAGGGGTGTTGGTAAGTAGGTAGCAGTGGGGGCCTTTTATAAGATGAGAGGAGGGGCACTTTTGGAAAGGTATACACTGTTACTTTATTTTCAAATGAGTTTCGGATTTTAAAGGTCCCATATTGATGTATTTCTAGGATAAGGTGATAAGAGTTCAAAATACACCCATCCAATAAGGTTTTGACAAAGTTAGGTCTTAGATTTTACATTATCTTTTTATTTTATTTAAATCGTTAAATAATGAGGTAATCGCTGCATCATCATGATGTCATAAATAATTTAATTTATTTAATGTCTAAAAATAATAAAAAATAATATGATCTAGAAATATTTTTATCTTTCCGATAAATATTTATAGTCAAAAACCTGACTTGTATAACCCCATGTAAAAATTGTTTTAGTAAAACAATACATGTTTCTGTCATTTTTACTTTTACTTTAAATAAAAGGCATTAATGTCATTATCTTACCCAAGTGGCTCCATGGGGTCCCAAAAATATACCCATGGGTTTTCTTGGTCGTCCATGACTCATCAAATAGGGTTATGACAAGTGTCAAGGTCATTTCATATTATTAGAAAATTATATTTACCTTAAATTACACTAATTAACTCTAATTGCAATTAAAAACATAAAAGTTAATATTCACCAAAAAATTATTTTAATCCCATTGAACCACATTTTATATCCTAATGACAACCATGAATGTTGGATTTTTGAAATTCAAAACACATAGCTGGTAAAATTTCAATTAAATGAAAAATAAGTTTTTTTAAGTACGACTTAGTGGTTTCACTATTCATCAAAAATTGAGGTTTTTCAGAAAAAATACAAAACATCACCCTAAGATATATTTTATATTACGAATTCAGAAATTATGCCTATTTTACAAAATTCAAAACATATAATTTAAATTAATTAATGTAATAATTAATTTCCGCTGTCAGAACAAATAGCGTGTATTTATGAAACAATATATATCAAAAGATTGACACTAGTTTAAGTCCAATTTCAAAGTGAAATTAATTCCAACGACCAATATTGGATTAAATGGTAAAAATATATACTAATTTTACTTTAAAACAAAATAAAAAGATAATATAATCATGTAAATAAATTATATTAAAAATAGGTTTTGAATTAAAATACAACAATTTTTACTATTCATTAAAAATGAACGTTATCGGAAAATTACAAAAAAATTACACAAAGTAAATTTTGATATCCCAATTATAAATAAGAATTTAATTTGGTCTAAAAGAATGTATAAGAGTGACCGAAACTATATTTAATGAGGGTTCTCCATCAAAAGGCGATAAGTGGACCTTTAGTGAAAATTAGAGTATATATGCCTAAAATTGAATTCTTTTCGTATTTTAAGCCTTTATCCTTTATTGGATAAATGTAAAAAAATTTAACAAACATATATAATCATACTTTAGTTATTTATATTCATTCTCGCCAATACAACGACTACGTGTTAACTACCATTTAAAATAATATTATTTTATTACTGGTGTGCAACGTAAGATTTCAAAGAAACTCTTTGTTGCGTATCGGGTACGCTATCGAAAATAGAAACCCCTTTAAAGTAAAATTAATATTTAATTTTTAAATATTAATAATTATGAAAATGTATTAATTTTTATTTACCTGGGATGTTACATAAAGAAAGCTATTGAGACCTGAGATCACTGAATAAATGTTAGAGAAGGTAAGAACAATTTTGTAGAAAATAAAGGTAGGTAAAATTCAGTCAAAAACTTATACTGATAACCTTTGGTGTGATCTAGAATTTGATGTTTGTGAAATAGTGTTTCTATTATTCTCACTGAAGAATAAATTTATAATTTTTAAGAAGAAAGGGAAACTAATACCTAGTTATAATGGTATATTTTAGATTATTGATCATTTTGTCACATGAAAGTTCCTATAAATAACTCTCAAGTACATTTTGTGTTCCATGTATCTCTCATGATTAAGTAAATATGTGACCCTTCACATGTACTATAATCTAAGGTCTGACTGGTGGAGCAATATCTTTCTTACGAGGAACAACCAGTTAAAATTCTAGACTGATTAAAAAAAGTTCTAAAAAAAAGACCACTCACATGGTCAATGTTTTGTGGGGAAATTACTAGTTAGAGGAAGTAATGTGTGAAATTGAGGATATGATAAAGCAAAACTATCCTCATTTTTTACCCAAATGATGAATTTTGAGGGTGAAATTCATTTTAAGGGGGGTATAATGTAACAAAACAAGTTTTAAGGCCCTTTAATTTCAATAATAAATTAAATTTTAATTTATGTCTTGAAATTAACTAATTTAGAAATTAATTTTTTATGAACCAACACATAATACATTACATGAAACACCGACTTGGTGTATGTTACACTGAACACCGATTTGGATTATGTTGCACACAACACTGATGTTTGTAAAAATCATCATTTAACTTTTATAATTATTCAAATGGGTTAATTATAACATAACCATTAAATATAGTTATATAAATATAAATAACTACTTTTAAAATATTATTTATAATTTTTTTATATAAATAAAACATATTTATAATGAAAGATATAACTTTTTTTGAAGTCCTTATATATTTTAAAATACCATTTTGTCAAATGAATTATCACTTTTGAACACCATTCAATCCATTTGTCTCAACAATGATATACCCAAATAGATCCTTAGCTTTCTTCCATACATCCTTGAATCCTCCATTTTGAATGAAATTATTTCCAGGAATCCTTTTGGATCAAACCAAAAGGAGTTAACCAATTAAAAGGTAACGACTTCTCTCAAGCGCATTTCCTTAATTTTTCCCCAATGTCCGCTCTATTTATTCATTGATTGTATAAAAAAACTACTATCATAAATATAGTGGGATGTTGTTATGATATGTATTTGACCTGAACTTACATAAAATTATTTCAAATGGGTAATGAACATACAATTTATGTGTGTGGCGCACTACCCCCACACTAAATGACGATTGTACATTTTTCCATTACCTCCTCACAAGGTGGACATTTTGGTGGAAATTTTTATATATATGTAATATAGTATATTTATTATTTCTTTATGATTATGTACTCCTTTTTTCAAAACATAACTTCTTATCTTCAATTTAGTGTCAATATGATACTTTTTTTTGAGGATGTGTGAACCAGTACCCCCATAGTGAAATGTGATTCATTCATACACTATATGGAATCTATTAATGATGGGTTAAGTGAATATATATATGATATAATAAAGATAATTTAATAATGAAATTTATATATATATAAAAATATGTCTTTTACTTTCTTATAACACAATAATTAAATAGAAATAGTGTTCATGCATACATACGACCTACCATCTCCATGTACAATGTATTTTGCTTCATACTTATATATTGAATAGAATTTTATAATACACATATACTGAATATTACTAATATTTATATCATTACTATCATTCTGGAAATCATGATATACATATAAGAACACAAGATATAACAAATTAAGGCACTTGCGAAGAACAAAGTGAATATTACACAAAGTGAAACGTTAATATCAGATTGTTAACCGGAAGGTAATATATGGCCCTAATCTAGCCATATATGGTAATAGATATAATAATATGGTTTTTTAAAACATGCATATTAAATATATATTTATCATATAGGTTGTTTAAATTATTATGATGAGATCCCTGACATAAGGTAAGGGAATTTTATCTCACTTTTATTTAAGTGAGATACATGCCTTAATCAACAATAACATATTCTATGTGGTGTTTCAAGTGCCCAAAAATGTATTCTATTTCCCCTATACTCTAATTTATTAGTATTAACATATCAATTTTATAATATTTCTTTCATGATATTTAGGTTTCAAAAGTTACCAAATTGGTAAAATAGTTTTATCTCAATTTTCCTTATTTGGGACTCATGTTTTATTAGGAACCAAATTTATTTTTTGGGTTGTATTATATCATTAATCTCATTATTTTCATGATATTACATGATTTAAACAATTTATTTTTCATACATGAAGATTATTATCCCTTTTTACAAAGTTATAGAAGCTTATTGAAATAATATCATCACTTTTCGAGATTGTTAATGACTATGCTTCAATTAATGAAATATTATTAGCAATCTCTCAAGAATGATCTTTAGTTTCATTATCCTACGTTTTTTCATGATATATTCATGTATAATTACCATTTTTACACTATATAGTAATTTATTAAAATTTCAAAGTAAAATATGAACATCTCTCTCTTTATTTTAAAATCTATTATATTCAAAAAGCATGTTTTCAAAAATAGTCAAAAAATGTTTCCAACTCATCTATGAAGATTATTTTTAAGGAAAAGGGAGTTAATAAATGATTTATTTTTTTCAAAGCTTCTTTTATATTTTTTCAAATAAAATTTGAATGAAAAACTTATTTTAATTGTTTTTATGTTTCAAATACTATTTTAATTGAAGAAAGGATATTTGTTTGACAAAATATTTTTAAAAGATATTTCAAAACAATTTCCCATATAATACAACATCCATTGGTGTTACTCATTAAATTATATGGAAATTATTCAATGTTTCCATCCAAATTTGTTTCTATAAATAAATTTTGTTTTGATGGAATGATGTTGATGAAACCCATTTCTCATTCAATAGTCATATTCTTTAGAAACCCTCTTGTTTTCCTGGGTTATTTTTATAATGAAATGATTAAGAAACCTATATTTTTTCCATAGTTTATTATATGAATACATATTTATAATACCTATTACATTTCATGGGATATGATATGATCTTTTGGAACATGTATGTATGATTTCAATATGAGATTGTTGGTATCCATATCTCCATACAATTCATTGGGGACAGATTTATATCTGATGAGATTGACTAAGATGTTCTTAGGAGTGAACCTTGGATAATAAGATATCCATGGGAGTGAACCTTGACTACTAAGAGGTATGATGTGTAAACTCATGAAACTAAGATGGACATGGGTGTGAATCATTACTACTAAGATGGTATAGTGACAAAACATATAGTACTAAGATGATATTGTAATAAATTCATTGGCTTCTATGGATATCATATTATATTCTTATGTATATGCCATAATTCTATATTTTATTACTATTTTATGAATTCTTGTACTGTGTTTTTATTTCCTTATGATCAATGTGTTATAAAATTCTAAACTTTATGCCATGATTCATGTATATGATCATTGATATGCAGGGTATGATATTATATTTTCATGATCATGTTCTCATACCCTTGTGCTCAAAATTATTCTTACATATCTCCCTTGTTTACCCTTACTAAGAATTTTATTTCAACCCTTTTCATGTTTACTTTCCTAGTTTATGATGATTTTTATTATGTTTTATGTGTTTAAAAAGGGTTCTAGTCAAGAAGAACATAGTAAGAGGCAATATAGCTCACTTATGTATCTGTGTTTATGTTTCCATTTTTCCAAAGGCACTAAACTATTATGGGGTTTGGGTGTCTATTTGTATAATCTTTTATGTATTCCGAAAAAGTAATTTAATATTAATGTATGATAAGTGAGGTTTTCTATAATAACATTAAGCTTAAAAATTGAACTTTTATGATTAAGGAGTTATATAAGGAATAATTTTTGTCAATGCATTAACCTATATAAAATGTAGTATTTTAGATGATTTTTTAATAAAGAGATAAATATTGATGATTATATATGTATTAAAGAGTTAATTTTTGATATATTTTAACTTTATCTTGATAAAAATCCATATTTTGATGGACTACAATATTATTTGGAATAGATTTTTGAAGGTCATTATTTGGTTTATAACATGTCGGTCCCTAGTCTGGACTATTATTTATGGAATATAAATTTGGAATTGGATTAATGGAATGTATTTGAATGAAAGTTTTCATTTTTCTTGCACCTACTTCTTATTATTGATTAGTAGTTGGGCATACAATGTAACTCTATATTCATTGTTTATAGCTATGAATGTTGTTTTTTCCCTTGAAAATATCATTACAGAGTAGCGTAGAATGTAATATTGATAAAAATTGATTTTAGGACTGATTATTATACTCAATATTGATGATATTACTCATGATTTGAATATTTTCTTATCTTAAGAAGATGGATGAACATGAAATGATTTTGAATAACATATATTACTCAAATTAAGGAATTTAATTGTTAAATGATATAGGAATGATGTTCTCTAAGATATACAAGATTATAGTGAATGTGGTATTTGTAAAAATAAGAAATAATTTTGGAATAGTTTAATAAATTATCCACCTATATATGTTGGGATAATGATTTATAATAGTATCCATGAAACATATCATCTTTTTACAGTGAATGTGCTATATATAATGATTATACATACATGGATCCTATTGTGTTTTTAGGTTACATATAAAGATTATATAAATCCTTAAATGTTATCATGATAGGATTTCATGGCAAGATCATTAAATCTCCAATTATAAATTTTATTTGAATTTATCATTTTATAGTTATTAAATGCCATTCTAACATTTATTAATCTATATTGATGTATCATCACAAGTAAGCAATGAATAATATATATTTTTATCTATGTCTACTAACAAATTATATAGTGTTTTAGAGGCTTAAAATGAGAATAAATCCAATCTTAAGCATGAAATACACTAATATTTTTAAAAGATTGTTTTACTGCCTTTTGATGGAAAAACATTTTTAAATCATAATTTTGACAATTTTATAAGATCTATTTGTCGAAATAAACTTATTCATTATTATTGGGACATTGAAATTTTCTTTGGGTAAATTTTTGGTATTTTTCCGATAAAGTTCATTTTTTTAATGAATAGTGAAAAATACTGCATTTTACATCAAAACTGCTTTTTAATCTAACTTATTTAAATGATTAGACTATATTTTTTGGTTTTAAATTTAAATTATAATATATTTTTACAATTTAATCCAATGGTGGTCATTGGAATTAATTTCACTTTGAAATTGGACTTAAATTAGTGTCAATCTTTTGATACTTATTGTTTCAGAAAAACACGCTATTTTCTCTGACAGCGGGAATTAATTATTAAATTAATTAATGTAACTTATATGTTTTTAATTTTGTAAAATAGAAATCATTTATGAATTCTGAATATCAAAAATATCTTAGGGTGATGTTTTTTTATTTTTCTGAAAAACTTCAATTTTAGATGAATAGTGAAACCACTAAGTGGTACTTAAAAAACTGATTTTTCATTTAAATGAAATTTTACCACCTCTGTGTCTTGAATTTCAAAAATACGACATAGATGGTTTTCATTAAGAAGTAAAATGTGGTTCAATGGGAATAAAATAATTTTTTGGTTAATAGTAACTTTTAATCTTTTAATCGCGATTAGAGGTAATTAGTGTAATTTAAGATAAAAATAAAGTTTTGATAATATGAAATGAACATTACACATGTCCTACCCTTATTCGATGTGTCATGGCCGACCAAGATAATCCATGGGTCAACTTGGGGACCCCATGGAGCCACTTTGGTAGGAAAATGACGTTAATTTGTTTTATTTAATGTTAAAATTAAAATGTCACAAAAATGAGTTATTTTACTAAAACAATTTTTAAATGGGTTTATAAAAGTCATATTTTTTATTATAAAAAATTAATTAGAAAGATAAATAGATTTCCTAAATCATGATATTTTTTTTATAATTTTTAGAAATTAGATAAATTAAATTATTTATGACACCATGATGATGCAGCGATGACCTCATTATTTAACGATTTAAATAAAATAAAAATATAATGTAAAATCTGAGACCTACACTTTTCAAAAACTTATTGGATGGGTGGATTTATAACCCTTATCACCTTAACCTAAAAATTTATAATTTTGGGACCTCTTTTATCTGAAAATCATTTTATAACAACGTATCTTTTCTTAACTTTCCGAGAGTGCCTCTCCTCTTCTCTTATAAAAGGCCCCCACCTCGACCACCTTACCCATACTTCCAAAGCCTTTGGCTCGGCCAACCCATTCCCATTTTGTATCTCCACATCCCTTTATAACTCTTAGATGCCCCACTTTGGGGAGAAGTATTCCCAAACAAGTCATTGATCTGAAATCAAAAAGAGTTACCCGATTTAAAGGTTGTGTCTTCTCTTGTGTTCTTCTGTTTTATTTTGCTTCTCCAACCACCTAAACTCTTTTTATTTATTTCATTTGTAACAAAACCAGTATCTTCCATATACTAGGATGTTGTTATAAGAATGATTCGAGCTACACTTACACACACCTACATCTAATGGTTAAAGAACATACTCTTTCCGTGGATGGCGAATTTCTGCCTCACGAAACGATGATTGTTCAATATTTTTTAACACCTTCAAAGGTGGCCATTAAGATGACACTATATTTATATATGATATATAATATGTTTATGTTTTACTTAAGCTTCTGTATTTCTCATTTATGGCATACCTTTATGGTTTCCATTATAGGTAAACGCGATATCTTCATTTTAGGAATTGCGGACTACCGCCCCTTCAAAGTGATATGATTCGTTAATGACATATGTGGGACATATAAAGGATTTAATTAATGATATTATATATGATATTATAATTTAATTATAATATACCTTTATATTATTATGTTTCCATTCCATAAAATATGAAATAGAAATGAAAGTAGCGTTCATGCGTACGTACGGCTTACCGTCTCCATGAATGCTGCATTTCATTTCATACCTCTAAACGTTATGTAATATTATAAATGAATGTATATACTGGATATATATGGTATATATGATATCTAAATCATCAGTATAACTCTAGATATAATGGATACATGAACAACTTGAAATTATAAAGTGTTAATTTTTTACTCAAGTACCAATGATCGTTAAAATGACCATTATAAACTTAAATAATTACATAGTGTTCATGACATGTTAATAAGTGATATAAAATGAATAATTAACTTGAAAAAGGTTATTATGCAAGTATCAATTAAATCAAGTTTATTATTCAGGACTTTAAATAATGATCGAGTCAAGTCGGACCCGAGGTAAGGGAACTTTTTAACCCAATTTCCATTCTTTGGGTTAATCTCCTACTTTTAACTTATGTCATGATATTATTATGTACTATCTTGTATTTGTTCTTTATTAATGTGTAATTATAGTGAATATACATAATAGATATATTTAATTTTAAAAAATATCTTTTTCTGGGACTTCATCACAATCTCCTTTCATTGAGGCATATTATGTTTTATACACAACTTTATTTTTTATGGTGTATCAACCCCTTTGACTTTTATGTTTATTCAAAAGGAATCGTTTTTATAAGAAGCCTTTACTAAATAGAAAAAGGGAATGTTTTTGTCGTACATATGAGGCGACAATGACTTCTCCGCCGCCATGACCATTATTTGAGTTTCGGCTTCCTCTGCAAGCCATACCATTTTTTTAAAAGAAAAATAAATACCATGATTTACTTATCTTTTATTTTGGTATTGAAAATGGTTTTCATAATTTTTTTATTATATCAATGTGTTGTATTGATATCTTGTGATTGAAATATGGAAATTTTATGTTTCCTTTATGCATGGTTTATGTGATACGATTATGTTATGGTTCTTGGGAACTGTTATGATGACGGGTGGTTCCGTGATAAAATAAGGGCAGGTGAGCCTGATATAGCTCTCCAATGCATTGGGTAACGCAAAGGGGTTAAACTTTATGGTTTCTCCGAAGAGATTTAGGGAATATACTATGATGTTTATTCCAAACATAACCAAGAGGGTTACTCCCTATTTAATAATGTTATGAATTCCTCAATTTACCTTTATGTCTTATGATTTCTATGTTTTATTCATGATTTGAGGAGTTATGTTAAAGTGATTATGTTTTATGAGTAAAGTACGATTTCATTGATTCATACGTATACATGTACTCATGTTTCCTTTCCATATTTTTATATCCCTTACTGATCTTTTTATGCTCATCCCAAGTTTTTGAAATGTTTTTCACTGGTCAAGGGAAAGGTACATGATATGATGATAGTGTCAAGGAAGTGTCAAGAAGGAATCCATGTTTTATTTTAAATATGTTTCCGTTGATGGAAAAAAAATGAATACTATCTTTTATTGTAACCACTTTTTTAAATGTGGGATGTAATGCATGTTTTATGATCTAATTCACTAAAAATATAAACCTGAAAAGATCCTCAAGGTGTATTATTGAAATATCTCAAGATTAAGTAATGTTTAAGGCTGGGGCCTTAGAGTTGGTATCAGAGGTCGGTTTGGATAACTTTAGGAGTTAGAATTTTATTAAATGATTATCCAAATGTTTTTATGGTCAAATTGAAATGATATAGCATTTGAAGATTACCATGTTGCTTCTCCTAAGATATTTCTATGTTAAGAATGGTTTTTCATAGAGGAAACAGAACATGTTTTTTGGGAAGGCATACTGAGGGAAATGACCTTCCAAATCAGCATACTAAGACGGTCAGAATCAGAATTGAGCAGTTTATTATAGTGATGGCTCAGTTGAATCAGGTGAAAAATGTTGGTTTTTTATTGATAATATTTTGGAGTTTTCTAAAAGTAAAGAAGAGTATGACAGACATTGAAGGGTTATTTTTCAAACCATAAAAGAAAAGAAATTGTATGGTAAATTCAGCAAGTGTGAGTTTTGGTTGCAACAAATTTCTTTCCTTGGTCACATTGTTTCTAAATATGGGATAAATGTTGATCTTGTAGAAACAAAGGTTGTTGAACACTGGCCAAGACCCACAAATGTAACTGAGATTTGTAGCATCCTTGGTTTGGCAGGATGTTACCGAAGGTTTGTTAGAAATGTTTCCCGGTTATCTAGTACATGGACTAAGCTAACTTGGAAGGGTGTTAAGTTTATCTAGACAAAAGAATGTGATGATTGTTTTCAAGAACTGAAATGAAGATTGGTGAATGCCTCAGTTTTGGCACTACCTTCCAGGAATGGGGAGTTTTACATCTACAGTGATGCATCATTGAAAGGAATTGGTTTTTTCTTAATGCAGAATGATCTGGTAATTGCTTATGCTTCACTTTAGTTGAAAACTCATGATGTAAATTACCCTACACATGACTTGGAATTAGGTGCTGTTGTTTTTGCTCTAAATATTTGGAGGAATAATTTTTATGGAGTAATGTGTGAAAAATATACTGATCACAAAAGTTTAAAGTATATATTCATTCAGAAAAAATTGAACATGAGATAGAGGAGATGGTTGGAATTAATCAAGGATTATTATTGTACAATTCACTACCATCATGGAAAAGTAAATAAAGTGGCTGATGCTTTGAGTCGAAAAAGTAATGCTTCATTAACCATGCTAAATTTGTAACGAGATCATTTGGTTTTTGGTTTGATGAACTTTGAAATAGAAGTTGTCGGTGTAGGAAGTTCTTCTGTTTTGTTTCAGGAATCAGTGAGATCATCCATATCAGATAGAATTAAGCAAGAGCAGAGGGAAGACAGTGGGTTGCCGAAAAAGGTAGTTCTAGTTCAGAATGTTAAGTTGCCTGAATTTAAAATTGGTAATGACTATGTTTTGTGGTTTGGGAAGAGATTATGTGTTCCTGGTGATTCACATTTGTAGAATGAGATGTTATGTGAGGCTCATAGTTCCGCGATTTCAGTTCATCCTGGCAGTACTAAGATGTATAGAGATCTGCGGGAGTATTACTGGTGGGATGGAATGAAAAGAGATATTTCTGATTTTACTGTGAGGTGTTTGACATATCAACAGGTTAAAGCAGAGCGGTAGTTACCGAAAGGGATGATTCAGCATTAACCAGTTCCAGAGTGGAAATGGGAGAATATATCAATGGACTTTGTAGTGGGATTACCGAATAAATCTCGAGGTAATAATGCAATCTGGGTTATTGTTGATCGCTTGACTAAATCTTCTCATTTCATTGCTATACGAGATACTTTTTCCCGAGATCAAGTTTCCCGTTTGTATCTTAAAGAGATATTCAGGTTACATGGAGTTCTTCTCTCCATTGTATCTGATCGTGATCCCAGGTTCACTTCTAACTTTTGGATAGGCCTTTAGAATTCTTTGGGTACTGAATTAAATTTTAGTACAGCTTTTCATCCTCAATCAGATGGGAAATCAGAACGAAAAAATTAGACTTTGGAAGATATGCTACGTGCTTGTTCGATGGATTATCAGTGAAGTTAGGACCAACATCTTTCTTTGGTTGAGTTTTCTTATAATAACAGTTTTCATTCCAGTATACAGATAGCACCATTTGAGGCGTTATATGGGAAGCGGTGTCGAACTCCAGCTTTCTAGGATGAAGTGGGTGAAAGGAAGATGATGGGACCAGAATTGGTAAAAGAGTTGGCAGAAAAAGTTCAGCTGATACAGAAACACATGAGAAAATCTCAAAGCAGGCAGAAGAGTTATGCGAACAACAGGAGGAAGGATCTCTCTTTTGAGGTAGGTGATCATGTTTTTCTCAAAGTCTCACCATGGAAAAGTGTGATGCGATTTGGTAAGAAAGGAAAGCTGAGTCAAAGTTTCATTGGACCATATGAAATTCTGGAGAGAGTTGGATCAGTTTCTTACCGAGTGGCTTTAACTCCGAGTTTATCTCAGGTACACAATATTTTTCATGTTTCGATGTTAAGGAAGTACATGCCAGATCCATCTCATGTTTTGAGTCCAGAGGTAGTTGAGCTGGAAGAGAACCTATCTTATGAGGAAAAACCGGTGCAGATTCTTGACCACAGGGAGAAAGTGTTACAGAATAACGTTATTCATCAGGTAAAGGTTTTTTGGAAAAACCACATGATTGAAGAGGCAACATGGGAATCTGAAAATGCAATGAGGGATAAATACCAACACTTATTCGATAAGTAAATGAATTGCGGGGACGCAATTTTCTAAAGGGGGAAGGATGTAATATACCAATTAAGTAATGAATAATATATATTTTTATCTATGTCTACTGACGAATTAGATAGTGTTTTAGAGGCTTAAAATGAGAATAAATCCAATCTTAAGCATGGAATACACTAATATTTTTAAAAGACTGATTTACAGCGTTTTGATGGAAAACCATTTTTAAATCAACATTTGGACAATTTTATAAGCTATATCTTTCTAAATAAACTTATTCTTTATTATTGGGACATTGATATTTACTTTGGGTAAATTTTCGGTATTTTTCCTATAAAGTTCATTTTTTAATGAATAGTGAAAAATTCTGTATTTTACATCAAAAATGATTTTTAATCTAATTTATTTATAAGATTAGATTATATATATTTTTTGTTTTAAAGTGAAATTAGAATATATTTTTAACATTTAATACAATGGTGGCCATTGGAATTAATTTCACTTTTAAATTGGACTTAAACTAGTGTCAATCTTTTGATACTTGTTGTTTCATAAAAACACGCTATTTTCTCTGACAGTGGGAATTAATTATAAAATTAATTAATGTAACTTATATGTTTTTAATTTTGTAAAATAGACATCATTTTTGAATTCAGAATATCAAATATAGCTTAGGGTGATGTTTTGGCATTTTTCTAAAAAGCATCAATTTTTGATGAATAGTGAAACCAGTAAGTGGTACTTAAAAAACTGATTTTTTGTTTAAATGAAATTTTACCACCGCTATGTTTTGAATTTCAAAAATTCGACATAAATGGTTTTCATTAAGAAGTAAAATGTGGTTCAATGGGATTAAAATAATTTTTTGGTGAATAGTAACTTTTAAGTTTTTAATCACATTTAGAGGTAATTAGTGTAATTTAAGGTAAAAATAATGTTTTAATAATATGAAATGAACTTGACACATGTTCTACCCTTATTGGATGTGTCATGGCCGACCAAGACAATCCATGGGTCAACTTGGGGACCCCATGGAGCCACTTTGGTAGGAAAATGACATTAAAAACCTTTTTATAAAATGTTAAAATTAAAATGTCACAAACATGAGTTGTATTACTAAAAAAATATTTAAATGGGGTTATACAAGTCATATTTTTGACTATAAATATTCATTAGAAAGATAAAAAGATTTCCTATATCATTATAGTTTTTTATAATTTCTAGACGTTAAATAAATTAAATTATTTATGACACCATGATGATGCGGCGATGACCTCATCATTTAACGATTTAAATAAAATGAAAACAAAATGTAAAATATAAGACCTAAACTTGTAAAAAACCTATTGGATGGGTGGATTTTGAACCCTTATCACCATTCCCTAGAAATTTATAATTGTGGAACCTCTTTTATCCAAAAATCTTTTTATAACGAAGTATCTTTTCTTAACTTTCCAAGAGTGCCCCTCCTCTCCTCTTATAAAAGGCCCCCACCTCTACCACCTTACCCACACTTCCAAAGCCTTTTTCTCGGCCAACACCTGCCCATTTTGTATCTACACATCCCTATCTATCTTTTAGAATCCTCACTTTGGGCAGAAGCTTTCCCAAGGAAGTCTTTGAGCTCAAATCAAAAAGAGTTACCCAATTTAAAGGTAGTGTCTTCTCTTGTGTTTTTATGTTTTAGTTTGATTCTCCAACCCCCTAAAATCTATTTATTAATTTCTTTTGTAACAACGCCATTATCTTCCATATACTATAGTGTGGTTATAAGAAGGATTCGAGCTACAATTTCACACACCTACATCTAAGGGTTAAAGAACATACTGTTTCCGTGGATGGTGAATTTCTGCCTCACGAAACGATGGTTGTTTAATATTATTTTAACACCTTCAAAGGTTGCCATTAAGATGAAACTATATTCGTATATGATATATAATATGTTTATGTTTTACTTAAGCTTCTGTATTTTTCATTTATGGCATACCTTTATGGTTTCCATTATGGGTAAACGTGATATCTTCATTTTAGGAAGTGTGGACTACCGCCCCCTCAAAGTGATATGATTCGTTAATGCCATATGTGGGACATATAAAGGATGTAATTAATGATATTATATATGATATTATAATGGAATTATAATATATACCTTTATATAATTATGTTTCTATTCCATAAAATACGAAATAGAAATGAAAGTAGCGTTCATGTGTACGTACGGCTTACCGTCTCCATGAACGGTGCATTTCATTTCTTACCTCTAAACGTTATGTAATATTATAAATTCATGTATATGCTGGATATATATGATATATATGATATCTACATCATGAGTATAACTCTGGATATAATGGATACATGAACAACATGTAATTATAAAGAGTTTATTTTTGACTTAAGTACCAATGATCGTTAAAACGACCGTTATTAACATAAATAATTACATAGTGTTCATGACATGGTAATAAGTGATATAAAAGGAATAATGAACTTGAAAAAGGTTCTTAAGCAAGTAAAAAGTATCTGAAGTTTATTATTCAGGACGTTAAAGAATGATCTAGTCAAGTCGGACCTGAGGTAAGGGATCTTTTTAACCAAATTTCTGTTCTTTGGGTTAATCTCATACTTTCAAATAATGTCATGATATTATTATGTACTATCTTGTATTTTTTACTTTCTTTATGTGTAATTATAGTGAGTACACATAATAGATCAATTTAATTTAAAAAATATATTTGTATGGGACTTCATCTCAATCTCCTTTCATTGAGGCATATTATGTTTTATACACAACTTTATTTTATACAGTGTATAAACCCCATTGACTTTTACGTTTATTAAAAAGAAATATTTTTTATACGAAGCATTTAATAAACGACAAAAGGGAATGTTTTTGTCGTACGTATGTGGAGACAACGACTTCTCCGCCGCCGTGACAATTATTTGAGTTTCAGCTTCCTCCTCAAGCCATACCGTTTTTAAAGGAAAAATAAATACCATGTTTTACTTTTCTTTTATTTTGGTAATGAAAATGGTTTTCATAATGTTTTTATTATATCAATTTGTTGTATTTATATCTTGTGATTGAAATGTGGAAATGTTTTGTTTCCTTTATGCATGTTTTATGTGATACGATTATGTTATAGTTCTTGGGCATTGTTATGAAGACAGGTGGTCCCATGATAAACTAAGGGCGGGTGAACCCGATATAGCTCTCCAATGCATTGGGTAACACGAAGGGGTTAAACGTTAAGGTTTCTCCGAAGAGAATTAGGGAATATACTATGATGAGTATTCCAAACGTAACCAAGAGGGTTACTCCCTACGTAAGAATGTTATTAATGACTTATGTTACCTTTATGTCTTATGATTTCTATTCTTTATTCGTGATTTGATGAGGTATGTTAAAGTGCTTATGTTTTATGAGTAAATTATGATTTCATTGATTCATACGTATACATGTACTCATGTTTCCTTTCCATATTTTTATGTCCCTTACTGAGATTTTTATGCTCATCCCAAGTTTATGAAATGTTTTTCACAGGTCAAGGGGAAGGTACATGATATGATGATATTGTCAACGAAGTGTGAAGAAGGAATCCATGCATTATATTAAATATGTTTCTGTTGATGGAAAAAAATGAATAATATCTTTTATTATAACCACTTTGTTTAAATGTGGGATGTAATTCATGTTTTATGATCTAATTCTCTAAAACTCTAAACCTGAAAAGATCCACAAGGTGTATTCTTGAAATATCTCAAGATTAAGTAATGTTTAAGGCTGGGGCCTTATAGTTGGTATCAGAGGTCAATTTGGATAACTTTAGGAGTTAGAATTTTATTAAATGATTATCCAAAAATATTTTTTTATGGTCAAATTGAAATGATAGAGAATTTGAAGATTACCATGTTGCTTCTCCTAAGATATTTTTATGTTGAGAATTTTTTTTCATAGAGGAAACAGAATAGATTTTTTGGGAAGGCATACTGAGGGAAATGACCTTCCAAATTAGCATATTGAGATGGTCAGAATCAGAACTGAGTAGTTTACTGCAGTGATGGCTCAGTTGAATCAGGTGAAAAATGTTGGTTGTTTTTATTGATGATATTTTGGTGTCTTCTAAAATTAAAGAGGAGCATGAAAGACATTGAAGGGTTAGTTTGAAAATCTTAAAAGAAACGAAATTGTATGGAAAATTCTGAAAGTTTGAGTTTTGGTTACGACAAATTTCTTTCCTTGGTCACATTGTTTCTAAAGATGGGATCATTGTTGATACTGCAAAAACAAAGGTTGTTGAAGAATGGCCAAGACCCACAAATATAACTGAGATTCGTAGCTTCCTTGGTTTGGCAGGATATTACCGAAGGTTTGTTAGAAATGTTTCCCTGTTATATAGTACAATGACTAAGCTAACTCGGAAGGGTGTTAAGTTTATCTGGACAAAAAGAATGTGATGGTTGTTTTTAGGAACTGAAATGAAGATTGGTGAATGATCCAGTTTTGGAACTACCTTCTAAGAATGGGGAGTTTGATATCTACAGTGATGCTTCATTGAAAGGAATTGGTTGTGTCCTAATGAAGAATGATCAACTAATTGCTTATGCTTCACATCAGTTGAAAACACATGAGGTAAATTACCCTACACATGGCTTGGAATTAGCTGCTGTTGTTTTTGCTCTAAAAATTCGGAGGCTTCATTTGTATGGAGTAAAGTGTGAAATATATACTAATCACAACAGTTTAAAGTATATATTCACTCAGACATAATTGAACATGAGACAGAGGAGATTTCTGGAATTAATCCAGGATTATTATTGTACAATTCACTACTATCTAGGAAAAGTAAATAAAGTGGCTGATTCTTTGAGTTGAAAAGGTAATGCTTCATTAACCATGCTATGTTTGGAACGAGATCCTTTGGTTTTTGATTTGATGAACTTTGGAATAGATGTTGTCGGTGCAGGAAGTTCTTCTGTTTTGTTTCAGGTATCAGTGAGATCATCCCTATCAGACAGAATTAAGAAAGCGAAGAGGGAAGACAGTGTGTTGCAGAAAAAGGTAGTTCTGGTTCAGAAGGGTAAGTTGCCTGAATTTAAAATTGATAATGACTAGTTTTTGAGGTTTGGTAAGATATTATGTGTTCCTGGTGATTCACAGTTGAATAATGAGTTATTATGTGAGGCTTATTGTTCCCCGTTTTCAGTTCATCCTAGCAGAACTAAGATGTATAGAGATCTGCGGTAGTATTACTGGTGGGATGGAATGAAAAGAGATATTTCTGATTTTACTGTGAAGTGTTTGACATTTCAACTGGTTAAAGCAGAGTGGTAGTTACTGAAAGGGCTGCTTCAGCCTTTACCAGTGCCAGAGTGGAAATGGCATAATATATCCATGGACTTTGTTGTGGGATTACCGAAGACATCTCGAGGTAATAATGCAATCGGGGTTATTACTGATCGGTTGACTAAATCTGCTCATTTCCTTGCTATACGAGATACTTTTTCCCTAGATCAACTTTCCCATTTTAATCTTAAGGAGATAGTTAGGTTACAGGGAGTTTCTCTCTCCATTGTATCTGACCGTGATCCTAGGTTCACTTCTAACTTTTGGAAAGGCCTTCAGAAGTCATTGGGTACTGAATTAAATTTTAGTACAGCTTTTCATCCTCAATCAGCTGGGAAATCAGAACGAACAATTCAGACTTTGTAAGATATGCTATGTGCTTGTTCGATGGATTATCAGGGAATTTGGGACCAACATCTTTCTTTGGTTGAGTTTTCATATAATAACAATTTTTATTCCAGTATACAGATGGCACCATTTGAGGCGTTATATGGGAAGTGGTGTCGAACTCTTGCTTTCTCGGATGAAGTGGGTGAAAGGAAGCTGATGGGACCAGAATTGGTAGAGGAGTTGGCAGAAAAAGTTCAGCTGATACAGAAACACATGAGAACCGCTCAGAGCAGGCAGAAGAGTTATGCGGACAATAGGAGGAAGGATCTCTCTTTTGAGGTAGGTGATCATGTTTTTCTCAAAGTATCACCATGGAAAAGTGTGATGCGATTTGGTAAGAAAGGAAAGCTGAGTCCAAGGTTCATTGGACCATATGAAATTCTGGAGAGAGTTGGATCAGTTGCTTACCGAGTGGCTTTACCTCCGAGTTTATCTGAGCTACACAATGTTTTTCATGTTTCGATGTTAAGGAAGTACATGCTAGATCCATCTCATGTTTTGATTCTAGAGGTAGTTAAGCTAGAAGAGAACCTATCTTATGAGGAACAACCGATGCAGATTCTTGACAACAGGGAGCAAGTGTTACGGAATAAGGTGATTCATCAGGTAAAGGTTTTGTGGAAAAACCACATGATTGAAGATGCAACATGGGAATCTGAAAATGCAATGAGGGCTGAATAAATTGCGGGGATGCAATTTTTTAATGAGGGGAAGGATGTAAAATCCCAAGTAAGTAATGAATAATATATATTTTTATCTATGTCTACTAACAAATTAGATAGTGTTTTAGAGGCTTAAAATGAGAATAAATCCAATCATAAGCATGGAATACACTAATATTTTTAAAAGATTATTTTCTTGCCTTTTGACGGGAAACCATTTTTAAAATAAAACTTTTGACAATTTTATAATATCTATTTGTCGAAATACACGTATTCTTTATTATTGGGACATTGAAATTTACTTTGGGTAAATTTTTGGTATTTTTCTGATAAAGTTCATTTTTTAATGAATAGTGAAAAATACTGCATTTTACATCAAAAATACTTTTTAATCAAATTTATTTATATGATTAGATTAGCTTTTTTTGGTTTTAAATTGAAATTAGAATATATTTGTAGCATTTAATCCAATGGTTGTCATTGGAATTTATTTCACTTTGAAATTGGACTTAAACTAGTGTATATCTTTTGATACTTATTGTTTCATAAAAACACGATATTTGCTCAGACAGTAGGAATTAATTATTAAATTAATTAATGTAACTTATATGTTTTGAATTTTGTAAAATAGATATCATTTTTGAATTCAGAATATCAAATATAGCTTAGGGTGAAGTGTTGGTATTTTTCTGAAAACGACAATTTTTGATGAATAGTGAAACCACTAAGTGATACTTAAAAAACTGATTTTTCATTTAAATGAAACTTTACCACCTTTGTGTTTTGAATTTAAAAAATCTGACATACATGGTT
Source organism: Viscum album (assembly GCA_963277665.1). Taxonomy (NCBI): domain Eukaryota; kingdom Viridiplantae; phylum Streptophyta; class Magnoliopsida; order Santalales; family Viscaceae; genus Viscum; species Viscum album. Next base: position 1,841,563,654 of record OY728125.1, read on the forward strand.
GACATTAAGACGTAAAATTCGGTTCAATGGAATTAAAATAATTTTTTTTGGCGAATAGTAACTTTTAAGTTTTTAATCACGATTAGAGGTAATTAGTGTAATTTAAGGTAAAAATAATGTTTCAATAATATGAAATGAAATTGACACATGTCCTAACCTTATTGGATGTGTCATGTCCGACCAAGACAATTCATGGGTCAACTTGGGGACCCCATGGAGGCACTTTGATAAGAAAATGACATTAAAAACCTTTTATTTAATGTTAAAATTAAAATGTCACAAACATGAGTTGTTTTACTAAAAAAAATTTTAAATGGGGTTATACAAGTCAAATTTTTGACTATAAATATTCATTATAAAGATAAAAATATTTCCTACATCATGATATTTTTTATAATTTTTAGGAATTAAATAAATTAAATTATTTATGACACCATGATGATGCAACGATGACCTCAGTGTTTAACGATTTAAATAAAATGAAAATATAATGTAAAATCTAAGACCTATACTTGTCAAAAACCTATTGGATGGGTGTATTTAGAACCCTTATCACCTTACCCAAGAAATTTATAATTGTGGGACCTCTTTTATCCGAAAATCATTTTATAACAAAGTATCTTTTCTTAACTTTCCAAGAGTGCCCCTCCTCCTCTCTTATAAAAGGCCCCCACCTATACCTCCTTAACCACACTTCCAAAGCCTTTGGCTCGGCCAAAACCTGTCCATTTGTCTCTCCACATCCCTCTCTAACTTTTAGATTCCTCACTTTGTGCATAAGTCTTCCCAAGGAAGTCTTTGAACTCAAATCAAAAAGAGTTACCTGATTTAAAGGTAGGGTCTTCTCTCGTGTTCTTAGGTTTTATTTTGCTTCTGCAACCCCCTAAACTCTTTTTATTCATTTATTTTGTAACAAAACCAGTATATTCCATATACTAGGATTTTTGTATAAGAATTATTCTAGCTACACTTACACACACCTACATTTAATGGTTAAAGAACATACTGTTTCCGTGGATGGTGAATTTCTGCCTCACGAAATGATGATTGTTCAATATTCTTTTAACACCTTCAAAGGTGGCCATTAATATGACAATATATTTATATATGATATATAATATGTTTATGTTTTACTTAAGCTTCTGTATTTTTCATTTATGGCATACCTTTATGGTTTCCATTATGGGTAAACGCGATATCTTCATTTTAGGAAGTGCGGACTACCGCCCCCTCAAAGTGATATGATTCGTTAATGCCATATGTGGGACTTATAAAGGATGTAATTAATGATATTACATATGATATTATAATTGAATTATAATACACCTTTATATCATTATATTTCCATTCCATAAAATAAGAAATAGAAATGAAAGTAGCGTTCATGCGTACGTACGGCTTACCATCTCTATGAACGGTGCATTTCATTTCTTACCTCTAAACATTATGTAATATTATAAATTCATGTATATAATTGATATATATGATGTATATTATATCTACATCATGAGTATAACTCTGGATATAATGGATACATGAACAACTTGTAATTATAAAGAGTTTATTTTTGACTCTAGTACCAATGATCGTTAAAACGACCGTTATTAACATAAATAATTACATAGTGTTAATGACATGGTAATAAGTGATATAAAATGAATAATGAACTTGAAAAAGGTTCTTATGAAAGTAGAAATTAAGTCAAGTTTATTATTCAGGACGTTAAATAACGATCGATTCAAGTCGGACCTGAGGTAAGGGAACTTTTTAACCCAATTTCCGTTCTTTGGGTTAATCTCCTACTTTCAAATTATGTCATGATATTATTATGTACTATCTTGTATTTGTACTTTATTTATGTGTAATTATAGTGAATACACATAATAGATCTATTTAATTTTAAAAAAAAATATCTTTGTATGGGACTTCTTCTCAATCTCCTTTCATTGAGGCATATTATGTTTTATACACAACTTTATTTTATACGGTGTATAAACCCCTTTGACTTTTATGTTTATTCAAAAGGAATATCATTTATACGAAGCGTTTAATAAATGAAAAAATGGAATGTTTTTGTCGTACGTATGCGGCGACAACGACTTTTCTGCCACCGTGACCATTATTTGAGTTTCGGCTTCCTCTACAAGCCATACCATTTTTTTAAAAGAAAAATAATTACCATGTTTTACTTTTCTTTTATTTTGGTATTGAAAATGGTTTTCATAATGTTTTTATTATATCAATGTGTTGTATTGATATATTGTGATTGAAATGTGGAATTGTTATGTTTCCTTTATGCATGTTTTATGTGATACGATTATGTTAGACGGGTGGTTCCGTGATAAACTAAGGGCAGGTGAGCCCGATATAGCTCTCCAATGCATTGGGTTACGTGAAGGGGTTAAATGTTAAGGTTTCTCCGAAGAGATTTAGGGAATATACTGTTATGGGTATTCCAAACGTAACCAAGAGGGTTACTCCCTACGTAAGAATGTTATGAATGCCTCAAGTTACCTTTATGTCTTATGATTTCTATGATCTATTAGTGATTTGATGAGGTATGTTAATGTGATTATGTTTTATGAGTAAAGTATGATTTCATTGATTCATACATATACATGTACTCATGTTTCCTTTCCATATTTTTATATCCCTTACTGAGCTTTTTATGCTCATCCCACATTTTGGAAAAGTTTTTCACAGGTCAAGGGAATGGTACATGATATGATGATAGTGTCAAGGAAGTGTCAAGAAGGAATCCATGTTTTATTTTAAATTTGTTTCCGTTGATGGAAAAAATGAGTACAATCTTTTTTTTAACAAATTTGTTTAAATGTGGGATGTAATGCTTGTTTTATGATCTAATTCTCTAAAACTCTAAACCTGAAAAGATCCTCGAGGTGTATTCTTGAAATATCTCAAGATTAAGTAATGTTTAATGCTGGGGCCTTATAATTGTAATTTGTTTCACTGATGCATTTGTTAGTGCAAGATTATTACTCCTTATGTAATCATTGTAACCCATTTTATCTTTAATGAAACATTTTGGAGCATGATTTGTTATTCCAACTCATGATTCCATCTATTCTGGGTAATATAAACATGTACATTTATTATTTAATATTTATATATTTATATATTATTTCTTCATAATAAGGATTAATCATATTTCATTGGTTATTATTAATAATTTTCTATTGCCCTTTTTGGATTTATTATATGTCTAGAGATGTGATGAGTAACATAACATACTTTTTATGGATCTTTTAATTCATTAAAAGTTCATTTTAGCGCTTCAAACAGAAATAATTCATTATATATATTCATCATTCTGAATATTAAATGTGGTGGAAATATAAAACTACTTGAAATAAAAATAAATAAATTTTTATTATATAATGTAATGAAAGCATAAAATTTAACCATTATCTATATCAATGGTAAAATTATTATTGAAACAAAATAAAAATTATGAAATGTCTACTGAATCTTCTGTGGAATAAATCACCCAACTATTAAGGAATGATTTTAGAAACACATTATGAAGTTTTAACCATATAAAAATAAATATACGGTTTTAAAAATATTTAATTAAAATAAAATAATTTTATTATATGTTGTATAGATATTACTTATCATGATGAAATCTATATATGGTATTATCACTATGTCTTGATACTGTGAATTTTTAAGGAAAGAAGAACAATTTGATGATGCAATAACTTTTGGGGGGATGTAACACCCATATTTTTCAATATGTAAATCTAATTTAAATAATACTATGTTTGAGAACAGATGTTAATCAAAACAAAAAACTAATTTAAATAATAAATTATTGATATTATAGTTAAAAATCAATGCATTATTAATGTAAAATCATCTATAAAAAATTAACACTCATTTGTAATCAAAATCATATAAGACTAAGAACACATAATGTTTAAAAGGACATTTTATCTATAAAATATTTTTTTGTTATATATTAATTTAAAGGGTAAATTTATGAATTTTATAATTTAAATTTTGTTAAATTTAATAATTTTTGAATTCAACAAGGAAAAATTATATCTTATTTAATTTTTGGGATATTTATGAAAATATTTATTTTTTACGAATTGTGAAAATAATGAATTTTCCAATAATATCAATTTTATGAAATTATCATTGTATGAAATTAATTTTACTATTTATAAAAAATATTTACTGTATAATATTTTTATTTATGAAGTTAAATAATGAAATTAAAAATATATTTTTTAATCTTGAAACCTATGTTTTTCATTTTGATACCAAAATAATATTTTATTCTAACTATAGAACAGTTTCTTATCCTTTTTGTTAATTAGGAAATTTAAATATTATATATGGATTTGGATTTTTTAAAAACACATAGAAATCTACATTATATAATCATATATTAGTAAATGTTGAGGAGATCGATTGTATACATAATATTGGTGTAAAATAATTTTTTACCTAAAATTGTATTTTTCAAAGAAATTAATTTTCATTGTGTTTTTCATACAAAAATTAAATTAAATTATTACAACTATGGTAAATATAATATTATATAATTTATTTAATATTTGTAATCATCAATTTATAATTATATAATAATTTTCATTTTATTATTGGTTATAAATAATATTAATCATGATAAAAATTAGTCATAACTATAATGTTTAGATGGGTTAATTATTGGGTTAAAATAATATATAAATCTAATGATATCACTCATAATTGCATAATTTTGATTTTATGAGTGGATTTAGACCATATAATTTTATTTCATCAATTTTTTTCCATTTGGCGCCTCCTTCATTTTATTTTGACATTCCTTCTATTTAATAAATTTATTATAAATAAAAATGCACCAGCCCTAACTTAATACATTTTCAGTATAACGATAATGATAAGGCGAACATTTTGAATAGACTAGGATAATAATAAAGAAAATTAATAAATCAATTTTTTGTGATTTTTTTTCTTTTAAATGATATTAAAATTTTCAAAAAATATTATGTAGAGAAGAAATAACTCACTTGAATATAGTAGAGAAATATTGAAAATATGTTTAAAAACATGCCATTTGATAAGGATTTCATGAATTAATGTGGTATAAAACTTTTATATTTATTTATGTAGTATTATTAATGATTTATGTGTTCATATATTTAATAAATTTTAATTTTAATTTATTTTGAAGTCTTATTTTCTGAATAATCAAAAAAATGACATTAAAAGAAATGTAATGTTAAAAATTATTTTATTAATTTATTAAACAATGATAAAAATATTATATTAAGTCTGGTGGAATGGAAATATTTGATCATATTATAAGTTTTCCATTTATTAGCAACTTGAATTATTTAATATTGCATTTTTCCTTTAAATATTGAATAATTTACAACATATATTGATTTTTTACTATAAAAAGGTATTTATCTTACCATTCCAAAGACAAATATGCGTTTGATGTTGTATAATATTACTACATGAATCTAAATCCCAACATCACATAACATATTCTGAATTACCTTCTACTATAATAAACCTATCCTCTAAATGCATTAATTTCATCAAAACATGGATATCAAAAGTATATATAATTGTCATACCAATTTTTTCAATGCTTCATTCTTCTTAAATCATCCCAAAATCATATTAAAACAACTAAAAATAATGGAATTAATATAATTAGTATTATAAAATGTTATTTTGTTTATGTAATAAACTATTTTTATCTCCTTTCCATATTATGGTAAATGAAAACATCGCTCATGTGTACACACGATCCACTGCATCCATGAAGTTATGTATTTCATTTTTTATCACCATCTCAAATGTATGATTATAAATATATATTGATTGAATAAATATGATATATATAAAATAATTATTATTATAGGATAATTAACTATATTCTACATTCATTTCAGTCCATCTGATGAAAAATGAAAATGTCACTAGTGCGTATGTGCAGACATCTGCCTCCATGAAAAAACATTTAATTTTTTCATAAAACAATAAAATGGATGGTTATAAAATGTGTTCATTATATAAAAATTATATTTTTATATATTTATGGTTTCATAAAATTGATATAATCATTATAAAATTTATTGTTCTCACTCATTCTATCTTTATATAATACCCTATTCTAGCTTGAGTTTTCCACATAGATGAAAGATACTTTAATATTTATGTTATGAATTATTAGTAAATTTTAAATACTGATGAAATTCATTAATAATGGATAATTTATAATTTCTATTATTTTTAATGGTTATATAAATACATTCATTAACTAATCAAATAAATTCTATTTATTGAATCAAATTTTTTAAAAGAAGGATTATTCATATTTCCATGGGAATCATCAAAATAAAAACCTTAAAATATACATGAAAAAACAGAATAATATTAAATAAATTAAAAAAATGATCAGGAAAATTATTTGGATAATAAAATCATAGACATGGTTCTTAGACCAGAACAACTAAATCAGAGATTTCATAGGAAACTAAATTATGAACAAATTGAAATCAATATTATAAATATATTATTAATTAAAGGTAAAAAAGGAATTATAAGTGAATCAAATCGTATAAGATAAAATTAAAAAATATTATGATATATATTTATAATAAATATATATTTATTATGTAGGATGTTTTAGCATGTTTTACAGAAAAAAATTCTTATGTAACAAACTTTTTTACTCAATTTCATTTCATTGTGTTATATGAGATGTCTATTGATTATATTATGCTAGTATTATGTATGTGAAGAATAATAATTTCTATATTTTATATTTCTACAGTTTAAGGGGATTTAATTTTTTTTAAATAATAAATTTATTTATTAACTCTCACATAAAATTTTATGATTATTTTAGGGGTATCAATGACTCTATTTCGAATAATTGAGACATTTTTAATGTTATAAAACATTCTTTATTATATATCTTTTACATATTAACTATTGAATTTATTTTGAAAAATTTAATGATAGAAATCATGTGTTTTTATAGAACCATATCATGTTATTTCATTAAATATATTTTTATTCATGCATTACTAAAGATCAAAGGGTTTACCCTATTTTATTTCTATGTTTCATATTTTGAAATATGTAGCAATATTAATTTATATTCTTCTTACATCAACTAATTGTGAAATTATATAAAAATTAAATTTATATTCATGGTATTTAACATTCCTTCTCATATCCTTTATTTCAAAAGTTGTTTTTATTTTTATAGTAAAAATGTATTTCATTTAAAATCATTTATTAAAACCTGTAATAGTATTTTACCAAAATGCATTTTCATCCTTGTACAAGTTGTTTTTATTATATAGAAAATGATCTTTTTCTAAACTAAAATGATTTTTTGAGTTATTTTTTCTTGGTTTTTGAAATTTTTAAATGATTGTTTTATCTTCTTACTATTTTTTATTCACTACAAAATTTTGAATCTCATTAAAATAATCTAATATATGTATTTTAAATATTGAAGGATTTATGAGAGGAGGAGGATATCTCTTATTTTTTTATGGAATATTGATAATTATTTTCAATTATATATATATATATATATCTATTTCTTTTAATGATTGTTTTATTTAATGGGGAAATAATCTAAATTTACCATCCAAAATTATTCTTTTTGTTGATTTAGGAAGATTTTTTTTGAAATTATCATGAAACACACATTGTTTTCACATGGTAATGAATATTTGAAAGAACGATGAATGTTTTTAAAATTTTTCTAATAAAAGGAACAAGATTCGGTGGTTTTTTTAAATTTATGGTACATTATAATTACATAATATGTTGAGTGGGGATGATAAACACATTAAACATATTGGGCAATGATATGTCATCAGGAAGAGACATGTTCGAATAGACAAGGTAGGTTATTATATTACAAGGGTTCTTCCAAGGGAGATTGTATGGATAATTCCACAAGATTCCTTCTTTATTTACCAACTATTACTATGATTGATAATGGTTTTCATGATAAAATGGTGAATTTACATGTATCCGTAATATTGAATCATAGTCATATTATTATAGGTTATACCAAATTCTTATGTCATGGATTATGAAAAATATGAATCATGTTTTATTTCTGTATAAAAATATAATGGTTCATCCATGGACATTAATTATGTTCTCATACCCATATCATCATCATATCCTCACCTATTATCTTAGGTTAATAGTTCCTATGATTAACCATACAAATCATTTAATCTTACCCTTATTATGTTTCTAGTTTCCCTAGGTTATAAAAACATTATTATGTAAAATATGTCTAGAAGGGTATCATGTGTGGTTAGTTTAGTGGGTGGTGATAGAGAGTTTTTATAGAATTGATAAATTTTGTTATAATGTTGAAAATTTTCAGTTGATGTGAAAGAAATTGGTTTTATTTCATAGCTATTTTTTCTAATTTTATTAAAAAATAAAGAAAAAAGGTCTTGAGTGTGTAAAAGACTTTGGATTAGTTATTGATAATGGAATTATTATTAGTCAAAATTGAGTTTCATCAGTTGGAATCAAAGAATATATGTAAAGACAGGTTTTTAGTACAAGATCTAGGTTTATGGGTCTGGATAATCATAACAAATTTGACATTGGTTATAGTGTAATAACTATAAGAAACCCCATCTTCTAAAATTCATAAATATATTTGGATCATATATTTGATAAAGTGTGTGAATAAATATTTATGAGTCTTACCAAACACCCCCAAACTCTGATGAGATAAATCAATTAAATCATACAACCAACATTAGAGACATCATTTATTAGTCATTTTTAAGTAAACTCACCTCATATCTTCTACCATTTAGAATATATAATATTCAATCATCATCTGTTTACAAATAAATGATTTCAAAAAACATGTATTCTTAGGAAATCTTCCTATGGATAAATCAAATGCCAGAGAAGCTCCTTCAAACACTTATGAAATGAAAAATTATTATCTGATGTTTGTAAAACTGACTCATATATTTCATATTCCAAACAAATGTTCCATCATAATTAACTTTTAATTAAAGAGTTTTTATTTTAACTGAATTAGACTTATTGTTGTCAGAACATGGGAAACTTCTTATCAAAAAAAAATCATTTTATCTTGGATTACATATTCTAGACTTGAATCACGTGAACTTATAACTCCATCCTCTCTAGTAAATGAAACACAAAAATAATGTTGAAAAAATTACATTATCTTAAAAAATTCAATATCATGAGTTCATCATTATTAATATATAGGATTTGGTATTGAATTCAAGAATTTTGAACATTTTATTTTATTTATTAGTAAATAAATTTTAGGAGATATATCTAAATTTTCTACTACTTATGCCATATGAAATGTTTATAATAATTATAAATAAAATCAAAATAACATGTATAATATAAATTTAAGGAAATTAGGAATTTTTTATGTTATCACATATTTCTATTTTGGTGATACATTTACAACATATTAAACAATATTATCTAAATATCCCGAATGGACTAGAGACATTTTTTATAGATAATACCCATTTAAATTGTAGAAGGGGAACCCGTACATGACCCGTAGGCCCAAGGCACAAGGCTCGACTGACCCGCAATACATAACCCAAAGGCCGAGAGGCATACCATGCCCAATACATGACCCGTAGGCTTATCCCACTTAAACTACCCCTCCCCAGCTTCTATGGCATTGATCACCAAGCACCCCACCTTACATTACTGATCAGATAGAATTTCCCCGTACAAAGATGCACGATTACTGGTCCCGATGGCGACTGTCATACCCTCTCATTCTTTCAATCCGGTCAGCTCTGCTTCTGGTGGCTTCTACTCTTGTTGCTCTGATCCTCTTCTGGGGTATGTTCTACATGAATTGGTCACTCCATAGTCTATGTGGCCCAAAGGCCATGTGGACCGAAGTCCTTTTATGACCCGAAGGCCCTAGAGACCCATAGGCTCAGACCGGTGGCTCGAAGGCCAAAATCTGGTGAATAGTTCCAGCTGTTACAACACCAAACAGTACCTTCTACAATACCACTATAGTAATGCTACAGTAACTAATATACTAAATGTTACAATACTGCTACAATTTTGGAAATTCGGCTCCACCCGGTTTTGAACCTAGGTCTCTTGGATGCCAAGCAGGAGCCCTTACCACTTAGGTACGGGCTCGTTTGAAATAGAATCTAAATTGAGGAAAGTGAAAAAATAAAGATCAATGAGAAACATATTTAAAATATTTATTTTATGATAAAAATAAATAGTTATTCCAACAAATTAGGAAATATCATGAACTTTTTATTTTAAATATATAAATTTACTTATCGATACAAGGCATTATAAAGAATTATATTATATTATATCTATAGAATATTTATAACATATTCTTATTTATTATAGATGATTGAAATTAATAGTTTAATTAATAAAGTTTATAATTTTAAACTCTATGTTAAATGAGTAATGATATATCAATTATATTTTATATTAGTGATAAAATAATTTTCTTGTTTCTTAGATATACTGGTTATGATATGAATGGTAAAAAATTTAATTATACTTTTAATTAGTAAAATAATATTCTTTAAATGTTGTTCTAACTGATGACCTAAATAAATATCGCATAGAATTATATGGTTAGTTATATGATATATCTACTATTGATGTTAAATTAGTGGATATTGAATTTCATTATCTATCTATTAAAGAATTATGTTTCTATGTGATAATTATTATTATATTTATAGTATGTCTTTTAATCTAATGTATATGTATAATTATATTGTTTTTGAAAATAAAAAATATTTAATATATACAAAAAATTTGGGCTTATTTTTCTTCTATAAATGTTTTAACAATATCCCTCATGGAAAAAGTAACATTTGGATATATGAATTGAAAAGTGTATTCAATGGAAAATGGCAGAAATTATTTTGTTTGAAGTGTTCCTTTGGTATGTTTTGGGTCCCAATAGATTTATGATTTTAAAGGGGAGATTGTGGTGAAATTATTTTTATTTGGACATGTTTTTGAATGTCAATGCTATATTTTGATATAAAATAATTAAAATAAAAATACGGATTTTTAAATTAGCTAATTATTTTTTTTCTCTTTAATAAAATTTCAATTATTATTCTACAGATAGTTGGGAGACTGTGTATGATTTTGATATAGTTTTGTTGAAGATTTGTTTTTTATGATAAGTCATGCTGTAACATATAGTGTTATGCTAAATGGTTTCCATTAATGTTTTTTAAAAAATGAGAGAAAATAAGATGAACTATAGTATTTTTATATTGTTTTATTATTCTATTATTAAATTTAATTATTTTTATTCTGACATTCATGTTATATATATAATGACACAAAATAGTGTCCATGATCTAGAAAAGTTATTTAATGTTTTTGAGGGTAGTTTATTTTTTCATGAATGAAGTTTTTGTATCAACAAGGGTATTTATTATTTAATGATAGTGAATCTTTGATTTTTTATGGGGATGAAACTTATAATCACAACATGAAATTACCCCATAATTAAACTAAGGATGAAAATAATATTTTATTAGTTGTTCTTACAAAAGAGTAGGTTATGATTGAAACACATAATGGAATTAATTTTCATAACAATTATTCATTAAGTTATGCCATAATTACTCTTTTATGATCACTGGTTTCAAGAGAAGTTATAATTGAATTCTTAGTTACTAGATTTATTAAATCATAAATTTTAAAATTTGGATGTGATTTTTGTAAAGATCTATATTTCAATTTCATTAATTATATGTCATGGTGGAAAACACATAAGATAACTCAAAGAATATCCTCAATATCTATTTGGAATATAAAAGATTATATGAATGTATTGTTTGATTTATTTGATGGTATTGATGTCAGGGAAGATGGATGTTCCACTCATAGTTGGTTACTAAATTCAAAATTCATAACCGATGAAATGAAAATGATGTGATTTTTGGGTAATTAAATTAATAAATAAAATATTTTTTATAAATATAAGAAAAAGGGAACACTTGAATATAAATACATAGGTAGAAGTGAAAATGAGATATATTTTTTCATCAATACAAGACAAAAAACATGAATCCTTAAATAGTGTATTATGAATTATTACCTGAAGAGAATATGGATTACCTTTGTTTTTTATATGGAGTATTTTATTTATTTGTGTTTATTAATGAATTATATACACATAAATATCCCATAGTTAAGGAATAATGAAAATGTCGGATGGTCTTAGAGAGGGTTATATCAATTAATGTTGTTGTGTTTTATTAATATAAGTGGAGAGGAGATTTGATCCTCTATTAATATATATTTTTTAGATTCCTTTTTTGTGATAAAATATTATTATTTCTATATAATTGGATATACAAATTTGTTTGAAACAAATAAATTATTATTCAACCCTACAGCCACCCACTAGTGATTACTCTATGTATGATCTCACTTCAATCGTTTGTAGTGGTATCCATAATTTATATTACAAATTTTTTGTTTAATTGGGAAATATCATTACTGATTGATGTTTATGATATTTTCTGCTTTTTTTTTGAAAATATGGTTTGAATTTTATTTCTATTATTGTTCATATTAATTTAATAATTTTAAAGTGTTTCTAATTATTAATCAGAAGAAAATTCAATTTTTTTTTCAAATAATATGGTCATAATTTCTCACTTTTTTATAAAATTACATTATAACATAACTCGTGGTCTTATACCAATAAAAAATAAGTATTGAAAAAATATAGATAATAATAATAATAATATTGATTCACCATAAAAGAAAATAATATTATCCATGTATTCCATGAATGAATTAATAATGGTTTTAGAGATGATAATAGAAAATGTTATTTTAGGGAAGATATAAAATATTAATTAAGTGAATTTTAGGTTATATAAATAAAATTTTTAAATATATAATTCCCAATGTAAATATATATTTATTCTTGATGGAAGAAAGTGGATGATTTTTTTACTATAGTTAATGATATTTTTTCTTCATTGTATGTTTTATAGTAACTCTATTCTATTTATGGACATTAAAAATATATATTTAAATCATTATTGGTATGTTTGAATTTTATATTTGATCACATATAGATCATGATATAAATGAAATATCATTGGATGACATTTATAGTGTGTTGGTTTCCTATGAATTGATAAAATGGTCCACCTTCACATAAAGAATTAAATTCAATAAGTAAATCTCATTCAATGAATTGAAAAATGGTATATTTTCTACTGAGGCTAAGGAATATGAATCAAATAAATATCAAAAAAGGAAACTAATGTGATGTCTGATGAACTCATGTCACTTATCTAAAAAAATTTCTATAAGGGAAAACCAAAATATTAGCAAACGTATCCTTTGATGTGTTTTAAATGAGATGTTATTCCTTATTTTATTTTAAAATTTCCAAATTTTTTGGAGGATATTAAATATAAGTATTATTCATCATGGATGTTTTATTGGAAGATGACTTCAGAATTCTGTAAACCAAAGTCAAATTCTATGGGAAAAGAAATGTACTTATAAAAACTTCAGAAACAGAAATTAAATTTTCAATAAAAAGAATAAAAAATGAAATGATAGTGAAAATACGGGATATTAAACACCTATTTAGCATGGTGAGAAATCATATTCCTATTTCTATTATAGATATGTTTTCTAGTGATTGAGATGGAGAAGATAAAAAAAAGGAATTCATAATAAAGTGATAATTAGATTAATATCTCAATATAATCTAAAAAATTGAAAATTTGAATAATAAATTGGTCATGATACCTTTAATATAGAAATATGTTGATAAACATGATGGAGAAATTGAGTTTTTTTTGTTAATGAAGTTGATATTCTAAATGTCTCACTTTCTGAGTATAAGAAGTAGGATCATAAAATAAATGATAATATTGAATTAAAATAATGATAACACAAGTATTTTTATAAAAAAAGTGTTATAGGATGATAATTAATTGACAAAAACCATGTTTGATTTGGAAATATAAATCAATTATATTAGAAAACATTGAAATAGTAGTTGGGTGACTTTTGAAGCATAGATTATATTTAATTATCATTATAATCATAAAAAATTTCATTTTATGTATTCAGTTGTCACTTAGTATTAATGAAAAATGACTAAAAGTTAATCAATTAAATGGAAGTAGAAGGGGTTAACAATAAAAGTAAAACAACTAATTGGAAAAAAATAATGACATGAATCTTTAAAAGAGAAATCCTATAAAATTAATTTTGTGAAAAAATCATGGTGTTTATTATAAATATATGGTGGAATTATATAAATTATTAATAAATTTTCTCCATAAAATAGAGTAATGTTATGTAGTAAAAAAGGTGAATTATAATAGAGGTATAAATCATGAAAACCTGTGTTTTTTCTAATGACATTCATATTTAAGTTATTATTTGTGTTTTGGAATATATTAAAATATGTAAATATGTTTTTGATTCATTATAATACAATAAATCTGTTATCTAATAGTTAAATAGATTTTTTTGATTGGGATTGAACTCCCCCAAGAAAGAAATATCATTAGAGAGAATGAAAAATCTATTGTTTTATTAAAGAACTAGTTTTAGGAATTAATTGAATTATATAAAATACTTTATTAGGATAGTATATTTAGAAATGGTTTGAAATATAAAATGTTTATCATATTTTAGAAATGTTATAAATGAAATAATTTAATATTTGAAAACTTTCGTCGATGAACGATCTTCCTTTCTACTCTACATTACCTATGGGTAGTGATAGTTATAGTATCTTGTCCTCCACATTCAAAAAATGGGAAGGTATCTGTAGGTTCATATTTATTTTTTCCTAAATCCTTCATCACTTTCTCTGACCCTTATTTGATAACAGTCTTCCATAAAATATCATTGAATGTGAAGGAATCTATGATTTGATCAGGGATTTTGAAAAATATGCTCTCTATCTTTGAGTTCAATGAAGATGAGGCCCTCTGCCATTTATATATTATTTCCCACATTATTTGGGGAAGTAATTCTATTACATATATTAATATATTATTCAAAAATTCCTAGGTAGAAAATTAATGTTCCATAGTATGGTTACTAGACTCATATAACATCAAAACTTGTTTCACTAGTGAAGAAGACATTTCCACTGCTTGGACTGAAGCACATTGGCTCGTCACTGGATAACATTAATCTATATTGAGATGGATCAATGGAATTAATTTGATAAATGATACTCCGTCAATAGAAATTTGGGTATGCTTTCTAGGGATACACCTTCCCCTTCAGAACCCATACATTAATTAATTACATAGGAATTAAGTAATTCAATTCATGATTTTTGTTGTGTCTCATTTTCTATTTTCCACCTCATTTCTTCAGGTATCTTGGTTAATGATGACATAACATAACCTCTAGTGGAAGATAAATGTATTAATTTTTAAGAATATATTATATGTTTTCAGGTCATTGTGCTTGAATTTTTATGTGAATTTTCATAATGTTAGATTTTATTTAGAAACATTCAATATAATTTTCTCAACGATTTTTTAAGGAAGGTAGTGGACAAGGAAAGATATTTAAACTCATCTTATCATGGCTATGAGGAAAATATATCACTTATTGTTCCCTATGATATATTGTAGATTAAAATGGGTAGAGTTAGGTTAATAGGATATAAATAATCAGTTCCTAGATAGATAATGAAACTACATAGTGATATTCAACCAGAGGTAGGTCTTTTAGGGGAATTACATAGATTGGGACCTCATAGTTATGATGTTTCTTGTAAAAATGTTTAACATAAAAAATACTATAATATCTTATTGTAAATTTAATTATAGTTGAGTAGATTTATTTCACTAAAACAAGAAGAATTAGAAGAATTGATTCTTCTCCTTAGGGGGGGATATTCAGTTAAAAAATAGAAGAGATCCAGCAATCACAAATACAATTCAACCTATTACACCCAGAATTGACTATAAGAGAGTATTGATTGGAGTTATAAAGGGGTTTTAAAAAAATGAATAAAATTTATTATAATTAGTATAAGACATGTTTTTCTCAAGATATATGTAATGTTCAAGAAACAATGGATAAATATTCTGGCTGTTAGGTATTATAGGAACATTAAAATACAAATGTTTACAAACTAGCCTATCGCAGTCAACCTCCTCGAGGGGATTTATTTGGTTTATATTTTCAATCATATTGTTCAAAAACTAATTTTAATATAAAGGAACAATTTTTATACTTATATTTCATATCTTAATTGAATAATATTCCTTTTATAATTTAATTATCTACACTATAATAATATACTTCATGTTTTATTTGAAGCATGGACACATAAAAAATTGGTTTATTAGTGAACTACATCAAGTCCCACTAATATCTTCATAACGAGAACCCTTATCAACTATATGAAACATAATAACATTATTAATGACTTGGGGAAAAAACATAAGATATGGTGAGACAAAATGCGTTTTAGGGGTAAAAAAGCGAGATATCAATATAATAGGAGCACAATGGTATGATAAATTTAGAATATCATTTAAAAACCATACCCCAAATATCATATATCTTAAACATGAGTCATCTAATAAATCCAGTAATTTTATAATAATTTAATCACAAATGATTTAAAAAACTCTAACCATGATATCCTGACTTTGGTATAAGACATAGATTTCTGGAATACACATAAAAATTCACATGTCAATACAACCCAAAAAGGCATTTATAATTATTTATGGCATAGAAAACCACCCTTGTACCTTCTTTTGAAGTAGGATAACCTCTCATGTACTATATTTTTGACATGGGATAAACTCATGCACACTCCCATGTTTTGGGCATAGGATAACCACCTGTGCGCCCTCTTATTTTGAACATGGGATAACAACCCATTTATACTTTTTTAGGATTGGGATAACCTCTTTTGTACCATTTAAGATCATATAAATTTAATCATTACCCAATGAAATAGTGGGAGAAATATTTCCCAAACGTAAAATAATCCATACTTTTTAAAAGTAGATAAAAAACACTCATAATATCATAACATGTTGAATAGAAATGGGTTTCATAATGATTTCAATATAGAATAAACCATGTAAAATAAATGGGTTTCATAAACATATCAACATTTCATAACAACATTACAGAATGAAAATAAATCGGTTTAATAAAAACGATTCATAATTATTATAAAACATATTGGAAAAGAATAGGGATGGTTCCATAGGAGCATATATATAGTTAATCATAATAAATACCCATATTTTATTTCATTCATCAATAGAAATTCCATAAAATTAACACTGAAATCATATTGTGGAAAATATCTTTTCCATTTTGATATTAGTTATCAAAATATAAAAACATAACAAAATTTTAATTAAAAATTCATTGAAAATAAACATGGAAACTTGAATGTAATGATTTAAATCATTTAAAATTCATGATTATGGATAATAACTGTCATTCTATACATGTTGAAAGAATCATTCCTTTCACATTTTTGATAAAAAGCAAAAAGTACATCATTTTAGAAAATAACCATATGATTCAATTTAAAACGTTATTTAAAAGTAAAAGGAATATAATTTACTTTAAATAATATTTGGATAATTTTAGAAACATTTAATAAAATATTTTTAGAAAACATTGACATTGATGAGAAATTATTTTCAACTAAAGAGGGACATAAAGTCAATTTTTCTTATAAACATTATTTTGGTGTATTTTGTTCATAAAGAGAGGAAAATTAATAGAAAAATTTATTATCTAGAAATAACCATAGTTTATTAATAGTTTTTATTTTCTAGGATGATATATCATAAAATTCATCATAAAAAACATAATCATAATCAATACCGAAAAAAATCAAATTATAACATAAAACCTACACCGCTTTTGTATATCTTGAATTATAAGCTGAATAGAAGAAAAAATTTATATTGATGTATATACCCAATAATTTTGATTATAAAAATCATAAAATACATTAATGGGTGCTATATATAGACCACAAAAATGAAAAAATTGGTGTATACGACATGTGTCCTATAAAAATAAATGTGAGACATAATTCCTTAACATTAATTTGTAACAACATAATAATAATTCCCATGAAATAAGAACAATCATTGAATATATAAATATCACTAAAATAAATAAATTCCTAATATTACATGTAAAAGAGTTTTTATATAAAATTTATTAAACAATATACTTGTATAACATAGCGTATGTCCCTAATAAGTAACTTTGTGCGAAAAATCCATTACCTCAAGTCCCCAACTTCATCATACATGTTCATAACACCTATATAATAAATATATGTTTATTATAAGTCTATTTACAAACCATAGTCGTAATTAATAATTCATATATTATTTACTTATGACTTTTTATTAACCATTCAACAAGAATATCTTTTTAAAAAAACATTTCAGGTAATATCAATTTTTTTTCATGTATGATTTAGTTTTTTATTTTCAGTATTTTTAAATTGATCATGGATAAATCATCTAAATAATTTTAAACATTATACAATTATCATATATATTCATTATATATGTATTTATTGTAATCCATATATATTAGGGATATAAAATGAATTATATCATTTCTGTAGACGACAGGCCATATGAACGCATGAACATTGTTTCCATTTTTTCTATAGATGAAATAATAGGAAGTAAAATATCAAATAAAATTTATAGATTAATTTTTATTTCATATATATTATATATATTCATTTAGTATATCATGTTTTACTATAAATATCTAAATAAAATAAAAAACATATCAAAATGGTTCATTGTCGTGGTCATTCCTATGTATATATGAGCGATGTTATCATATTATACCAGATTGGAATGTAAGAAGGTAGATGTGTTATTATAATTATAGAATTATAATTATTTCATAAATTACATATAAAAATCTTAAAACCATCATTATCACAAGTGCTGTGGAAAATAAATTACAATGATCAGTGAGGCGATAATCCGCCACACACACAATTTAAATTTTTAGTTCCAATTTTATAGAGGAGGAAATTGACATAGGTTATTTCATTAACATAATAAAATATCATTGAACTTTTGATATTTAATTTAATATATTATAGCAATGAAAATATTTTAAAGAGGTTTAAGAAGAAAAAAAATAAAAACTCTCAGTTAATAATGATACATCTTCTTTGGGTAACCTCCATAGGATTTCACTAATAGACTTCATAGGAGCATTTCCTAATCAAATGAAGGCCTCTATGACTGGGGGAGGGATGTAATGATTATATTTTGGAAGTTATTTTCTAAACTAAAATGAATTTTATGTGTGTAGTTGAGAGGTGATGGGAGACCAATTATAGGGGGTGAGGACACAGATATAATTTTCAAAAAGAAAAATAAATACCCCTATTTTAATGATGTTAAAAGGATTGGAAATGGATTATTACAGAACATTAAATGATATAAGGTCTTATTATCAGTTAAAAATAGGAATTGGACTAGATTTGATTTTGGTAATTTTAACTCTTGTCGTTTTATTTTTACCTTCTAGTAAACCTGTTTTAACCTTAACTATGGTAATCAATTATTACTATTTTTAAAATTTATTATAACCAAAAGTAACATTAAAACTGACTTTAAAGCTATTTACAAATCCTTATGTTCCCTCTATCCTATCCCTTATCCCATCGATTATCATATCTAAAAATGTAAAAACCTCATCAATAACTACAAAAAGATTCATCACATTTACTGTTAGGGTAATAAAGGTGATGACTTCCCCACCTCAAAATCCATGCATAACTCAGTTATCACATACTTCTATAGCTTGGGCTCCTTTTACCCCAAAGGCGTTTGGACTTGGTGTGAGAGGATTCCCTCTGGTTTCATTATCTTGTACCCCCTTATTTTTCTCTTTGTTTTGGGCTATACAATTCATTAAAAAATAAAACATTTGATGATGATGATTAAAAAGTAGCAGTATTAGTAACTATTCATCAAAAAATTAATATTTTTAAAAAATTATCAAAAATAAAATATAACATAATTTGGACTTGTTGATTTAAAAAAAAGAATTTAATTTTTTGAATATTTTTTTTTTGTAAAATTGGAAAAAAATACTTTTATTATTTTTCAACATGAGTCAATAATAACATTATTTGAGGGAAAAAATATTTTCAAATAATATAAATTCTTTACTAAAATTTATATACTTTTTTAACAATAGGTTTCAATTATATAAAAATTTTATAATTAATTTTTTATGTCTATAAATTCCTATTAGTACCTTTATGTTTAGAAGATATGTTATAATGGACATGTTTAGATATTAACATTAATAGAATATAGTTGTTTATTAAAACATGAGAATTCTTGTATTATATGCTATCCAGGAAATTAAATTTATATAAAATATATATTTCATAAAATAATTGGGTGTTAAATTACACACCTATAAAATGAATTTCGAAAAATAAATTCCAACACTCTAATACAACAAATTTAAAATACTTATACAACATCATATCACCAGATTCCAATGTTGATTTCTTGTGTTTGTGGTTTTTTTATAAAAAACATTGACCTGCTGGGTGGTTTTATTTCACTAAAAATTCTCACTATGATAAAAAATCTCTACAGGTTGTTCTTCATAGTAAAAATATATCCCTTGTGGTAATGACATAGAATTTAGTATGTGTAATAGCCCAAGTATATACACTGACATGAGAGATATGATAAAAATGTCATGAACTTCATAGAGGTTTGGTGGAAGTGAATTGAGATAAACAACCAAACCTACATCATCAATAATCATTAAATGTCCAATATTAATAAGTATAGGTATAATATTTTTCTGAATATCATAACATTATTCTATTGAGATATTTTGATAATCAAATTATTTCCAACATTAAATTTTTTATTACATCGAACATTATCATCATAAATTTTATATAAACTTTGTGATTCCCTTACATATTTTTTAATGGATCTAACCTTTACTTACATTTCATCTGCTAGCTTAGCTACCAAAATAATTCTTTCCCAGACATCCTAAAAAAAATTAGAGTTCTAAAGATCTTTCTATTAAGCTATTCATAATTATCCATCTGAATTCTACTGTGAAATATACAATTGTTAGAAAAATCAACTAGGGGTGAGCATTGATAACAATCACTTTTGAAATATATAGAATAAGATATAATCAAATACTCTAGGCTTTTAATTGTTATTTCAGACTTAACATCTATTTGATAATGATATATAATGATGAAAATCAATTCTGTATCAAGATATTTTTAATGACCTCCTCCAGGTAAACCACATATCCTGATAAGATTCAATAGATTGTAGTACTACATGAATCATTACCAAATACTTACGGAATATTTTTTAATTTTAATATAGATATTAACATTCCATAATTTCAATTAATTGATATTACTTTTTTTGGAAATTCACTACAAACCATATATCATTGAACACTTTATATGTTTTTGGGACTCCAACAAAAAAATACATGGTGATGTTTTCCCATTTAAATTATAGTATGGGTAATGGTTTTAACATGCCCATAAAATTTTGTCTCTTAGACATAACATATATACAAAAAATGAACCAAGGTAAAAATTATTCAATATTTCTCTTTATACCATCCCACTAGATTTAGACTTTTAAATTTATATACATATTTTTCCATCTAGGAAAAATTGAAAATTAAGAACTATAATTTTCCTCTAAATGCTCCATCAAATTTAGTAAGAATTGAAGAAATAAATTATTCAAATACCTTATAATTCTATCATTTTCAAGGAAAACTCAACAATATTTCTTAGCTTCATATATAACTCTACATTTTTCTTTCGTTCCTATGTAGTCATCAATGAAATTGATGGTTGAATAGTCTTTTGAGAAAAATAATATTTTATTTTCCTTATCTATTTCTGTATATTTCCAATAAAAATATATAAATCTTGGATTCTTTTTTATCCACACCATAGATAATCTAGAATGTTCATTTTGACTCAATTCATTAGCCACTTTGTATGATTTATTACGGTGGTAATGTCTGAGGAATTCATAATATTTAATCATCTCCAACAATAACAACATCCACATTTTTATCTCTTTTTATGTGAATATATACATTTATCATTTTTGATTGTTATATATATAAAAAATTTCTCATTATGTTTAATTAAATATACATATAATTTAGAAAACAACTATACATAACTACAATTCATGAGTTTGGTACTTTTTCTCATTAATAGTAAATACCTATGGGGCATAAACTATAAATATTCTATTCGGAATGCATCCCCATTAATTCATATGGAATAATCATATACACATATTGTATATACCATGTATGAAATGTATTATTGGGTTTTATCAACCATCTTGATCATCAATTGATTATATCCTTTTTGAGGTAAAATATTGGAAATGTGTTGATCTCTTCACAGTTGATCAAAGAAGTCATCAACAGAGGGCATAACATAATTTTTCTTGATTATGATCTTGTTCATCTCCCAATAATCAATAAAGTCCCACATTGATCCCTATTTCTTCATAATGAAAATAACTTGTAAACCCTAAGGTTCCACTCATGGTTGAATTAATCACATATCAAAATCCTTGATTTTCTTAATCAATTTATACAAATCAATCATGGCCATTCATTAGGTATTCATCTAAATTTGTGTTGTACCAGGTAAGAGTTATATTAATAACTCAACTTCATGATTCAATGTAAGACTAGGGAACATTTACAGAAATACTCCATAAAACTAACTTAAAATAGGAATATCATAAATGTTGAGTTTCTCCCCAACCATATAACATAAACACCCATTTTTAATAATAATCAAGACCTATAAAATGGGGTTAATTTGTATTGCAAGATAAAAATTTTCATCACATTGATACTTGATCATAGGTTGGTTCTAAATATCAAACATTACATCCCTTAATTTGAAATTATTGTGGGATTTATGTAGATAAGTCAAAACATAGACTATGAAAACATAAAATTCCTTCGAAGAAATAATAATAATATTAAAGAAGAAAATTTCCAAATAAATCAGCCACATATTATTCATATAATTGAGTTGTGATCATCAAAACATTTGGTATTTTCACTGCTAAGTCAACACCTAATCATTGGGGATAATAGTTAGTTTTTTATGACTTTTCAGAATTTACTAAGATCAAATGGGGAACATCACTATTTGATATTATCTCTTTTTCTAAGAACATCATCATTCTATCCTCAATACCTTACTCAAACAAAAATAATTATTCTGATTATCTGGAATCTTTGATCAATGTGATCAATCATGAAAAATCATTAATAGTATTTATAAACCATGAAAATTACTTATCAATGTATTACACTTTTCATTTAATATAGATCATTCATGGTATTCATTTTTTAAAATCCATTATGATTGTTTGTAAAAGCTCTATGATCTTCCCAAACATTTCTGATGGGAGTGTCAAACTATGTGTG
Source organism: Viscum album (assembly GCA_963277665.1). NCBI lineage: Eukaryota > Viridiplantae > Streptophyta > Magnoliopsida > Santalales > Viscaceae > Viscum > Viscum album. Next base: position 1,841,587,255 of record OY728125.1, read on the forward strand.
TGGAAATGTTTATTATTTTTTTCTTGGTAAGGATAAAGTCATTGCCCAAAGATCCCTTTTTAGAATTATTACCCCTAGGTACATCTTCTCTTGATCCAAATCCACTTTTAGTATACAGAAATGGATTTAATTGATTTGAACCATATTTCTCTAACTATATCCAAAATTATACGACATTTTCCTACAATTTAACATATATATGGACTTATCCATAGATATACTTCTAGGATTCAGACTAATGCCTTATCATCCTTGATTGAAAATAATAACTAAAAATTTCCATGACACCAAATATATAGACCAACACTTTTCATACATATATATCTCATCTTAAAAGATTAATATTCATTAAAAATGAAATGATCCCCTCCAAAATAATTTAGGTTGATTTTCACCAGAATCAATTACACATAAAATATTGGTTCATAAGTTAACTACATCATCTTCCACAAAAATTTCATAGTTACCACCTATATTAGATATATAATTTTTAATTAATTTATTCATTCAATGTTAATGTAAACATAAGAATCTGTGATCTTATATACTCATTATGAGTGAAGAAGGGAGATATTGGGATAATATGAGTAGAAGAGTATGACAACATGAAAACAAAATTTGAAAACTATAATCTATATATCATAGATCAAAAACCTTTTTTATGTAATTAGTCATGGAATTAATAATAGATTAATTGTATTGGATTTAGAAACCACGATCCATGTCAACATAAAATAGGCATACGACATAGTTTTATGTCATACACATAAAAAATCATTCTTCAAGGCTACCCACTTAGACATTCATAATATATTAATTCTAGGATAACGATCAATGTACCTGCTTCATGACTAGGATAACAACTCATGTGAACACGTATTTTGGGATTAGTAAAACCAAAATAGTAACCTCTTTTTTTGGTCTAGGATAACCTCCCATATACCCTTTTTGGGCTTTGGATAACTTGTCACACACCCATTGAGCTCATAAAACATTAATCAGTACAGAATTAATTGGAGGGATATATAGGTATAAACCATCACATAAAACACACAGTTGTTTCCTAAAAGATCTTAAAAAATCCTCATATCAGAACCTATCAATAGGAAACTAGTTCTATAAATATTTCATCATAGAATAACCTATGTAAAATAGAAAATTTTCATAATAATTACATCAGTTAGTCATATAATTATCCATGGAAAATAAATAAGTATTATAAACATATTTTTACTATAATCTTAGACCACCCACAAAATAAATAAAGATGGTAATATAGAATTATATTCCCATGAAATTTTAATCAAAAAAATATTTGTTATTTTTGAGGAATGGAAATTCCCAATGATGATAATTATAATACACTTTCAGAAAATATCCATCCCATTATGAAAACACATCATTAAAATCTAAAAATTTAACAAATATAAAATAAAAAATTTTCCTTGAAAATATACCTGGAAACACGTGAGATATGATTTAAATGACTTATGAGATGTGATGGTAGAAAATATATTTTATTCCATACAAATTAAGACAATGATTCCTTTCACGTTTTTTTGTAAAAAATCAAATGTACCTGATTTCATGAATTAAAGAAAAGATTCATTTTTTTATTATTAATTTTAAATAATGATAATATTTAAATTAAAAATATTTATATTTTAGTAAAAATATAATATTTGAAATACTATTATAAAAAATAGGCATGGACGATAAATTTTTTTAAACCAAATAGAGAAATAAAGTAGATTTTTCTTAAAAACATTATATTCATATCATTAATTTTTAAAGAGAGAAAGTGATAGAAAAATAAATCTATATAAATAACTATATTATATGGAAATTCATGTGATTTATGAGTCATATCTCTAAATAAAGGATCATTTAAAGTTAATAACACATAATACAAATAAATAATAAGATTGTAACATAAAACTGTTACCAATTAGGTATCTTTTTAATCATAATACCCATGAAATAGATAACATAATATGTATATGTATATCATATAATTTTCATTATAAATATCATAAAAAAAATTCATAGTTAGTATATATGAACCACAAAAAAAGAAACAAGTGGTGTATATGGCATCTGTCCCAAAGAAATAAATGTGAATTGGAATTCCCTAATATGATTTTGTAACATTTGAATTGTATTACCCATGAGAGAATAAGATTATTTAAAAAATATAATATCATGAGAATAATTAATTCATTATATAGAAATTTTAATGGGTATTTTTATACAATTCATAAAATAATATAGGTGTTTATCATAATATACGTCCGAAAGAAGACTATTTGAGACACAAACCCCTTACATCAAGTATCAACATTCATAAAACAAGTTAAAACCTATTATATAATAAATATAAGATAATTATATATTTATAAAAAACTAAAACACATAAATATCATTACATATATAATTTATTTATTACCTCTTATTACCCAGTTATTGTCAATTTACTATTAAAATCCCATTTTGGGTAATAATCACAACATTTTTATGTAAAATTTGGTTTTGCATTATCAATAATTTTACATAGATGATGGATAGAAAATATACACAATGATAAAAATATATACATATATATATATCATATATATTTATTATATATGAATTTATTTCAATCTATAAAATTTATTGATAGAAAATGAATTACAGTATTCATAGAGACAGTTAGTCCTACGTATGGATAAACATCTTTTACATTTTCATGAATGATGGAAAGAATGAAAGAAAAATATTATTTCTATGAAAAATTATAATTTTTAGATCATCAAAATCATATATATTTGTTAAATATATCCTTATTACCATCCTTGATAAGATAAAATGAAAAATCCATCATGTCTCTTGGTGGAAGAAGTAGTCCTCACGTATGCACAAGATGTGTTATAATTTTCCAAAGGATTAGACGGTTAGGAGGTTTATGTGATATTATAATTATATCTGTATAAATATTTAATTAATATTAAATAAATATGTTATATCCATAACTCTCTATAATCATGATAGGTGGTGAGGGGAAACAAATTACATCAATTCACGAGGAGGTTGTTGGTTGTAAAAATGATTGACTATTTCATTTAAAATTTGATAAAATATGAGATGGATATTGGTTATAAAATTAAAATAATTAAATAATAATATGTGCTATATAATGATACTTTTATATTCTTATTTCTTAATAACATTTTATGAAGGTGAAATAAGAAATAAAATAAAGACATTCAGTAAATAATGATACATATTCTTCAAAAAACAACTATATGTTTTCCCAATAAGACTTGATATGAGGGTTTATATATATAAATAAGAGATATTGTAAGTGTATAGAGAATTAAATAATATATTTAGGTAGTGATTATCTGAACCAAATGGCTTTGGAAGTGTGAAGTGGAGAGGAGTGCTGGTTCCTTTTTATAATTGGAGGACAAAATAAACTTCGGTGTTTTGAAATGGAAAAGTTATAATAGTGTATAAAAAATTATAAAAGACTACAATATGTATTATTATAAAACTATAGATTATATGAAATCTATATATATCAATAAAATTGGAATTTTACAAGTTACGTATTCAATGTAAGCCATATCATTTTGTAACCTCACATTAAATCTTTTTTAACATTAACCTTAATAATTAATTTGGACTAATTTATAAATAATTATATACTTTTTCTGTTTAAAATATGATATAATATTAATTATTGTATATTAAAATATTGAATCCATTTTTCAGAATTAAATTCATATAATTGGTATAATTTAATTTAAAATTAAACCTGTAAACACGGTGAAATATCAGGTTCTCAAAGATATTTTCTCAAAAGGATAAATTTTTTTTATATCTTAATTAAAAATAACATTAGTTATAATGATATAAATTATATTAACTATAATATAATTAACCTAATTTTAATTTTAAATCAATCTTAAAAAATATTAACTTGTCGATTAATTAAATGAAAAAATAGATTTAAATAAAATGTGTATTTTTCACTATTTATTAAAAAATAAATCTTTTCAGAAAAATATAAAAGTTTGACTATGAGATAAATTTTCATTTTGATTTCAAAAATGAACATAGTTTTCACAAAATATTTTTTTTAAATTATAGAAAATTTCTTTTATAATATTTTTGCAAAAGAAATAAAATTATTTTAGATAAAAATTGTATTTTTGAAGCATATAAAGTCTTTACTAAAAATTCAGTACATTTTATCAATATGTTTTATTTACATAAAACTATTATAATTAACTTAAATTTTTTATATTCTTATTCATACCACTATGTGTAATGGATAATTTATAATGGCATGGTCTAAATAATATTATTTATAATAAATTTGGGTTCATTAAAACTCGGTGTTTCGTGTAACACAAGCGATCAAGGAAATGAAATTTATTTGAATCAAATATATCATAAAATATTGCGGTATTGTGGGGAAGAAGTATAGAAAATTATGGAAAATACTATTTGATAATTTTTTAAATATAAATACTAATTATCTTATTTTTTCACTAGAGAATCAAGATAAAATGCTATTGGAGATATTAATATAGTGTCTTCCATCACGCCAAGAGAAATAATTTTCTTTTTAGATTGGTGACATGTATGATGAAATGGAATTATAAATATTATAATAGGATGATTATTTTATGGCTCTTGATCAGATCCACTCTACACATGAAAAAAATAACTAGTACCACCCCATGATTAATAGTATATAATTGAAATGTAAATATCAGTGATACCATACTAATATGTAACTTGGAAAAAAATGACGTTATAATCTGATCTTGTTCATGGTTTATTATTCCTTGGATTTTGATTTAATTTATTTCCCCATAAATTTTTTTTCTTTTATAAAATAAATAAAAAATTTATTTGAAGGATGTGTGATTACTCAAGGACAATGAATAATATTCTACCAATACCAATTGGATGAATCTATAAATTGTTATTAAATTAGCATGAAGGTGGAGAATATGTCATGGTATCCTAGGCAAGATAATATTTTCAAAAGAAGCACATTTTTTTATAAAGGGATATAGAGTCGATGATGTTCTATTTTGAGATATAGAATGATATAGAGATTGAGATATAGAGAGAATTTGCGAGAGAGATACTGTGAAAATTCACTTCATTTTAAAAGAATAATATTTTGAATTATTTACAAAAATGAGTGCCAATTTAAACAACTAATTATTTTTAAATATGAATTAAATATATTTTTTAAAAAATTATAAATAATTAACATAATTATAGTAACCATTTTTCTCATTTAATGATGAATTTTCTCATATCACATTGATCATGTACGTGATATAAAAATAGAATGCATTGAGAAGGACATTTTGTTTTTATTGATGTTGTGGAAATTAATGGGATTATTATGTGAAGTGGGGTCTTCATCAAATGGAATTGAATTTAGTATTGAAATTTTTAATAGGTATTTTGTTATACATTTAATTATGAATGATTACAATTGACATTTCCAAATATTAATCATTGTACATATTACACAATTTTACATAAATATATAGAACATATCATAATTAAGCAAAGACTAACACTATATATTTTCTGTGTTTATAGAGATAGTAATATAAAAATTAATTTAAAACACTATGAAAATTTTTAAACATCTTCTTCTCATTATAACTCATTCTAGACAATTATATTTTATACTATTTTTAAAAATCAATTGAATTGTAACATAATAATTGGGAGAGCTTTGATGCTCAAGAAGGATAAACATAAGAGGTAGTATTCTATGATCATGGGGGATTATAAGATAAATATTTGTCTATGAGAAAATAATCATCATACGTTTACATAAAATTAGGAAACCATAACGAATAAACATAGATTATATAACATGATTCATGAAATGTTGATTTTTCATAACATAATAAATGACTAATAAGTGTGTGTAAACATGAATTAATAATCATTACATAAGTATGATTCATAACAAATGAGTTTTTTATAAAAAAATCATAAAAATAATAGGATATTTCTAGTTTAGTTATGGAAACGTTAATTTCATAATATAGTTGTCTAACCATAAGGCGACAACATGGTAAACACTGAATCACCACATGTTCCCCATAAAATTTTGAAAATGGTCTAGCCACCTATGTAACAAATTTATCCCATAATATATAAAAAATTGTGAAATTAATTATAGGTATATAATGGAATAAACCATTAAATAATGATAAACTATACATATGTATTTCACTAGGATAAAAACATTCATAATCCTATCATATATTAAGTTAACCATGATAAATAATCAGTTTTAAAGAATATTTTTACCAAACATGACCATAATGAATATAGGGAATAACTTTTGATGGAATTACTGTATCATATCCCTGGTGAATCATAATAAATGTTAATGGATATTGATTTAAATAAAAAAATTATAAGATAATTAAAAATTATCTTCCCAGAGTTAGAATAAATATGCTTTTTATTTTAGATAATTTTACATAAAACTAAAATAACTTATAAAATATAAGTTATATAAATTCCCCTAGAAATACATGAATACATGTATCATAATATAGTTCATGAAAACCTAATATAATTGGTGGAAAATACATTCATAATGAAAGAGTTAAAAACTATTCCGTTCAAACATTGTAAAGAAAGGAGGGCTCATGTTGAAATCATTAAAAACTGATAAATTTAATTATTTTTTAAATAATATAAATGAAATTAGAAAATAAATATGATAAATTATGTATATATATACAATTAAATAAATAAAATAGTATAACAGGTACGTACATAGGGGAGAAAAATACCTTATAAAAAATGCAGAGACAAGGTCGACTCCCTTTACGAACATCATTTTAGAAGAATTTTGAACCAAAGAGATATGAATTGGTAGTAGGAATAGAGGAAGAAAATATATGGGTATTTATATATATATAAAATATTATTCCCCCATTCTAAATTTATATTTAAATAATTTATATTCCAAATTGGGATTGGAAAATAAACTCATATCATTATTTTTGGACTTCTAAAAAAGAAGTTTGACCTCTGTATATACAAAATAAATATCTAAATAAATTATTTTAAAACCTTATTTCAATATATTATCTTTTATACTCTTCTATTATAATCATTCATCACACATATAGTTTTCATTTATTTCACATTTTCAACATTAGATGATACTAATTTTTATGATTTCATTCAGGTTTTGTAATTGTGTTATCAATACTAAATATTTGATACCAATATCTCAATTTATATAATAGATAAGGTAGTGTAATCATCATGATTCAATTATTTAACTATTACCTTGTTCAATTAATGGAATATATTGGCATGTTTTTTGAAAATGGAATCCCTGATGAGCATGTTTCACATAATTTTCCAATAAGAATAAGTTACATCAACAAACAAATCATTTTTTTCTCACCATTATATAGTAATATTTAATAACAAAATTAGTCCTTAAAATAATGTTTATCCATTATTAGTCTATTCATACATATTCCTAATGAAAATTTTGATGTTGGTATAGTATCATTCCTATATGGGGTTGAACTGACCATAATGAGAGAAAGTTATAATAATGAATTATTATAAGTTTTGAGTTATATAATAGAAATTAATTTTTTAAAATAATAATAAAGATATTAATATATAATAATTATATTTTATAATTATATTAATAAATATTTTTAATAGGAAGTTAATTTTAAAATAAAATGAATAACTCAGTACTTATTGTAACGAATTTTCTACCTCTCTTAATCGGTTACTTCAGTATGAAGGATATATAGATTCTTTTTGGGAACAATGGCTATAAAATAGAAAACAATAATTTATATGATAATAAAAAAAGATGGAATACAATATATAAACAAATAAATAAATTGTATTGGGAGTTTTATAGGATGGGTCCTTTCAAAGGTGATTTTTGAGATACATTTTCACGAATACCCATTCTATAATGTATAATGTTCTCATTTAAATAATAGAATTTATCAGAACTGTAAAAATAATATATAATGGATTATGGGAGTATTATAATAACCTTATAGACAAATTTAATAAAAAATATTGTTGAAATTTTTGGCCTTTATTATTAGTTAAACCCATTTACCTCATTTAACCTTTACCATAATAACTTACTTTTTCCCTTATTAACTTTTTCTTTCAAAAATGACATTGAAATTCTAAAAAATTTAAAAAAATGATTAAAAACATGATCTCCATTAAATTTAATTTATTTTTTAAATATGATAAACTATATTTCAAATGGAAATATGAAATTTAATGAATTTTAATTATAACATTAAATTTTTAAAATTATTGTTTTCTTATGATTTTATTATACATATTTCTAATTAAATGAGTCATAATATATTCATTTAAATTAAAAAATTTATAATCATACTTTTAAATTTATTAATTTAATTTATATACAAATCATTGAAAGAACAATTTATTGATAAAAAATTCTTTTTTTGTATTAAATTATTTTAATCGTGTCCCATTAATTTTTTTTATTATAAGAATTAAATTTTATCAATATATCAATATTATAACATTTAATAGAATTTTATAGACATACAAAGTTATTCTTCATAATAATATTTTTCAAAATAATAAATATATATAATTAAAAAATGTATTTATAATAAAATATTTTTATTAATAATTTTTGTTTCATTCCCAAATTACGTATTTTTTATGAATTATATTATATTTATTTTTTCACTGACAATTAAAAAACATCAATGTACCTATTATTACTACTATATACTATGAACATATATCTAATGACCATATATCCAATGATCATTTTTCCAATAACCATATGCCTAATAGAAGTATGTGAAATAAACATATTTTCAAAGAAAATCTATCTGCTGAACACATAAAAATTTGTCATATTATATTCCTATATATAACATAATTCATTCTATGATTCATTATTCATATTTTTTAACATTATTAAACAAATTATATTTTATTTATATTAATTTAAATTCATTCCATGATTATAATCAATGTTATAATATTCAAAACAACCAAAAGGACATTGTTTTTTGTTTGTAGACTTTTTATTTACTTGTGGCTTTATTCCTTGTGTAGTTTTCCTAAGTATGATAAATATATTATTATTATAATGTATTATTTCTGATATTTTCTTGTAATATTTTATTTTAATAAAATTTACCATGGATCATTTTAGTGTGTTGTTATGTGTGATACAAGAAATTTATAAGGATATTTATTTAACGGTTTATACACACTGAAATCTAAATGGGTCACATTAGGCCCATTAAAATAATTCAACTATTGAAATTTCATTACTATGATAGAATAATATGAGGGATCTTATTCCCTGTTACATCTTTAGGTTCCCATTCCACTACCTTGAAATTATGATTCCTATAGAAAACATTAATCATGTGAGTGATCTTATTTCACATAACATTATCTCTATGAACCAAGATTTCTGCAAGTTGTTCCTCATAAGATAGATCATTTTCCATTTGTACATCTTTTGAGTTATGTACATACGAATGGTAAGGTTTGTACATAATAAATTGTGAATAATGGAACAAATAATTCACTTGGTACAAGTTCAATGTAACTGAATGGGGATAAGATACCATCACATGATTATTGAGTATTTCAAATGGTCTAATGTATCTATGACAAAACTTTTAATTTTTCCCAAAGATAAATAGCTTCTTCCTTGATAATATTTGAGGTAATATATTGTCTATGACTACAAACAACAAATATCATAAATGATTATCAATTTAGATATTTTTTCACTTTTATATAGTTTAATGTGTAACTAAATATTTTTGATATTATCTTACATTTCATAATAAATATCAAGTACAAGTAGATTTGACTCTCATTTTTCATCAAAACATTGTTGAGTTTTTTACCATTTTCCAGAAATATCCATATATAGTTCCATCTAAATGCGATAATGTAAACTTCATTAATATTAAAACTCTAATAGAGGATGTTTTTTATCCCAAACTCCATTAAAATAAATTGAAAATGGTGTCAATATTTATTATATAGTTTCAACTATCCTTTTATATAGATCATTCATTTTAATATGTCAATATTCTCTAATGAATAGATATGTATCCAATTCTTATAGATAGTTTCTATAAAACATCATAAAAAACCCACATATTTCAATTAGATAAAATTGATAATGAAACTCCATATAGCCTTACCAAATAATTTATGTATATATTTCTGAGTTTATCGAGTGAAAAATCATACCAGATAGAAGAAACATTTTAAATATTTAGGTAGTTAGGTAATTCATAAAATGAATTATATCATTAATATATTTTAGGTAATCTAAAAATGATATCCATATAGAGGTACTCCAATTTCCTTTCAGGTATAGGTAATTGTTTCATTAACCCCTTATACTTGTTGTAAGGTTTTCCCTTAACTTTTTGGATAACAAATCAGTGAGATATAAACTCTTCAATGTCCCAATTTGTGTTGTCTAACCAGATATGGTTCATCATGTCTCAGAATTTACTTTTTATTGTATGATAGATAGATAATTATTGGATATGTGAATTATCTTGTACCTCATTATTCAATAAATGTATTGGTAGAATCAAAAATTATTTCAGAATATTAAAATTCAATTTTTTTCAATGTTAAAATTTTGAATATATAATATGTTATTATTTACCTATGTATTGTAAATCAATTTATCTTTGGTCCTTAAATGGATATATAGTTTTGTATTCATTTTTCTAATGTAGTATTTTTCCCCTAACATTTCAATTTCAATTTCAGTCCATTGAAATTACATGATAGTATGGTCTCTTTAAATCCTCATCATTGATAAGAAAATATGATCGTTCTTATTAGAATTATCTTCCACCTTATTTCCTTTCCCAGAGTGGTAATGTATTCAGAAGTTATACTCCTGGATAAAAGCAAGCATTATTTTTTTAGGGATCTATAATTAATGTGAGGAATAAGACACCATTATTTCATTTTTCATATGTACATATCCAAATACCATCATTTATATGTCAGTATGTATAAAAATACCTTATCCAATACATTGAATTGTGGGTACTAGTGCAACAACCAAAATTCATAGAAATTCATCAATCTAAAATAACTCAAACCCCATGTGGGTAAAAATGGATACTATATTTTATTGTCCTGATAATTTTTTCAAAATTAATCCCTAGTGTCAATTAAATATATGAAATATATAGATCTCAACTACAATGGTTTCTATTGGATATTATCCACTCACTCGAATAATTAAAGGATACACAAATATATCCTAACATTTTATTTACTGTTATTCTAATGATACTTTTTTTAACTATGATTAACACTTGATAAAACTAGTATAATATTTTTATATTCTCAAGGTAGATAAAACAATCCTCAATTATAATCATCATATTCCTTTCTCAATTGTCATATTTCAATATAATTTATAATAATTACCAAGAATTGATCAATGTATTCTCTAAATTCTATATTCATTAGATATTTGAAGACATCTAGATAATTTTTTTTTATGAATGGAATAACTACGAACTAATAGAATTTTTATCTTATATGAAAGGATTTATATTGTACTTCCAATATTTTCAAATTTAACTGATTATATATTGGTTGATGGTCAATCATTTTGAACTATTTATCCACTCATCATGATTAAAATAAGTCATGCCAAAAATCTTATACCCAAGTGAAATAGACTCCTTCTTGGAATAAAAAAGACCCTAGATCAAATCTGAGCAGGGATAGAATTCCGGGTACTGTAGCAGTACTTTAGCAGGGCACTATAGCAATGGAGGCAGTGTAGCAAGGACTGTAGCAGCAGTAGTACTATAGTCAAGACTCTAGAAGTGCCGGTAATGTAGGATTACTGTTCATCGAGGGGTCCTTTGAGCCAAAAAAGGGCTTTCAAGCCTTGTATTCAGGCTACTTGGCCTTGGGCCTTTGAGCTATGTAATGGGTCTCCCTCTACACAATCTTAATGAAGTATTTTCTTTAAATAATAAATTCAGTCTTGCGACCCAATATTTTTTTAAAAAATGATTAAAACAAGTCTTAAATATGAGGTACATGATACATTTTCATTTTTTGGATCATTTATGTTCATGATAATCAATAAAAAGACCCATTGATTAATCTTTCTTCACAACAAAGATGATGCATTTAAACCATTACAAAGAACTCAAGAATATGAAATATTTATTCAGGTTCTCTTTGTCTTTCTTCTTCAATTATTTAAATTTAGTCACGCACATTCTACAATGATTCATTTATATATGCATTTCACATGGTCTAAGTTGTATCAAAAACATAGTATCACTATCTATGAGAATAATGTGAATTTATACAAGAAAAACATCAACATGTTCATTAAAAATAAATATATTCTCAAAATTATGAATGTGAAAAAAAATTGAGTTAAATACCAATCATGATTGGGGATAAAGACACATATAATGAATATAAATTTCATATGGAGTTCATAGTAAGACGTGCACCAATAGATGATCATAGTTTGATTTAGGTAATAAATTTTTTATTGCATTTCATTAAAGTTATTATTAACTCTCTTTATAGAGGTCCAACCCATTCCCAAAAATCAGATATATTATTAATAACAGAAGAATAACATGATTTATAAGAATCATAATCACAAAAACATATACTCGATTAGAGTTACAGACTTTGGTTGCATGCAATCACTAGGTGTTTTCATTGATAATTAGATATCTCACAATGGTGGAGAAAGATTAGAAGTCATAATGAAATAGAAATATATGAAATTGTATATTGAACTAATATCAAATTGAATTTTCTTAAAATTGAGTGTACTTATCAATAACTAATTTTTTTGAATCTCTCTTTTATCCTAATTTATATCCCAAAAACATTTATATGAATATTACTAAATAAAAATGAAATTATAATCTCATATGATAATGAGAATAAATCCTAATATGTTATAAATTTTGACACATTCATTTTAAAGAATGACATATTAGGTTCATACATTGTCACTTTTTGTTAAATATAGATTTACATAAGGTTAATTCCCTTTTTATTCAAAACTTAATAACCAAAAATATTGGAACCCCACTCGGAAACCAACTCTGATGACCAAAAATTTAAATCAATACATATTATTTAATTTCAAAATAATATTAATAATATAAAATTATAAATCACAACATATAAATTATAGGTTTAGTTTATTTGTAGATTTTATATAAATTAAACTTCTTTTAAAATTATTTGAATATTTTTCCTTACATACACCATACTAAATCCTCTTCAAGACATATCATATGTCATAATCTTCTTCAAAAACAATGAAATTGAAATGTAATCATGGTGTGTGTTGAAATAATTAGTATAGGTAAACATTAGAGATACCATTATAAGATCATATGTGAGAATAAGATGAACATATGGGTATGATAACACAATCCATTTACATGAACATTATCAAAGGATATCATACTAAATAAAACATCAATTTTAAAATGTGATTCATAACATGAGGATTTGTTCATAAAAGAGAAATGTTCAATATGATTATGGAAACATGAGTTAATAATAATTAAATATGTATGTTTAATAAAAAAGAAATGTGGAATATACATAAGAATATAAAACATAACATATTTTATGGTTGAACACCAATCCATTCCAATCATAGTGGATCAGGTTAACCATATACCAATATCATAATGGACATTGGACCACTACCCACACCCATATAAACTTTTGAAAATGGATAACCACTTTTTCCAAACGAAATTTTTTTCTTGTATCATAAACCATGTTCTATAAAAATTAAACATTGGATAAAAACATTGTCCCCACAGATCTAATGATATATAAAACTTTTCAAAATGAATTAGAGGGACATAACAGACCCTCCCACCATATAATGATAATATATATGAATTGCTCATTAGACATACATAGAAATAAGGCATATGGAATCATAAATTCATGTCCCTAATAAAGAAAAAAATGATAAAGTAAATTTAAATATTTTAGTAACTCTTTATAGAAGTGTTATAAAATTACACAAATAAAAAAACAAAAAACAAAATGTATAATATTTATAATTTTTTTTAAATGAAAATAATTTATTAAAAAGTGGAATGTAAAATGAATTGGAACACCATAAAAAATCATTATTGAAATTTTTTATATAAAACATAATAATGCATCATAAAAATGTTTTCATTCAGAATGTGTTAAAAAATATTTTATACAAACTTTTTAAATAAAATTTATACAAAATAAAATGTTTATAAAAACATTAACTGAAATTACTATAATGTTTTTATCTATAATCTCATAGAAATTATAAAATTTCATTACAAAATATTTAAATATTAGATAAGTTATTCTTTAAAACATTATAAATAATTTGGAGAAAGAGGATAATGATTCCAAACTAAAAAAGAAGAGAAGATTTACTGGGCTCCGCAAAAAAAATTCCTTTCATTCTAATGGTGTTAAAAGGGAGTTAAAATTTAAAGAAAATATGTAAACCTAATAAATAACTATAGTAATGGAAAATATATTTATTTTTAGGGAGACTAAATATAATATATTCCACAACATTTTTTCATACATAAATAATCATGATTTCAATGTGATATTTTAAAATACAACCTTTTTATTACTTATTACTTCCATGAAATATCCTTAACAACTATATAATAAATAAAATAATAAAATAAATTATTTCACAACCTATTAATTTCAATTACCTATTATACACTTCAATTGTGATCATTTATTATACTAAAAATATATATTTTATTATCTAATATCATCATCATATGATTGTAATTTGGATTATCCCATACATGTTTCATAATAGAGATTCAGATCCTTATAATTTTGTACCAATTTTAGAATTAAAATAATATTTATCATAGTAGAATAAATATTTCAATGACTTATATATTCACAAGTTCATTTTATGGATGTTATTGGTATGGTTCATGGGAATAGAATGCATGTTGACCACGTTTCAGGTAATTCACATATTTCAACATGTTAGTTTATAAAGGAAATTATATTTATAGAACCATTAAAAAATATATTAATGATATCTATTAATCCATAATATCTTATATCTCAATTATTTATTCATTAAACATTCTCATGTTGAAAATGATTGTGTTTGTATAACATCAATCACGTGGGTGGTTGAACTGACTCATTTACGAACATATTAAACTGATGAACGAATAACATTTTGGAGATGAAATATAGTAATACCATATTCACATAAGTAGAATGTTTTTCATGTAATAAAATTATATTGGATAATGAGATTTATATGTTGATGATATAATAAGGTAATTAAATATGATTTTGAAAATTGGCACTTTTTTAATAAATGCTCTTTTACAAATGGTTCTTTTTGAATGAATGATTATACATTGCATCATTGGACCATAGGATTCAAAACATATAAGAATAAATTATGATTGAAAAAATTGGTATGTATTGGGGTGATAATTGAGTAATAATATTTTCTCTTAAGAAGTAGAAGGGAGGTCCTTTTATGACTGAGTTTTCCATTGTATTTTGAAAATAGAATTTCTTTACTATATATGGTTTACATTTTAAATATTAATGTAAAAATAGGTGAAAAAAGTAATTGATATAATATGAGGAAAGGTTTATAATTCCCTTATACACTAATTTATAGACAAATATTTATGATACTTTAGGTCCATTCTCCAAGTTAAACACATTTACCTCATTTTACCTTTTCAATGAAAACAAAAACATTTACCTTAGTAAAATTTTATCTAACAAAAAATTAAATTTACCTTTATGAAAATTAATAAATTATGATTAAAATAATTAATAATTTTAATCTAATTAAATGTAAAAAAATGAAACGTTTCATATTTAAATTAAAATAAAAATTGTTTTGAAAAATTATTTTTACAGGAAAATTACGTTTTAAACAGTATGTTTCCTTCTTATTAATTTATAGCAACTAATAAATAAATTAGTTTTAAAATATTTTCTTCATATTTATAATTAAATATAATAGAATCATATTTATTATTTGAGTGGTTAAATTTACATAAAACCCTTAAAAATAATAACTTTTTATAAAAATAAAATTTTACCATTAAATAATTTTACTAAAAAATTATTATCATTATTTATTTTATAAAAATTAAATTATATTCCCCAAATGGTATTATAATATTTATTTTCATTTTATTAATAAAATAAATAATTCTTCTCGAAAATATTAATTGTAAATATTAATATGTAACATAAGAATATATATTTGTAATTAAATTATTTTATTAATTATTATTATTTCATTTAAAAGATCATTATTATTTATGAATTATATTACCTTTAATTTTAATATAATAATTAAAAAAATTCAAATAACATATTCGATACCATTATTCAAAACCCAAAAATATTCTATGACTATATATCCATTGGAAATATGCCAAACAACTATATATCCAATAGCCATGTGTCCAACGAATGTATTACTCATAGTGATATGTTGAACAACCATACGTATATTTGTCATATTACATTACCATATATATATTCTATAATAAATTATTAGAATCATTCATCCTATTGATGTACTTTGTTTGAAAAATTTCTATTATACTATATTATTTTTCCATCATTTAATACATATAATAAAATGTATGATCTTCAAAGAAAACCACATGGAAAAGGATTTCATGTTCATGGTAATTTTATTGTAATATGATTATATTCCTCCTATATCTCTCTTATGGATTATTTATAATGTATTATTATAATGTATTAATATAATGTATTATTATAATGTATAAATTTTTTTATTAATATATAATATTTTATTTAAAAAATTATCATATTTTTTTTATGTTTAGTTTTATATGTTAATCACGATATTCAACACAATATTTATTTATTTTGATAATACAAAACAAAATCTCGGTGTGTTACAATAGGGTATTGTAGTCTGAAAAAATTTATCAGTAAATATAAAAAATTGATTCTATGTTAAGATATATTAAAAAAATATTGATGTAATATTAAACATCACATTTATTTTAGATAAATGTTATTTGTATTGAAATTATTATTCAAAATTATTATTTATATCATACAAACAATTATATCTTTCTTTATGAGTTACATCACAACAATAACAAATGTGTTTATTATTTTTATAATTTTGAAGGCACTTTTATCATCAATGGGAATGGTTTTAATTTGAATTTTTTTTTATAGTAGAATTAATGAAAAATTCAATAAATTTCAACCAAAATGAATCGGTTTTCCCCACATCAACAAGGGGATACAATTGTTTTCATTGATGGTAGTTTTAAGGGGTAAGAGAACTCATTTAATTGGTGGGAATTAAAAATAAGCATTTCTATAGTTTATGGATATGATTGTGACTATTTCATAAAACCTATTTAAATTTTAAAAAAAGATAAATAATTAAATAATGGTTAAAAATATGATTATTAATCATTTTCCAATAATTATGAATTATTAAATCAAGTTAATCCAATTATGTTAAGGTCTATGTATGTCAAAAAATCATTGGGGATCCTGAAAAATATTTTGGAACTAGAATGTCCTTAAGGAAAATATCTCAAGACTCATAGATTAGTCAGGTTAATCCAAGAAATATGAGTGAATAATTAATGATTAAAGTGGGGATTATTTCCATTAATAGAAAATTAAATCACACCAATTTGAATAAAAATGGATATTATTTAAAAATTTGGAAATAAATAATCTTATTAGTATATTGTGTCTATTTTTGAAAACGTTGAATCAAAATGGATATGGGTTTAAATGAGAGCATAGATTAACTTTGAAAAATTTATTATCATGTTAATTTATTTGATTTTGATTTGATATATTCAATTTTTCTAGGCTCTAAACCATAAATATACTTATTCATATCAATAATAAAACATGGTATGATATTTTTGATAGATATTATGTTTTTACATCATAATGGAGAACATGAAGGTGTATTATACATTGAGAATACTGAAGGATATTTTCATGTATATTCTGAAAGATTAATTAATGGATAAACAATGATCTATAAGAATTAAAATAGGATCCGTGAGCATGTTATTTGAAGAATTAAAAATGTATTAATATGATAAAGTTTAGAAAAGTAAGAGTGGAAAAAATCTATTCATAAAATAATGCCAAGTGGTATCACTCATTATTATTTTCTTAATTCCAATTATTATGTCTTCTAGAAATAATGAAAAAGTTTGACATAATTACCTAAAACAAATTTAAATGTTTCAAAAATAATCATTTGGAGGGATACTATACCATGTATGTAATCAAGATACTCAGGATGAGGATCAAATTTTCATTCTGAAGAGAAATATGTTGGATGAAATTTTATGGATATTTTAATGGGGAATTAAAAAGATGGGTTCTAGGATATTTTCACTGGAAAAAATCCTTTTAAAAATGAATCATGAAAACTATATTGATCAATAAGATTTTATTATGTTATATTGGGAGTTTTAACATGTTTTCATCTTCCATAATAAATATTACATTTTTTGTAAGATATAAAAGAAAACATAGGGAACATTATTTTGTAAAACTGATGTAAATTATTAATTAAATTGAAGCCACTATATATTTTTCTTACAAATATAATAGTAAAGGAATGATTTATATGTATGGATATGATTTTTTGGATTGGACTTTGTGTATTGGTGATTATAATTCTAGGTTTATTATATTTTTTATTAGTAGAGAGGAGTGTTACTTGGACTTGAATAAGTGACGTTCTATTACAATGAGTCCACCAGAAGTGAAATATATTTTTTTATCCAAGATTAATATCCAATGAAATTTAGAGAGAGAAAACATGATTATATCAAGGTTTATTTTAATGTACCCATGTTGGCTGTCTATTAAAATAAACAGGTAATTAATATTCTTAGAAATATTGTCCACATTCTTGTTCCAGTAATGTTGACATTAATTAAAATTTTATTATGTGGAATATAGAAATTTGATTATCTAAGATGTAGTATGAATAAATAAAGTATAAAATTGTTAATGTGTTTACACAACCATTTACTAAATATTTATATGATTCATTTAAATTGATGTTAGGATATAAACCACTATTATATCAAGGATAACGTGTAGTCAACCATCCCCCACCTATTTTTTATTTGGATTATTTTATAAATACGGATAAAAGATTTGAAGATAACTCCAAATGAAAATATTTAACCAATGGGAGAAAAAAATAGTATTAATATGATGTATATAATCAGAGGTACTTTTCTCAATTATCGATATATATGAGTTTAGAGTAAAAATTTGAGTGTCTTCCTGATGTAATGAATTTTGAGCATGTTTGTGTAGTTGTTTTATAAAATATTATAAATTTTTTGAGTATTCATTTAGGAAAGGAATTTGAAAATACACACAGAAAATGTTTAGTTAAACATAATTTTAAGGTTATATTTGGATTGGAATGTGAGTAAATCTTATTGATAACATTGAAATTTTTATTCACTGTTATAGTATCCTATATATATTTCTCTCACTTAACTTTAGAATTATTTAGTAATTATTCGATACCACATATAAAGACTATTTATTTTCAATTTTTTTGCACAAAACCTCAAAGGGGTTGATCGTTATGAAAATTAATATGTATTATGAGAGTGTTTCTTTCATATAATATGTCAAATTTAGAAGGGTTAGATTCTTGGTTGAAATATTTTTAGGTGAACATGTTTTGGATTGTTTGTGTTATATTTTTTTCAACCAATAATACCCAAAAACTTTGGATTAATATTTATTGAATGTTATAGTAAAAAAAAATTTATCTTTTTGTCAACCATAGGGCTTGGAAAATGTTAATGACTTGGATAATGTTTAAGACTAATTTTTTTGTTTGAGGCGAAACAACATCATACCCGATGGTGTTATGTGAAAATGGTGGATTTGGATTTCAATATATAAGAGAACTTAAAAAGATTATTTTATTATGTTTACATAATGGGTTATTATTATTTTCTTGTGATGATCCTTGATCTCATACCCATGACATATGTTTTATGCCTCAATAATGAGGTTAATATTTTTCAATCTTCTTATCATTTATTGTAGGAAGATATAAAATATTAGTGGAAGAGTATTTAACATAAATGTGACTCATTATATTTCAATGGTGAACAATATATTTTTTAAAAGTAAGGATATGATCAATTATAATGTTCAATTATGATGTAATACAAGGGTCTACTAATTGTTTTTTAATATTTACTGTTAAAATTTAGGTTTCATGATTTTGAGACTTGATGGAGTTTAAAATATCATTATAATAGAATTCAATTTGTTATGTGGAATAAAAATATTGGGAAAATTAGTTGTAAGATAAGTTATAGATATCAAATTTTAATATAAATTTATTATAACCTAATTTATATTCTTACATTATTATTTTTGAAATTCCTATAGTTTTTTTTAATTTAAAGATTTTTTATGGTCGATGAACATGGGATTACTGAGGTTCAATTCTTAACATCTATTTTATATATCAAATGTTTTCAAATGGTATTTTGTGATATTGTGTTTGAGATTAATTTTGGATAATTTATAAGATAAATTGGTAGAAGCATTTTTCATTTCATATTAAAAACAATGGATGATATTGAGAAGCCCCGACCCATGGGATACTTTTTAGTGGTTGGGTAAGTGCACAATTTGACCTTAGGTGAACCTCCCCATACAACAAAGGATTTTATCTAGTGGTGGGGGATAATTAATAGAATGGAGAGAAAAATGCATAATATCAGAGTAAAAAACTACAGATAAAAAAGTAAACACAACAACATTAAAATAAACATTATGTTTTACATAGAAATAATTGTACATTCCATATAAAAATAATGTTTCCATACAATATAAACCGTCAATTGGAATCCCATTAATCTATTGTCATACATAAAAAATATATTTCCACAATACTGACACTAACAAAAACTCATTCTTAAGGAACACTACACTACTAATATCCATATACCATAAATTTTATACATTCTAATACACAACACATTTCTTGATCAGACATAAAAGAATATGTACAGTTTGCACATGCACCCAGGTGCTCATGTGGGGTGTGAACATATAACTCTATAGGTTCTCCCCAAGAACCAGTAATTTATATTTTCAAATTTTCATGTATATATAAGGAATGTATACACACTAATAAACATGGTCATTGAGTTTTCATGTGTAAATCAGGACCCCATGACTCCTGATGTGGTACACACACCATTTACTCTACAGTTTGAAAAGTAGGTCACCATGGTTTCTGACCATACCATAATTGGCACAATTACATAATAACATTGTTTCATCATTCCAAGGATCCCACATATATTCCCATAATTTAATACTCATGGTAGTGTATCATTAAAAATATTATTGTTACCCTATAGTGCCGGGTAGGGTCTTACATTTATGTTTGGTACTCACACTCTACCTCATGGAGGTCTGAAAATCATCATATATATTGGTACCTTTGAATGATTTTAATTAATACAAGGGATTAATTATTGTATATAGGGACTAAAAATTTACCATGATGTTGATATTTTTTTCCCTTTTAGAGGAGTAAACTTCTATTCCTCACAGCATCTCTGGAGTATATAAATCCATAAATAATATGGAAACATGAAATTTTAATTCCATTACAGAAATACGTGAATCAAATTAAAATTCAATATTGTGTTCTAATTCACCAAAGGTAATAAATTCTCTAATTTTTTAGTTTACAATATTTTGAGGCGTTACATTGAGTCCCCTAGCTTAAAACCATAACAATAAATAATGAACACCCTATTATTAATTACAATGAAATTCAGATATACTTTTGTGATCTTATTATTCTCTGCACACTATATTATAATGATGTAATTTAGGTTTTTTTATCCCTTTAATATAGAATCCACAATCTTTGATTGATAACACATCCTAGAAAAACATCTCATAACCATTAGACATCCAACACACAAGGTCTGTAACTCTCTCTATTCTTTTAAATCTAGTTTTATAATAATAGAAAAATAAATTAAAAATACTAACTAAATATACAAATATGGTTTCAATTAATATTAATAATAACCCATATATAAATTCCAATTTAATATTGGAAGTATAACTTACTATACTCTAAAATATAATCCGTCTTTATTTTTATTTTTTATTATCTCTTTCATTCCATCATGAAAAGCCTCATTTAATATTCAAAAATGTAATTTTTCTATAAATAAATATTTATCAAACAATATAATACCCCAATTTATATACAATATGTGTATTAAAAATACCCTCATCTCATATCTTATACATATTCCATTTCACTTGATTAATTTTTCAAGACCTAGTGTGTCTGGGGAGATTTATCCCAAAATAACTACATATAAGCATGCATAAAATAATCAGAACAATTTTTCATCAACCACTATTAATCCTAATTTTGATTTTATACATATGATTTTGTTGAAATATAAATCATATTTTATGATTAATAAAGTCTATTGAATTGATTTCGGTCAACAAATTATGAAAAACCTATATGGGTTGATATTTAATTTTTTTTTAGAAAAAATTTATGTAGAGACCATAACATTTATGTAGAACCTAATGATATTTAATCAATAATCTGATATTATTTATATAGTTCCTTCATCCTTATAGAAATCCAATATCATGTTGACACAGCACTGGATAATGGTTATGTAGCTCCCCTTGGTGCTTATGATTCCCTATCGTGATGGTTATGCATATGTGACTGATGTTTATAATAAAAAAACTCATTGATTCAAATAATTATATGATTTTTACACAACCATTAATTGATTTTTAGTTATAAAATTATGATCCTTACACATACTTTAATTATCAATATTTTAAAATTTTTTCTCTAGAATAATTAAACTAGAAATCATATATAACTATTTCCAACCCTATAATGCCTTCAATACAGAATCTACAATAACTTCTAAAGACCGAATTATGGATTTATTAAACATAATTGTAATCCATCATGTCCTATGTAACACATAAATGTAACTTTTCCATTAATATACCTCATTAGGTTTGATGAAATGTCATGCATATTTATTTACTTAACCTTCTTTAAACATCAGAACTAAATAGGTCTGAGAATAAACATATCCTAAACATCTTGATTTTCCGGAGTGTATGAATGATTCAAATAACATCAAATATATGAACATTTGAGGCATGATTGGACTAAGAATAATGATTTTAATGAAAATTTCATTATTAAATGTACTCATTGAATATTCATTCTGTTACTCCACCAAATTGATCATTCAATAATTCTTCTTCTTTTAATTTATAAATTATCCCTATTAAAATATGAACACCACCCCCAACATCACAATTTTAAAAATCTGAAAGGTACCATATAAAAAATTTAATAACATATATTTAAAAATTAAATTATTGATGCTATGATAGAAATCATTCATTCGTAAAAAATAAATTACTACAAGGGAGTGGGGTACCTTGTCCGATAAATCTTGTTTAATGGATTTAGTTGGACTGTGTTATCCAATAGATACCTATAAAAAACCATATATAGTTCCTTAGTCATAATATTATCCACTCGATCCTATTATGACACACACACACACACACACACACTATCTTTAAAAAAAACTATCCATCGTTTCCTTGATGTAATGTGCCAAAAACTAGAGAATCTGACATTTTCATTGATTTATAGAATAAGATATCTTTTAATATATAAGAATATGATAGGCCATATCAAATAGAATGTATTCTACCTATTGAGTCATAAATATCAATTGGATATGATATAGTGTAGTATGAACATATTCGTCCTATATTCTGTTTAATGAGGATCATGATTACCCCTTTCATAGCAAAGTGATATAAGAATGTCCATAATAGATACAAAACCTAATGATAACTTATTATCATGCACTAAACCTTCCTAATCCATAGCTATAAACCCCAATCACTATTATTTTGATATAATATTAATAATTAGAGAAAAGTAAATAGTTTTAGTGATATAATAATCTATTGTATATATATTATATGGATTTATATGGAGAATCTTTCAATGGTGGAAACATATAATATTACATACATGATATTTAGTTGAGTTGAAAATAAATATATAAAATTCAAAATGATCTACTCATAATAGGTCTTATGAAGCTCTTCATCATCCTCATCTTTTAATAATTTCATTCGATACTCTACCAATGTATTCATTGGAAATGATTCTTCTATACCAAACATTTTGGCCACCAAATTTCTATTTTATTTGAAATTAATGTTCCTTTCATCTCATTTAGGAATTGTATAAAATTAAAGACTGCAATCTCACCAATCAATGACATTTAAAATTCACATCTCATGAAATTTGAAAATAACTTTAATTGTTCTTCATTTGAGCCTACATGAATTATTTAATCCATAATAATAGTCACTAAAATAAGTTGATTACTTTCCATTGTGATGTACACATTTTAGTCAATACATCTTCTTTGAAATATGGTATTCATAAGATAATAATCATGATGATAATAACTATCCCCTGACATATTTTTTTGGTCAGAGTAGGTCACTCAAGAGGGGGGGTGAATTGAGTATCAATAATTTTTTTTTGTTTAAATGTATTCTTATTTGGATTCACCAATAAATTTAAATAGAACAAATTTAATCATAGCAATATGGTTATGAAAGTTTGACTTTACAGATCACTCCATAGAATATTGATTAATTATTATTAATGTTAATATTAGTTATTAATATTACCTATTAATCTATTCTAATAAGTCAAAACAATTATATCTTTTTTTTGAAGATTAACTATCATAGTGAATTTAGTGAATTCTATATTAAATAGTAAAATAGAGAAAACTAAATTAAACAACACAGCGGATATAAAACATGTGGTTTAGTCTCAAGCCTAGACCTAATCCACTCTAGTTGGTGATCACCTACCACCAAGATGTTTATATAGATAAACATAATCCACACCCTAGATGGGGGTTAAAAAAATACACAATATTGTCCAGGTCACGCGATATCTTCCACAGTTCTTCATGGGTACAAACTACCAGTCCACACAGGAACCTCTTCCACACTTATCTGTGGGTATAAAAAAGTGTAAAAAGAATTTTGAGAAATGATATCTTGTATTTTTCAGTTTAATGCAGGAGACAGAGGTTGTTGTTACACAGATACAAAAACTTCTCAAAAGCTAATAAAATGATACACAATAGAGTAGAAATGATGGTATATGATTAGAAGTTCTCTAAGTGGTTTTATATGCAGCATTGGACTTCAAGGATTAAGCAGATATAGAAATTGAGTCATCGTATAGAAAATAGAGTATCGTAAGTTAGATAAATCTGGAATGTGTTCTTTGTGGTGTTTTAAAGTGTGATGATGTCCTCGACTCTAGGATTTCCAGTATCTTAGTGTGTTCTTCAGTCGTGTCAAATTGCATGTGTCAATTTTCTCTTCAAAAAATTCTCTAACTGTCTTCTTTGTTCTCATGCTCAGACACTTACTTCACGTTATTCCACTATTATGTTTCAGGGAAGAACTTATCTTTTATTTTTGGAGTGCATGTGTTAGAGCCAACATGTTTCATGTATTCTGCACCTAGTACCTTGTACTTTCAGGGGACATGTCTACATAGAAACATTTATTATGGTTGTTCATTTAAAATAATCAAATAGAATAGTTAGAAATTAAATTTAAGAATGAAAAAACATATTAATAAACAGTGTCACAGTTTTTCTGTAAACGGTGTATCCATGAACTAGTGTCTCATGGTCATAGTTTTTAGATGGTCACGGTGTTTGGTTCACGATGTCTAGTTCACAGTGTTTGGTTTATGGTATCTAGAACCCGGTGTCTGTTTCATGGTGTCTGGGTCATGGTGTCTGGTTCACAGTGTCTGGTTCATGGTATCTGGTTCACAGTGTCTGGTCATGGTGTCTGGTTCATGGTGTCTGGTTGAATGTTTCTGGTTATGATGTCTTGTTCATGGTGTCTAGTTCACGATGTCTAGTTCTCTGTGTTTGTTCATGGTGTCTAGTTCACGGTGTCTGGTCACAGTGCCTGTGTCCTTTAAAAAAAACATAACCAGTGGCAGACTCACGGTGTCTCAGACATAGCCAAATATCTGTATTCAGAAATAAGTAGTGATATTCATAGAATGGTTCAGACTTAATCATTCATCAAAGAAGGCATTATAAAGTAAATTAAATATAGTGTACAATAATCAAAATTAATTTATATCAACTGTGATCTTGGGTAGATTTACTTAAAGCATAAGTATTCTAATCATCTGTACATATGATTTGAGATAGAATACAGGTGATTAACAAGATTTAGAGACATAATAGGATTTTTGATCATTAAAACATGATTAATACATGAGGAGTCCAATAATCCCCCCCTTTTAAAGATCACAAATCATGTGTATTTAGTGTTTTTATTTTTCAAAAATAAATTACATATTTCTCTATTATTTCTTTGGGTTGTATATTTCTCCCCCTTTTGGAATTATCAAAGAGAGTGAATAAGAATTAGACAATAAAGGTCATAATGAATTAGAGAAAAAGTGTGTCAATACAAAAATTATACTGAAAAAAAAAGCAACAACATTCCTATAAAAAGAGAGTGGTCACTATTCTTTATCACTAGTTGGTCTTCTATTTTCCCTTAGCAGCAGGATCATAAGAAGAAACCATAGGATTAGGGGTTGAGGTAAAAGAAGAGAGTGAGCTTGTTGACAGAGAATGTAAAGGAAGACTTTCAAAGACTGAAGGGTCCAATGTAGGTGCAGTATAAGATCGATGAAACTGTTGATGAAGGACTACATGTCTAATATGACTCAGGACCGGACTGATAAACATAGAAGTGGAGGATAGGGAAGAGGCGAAGGTATGAGAACCTGATCTCAGAGGTGCAGCCACAGGAGCAACTATGGCAGTACTTTGTACATGAAGATAAGGCCTCAGAAGCTTGTTAAAATCAGCAATGATCTCTCCACCATACTACATGGATGTTTCAAAGTCATCCTTGTTCTCCATATGCTTGTCCAATAGATGCGTGAACTCTGTGAGATTTTGTGTTCGAGACTTAAAGGCTTGAGTTATAGGATGAATCCTTAGATATTCCACAAGGTACTTAAAATGATTTATCATGTCAGTCTTAGAGAAGATCTGATTGAAATAGAAGCCCACTTTATTTGAAAATTCTTATTGTGTAGCATTATAAATATTAGAATGTATTCAAACTAAATCAAGAACTCTATCACTATTATTGATGAATTCAAATAGAGATTCTATATTAAAATCACTAAGCACATCCTGAAGTTCCTCTTCGATCACTGTTTTGAGTAGATCCCTGTCTAAGGAAGGTTGAGAATATTGTGCAGAGGTATTATAACAATTGACAGCCAAGGTAAGAGATTTCAATTAATTGTTCACCTATTTAAGGAATCCCTTATATGCATTAGTTAACTTGTTAAGTCCAATAACATGTTCACACATATCGTGAACAATATCCTTGTTCCTTTCAGCTAATTTTCTAGATAAAGAGGTTAGATGATGTTGAATTAGTGAGGCTACTTAGTGTGGGGTCTGAGGAATAATAGTCTCCACAAGATGAGAAGCAGACTCTGATCTTGAGTTCAGAACATTCTACATTTCTTCAACCATACCTCTTAGAGTATGAACTTCATCACTAAGTATTCGGTTCTCAACTCTAACTTCATGAATTTCATGAAGCCTCTTGGTCTGAATCTTCCAAATGAATTTTTACAATAGCAGTAAAGCATATCTTTCACTAAAATTTGATATAGGAGCCTTTTGGGTATTGATAAGCTTTTCAACCCCAGCCAAATGGGTATCTCCAAATTCATTCAGGTCATCCTTATTCACCAAGACTAAAGGATCCTTTAAAAGATTAGAGATAGAAACTGAGATAGGCTCATGTTCTTTGGTAGGAATATCTTCAGAAGTAGTTTCCAGTTACTAATGAAACATAGTAGACCAGTCAAGACCTTTGACTGAGACATCCTGTGATTCATTCAAATAAAAATAACTGGGTAATTGATACCATGTTTCCACTAAGCTTGGATCAATCAGATTTGGAACTTCAACAAATTACAGAATTGGGGGTCGCTCCCCCTCAATAGTTGCATATTTTTTAGGACTTAGAGTCTTTGGATCTTGGTCTATTTCCCCAAATTCATCCCTTTATTCCTTAATCATTTCCTTTCAAGCCAGTTGAAAGGATTTATATATCCTCTCTTTAGAAAAAATAACAACTTCTGGAAGAGCTTGTTCCTATGGGAGTGCCTCAAGGGAAGCCTCTTGCATAAAAGGAATATCTTATTTTATAAGATCTTCCATAACATCCTTTTTTGTTTCCTTAGTAATAGATTCTTCCTCCGCATTGGGTTATTCTTCCAAATCATCTACATCTTTAGGAATATATATTTCCTTCTCAATTACTACTTGAGGAGTAGGTGTATTGTCTTCCTTATCAAGAATAGTTTCTCTAAGAGGTACAACAAACTCTTTTTCTTATTATTCTTCTTCAAAATACTCAAAATTATTCATCTAGTTCCAAAATAGTATCATAAATACCGTTTGGTCTTGAAGGATGTTCCACTGGATTAAGCTTTTCATAGATCCTATCATTGTCATCCTCCCATGCTCTTCTCTGAGGATTCCAATTTATTTTCATTCTCTTTATAATAACTTTATAGAGACAGAACTCATAATCCTTGATAACTTCTTCATTTGGTCCAACAATACCTTTGTAATGAAGAATAGATGAAATAATCCTACAATAAAATAGGTAGGTTTACTTGGATGTGGTTTTGATCAACTCACACTTAGGATGTATTACATACTTACAAAGCTTGATATTATGTCCAATTTTCATTAGATGTATCAAAAATACATCCTAATATTTGAGTACAACAAAATCACCTTTTCCGGGGCTATTCAAATTCTGAATAAACTTAAACAGAAGTCCAAATTATCCATCCATCTCGGCAGCGATGACAATTCTCTTGGTTCCACTTCCCATTAAAATTATTAAACAATTTTCCTAAACAATGAATTCACTAAATGGTGGAGGACATCTTTTATAGTCCTCAAAAATGCACTCATAAGGTATCCTAAGGCATGAAAACCATAACCTTGTTGAAAATGTGCATCCATGTCCGTTTATCCAACTTCTTACAACATAACCACATTTAGAATCAAAAGAAAATTGTACATATTGATAAAATTGTGCAACTAGCTTCGGTTAGATAGGACTATCTTACTTTTCAAAACATTGTAACATAACTTTCTCTTTTAATAATTTCAAAACCAGTTACTTACTTGAAATAATCCACATAGGGCATATCTCTTTCTTATGTACTACTATTCAGTTCACCATATTTGGATTCAGAGGACCCTAGGGTGCTAACTGAGGTGCGATCTTCTACTTATTCTTTGAACTGTGTTTCTCAGGAGTTGATGACGAAGGGTGTTTCATCATTGGCATGAACTGAAGGTTGAATAAATAAGGGTGGAAGGGTTTAATAAGGGTTATAGTATGATATAATAGAAGAGAGATTGAGTGAAGTACGAGTGAAACTTCTTTTATTTTATAATTTAAGAGTACCAATCATCGAAAAAAAAGCATGGGAAAGTAAAAGGGTAAATAAGTGATTACCAAAATATGGGTTCTAATTTATAAATAATACTATAAAGAATCATTATTGTGAGACCATAAGAAGCCTTCATGGTGAGATAGTAACCACTGTTCTCGGTGAAATAGTAACCAGTGTTATTTCTAGACTGTGTGACAGTGTTGTTTGAGATAGTGAGTGTGAGACAGTTACCAAGAAATTGTATCTTTCAGACTGTAAACATGAATCAGTAAGTCTTAAGACTGTAAAAATTATAGAACTGTTAAAGTTGAGCGGTAATATAAAGATAGTGATTAATGAAACTATAATGTGTAAAACAGTATGATATGAAAATATAAGATAACTACTTAAGGTTTATCATACCTAATTCATGTATGATGTAGTATATTCTTTCTGAATTTAATGGTTTAGTGAATATAGTAGCAAGATGATATTCAGTTCCACTGAATTTTCAAGTGATATCACCTTTTTGATAATGATATCTCAAAAAGTGATGTCTAACATCAATATTCTTTGTCCTAGGGTGTAAAACATTATTTTTTGAGATGTTAATAGCACTTGTGTTGTCACAATTTATATTTACATGACTTAATTGATATCGATAATATAGTAATGTGTTTCTCATCCTCAAAAGTTGTACACAAAAACTACCAAAAACTATGTATTCAGCTTCTGAAGTAGATAATGCAACATAATTTTGTTTCTTACTACACCAAGATACTAGTGACTTACCTAAAAAAGTGACATGTTCCAAAGGTATTTTTTCTGTCTAACTTACTACCACTAAAGTCCGCATCAGGATAACTAACTAATTCAAATGATTTTCATCTTGGATAGAACACTCCTAGATTGGGTGTATGCATGAGATATTTGAAAACTCTTTTTAGATTATTTAAATGATATTCCTTAGAATTTTCATGAAAATGATCACACATACACACACTAAACATAATGTCGGGTCAACTAGTAATTAAGTAGAGTAAACATCCAATCATTCTTCTATAAGTGGTTTGATCAACAGATTTTCTATCTTCATCAAGATCCAACTTACAAGTGGTACTCATTGGAGTGTCACTACTTTTAGTGCTATCTAATCCCAAAAGTTTTAGAAGATCTATAGTGAATTTTTGTTGATTTAAAATAATACCATCATTATTTTGAAAGATGTGAAATCCATGAAATAATTTTATATCTCCCATTAAAATCATTTCAAATTCTTTTTTCATCAATTTATACAAATCAATACGTAAATAATTCCTTGAAGATCCAAAGATATTACCATCTACATAAATTTTAACTACTAAAACATCATTGAAAATTCATTTTATAAAGAGGTTAAGATCATCTATTCCTTTTCTAAAACCATTGAAAATAAGAAAAGTAATTAGCCTATCATTCCAGGAACTTGGATCTTGTTTTAAACCTTATAGTGTTTTTGATAATTTAAAAATATTATTTGGAAAATAAGGATTTGTAAAACCATGGGGTTGATCAACAATGAAATCCTCAGCTATATACCCATTTAGTAATGCACTCTTAACGTCCATTTTATATAGTTTAGAATTCAGATGTGCATCATAAGCAAGAAGAATTATGATGGCTTCAAGTCTAGATACTGGTGAAAAGTTCTCTTCCTAGTCAATCCTTTCTTCTTGACTATAGTCTTGTGCAACCAATATAGCATTGTTTCTAACTATGTTAACAGCTTCATCTACCTTATTTCTAAACACCCATTTATTGATTATGGGGAATTCTTCCTTGTGTATTTTGACAAGTTTCCAAAGTCTGTTCCTTTAAAAATGATTAAGTTCTTCTTTCATAGGCATCACTAAAAATTCATCATTGATAGCATCATTAATGATTTTAGGTTTATATTGTGACAATAAGACTTGATGCTTAACACGTTTTCTAAAATAAGCTCTATTTTCAGTTCCTTTGTCTATGTATCCTACAAAAACATCTAAGGTATGGGTTTTAAGAGTTTTAACAACTCTAGAAAAAGAAGGAGTAGTGATTTCAGGTTCATCAATAGGTTTAGGTTCATTGTGACTTGAGTCTAAGGAATTTCTAAAACTAGAAGTTTTCACAGATTCCTTCACATGATGGTTTGAGGATTTTGAATTAATTTCCAGAATTGATACATCATCCCCCATGTTCACTTAGATGGTTTTAGGCTCATGTGGATCTGTTTCATCAAATTTTAGATGGACATATTCTTATAGACATTTAGTTTTTTTATTGAACACTTTATAGGCTTTACTAGAGATGAAATATCCTAAAAATATTCCTTCATCACTCTTGGATGAAATGTTTTCAAGATTGGACATATTATTAAGGATATAGACTTTGAAACCAAAAACATTGAAGTAGCTAACTTTGGGTTTTTGATTGTTCCATAACTCATAAAGAGTCTATTTAAGAATAAGAATAATCAACACTCTGTTGATTATGTAACATGTTGTATTTACAACTTCAGCCCAAAAATAAATTGGTAGGTCTTATTTACTAAGCATTGTTCTAGAAATCTCTTGAGGGGTTCTATTTCTTCTTTCTACAACTCCATTTTGTTGAGGAATTCTAGGGGAAGAGAAATTGTGATAACAACTATTTTGTGAGAAAATGGATTCAAACTATTGATTTTAAAACTCACGGACATGATCACTTCTTAAGGATTTAATTTTAAGTCCACTATGATTTTCTACAGACATTGAGTAATTTATAAAGTAAGAATATGCTTCACTTTTGGAGCTAGGAATTATACCCAAGTGTATCTAGAGAAATCATGTACATGAACATAAAAATATTTCTTCCCATTTAAACTAGAAACTCTAGATGTTCCAAAAAAATCCATGTGAACCAGTTCGATAGGTTGATAAGTTTGCACTTCTATCTTTGGTTTGAAGGAAATTTTGTGTTTCTTTCCCTTTTGACATAGATTACACACTCTATCTCTTGGAAACTAATGTTTGGGTAGGTCATTGAAAAATATTTTTCTATTTATTTTTATAAGGGAGTGAATATTATAGTTTCATAGACTCATGTTACAAAGACAAGACTATTTATGAAATACACTTAAACATGAGGAATTTTGAGAGGCTAAAGAATCCAAGTTAACATTATAATAATTTTCATTTCATAATGCAGACAACACTAATTTTTCTTTAGAATTAAGACATTGCAAGCATCATTTTCAAATTTAACATGAAATCCATCATCACATAATTGTTAAATACTAATCAGATTATATTTGAATCCATAAAAAAGCACTTTGGAAATTAAAACTGAGTTAGAGTTAATGATTTGGCTAAGACCAATGATTTTTTTTGGAATTGTCACCAAAGGTGACATGTACTCCATCAATTTTTATTAGGTTCATAAAGCATGAATAGTCTCCTATCATGTGTCCTGAACTCCCACTATCCAATTACTGTAAACTTTTACAGGAACTCTTTAAGCTAATTTATTACAAAATGATCGAGTAAAAAGAGATTTTGGTACCCACACTTGTTTGGATCCAGTAACATTAATGATAAGTGCTTCAGAAACCCATATCTTCCTCATAGGATTCCAATAAGCATAATGTAAAGTATTTGAAAAATAAAATATATTTTTTCCAGAAAAACATGAAATAGTAGAAAGTATATCATAACGTGAGCTAGTTGATTTGTTTACAGAACTGGGAGTAAAGTTGTATGTCATAGATTTAGAACCAAAGTTTTTATTACCAAAATTTCTTTTTCCAGGTTGACATACAACACCAGTATTATATTTAAGGGAAATATATTTACCTATAATATAAGTAAGAGATTTTTTCCCATTAGTAAAATTTTATAAGTCATTGTTCAACTGACAATTAGACATTTTTAATTCATTTTTCTCCTTCGGCAATTGGCATTTTTCTCTTTTTTCAGTTTTGAGTTCATATTTAACCGTAAGAGTAAGAGAATGATGTTTATTAATATATATATATATATATATATATATATTTTAGTTCATTGCATGTTTCTCCAATAATATTATAGTATTCAAACATTTATTCATTAGACATATTTTCAGAGTCACTTTCATCTCCATAATAGTATTAATTATGTACAGAAGAGCCCAATGTTACCTCATTTGTGTTATTCATAAAGAACATATTGGATTTTTTATCTTGTTCATCATGTGATGTTTTTGAGTGACTAGAACAATCCTCAGAAGCACTCCAAGTTGCTTTTATTTCCTTTTTATAATTTATGTATTTGTGCTTATATTTCTTTTTGTACATAAAAATTGGATAGTCATCCTTGATATATCCTTTGCGCTTATATTCATTGAAGAAAATCTCATAAATCTTGTCACTTATTTTCAATAATTCTTCCAACTTCCTTTTTGATCATATTTTCCCATGATGTTGGGATTTATGAATAAGTTATTCTTCATGTAAAATCTTTTAAATCTTCTAGATAATTGAGCCATATCCTCATCACTATCAGTTGATAACTGTTCATTACTAGAACTCTATACAGAAGCTTTGAATTTTCATTTGTCTTTGTCTTTAGAGGTGGTGGTATTTAATGCAACAAATTTTCATTTTGGTTCATCCTCCTCTTCCATATTTACTTTCATCTCCTCTTTGTACATCATCAGTTTCCCAATGAGTTCTTTTATATGTAGATTGCTGATATCACACGAATCTCTAATAGATAAAGAGGTTCCTCTCAATCTGTTAGGTAGACATCTAAGAATTATCATGATCTATTCCTTGGTAGTGACTTCCCATCCAAGAGAAATCATTGTGTTAAAAATTTAATTGAAACTAAGATACATGTTATAAATTCGATCATCAGGTTTCATTTTTAAGTTGTCATATTTAATAGTATAAGTATTAAGTCTCATTTATTTCACACTAGATGTTCCTTCATGAGAAACAGACAAGGTATCCCAAATATCATGGTCAGTTTTATGAGTAGAAATACTATGAAATTCTTCATCTCCTAAGGATAAATATAAATCATTCATATCATTACAATTTTTATTATAGGCAGTCTTGGTATGTTCATCCCAAGTGGTTCTATTAGCAGTAAAAATCTTATATTTATCTATAATTTAAGACCAGATTTCAAAACCCATACTTTCTAAATGCATTTTCATTTTGATTTCCATTGAGCGTAATTGGTTCCATTAAATAATGGCTGTCTTTTGGTTACAACACCCTCCAATCTATTATACATGATAAATAAATACAATTAAAGATCTATAAATTTAGATTTAACAGAAATTTGTAGATCATTAAAGTACAACTACAATCACAGTTGAATAAGGTTAAAAACAGAGTCTTAATAAACAACCCTCTAGTACCAAATATTGGTTCGAGTAGATCACTCAAGAGGGCGGTAAATTTAGTTTGTATAAAAATTTCTATTTAGAAGTATTGGTATATGGTTTCACCAATAAAATTAAATACAACCTAGTTAATCAAAGTAATATGGTTATGAAAGTTTGACTGTTTAAATAACTTCTTAAAGATTGATTAATTCTCAGTAATATTAATAGTATTTATTAATATTACTTTTAAAGCTATTCTAATAAGGAAAGTCAATTATAACTTCATTCCAAGATTAACTATCAATGTGAATTTAGTGAATTCAGAATTAAATAGTAAAATAGAGAAAAATAAATTAAACAACACAAAAGATGTAAAACAAGTGGTTTAGTCTCAAGATGAGACCTAATCCACTCCACGTGATGATCACCTTCCACAAATTAGTTTATATAGATAAACTTAATCCACACCCTGGATCAGGGTTCACAATATTACACAAGACTATTGAAGTCACACGACCTCTTCCACAGTTTTTCATGGGTACAATCTACTAGGAAACACAGGGACCTCTGTCACGACCCGACCCTACCTGGGCTCGAGTCACAACTACCCCAAGCCTGCCTCCGAAGGCCAGGGGCTGGTGACCAGAGCTGGAGGCATAGAAACTCAGGGATTCCTCTTCCTAAGTAACTGTACAGACACACACACACACAACACACTCAATGAAAAAGTGCAAAGTTAAATAAAAGAAAAGTAAAGAAAAGGGAAACTACTATATATATACCAAAAATGTGCATCGACCTCTAAACAGTACAAGTAAAGTGCTGAAAAGGAAAAAGGGGAAAAACACGTGCCCAACCAGAAAAGGTGCCACAACCTAGCAATAGGTAAACAAAAATAAACAGCTGACGGGTCCCCTACCTGGAACCCGGCCACGACCACCACACGTAGTCCATGCTCCCGAACTCCTAATCTCCTCTGAAGTCACGACCAACTTTTCCTTCGTCTGCAAGGGCACACCAATTGTGGGAAAAGCCCAAGCAGGGGTGAGTATAAAAATACTTAGTGGGATGCCCCGAAGGCTCGAGGGAGCAAAAAAGGAGGTACTGAATAGGTGAGCAGTAGATTGAAAAGGGGACAGTAAAGGAGTGAAACTAAAAGTGCAGTAAAGAGTACATCTCAACACAACAAGAGAAAGGAAACAGACTCATCCTGACACCAGGAGCTAGAGACGGTGAGAAGATGAAATTCCCGTCGAGTATTCACTGCCTAAAGTTGGAGAGTAGGCTCGTCCAACCGCGAGAAGCTAGACACGGAAAGCACGTGGCATACCCCTCATGTCTTTGAATATCCTGGAAAGAGTGTAACTAAAACCCAAGAAGTGGGAACTAAAACAAGGTATATACATATCTATATGCTCAAAAAGAATCCCAAAACAAGGTCTTAAGGGGATCTCCATCCCGTAGCTCAGCCTAAGAAAGTGAGTCACCATCAGTCCTAGATGTAAACACCATCATTGATGCCCAACATTCCGCACGTTTGCCCTAAACTACAAGTCAAGGGGCTCAAACCACCACACCTCGACACTATCCTCTTTGGGTGTCACTCACTATCCTGCACGGTTTTAGGTCACATCACTAGGACACGTCTCGGTGGGGGAAAGAGCCCCTCGTACTTCAGAGTTTGGGGTTAAGTCACACCACACCTCGTCACTGACCCGCATTTGAGAGGTCTCCTCAAATTCAAGGTCGTTCCATCACCGACCCGTACAACCAAGGGTGCCGCTCTGGTGATCACAGAGGAAAGCCACAGAATTGCCTAGTAGAGAGGACTGAGTCTGGAATGTCAACGAGTGTCCCACTGTGCAGACCTGCTAGAGGGTAATTCATAATATGATATTGTTTGACCCACTGCCCAGCCCTGTAGGAGGGTAAAAGACAATAAGATATCAGGCGACACACTGCCCAGCCCTACTGGAGGGTGGACCTAGAATAAGCTGACAGGTGACCCACTGCCAAGCCCTGCTAGAGGGTGGACCTAGAATAAGCCGACATGCGACCCACTACCCAGCCTTGCTGGAGGGCAGACCTGAAATAAGTCAACGGGTGACCCATTGCCCAGCCCTGCTAGAGTGTACACCCGGAACAAGTCGACAGGTGACCCACTACCCAGCCCTGCTGGAGGGTAGACCAGAATCAAGACGAGGAGCAACCCACTGCACAGTCTCTACTGGAGGGAAGACCCTCAAGAGTCGTCGAGTGACCCACTTCCTAGTCTCTGTTAGAGGGTGAACCCTGAGAATTCTATGAGAATCCCACTACCTAGACCTACTGGAGGGTAGACTCTAAGATGTCGATGAGCGACCCACTGCCCAGTCTCTACTGGAGGGTAAATCCAGAACTAATCTGGCCATCTCTATTGGATGGTACAACACTAGCCAACCAAACACGGAGTGGGTATCATGCAACCCCCGTCTCCGGAACAAAATTAGGGGAAACCACTCAACCCTGCTGATCTAAATCGTCGGGCATAGAGCCAGGGGAAAAACTCAACACCACTGGTCAACAAACGAGAACAATGGGACCCTCCACATCATGAGAGTTCAAAAGTACGCAAAGCAGAACATGGCACGCACATGGGGCCCACACGACGTGTGACCCCATGTTAAACCCAACCAAGCGCAAAAAGGATATTGGGTACAACCATCCACACGTACCTCCCAACATTCACATATACTCTCAGAGTATGCCACATCTCCAGCCCAAAGGCTAACATGCACACGGCCCCCAACATTAACACGAAGGCATAAATGTAACAACTCCAACTTTCCACCTCAACAACTGAGGAACGACCAACCACATCTCTTTAACTGCCAACATCACTCTCCCATGAGTGCACACGATCACACACCAAGGTTCCGCCATAAACAAAGTAGAAGGTCCGCCACTAGGGTACCTTTCATATTTTCACATTTCATAAGATTGTGTATGAGGCTCTGCACAACCAAACAGATCATATCGTCGTAATCCTCATAGAAAAACATGCGAGATAGACTACTTACTCACCTCAAATGGATATCTGACGGAAAGGTCGCCAACACCACCTCACGCCCGAATGGCATCCCGTGATCCTGAGCCTCGGCCCCAAAAACAGTCGGGCGCATCACACCATTGTGATCCCCTCGGGAAAACACGTCAAAAGCCCTACTCACTTTGAGTGCAAGATATATCTGGAGAAAAAGGTGCATTACGGTGCACCGCACAGGAGCGGTGCTTCGTGGGACCCGCAACCTGGTCCCAAAACACAATGAATGGATCACACCATTGTGATCCTCTCAAAAAGTACAGTAGTTTGGATAAATGATCATCCGAATCGGACACCTGGTGAAGGAGTTGGAATTCACCATCAACTCCCAAAATGGATAATGTGGGGCCCTCACCTCCATGCAGAATTAAAGCGGGTGGATTGCGCCATAGCAATGCCCTCATAAAAACACCCAGAATAGACTACTCGCACGCCCCAAACGGACGTCCGGTGAGAAAGGTGCCAAATGCTGCTCATAGCTCGAAGGACGGGCCATGGGGCCCATGCCTCAACTCTGGTCTCAACGCCTGAAACCACCATGGAATGCTCCACCTCGGTTCTAGGGTCGCAAAACCACTGACGGCGTGCAAAATGGACTCTGGACGTGTCCGTGCCGCCCAAAACAAGAATTCTCGGGAAGCCCACTAAGCTACTTTACGCAAGCTCCCTGCCCCCGAGCCCCTCGTCTCAGAAGTTAAAACTCCCAAAACCACCTCAAATGGTCCACCTCTGTGTCAGGTCCATGCCTCCGTAGACGGCGCGCAAAATTGACACCCTTAGCAAATGTTACAGGCGTCCAAATTTTTAAGGGGGGTTAACCCCTGGGCTGGATCGGCCCGGTCCGGCCTGTCCACCCCGCTCGGGCGGGCCCGCTCCGGCCGGCCCGGTGAGCCGCAGCCCAGCTGAACCCGCGGGCTGCCGCACCGCAGCTTGCCTCCTCCCGTAAGGCCCCCCTCGACTGCGTTCCGTGCGAGTGCTTCCTCCACCGACCGGCCGACATGGCCGGTCTGCTTTCCACGCTGAGACCAGCGTCACGCGGGTCCCGTTCTCCCCACGGGGTCGTGTGCCTACGACCCTGGCTTCCCCCTCGCCGGCACCCTTGGCCGACACCCTCTGCCGGCAAGCCCGAGCCACACCTTCTGCCTGAAGAACCCAGACCGCCGATGGGATGTCACGCCGCCGTCGCGCCCAGCCGAGCCGCCGCACCACCTGGGAAGTCGTCGCCGCCACCGCCGGCCCGGACTTCCGGAAAAACCAGGGAATCGGCCGGGACTTCCAGGGGCTGTCTCGGACACCCCGGGACTTGGATTTTTGATTCAAGAAGTGAGTTGGAAATCTTAGAACATGTGCTATGCGATTTTGTGCTTTCTTTAACAATCATGCTAAAAATTGACAGGGGAAATCAGGCTGAAAGTATGCGGGAAGTAAAACGCGAAACAAAACCTCCTACCTCGCTGGGCTTCGCCCGGAGCTTCGCGTCGATCCGTCGACATTACTGCACCTTGCCGGAGTCGCCTCGTTGGACAGCCTCGCCAGAGCGGCCTCACCGGAGATGGAGGAGAGGGGAATCTTGGGGGGAGAAGGACAAGATGAAGAGGGGAGGGGATGTGTTTAAGTAGAAAATACTTAAAAGCCCGCCCGATAGCTCTGAAACAGAAATTTCAGCGAGGTCGGGATTAAGGCTCCCCTAGGATAAAAAACATGCTCCGAGTGCAACGACGGTCTCATAATTTTAATCTGAGGCCCCGTTCAAATGTTGCAACAACCGCGCTCGAGGCCACCAAATTACGAAAACACCCCTAGGTCCATTTTTCACAAACAGGCCACACCCGGAAAACATACACCCCTCCTAGGGTAAAAGGCACGTTCCAGACTCAAATGTGCCCTCCGTTTTCCAATCCGAGACACTGTTTTAAGAGATACTTGAGTTTCACCATTAAACGAATAAATAAATTAATTAATTTATCCGTTTAACGTTCCGAAAGTGATCGAGGGGGCCAAAAATCATGCACCGACATGTTTTATGTTGTTCCTAGGGTAAACACCCCATTGTGGACCCATCCATACACTCAGATATCTGATCCATAAAACCTTTTAGGAGTTATCCCATTTATTTGGTGTTTCCAGTGTGAACGCACTTAAAAGTAAATTCCGGCCACTCCGGGGCATGGAATCGCACACAGTCTGAAGGAGCTACTCTGGAATATCATCAAGAATAATCCAAAGTCTTACACAGAAAAAACCAGGTTCTTACATCATTCTCTCTTTCATGCTTTTCTTCCCTGAAAAGAAAAACTAGGGAACAACTCAGGGTACTAAGCCCACACCTGGCTCTCCCGTACCGAGAAGAACTCTTACACAGTCCCATGTCACCGCACACAGACCAAAGGGTTTCATCTATTCACACAAGGTCTTCCCTTTTCGATGGCATGCATAGGAGCATGCACACATCTCTTTAGGTAAACCACGCTGGAGACATCATGCACCCACTCCAGACCTTGGGGTTAGGGAAAGGTGGTAGGGAACCTCGCCATCTTTTGCACGGTCTCAAACTGCTCGAAGGCTCTTGGGGGTTGCTCATCTCCCCGAATAAGCCCCTACGCCACACGCCGCGACTGTAATCACCGCCCACACCTGGAACAATGCTCGGTGATTCCCTCCTTCAAACTATCCATATGGTGAAACACCCAAGGATATCTGGTCACACAAGGTTCCACAATTGATGTCTTTCAACCAAGACTCTCTTACACACTCAGGGAGTGATGGAGTTGACGCCATCAACTAAAGAGGATGGTTACACACCTTCCACTCTACCAACACAGGGTTACACCCGACACCCTACGTCACCCTGATAACAACCCAAGCAAGGAGCAGGGAGAAAATCATTTCATAGGCAGAGTCTAACAATTCTACTGCAAAATGTAGAAGATCTATAGAGCGTAACTCTTATCAACTCATGCTCTGTAGGATCGTAGACATCCAAAGCTCGCGGTTGTCTATGGTCCCAACTGTCAGCTCCCGGAGCCTGGCGTGGACCGCCTAGTGGTGATGGGAAGACCTTGTAAGGCCATCCCCCACTTCCAACTTCTCCCGCTCCTCTACTAGCACCACCACCCTGGGTACTACTCCAATCACGATGTTTCCCCTTCCATGGTGGTGCACCTACTGCCTACCCGAAGTTTTCAGCATCTATAGTCGGGCAGTCTCATGCCCAGTGATCTTTCCCATCAAAAGCATAACACCGCCGCTCCCTGAGCTGCCCTGGTGCCCTCTGGTACCACTGTGGTGTATGACCACATCCTGGAACCCACTCACAGAAGGGAACCCTCAACTGAGGCCCTGTACTTTTCCGCCACAGTGTTATACGACCACGTCTCTGAAATCGGCAGTGGGAAGGCCACCTGTGTCAAGGTCTTGTCCTATGGCGCCTGCTAGCTATGGAAGACGTCTCGGCTCCGTCATGCCCATTGCTACTTCCAACCGCAAAATGTGACAGGAAGCTCTCTATCACCAACGCCTGCTCTAGCACCCCGACATATGTGGAAATGCCCAAGGGTACTGTGACATCACAAATCACTCAGCAGATACCCTACTCAAACCTCTATGCTCGGATGTTGTCTTCATGGACCAAGTCCGTGTAAAAGCATGCACGGACTGCAAAACTAGCCGCATAATCGGCCTCCGTCGTCCCTCCCTGCAGAAACTACAGGAGCTCCTGAACCCGAACGAAGCATAAGCAGGAGGGGCAAAACTCCGCACGAAACAACAACTGGAAGTCTCCCCACAAAATCGACGACTCGTCAAAAAAAACTGAGTTACCAGACTCAACCAACGCTGAGCTGGTCCACGAAAAATGTTGGCTACCATAGCCACTCTCTGATGTTTCGGCATCTGCACAAGCCTGAAAAGGAAAACCACTACCTCTAGCCAAACCTCTACTGCCTGAGGGTGTGGCTCACCACTGAACCTCAGCGGTCTCTGCCGCTGGAACTAACGGAGCGCGCTAAACCTACACTCAAACTCAGCCTGCTCTGCTGAAGATGTCTATTTCTCAATATGTGGGGGTGCTACTACCGTCCCACCCGGAGAAAAGGGCTCACATGATGGGCCCTGGACTAAGGCCTCGCAGCTCACAGGGTCGTCGTCATGCAGCAAAGCCAGTATCTTGGTTGGCTATCTTCGTGGGGACATCCTGAATATTATTAAGGAGTACCACGATCACATGAGCATATATGTATATACCAATAACAATGATGGGGATATGACTCAAGAAATAAAGTCAAATACTCAATCCTAAGTGATGCACATACCAATTTTCCCTACAAAAAGTGTCTCATCATGCTGAGTTGACAGTCGGGTTATCAGGGTCCTGGTGAATGGATACGTTGGCCGCCACACCATCACTGGACTCCCTAGCCTGAGAGCCTCTCTTGAGACACGTTAACATTGTTTCCCTAAATCCCAACCAATTCTTCTTTTAGGGACATCCGAAAAGTGTCCCATGGAATGAACCACCTCTGAAACCACTTATCACGACCCGACCCTACCTGGCCTCCATCCACTACTACCCCAAGACCGCCTCAATAGGCCAGGGGCTAGTGACCAGTGCCAAAGGCACAATAACTCGGGGAGTCCTTTGCATAAGTACCTATACACACACACATGAAACACACTCAATGAAAAAGTGTGGAGTAAAAGAAAAGACAAGTAAAGAAAAGGGAAATAGCTATATATATACCACAAATGTCATCAACCTCTAAACAGTACAAGTAAAGTGATGAAAAGGAAAAGGAGAAAAACACAGGCCCAACTAGAAAAGGTATCAAAACTTGGCAACAGGTAAACAAAAAGAAATATGTGATGGGTCTCCCACTTGGATCCCGGCTACGACCACCGCACAAGGTTTAAGCTTCTGAACTCCTATGCTCCTCTAAATTCACCAAAACTTGGATTGCATTACACGCAATCACGACCTTCCTCGATAGCGTGTGTTGTACGCAATACTGGGTTTCAATAAACAATGATATATAGTTATAATATTATCACGAACTATCCATTATGAATAGTATTAACTACATTTTGAATTTTATAACATTATTATTCATCTTACTCATTTTCTAGAACATGGTATGAGAATAAAATAAATTTTTTGGGTAAAATAAGTATTTTTCAAAAAATGTTGTTTTGTCCCCTTTTGATGGAGCACCAAAATTAAATCTAGTTTTTGACATGTTTATAAGTTAAAATATACAAAATAAACTTCTTCTTTTGAATCATGATATAAAAATTTACATTGGATAAAGTTTTGATATTTTTATGATAACGTTCATATTTTAATGAATATTCAAAACACGCTATATTTTAATTAAAAACAAATTTTTTCATTATCATAATTTACATAGTTAAATTATATTATTGAATGGTTTTAATGTATTAATAGAATATATTTTTACAATTTAATATAATTTATTTCATTATCATTGATTTTACCTTGAATTCGTATGTTAAACCAATTCAATCTTTTGCAATGATTTAAACAAAAACCCATTTTCGTTCGACAACAAGATTAATATTAATTTAATTTCTGCAACTTTTGTGTATTGAATTTTGAAAAATGGATTCCATATTTGGAATCAATGGGTCTAAATTATTTTAATAGTCTACTTTTTATTTTTGGGCATTATTAATAGTAACTACGGTAAATTTTATTTACGATAGTTAAAGGTAAATCGGGTAATTAAGGGTAAATATAAGATTATAAAATTACCCTAACACCTATCAAAATCCTATTGGATGATTAGAAGTCATCCCATATCACCAAA
The DNA here is from genome assembly GCA_963277665.1 of Viscum album. NCBI lineage: Eukaryota > Viridiplantae > Streptophyta > Magnoliopsida > Santalales > Viscaceae > Viscum > Viscum album. The sequence goes on from OY728125.1 coordinate 1,841,631,335, forward strand.
GGGTTGGATTAGATTCATTTAATTGGTTTTTGTTCCATGAAAATAATTTATTTATTATTAAAACCAAAGAAAATGACAACATGTCACTTTCTTAAATCATATAAGCATAAAAATTTTAATTTAGTGATAAACATAATGCAACTTCGAAACTGAATAGTCTACAGAAAGCTAATTTAAATATCTAAATCAAATGAATTTATTTTGAATTTTTAGGCATTATATAATCATCATTAAAGGTGTCATAATAGTGATGTTGAAATTATTTTATTAAGAGAAATATGAAATAAATGGTTTTAAAAATATTAAAATAAATATTATATGAACTATTTAATGTGATACACTAATTTTATAGATAAATATGACATGTTATGAATCTATTAAAGCTTTTATTTTGAACATATCTTCTCTATATATTTTATTTAAATTCAAATAAATGAATAGTGTCAAAATTGACAGTATTGTTATTTTTAAAAAATAACATATTATAAAATTGTTTAAAAATCAGAAAAATATTTAAAAATTATAAATTTGAATTTATATTGTCTAAAATGTCATAAAGTGTCAAATTATGGAAAATTCACATCACATATGAAAATATTTATAATAATTTTAAATTTAGAATATTATTACCACAAATAAAATTAAATTGATAAGTAAGGATAAATCAAGTTGATAATGTTTAAAATAAATTCATAACATGTCTAAATTTTATTGGTTGATACGATTAAAACACTATCTAGTATAATCATCAGATATGAGTCATTTTGGATGTTTTTATGTGGGGTTGGAATTTAATATAATCTAATATTTCTTATACTTCCAAAGGTGCCCCTCTCCTCCATTATAAAAGGGCACCTCCTACCTCTCCTCCTCACACCAATTAGATACTTCAAGCTCGGCCAAACCCTGACCATTTCACATCCCCACTTCCCTAGAAACATCCTAGAGGTCCGGGTCTTCTTTAAAGACTAATTTTAGTTCCCTAAGAGGAGGTCTCAAAGAGGCGCTTCAAAGAAGAGGTAATGTCCGTTACCAATTATTTAAAATTTATTTCATCTTCTACTTCTTCTTCTTTAGTTGTTTCATTATGAAGTAATAACATCAGTATCACTAATATAATGATATGTTATTATATTTATTAAACAACCCTATTTCACCATAAATCCATCCTATGGAAAATGAAATCACCGCGTGTGCGTACCTACGGAATACCGTCTCCACGCCGTGGTGTAATCTATTTTCCACCACCAAATTACTTGGATAGATATAATGGTGTAAATAATGACTATATATGATTATTTTAAAGTGAAATTGATTCTGAAATAGTATACATACACTCCAATACAATTCCACGATCATGGGAATGATATCATCGCTCGTGTGTATGTACGGACTACCGTCTCCAGGAACGCGATAAGATTCATTTTCCATGATTAACCATTCAAGAATGATTATAAAGTATATATAATGTATAATAATGAAATATATGACATAATAATTCTACTGGATTTATGTAGATATATATGTATATGTATGTCATCAATTTAATTTCATTCAATTCAATAAGGAAACGAAAACAACGTTCATGTGTAAGCACGGCCTACCGTCTCCATGAACGGTGTATTTCATTCCATTTATCAATCTATAATATATATGTATATGATGAAAATATATTATATATAAATCATGTTTTACATTTTGGAATTATTTAAATCAGGATATAAGTAATAATATCAAGAACGAAATGTCGAAACACATAAGATAAATGAAATGATTTTACCCAAAACCATGCATTAACATGGAATTTACAAAAGAACGGGTAATATAATGTCATAAGTGAAACATATATGATATCATAACAATGAATATGATTATTTAATAAGTAAATTACATTATTTAAATCGTTATAAAAGAGGTTCGTATCCATACGAATCATATCAGACCTAAGGTAAATGATAAGTTTTCCAGTCTCATTCTTATCCGAGATTATTTATTCATAAGTATTTACTAGGGTTATTGTTTTCATCCATGTCCATGTTTCCTAAAAATGATTTCATGTATTATTAATGTCCTTTATACCCATTTTTTACTTTTACTACATGGTATGTATGGAATCTTTCTTTTACGAGGTACTTTTTTACTTTTTTGGAAAAAGTACGAGAAGAATTTTTTTTAACTTATACGGCACGAACAGATTTTTACAGTTTTATAAAGCCTTATTTTCATGAATATTCCTCCAAAATATTTCATGGCTATTTTGAACAAAATCCTTTTCTTTTAAAATATCATGACATTTTCTGAAAAGAAAATGATTTTGAAGAAGAAAGGATATTTTCCTCAAGAATTCATTTCAGGTGTTTTATCAAAACCTTTTTTCATCTATGATGACATTCTTTTATATGTGTATGTTTCAAGTATCATATCTCTATTATTTACATGGTTTCACTTTTCTTATTATGAAATTATATCCATTTATTTTATATGGATTATGTGATGATGGGATGATGTTTATGAAACCCATTTTACTCGTTGGGTTATGATGAATAATGAATGTTTATTTTGTGGCACAAGTAAGAATGATTTCATTATGAGATGGGTGGGACCTATATCTCCCTCCAATGCATTGGGTAAAGATTTATATCTCATGAGATAGACATTGCTGGTATGGTATTTTAATCCGGTTCAATGTTATAGGACTGAAACGAGGAGTGAACTCAATTCAAAAAGGGACTTTGTCCACTAAGATGGTCTTGGAAATAATGCCATGGCTACTATGGAAATCATATCATGTGCTGAATGGTTTCCACAATTACATGTTTTATTCCCATTATATTTTATCATTGTTGATGTTCCATTATGATATATTCCTTACGTAGTTCCACAATTTATGTCTTTCCTCATGATTTTTATGTTTATATTTCATGTTCATGTTTTTTCTTTCAGATGTTTATGGATTGTTTTATGTTCTCTATATTTTCCCTTACTGAGCATTTGATCTCACCCTTTTTTTGTTTTATTTTCCCCAGGAAATAGAGAAATGTTTTAGGTAAGGAAACAAAAAGGGGAAGATCGTTATGGGAGTTGTTGAAGATCTTTCAACATGATTAGAAGTTTATATTCTGAGTTTCCAGAGACACTAAACTATTACAGTCCTTGTGTGTCTATTTTTGTTATGTATTAATTATTCTGCAAAACTAATGTAATGTCCATGTACATCAATCTTCGTGTCCCTACAGTTGGCATCAGAGGAAATTTTTACTCAACCTTTGGAAAATGGGATGCAAAAACGTTAGTGAGAACCCTAGAGATATTTCTAAGGTAAATCTAGGGATGTCCCTAAGGATAAGTATACGTATAAGATATAGTCCTAGAACTATGGTAACAATCTTAGAATTTAAACAAAGATGTTAGATATTGAGGGTACTCCCCCTTTACAATGTTGTTTTCTCTAGCATGATATTTTCCTCTTACACTATTATTTTTGGGTTTTAGAAAATGGATGGAAACAGGAAGATTCACGATAATGGAGGATATGACGGACAATGGAATGATATTATTCATGAGAAACCAAATGAAACAGGATTTGGAAGTCCAAACATCGTTATTATGACTAATCAGCAATTTTATAATATGATCAATAATCTCAACTTTGATAAGTTTCTCGACTCAGATAATAAGAGAAATATGGAGTTTCATGATGATCATAGAGTAAAGAATGTTCAATTTCCCTCATGTAAATCATGTGGGAAGAGGCATCAGGGAGGATGTTTCAAAGGAACTGGAAGATGCTTTGGGTGTCGAAAAGAATGACACAAAGACAGTAAGTGCAAAGGAAAAGGTTCATTTAACACCATGGACAAGTATAATGGTATTACTACGATATCAACAATGATTAGATGTTTTAAATGTGGAATGTATGGGAATTATGCAAACTAATTCCCTAAGGGAAAATCTCATGATGGGAATCAGCATGGTCACACGGGTAGTATTTATGTGGATGATGATTAAGAGACTAAAAATGTAATATGAGATGAACGAAATGGAGAAGCTCAGCTAGTGGTTTAAGAAGTTAGTGGAATGATTTTATGTTTATAAAGACTAATGTATGGTACTATAAAATAAAGAATCATCTAAGGATTGTTACACTATTGTTTTTCCTAAAGTATTTGAAAGTATATTTCGAATGGTATCGGTAAGCATGGAAGGTTATTCAGATATTTTTGATATGATATGCGCATAATGAAGGGATAAGGAGAAAATAATATGTTTGATTATATTCATGAGATCATGACTAATATAAGGAAAATGTGATATCATGGTTTGAGAATATATAATTTTTGGGATTCTGGTATGCGGAAAGAGTTACCTTTTGACAGCATTCATGTTTTCACTAAGGTTCTATGGTAATTTATTTTTCAAGAGAATAAATGACTAAGGTATTCATGTGTTTGGAATGTAACCAACAAGTTGTATCTTATGATACATTTGGGATAAATTCTTGTATTCACATTCTTGGTAAATAACCTTTCTATTAATTGTTTTCTTTACACTATGAGCTTAGACAAAAGTATTTTGGATAAGCCTAAAGATTGAAATGTTTTATGTTGGATGTGAGACAAAATATTGTTTAATGCTATAACTTTTTTTAATATTATTGATGGAATGTTATAATGATGTTGTTTTAGAAAAAAGAAAACCTACAGAACATGTAACAACCCATCGCGTCAGACAAGGCTATGGGAATCGAACCCATAACCGAAGTGCGACAGGCCTTTATCACCTACCACTGGCCTACATGAAGTCCTTATTTAGTAGAAACTAGTTTTATTATATTAATCAGTATGATATATGAATTATAAGTCCATTTTAGGAACCATATATGATTAATCTCACTATAGATGGATTTATGTATTTTTTATAACTTTTTATAACCTTTTTTTGGGACAGATGGAATGACCCATCATTCTATCACATGATATGCTACCAGTTCATGAATGACAAATTCAACTTCATTTATTTAAGAGATGAAGTGGAAATTATCCAAGGAACAACCAATGGTGAGACTATAACAAAATCACGAAAGTATTTCTTCTAATTCCAATTTCTTCAACATTAGGGAAATGATCTTGAAAACCAAAAATGTTTTCCTAGTTCCCATATATCCAATGAATTAGATGGTACCTTAGATCATCACAAATATATGGCTTTGTGATTGTTGGCTTTTTCATAGCCATGTTCTCTACCACTCTCCATCAGAACATGATGGTTAGATTTCTCTTCCATATCCATATTTTCACATATGTTCTCTTATGTGGAAACCCAGTGATTAGTTAATTTTGTGTAACCATTACGTCTCATACTTTAGTTTTTAAAAATTGGTTCTGGAAATTCTTTTTACGATGTGGGTTTTTATTAAAGAAACTTTCGAGTAGTAAACCATTTATAACCCCGATGAATTTTGAGGGCCAAATTCATTTTAAGGGGGTAAAATGTAACAACCTGAGATTTTATGAAGAATAATCTCTTAATTTTATTGATTTCTTGTGTTCTACACTATACCAAAATTATCTTGTGCTATACGCGACACTATATTAGCTTGTAGTATATGAAAAACTATTCTTGGCTAATGTTACACACAATTTCATGTTCATTTTGTAGAAATTATTATACACAACAGTATGTATAGATTTTGTTTAATTTATAAATGAAATATGTTTTGAATTATGTTATATGAAACACCAAAGGGAGATTTCACTACACGAAACCCTGACCTGGCTTGCATTACACGCAATCACGACCTTCCTCAATAGCGTGTGTTGTACACAATACCGGGTTTCACTAAAAAACGATATATGGTTATAATTGTTGAGTCAATAAGGTTTTCCTTATGACTTTTCCATTCCTTCTTGTTTTGAAAATCACAAACACCTTATCTTTAAGAAAATTGCTTTCTTAAGGAAAATTTCTTTTATAAGGAAAATTATCCTTATCATATTTTCATTCATATTTTTCCTAAGTATAAAATTCGGATTCATTTCTATTTTCTCAGATTTGTTTAAAACTTTGATATAAAGCATTATGTTTGAGGATCCGAATTCTGGATAAGAACTGTAAGGAAGTTTCACTCCGAATTCCAGATGAGAACTGTAATAAAGTATCATTCTGAATTCTGGATATGAACTCTAACTAAGTTCTATTCCAGATTCAGGATATGAATTCTTATGAAGTTCGACATTGAATTCTCATTACGAATTCTAATGATGAATTCTCATTACGAATTCTGATAATGAATTTTCATTAAGAACTATGATGATGAAATCTCATTACGAATTCTGATGATGAATTATCATTCCGAATCCGCATTCCGAATTCACCTATTAAAAAGAATCTTACCATATTTGTTTTATACACTCTGAATTTATTCAGACTTCGAAAATTATTTTGGTTAGACTCCGATCATTAATTATGCATACACTTCTATAATTTTTCTACTCTTTATTATTTCCATTACACTCCGAACCTTCACTCCAAATTTTTCATTCCGAACTATTGAGTTAGATTTTAAAATGATGTCGTACATTCTGTTACACTTGTTTTGATATAAAATGATGTCGTCTATTTTGTTATAAACTAACCATTGTCTAAGTGACACGTGTACAGGTCCCTCCGATCATTAAGGAAAATATGGCCATTGGACAAGGAGCCGACCTTACCTATAAATAAGAGCTCATTTGAAAGAGCTCAGTGCTGAATGTTGAAAGGCTGATTGATCTTCGACTCATGTGATTACATACTTGAAGTGATTTCTAGAGAGAGAGGCTCTTATTAACTCTCAAAGCTTCATGCAACTCCGAATGTTGGTGATTACATTCGAGGGCTTCCGGGGATAGGAAGACAGAGGTGCCGACTACCTTGAAGTTCGAGGGCTTCCTTGCTGAGGAAGACAGAGGTTGCCAACTACCTTGAAGTTGAGGTCTTGTGGGGATAGCAAGACAGAGACTCCGATCTTCGTATCGAGGGCTTACCCTGGTGTGGGTAAGACATAATTTCTTGAAAGTATAAATCAAGGGACCTTTATCCAAGGTTGTTGGATACCCTTCTCTTTGGGTTAAAAGACTTATATCTTGTTACTAGTAGTTCTACTACTTGTTTATATTCTGCTGCATATTGTATTGTAAGGAAAGTATAACTTTCTTATACTTCCTTATTTGTACTCTGTTTCATTTAGATTCTATACGCTTTAAGGTAGAATCTCATATTGTAATCTTTTGTTAAGTTTCACTTTCCGGAGCCATATTTCCAGAACGTACTTTCGGAATTTCTTTCCATGTTTTCCTTTGGTATTAGAGGTGTTGTGAATTTGCTTATGTTTAACTTTGTTAAACATAACCCATTCCTTTTCTTAATGAAAACATAGTTATTCATAACTAACTTTAAAGGTTCCAAAGGAATTTTTAAAGTACACAATTCACCCCCCCTCTTGTATATTGAGCATCTACATCACTATTTCGATCCTACAATTGGAATCAAAGGAGGTTTCTGAAATACATATACTTAGGAATAAGTTTTTCTTGCTCACTTTGTCATTCTGAACTTTGTCATTCCGAACATTATCATTCCGAACATTGCCATTCCGAACATTCCCATTCCGAAAATTCCCAGTCCAAACTTTGTTATTATGAATCTTTTGGTACTAACAAGTTTGTGTATCCTAGGTTTGTTCTAGTATGGCAGGAATTAATGTTGGTTCGATTGATAATATAAATCCTACAAGACCACCTATATTTGATGGTAATTACTATGAGTACTGGAGAGATAGAATGAAGACTTTTGTTATCAACACTGGAGTGGATAATTTTGTAATGCTTACTGGTGATTATAATATTCCTGACATGGAAGTTAGAACTTTTACTAACCAGGAAAAGCAAGAATATCAACTCAATTATAAGGTACGCAATACTATACTATGTTCAATGACTAGAAATATATATAGCCAAATTTCTTCTTATGAAGCAGCTAACTGTATCTGGAAGAAGTTAGAGGTTACACACTTTGGGATTCTAAATTGATTTAGACTAGAAGAGCTGTGCTTAGAGATGAATATCATGGCCTCAACTTTCCTTATGGAGAACCAATCTGTAATGTTCAATAGAGATTCATGACTATAGTCAACAGCCTAGAATCTATGGGAGAGAAAGGTCTAGATGATGAATCTATTGTGGATAAAATAATTGATATTATGCCTAATGAGTGGGATTCCAAAAGAACAGCTATAGATGAATACAGGAAGGTCACTCAGATCTCTCTTGATGAGATTTTTTGGAACTCTTCTACAACATGAAACCATAATGAAGAGAGATGCAGAAAACATCAATAAGAAGAATGGAAATGGTACTGTTTCTTTGACTACAAATTCAAATCAGATGAAAGCTAAGACTCCTGAGAGAGTAACCAGATCCAAGTCTAAGAAAGTTATTTTCCATTCCGAATCTAGTGAGAGTGAAGTCTCTGAAAATGAACTAGCAAATCTTGCTCGAAGGATGAACAAGATAGCTGGCCAGAGAAATTTCCAATCAAAGTATAAGAAAAAGAAAAGGAGAGATAAGAAAGATGGAGAAGTTACTTGTTATGAATGCAAAAGAGCTGGACATATTAGACCATATTGTCCTATGCTCAAAAAGAAAGAAAGATAATAAAGGCATTCAGACAGGAACAGAAAGAAATATTATAAAGCTAAAGCTAAGAAGGTTATGAAATCCAATGACACCTGGAGTGCAAGTGGTGGTGACTCTTTAGATGAATCTTCTGATTATGAATCTTCAGGACAGAAGAATCTTGGTCTTATAGCCAGATTACCTATTGATAATCATTGTTTTATGGAAAAGGTACGAAATGCTGAATCATTGACCAATATTTCTTTAAATTCTAATGATAGTAAGTATTATAACTCTTCTGATGAAGAATCATCTTCTGATGAGGAAAATACTTTACCTACATATGAAGAAGTCTCTAGGTTTTCTGAACTTCTTGAAATTGAGAATTCCAAACTCAATAAGAAACTTGATAAGGAAAACTCTAGGAATTTTATTCTTACCAAAGCGATATCAGATCTTTCTAAAGATCTCGATAAGAAAAATGCTCATTTTGAAAGTATCTCAAAAGATCTTGAGGAAGTAACTTCTGAGAAGAACAAATTTTCTAAAGAATTAGAAAAAGTAATTTCTAATAAAAATGTTTTTGAGCCTAGCTGTAGTTCTAAAACTAATGATTTTGAGGATAAAAACATGGTTGTAAAACTCATGTCCGAAATGTTTTCCTTAAAGAAGTGTTTATCAAACTTTACGCATGGTAAGGAAAACTTTGATAAAATGTAATATCAAATATGACCTTTAAGAAATAAATCCGGATTTGGTTATACCCATGAAAACCCAATTTTAAGTAACAATTATTTTGTTCCTAAAGGTGCCCCATTTTGTACCAAGTGTCAGTGTGGTGGTCACTGGGCAAAGAATTGTTCCTTAAACAAAACCCAATCTTTAGGATTTCACAAAGCTTATTTCTCTAAGAAGATGTGGGTTCCTAAAATTTTATTATCTGGAAATCTCGGATCCAAACAAGTTTAGATTCCGAATGTCTAATTTTCTTCTTGATTTCTGGAAAATAAAGAGAGAACCACCAACAATACATGGATAATGGATAATGGATGTTCCCAGCACATGAATGGTAACAAAATATTTTTTGAAAAGATTATCAAAACGAAAGGAGGAAAGGTAACTTTCGGAGATAATGCTAAGGGAGATATTGTTGGTATTGGTAATATTGTTCTTCTTGGTAAAACCTTTATTTCAAATGTTCTTTTTGTTAAAGGTTTTAAGAACAACCTCATTATCTTAAGCTAGTTATGTGATGAAGGTTACCTTGTGAATTTTAGGAATGATAAGTGCTTAGTTCACAATTCCAAGGAAGAATTTATTCTCTAAGCCAATAGGCAAGAGAATGTTTACACTCTGAACATAGAAGACCTCAGAAACCAAGATTTACCTTGCCTAAGTGCAATGGAAGATCACTCATGGTTATGGCATAGAAGACTAGGTCACTGTAACCTTAGGAACCTATGTAAACTCTCTAAGAAGAAACTAGTTAAGGATCTACCGGAGCTTAGATTTGATTCTTATAAAGTTTTTGATCCTTTTCAATATGGAAAGCAACATAAATCTAGTTTTAAATCAATCGATGAAGTCTCAACAACCAATGCATTACAGTTAGTGCACATGGATCTTTTTGGTCCAACAGAAACTGGAAGTATTGGAGGTATATACTATGTGTTTGTTCTAGTTGATGATTACACTAGGTTTACTTGGGTATATTTTCTAGCAAATAAGTCTGAAGCTTTTTCATATTTCAATAGTTTTAGAGCTCAAGTTAAAAATGAGAAAAACCTTCCATTGAAAACTATTCATAGTGATCATGGAGGAGAATTTCAAAATTGTGATTTTGAATCTTTTTGTAGTAAGAAAGGTATTACTGACAATTTTTCAGCACCTAGAACTCCTCAACAGAATGGTGTTGTTGAAAGAAGAAATAGAATTCTTCAAGAGATAACTAGAACTATGTTGAGTGAATATTCTATAGCTAGATATTTCTGGGCCGAAGCTGTATGTACTGCCTGTTATACTATAAATCGAGTTTTGATTAGACCTTTTCTTAATAAAACTCCTTATGAGTTATGGAATGGAAGAAAACCAAGACTATCTTACCTCAAGGTTTTTGGTTGCAAAGTATTCAATTTTAATACTAAAGATAACATACATAAATTCGCACCAAAATCTGATGAAGGGATTTTCTTAGGCTATTCCACAACCTCTAAGGCTTATAAAGTTTTTAATAAAAATACTTTCACTGTTGAGGAAACAGTACATGTAAAATTTGATGAATCAGATCCTCTTGTTTTTAAACCACCTCAACCTATATCTTCGGATGTGTTTTCAAAAACTGATTATCAACCTTTGATAGAAGAACCTTCTGATAAGGATAATGTTCTAGAAGATACTTCTGAAACATTTACCTTAGATGAATTTCTACCCCATGTTGATGAACAGGTTTTACAAAACCCAAATCAGGTGTTTCTTAAGAATCATCCCAGTGATAGTATCATTGGTGATGTAAATCAACCTATAAGGACTAGAAGTTACTTAAGAAATAAAGTAGAACATCTAGCATTTCTTTCCCAATTAGAACAAAAAATCCCTGACGAAGCTTTAGGTGATGATGATTGGATCAAAGCCATGCAAGATGAACTAAATGAATTCGAAAGGAATAAAGTATGGACCTTGGTTGAAAGACCTAAGGAAACTTCTGTTATTGGAGTAAAATGGGTCTTCAGAAATAAATGTGATGAAAATGGAGTCATTGTTAGAAATAAAGCTAGACTTGTTGCTAAAGGCTATAATCAGAAAGAGGGAATAGACTATGAAGAAACCTATGCTCTAGTAGCCAGGCTTGAATCTATCCATATTCTACTTTCTTTTGCAGCATTCTTTAATTTCAAACTTTTTCAAATGGATGTGAAATGTGCTTTTCTTAATGGTTATGTTCAAGAGGAAGTTTTTGTTGAAAAACCTCCTGACTTTGAAGATACAAAACATCCGGATCATGTTTTTAGACTTACCAAAGCTTTGTATGGTCTTAAACAAGCCCCACGAGCATGGTATGATAGACTCACTGGATTTTTGCTTCAAAATAACTATGTTAAGGGAAATGCAGATCCAACCCTTTTTATAAATAAATATAAGAAAAATGTTTTGATTGTTCAAATTTATGTTGATGATATCATATTTGGTTCAACTCAGCAATCTTTGACTGACTCTTTTGCAAGTCTAATGAAATCTGAGTTTGAAATGAGTATGATGGGTGAGTTAACATTTTTCCTTGGTTTTCAAATTTCTCAAAAACCAGAAGAAACCTACATATATCAACATAAGTATATTAAAGATCTTCTTAAAAAGTATGGTTATGAAAACACTAAGAGTATAAGTACTCCCATTGGTACCTCAAACTCTTTAGATCTTGATGAAGCTGGGAAACCAGTAGATCAAACATATTTTAGAGGTATGATATGAAGTCTACTATACTTAACAGCTAGTCGACCAGACATAATGTTTTCAGTATGCTTATGTGCAAGATATCAATCCAATCCTAAGGAATCTCACTTAAAGGCGGTGAAAAGAATTTTTCGCTACCTTAAGGGAACCATGGATCTAGGATTATTTTATACTTCTAGAAATGATTTTGTTCTAAAAAGACTTTCTGATGATGAATTTGGTGGATGTAGAATGGATAGAAAAAGTACATCCAGAACTTGTCATTTCTTAGGAGATTCATTAGTTTCTTGGTCCTGCAAGAAGCAACATTCTGTAGCACTTTCCACTGCTGAAGCTGAATATGTAGCAGCTGGAAGTTGTTGTGCTCAGGTGTTGTGGATGCAACACACACTCACAGACTATGGCTTGAGTTTTACAAAAACACAAATTTTGTGTGATAACACAAGTGCCATTGCCCTCAGTAAGATTCCTGCACATCACTCCTGTGCAAAACACATAAATATTAGGCATCACTTTCTTAGAGATCACACACTCAAAGGAGATATTATTCTTCAGTTTATCGGAACACAAGATCAACTTGCTGATATATTCACAAAATCTTTGCCTTCTGATAGATTTGAATACATTAAACAGAAGTTAGGGATGATAACCATAATTTAATCCTCCTTCATTAAATTTCTGTTGAAAAAGTCTCCTTACAGCAATAAATTCCTTTTCATAGGGGGAGTACATTTGATTGTTAGTTTAACAAAGTTTTTCAAAGTTTGTTTTCAAACTTTTCGGAACGAAGATTTCCGGAATGGAATTTCCGGAACTACAATTTTCCAGAATGGATACTTTCGTACAGAATACTTTTGGAATGGAAGTGTTCGTATTGAAAACATTCTGAATAAAAATTTTCGTACTGGTATTTTCATAACGGGATTTTCGTACCGAATCTTCCATAATAAGTTTTTCGTTTTCAAAATTTTGTAATTAATTTTTAGTACTATGTTTTTCCTTACTAAGTTTGTTTTTCATACTAAGTTTTACGTAATAATGTTTTTGCGAACTTTTTATTTTCATAATAAAGTTGTTTTCGTAGTCATTTTTATATTACCCGCTACGAATAGTCATCCTCAGCCAATCCGAAAGGTATGATTTTCTTACTCAAGTTTTCGTAGTCATTTTTTTAACTTGATGGAATTTTCTTGTATAATGTTTTCAGATTATAGTTTTCTTAATTCTTTGTTTTAATAGAAACCTCAAAAAGATTGGATTCAAGTTTTCAACTGTCAGATCTGATCTCAGCTTATTCCAACCATTAGATCAACCGGGGAAGTTGAACCGTTGTTCCATTGCCTATATAAAGGGGACCCAAATACTCGTCCCACATCGATTTCAAGATCTCGCCTCCCGAATCTCTGCCTCTCTGTTTTAAAGCCGTCCTGAACTTCAGATTTCTCTGTTCCGAACTTCTCAGAGGACTTCAGATCCGAATGTCTGCGGAGTTAGCGTCTCAAGAGATGTCATCCACAAAACCTATTTCACAATGGTTAGTTTACAGAGAAAGGCTAGTCCATCCGGATTTCTTCAATAACTATGATTCTCTTATCTCAAAGAACATTAAGTTGAATGGCTGGGAAGATATTGCTGTATCCAAACCGGGGAATCAAGACGATGTCTTTTCAGAGTTACTTGTTGAGTTCTATGAATCAGTTTCCTTCTTTAAGGAAGATAATAGGGAGAAATTTTCTTTTAAGTCTTATGGTAAGACTGACAAGCTTTCTTATACCAAGGTAGCAAGCTTGGTAGGGCTGACTTATGAAGGAGAAGCCAAATTTATTTCTCATGTGTTGCCAGATTCTAAGGGTATCTTCGATAAGGAAAAAGCCCTAAAAACTCTCGGACTGGCTGATGACAAGGCTCCGAAGATTGCTAGTTTATCTACAAACTTCCTGATTCTAGAGTTGTGGGTGCAAGGTCTTATCGTACCGAGGAAAGGTGATAAGGACAGTTTGAAGAAGAGTGAGATCTACATCTTAGATTTCCTGATAAATCTAAGGAAGTTTAACTTCATGAGGCACATTCTTATAACCATTGAGAATCTTAAGAAAGGAAATCTCAGAGCCCAGATCGTAATGTACCCATCAGTTTTATCGAGGTTGATAGTTCAGTGCCTTGAATCTTTCAAGGAAGCTTGCATATCTAAGCCAAGGGTTTGTAAAATTTTCTTGGTCAGTGATGATACCCTTAAGAGGATGGATGTGGCTTTTAGCAAGGAGACTGGTGAGTTCTTCGATCTGCCTAATCAAGAAGAAGTAGCTCCGAAGGCTGTAGAACCGGAATCATCTAAGCCAGCAAAGAAAAGAATGTTGAAAGAAGTTGCAGCTGAAGTTGAGGATCCTAAAGCTAAGGAAGTTCAAACTGCACCTCCCAAACCAATGAAGAAGAAAGCCTATCCAGAATAAGTTGTTGCGAAGTAGAGAGCAGATAAAGAGAAAAGGAAAGAAGGGGATACACAGTTCGGATTGGACCCTGCGGAGGCTCAGGCCTTGAAGGAGAGAACTGCTGATGAGCTTGAAAAACACGTAAAGGAAATGAAGCTCAAGAAGAAGATGACAGAAGCCGAGGCAGTCCAAGCATTGTTAAAATTTAGTGAAATAGTATCCGGAAGCATTCCAGTTCCGAGATCTTTCTCCTTGGAATCTCTACCTGAGACTCCAGGAAGAAACCTTGATTTTTCGGAAGAGATTAAAACTGAACATGTTGAGCAACTCGAGAAGATTCAACAAGTGCAAGAAGAAGAAGTATTTGCTGAAGGAAGTGGTGAAACAAGAGACTTATTGAAAGAAGTAGATGATTATAAGGGGTCGCCTTCGGAACACCTATCACTACGAACTTCAGAGGCTGAATCCCTTAAGTTAGTAACTCCAGAGAAGGATATGAATGAAGAAGATGTTGTTCAAAAAGTTGATGATGATATTATTCAGGTGTCTACTGGCGAGCAGAAAACTCCTGATGAAGAATTGATTCCGAAAAAAGACAAGGGAAAGTAACTCCTTGTTGAGACTCCGAAATCAGTGGCTAGCAAGAAAAGAGAACATGGTGATTTGTCTAAAAGGAAGTTGAAGCTTATTGAAGAAGAAAATTCTCCAAGCAATGTTTCAGATTCGGAGTCATCCTCATTGGGGCATGACTTTGTTGTTCAGTCTTTAAAGAAGTTGGTGGGAACCATTCCGACCTTCTCAAGTATTGACTCAAGATGCCAGATGCTCTAATATGCTTTAAATCAGAAAACAGACTTCATATCTATGGTTATGGACAAGTGTGTTGAAATAGAGGCTCAGTTCAAAACATTTTTTTGGCTATGAAGCTCATAGAAGATCTTGCAAGAGGATGACAAACTGGTCGAAGAAAACTGTTGAAGAGATGAGGTTATTTGATGAGTTTCAAGACAATGTTAAAAATGCCTTTGAGACTGAGGACAGGAAGATTAATGAGCCGACTTCCTCCTTTGAAGAGAAGCTGACAGATGAAAAGAACTTCCGGATCCAAGAAGTCAGAGATCTGAATGGGAAACTGAATTCCGTTTCTCAAAACTGGGAGTTTGAAAGGGATCATCGGATCGAGATTGATCAGAAGATGAAGTCTCAGGAAGAAAAGATCAAGGTTCAGGAAGAAAAGCTGAAAGCCCAGGAAGAAATGATTGAAGCTCAATCCGCAAGAATAGTTTCCTTAGAGAAGCAAGCTAAAGAAGATCATAAAGACCTAAAGAAGATCAAGACTATTCTTAAAGGGCTCATTTCGAAGGAAAAATATCCAAAATAACCAAATAGATCTTTTTGTTGTATCTAGTTTTCTTTTTTGTCGACATTTCAAATCTAATGAAAATTGTGCATGTCGTTTCTTTTGTTTCTTTTACTAATTTTTTCAGGTACTTTGTTATTTTTTTCCATTCCCTAGATTTCTTTTTGAAAATCACAAAGGGGGAGAAGGAAAAAATCCTTAAGAAAAAGAAGAACTCCAATGAGAGTTTATCTAAAGGGGAGAAGGAAAAGATCCTTAAAGGAAAAAAGAACTCTAATAAGAGTCTATCTAAGGGGGAGTTTTTCATTAAAGAAGATTTTATTTTTCATAATGAAATGTCACTCCGGAAATCTAGAATACGATCCTTAGTGTTTCAAAGCCTAAGGGGGAGTTAGTCGTATTCATAAATTTTCTTAAAGCTAAGGGGGATAAGCCTTAATGTTTTTCTTTCTTCTTAGAATTTCTTTTTCGTAAGGATGTTTGTGCTTTCCAAAAAGGGAGAGATTGTTGATTCAATAAGGTTTTCTTTATGACTTTTCCATTCCTTCTTGTTTTGAAAATCACAAACACCTTATCATTAATAAAATTGATTTCTTAAAGAAAATTGCTTTTATAAGGAAAATTATCCTTATCATATTTTCATTCATATTTTTCCTAAGTATAAAATTCGGATTCATTTCTGTTTTCTCGGATTTGTTTAAAACTTTCATATAAAGAATTCTGTTTGAGGATCCGATTTTTGGATAAGAACTGTAAGGATGTTTCACTCCGAATTCCAGATGAGAACTGTAATAAAGTATCATTCCAAATTCCGGATATGAACTCTAACTTAGTTCTATTCCAGATTCAGGATATGAATTCTTATGAAGTTCGACATTGAATTCTCATTACGAATTCTAGTGACGAATTCTCATTACGAATTCTGATAATGAATTTTCATTAAGAACTATGATGATGAAATCTCATTACGAATTCTAATGATGAATTATCATTCCGAATCCGAATTCTAAATTAACCTATTAAATAGAATCTGATCATCTTTGTTTTATACAATCTGAATTTATTCAGACTCCGAAAAATATTTTGGTTAGACTCCGAACCTTCATTCTGCTTACACTTCTATAATTTTTCTACTCTTTATTATTTCCATTACACTCCTAACCTTCACTCCGAATTTTTCATTCCGAACTATTGAGTTAGAATTTAAAATGATGTCATAAATTCCGTTACGCTTGTTTTGATATAAAACGATTTCGTCTATTTTGTTATAAACTAACCGTTGTCTAAGTGACACGTGTACAGGTCCCTCTGATCTTTAAGGAAAATATGACTGTTGGAGAAGGAGATGACCTTACCTATAAATAAGAGCTCATTTGAAAGAGCTCAGTCCTGAATGCTGAAAGGCTGATTGATCATCGACTCATGTGATTACATACGTGAAGTGATTTCTATAGAGAGAGGCTCTTATTAACTCTCAAAGCATCGTGCGACTCCGAATGTTGGTGATTACATTTGAGGGCTTCCGGGGATAGGAAGATAGAGGTGCCGACTACCTTGAAGTTCGAGGGCTTCCTTGCTGAGGAAGATAGAGGTTGCCAACTACCTTGAAGTTGAGGGCTTGCGGGGATAGCAAGACAGAGACTCTGATCTTCATATCGAGGGCTTACCCTGGTGTGGGTAATACAGACTTGCTTGAAAGTATAAATCAAGGGACATTTATCAAAGGTTGTTGGATACCCTTCTCTTTGGGTTAAAAGACTTATATCCTGTTACTAGTAGTTCTACTACTTCTTTATATTCCGCTGCATATTGTATTGTAAGGAAAGTATAAAATTCTTATACGTCCTTATTTGTACTCTATTTCATTTAGATTCTATACGCTTTAAGGTAGAATCTCATATTGTAATCTTCTGTTAAGTTTCACTTTCCAGAACCATATTTCCAGAACCTACTTTCAGAATTTCATTCCATGTTTTCATTTGGTATTCGAGGTGTTGTTAATTTGCTTAAGTTTAACTTTTTTAATCTTAGCCCTTTCCTTTTCTTATGAAAAACATAGTTATTCGTAACTAACTTTAAGGGTTCCAAAGGAATTTTTAAAGTATACAATTCATCCCCCCTCTTGTATATTGAGCATCTACATCACTATTTCGATCCTATAATAATATTATCCCGAACTATCCATTATGAATAGTATAAACTAAAATTTTATTTTTATAACATTATCATTCATCTTACTCATTTTCTAGAACATATAATGAGAATAAAACAAATTTTTTGGGTAAAATAAGTATTTTTTAAAAAATGTAGTTTTGTAGGCTTTTGATGGCGTACCAACATTAAATCTAGTTTTTGACATGTTTATAAGTTCAAATTTAGAAAATAAACATATTATTTTAAATCAAAATATAAAAATTTACATTGCATAAAGTTTTGATATTTTTCTGATAACTTTCATATTTTAATGAATAGTAAAAACACTCTATATTTTAATTAAAAACAACTTTTTTCATTGTAATAATTTATATGTATAAATTATATTATTGAATGGTTTTAAAGTATAAATAGAATATATTTTTACCATTTAATATAATTTATATCATTATAATTGATTTTACCTTGAATTCGTAGGTTAAACAAATTTAATCTTTTGCAATGTTTTAAACAAAACCCCATTTTCTTTCGACAACGGGATTAATTTTAATTTAATTTATGAAAATTTTGTGTATTTAATTTAGAAAAATGGATTCCATATTTGGAATCATTGGGTCCAAATTATGTTAATAGGATACTTTTTACCATTGGGCGTTATGAATAGTAACTACGGTAAATTTTATTTACCATAGTTAAAGGTAAATCCGGTAATTTAGGGTAAATATAAGATTATAAAATTACCCTAAAACCAGTAAAACTCCTATTGGATGACTAAAGGTCGACCCATATCACCTAAGGGCAGGATTGGATTCATTTAATGGACTTTGTTCCATGAAAAAATTTAATTCTTATTAAAACCAAAGAATGTGACAACATGTCACTTTCTTAAATCTTATAAGTATAATTATTTTAATTTAGTTATAAACTTAATAAAAATTCGAACATGAATATTCTCCAGAAATATAATAAAATTATATACATAATATGAGTTTATTTAGAATTTTTAGGGATGAAATAGTTATCATTAAATGTGACATAATAGTGATGTTGAAATTATTTTATTAAGAGAAATATCAAATAAATGGTTTTAAAAATATTAAAATAAATATTATATGAACTATTTAATGTTATACACTAATTTTATAGATAAATATTACATGTTATGAATCTATTAATGCTTTTAGTTCGAACATATCTTCTATATATATTTTATTAAAATTGAAATAAATGAATAGTGTCAAAATTGACACTATTGTTATTTTATAAACATAACATATTATAAAATTGATTAAAAATCACAAAAATATTTAAAAATTATAAATTTAAATTTATATTGTCGAAAATTTCATAAAGTGTCAAATTATGGAAAATTCACAACACATATGTAATTATTTATAATAATTGAAAATTTAGAATATTATTACCACAAATAAAATTAAATTGATAAATAAGGATAAATCAAGTTGATAATGTTTAAAATAAATTAATAACATGTATAAATTCTATTTTTTGATGATATTACAACCATAACTCATCTAGAATTATTATATGAGTCATTTTGGAAGTTTTTATGTGGGGTTCTGATTTAATATAAACTAATATTTCTTATATTTTCAACGGTGCCCCTCTCCTCCCTTATAAAAGGGCACCTCCTCCCTCTCCTCCTCACACCAATTTGAGACTTCAAGGTCGAAAAAACCCTTCCACTTTCACTTCCCCACTTCCCTAGAAACATCCTAGTGGTCCTGGTATTCTTCAAAGACCAATTTTAGTGCCCTAAGAGGAGGTCTCAAAGAGGCGCTTCAAAGAAGAGGTAATGTCTGTTACCGATTCTTTCAACTTTATTTCTTATTCTACATGTTCTTCTTTAGTTGTTTCATTATGAAGTAATAAAATCATTATCACTAATATAATGATATGTTATTATAACTATGAAACAACCCTATTTCACCATCTATCTATCCTATGGAAAACGAAATCACCGCGCGTGCGTACGTACGAAATACCTTCTCCACGCCGTGCTGTAATCTATTTTCCACCACCAACATACTTGGATGGGTATAATGGTGTAAATAATGACTATATGTGATTATTTTAAAGTGATATTTATTCTGAAATAGTATACATACACTCCAATACAATTCCACGATCGTGGGAATGATATCATCGCTCGTGCGTACGTACGGTCTACCGTCTCCACGAACACGATGAGATTTGTTTTCGATGATTAACCATTCAAGAATGATTATAAAATACATATAATGAATAATAATGAAATATATGACATAATAATGCTACTTTATGTATGTATGTATATATATATGTCATCTATTTAATTTCATTCAATTCAATAAGGAAACGAAAATTTTGTTCATGCGTACGTACGACCTACCGTCTCCATGAACAGTGTATTTCATTCCTTTTATCGATCAACAATATATATGTATATGATTAATATATATTATATATAAATCATGTTTTACATTATGGAATTATCTATATCAGGATATAAGTAATAATATCAAGAACGACAAGTCGAAACACATATGATAAATGAAATGATTTTACCCAAAATGCTGCTTTAACATGGAATTTACAAAAGAACGGTTAATATAATGTCATAAGTGAAACATATATGATATCATAACAATGAATATGATTATTTAATAAGTCAATGACATTATTTAAATCGTTATACAGGAGGTTCATATCCATACGATGCATATCAGACCTAAGTTAAGGGATAACTTTTCTAATCACGTTCTTATCTGAGATTGTTTATTCATAAGTATTTACTGGGGTTATTGTTCTCATCCATGTCCATGTTTCCTAAAAATTATACCATGTATGTTTAATGTAATTTTTACCCATTTTAGACTTTTACTACATGGTATGTATGGAATCTTTCTTTTACGAGGTACTTTTTGACTTTTCCAGCAAAAGTATGAGAAGAATGATTTTTTAACTTATACGGCACGAACATATTTTTACGGTTTTATAAAGCCTTATTTTCATGAAGCTTCCTCCAAAATATTTCATGACTATTTTCAAAAAAAATATTTTCTTTTAAAATTACATGACATTTTGAGAAAAAAGTGATTTTGAAGAAGAAAGGATATTTTCCTCAAGAATTCTTTTCAAGTGTTTTATCAAAACCATTATTCATCTATGATGACATTATTTTATATGTGTATGTTTCAAGTATAATGTCTCTATGATTTACATGGTTTCACTTTTCTTATTATGAAATGATATGCATTTCTTTTATATAGATTATGTGATGATGGGATGATGTTTATGAAACATATTTTATTCATTGGGTTATTATGAATAATGTATGTTTATTTTGTGGCACAAGTAAGAATGATTTAATTATGAGATGGGTGGGACCTATATATCCCTCCAATGCATTGGGTAAAGATTTATATCTCATGAGATATACATGGATAGAATGGTAAGTTAATCCAGTTCAGTGTTACAGGACTGAAAGGAGGAGTGAACGCGATTCAGAAAGGGACTTTGTCCACTATGATGGTCTTTGCATCAATTCCTTGGCTACTATAGAAATCATATCATGTGATGAAGGGATTCCACAATTACATGTTTTATTCCCATTATATTTTATCATGGCTGATATTCCATTATGATATATGCCTTACGTAATTCCACGATTTATGTCTTTGCTCAATATTTTGATGTTTATATTTAATGTTCATGTTTTTGCTTTCAAATGTTTATGGATTGTTTTATGTTCTCTATTTTTTCCCTTATAGAGCATTTGAGTCACCTTTTTTATGTTTTATTTTCCCCAGTAAATAAAGAAAGGTTTTAGGTAAGGAAACAAAAAGAGTAAGATCGTTATGGGAGTTGTTGATGATCTTTCAACATGATTAGAAGTTTATATTCCGAGTTTCAAAATACACTAAACTATTACAGTCCCTGTGTATCTTTTTTGTTATGTATTAAGTATTCCTCAAAAGTAATGTAATTTCCATGTACGTCAAGCTTCGGGTCACTACACTGATGTCGTAAAAAAAGACACATGGAAGGTCTATGGAATACTCCCATCACTATATTGAAAAATTCCAATCATTTTCAATGGTGAATTTAATAAAATTTAACTAAAAATAAATAAAACTATTTTTAAGATAATATAACTCACAATGGATAAATATTGAATTTTTCCATCTACACATGATGTTTTTTCACCGTGCGTGAGAAATATCCATCAAAACTCGATGACTATACCATGCCCTGAAAAAATAATCAATGAACCCATATATTAGAAACCACAAAAATTAGTGAGAATAAATTATAAGAAGAGTGTTATGAAAATAGAGGTGGAACATAACATAATATTCCTTGGAATCCCATCAAAATCGTCCCTCCAGCATATGTATCCAACAGATTAAGAGTGAGTGGGATAGTAAATCAAGTGACCCCATCCGGTTACCCACAAAAACTAAAACTCCAAGGCAAAAAAGTTAAAAAAAATTAAAGATCTATCACAACTAAAAAATAGCAATAGAAGGAAAATTGATGATTTTCTACCTGTGTCTATTTGGAAATTCCCTATATGAAATTTAGGGTGTACTATTTCCCTATGTGATATGGTAAAATTGATCCATAAAGGGTTAGTACGAACCATAAAATCCCTCACTACAATATTGTTCCATGGTGATAAACCATTGTACATATCAACTAGGTTTATTCTATGATAAGGTCCATCGGTTGTAGTGCAACCACTTATAAATGGGTAGTGCACTCAACCTTGAGGTACCCCCTTTATGATGTGGACCTCATGTTAGAAGTTTAAGAGAATCAACCATTCTATAACCTCCATGTCATTGCACTCTGTTAGCATACCATGGGGGTTTCATGGAGTTGGTATTCCTGGAATAGTGCCTCACTAGCCCTTCTTCAATGATCACATGAGAACTTTATCCACTGATTGTGCCCCCTTTAATGTTCATAAACATATCCTCTTAATGTTATATCATTTATATTTTTGATCCACATCCCTATACATTGGGTATCTATCACTAAAGAAATGAAAATAAAATATCCACAAAAATAAGTCATAAAATTTATAGTCCATCAAAAACATCCCACCATAAGGACTCTTGTCAATGAAAATATTTATCTTGTACTTTGACCATGAACCCTAAAAACACACATCAATCTATTCACTATGAATATAGTATTTCCGACTCTCAAACGCCATGTGCATTTCCACTATAAAATTCCAGTCATCGCAATGCACAATTCACCAAAGGTTGAGTAGTCCACTCACAATCCAACCAAAACTATGATAATGATCAATCACAAAAATCTCTACCCTGAAACCAAGGTGTTTATGACTAGTTTATAAAATGTTTCAAATTTATCCCAACTATATTACTCTACTCATAAGGCCAATTTCAATTCATGGTTCTCCCAGCCACATGAATCCATTTTCACTCGGCGTGTCATAAACCAACCCTTGCCAAGGAATGAGCCATAATTTCTCCACGACCACTACTCTAGGCTAGCGGTGGTGATAAGGGATGAAGGCATAACTAACTCTGGGAGGCATTTTCCTAACTACCATGAGACATGCACACAACCAACTCAATAAAAAATTACAATGTGAAAGATAAAATGAAAAATTACTATAAAAATAAACCATGATTACATGAACCAATAATTAGTAAAAATTATGGTAGTATAAGGTGAAACGTACATGGGAAAAATATATGACCAACAGGAAATGTGTCATAACCTGATAGAATACCAGAAAATTAACACCACTGAGAGAGCTCAACTCCTAAATCCTGAACTATGAGGACCATACAAGTTCCAAGAACCTAGTATCCCTAAGATCTATTGTAGTCACAATCACCATTTTTGTTTCCTTCATAAGACACACAACCTATGGGAAATCCCATGCATGGGTGAGTATAAACATACCTAGTATGACACCCTAAAAACTGAGGGGGGGGGGTGTAGTAAAAGATAAAATAGAAGAAGAATGCAATATATTGAACAAGGTACAATGAAATAGTATATCTCAACCCAACAAGAGTGAAATTAAGCTCATCCAACTATAAGGGGATAAACCTTGTGAGTAGATGAACTACATTCTATACCTTCACAACCTATAGAATAAGAGTAGACTTATCCAACCACGAGAATCTAGACATTGAAGGCATGTGTAAAAACTCACATGTCTTAACCTCAATTGGAAGAAGAGTAACCAATACTAAGGGGTGGGTTCTGAAGAAGGATATATATATATATGGTCAGTCAATGAACACCAAACAAGAGAGGATGTGATCTATATCTCACAATTCATCTTAACAACAAGATTATCTAATAATTACAAAATCCCATCAATGATTCTCATTATCCCCCACATTTTCCTTAAATTGACTAGTCTATGGAACATAATCACCAAACCTTGATACTATCTAATTTGGGTGGCACTTACTTTCTTGCATGGTTTTAGGTCAGATCACAAAATCATGCCTCAGTCGAAAAGCATCCCTCAACCTTTTGAGTTTGATGCTATGTCAAACTATGTCACTTCATTATGTTGCATAGTATATGGGACACAATTTCTTGATAAATAAACCTTGTTCTAATACAACCGGATAGTTCCACTATAGTAGTCAATAAAGAACACCATCGCCCATCCCTGCTTGAGAGTAATGCTCAGAAATGTCATCAGGGAACTCCACTGCCGAGACCTAATGATGGATAACAACAAAAATAAGTCATTAGGGAACTCCAATACCCTTCATTTCTAGTGGGTAACACCCAGAAGAATCCATCTCGGAACTCCACAGCACAATCCTACTAGAGGGCCATGCCTAGAAAAAATCATTGGAGAACTCCACTACACAAAAATTCTATATGGTTACTCCAAGAAGAAATATGTATATGCTGATCCTACCGAATCATTACTATAATCAGGGTCACCTCAGAAGGTTTCAGGCTCGAAACATTTTACATCATATCCAGAAATCCATAACTGAGGGCACTATCTCATTCTTGATGAAATCAAACTCAAGATAAGCTACTCACCTACCAAAATCAGAGTTCAAACGAAGGTGATATGGAATCTTGAAGAATCATAAAGGAGTACATGACATGTAAGAGACCCAAATGGTGTGTGTTCCCACTATGTCGTCAGCTTGTGCCTTTTACAACACATGGATTTATGTTCGTGAAGTACAACACATAGTGTAAGTGTACAACATGAGGTGTCTTGACCAAAAACCTAACTAACGCTTGAGGATAATCACTGGTCCATGGGAATACTGAATTTCACTAAAATTATTCTTCAAACAGCCTCAGATGGACAAAATGATCACACAATTCCAATCCTCAGAGAAAAATGAATGAGATAGGCTATTCAGTTGGCTTAATCAAACACAATATGAAATAGGTGGGATTCCCTAAATAATTATTGAATGGAATCTAATGGGACTAGGCCATCATTCGAAATTAAATACCCAAAATTGGTTTTGGAACGCCATACTTAATTTCAGGGTTGTAGCATCCCAAACGGTTCATTTGTTTGACATCTTATGAGGGTGATATGTTAGATACAAGATCCTGAAAAAATAATAATTTTATTTTTATTGGGTGTTTCATTGACCTAAGTCATGATTCTGAAAAAGATATCAAGCATCATCCTTAAAATTACCATATCACATTTATGGTCCCACTATTGTTGACATTTCATCAATCCGACGTCGTACAAAGAAGTTATGATCAAATTTAGGTTAGACACCAATAATAATAATAATATTGTTATTTTTTTTATCCTTAACCCATTTTAGAGGTTGTTCACCATTTATGTACCTAATCTCCTGAACACCTCTTGCATTCCACACCATCAACTACTGTTTCAATTAATTATTAATGATCTTATTTTAATAATAAATATTGACCATTATTAACTTTAAATACTTGGGGGAACCTCTTATACCTATGTTACACACCCAAAAACACCCCTCCCCTCCTCTTTATTTATTATTATTATTATAATAATATTATAGTATAAAAAAGGAGGAGAATCTTTCATATTTATTAACTTCACATTTCATTTATTCACCTCCTCATTAATATTATGAACAAAAATAATAACACAAATATCAATCAAAAAAAATTAATTTAATCGAAAAAACATTTTATTCTGCCATTATAATTATTTAATATAACAATAATAACAAAATCCTTCATTAATATTAGTAATGAATTGCCATTAATATTATAATTATTAATTATTGACACCTACTGCGTTCACATCATTGAAGATATGAGGCCATCCACAATGATGTTAACACTGAGCAATCACTGCCATGAGACTCTACGCATGACCTCCACATACAACTGATCATGTCACACTGCACGTCATCTCCACTTGTCAATTGGGAAAATGAGGATGACTGATCCAATCCCAGACCACCTCAGATCATAAATTCGCACATGTGGTACAGATATAATCCATTCACCAAACACCACCCCACTTGTTAATAATTATGTCCCCAAATCACTCATGTGTATGTAGTTAGTGATTCCATAATGAATCTATAAATTTGATCACACCTAAACCTGCCCTGACAATATCGAATCATGACCCTGCAGTATAACACTGAAGAACATGAAGAACATTGGCGAAAAAGAATGAATTAAAAAGTTGATAAATGTTGTTGGATGAGTTTTCTTCACCAATGATTTCATATAAGGGAAATCAGGGTGTGAATCATGGATTAGATAAGAAATAAAATGAATTAATTTAATTTAATTCATCTACAGGGTTCATGCGAAGAAAGAACAATCACATGATCAAAAAAAGATAATGACTCATTCATTTAATATTTTAATCAAAAGGGTGGAAACCAAAATTTATAAATTTTACCAAGATTATGGATCGATAGATGGTCAAGAACACATACCCTATTGATAAATATGATATTTAATGTTTATTGTATCTCGAACAACCTTGATATGATCACTAATCATCATCCGGTCTCAATCCACCAGCATAGGAGGGATAGAAACTCCTCTCAATGATCCTAGGGTTATGTAGATTAACCTTGGTGTTTTCTATAATATATTCTTTATATAGGAAAATGGTTTAGATACTTTTATTAAAAATAAATAAATAAATAATTTATTTTTATTAGATGCACACTCCAACAGCTGTCTTTATCGTACATCCCACACTAACCAGCTTTAAGACACACCTAGGGTAAACACAACATTACAAATTCAATGGTGGTCTCACATTTTTATCTGAGTCCCCAAATATATGTTATTTGTGATAAGGTAATTAAATAAATTATCCAATTGACACCCTACAAATACCCCATCTGAACATCCCGCAGTGACCAACATTATTTCACCCTTATGGTAAATTCCATGTTTCAGATTCAATGGTGGTCTTAGATTTTTGATTAGAGATTAAATTTTGAATATTTTCAACTTTTCCGAAAAACCATGAATGCCAAATAAAACTATATTTAATATGTTTATAAATTAAATTTCGAGCTCACTAGGAAACAAAATCATGCTCCATCTTAGCTGCTAGATCTCAAAATATTCTTAGGAATTTTCATGACCTGACCCATTCCATGGCTCATGCTTCAACTACCCCATGCCTACCATCATAGGCTAGGTGTTTTAAACAAGCTCCTAAGGACCAAATAAAATAAAGGGGCCATTTAATATATACCTGTATGCACACACAAAACCAAATCAATACAAAAGAGTAGAGGGAATGGTGTAAAGATGCAACACTGTTATAAAATAAACTAGGGATGCATGATCCTCTATACAGTACAAAAGTTCGATAGAGTTAATGGAAATTAAGCGATAAAAATACACACCCAAAAAGAAATATGTTCCAAATTAGAAAATTATAAAAGAGTAAACAACTAAGAGATCCCAGCTCTTGTATCCCAAGCAATGACCACCGTATGCGGTCCAAGTACCTAGTATCCCTAATATCCTTTGAAATCATTTCCTACCTTCCCATCATCTGAAAAATACATGATTTTGTGGGGAAAATCCCATGTAGGGGTGAGTATATACATTCCCAGTAGAACTCTCTTAATGGGGTGAAGAGGGTGGAGTAGGTGAAACAATTGAATAGGGAAGCTATAAATGGAACAAGGTATTGTTAAATAGTACAGATCCACCCAACAAGAGAGTAAAAGTATGCTCGTCCAAGCACAAGGGGCTAAACATCATGAGTAGATGAACTACTCTTGGTTCCTTCACCACTTATAGTAGGATATTAGACTCACCCAACCATGATATGATAGACATAGAAAGCACGTGGTAAACCACATGCATCTCACCATATCCTAAAAGGAGAGTTTCCCAATCCCAAGTGTAAATCTAGAAAAAAACAATATATATATATATATACATGCTTAGTTAAATAATCCCAAATAAAATAGAAAGGGGTATCCATATTATAGCTCAATCCAAGAAGAAGAGTCAGCAATAGTTCCAAAATAATTTTACCAATGATGCCCATCATCTCACGCATCATCCCCGAACACATAATTCTAAGGGACTCAATAACCACACCTTGATTCTATCCAATGTGGGTGGAACTAACTCACATTCATGGTTTTAGGTTGTGTCAAAATAACATGTATCTATGGGGAAAACATCAATCTTCCTTGTGATTCCATATCCACATCAATCCATGTCTCATCCTTATGACACACAGTCGAGGGGCCACAAATTTTAGGTTTTGATCCCATTATATGGAATGGTAGGAGGGTCCTACTATGATAATCACAAAGGAACATTACTACCCGGTCGTACTAGAGGAAACCACTCAGGATGGTCATTGGGTTAATCCAATACCATGCCCTAATTAAGGGTGATCTCAATAAGGCCATTGGAGAACTCCACTACCCATCCCCTCAAGGGTAAGCCCAAAATGTCCTAGAACCCCACTACACAACCCTTCTAGAGGGTAACTCAAAAAAATTATTGGGGAAACCACCAAGCAACCCTACTGGAAGGTTTGCCTAGAAAGATATAGTGATCCTGTATGATTGCTTCCATCATATGGTGTCACCTCAGTGCTTCATGACTGGAATGTTTCATATCATATCTCAACATCCACAATGGAGGGAACCATCATGTTCTATGAGAAAAAATAATTCTTGAGAGTGTCTATTCAATTTTATCAAATAACCTCCCCAGTTAAAAAGTATCATTTCACAGCATCATTCTTGAAGGGACTCTCATGAACCCAATACATGAGTCCAAATAAAATACATGATGTTGGTATAAAAATGACTGCCTGAATTTCAGGGTCAAAACATCATAGTTGGTTCATCATTTTGACTCTGGATTAGGGAGATATATTGGATACAATATTCCGAAATAATAATAATTGTATTATTATTGGTTGTTTCTTTGACCTGAGGCGTGAGTTAGTAAATGGTCTCAAACATCAGTCTTAAAATGACCGTCTCAATTCTAGGTTCGATCACATTTTTACTAAGGTTTGTCAAAACAATGACTTGGTTAAAATATATAACTGATATAAGATTATTTAACCATGATTTATATCCCATATCTTTTATCTAATATTTTTATCTTATATCACACATCTCATATATCATATATTATTTCTTATATATCATATATCATATATTGTATCTTATATATTATTTATCATATCATGTATCCTAAATCCCATATTACAGATATCAAACAAACATATTGAGCATCCAAATACCACAATGAACCAGGATCAATGATTCGATCACCAAATCATTGGTGCATCGTCGATCCACCATGAATTTAGGGGGCCGATCGAGCTTGGTGCCACCTAGAAATGTTGATCAGGGACCACGTCGATTTAAATGGTGATGAAAATGAAAAATTGAAGGAGAAAAGAACCATAAACCAATATCATAAACATCACTATCCAATATTTCTTGGATGGTGATCATGAACAGGGCACCGAGGATAGAACATTGATTAGACAATATGAAATATAGTACATGAGCACATGTATAAGACATAAATAAGTTTATATCAAAGAATTATTAATGATATACTCAATATTTTAGTCCAAATATTTAAAAAGAAAAAATAATGAGTCTTAAATCTATTTTTTATCGATCATTGGTGACGAATTCATACACACAGTGATTGGAATAATCTGATGCTCTTGTTGTGTCTTGATCTGATCTAATATGATATTTCATCATCCTTCATCTCGATTCACTAAAGTGATGAGGGGGGTTCTCTAACTAGAAGATTTCATAAATTTTGTGGCCATCCCTAAAAAATTTCCTTTAATAATATATTTCTTGACATCATTTTATCTCAAATGGATTTAATTAATTAATTTATTTACCTAAAATAATCTACTTCACTTACTTCTAATTAGCGATGGGTCTCAATGTCCCGTATCGAATTATTTTATTTCGCATCTTGGGTAAAAATCAAATTTCAGACCAAACCATGGTCTTGAATTTATGATCCGATCAACCATTTATGGTTTATCTTGATTTCCTTATCTAAACGTGTGTCAAAAATATAAAAAATATTTAATATTCTTATAAAATTAATTCTGGGCACACCGAGCCTAAGAATCACATGATGTATTAGAACCTAGAAATAGGAATATATATATAAATATCTGAAAGTCTTATTAGGGAAAAAAGATTCTCTACATCATTCCTTCTTTCAATATTTTCATCTCCGAAAAGAAAATACTTGGAAAATAACTTGGGATACTAAGCCCACACTTGGCTCTCCTACTCCTGTGAACTCTCCTTCACTTTTATGTGCTTATGTATCATGGAAAAAAGGGATGGTTCATCCACACATGTTCCTCTATTTATGATCCTCAATCGCCACCAGGTTCACTGTAATGGTTTCTCTATCCTTTATGTTGAGCTCGCCCTAGTCGATGGCTTGCATAGGGTTATGAACCTATCTCTTATGTTGTGACATGTGGAGGATGTTATACCCCCACTCTAGTTGTGGGGGTAAGTCAAGGTGGTACAAAACCTCTCCAACTCTATATATGATCTCAAATGTCCTAATGAACATTAAGGATATATTTCCTCTCTAGAAAACCACCGCAATATTCATCGTTGGGAGACTCAAAAAGAAAATCTGTCTCCCTACACGAACTCCAAGGGCCTAAGATGGTAGTTTTCAAAGGATATATTTCTGCTATGGGCCATCCTCATCCGCCCTCAGATGACCTGGACTTTCTTTGTGTTGACTTCACCAACTCAAGACCCACAAGAGATGTTTAACCAACCTCTGTTTATTATATGGGTAACTTACAGGATCTCCCATATAGGGACTCAAAAGATGTCATGTCGATGGTAGAGTGGTATCTATTATTGTATGCAAACTCTACCAAGAGAAGGTGATCCTCTAAAATCTAGAAAAACTCAAACATGAAATCCCTCAACCTATCCTCCAGAACCTAGATAGTGTTCTTGGTCTACCTGTCGGTCTAGGTATCAAAGGATATACTCATATGCACATAGTTATCAAATTCCTCTTGAAGGGTTCTCTACAATCATCAGATATACTATATGTCACAATCAATGATAATCATCAAGGGCAAGCCCAGAGAGTTTAACAATCTATTGTACACATAGCTAAACCAAAACTCCATTATAAACTTTTATCCTCGATGGAAATGAAGTGAACCAACTTTGTGAGTAAGTTAATGATCACCCAGATGGAATTTTGACCCTTCACTATGAAACAAATCCATATAATGAAGTACATATATTTTTTTTTCATAATTCCACTATTATATATCAAGGATATTAAGAAAATAATCCAAAACATGGTTCTCATTATTCACCTACTAGAAGTTGAGTCACGAAGAGAAAAACTCATCTAAACATCAAATCATGACAGACCACCAGAACTACCACTAAAGGTCTCAATACATCTTCCCCGCACCAAGATGTACTGCTAGAGAAGAGGTGTGAAACTCCCACATCATGAATGGAACCACTATTCTCCCTTGGAATAAGATAATGTGATTCCATCATTAATGATATCTATATGGAGAATCACCTATAGATATATAATACTATACGAACATGTAGTTGATGCCTGACAACCGAGAATCTCTCACACGTTCAAGGAGAGAAAGAGTCATAACCATCGACTAATGAAAAGGTGTACCATTTTTCCCTACCAAGGCCAACTGTACGTAAGATAACTTCATTGAAGCATCCTTCACTAAGTGAGCCTGGGAATTCCTACTAAGGGAATATTCTATAGTGTTTCCCTTCCCTGGAATTTAGACTTTCTCGAAGTCATAGTCCTATAGAAACTCCAATCAATATCCCTGTCTCAGGTTTAGGTCTCTTTGAGTTAAGACATACCTGAGACTCTAGAGGTATTGGTAAAACACAAAGCACCCTCCCAGAATATAGTTTCTCCACATACTTAGGGTGAATACTATCAATTGAAGCTCTATGTTTTGAGTTGCGTATTTATGATCATGGGGTCTAAACTTCCATAACCCTTATGAGATAAATTTTTATTGACACATCAATATATAGACATGTCCAACTCATGAGGTATCAATATACATGTCAATCACCACTACCTTATCTAGTATTCTCAATACTCGATCACTCGTTATCCTCTGCCTCATCTCTTAACATGCCATTTGGCACTGCTCATACATGGTTAAAACAATCCCCTTCAACATCATGGGGGGTCAAATGGGCTGTGATTATAGATAATCATGCTAAAATTCTCTTACAATACCCCTCCAATCCAAGTAATCTCTCTAACTCCGACACATTCTTGGGTGTTTCCCAAGAAATCACTCCTTTGATCTTTGTTAGTTCCTTAACAAAATGTTTTTAAAAATTAATTTACAATTAAAGTAAACCTCATGTATCCAAAAAATGGAACTTCAAGATATTTCCATTATAATTTTTGTCTTGATGAATTTATAAGACCATCCTCGAGTGATTTTGATGCTCTTCCTCTATTTCAGAGTAGATGATTATGTTGTCGATGAAGACAACAAAAACTGGTCCATGTATCTCTTGGAGACCTATTTTTTCAATGCCTTAAACATGGGGGGTAATTATTCACACCTAATTTAATCAATAGAAATTCATAGTGTCTATAGAGTCATTAGAATTCTATCTTTTGAATGTAAGCCTCCCAGACCCTCAACTGGGGGTATCCAAATATGATATTTGATATTTGAGAACCATCTCGTACATTAAAAATCCAAAAATAGTCCATCAGTTATAATGATGGTGTACTTTTTCATTATTTTTGTGTGGTTAAGGTGATGGTAATCCACCCGAAGCAATACACTCCCATATTCCATTTTCACAAAAAACACTAGAGATTCCATGAGGGGACACACTGGGCCGCAGGAAACCTTTCTCACAAAGTTCCTCCAACTAAAATTGTATCTCACAGAGCTCATTAGGTTCAATTTGATATACTGAAGAAGATTTCAGGGTAGTCCCAAGACGAAATTGAATGAAAACATCTATCTCCTTCCATAGAGGTAGTCTTAGAACATCTTTTGGGAAGACGTCCAAATAATCCACCACAAATGAAGGAACTATGATACCTGATGAGCCTACTGAACCAAGGTTTACACATAGAAAATGATTGGTGATGGGTTGCAACCCCATTCTCATGAAAACCACATTCCCTGCCATGAGATATTTATCACCAGAGAAGGAGAATATCATCTCATCAGTGTGTAGGAATTAGACTTGTTTTCAGTGATAATAAATATGTGTTGGGACCATATAAATCCAATACATACCAAATATGACCTCATAGGGTCTCATTGTGATGACAAAAATTTCCCATATGAACCTCTCCTCTTTAAACAGTAGCTCATACTACTGTAAGATCAAATATATAGAATAAGTGCTCCATGTATGAATCTCATGTCAAAGTTACTATTCTTTCACCTATAATGGGAGGTCCAAATCCCACACTAGGAATATCAATATTAAATAATGAATGGAACCCATGTCTACTAATACTGAGGAATGGGTAAAATAAACACAAATTTGACCTCTGAACATCTTGTTCATTTTCGGATCATAGCCATCCAAAGTTTAGTGCTATCCACTATCTCAACTGCCATCTCCCAGAGCCTAAAATGGGAACCTAATAGTGGTAGTGGAAGGACCTCATAATGTCATCCTCCTCCTACAAATCCTTCTGCTCAACTACTAGCTACAACTATGTGTCGTTATTCTGAAAGAAAGCTCTCTATCACTAGGGCTCGCACTAGCACCCTGACATAGGTGTGGATGCAAAGGGCACTATACTAACACTAGATCACAATGATGTCCTTGATAAAACTTCCATTCTCAGAAGTTTCCATCACTGATCATGTCAAGAGAGCAGGGCATAAGGTATGTAAACCTCACCACATATTCATCCACCATCATCCCTCCCTGCTTAATTTTCAGATGCTCTAGGATCTGAGCTGAGCATGAATATTGAGGTAGTAACCCTCATGACATAGCTACCAGAATTCATCCCACAAAAGGGTTGACTCATCATGAATCTTTGTAATAAGGCTCATATAATGTAAATTTTCTCAGGGGAAGAGGATGGATTCTAAATAAACTACTTAATCTATCAAGGTACAACCATGACTGAATATGTAGACCATAGACTCTAGCCAATCCTCTACTTCATGATTATTTGGCTTGCTACAGAACATCATAGGACCATAATGATGGAACTTGTTGAGAACACTATGCTTTTTTGCATCCTAAGCCTACACTCTTGGAATGATGTATTTATCAATGGGGAGATGACTCAATAAGGATAGTAAAAGACTATATCCTATATGATGGGTGTACCATTAATCCCCACAATAAATGTCTCAGCATGCTGTGTTGACATGTTGGTAGTCATGGTCTTGGTGAATGGATATGTTGGCCGCAAACACAATAACTAGAATCCTTGTTCTAAGAGCCCAACGAGATACACTTTGACACTTTTTACTTAATCCAAACCGATCCTCATTAAGGGGATACATCTAGACAACATCCCAAGGAATGAACAAACTCTAATAACAATCTTTCATGACACATACCATGCGGGGTATTGATTCAAAAATACCCCATTATCACCTCCATAGACCTGGTTGTGGTGAAACATGATGAAGGAACAACAAAAATTGATGAGGCAATTGACTATGTACCTATACGCAAACACACAACAAACTCATTGAAAAATTATTGAGAAAAAGTGGAAAATATGAATCATTTATTTAAAATAAACTAGACATGCCTCAACCTCTAGACAATAAAAAATTATGACAGTGTAAACTAAATGTAAAGGGGGAAAATACACACCCAACCATAAATTTGTCGCATCGTAACAAAATTGGATGAGAGAAAATAGCTGAGAGAGCCCAACTCATGTATCCATTTCTATGACCAATGTACACAGTAGAAGTAGCCAGTATACCGAATATCGTATGAATTAATGGTCAAAAAATATATTGTCTACAAAATACCTAGTAACAGTTGGAAAATACCATGCTTGTGGAAG
Organism: Viscum album; assembly: GCA_963277665.1. Lineage (NCBI taxonomy): Eukaryota > Viridiplantae > Streptophyta > Magnoliopsida > Santalales > Viscaceae > Viscum > Viscum album. The sequence continues at coordinate 1,841,666,956 of OY728125.1, forward strand.
TATGTACATACCAGGTAGAATGTCCTGGAAGGGGTGAAGGGGGACAAATAAGAGATAAAACTGAAGAGCTATGTTATAGATAGAACAAGGTATAGTGAATGAGTATATATCAACCCAATAAGAGAGTGAAAGTAATATCATCCAAGAATAAGAATCCAAACATAGTTATGAGATGAACAATCTATTGATCCATCACTACCTATAACAGGATAGTAGAATCATCTAATAATTAGAATCTATTCATAGAACGAATGTGACATACTCTGTGTTTTTTCACCCCTCATAGAAGAAGAGTCACTAAAGGCAAAGTATGAATCTATAAGAAATAATATATATATATATATGTGTGTGTGCGTGTTATTTGTCAATGAATCCAAAATTATATGTAAGGGGCCTAAAAACTCAATGCTTAGCCCATGAAGAAGAGTCACCAATAGTTCCCAAGAAACCCATCAATGATGCCCATCATCTCATGTGTCTTCCTCAAACATGATTTTCTAAGGGAGTCAATAACCACGCCTTGATAGTATCACTTTGGTTTGAAGTGAATCTCATGCATGATTTTAGGTCAGGTCACAAGAATGCGTCTTAGTAGGGACAACATATGTCTTACTTATGAGTCCAAATCCACATAAAACCACGTCTCATCACTCTAATGATTATTCTAGGGGAAAAAATTCTAGGTAAGGATCCCATGTCCTTTTATGATAGGAGGGTCCTAGTATTATAGTTAATGAGGAACTCCACTACCCAATCCAACTGGAGGGTACTAGCCGAGAAGGCCATTAGGGAATGCCACTGCCCAGTCCTACTAGATGTTATGCCTAGATTTTTTTCTAGTGAAATACACTTCCCATTCCTACTAGAGGGTATTTATGGATCATTGAGGAACTCAATTACCTAGCCTTACTAGACGGTAACTTGTAAAGATAATCGCAGAATGCTACTACCCAGCACTACTAAAGGGTAAGACCACAAAGCTCTTGTGATCATGTACAACTACTAAAGTCATCGAGTGTCTTTTCATTGAATAATGATCTAAAAATATTTTGTCATATCTCAAAATCCACAACAGAGGTCACCATCACGTTCTACACAAAACAAAACCACGAGATATGTTATTAAGTTGCCTCAATCAGACTCTCGGTGAAATGTTGCGTTTCACCAAATCATGCTCGAATGCTATATTGTGGTAATGAGAACTGAGAAAAAATTAAATACACTATATTTATCTGGAAATATCGAACCAAACTTCATGGTTTCATTTTCATAGATTATCTTTCATTCTGACATAGTATGAGGGAGATATGTCAGATACAGGATTACACAATATTATTATTATTATTATTGTCATGTAATTTGTTGACCAAAGTTTTGAGTTAAAAAAGTTATCCATCATCATTATTAAAATGAGTGTCTCAATTATAGCACAAAGTTGTTGAAGATGGATTGGCAAATAGATGAATTAGTTAAAATATATAACTGATATAATATTATTTAACCATGATTTATATATCATATCTTATATCTCATATCTCATATCTCATATCTTATATATATTATATATCATATATTGTATTTTGTATAGTATATATCATATATCATATATTTTATCTTACATATTATATCTCATATCTCTATATTATATCTTATATCTCATATATCATATCTCAAACCAATAGGTTGAGCATCCCTTTACTGCAACCATTCTATATTTATGCTTGCCTCGCCAAACCATTTTAGTATCGTCAATAATCCACGAATTAAAGGGCATGAATGAGCATAGTGACACCCAAAAAATGTGGATCTAGGACCAAGGGGATCCAAGAAGTGAAGAAATTGAATAATTGAGGGAAAAATCACCATAAAAAAGTTTTAAACATCATCATCCAAGAATTATTGGCTAACAATCAAGAATGGGGCACTAGGGGTAGAACATTGATTAAACAATATGAAATCTTGTACATGGGCTCAGGAAAAGGCTATCACGGCCCGTCCTCGGGGCCCGTGTCGGGACTACCCCAGGCCGACCTTCCATAGGCCAAGGCCTAGTGACTAGAACCAAAGGAATAAATCCCGATAATAAGGGATGACATTGCCTTTATAAAGTAAACAAACACCATAGAGTATGCAAGCTGAAGTAAACACTAGGTAAACTGAGTACAAAAGTAAGTGCTGGAAAGTAAATGGGCCAGAATAAAAACCCAACTGAAAGTAAAGTAAAACTAAAAAGAAATTACAGTAGCAAAGAAGTAAAGAAGAAACATGAGCCATCCACTTGAAATCCCACCTAAAGGGTGGGTACAGATAGTCTCCTCAGCTCCTCAGGTCCAGTTGTCTGCTCCATGTACGTCCCATCCAGTGATCCTCCTCTAGGTACCGTCCAGCTCCATGAGCCTCCACCTCGATCAGCGTTGTCTATCGTCTGCATCCAACACAACGTTGTCTGGGCATATCCCATGCAGGGGTGAGTATAAGATACTCAGTAGGGACCCCGAGACTCCTGAAGGACTCCCAGAATCCACGAAGGATATACCACAAAGGAATGATACAATCATAAAGTATCAACCAAATCAACTATGGTATGTTCCCATACATATACCTAAGTCATCAATTCTAGTTCAGCTCCAACTTACGAGCCCACGTTCAACTCAGTCCACACAAGAAAGTAAAACCCAAACCACACAGGAAAGCACAACCCAATCCACAAAGGATAATAATTCAAACATATCGAAGATAATGATTGAAAAACATGACTCAACTCACACTGGTATACTACTCATGAAGAGGGGTGGAGATGATAGATGTAGCCTCTGAATCATCTCCCCTACCGAACCCACGTAGGATCCAAGTACAAAAGTCATCGCTGCCGAACCTAGGTAGGATCCTAGTACAGTAACCATCACTGTCGAACCCACGTAGGATCAATGTACAGTTGTACTCGCTGCCGAACCCATGCAGGATCCAAGTACAGTCATCCATGCTATCGAACCCACATAGGATCCAAGTACAGTCGTCGTCATCATCGAACCCACGGAGGATCCTAGCATTGTAGTCGTCGTAGTCGCAACTAGCTCTAGGGTTCCCACACACAACATACTCGATTCTGGGAGGGTCTGCTCCTCGAGTCAAAGGGGTGGATACATCAATCATCATGATGACGAGAGATGATGTGTCCTAATGCTCCATCCCATGTCATAGGGGAAAACCAAGAATGACATGCCCAAGTCAAGGAGAACAAGACAACCAAGCCATTGTATCTAAGTACACGACATGTAGGTAAGAGATACACACTGTGTCATCAAATATCGGGTATTGTCCGTTTAAAACGGCCCATGTCATGGGGCTGGTCATGTAAAAAGTAAGTACACGACGTGTGGTATGGTTACACGCAGTGTCTTCAGTTCCTGGGTACTGTCCATGTATCACAGCCCGTGTCAAAGGGATGTTTGAGTAAAAAGTATGTACACGCCATGCCTTGTGGCCGTGTGATTCTGCCAGTGTCCATGTATCACCCAGATTACACACTGAGTCTCATGAATCCTTTTCTGCCATGGTGGTGGTTGAACACGTAGTGCCCCGTGGTTGTGTGGGTTTTCCCATGTCCGTGTATCTCCCAGATTACACGCTGAGCCTCGTAAATCCGCTTATACCTTTCAAAGAAGATTATACCCACCGTGCCTCATGGCCGTGTATTTTTGTCCATGTCTGTGTATTTCCCTTGAATACACGCCATGTCCATCAAAGTCTCCTCTATCAAACTATGTGGATAGTATAGGGCGTGTGACCAGTGTCACACGCCGTGTGTCACTTCTTTTGATGTCCGTTACTTCGGCTAATGAACGCTTGAACTATACGGCGTGTGCTTTGGAAGTACATGCCATGTATTCTTGAATTTTCTAGAAATGATGCCTCTGGACAACACTCCTCCTGAAGCATCCGTCCCTTGTTCCGATGATCCGTTTGCTACAAAAATCCTGTTCATAGGTAGTCTCCATGTTATGAGGCCGTTTACGATGTTTTCGCTCCTCCGATTGGCTCTGAAAACATGCCTTGATTCACCTCTAAAGAACGGTTAGAGAACACCGTACAAAAAGAATGGCAGAGGAATCAAACTATGTATGTTTGGTCCGATTCCTTCTGCATTATTTTGATAGAAAGCGGTTTAGAGTGAACCAATAACATGGAAGGGAAAACAACGTTGCTCAATCATAAACACACCCCTACCTCAATTCAATAAGGTTGATCACTTGATGAAGGATTGATATTCTTTCGTTGATGTTGTCGGGGAATGACAGTGTCGCTTCGTCAATGTCGAGAAGAAAGAAGTCGAGGTTGGCGCCATCGTTCTTCACGTTCTTCAACGAAGAAGATGAAGTTATTCAATATTTTAGAGCTCTCTCTCCCAAAGTCTCCACACAACAAGCCAAACAACAACAAAAAATAAGGCTCCTCCTTATTTTATTTATTCATGCCATGCATTCAAAATGAATTACAAAATTCAAAACAAAATCACTTAATTAATTAAACAATGAGTTGTATAATTAATTATGTGATAAGTTGGGAAGGTTTTATGTGGGAGGTGCGGAGAGAAGGAGTCACATAATTATTGGGGGGAGTTAGGGAGTTAGGGAATGTGAAGGGCTGGGGCTCGTGTGGGACCCACCTCACAAATATCTTAACATGAGTAGTTAGGAGCTAGTGAACCCCACCCCAACTCCCATACTTAGGATATATCCACATAGTTAAAGAAAATAAAATTGTACCACAATTTTAATTACTTCGAATTTAATCCTCAATTTTTAACAACTCCTCCTGAGCAAACGCAACTCCAGTAAATGTATTCTTAAGTAATTACCGGCGCTGTGGTTTCATCAGTGCCCTTAGATTTCGATTCCGAGTACCTGTTAAAAAGTAATAAAAAACCTGCTCGTTCATTCACTGAACGTACCCGAGCTAAACATTGGAAATTGATTCCGAGAACACAGGGTACTGAGCATGCATTTGAGCCTCCCGCTCCCATGTTCTCTCTTGGAGGTTCCCGTTCTTCCACCTGATGCGCACTAGAGGAATTGACCGTCCACATAGGACCAAATCCTGTCGATCCTCGATCTCTAACAGGACCTCCACAAAAGTTTCCCCATCATCGATGTCCAGATCTTTGTGATCAATGATATGTGTCGGGTCGTGCACGTATCTCCTCAGATGAGATACATGGAAAACGTCGTGCACCCAGTGCAACTGAGGTGGAAGAGCCAGGCGATAAACCACCTCGCCTATCCTGCTGAGAACCTAAAATGGTCCGATGAAGCGCAGAGATAACTTATCGGCCCGGAAAAATCTCTGTAATCAATGTTGAGATGAGACGCGTAAGAAAACGTGGTCGCCATCCTCGATCCCTAGTGGTCTCCGCCTCCTATCATCATAGGACTTCTGTCAGCTCTGGGCAGTCCTCATCTGCTCTTGCATGATCTACACCTTCCCCCTCATGGCTTGGACCATCTCTAGTCCTATAAGTGCTGACTCCCTAGGGTCTGTCTAGCACAGAGGTGATCTTCAAGGTCAGCAGTACAATGCCTCGTATGGTGCCATCCCGATGGTGGTGTGGTAGCTGTTTTTGTACGCAAAATCCACCAAGGGTAAGTGATCCTCCCAGCTCCGACCAAAGTCAAGGACACATGCACGAAGCATGTCCTCGAGAGTCTGAATGGTCCTTTCAGTCTGACCATTCGTCAGTGGGTGAAAGGCAGTGCTCATGCATAGCTAAATCCCAAATGCATCCTGCAACCCCTTCCAAAGCCGGGAAGTAAAGCAAGCATCTCGATCAGAGACGATAGATGATGGAACACCCTGAAGTCGTATGATCTCCTGAAAATAAAGGCGTCCCAAGCTCTCTACTGATCCCTTCTCTCTGATGGGTAATAAGTGGGACAACTTGCTGAGTCAGTCTACGATCACCTAGATGGAGTCGTGTCCTCTGGAAGTACGTGGAAGCCTAGTCACGAAATCCATTGATATCCTGTCCCACTTCCAATCTGAGACCTCCAAGGGATGTACCAAGCTTGATTGTACCTGGTGATCCACCATCACCTGCTGGCAAGTGAGGCATCGTAAAACAGACACTGCCATAACCTTCTTCATACCCGGCCACCAGTGCAGTCGTCTGAGATCTTGTTACATCTTCGCTACTCATGGATGTATCGCCAAAGGGGAAGTATGAAACTCTCTCAAAACCTCCTCTTGTAAAGCATCTAGTACCATGGTACTCCCTCTAAAAATGATGATGTGCTCTCCACCTACAGAGAATCCATCAGGTGTCTGTCCTAAGGATATTTGTGCACATCATGTCTCATAGTCAACATCCCCATGATGTGCCTCTTTGACCCTCTTAAGTAGTGGAGGAGTGACTGTGAGTGACTGTAGAGAGGCTGCTCCATATCTATCCATGTAGGATATCTGCAATGCGACTAACTGCACTGTCGCCTCTCCATGTAGTTGAATGCCCATCCTCCTTCCAGGTGCATCAGCTACTACGTTCCCCTTTCCAGGAGTATAGACTATCTCAACGTCATAGTCCTGGAGGAACTTGAACCATCACCACTATCTCAGGTTCAGGTCCTTCTGCGAGAAGATGTACCTGAGACTCTGGTGGTCAGAGTAGACTGTAAAGTGCTCACCCATCAAAAAGTGCCACCACATCTTCAAGGCGAAGACCACTACTACTAATTCCAGGTCATGGGTAGCATAGTTCTACTCCTACTTCCTCAACTGTCATGATCCATAGGAAATCACTGCCCACTCCTTCATCAGGACACACCCAATTCTGGTCCCTGATGCATCATAGTAAACTACGTACCCTACCCCCTCCTCCAGTAGCCTCAAGATGGGTGCATTGTTCAATCTTTTTCTCAGCTTTTGGAAGCTCTACTGACATCTATCCAACCACATAAAGGGTTTCCCCTTCTTCCTCAAAGCTGAAAGTGGTGCTGCAACTCTGGAAAAGTCTGGCAGAAATCATCAATAGTACCTAGCCAGACCTAGGAAACTCCACACCTTCGTCACGCTCCTGGGTGGATCCCAAGCTATCACTTCCTCGATCTTCACAGGATCCAACGAAACTCCCGCCTTAGAAATAATGTGCCCCAAGAAGTGGACCTCTCGAATCTAGAACTGACACTTCAAGAGATTACCATAAAGCTGGTGATCTCGGAGTGTGTCCAGTACAACCCGCAAGTGGTAGGTGTGCTCCTCCTCGGTAGTTGAGTAAATCAATATGTAATAGATGAAGACTATGACAAATCAATCGAGGTAAGGATGGAAGATCCTTTTCATGAGACTCATGAACACTGATGGAGAGTTGGTTACACCGGAAGGCATATCCAAGAACTCATAGTGGCCATACCGACATCTGATGTCCGTCTTCTGCACATTCTCATCTCGAACTATGAGCTGATGATAGCTTGAACTGAGGTCTATCTTCAAGATCCATCGTGCTCCATTGAGCTGATCGAAGAGGTAATCGATCCTCAGAAGTGGATACTTGTTCTTCATAGTGACTTGATTCAAGCGATGGTAATTGACACACAGTCGCAAGCTCCCGTCCGCCTTCTTGGAAAACAGAATCAGGGAAGCCCAGGGTGAAACACTGGGTTGAATGAATCCCTTTCCCTCCAAGTCCTCCAGTTGTAACAGTATCTCTCAATGATCATCGGGAGCCATCCGATATGATGGTGTAGATATCGGGGTTGTCCCTATGTACATGTCAATATAGAAGTCTACCTCTCTGCGAGGAGGTAGTCCTGGAATGTCGTCAGGAAAAACGTCCGCATATTGATCCACCACTACAGGAAAACTTAGACTCCGCACATCAACTGCTCCTAGGATGTGACTATCCAACTGATGAGTGATCGGCTTTCCTCTCCTCTCTGTGAGTCCATCCTATGCTGCAAAGGCTCCTTCTCACCGGTGAAGGTGAACCTACTCCCATCGGCATGAACACATCGCACATTGTGCCTAATACAGTCGATCTGAGCATGGACCATAGATAAAAAATCCATGCCCAAGATGACTTCGTAAGGCCTCGACGACTCTACAAGAAGATCTCAGCCGAAGCTCTCGCCTCCTATAATAATCTCACATTGCCGGAACCAGTGCGTAATTGTCGAGTCTGCTCCTGTAGAAGTCTCTAGCAGTAAGGATCGAGCCAACAGATCCGTCAGAATCTCCGAGCTCCAAACAAGGGCAGAAACAATGAAAGAATGACTCACTCCTATGTCTATAAGAACTGCATCAAGGGTGGAGTAGACATATATAGTACCTAGAATCATCTCAGGTGCGCCGTGGTCATAGGCCTCCACTGCCTGAAGCTGATCCTGTCTCTATCTGCCAGTTCCCTGTGGTCGGGGTGGACCTCTTGGTGGTGGTGGTGGTAGAGCCTCAAAGCGTCACCCACCACCTGATGTTCAGCCAGCTCCTCCTCCTTGTCTGCCTGCTCCCTACAGACCACCACGGGAGAAACCTCTGCCTCTCCCTGGGTGGTCCCTCAACTATTTGCGGCTCCTCTACATGGCGGGTCAGATAGTCCCGAGCCATGTGGCCATGTCCGCCGCATGCATAGAACTGTATGCCTCTTGTATGACTGGCTCTACTGCGTGTGCCCTGCACATCTGAACCAGTGTCCTGAGTTCATCCACCTAGTGGTCTGGTCCGCTTGGACCCCTGTGACATATGTCGACTGCCAGCTGCAGAAGACTCCGCTACGTGCTACCCTACAGTATGTCTTGCTGCTGGTGTAGGCTTAGCAAGAAATCTCTCTACAAGAAGGGCTTGCTCTAGTACTCATTCCTATGTCAGAATACTGAGGGAGATCATCGAAGCCCTGATCTCATGCCTCAGTCCCTGCTCAATGGTCCGGGCCCGGAAGAATGGGTCTTGTACCATGTACGTGGAGTAGCACGAGAGATCAGTAAATCTTGCTGAGTACTGGGCTACTGTCATGCTTCCCTGCCGCAGCTGTAGCAGCTCTTGAATGCGCACCACACGGAGGGTTTCTGGAACAAACTCCGAGTGGAAGAGGCTCTCAAAGTCCGTCCAAAGGAGATACGCCTCATTGTGCAACTGGAGCATCAGGTTCCACCATCTACCTGCTGTCGCGTGTAGGATACTCGCCGCAAGGATCTCCATGAGGTCAGCTGGTGTCCCCACTAATCTAAAGACTCAAACATCAGCCTCCAGCCAATCCTCGGCTACCTGAGAGTCCGTCTCCCAGCGGAACCTGGGCAGTCTCTGATGCTGAAACTCATGCAGTGCACTCAGGCGACATGCACTCTTAGCTGCTAGGGCTGGTGGCATCAGTGGCTCGACAGGTAGAGGTACCAACGGTGCCTCCGCTGTAATGGGGCCCTACACCAAGGCCTCGTCGCTCGGTGGGATGTCTTTGCGAACAAAATTCGGAACCCTAGCTGGCTGTCATCATGGGGATATTATGAAAAGAAACAGGTGCGCTATGGTGAAAACAGTATACCTGGTGAGATGACACAATGTAATCACAAATAAAACTTATGAAACACACATGCAATCGATTTTTTCGTGCATTGAGTCGGAAATCATAATTCAGGGTCCTGGTGTATGGATACATCATCCGCCGCACCAACAATGGACTCCCTGGACTGATAACCACACTCATTACCCTTAACACTATTGCTACACATAGAAGAAATTATCAGAGTCCTATGTTCTGTGGTAGAACCGACTCCTCTGATACCAATTTGTCACGACCTGTCCTCGGGGACCATGCCGTGACTACCCAATGCCCGCCTTCTATAGGCCAGGGGCTGGAGACTATCACCAAAGGCATAAATTCTGATAATAAGTGAAGGAATTGCCTTTATAAAGTAAAAAAAAAGCACAAAGTAAGAAAGATGAAGTAAACACTAGGTAAACTGAGTACAAAAGTAACTGATGGAATGTAAATGGGCCAGAATACAAACCCAACTAAAAGTAAAGTACAAATGAAAAGAAAGTACAGCAGCAGAAAAGTAAAGCAGCAACACGAGCCGTCCACTAGAAATCCCACCTGAAGGGTGGGTACAGATAGTTTCCTCAGCTCCTCAGGCCCAGCCATCCGCTCCATGTACATCTCATCCAGTGATCCACCTCTAGGTACCGTCCAGCTCCACAAGCCTCCACCTCGATCAGCGTTGTCTGTCGTCTGCATCCAACACAACGTAGTGCGGGCATAGCCTGTGCAGGGGTGAGTATACGATACTCAGTAGGGACCCCGAGACTACCGAAGGCCTCCCAGAGTCCACAAAGTATAAACCACAAAGGAAAGATACAATCATGATGTATCAACCAACTCTACTTTGGTATATGCCCATACATATACCTAAGTCATCAATTCCAGTTCTGCTCCAACATACGAGCCCTTGTTCAACTAAGTCCACACAGGAAAGTATAACCCAATTTACACAGAAAAGCACAACCCAATCCACAAAGGATAATAATTCAATCATATCGAAGATAATTATTGAAATACACGACTCAGCTCACACAGGTATACTACTCACAAATAGGGGTGGAGATGATAGATGTAGCCTCTGAATCGTCTCCCCTGTTGAACCCATGTAGGATCAAAGTACAGAAGTCGTTGCTACCGAACCCACATAGGATCCTAGTATAGTAACCATTGTTGCTGAACCCATGTAGGATCCAAGTACAGTCATCCACGCTGCCAAACCCACGTAGGATCCAAGTACACTCATCCTCACTGCCGAACCCACGTAGGAAACATGTATAGTCATCATCGTCGTCGAACCCATGGAGGATCCCAGGATGGTAGTCATCACAGTCGCAGCCAGCTCTAGGGTTCCCACACACAACATACTCGATTCCGGGAGGGTCATCTCCTCAAGTCAAAGGGGTTGTTACATCAATAGTGAAGAAGACTAGAGATGATGTACCCCAACACTCTGTCGCATGTCATAGGGGAAAACCAATCATAACGTGCCAAAGTCATGGAGAAGTAGACAACCAAGACACTTTCCCTATGTACACGGCGTGTAGTTAAGCGATACACGCCTTGTCATCAGACACTGGGAAAACAAAATTGCTCAATCATAAACACACCCCTACCTTAATTCAAGAACGTCGATCGCTTGACGAAGGATTGAGATACTTTCGTTGATCTTGTCTCGGAATGATGGCGTCACTTCGTCAAAGTCGAGAAGAAAGAAGCTGAGGTTGGCGGCGGCGTTCTTCGCATTCTTCAATGAAGAAGATGAATTTCTTCAAGAGTTTAGAGATCTCTCCCCCAAAGTCTCCACACAACAAGCCAACCAACCAAAATAAAATAAGTCCCTTCATTATGTTATTAATTCATGCCATGCATTCAAAATGAATTACAATATTCAAAACAAAATCACTTAATTAATTAAACAATGAGTTGTCTAATTAATTATGTGATATGATGGCAAGATTTAATGTGGGAGGTGGGGAGAGGAGTCACATAATTAAAGGGGGGAGTTAGGGAGATATAGAATGTGAAGGGGTGGGGCTTTTGTGGGACCCACCTCACAAATAACCTAACAAGAGTAGTTTGGAGCTAGTGGATCCCACCCCAACTCCCATACTTATGATATAACCACTTAGTTAAAGAAAATAAAATTGTACACCAATTTTACTTATTTCCAATTTAATCCTCAATTTTTAACAACTCCTCCCAAGAAAACGCAAAATCAGTAAAGGTCTTCTTATGTAATTACCGACGCTATGGTTTCATCAGTTCCCTCAGATTTTTATTCCAAGTACCGATTCCAAAGTTAGAAAAAACCCACTCATTCGTTCACTAAACGTACCTGAGCTAAACTTCAAAAATTGATTCCGAGCACACTGGGCCTCAGAATCAGGTGCCGTCAGAAATTGCGTACTCATAAAATCCCAAAGAATTTATGAAAAAATTTTCCTTAAAATTTACGGGTCTTTAAAAATGCCATAATATAATGCATTTAGAAGGATGAATAATGATCTACTCAATAATTTAATCCAAATGTGTAAAAAAACCAATAGAAGACTCCTTCCTCTATTTGGGATCAATTGATTGTGAAGAAAGTGCATGAGAAACAACTGGAAGAAGATGATGGGTTCATTGATTCTTGATACCATCTAATATAACATTTCATCATCGTTCTTCTTGATTCATCAAAGGGTGGAGGGAGGAGCTCTTGTTTGTGGATTCTAGAAGTTGTGAGGCCAAGGCTAGAAAAATTCCTCTGACGACATATTTATAGAATTTTTTTAGTTAAAATGAATTTAGTTAATTTTTTTTTTAATAAAATGATTCCACTTAACACAACTAAAATGAGCGAGGGTTCTAAATGTTCAGTACGGACCCATAATATATAATGTGTAACACCTAAGATTTTTATGAGAGATATTTTGTTATTATACATCATATAAAGAATCTTTCACAACACAAAACACTAGCTTGGCTTTCTTTACACGCAATCGCGGCCTTCCTCGATAGCTTGCGTTGTACGCAATACCGAGTTTCACTAAACAACGATATGCTATTAATATATTATTAAAACTAACAGTTATAAATAGTAATAACCAATTTTTGAAATTTTATAAATTTTATATTTCAAAATGGACTTCATTTTTGGATTCGGAATATTGAAATTAGCCTAGGGTGAAATTTTGGTATTTTTCTGAAAACTTTCAATTTTTGATGAATAGTGAAAACACTGGGTTACTATTTAAAAACCGACTTTTTATTTAAATAATTATTTATTTTATTTAAAGTTATTTTAGGTCAAAATTGATACATAATACTTATATAAGTTCAATGTAATTTATTGGAGTCATTTTATAATAATTTTATATATATAAAAATTTTATTGAACATTTGACCATCTTTTACCCACCTATTAGGAGAATTTTCAAATTTACATAAAACATAAATTTTCCACTTTTGTGAATTGAATTTCAAAAATCTGAGAGTCATGGTTTATTTCAGTAAGTAAAATGTGGTTCAATGAGATGAAAATATTTTTTGTTGAATAGTAACTTTTTACTTTTATTTACCACGGCTAAAAGTAAATAGATTAAGGGTAAAAATGATATTATTATTACCCTAACACATGTCCTAATTATATTTGATAAGTGTAATTCGACCAAAAAAAACCTTAGATATAAAATATTTCTCTTTAGGTCCACGTGGATTAGATTAGGACATTGAATATTATTTTATTAAAAGAAGAGTTAAAATAGTTAAAATCAAAGTTTAATAACTAAAACATTTTTAATATAGGGTTATACATAAGATAAATTCGACTATAAAAATTCATTAGAAAGACCAAAAAAAATTCATACATAATGGAATTTTATTAATAATTTTTAGTCATTAAATAATGTAATTTATTTATGACACAATAATGATACAGTAATTACCTTATTAAAGAAATATTAACATAATTGATATTATAAATACCCAAATAAATATAATTTGATACTTTTTATGAATTAAATTAATTTTATAGGTTAATATGACATTTTATTATGTAGTTAATTAACTTTCTTAGAACTAATAATTCTGTTTTTATTTTCAAAAAAATCCATTACCAAATAGTGTCAAAATTGACATAAAATAGCTTTTAAAACAAATATTATATTATTAAATGTTATTTTATTCTTAAAAATCTATGGTTCGACAGAATGAAATAGAAAAGGATATATATATTAATAATAAACAACTTGGGGTTGTTTTGGCTTGTTATTGTATTTTTATTAACCTTATAGTGTAAGAATACAAGAAGACACGGTAAAAGTAAAATTATTGAACTTAAAGTGAAATCTAAATGATATGGTTAAAATAGTAACCTAAACATGTCCAAATTCTATTGGATGAGAGGATTTAGAGCCATACCAACATTATCTTCGAAATAAATTATTTTTTTGCTATTAAAAACTGAATATGACTTTATAATAAAATAATATTTTTCGTTTTTCCAAAGGTGCCCCTCTCCTCCCTTATAAAAGGGAACCTCCTCCCTCTTCTCCTCACACCACTTTGACCCATCATGCTTGGCCAAACCCTGACGAATTCTCTTCTCCACTTCTCTAGAAACATTCTAGAGGTCCTGGTCTTCTTAATAGTCCATCCGTAGTGCCCTAAGTGGAGGTTAAGAAGAGGCACGTCAATGAAGAGGTAATATCCATTACCGATCTTTTCCAATTTCTTTTTTCATCATATTCTCCTTCCTTATTTGTTTAATTATGAAGTAATAACATCATTATCGCTAATATAATGATATGTTATTATAAATATGAAACAACATTATTTCACCTTCTATCCATCCTAGGAAAAATGAAATCACCGTGTGTGCGTACGTACGAAATACCGTCTGCATGCCGTGGTGTAATCTGTTTTCCACCACCACCTTACTTGCATGTGTATAATGGTGTAAAGAATAATTATACATGATTATTTTAAAGTGAAATTTCTTCTTAAATAGTATACATACACTTCAATACAATTCCACGACCATTGGAATGATATCATCGCTCGTGCGTACGTACGACATACCGTCTCTATGATGTGATGCGACTCATTCTACATGATATTCATTGCATAATGATTATATAAATTAATTTAATGAATAAATATGATATATATGACACTAATAACATTATTTAATTGAGTTATCTATAACCTAAAAATAAGAATAAGTATTTATTTGACAAAACATGCATAACAACAAAAAGAAATGAACACCCGAATAACAAGTAACAATGCAATATTACTAATAAGAAGATATGAATATAACAATATATGATATCATAACAATGATTAAAACTATATAATAATTCAATAACATTATTTAAATCATTATATAGGTGGTTCAGACACGTATGAAGCAAATCAAACCTATGGTAAGTGAAAATATCACAATCTCATTTTTATCCGAGATTCTTTATACTTTGGTATTTACTGTGGTGTATTTATCATCCACATCCATGTTTCCTCAATATGTAATATTATTTCTATACTCCTACAATTGTTTAAATCCTATATAACTTGTTGGTGAGTTTTTAGTAAAAGATATGAAAGGATTCTTTTGTCATTTTTAGTACGAGGTACTTTTTGACTTTTTCGGCCAAAGTACGAGAAGATTGTTTTTTTAACTTATACGGAATGAATTGATTTTATGAATTCATAAAACATTATTTATATGAAGCATAATTTACATGTTTTGAACTTTATTTTTAATCAACTTCTTTTATTTTAAAATTGTGTGACATGTTAATAAATGAAAAATGTTTTGAAGTAGAAAGGATATTTTCCTCAAGAATGGAGTTCAAGAATTTTATAAAAATTATGTTCCAACTAAGATAATATAGGGTTCTGTTTCTATCCCTATTTTTACATTGATTGGATTACATTATGATGGAATTATTTTTATGATTACCTTTTATCTTATATGGATTATGTTATGATGGCATGACGTTTAAGAATCCCATTTTGTTTGCATGGGTTATGTTATGATGTATGTTTTATGATCTTGTGGCCCACATAAGAGTGGTATCATTATGAGATGGGTGGGGCCTATATCTTCCTCCAATGAATTGGGTAAAAATTTATATCTCATGAGATAGAGATGACTGGAACGGCAGGTTAAACCGGTTCAGTGATACAGGACTGAAAAGAGAAGTGAACTCGGTTCAGAAATGGACTTTGTCTGCTTAGATAGTCTTGGCAATGATTCTTGACTAATAAGAAATGATTATCTATGATTATGTGTGTATGCCACAAAGTTTCATGTTTTAGTTTATGATTATTATGATTACATTTAACTATTATGATTTATCCCATGATATGATATTATGATCTCTTTTGCAGGTTAAGATTTCCAAAATGTTATGTTCTTGTGATTGATATTTCTTTTGTTTACCCTTACTGAGCATTTGAGCTCACCCTTTTGAATGTTTTCTTTTCCCCAGGTAATGAAGATGGGTATTAAGTAGGATATTCCAAAAGGGACTCTAGATATGATGAAATAAATTGGAGACAATGTAGATGATTTATGAACCAGTTGTTTATGTTTCCCAGTTTCTAAATACATTATACCTATACGGTCCATTCATGGTTTTGTTATATGTTGTAATAAGTGTGCTTAAATTATGACGTAATAACAATGTATGTAAATTATGGGTCGTTATTGTTGGTATCAGAGGAAAGGTATAGTCAACCTTTGGAAACTAGGATGCGAAAGCCTTAGTAAGAACCCTATGGATAAATCTAAGAATAGAACAAAATTATAGTGTTTTATAAATGGCCGTGAATAACCTATGATAAGACCTTAAGTGAGAAATTTTATTCTTGATTGTGTGGTTTTACTATTATAATGATTGTTTCTCACACTATTCTTCTTGGTATTAGTCAATGGATGGAACCTGAAGGAACCATGTTAATGCGGAATGCGACGGGCAATGCAATGATTGTCCCCCGGAGCAACCAAATGTTATGGGAGCTGGAATGAAAAGTCTTGTAGCCATGATCACGACACATTCTAAAGCAATGAATCGTGCTGGACTTCCAAAAGAGAAAAGGAAGGAGCAACATTTTGTTGAATCCTTCATGAGGCAGTGTCCACCTTCTTTCAGTGGATCTACTAATCCATTAGTTTCTAAACAATGGATCAGTACTACTAAAAAGATATTTTCAGTTCTTCAATGTTATGATCGAGATAAAGTCATCTTAGTAGTATATCGTTTGGAAGGTGAAGCTGATCAATGGTGGAATCTTATCAAGAATACGAGGAAAAGGGATGAAATTGAATCCATCGAATGGGACAAGTTCAAGAACTTATTTTTCAATAAGTACTTCCCTCATATTTTTCAAACAAATATGGAGAAGGAGATTCTTGAACTGAAGAAAAAGGATGATGAATCTGTTGGTACCTACGAAGCAAATTTGATGAGACTTTCAAGGTATGCTTCCGGGATTATTATCCAACCTAAGAGTAAGATCGATCGATTATTTAGTGGCTTAAAACCAAGTCTTTGAAGGGCGTTATCCATAAGGGACTTCAATAGCTATGAGGAAATTGTTTTATGTGATCCTAAGTTTGAGTTGGAGATTATAGTAATCAATTTGTCATATTCATTTGATAAGAAGAGGAAAATGGAATTCAAAGGAAAATCTAAATAGCACACTGAAAAGAAGATGTGTTTTACCTTATGCTTAAAGTGTTGAAAGAAACATGGAGGGAGTTGTCTTAAAGGGACAAGTAAATGTTTCAAATGTCGCAAATAAGGTCATCAGGCATTTGAATGCCGCAATGATGGGAAGAAGATGTCTAGTGATGCGAACAAAGAAAAGGCTACACAGAGTGCACCTCCTGCACTTGAATTTTACAAGTGCAAGGAAATGGTGCATTATTCTAATCAATGCCCTAATCCAAGGGATGTTGATGATGATCGACATAAACAAACTCTTAAGGCTAAAGACAAAGGAAGTCACATGCAATTTCTATTAGCGATGTGGAGTATGATAACGAAGTGGTGAAAGGTACACTTACCAACCACTCTAAAGTAGAAAATGTTTTATTTGATTCTGGATCCACCCACTCATTTATTTCTGAAGACTTTTCTAAGGTTATTTCCATATTACCTCAACAATTAGATGTTGTGTTAGCTATGACAACCCCTAATGGCACAACAGTCGCATCAAAAGTTTATAATTATTCTCCAATTGATGTTTGTGGAAAATTGCTTCCTGCAAATCTTGTGATCCTTCCTATAGTGGAATTTGATGTGATTATTGGCATGTATTGGATTTCTTTATATGGATTTCATATCAATTTCCAAATAAGGGATGTCATATTTCATATTCCATATCAATTTATGATCGACAATCGATGCAAGGATGAATATAAACATCCAGTGGAAATTTCTTTCATCTTATGGGTCTTGATTCCACTAAATGAAGGTTATTTATCTCAAATGGTTGGTGAGAAACTCATGATTAAGAATATTCATATTGTAGGGAGTTTTATGATGTCCTTCCGGAAGAATTTCCAGGTCTTCCACAAAATCGTGAAGTTGAGTTTTCAATAGAACTCATACCGGTTGCTATGCCTATTTCAAAGACACCTTATAGAATGGCCCCAATTGAGTTGTAGGAATTGAAGAAGAAACACCATGAGAATCTTGATAAGGGATTCATATGACCTATAGAGTCACCTTGGGGAGCACCAATTCTTCTTGATAAAAATAAATATGGATCAATGAGACTCTGCATTGATTATCAAGAACTTAACAAGATCACTTTCAAGAACAAATTTCCTCTCCTACACATTGATGACTTATTTGACAAACTACGTGGAGCTTAATACTTTTCCAAGATCGATCTCCGTTCAGGGTATCATCAATTAAGGGTCAAAAGGGAGGATATACCAACGAAGGCTTTCCGTACAAGGTATGGACACTATGAATTTATAGTGATGCCATTTGGTCTTACTAATGCCCCTGTTATCTTCATGGATATGATGAATAGAGTCTTTAGAGACTATCTTGATCAATTTTTGGTAGTCTTTATAGACGATATTCTTGTCTATTCAAAGATTAAGGAATAACATGAAGATCACATGAGAATTGTATTGAAGGCCCTGAGAAAGGAGAAGCTTTATGAAAAATTTACCAAGTCTGAATTTTGGCATCAAAAAGTTTCATTTCTGTGTTAAATAATCTCAAAAGAGGGGATATATGTGGATCCAGAAAAAATAGAGGTTATAGAAATATGGTCGAGACCAACAACAGTAACTGAGATCCGAAGTATTCTTGGTTTGGCTGGATATTATTGACGTTTTGTTGAATATTTTTCACGATTTTCTAATCCACTCACCAGGTTGACTTGAAAAGGAGTTATGTTCGTGTGGATGGAGTAATGTGAATAGAATATCAAGGAGTTAAAAAGAATGTTATCCAGTGTACCTGTGCTCACACTTCCTTATAGTAGAGAAAGGTTTGGGATATATAGTGATGCATCCAAGAAGGAATTGGGGTGTGTTCTCATGCAAAATGATATGGTGATAGCTTGTACCTCACGACAGTTGAAAATCCATGATCAAAATTACCCAAATCATGATTTGGAGTTAGCTGCGGTAATCATTGCATTAATGATTTGGAGGTATTATCTTTATGGTGAAAGGTGTGATATTGATACTGATCATAAAACATTAAAGTATATTTTCATACAGAAGGAGCTGAATATGAGTCAAAGAAGATGGTGGAGCTGAATAAGAATTACGACTGCTCAATTCATTACCACCCTGGGAATGAAAACAAGGTGGCAGAATAATTAAGTCGACAAGACCATGCCATATTATCCATGATGGGGATAACAAAAGATCAAATATTTATGGATTTACAAAGGATAGATCATGGAATTATAATGGAAGGGGAAAAATATTATCTTTCTCAAATTAATGTTCAACCATCTATACATGTGAAGATTAAAGAGGCACCGAAAGAAGATATAGACTTACAAAAGAAGGTGAGAAATGTTCTTGAATTCAAACTTGATTGTGATGGGATAATAAGGTTCAGTAATCGGGATTGTGTTCCTCCCATCCCAGAATTAAAGAAGGAGCTGTTGGATGAGGCTCATAGTTCTTCATTATCTATTCATCCTGGAAGCACGAAGATGTATAGGGAACTGAAAGAGTACTTCTGATGGGATGGCACGAAAAGAGATGTTGCTGAATATGTCTCTCGGTGCATGGATTTCCCGCAAGTTTTGTTGAGAGACAGAAGTCTAAGGGGATGTTACAACCATTACCCATACCAGAATGGAAATGGGAAAACATCAATATGGACTTTGTCACTGGACTTCCAAAAACATCCAAAGGAAATAATGAAATCTGGGTTATAGTTGATCGTCTTACGAAGTCGGCACACTTGTTTTTTGTTAGAGAGGATTTCTCTCTTGATTAGTTTTCCAGGATATATGTAAAAGAAGTGGTAAGATTTCATGGAGTAGCACTTTCCATTATATCCGATCAGGATCAGATGTTTACCTTGATGTTTTGGTGAAGTCTTCAGCATACTCTAGATATAGAGTTGAGCTTCATCAATGCTTATCATCCTCAGACAGACGGTCAGTCTGCGAGAAGAATTCAAACTCTAGAAGACATGTTAAGAGCTTGCTTTATGGACTTCAAAGGTGGTTGGGATCAACACCTACCTCTAGTGGAATTTTCATATAATAATAGCATTAACTCTAGTATTCAGATGGCTCTTTATGAAGCTCTCTATGGAATTAAATGTCAAACTCCAAATTACTAGGATGAAGTTGGGGAAAGAAAGCTATTAGGACCTGATCTTGTTGATGAGATGGCAGAAAAGGTCCGATCTATTCAACAACACATAAGAGAAGCTCAGAGTCGACAAAAAAGTTATACCAATAAGCGAAGAAAAGACATAGAGTTTGAAGTGGGTGATAAAGTGTTCTTAAGAATATCTCCTTGGAAGAGAGTAATGAGATTTGGAATGAAGGGAAAGTTGAGCCCTAGGTATATCCGTCCTTTTGAAATATTGGATCGTGTTGGGAAGGTAGCATACCGATTGTTGCTTCCACCGAATCTATCTCAAGTTCATGATGTGTTCCATGTATCTCTTCGGAAAAGTACATACCCGATCCTTCACATGTACTTAGCTCAGATGTTTTACGGCTAGAGTAAGATCTTTCTTATGATGAACAGCCGATAGAGATTCTGGATCGTAGCGAAAAAGTTCTACGAAGCAAGAGCACTCGCTTGGTGAAAGTTTTATGGAGGAACCACCAATTAGAAGAAGCTACATTGGAGCTTGAGGATATGACGAGGGAGAGGTATCCTCATCTGTTTTTTACGAAGTGAATAATTTTGAGGGCAAAATTCATTTTAAGGGAGGTAGAATGTAACACCCGAGATTTTTATGAGAAATATTTTGTTTTTATACACCATCAAAGGAATATTTCACTACACACAACATTATCTTGGCTTTCTTTACACACAATTGTAGCCTTCTTCGATAGCTTGCGTTGTACGTAATACCGAGTTTCACTAAACAACGATATGCTATTAAAATATTATTAAAACTAGCCGTTATGAATAGTAATAACCAATTTTTGAAATTTTATAAATTTTATTTTTCAAAATGGACATCATTTCTGGATTCGAAATATCGAAATTATCCTAGGGTGAAATTTTGGTATTTTTCTGAAAACATTCAATTTTTGATGAATTGTGAAAACACTGGGTTACTATTTAAAAACCGACTTTTTATTTAAATAATTATTTATTTTATTTAAATTTATTTTAGGTTAAAATTGATACAAAATACCTATATATGTTCAATGTAATTCATTGGAGTCATTTTATAAAAATTTTAGATATATAAAAATTTTATTGAACTGTTGACCGTCTTTTACCCCCCCTCCTAAGAGAATTTGCAAATTTACATAAAAAATAATTTTACCTCTTTTGTGAATGGAATTTTAAAAATCCGAGAGACCCGGTTGATTTCATTAAGTAAAATGTGTTTCAATGAGATGAAAATAATTTTTGGTGAATATTAACTTTTTACTTTTATTTACAACGGTTAAAAGTAAATAGGGTAACTAAGGGTACAAATAATAATATTATTACCCTAACACATGTCTTAATTCTATTGGATAAGAGTAATTAGACCAAAAAAAACCTTAGAGATAAAATATTACCCATTAGGTCCACCTGGATTAGATTAGGACATTTAATATTATTTTATTTAAAGAAGAGTTAAAATAGATATAATCAAAGTTTAATAACTAAAACATTTTTAATATAGGGTTATACATAAGATAAATTAGACTATAAATATTCATTATAAATCTAAAAAATATTTCCTACATAATAAAATTTTATTTATAATTTTAGACATTAAATAATTTAATTTATTTATGACACAATGATGATGAAGTAATTACCTTATTAATGAAATATTAACATAATTGATATTATAAATACCCAAATAAATGTAATTTGAGACTTTTTATGACTTAAAATAATTTTATAGGTTTATATGACATGTTAGTATGGATTTAATTATCTTTTTTTGAACTAATAATGCTGTTTTGATTTTAACAAAAATCCATTACCAAATAGTGTCAAAATTGACATAAAATAGTTTTTAAAACAAATATTATATTATTAATTTTTATTTTTATTTTAAAAAGATAAGGGTCAAAAAAATGACTTAGATATGGTTATATATATTAATAATAAACAACTTGGGGTTCGTTTGGCTTGATATAGTAAATTTATTAACCTTATAGTGTAAGAAAACTAGAAGACATGATAAAATTAAAATTATTGAACTTAAAGTTAAAACTAAATGATAATGTTAAAATAGTAACCTAAGATTGTCCAAATTATATTGGATGAGAGTATTTAGACCAATACCTACCTTATCTTTTAAATAAATAAATTTTTAGCTATTAAAAACCGAATATGACTTTATAATAAAATTATATTTTTAGTTTTTTCCAAAGGTGCCCCTCTCCTCCCTTATAAAAGGGCACCTCCTCCCTCTCCTCCTCACACCAATTTGAGCCATCAAGCTCAGAAAAACCTCACCAAACTACCTTCTCCAATTACCTAGAAACATTCTAGAGGTCCTGGTCTTCTTAAAAGACCATCCCTAGTGCCCTAAGAGGAGGTTAAGAAGAGGCTCGTCAAAGAAGAGGTAATATCTATTACCGATCCCTTCCAATTTCAATCTTCTTCAACTTATTCTTCCTTAGTTGTTTAATTATGATTTAATAACATCATTATAACTAATATAATGATATGTTATTATAAATATTAAACAACATTATTTCACATTCTATCTACCCTATGGAATATGAAATCACAGCGCGTGCGTACGTACAGAATACCGTCTCCACTCCGTGGTGTAATCTGTTTTCCACCACCACCATACATGGATGTGTATAATGGTGTAAATAATAAGTATACATGATTATTTTAATGTTATATTGATTCTGAAATACTATACATACACTTAAATACAATTCCACGACCATGAGAATGATATCATCGCTCGTGCGTACGTACGGCCTACCGTCTCCACGATGTGATGTGACTCGTTCTACATGATCTTCATTGCATAATGATTATATAAACTAATTTAATGAATACATATAATATATATTACACTAATAACATTCTGGAAATGAGTTATCTATAACCTAAAAAGAATAATAAGGATTTATTTGACAAAACACGCATAAGAAGAAAAAGAAATAAACACCAGAATAACAAGTAACAATGCAATATTACAAATAAGAAGCTAAGAATATGACCGTATATGATATCATAAAAATGAGTAAAATTATGGAATAAGTCAATAACATTATTTAAATCATTATATAGGAGGTTCAGACACGTATGAAGCAAATTGAACCTAAGGTAGGGGAAAATCTCACAATCTCATTTTTATCCCAGATTGTTTATACTTTGGTATTTACTGGGGTGTATTTATCATTCACTTCCAAGTTTCCTCAAAATGTAATATTATTTCTATCCTCTTAAAATTGTTTAAATCCATTATTTCTTTTTGGTGAGTTTTTAGTAAAAGATATGAAATGAATCATTTTTCATTTTTAGTATGAGGTACTTTTTCACCTTTTCAGCCAAAGTATGAGAAGAATGTTTTTTTAACTTATACAGTATGAATGGATTTTATGATTTCATAAAATATTCTTTACATGAAGCTTCCTTTAAAAGTTTTCAAGTTTATTTTTAATCAACTTCTTTTTGTTTAAAATTGTATGATATGTTAATAAATGAAAAATGTTTTTGAAGTACAAAGGATATTTTCCTTAAGAATGGAGTTCAAGAATTTTATAAAAATTATTTTCCATATAAGATAATATAGGGTTCTATTTATATCCCTATTTTTACATTGATTGGATTATCTAATGATGGAATTATTTTTATTATGTCCTTTTATCTTATATGGATTATGTTATTATGGCATGACGTTTAAGAATCCCATTTTTATTACATGGGTTATTCTACGATGTATGATTTATGATCTTGTGTCACACATAAGAATGGTATCATTATGAGATGGGTGGGACCAATATATCCCTCCAATGCAATGGGTAAAGATTTATATCTCATGAGATAGACATGGCAGGAATGGCAGGTTAAACAAGTTCAGTGATACAGGACTGAAACGAGGAGTGAACTCGGTTCAGAAATGGACTTTGTCCGCTAAGATAGTCTTGGAAATAAGTCTTGACTAATGATAAGTGATTCTCTATTATTATGTGTGTATGCCAAAAAGTATCATGTTTTATGTTATAATTATTCGGATTACATTTCACTACTATGATTTATCCCATGATATGATATTATGATCTCTTTTGCAGGTTATGTTTCCAAAATGTTATGTTCTTATGATTGATATTTCTTTTGTTTACACTAACTATGTATTTGAGGTCACGCTTTTGTATGTTTTATTTTCCCCAGGTCAAGAAGAAGGGTATTAAGTAGGATATTCCAAAAGGGACTCTAGATATGATGAAATAAATGGGAGACAATGTAGATGATTTATAAACCAGTTGTTTATGTTTCCCAGTTTCTAAAGATAATATACCTATACGGTCCTTTCATGGTTTTGTTTTATTTTGAAATAAGTGTGCTTCAATTATGAAATAATAACAATGTATGTAATGTATGGGTCGTTATATCATGCCTAAGAAAAACACCACATTCTGGATTACAGAAGGGTCTCATATTTCTAATCCGACCAACCATTTAATATTTATCCCATTTTCATTAACTAAACATATGCATAGAAAAAAATATATTTAATATTTTAATAAAATTAATTCTTGGCACACTGGGCCTCAGAATCATATGTCATCTTAGAATATAGTCCTCTATATCTATATATGTATATATAAATATTTTAATGTTGTACAACAAAAAAATAGGTCTCTATATAAATATTCCAATGTCTTACAAGAAAAAACCGGAGTCTAAAATATGTCCCTCTTAAATGATTTTCATCCCCAAAAATTAAAACTTAGAAGAAAGGTGGGGACACTAAACCACATCTGGATTTTCCATATATCTTACATACATCGTTATGTACATACAAAGGAGAAGTGTGAAACACAGTCATCACTTCCTCTCATAATATGAGTAGAACCACCGTTCATCCCTGAAAATGGATGACATGGTTCGCTTCATAAAAAAATCCATCAAGTGAGACACTTGTGGATATTCAATCATGAGAAACCCCGTCGTTTATGTATCTCAACTGAGGAACTATCAAACACTCAAAAAGCATAGTCAACGCCATCAAATGATGAAATGTTGTACCATCCTACTCTACTAGGGTAAACTACTAGAAACCCAACTACACTAAATTATTTTTAACTAAGTGAGAATATGACGACCTTATAAGGGAATATGCTAAAAACATTCCATTTATTAGAGTGTAGAATATCTTGAAGTCATCGCCCTATAGGAAATTCAACCAGAGATGTTGTCTTGGGTTCATATCTCACTAAATGGAGATATATATGATTATCTGTTGGTCTGAGTAAACCAAAAAGCACTCTCCCAAAAAGATAGTTGTTCCACATTAGTGGGAAAATTAAAACTGCTTCCAGCTCTAGGTGGTGATTCATGTGGATCTGTTCATGGGATCTCAATTGTATCGACCCATATGCAATAACAGTTTGCTGCTGCATCAAGGTTGACATCATGCATGTAAGGGTACAGAAAAAAAATGATGGTGAGTAGAATCATCCAAACATGAGAATTTAGAGATGGAAATCACATGTAATACCCCATGAATATTCACCTATTTTTATGGAGAGTAACCCCAAACCATAAAATCCACCACTATAATTAATGACATCCAAATAAAAAAGATTCAATTAGAAAAACCCCACTGACAATTTCAGGACCTTCCCCAACACTCCATCACACAACCTCACCTTTGATGAACAAAATAAAGGGACTCATTCACCACTACTGGATACTATCTTATTTTGGTGGTACTGAATCACCGTCATGATTTTTATTGTGTCCAAAAAAATGCATTTCAGTGGGGGAATGATGCCTCTCCCTCTTGCATTCGATGTTATATCGAACAACACCGACATTAGGTTACAATGACATGACACATCAACTCGGTTTAAACCATGATCAAAGTGATGAAATAAAAGGGACCTCAAAAGTGTCTAAAAATTAATACTACAAAAATTAAAAGCAAAATAGTGTGTACCTTTTATCATTTCTTATTCTATGGGATTGTAGACATCCAAAGAATGCAAATATTTCTGGCCCAAATTGAATCTCAATGAGCCTAACATGGAATTCCTAAGGGTTATGGTGGAAGGATACCATAGAACATTCCTCCACATACATCTCTTAATGCTTCGATTCTAGACCTGCATCCCTGGGGACAACCTACTCCATGTATGGGAGATCATTGATCACAAAACTTCCTCTACCATGGTCATCCATCATCTATCATCCTGTAATTCTCAACATTCTTGGATAGGTAGTATCATTCCTTGTGAACTCTCCAGTAACATGTAAAATGACGCCTCACTCTGGGAATCCCTAACACTATACACTACCTCAGGCCCATATCATTTCGTGCCTTACCCTTGTCGCAAAAGGGTAACATGCTTTGAGATCATGTAGACTGGCATCTGCTAGCTACTATAGATAACTCAGCTTTGTTGTTCCCACATCTAGATCCAAATATCTTTCATACCTCTGAAAAAAATATCTTGGTCATATGTTACCTTTCATACAACCCGTCAAATTTGGGGATGCATAATTGTACAAATCTAGCTCTAATCTCCCTTCTGAGTCCATGGTCAAAAATCTGTGCACGGAAGTAGCTATCTCAGATCATGTCAAGAGAGTAACGTGTAAGGACTATGAACCTTGTTGGGAACTCCACCACCATCATCCATCCCATTCTTATCTCTATAAGCTCCTATATATGGGCTGAATGTAAGTATTATTGTTAGTAATATTCACAAACTAATGTTGGAAGTTGTCTCATGATAGTGTCGACTCATCATACATCTATGTGACTAGGCTCCACAAATTCTCAGCTACACCAGGGAAAAGGATGGATAATAGTTCCGCAACCTAATCCATCAGTGTCTTAATAAGCATGGAGATAAAAACCACTGACTCTATCCAATCCTATGTTGCTATAGGATCTGTCTCTCTACAGAACCATATCTTTTAATACAACTAGAACTTTGTAGAGTTATCTAAGCCTATGCATGTCCTCAACCCGCTCTATTGGGAAGATATTCTGCTCAACATGTGGATGTGTTGCTACATGCCCACTTGGAGGATGGGGTTTAGGGGATAGACCAAGAACTGAGGCCTCATCACGCATATGTTATGTTGACAAGAAGATAGTCATTGTTCTGGTGAATAGATACGTCAGCGTCCACACCATCACTGGTTTCCCTGTCCCGAAAGACACACTCGAGACACTTTCACATAGTTTCCCAAAAACCTACCAATACCCTTTAATGGGATACATATAAATAGTGTATCAAGGGATGAACATTATCTAATACCAATCTATCATGACCTGACCAAAGTTGGGTATCGAGTCACAACTACTCCAAGACCACATCCATAGGCCAGAGGTGGGACAATCACGAAAGGTGTAACTAAGTTGCAGTTTCCTTTTCCAATATACCTGTACACATTCACACAAACAACTTAATGCAATAGTGTATAGCGTAAATAAACAAATAAAAAAACTGCTAAAAATAAAATAAGAATGCATGAATCTCTAAAAATCAAAAAAGTATGGTAGTGTAAGCGGAAATTTAGATGGGAAAAACACACATGCAACATAAATGTGTCCTAAACTGATAGAAAAATTGAAATGTAAAATAGAGGAGGGATCCCAACTCTTAAAGCCTAACCTATGACCACCGTATGCTGTCTAATCACCTCGTATCCCTTATATCCGATATAGTCACAATCATCCTGCCTATCATCTACATTAGACACGAAATGTTCGGGAAAATCCAATGAAAGGGTGAGTATAAACATAACCAATAGGATTCCCAAAAATATTTGGGGAGCATCAAGATATACAGTTGAAGAGGAAGACTGTAGATAGAACATGGTATAGTGAAATTGTACAACTCAATCCAATAAGAATGAATGTAATATCATCTTAGCATGAGGGGATAAACATGGTGAGTGGATGAAATACCCATCATTCCTTAACAACCTATAGTATGATAGAATACTCATCCCACCATGAGAAGCTAGAAATTGAAATCACATGGCACACCGTGCACCTATTCACCTATCCTTGAAGGAGAGTAACCAAACCCAAAGAGTGGGTTCTGATAAAGGATATATATATATATGACCAGTCAAAGAAACCCAAACAAGAGAGTATAGGATCTCTATCTCACAGCTCAACCCAAGAAGAAGAGTATACAAAACCTCCAGGTGTTCATCAATGTTGTTTAACATTCAATGCATCATCATTGAACACACAATTATAAGGAACACAATCAATAGACCTTGATATTATATTCTTTGGGTGGCAATTACCAACCCATAAAATTTTAGGTCACATCAAAAAAATGTGTCTCAATGGGGAAAGAATCCCTATTCATTGAGAGTACAATTCTACATCAAACCATGTCTCATTATTCTATCTTATATTCAAGGGCCCCCACATTCTAGATAGATGAATGTATCCCTGATACAATAGGATGATCCCACTCAGGTAGTCATTGAGGAACTCCACTAACCATCCACCCTAGAGGGTAACACTAGGGAATGTTTTTGGAGAACTCCACTGCCAAACCCAACTAGAGGGTGACACCCTGAAGATTTCATCAAGGAACTCCACTACCTATTCCTACTAGAGGTCAACGATCATAATAATTCATTGAGTAAGTACATAACCCAGTCCTACTAGAGGGTAATGCTTTAAAAACAACAACATATGTGGATCATACTTGATCACATCCGTCATATAGGTCACCTCAGAAGGTGTTTTTATTTGAAAATTTCACATCATATCACAAAATCATTAATTAGGGGAACCGTTACATTGTATCCGAATAAAAACTAGGGATATGCCTCTCGTAGTCCAAAATACAGTTTCAAATGAAGAAGATAAAGTAGAATAATGATTCAAGAAAGAGTACTTAACATGTAAGGGACCCACACGACATGCGGTCCCTCCCTACTATCAGGTCATGTCTTCAAGAGAAAAAGAATTACGGGTAATATAGTAAAAAATAGAGTGAAAGGGAACTACATGACGTTTTTATGCCAAAATATGGAAGAACTCCTGAGTATCATCACCAGTCTGAGAGAAACAAATGTAATTTAACTTTTATTCCTATTTAAATAGATCCTAATGGAAAAAAAGATCACACAATTATGATCCTTAAAAAAATAATTGAGATATTATATTCACTTTGTTAATCATACAACAAGTAAAAAAAGTGCATTTTCACGACATCAATCTCGAATGGAGTCTCATGGGCCCAATCCATGAGTCTGAATTAAATACATGTAATTGTTCATGAAACCTTTCCCTTAATTTCCAGGCCATAGAATCATTGGTGATTCATCATTATGACACCGTATGAGAGAGATATGTCAGATACAAGATCACATAATAAATTTAATTTTATTATTATTTTGTGTTTCACTGAAACATGGCATGAGTCCAATAAAGGAATCCAACATCAGTCTTAAAATGAATGTCTCAATTACAAGGTCATGTTACTACTAACAACATGTCAATAAGAAGTAGTACAACAAATTTATGACCATATTTTTATTTGACACACAAAAATAATAAAAGAAATATTA
This sequence comes from Viscum album, assembly GCA_963277665.1. Lineage (NCBI taxonomy): Eukaryota > Viridiplantae > Streptophyta > Magnoliopsida > Santalales > Viscaceae > Viscum > Viscum album. Next base: position 1,841,696,898 of record OY728125.1, read on the forward strand.
TTTTAACAATAATATTATTAGATTTTTTATCCGTAAACAATTTTAGAGGCCACACCCCTATGCTATACATGATCGACTATACTCCCTTCCATGCCTCCCCATAAAAAGCAATGTAATTTAATTAATAATTATCTTGTTATAGTAAAAAATAATAATCATTATTAAAGTTAAAGACTTGGGGGAACCTCTCCCACTTGTGCACCATGCCACAAAACACCCCCTCCACTTCATTTCTTATAATAATAATATTATTATACTACAAACAAGAGGGTCAACCAATCATATTTATTTATTTCAAATTTCATTTATTCCTCATGTCATTAATATTATAGACAACATTAGTAACAAATATCTCATTAAATCAAACCCAATAAATTTATTTTGACAAAACGTTTATTCAACCAATTTTATTATTATTTAATAAACTAATAATTAAAAAATAATCCATTAATTTTATTAATGGATCACCATTATTAATATTATTATTATTAATTATTAATGCCACCACATTAGATAATCCCAAAAACATTCTCAGAGATTTGAGCTAAACCACCATCACATTAATGAGGAGAAGCCTCCACCATGATAATATGTGCATGAACTCTAATCAGAACATATATTTTCACACCGAACATCATATGCATGTGTCAATTGAGAAAACATGGATCACCAATCCAATCCCAAAAAATCTCTAATCATAAACTCTCACTCATGATATCGATTCAATCCTTTCACAAAATATCATCCCACTAATTTATCAATCTATCCCTAAATCACCCATTTGCATGTCGTTTGTGCTGGTCTAATCAATCATAGGGTTCAATCACTCATAAAACTTTCCTAACAATGTCAAATCATGAACCTATGGCCTAATGTTGGAGAACTCAATGAAAAATAGGGGAAAATAACAAATTAAAAAGGTAATAAATTATTGACCAAGCATTCTCAACCAATGACTTCATAGAGGGGAAACCACAGTAGGAAACATGTCATATATAAGAAATAAAATGAAATAAATAAATTTAATTCATCTACAAGGATCATAAATAGAACATTCAATTTCATAATCAAAATCATATAAAGATGAATTGTTCAATAATTTAATAAAAGGGGCGAAAATCATATTTGGGATGTCAAATGTTGGTTATGGCTTGATCATTGGTGAAGAATACATCCACTAGTGATGAATATGATCTTACATATTAGCTTCATATCGATTCACCTCGATCCAATCCTCAGTCGTAATCTGATCTCAATTTATGAATGAAGGAGGGGTGGAATCTCTTTTTAATGATCTCATGGTTATGAAACTATCCATGATTATTTTTCATGGAATATTACTTATATAAGAATAGATTTTATGTCATTTAAATGGAAATAAAAAAATAAATTATTATTTTTAATTAGATGTAGCTGCCAATAATTACCTTTACCAGACATCCTGCACCGACCAACATTAGGTCATGTATAGGGTATACACTGTGTTATGAACTCAACAGCGGTCTCATACTTCTTATATGAGTCTCTGCCTATGATTTAATTTTTTATGGTTATTAAATAAATTAAAACAATTAATTAAATTATCCAATTCACCCACCAACAAATACCCCATCCGAACACCCCACATCGACCAACATTAGGTCACACTTATGGTAAAATAGACATTACAGATTCTACAGTGGTCTCATATTTTCATTCTGAGACCTAATTCATGAGATATTCTAATTTTTTATGAAAACTATGTTCACACAATAAAATTATATTTAGAATTTTTATAAAATTAATTTCGGGTTCAATGGACCTCAAAATTGTGCACCATCTTAGCGTCTTGCTCTGAAAATATTATTTGGAATATTCCAAAGTATTAAAAGGTAAAATGAGTCTCTACATAGAGGTTATAATTTAAAATAGTACAAAAACACTACCATTGTGGTTTCAACCACACCATATTTTATTCCACAATGAATCACTTTGTTGGAACTTCCTTACATTACCTATCATGAAAATGATCACCCTTAACCATCATCACCCTAGTGCTTTACTTGATCATGATGCCTTACATCCTGAAAGACCCACAAGATCAATCAGTGAAAACACTAAATTATAAATCTAGTTTCTATTTTATTCCACATTTTGATCACCAACCACCCTCTCCAGTCATTATTTTATCACCTTAAGGATTGACATAACACCAATCTAACTCAACCTCAAATCACCTTAACTTTCTCCCAATATTAATTCAAATGAACTCATTATTTTAACACATAAACTGAATTCAGAATTAAAGAGTTTATAAGGAAACATATATATATGGATATTACTACAAAATTTCATTTAAGTTTCATCTCAGCTATCCACTAAATGGTCTCACAATATCCTCGCCCCATCTAACAAGTGGTTCAAACACCAGGGACTAATATAACACTACCTATCATAGGAGTATCTTTATTTTATCCTCAATGAACCTGAAAAACCATAATTTATGGTCAATGATGTGTTTCATAATTGACAAGAAATACTGATCACCACCAAGAAACTCATTCTAAAGATCCAATATAAATCATCACTCATTGCGTAGTACTAACTTAATAGGAACACTAAATTTGCCATTCGATATTCCCATCAAATTATGTATCACAACCTCTTGATTTTAAGAGTTTTCTCCTAGTATTTTGGATTACCTTACCCCAATCATAGATCATTGAACCAATAATATCCCAATATCACATGTGAATCACTCATTCAGAGGACCACTCTCACATCTTATCCATTCCTAACACATCATTAATGAATCAATTAGGTCAACTATACGGGAATACCCAAATTTTTTTACAATGTATCCTCTCACAACAAGGTGATGTCTCTCAGACCAAAATTGTCTATCTATCCTATATATATGCACATGTGTCAACATACCCATCATTCCTGTTCTCGTATAGGGATTATAATATATTCATGAACCAATGGGAACCACACGTAACTATCTCGAACTATCCCCTACGCATGAATTTTTTTCCAAATTTACCACTATAACCTCACCCATATAATATTTAAAATATATTCTATAATGAGACATATTATAGGTTATTTCTCTGAATCTACTTAAATATCACCTGAAACTAATGGATTTATACTCTTGATAAAATTTATTTTTCAATAAGACTTATTCCTACATGGTTCAATCCTCAGATAACATTGAATCAAACACTTAAAAATTCCACCAAAATCCTAAAAAATTTCATTCTCATCCAACAATCTCAGAGATTCCATTTTATTATCTGGTTAACCACATGATCACCCACCACATAGGTTTCTTTCTAAACTGATTTCATCTCTCTATGCTCCTGCCATCATCAATTTCTCCATTCATGACCACCATGAACTATCCAATTCAAAAAAGGCCACACCAACCAATCATAACTCATAAACCGACCTCAATACTAAGAGTACCTCATGAACATTATACCATAACCACAAGTAATTTGTATCCCTTTCTCCACAAAAAATGAGGAATTTTACATTACTATTTTATTTGAGTACATTGAATTCCATAATAAATCTATTTATAAAAAACCCTATTTTTTGTTAAAACATTAATTATTCAACCAAATATTCTCAAAAAAACTCATGTATATCCTTGGATTATAACATTTTCATACAATGCCTTCACAAAACCCTTAAGGTCTCTACCAATGATAAAATAAATGCATTTAATGTCAAAATAATATCCATTACACATTACTGTTATGAAGGAACTATAAAGTCATCACAAGGGAACACTGAATGTATATTTACATGACTTACCATAAAAAGAAATACAATGGTTTAGGTAAGTATATTTTCACAAAAAAGTGATACAGGACAACACCATTTTTTTGAAACATTAATCCACCGAACCAATCCTGAGTTAAATCCATCATATTTGGTCACATAAATTTCCTGTGAAGACTACATGAAGAGAATGATGCAGGTTTTATTCCTCTTAAATCTGTAGGTTATGATCCAAAACCAAAGTAAAAATCCAAAAATAAATTATAATATTTAAATTAATAATAAAATTTTAATAGTTAAAACATATTAACAATCCTAATTATATAATAACAATGAAATTCAATAAGAAAGCTTCTCATGATTCAGAAATATGAGGTTCATCATAAAATCTAAAACATCCCAACCATTTTTCCACTATATACTGAAAATTTCAAAGATCACCATAAGAAAAAAGATGTCAACTAGGGGGGATGGACAAATAAATGAAATTCATAGACTATTCCCCTTAAATAAGATCAGAAAAATTTAAAAAATAAGAATATATATCATCATTGAATAAAATTTATAGCTCTCAGAATATTGAAAAGACATTCTGTTACAAAATAATTATGTCATACAGGTTATATATCTAATGGATGCCTACTAGGATAATTAAATACACACATAAACAATGTAAAAATATACATGCGCTCACCCGAATTCTATACAGGGGAACACTACACTATATGTCTCTAAATTTCTGCATTCTATATAACATAATCCAGTTCATGTATCTTTATATAAAATTAATGACAATTTATTGCCTGTTGGTTCACCAAATTTACTAGGCTAGGTGTGAGAAAATAACTCGATAGGGGCTCAGTAAGAAACCTTATTATATTCAATCATTTGTGGGTGTAAAAAAGGAATGAAAATTTATAATTAAAAATATATATTGGGCCATCATGTGATAACTAGGAAACTATGACACCCAATGAATTAAATATACCCATCATGATATTTCATTCTAACCTGGCCACCATGATTCCCTAACCCACCAACATTAACACACTATTGGAATTTCATTGTCGTATTATAACACTGAATCAATATCCCATTTTATACTAGAAGTCATAGTGTAGGGAATCATTCAGAACCCAACTGATTCTGAGAGGTATATGGTACAGTCCTACATCCAAATTCGATACTCACCCTATCAAATAATATGATCCTATCAACACCTTCTCACTCATGGTGAGGTTGTCCATTTCATGAATACTACTTTATCTCCTATGGTACTCTCTAAAAACCACATTTCCTTTCATATTATATCAATATAAGGCCCTCTCACTTAATGGTGGTTGCAAATTCTATCCACTAACCTCTCAGTCATGATGAGGTCACAACCTAACAATTACTCCCACACATATTCCAAGGTCTCACATGCACTGATGGACCAATACACACTCAGTTAGGGCATTCCATATCAAAACCCACCTAATCAAGTAAATGAAATATTCTCGAAAACAACCCTATCACTTAGGTGGGGTTGTCCAATAAATTCATTAATCGCATATCATTAAAGGAGAGGGTCATGGACAACATTAATATGAAAAAAATGGGTTCTGTATCCCATATAACATATTCAGTAGCTCATTAGTAGAGTAATTGTGTCTCAGGACCTATCCCCTCATATCAAATCAATAAATCAAAATCATGACCATAACCCTTTGATGAAATAACATCCCTTAATGTCTTTATGACAATAGAATCAATTAGAAAGGTTTAATCACTCATCCATCATCCCCTTGGAAACCTAAAGGGATGTCCTTCATAATTCTAAAGACGGAATGTAGGGTCTTGTATCACTTATCTTAAAAGATGTATCATCTAATATAAATGGTAAGAAACCCCTACCATTACATACATCATATTGTATAGAAAATACCCTACCCATATCTCACATAACAATACACTCCTCTACCCACGATAGGGAGTTCCGAGTCTATCATGAGATGTTTGAAAATATAAGCTATCAGCACTTATCCCCCAAGACTCTTACCTCAAACCACTAACTCTACTAACCGTACCTATACTATTCAAAACCCCAAACATACACATTGTTTTACGTAATAAAAATTATAAGTTGTACTAAGACCCTCTCCCCTTAGTGATATTTTCTCTTAGTGATTTCTATTTTCCTAAGATATTTGGAGCAACAATTCAAATAATATGAGGCCTAACAACATCCAAATTCATTCCCAAGGTTATTATTGGTCCTTATTAATTTTACATAAGCCTGTGATATTATTCCTACATGTACAATAAATAAAAAAAGAATATGAAGTCGTATTATAGTGTCCACCTACCTCAATAGTAGTGTTTAACACTCATTGTGGAACTCTAATCCTCTCCTAAGATTCTCCACTGCCCTGATAATCTTTTTCACATCATACAACAAAAAAAAACTATAATAATATTTTAGAATTAATTAATCTAATTAATTATAATATGAATAAGTTTGGAAAAACTCACTAGGACATACTACCATAAAAAATCATTGGGCTACACAATGGTCTCATTCGACAATGACTACACAATTTCATGGCCCCATTATTATGATGCACCCACACATAAGGGCGGTGGGTTCTCATGACCAGGGTTTCTTTTTTATGTTTTATCACCCATTGGTGACACATAATGAAATACAACTCTTAAAAACCATCACCCCAACATTATGTATCCTCCAGGCTATAGTGTGGTGTTATCCACCTAACACCAATACAAAACAACCCCACCAATATTATTTGGAAAATCATTCCTTTGAATTCTACACTATAGAACCCAGTAGACATTATTTTGTGTCATTACAAAGTTGAGATTTCAGCAGCAGGGCGACCCAGTCATTTCCCTGAAAACTACCTCAACACTTGAACGTCTATCCAGGCCTCTTTCTACATTGAAAAAATTTCCCTGATATTTTTCTTAATATTTTAATTCCATTCCATGTCTTAATTAACCATATATCCCCTACCATAGGTGAAAATTTAAATTTCATGTCAATGATTGACATGTAATATTTATTGGTTGTTATAGTAATTTTTATTAATATTAGGAACAAATGTTTAAACTCAAGAGTTGTGTTGAAAATGAGTAGAAAATATTATTATAGTGGAAGATAAGATCACATAAGGAAGTGAATATTGAGTTTTTATATTCATTAAAACATACATAAATGGTGTATTCCATGGAATGTTAGTATTAAAGGATGACCTAAAGAAAATATGCAAAAACTGTGGTTATTCTATGTGGCACTGGGTTTCTTCAAAAAAAATTGGATCAATGATATATCTAAACATCATGATTTATTTATTTAATAAAAAATTTATACTATACGACTATGGAAAGTTTTCATTAATTTAATTTCACTTTTTTAGTGTTTGAATAAATTAGAATATTTGATATTGTATTGAAATCACTATATAAAATTCTAGTAAAAGGTAGTAGATATTAATTTCTTAAACATTTCAGTGTCATAATTGTATGTGTGGAAATATTTTACATTTAATAGCGGAAATTTACTATGTTTCGAAGACATTTTAATCAAACAAGTTCAAGGATATACTATAATTATTATTACCATTGGATGATATTTTTGGATCAGGAAGAAATAAGTAATAGCATTCCATGCCCAAAATGTATCCATTAATATTGTATGTTGGAACTAGTAAATATATACGGTCAATTATTGTTCTATGAATTTGAAGGAGTTATTACATAATTTATTTTATTAAATTCAATAAATTAGGTTTTGAAGAGATGTGTTTGGAAGAAAACTTTGTTGTAATCTTCTTAATTTGTGATGAAAACTGATTAGTTAAGAACTACATATGACTTATATTCACTAGTTAACCCCCACACCCTCCGTGAATTATTTATGTGGGATATAACAATATGTAACGGTAGTTTTACCTAACAAATAAATGAATAATGATGTCATAAGAATAAATAAATAAATAAAATAATTTTTTGTTTTAAAAAATATAATTTACTTGTATGAATGATTCCTGATATTAATTATTCTATTTTTTATAACAAAAAACTATTGATATTATATATGAATTTGAATATTATTTAACATATATAATTAAAAATTTAAATTCTTATTGGGATTTATGTCTCTTAAGGTACAATGAAAAAAACCTATCCTATTACTTTATATAAGTACATACGAAGGACAATGTAGATTTTGATTACCCATTCCATGTGTTGGTTCATATTAATATTTATTTTGATTCATACTAACTTTAATTTTTTTAATTTCTTTTAAAATCATTAAAAAATATTTTTATATTAACTATTGATTTAATTTCTCTTTATATACATAGTAATATCCATTTATTTAAATATTTTTGAACTAATTATGGTTGAGTAAATTTTTTTATTTTTTATTATTATTATAGAAATTGAATATATTTTTCATTAAAACATAATCCTATTATAAATAATATTATATATCTATGACTGAACATTTAGTTTATTGTCATTTAAGACATCATCATTATAGGTGATATGTTAAATCAGTAAATACTACCCCTATTTTTATCCATAAATAAACACAATTATATATTATTATACAATTATTCTACACTATAAATTTATTTCAACTATTATTTTTTATTATCAATATAAATTAATATAAAATTTAATTATTTCAATTTGGGAAATCTAATCCCTTCTTGATCTGATAAATAAGATATAATGATAAATATATCAATAAAATTTCCAATCCCTATGAAGAAGATTCCATTTTTGTCAATAAGTTATAAATGAAACAAGATTCAAAATATTATTACATATATTTCTTTAATATATATTTCAATTGGTTGAAATATTTGAAGGAAAATTGAGATCTGAGAAGTTTTTAAGCATATAAAGAAAATTCAATATACTCTGCTAAGTTAGAGGAAATGAAAAGATATTTTAACTAAAATTAAACATGATATAAAATTTCCTAGAAGAACTTATACAACATAATGAAACTCAGTATCCCCTATGAAAGATATATTATAAAAAACATTAAATGATAATATTATCAACTAATTAATAAATATATTTTTATAGTTTAAATATAAATAACATTAACATATAAATTTATATTTAAAAGTTATAGTAATATTTAATTTCCTTTTTATTGTAAATGTGTTTATAAAATTAATTGAGAAATTAAATGAAACATTTAAACTCATGAAACATGATGCTGTTCTAGAATCATATTATATATTTTAACATAATTAATTAAATTCCACCTCAATAGTAATTTTATAATTTTTTAATATTGAATACATTTGGAATTTTAGAATTTAGAGAAATAATTATTCTAATGAAGATTACATCAATCGATAATAGATTTTTAATCCCTTTGTGTTATGTGAAGAATGTGAAAGGATTGAAACTAATCATATATCATCTATTTATAAATAAATTTACAATATCATTTAATTATAAATTAATCTAAAATTAGAAAACTTTAAAAAAGTTAAATTTCAATATATATAAATATATATATCATTTTATAAATTTTAATTATCATATAACACTAATTTGAATGATTTTAAGGATGGTTGAAAATATATCTCAATTAAAATGAGTAATTGGGAGATCCTTGTTATTTTAATGAACCATAATCATTATCATCAACCAGACTAAGAAAATTATTTATTAAAATGGAAAATATTTAGTTGTAACACTCTTACTGATGGAGGAAATGTAACCTCATGGAATAAATCATGATAACCATTTCTCTTTAATTATATTTATGAAATGATAGGCTTTTTAAAGATGTTTTCACCTATTAGTCATCCATATCCACCCAATGATATTGAGAAACTATTCATACTCATTATAGTTTCTCAAATAGTGGTCCATATTATTGATCATAAATTTCTAAAATGAAAAAAGATCATCAAATAGAAAAAATACATATAATAAAGAGTAGTTTATTTAAATTAAATATTTTAAAAAATTATTTAATGTGGTTATAAAATTTTATAATAATGCATCAATGTGATGAATGAATAATTTAATGCTATAATTAATTGGTTGAGCCTAGGAGTGTATATTCAGAATGAAATTAGTAGATAATTTAATTTAAAATCTAAAAACTTTTGAGTGATGATTTTTTCTAACAAAAAATGTTACATTAATATGAAAAAGAAAATGGGTAACTCAAATAATAGTATTTATTATCACCAGGTAAAGAAATCATATATTCTATTCAATATAGAAAATATATATCATAATTCAAAATTTTACAAATATTGAAGATTGATTTATGTTAATATGATAGAAAAGATAGTAATTTATATTTTATAATGGAATCAGGAATATATTATTATACTATTGATGATAGAACATAAAAATTAGTAGTATATAAGATAAAGTAATAGAACAATAATTCAAAATATTATAGAAATAATTATATATAAATGAAAAATATTCACTTTGATATGGAATGAAGAAGAATTATAAAACCTAATTTTCATAAGGAATCCATGGAGGAGTCATCTATTTTAGATGAATGAAAAGATATATAGACTTATATTTCATGTTAGTTAATATAAAATTGATTGAATACTCTTAGAAATTATTCTTATGGTTCTTGGTTTGTTTTAAAATTCACACTAAACTCTCTTCAATGTTTCTAAAAAAAATACAATTTTTGAACAATCTAGTGTCACTTGATCATTTACTAAAAATCCCCCAATAGTTTCACCTTACCTTCCCTTGTTGATACATTTGTATGATGCTGCCAAATCCCCATTCTCATAGGAGATCTCAAAAAATTAAGATTTTTGTAAAGAGGATTTCATGATGCTTAAGGTGTTGTATATAAAATTAAAATTATGTGATGTTGAATCCTCCACTAAATGGGACTTACACCCAGCCTAAAACTCTATTGATATTTAATATGTATCTGAAACTATTTTAATTACAAAATTACAACATACCCTCATTATGAATTAAATCAATTCAACCCATGCATTTTCTCAACAATTTTATTTGAAATTATGCATTTTTGTCTATCGTCTAGTAGTTTTTTTTGTTTAAATCCATACAATGGGATAATATGGGATTTAATTCCATCAAGAGTGGTTGTATATATTTTAGAGTTTGGATCACACCCATAATATGAACTTCTTATGTAAACCATAGATGTAAATTTGAGTCCACATATTTTAAAGATATCTCAAAATTTATGTCATATCTAACACCCCGCCCCTTAAGCCACTGAACTAATGACTTAGGCCAAAACTCCACAAGTCATGAAGAGCTCCTCCATATATACATAAAAATTCCAACTAGTAGTTAGGTCCAATGATGTTACCTTGGGGATACTATACCCTCCTATTAGAGTAGCTACAACAATATATGTAATTAATAACATATTTAAATCACAATAAATAAACATCATAGATAAGATATGGAATGCGCTAAAAAGGAAATCATTATACAAATATCATAATAATAGTAATTATCTACATATTAGTGATCCCACATTAGAGGATAATATTATGGAAAAAAAAAGAACACAATAATCATAATCAATAAATCATCTCTATGTTGTGACCATTTATTCCATGCCCCATCATTTATACCCCTGAAAACCTCTAAAGAAAAATATCAACAATATATGGTCATTAAATATGCCTATAAATCAGATAAATGATACTAAAATCATGAGTACACAGGTTTTATGGAATCCCAATTAGTGTGTGAGTAATACCTTGTAATCTCAAACTAACAAAATTTCTAAATTAATAGTTTGATATAAATGAGAAGGTGGATGGGATATAATAAAATTGGTTAAAATTTATAATATAATTAATAAAAAAATACAAACACTAATTCTTTGGGTTCTTGATGACACCTTCGGCCAGTTATACCATTGTCAACCCACAGTCTTATCACCCTCATTGACCCTACAAACTTCATCTTGGGCTGAAGTGTCAATGAGAATATCTAATGGAAAATGACATCTATAGAAACACCCATTAAATCTTGGGTTAATCCATGAATTCATATTATCTGTAATGATCATGTGGGATTTGAGCTATCATCTTGGTAGATCCATTTCATAAATTATCAAATGGGATCTAAACGATCATCCTAAAAATCATATGGAATCTGAGTACTCATCAAAATATATAAAAAACATCATGAATCATATGGGTCGAGGAATGCCTTATTTCACATACAATTTAATTATTAAATACATAGAATCTCAGAGCTCATTAAGATATTCATAGATAATGAGTATCAAATGAAATATGATTGCTCATTTTGGAATTCCAAAGCAGCATATATCATATGTAATCTATAGATCCCATCTGGGAAATCTAGATCTATACATATCAAATCCATGGATCTGAATATTAATTTTATAGTTTGAGACTTCAATTCAGATTAAATCATTGTTTATGTTACATTTTTTCAATATTCCAGAATCCATAATTATATATAATTTTCATTTCATATTTTAATACATAATACTCATTACAAAAAATAATTCACCATTTTACAAAACCATTAAATTTTATTAAATAGGATTTGTAACCGTATTTCCTTTTTTGAAAATAAAACATTGTGTAAAAATTCACATAGTAAAAATATTTACTTAATTCACATTTCATCTCATAATAAATAAATTTCATTTTCCATAGAAGTAAAAAAATATTAAAAAATCATTTCATTTCATAATGAACTATATTAATCTCTGATGTCTATTATAAAATCATCAATTGTTAGGAAATTCCATTTCACGAGAATCAATTTTTAACATAGTTACTAAACTGAGGTTTTCCAACAAGGACAGTCAACCCATACCACTAGAATATTCTTGAGAATTCATAATACTATTTTTTATATATTTTAATGTAAAAATCAGATAAATTAAATCCATAATAGATCTGATTTTCATGGTCTTATATCTTTTAGACTCGAGAATTCAATATGAGAAATAGATAATTAAATAACATAATTTTATTACATTCAAAAGAAGACAAAGCTAGTATAACTGCACAATTCACCACATGGATAATGAAACATGTCCTTTTGATAAGTCTATAGACCCCTTCACTCATGCCTGTAATAGAGTACCAAATGAGTATCACCGACTAATTATACCTAAATCGAGATAAAATGGAAAACCCAAAAACAATCACTGAACATAGTGTGTATGCGATATAAATGGTGAGAGAGAACTCGAAAGTAAGAGAAACTAAAGAAAGTGAAATAAAATTAAGCTTTAAATATAGAATTCCATCACATGAAATGATTCTTTAATAATTCATCGGATGAAGGGTAATGTACCATGGAAGTGAAAATGAGAATTAATGCATTTTGATAGGCCAACTAGCCTTTGGTGAACCGAAACCCCACATAAGAAAAATAAGGGGTTTCTCTATGTTAAAATATGTGTGAAAACCTCATTAAAAACTACCTACAGAATACTAATAATAATTTAATAGTACATTGAATATATAGTGATCCTAGTAGTATTTCTAAGATTTTATCAATGTCATAGGTGAGGTGGTGTCCTACAATCGATGGGCTAACAGTTGGTACAACTGCCAGTCTAGCCTCAATCTCCCTCAATTGAACTCCAGAACACATACAATTCCACCTAAACCTCATTTTTAAACTAAATATACTATGTTAGGTTTTTTATATCTATAATTTGAATCCAAATGATGAAAAATATGAATTTTTCACTAAAAAAAATTCCCAAAATCTCACTAAGACTCCGAGCATATCTGTACATCCAATCCTTACATCATACCTTATATGGTTATTTTAAGATGATCATTATAGTTCATTTTAAGGATATTTATCCATGAATAATAATATCCCTATTTATTTTTGTTTTTAGGATCGTTGTGTCTTATATTAAAAGGTTGTAAAATAAGGAATAGATCTAATATGTTTATTTTTCATGCCATATAGACTACTAGGAATGAATTTCATTACATGGTTCGGAGTGTGAGGTATCTATTATCAGAAATATCTAATAAGGCCCATTAGATTATTTTTTAATTGTAGTTAAAGTAATAAACTATATTAGATTCCCTTTATAAGACATTTGATCATTGAGTGGACCTATAGAGGATGGTTTAATATGCTGACCTGGTGCTTGTTAGACGTGGATTATGTTTAGGAATAGACAAAATGGGCGATCAGAGTGGGAAATGATAGACATAATTTTATTATTTCTTTTAAAGGATGAATCACCATCATTATGGGAATACATTATTATATTTATCTTTAGGACCCTCTAAATTAACTCAGAAAATGAGAAGATTATCAATTAAAGAATATATGATAACTATTATCAATGGATGAAATAATTGAATGGGAGAAAGCTGATATGAATGACTCAATCATATATATAAGTATGTTATCAAGTATTCCATGCTGGTAGGCTTTTGATTCTTTAACCTAGGTTATGTAATGTTGAAAAAATCTTATTGGATATTAATTATTATTTAAAACCCATTGAAGAATCATTAATGGAAGGGGTTAATCTAGGTCAAATCTTATACAGAGAAAGATCACAGGAAAATGTAAATAATTACTTTATGATGCACTAATTTCATATAAATTATGACAATTTATTAGATAGTTTGGGACCCATAGGAAAAAATATGGTTTAATGATGGCCACCACAAACATTTCAGGAGATAGATCTCCCTATAAAACATACCTAGGTGAGACCCTACGTAGATATATTTATACCGAATAGAAATGATGATTTTATATTGCAGAGACCAACCAATGTATTTTTTTCATGGGGGGTATCATTAATTTTTAGCAGTAGAGTTATTTTCTAGATGAGGGAGTTATTCCTTGAATACCTCCACGTGAAAGGGTTCATCTCAAGAAATGAATTTTACAAATTTTTGTGCATATAAATATCTACATTACAAATCGAATTGATGTGTATTGGTCTATTTAAAGTTATATAATGATAGTACGTGAACAATGAAGCATGAGGTATTAGACTATCTATGTTCTTCATGGAAGAATAATAATCTTATCACCACTTCACATGTGATATTCTAAGAACATGAGTTCTAGGTGCACAAATAGGGTGTCCACCTACACATTACAAACAACAAATGCCCCATAAAATATGACGTTAGTAAGAATGGAACACCAACATTATTTAAATAATTATATGGTAAATGAATTGAATCATGAAATCTAGAATTGGATTTTACTCTACACTAAAAATGATTGTCTTTAGTATCAATCATTCAATTCTGTTTAATTATTACTCAATTTAAAATACCGATTTAGGATAAAATCAAAATTCCAACATAATTTTTTCTCATTGTTCTTCTACTCATCATAATAATGTTTTTATATAATTTTATGCTTCAACAAATCCCCCATGAATTAGGTCTATTTTTATCAAAGATGTTTGAATTTTGAGAAAACACAAGTACTCCCACATAATGTTCATTCACATCACATAAATTCGAAGATTCATGTTCACTTATGACTATAAATATACAGCTATGGTTTTCTAATAACTCTAGGAATATTAAATATTTATCATTTTTCCTAAAAATGATCCTCTTCCACCTCCCCTCTTATATACAAAAGCACCAAATAAGAACCATTTGGTTTTTTATTAACATGTAAGCATATTAGAACCATCTACACCATCATTTCCCAAAAATAATTTATTTGACGCATGACATAATGTATATAAATTTCTCAAATAATGTTAAATATCTTTTATATTCTCTTGACAAACTCCCAATAAATTCTCTCATCTCTTTACATAATATCAGATGATAATTTTCAATTCTGTGAACCTAAATGTTGTTAATATTATTTATTTCTAATATCATTTTGGTTTCTTAAATGTAATCATTTGATACTAAAATCATTATTATAATAAAAAGTAAATATGAAATACATAAACGTTTATTTTTACCTTTCTAGAACTATAACCACTTTCTTATAGTGGTTAGATAAAACATGATAAATTCCATAATATCACTTATTGATTTTAGTGGAGTCTTGAAAGCATTGGATAATTCCAATGTATAATTCAGACCTATTATAAACTTTAGAGTAAGATATACATAAACTTCATTCCCAGTTTTTATTACAACATGTAAAAATTGTTTTTGTCTTTGAAAAAAGATATTTTTGTTAAACAACACTTGATAGGTCAATTCATTCCTATAATATAATTTTTTCAAACTTTTTGTTATAGATATTTAATATTAATATAAATGAATATGACTTTATTTTTTTCATCATATATCACAACATACACATCTTTTTACATCTCTTTAACATGTGTTTTTTCATTATAATAACACATGGATTGTGTATCCACCTTAATATTGTTCAACATTCAATTGATATTATCAAAATTATAATAAGTGTGGAAAAGTTTGAATCCAATATTCTTAGGTTGATGATTGTTTTTTTAATTCCCAGCCCCAAACATCTGAGTCAATGTTTAAGATCAATAAGATATCAGGAACACCTCCCCATATACAGTTGGTTGCCGACTAGAAGTTAGAGTTTTAAATATATTAGGGACAGACTCTACCCTGAGTATCATTCCCATCGATAATTAATATAAATATAAATTATAATATATATCAAGCCAAATATCAAGAGATAGACTAAACATTAAATGTAGTAATAGATGAAATAGAATTCATTATATTTAATTATTAGGAAACAAATGTGTCAAGACATAAAATAGTATAAATTTAGGTTGATTAATAAGTAGAAATACTAGAAAATTCTATATAGTCCTTCCCAGTTCCACTAATAGATTCATGCTACATAGATCAACCATTAACCATAGGATCCAATCCTTTTTGTAGATCACTATAAACTAAGTCTACATATGAATCAAAATAATTTTGTAGAGTTTTAGTTATGAAACATAATAGGAAGAAACCAATGAATCCTTAATAAACATGGACACATACAAAATGTGTATTCCATGATTAAAATAAACATGAGAACATGCATAAACAAACATGTTCTATGAACTAGTGTAATAACTAGGAATCTATAAGCCTCGACTCTATGTACATTTACTTCATGTTTGAAGGATGATCAATGTTATTTTAACTTATCTAGAACTAGCCACAATGCTAGTGACGTGTCACTCTAAATCCTAAGGAATCTTAAAAAACATGATAATTGGTATTCAAATAGACTCGAGGTCGTGAATGTTACAAGGTATCCTCAAGGAATATATTTTTGGACCAGGACACAAGGATATCATGATCTTACTTCATCAATGGATCCACTACCATTATCAACACACCTCATGTGCACTACACCTCTAATGGGTAATAATACCATTCCATACAACCGGTTACAAATTTCATGATAAAAACACCAATGACATGGGAAAAATAACAATTAAGATCATAAAATAAAAAGAAACACAACATCATGAGAATGTAGGAGAAATATATGGAAACATGTGATCATCTTCAATAATAGTTAAAATATAATGTGGAAATAATCATCAAAACAAGGATCATATATGGGTATGATGGGGTACATAGAAACCAATAATAAAACACCACTAATAATTCATAATAAGCTATGAAAACAATAATTAATCTGAAAACAAGAACACACGTGATCCACAAATTTAAAGTAACATTCAACCTCATGGGTTTTTATGATGCACTCCAATGTTTTTCAATGTAACAAAACACGAACCATGTTACACTCCCATAAAAAATACTCACACATTAATGACGTCTATTTCAGTTCAAGTTCATTATAGAATGATTTTTATAATAAATAATATAGAAGATTACATTTCAAAAAGTTCATTTTAAAATTTTACAAGCCATGGATTTCATTAGTGGAACTAGTTCTGAGATAAATAAAAGAGGATTTCATTAATAGATTCGATCCAATTCCTATTTAATAAAGGATCATTAATTTATTTTAAATTCTATATGAGAACAATGGATATATCCAAATAACATCACCCACAAAATTACATCAATAAAAAAGGCATCAATTGTATAGTTCAATATGAAGAATAATATATCTTAATCATCAATCTAAAGAGGAATACCCATAAACATCGACCGATCATGAGGAAATAATTTATGTCCAAAGGGTTTTTAATCAAACATTGAATCTACTAGAATTTTTACCAATGTATTATCACTATATTATAGTTATATCATTAATATTCCTTGATGTTGTGGTATTAAAAGATGGTTTATTAACATATACACATATAACATCTTTAATTGGTGCTATATCCTAATGATATCAATATACATCACTAGAGAAATAAATATACCAATGATCTATGAAGCATGAGAAATTTTTCTTTGTATCGAATATAAACCATAGATCCAACATAGATCCATGGTGATACCATAATAAGGAATATATAATTGGAGTATATCTAAGGAAATTTCATTATTTAAGCATCATCAAATTATTCTAAACTCGATGAAATGAGGTAATATGGATGTAAGAGATCCAATATCATTCTAAGAGGTTTAAAATTTGGAATATTTTGATTTATTTAGAAATGGGTGTTATAGAGTTTCAAAATTTGGTGAAATTAAAATCCCCCTTGGTGCATTTAATTCACCCCCAGACTAGGAGAACTAATGAGGTAGTTTGGCTCTCTGGCAGGATGATAACCACCATGATTAGCTAGTAATAGGCAATCAAATGGATGATGAAAGCAAACTTCCTTGAAAATTAATACCCACAAGTGGTAATGTGTTATTAGAATAACCATATGGGATATTTTTATAAAATTATTCATCTGGTGGGGTCTGTAAAAGCCTATAGTCCTGTAAAAAATTCCACCGGTTGGCTATTGGCATTTTATAGCCTGCATTCAACCATACCTCTTAATAATGATTCAATAGGTGATTCATGATCACTAGAGACAAATTTTATAACATCTATATCACCCATAATAACAAGGAACCATGTTAAGGAATGTGATATTTTATAACTAAAAAAACTCAGACATTGAAACAAGTGATAATGTTAAAATTCTCCGCCTCTAACATCTTATCATCCATAAAAAGTACCATAAAAGGATTATCTAAAACAACAAATTCCATTGTCCCATAATATTATGTCTCCAATTAGATCAATCTATAATTCCATATAATACAATGTAATGGTTTCTTATTCCCACAATAGACGTTATATCTTTGATATATAATCTGCACTAGGAAATCCACATAAAATGTGTCAGCCTCTATCTAAAAATATTAAGAGTATATGGAATGTGTTGGATTATAAATTTTCCTATGGAGATGATACAACTAGAATATTTCAAGAATACCTCTATAGTGAGAATTAATATCCAAAGGGTGCTTCATTATCCCCATATTCTTAGTGAAATCTAAGGGTCCAATATAGCACGACACAATATTACAAAGCTTCCTTGAATTTCAGTGGCATAACCAAGGATTCAGTCTATGAAAATCCAATGAAAATAGTAAAAACACTAAATTAGTCCTCAATTTCATGGTACAATACATTTTATTGATATTAGAAATGAGAAACCTATTATAATGTAGTCATTCTTTCTTGGAGGACTCATGTACAATGTTGGAACCACAACTAATACCTCACAAGCCTGATGAAAACAAAGAGGTAAATGAAATGAACTACAATATAGAAAATCATAAGGATCCATATGATATGAGGAATGATAACTAATTTGTTTTGTGAACTAAGAAAATTCTTGGTGATCATCCCAATCTCAATCGTAGTCTAGAATGCATCCTCTGAGCAAATCTTCATAATTGTGAATCATCCACTCAAGAATGTATATTTATGTTAGATTTTTAAATTGTTTTAAATCACAAAAATTTCCTTCATAAATTCCATAATTATTTATAAATACATTTTTTAAAACATACATCACTATTTTAAAAAATTCTAAACGTATCTCCATTTATGCATAAAATCACAAGGATATAGTTCATTCCTAGATCATCCACTAAGTGTATTTCACAGATGTGTCAGAAATGTAAATATTCTTTTATCCATTAGAAAATAACTTAAATAATGAAATAAAACCTCAAGGTCCAATATAACACTTTCACAATATGTGTTGTCGCATCCTCCCACTTCCAAATATGAATAGGAAGTGTAAGGAAAAAACACTAGGAAAATGGAGTGGGGCCATAATCCTCTAGAATTCAAGGCTTTATAAAAATAATCTATAAATATCAATATTCATCTTAAGAAGCTAGAATTTATATATGAAATTATGGTATATCATTTTCACTCTAGGACGTACCACCCAAATAACGGTATAAATGATTCCCATGAAATCATTTATGATTGAATTTGAGACTTCAACTATCCCACACAAAATGATCATATCATCACTATATAATAACCATGTAGGATTCATGTCACCACAAACAAGTTTTTCTCTTTGCACATCATCCTCTCGGTTAGCCTCTTACCCATAATTTTTCTTGTTTACATATAAACATGTAAAAACCAATTGGGAATATGTAATCAATCACTAGTCCTCAAAATCATGCAACCTCCAATCTTCCAATGATCAAATCAGGTACCAATATAACTCTGAATTCCATTCCCCAAGATCCAAATATACTTATTTATTATGGATAATATCATTTGTATTTAGATTTTATTTACATGATTAGTAGTTTATCTAAAAGTTAGACATTTATAGACACTTAGTCAATTTAATTTTTCCTATGATCAGTTCATGAAATAGAAATATATACCAATGTAACTTGTGGACCATGTATACAATAAACCTCTTTATGATGAGATAGTTAATCCAAAAAGTTTATGTTGGAATAAGGATTCTAGATATATGATGGGGGTATGATAGTTATGGTCATGTGGATATTTCTGACATGACCAATAAGCTACTACCCACTCTTACTATGGTAGTAATTTACCCAAATTAACAAATGATGCATCATATTAAACAATATATCCAATCAATATCTCTATAAATATCAAAATAGGATATGTAATCAACCTTCTTTTTAGGTCAAGTGAAAAATCATCACACTTGTATAACCACTGAATCATTAATCCCTTATTTTTTTCATAGTCACATGCACTATTAAAAATGATAAATATAGTGTAAAATCATGATAGAATACGACTAAAAAAATAATGGTCTTGATATCAAACAAGTCCTTGGGAAATTTCCAGGAAATCAATTCCTCAACATTCCCTGGATATAAAATTATAATGGTTTTAGACAACACATGACCATATAATTTCACCTCATGAATCAAAATGTTACACAACGATATATTAGCACTAATTGAAAATTCACAGTGAGTAATCAAGATTATCTCAATATGTATAGAATGTTTTATTGGGGTTTGTGACTAGATGATTAAGTTTTCAATGAAATCCATGATAGAGGATTCATGATATGGGTGGAAGAAATTTCTTCAGAGTGAATTGAACACTCTTAATGACATTTTCAGTCCCAATAGTATATGAGAGTATTCATGTATCTCAATCCTACTCTGAAGCATAATCATTTAGAAGTCATCCTATAAAACCAATAATAAATGATATCCTTGTTGGATAACAATAATATAGAACCAATGGGATCCCAATGACCATTAAAAATTTATAAATCCTTCGAAATGATATATTTTCTCCACTATCACCTAATTTAGATTATAATAATCTATAAATAGTCAATAATTATCATTAACCTTATTCATAACTAGGATAGGTTCACTCCATGTTGAATCAGTTATCCCGATAAATGTATTTTGTTATAAGTTCTCATGTTGTAACTAAGGCTATTTCATCTTATCCACTATCATATAATAATGGATTATCAAAATGGGATGTACACCAGATATTCATTTTATTTGGAACACATAACCTCTATATGTGGGGAATTTTTATGAAATCATCTAGAAAAATATCTTCAGAAAGAGTTGCAACTAGAAGAAAATACATGTGGTTTACCACTGATCTAGAAAAAAAATACTCATAAAATATATATAAATACTTTTCCAAGATGACTCAAGTCTAGACCCATTAAATCTCCTCCCAACTCCCATTCTCCAATCATCACATACTTGTCTCCCATGGGTGATGTAAAAGATAACCATATCTAATATAAATTAGCCATAGAAAAAAGTATTTTAATCTATACTATGAATGGAATAAAATAACATTATAATATATATCATTAAGACTCATAGCTTTTGATAGCTGGAAATGAAAATAGAAAAATATAGGAATTATTTAATTTAATCTACATTTTTTCCATTGGTTTTTTAGGTAATGTAACTCAGAAAAATATAAAATTTTTGTCATGTCCAAAAATAAATTTTCTATATATAATGGAATGTGAAGAACTAGTATCAAATATAGTAGTACAGAATGTAAAAGACATAAATATAGTACCTTGAATATTATAATGTACTCCAAATATAGTTTCTGCTCTAATAATTAAATAACCCCTTATTTAGCTTTATGACTATGTCCCTATTGTACATGATTCTCTTGAGTCATCATCATCTAGGCCAACTACTGAGGACCCTAGATGGATCCCTATTTCTATATTCACATTTTCCTAGAT
Organism: Viscum album; assembly: GCA_963277665.1. Lineage (NCBI taxonomy): Eukaryota > Viridiplantae > Streptophyta > Magnoliopsida > Santalales > Viscaceae > Viscum > Viscum album. Next base: position 1,841,719,312 of record OY728125.1, read on the forward strand.
CCCAAAATCAAACTAATACTCAAATACCAAGCATAGAATTTATGAAGGTGTCCCATATATCTACACCACCATCACTGGAAATGAGGTGTTGTATTGGACTTATGATAATGTCTGACCTTTATATAGTTGAGTCACAGTGGAAAACCTCAAGGGAAGGATGGAAAAACTATATTTCAGTACACCTACATACTACTATCTTACAACCCTTCTTTGGTCTTACTCTTTATGTTAATAAATGTGTAACTCTCCGTATATGTATGTGGTCCTGCCATCTGAGTACTAAAGGGTGAAAATAGAAAACTACTCAATCATCCTCTAGTCCCTTTTAATTATTAAAGTCCTTATGTAGAACCTTCAGGTTTATCATTAGGTCAAAGAAACAAACCTATAATCTGATGTCATGATAAAGAAATATCTAGATCCTCTTGTCCTTCAATTCATCATTCATAACAAACGCATGAGAAAAAACAACTAGATTGGTGAAATGTGTAGAGAATTAAGATATTACCGTTTAACCCTCATATAACTCTATTAACTCATATGAATAGTCAATAATAATCATATAAGTAATTAATTTCTTAAATAATGGTCCATTTAATGGCCCCCATGTGATACCATCATGTTTTATATCCTACCCCATCGTATCCCACCACCTTTTAGAAGGTCCTTAGTGCAGGAATACATCCAGAATCCCCTTCTTATCATCTGGTGTCTCTACAAGGTCAAAGACACACTCAAGTATGTCTATCAAATCATATGAATTTGTAGACCCTCATGTTTTTAGAGTCATTGGTGGAATAAGGATCAAGAAACCTCTAGTTTAGTTGACTATGTACCTTAACGCCATTTTTCCTAGGCCAGTAATATGTTGAAAAACTCCAACTGAGGTTGACCCACTGCCTACTACACTACTGCATGTGTGAGATAAATCTCTCCTACACTCTCTAACACAACAAGGGGTGTAACAAAGGCATACATCCTAATGATATAATCCTACGCTACATCGATTGGTGATTCTGTCATTCTCCATTACTCTAGCATATTTTGGAATCAGTACAAAACTGTTAAAAAAATTTAGTATGAATGATCCTTATCATTCAATGAGATCAAATAATATTCTTTTGGTAGTATGAATGTAACCCAGGGTATATTACTTTTACACTAAAAAAGTTATCCATCCCATTATTTTAGTCACAATGACATATATATGCAAAACAATAAATCATGGTTGAGTCAAACTAATTATTTCCATGAGATATATCAAAACTGAAAAATCTACTCTGAATAGATATAAAAAATAAAATAAAATTAAATAACTTGTATGAACCACTATATATATATATTTGAAATGTTTTATAACCTTAGTATTTAGGATGAATGAACACACCCAAACCCTATATAATATTAACACCAGTATCATAAATGGAAACTAGGAGGTATGTTATACATTAGATGTTCCGAACATGACAACTCCCATAAACGAGCCCAACTCAATCTATATACATTATTTAATATCCTTAGAGAGTGAAAATAAAAAATGAAAATAGATATCTGATACCAATTTTTAATTCCCAAACCTGAACTAATGGGTCTAGGTCAAAGAGCCATAATACCTCTTGTGTGCCTCCCCATAAGAAAGGGGATGTCGATTAACACTATGGGTCTGAAATTCACCAGTGGGGAAACTATACCCTTAAAATGATTTCCATTAAAAAAAAATGTTAATATGAATAAAAATATATATCAAACAGAATATCATGAAAAATAAAAACTATCAAATGTGGTAATAAATTGAATAAATGACATTCATGTCAATGATTGTCTCACAAAGGCGTATACTAAATAAGAGTATTACTGCAGGTTGATAAACAAAAAATGTAACAAAGTGAGTTCAACATAGTTTTAATAGTTTCTACACGTTCATTTTATCAACCATATACCATGATACCCTTTCACTCTGTTGGTTCCATGTATATTATGTTAGCATGTGCATCGAAATTCATATATAGGGCGTGACTACTAAAACCAATCAGGATACCATTAATGTGTCCATAAATTTTATGAATATTTATAATAGGTTCATACAATACTAATAATAAATTCACAAGTAATAATTACTAATCATGTTCAAGGAACCCTTTTGATAACAATGCCACTATGAAACAAGATTATAAATTCTCTCGATTTATGATAGAAGGATAGTTAATAATGTCATTAATGATTTAGAACTGGTTACAAGACAGAATACATTTCACTCAGTATCCTCAAGGAATCATGATGAACATATTACTCAAAATATATAAGACATTATGTTTTATTACATTACACAATATCATCAAAGAATTGAGTTTTTATTTAAGATATAATGTTTTTATGTCCCCAACCCCTTGAATTTCTAACCATAATTATTATCCCACATTGTGTGCACTCATCCACTAATGGTGTAATAATACCATGATAGACCTATTTTTATGAAAAAAGATTAAAACATCTAATAGAATGGTAACACACAATACATGGAAGATACTTATAAGAAAACGATATCATGTTATCATGAATATATGGTAGAAAAATAAAATACCATGTGATCACCAACAAGAATGGTAACAAGGCACTCTATAAATTCTCTTGGAAACAAGGATAATATATGAGTATAATTGGATATACATACCCACAAAAAACACCATAAATCATATACAACAAACTATTAAAACACATCATGAATGAAGAATAAAGAGTTCCCTAGGGGATAAAATGTTAAGGAACATCCTACCTCAATGTTTTTGATAATGTACTCTATAGTTTTATAATGGATTGAAAATATAACCATGATGCATACCCATAGAGATTATACTCCAACATAAATGATGCCATTTTTTGTTCTAGTTTATTAAATAAGGAGATTTAGAATAGATTTCAATGAATATTCCATGTTAATAAGGTATTTATGGAACATTATAACTCATGAATTTTCTTAATGGAAGTTGTTTTGTGATCTATCAAAGGGGTGTTCATAAATTAATCATCTCCATTATAAATCTAAGAACATGTATTGAATTCCATGTAAATTCTTGAAGAAACCACATACCAGGACATCAAACATCATATAACCAATGATATCTCAAAGGAAAATAAATCCAATATAATATTCAACAGGAATGATATATCATGATGATGTATTTAAAGAAAATTACCTGGAAACATCCACTGATCATGAAAAAAAATCCCCTTCAAAGGTATTTTGGGAGAACATCTAATCCACAAGTAATTCCACCAACGGATCATCAATAGATTATATTTATACAATCAATACACCTTTAAAAAGAGTTTTAAGAGGATTATTCAGAATAATATATCCGTAGAACACCTATAATTGGTGGTACATATATATTTTATCAATATATGTGATCAAAATGTTATATCTTCCAATGATAAATGAGTAATATGAGAATTTAGCATTAGATCATTATAGAATCCATAGATCAAACACATATCCATTGTTATCTCACAATAAAAATAAAATATTTAGAGTATATATAAAGAAAAATCAATGTTTATGCATCACCAAATTTGACAAGGTATGATAGAATAGGGGGATATTAATGAAAAACCTCTAATATCAGGATTGATGGAGTTAAATTCATAGTAGGTTCATTGGAGAAGTAATGTTTTATAATAAAGGCTAAAAAAGTGGTCCAAAAAAATTTCATTGCCTTTAATTATTTCACATCTAGAAAGTTAAACTATAAATATTGTGGGAATGATGTTTGGTCCCGTGGAACCACCATCGAGATGGTAGGGCCCATTGGCTGGCTGGTGGTAGTTACTACAACCATTTAGTATTTCATATTCTTAACACTTCATCAGATTAATATTACCCCTTTATAAATAATAAAAAATGAATAAATCACCTATATAAATGAAGAACCTTAAGTGTAATGAGACATTTTATAACTCGAACAACTCATACATTGAGACAAGTGAGGATGTTATAGTGGTTGTTCATGATAAACCAAACCATTTCATGCCTCATTATTCTATACTTTCCTACAAATATTTTACCAAAAAATACTTTAGATGGATTAATTCATAATTATCACATCAGGTTTCAATATATTTATCAACATTGGATCCATCTACATAGTCATATTAACTCCACGTGTATAAGTATATTATTTTTATAAAATATTGATACGTCCTTATTATTTCATATTAATCATTATAAAGGATATTACCCTAATATTTATATCATCGATGGTGGTGCGTTTTGTGAATTACCTAAGGTATGAATCCTATGTATCCTCTTTTATTTCCATAAGATTAATTTTGTACATGATTGTCTTTAGTGAGTCTTTGTTAACACTCTCATATATATTCCTCATAATTGGAGATGCTTCATTTTTACTCTTCTATATTTGTTTTCATTATTTCCAAGGGGAATATTTTGGTTTCATCATTATATATCATAGTAAACCATTCATTTTACTCCTATTTCATCTCTAGATTGGTATATATTTTTTCCAAATTAAGAAATGTTATTTTAAGGAAAATCCTCTCTTGATATGTTAGTAGGTATAAGAGAATGTTTTCTAGTAATTCATTTTCATTCTGTATGACCATGTTTATAACATTTTAATAATCTCTCATAGAAATAATATATTATGTAATATTTTTTTGATATGGTGCTACATTGTGATTTATTTTACCATTGATCCCTTTGGATTCTAGAAACACACTCAATATGTAACCTATTTTTTTTAAAAAAAATTGTATTTTCGAGGATAATATTCCCATATAGCTTCTTCATCCTGATTTATGAGGTGAATTGTTTTATATACAGATTATAGATATGATATTTTACTATATCATCTTGGTGATACTTCCACAAAATAGGCTTCTACTTAAAGAATTACCATTAAATGTATTTAATTTATGAACCTTTAACATCAAGCCATTATTATTAAATTAGATATCCATTTATGTAAATTATGATCCAACTTCCAATCTAGTTTTCACCTCAATTAATGTTGTTTTTTGATAGAGATAAATCCTTATTTATATTATTTTCTCATGGAAATTTGTTTTCATATATGTTATGAATGTTTTCAATTTTTTCTCATTTTCATTTCATCCCCACACCAATAAGTATAATTCCAAAAAATCAAGGCTACTTCTAGAATCATTTTCCATTTATTTTACTAGATCAATAATTAATAAAAGGTAGAACTTTTGCGTAAATAATTTTTTGTAGATAAACATTATCACATAGTGACTAAATCTTATATTGATTACTATATTAACATTATCTGGATTGATGACTATATGTTATTGGATCATCTTCCATGAACTCACCATTCTCCCTAAATTCCAGGAGTGAATATTATTTTTATGTTCAAACAAGTTTTCCAGAAAATGGTTAAAATGAGATTTAATATTAAAATCATTTTTAAGTCACATCAATATTTGAGTCCATATTCTCAACAAAAACCTTATTATTTATATTCCTCTTCTTACATTATAATGGAATATGTTTTCACTAGATTTTTAGGGTTCTTTATTTATCTCATTCGACTTCACTATTTTCCCATGTATCACTTATAATGGTATCAAAATTTTGAAAGTAGTAACAAGATGAGTAATTTTACAATAATTTTATTGGAAAAAATATTAATGTCAAAATCATCTTGATACAAGTTTATCCAACTATTTCACTAGGCTTATTCAAAATAGTATATTGATATATAAACTCCCTATGGTATTTTCCAAAATAGTTTTGGAACATATGAATTTCAATTTACCAACCATCAAATACTATTTATCTGAATGATGGAGGTATCATAATAGAATCAATGTGTGTAATAAATTCATACTAGATATATTGATTGATTGTTAAGTCTAAAACTATATCTTATATATCTTTTAGGTACTCCAGACACCCTAATACAGGGGGCAAGGGTCATAGTGTATATATAATTTCCAATGATCAAATTTTTATGTTCTCCTAATTCGTACAAATCATATTCATGTGTTAGAGGAAACATGTTCTATTTTCCATTCTCATTCTCACTGGTCAAAGAGATGTACAAAAATCAGTGAATAATGTAAATCTCACAAAACATGGAGATTTTACATGATTCTCAACAAGGGTGAATCCATATAAATTACGTTGATTATGCATATATACCAAATGATAACACTATACACTATATTTTTTATAATATTTTTTGAATGGCACACTACCGATCAGGGGAAATACATATTCTTATTTATTTGTACACTGTTTTAAATTATGGTCAGTGGATTTTATATAATTTTGGGTATTCTTCATTAGTTAAGGGATATGATTTAATGACTTTATATATCATGATAATGTACTTTACTAATTATGATTGAATTTATGAATCTATGTTATATAGTATTTTAAATTTCACTTTTTCTGTGATGTATGAGATCTATATGTCAATGAGTGGGATGAATATATTTTTTACACAATTTTACTGTTGAATAGACCCTATATTTTAATTATACATACGTTTAGATATGATATTATCATATTTCTTAATTTCTTTTCCTGATAGTAGTTTCAATGTAACATTACTTCATCTCTATTGAGACTCTAATTGATAAACTGAACCAGTTGTGAAAATGATATCATTATGTATATGTCCTTATTCTTCATCAGAACTAGATCAATTAATATACTTAGGCTCTCCTAAATCTCTTCTCTCAATCATATATTCATTATTCTTCACTTAATTCCCTATAACATCTAATTATATTTGAATATTCTTTTAACTAACCCTTAATCCAATGGCTGAGATTAATTCATCTTACTCTTGTCTATTAAAAAATTGGAAGGTATACCACATGAATTTAGATTGGACATTAAATCCAAATTAATATAAAAAATACCTAAAATCAAAATGCATTACTCCAAATTTAAAATTCTAACCAACTCTACAACTTAATCTATAAACTGTTGAGTCATGGTGTGGTTTCCTCCACTGTGATTTTACGTTTCACAAATCTATCCATAGTTTGGAGTGTCATTCTTAATTGTACATTGGGTTTCATCAACACTCAGAATGAAAATTTATTTCAATACATATTCCATCATTATTCATATAAATCATATAAAAATAAACTCTAGAAACACAAAATCACAAGATATGTTGTAGCATGGTATAATACTCAATAGAACAAGGTCTTATAATATTGAAAAACACTTCATTTAATTGATAAATATACACATCCCTCAGGATGTGTCATGTACGATTCTATATGGAACATCATTTAAATAAAAATGATTGTCTCATAATACATGATTCAGGGTATTGTATGCATAAATATTCATTAATATCCATAATTATTTCATCTCAAACATCCATTGTTTTATGGAAGTCTCATAACTTCTAGAAACATTAAATCATATCAAAATAACATCAAAGTCCAACATCATTCTAGTAGGTTCTCTATTGTCTATCATATTACAACATTAAATTTTTTAGTATTTATCTTCTTCTATAGTACATGTATCTCAAAAACACAAGATCCAATGAAATTCACCTTTTTATATTTAATGTGTGGCCTCTAGTATTGTGGCATGTAGCCTAATAAATAATAAAATAAAATTAAAAATAGAAATATATGATTTAACAAAACAAAATATATATAAATTTATTTTGACCCTAGAAAACTCAATGTAGTTTTTAATTTTTGTGTCTTTTACTCAATTCATTTCCCTATTATTTTCCCTGAAATGCGATTTATTCCTTTGTGACACCTAATATATGTTCAGCAATTTCAGAATGGGGGATCTTTTTTATAAATAATTATTCATAGAAATTTTTATTGTATACAAAATTCATCCTCTCTTGAGTAATCCACTCCAACCAACATTTGGTATTTGAGGATTACTATTCTTTTTAACTATGTTAAATTTTTTAAATAAAATTTTATTATTTTCAATATTTTATTTTTTGTCTTTATGGATAGTAATCGAAATGAGGGAACTACTACTAAAGAACCACCTTATTTTAATTATAATAAACATAGCCAAAGTAAAATGAAAATGGAAATACATATTGAGATCATCTATTTTGACATCAATACTATAATAAAAGATTAATATGAAAGTTATAAATCATCTTGAAATGATTATAGTGATTCCACTAAGGAATTTTATGATTTTACTAATAAGGATATTAATGATTTATATTGTTCATTATGAGAATATGTATTCAATAGAATATATATATCATCTACATCTTATGAAATTCCTATAAATTTATATTGTCTCATGATGTCAAATCATTTTTCAAATAAATAAGATTAAATAATTATAAAATTAAATATGAAGAATTTAAAAAACTCATGATGATTATATTTTGAATATATATTTCAGGTTTTGTGAGATTATCAATATTATGCACATAGTGGGAAATACCATTGATGAAAAATAAAAAGTGCTGATAAATATAAGAATATTTCTAGATAGATTCAGAGGCACAGTTGTGTCCATCCAAGAGTTATGAGATGTGGGAACGATACTAATAATTTAGTCAATAGGAAAAGTTATAATGTATTATTAAGATAATAAGGAAAATGAAGATTATAATGAAATGAAAATTTTAATTACCTTCATGGAATCTTTGAATAAATCTATACAAATTATCAAATTATATATCCATTATGGAAATGATGATGAACCTAATAGTGATAAATATCTGGTTCATATTTCAGGAATCTTAGAGATTTTATATGTAAGAAAAAATTTCTTCATAATATAAAACATAGGAAAAGTATAACAATAATTTATAATGTAAGAATGATTATTATTCTCACATTACATTATTTGAGTGTAAAATTAAAAGAGACATCAATATTGTTTTTCAAAATATGAAATATAAGAAAAAGTATAATGATAAGGGAAAGAAACACAAGAATTCAATTATGCGAACATAGATTGATTTTGAGAATATCACAAGTAAATATAATTAATGAAAGTAATACAATAATGATAAGAATAATATGTTTTCTTGGAAAATATATACAATGTAAAAGATGTTCTTCCAACCTCTTCAAATCATATTTCTTATATCATTAAAAATGAAAATAGTGATGAAAATTATATGTCAAGTGAATATTTCATTATATTTTACAATATTATAGAAGATACCTTTAATGTAATTAATTAAAAATATAATAAATTAAGGATGCAACATACTTTAATTATTTGTATAGAATCTCCCCTTGTTGTTGAAAAGGAAATGAACCAATGAATTCTCAATGAAAATGATGATTTAAATTTAGTAAATGTGGAAATAAATAATGATATTAATGGTTTTGTTATAAGAATTGAAACCATTTATAAAATTATATGAAATCATTTTATACCAAAACCAATATTTATATTTGGTTATCAATATGGAAAGAAAAAAATAACATTTCCAAAACTATTTCATACCTAATTAAAATACTATATATAAGAGAGTAGTAAATAATATGGTTGGAACATCTAAATATGGATCAATCCTATATGGAAATAAGAGAGAACATTTTTAATATGAATTTTTTATATTCATAAATCTAACAAAAAAAATTTCAAATAGATTTAGAGACCGAGTGCTTTAATTTCTAACATTTATAGAACAAAATAGATACCGGTACCAAAATCAACGTGTATTTGATTGAATGTAGGAAAACTAATTAAAATGATTCTAAAAAAAGATGAAGTATATAGAAGGCTTGTATTATAGATACATACGAAGCACACTTCTCATGAATAAAATGTATGATGGGAGTATATTGATGTCATTTTATATTTAGTTTCCATGAAAATGATAGATTGTTGGACTGGGTCAAGTTTGTAATGCTAAAACTCAATTAATTTATAAGGTATTGTTTTTTGATACCTTAATGTACAATCTCCTAGAATATTTAAATTGTGTGATGTTGGATACCCAATCTTATTATAGAATACTGTTTTAATATCTATGAATCTCAGATTAATTTGTTATTTAAGTATTTTAGAAATGAAAATTTTTATGTAGTATATTTAAATTCACAATTTTCTCGAAAACTGTTTCTTTTTAATATTATTTCATCATGAAAATTGGTTTTTGAATATCATCCTTGTCCAATGTAATCATTTCTCACATACAGTATTATGAAAATTTATTTTATTTAGTGATCTATCTATTTAATATTTTATAAATTTAAGAGTGTGGAATCCCTATCAAAAGGGAAATAATTTAATGTATATTTCATAACAATGAACGGTGCATCTACCTCTCAATAACTTGAATTGTTCACATGGACAATTTTGGACCACCATGGGTTTTCGTGTTTTTTAGGAAACATTATTCCTCTATAATTATTTATGGATATTCATGGTTTATATGGGAATATTTTTTGACTCACAAAAGCGAAGCTAGTGTATTTTTTTAAAAGTATGAAAAATCGGTACGGAACCTTTGTGAACATACCACTAAGATTGTGAGAAGTGATCATGGTCATGAATTTGAAAATCATGATTTTATATTTGTATGATAGAAACATAGATATAATCACAATTTCAATACTAACTAAACAACACAACATAATGAGGTGGTTTAAAGAAGGAATAGAACTATTCAAGAGATATCCTAGATTATTCTTAATTAATATGACCTACAATTATATTTATGAACTGAAGATATAAAAATAGATTTTAATTTAATTAATAGATTATTAATAATATCACTTCAAATGAAGACTCCATTTGAATTATGGAATAGGATAAATCCTAAGGTAAATTATTTAAATGTTATTTTATGAATTTTTATCATTCATAACAAAAAGTATAATATGGAGAAGTTTGAATCCATGAGATATATTAAAATTTTTATTAGTTATTAAACATATAGTGAATCCTATATATTTTTTTAAAAAATAAAAATGGTGATGTATGAATCTATTCTTGTAAAATCTAATGTGAAAAATAAATCGAATCCTAATGCTTCATTCGAATATTGATTTGATGATATTTTCCATTTAAATATCAAAAACTCATCGAACATTGATGATATAACTGCTAACTAATTTTATTAAAATTCATGTAAATTCCTTTTTGAGGAACTGCACTTTGAGGGAATCATAGATAAATCATTTATAACTTGATACATAATAGCCAACTGAGACTAAATTTTTGAAGTTATTTCTCAAGATATAATAGAGGAACTCAAACATGAGTAACATATATGAACATGTCTGACCATCATGGATTATTTTTATTTTGTGATCCAAAAAATACAAATGATGAACATAGAGATGGACATTGGGTTATATATACCCAACAATAGTGTATAGGAATTAAATGGCATACCTAGTGACTATTTATCCACTGTAACTAAATGAGTATATAGAAACAAGGTTTTTCAATCTTGTAATATAGTTAGAAAAAACATATATATGTAGTGCAACGTCATGTTTGAGAATAATTAATTGATTATGAAGATAAATATCAACCTCTATCTAAACAATAATCCATTTGAATACTGATTTCTTATGAAATGTACATAGGTTTAAAATTATATCAAATGAAATATAAGTGTTCAATCTATAAGTATTTAATTAATGTAAATATTTTTTCTAAAAACCCACTATATTATCAAATATATGTTTTTAATAAGGTTTTTAAATTAACTAATACAACTTATGGTTTGAGATAAACACGTAGATCATGTTACGATAGGATGATCTCTTTTTTAAATGTTCATACATATGTTTTTTATGATCCAAATTTTCTCTAATAACAACATCAAAAGTTGTTTTTGGTTTACATATATATGTCGATGACATTATTTTTTGTTATTCAAGATATTATTTATTTTCTATGTTTAAAAAAAATCCTAAATGAATCCAAAATTATATTTTTAGATGTGTTAAAATTCATTCTTATTTTTGGTATCATTTTAAATAAGGATGAAATTATTTTAAGGTAAAAATAATGCTAATGATAATTTAAAATGATTTTGAATGGATTGATCCAAAGTTTGTGATACTATAATTATTAAAAACTATAAATTAGATCATGATGAAGCTATGAATCCACTTGACCAAATCATCTATATATGTTTGATTGTGATTATACATTATTTAAAATTTAATGGACCTAATTTTATGTTTAATGTGTGCTTTTCGGAACACTATTATGTAAATCTCTTGGAATCTATTTTAATTGAAATTAAAAGGATTTTAATATACCTCAATAATACAACTAATTTAAAGTTGTTCTATTATAGATAATAAAATTTTTATTTAATTCATTATTCTGATTTGACATTGATAGAAATAATTTAGATAGAAAAAGACACGCTAGAACATTCCTTTTGTTAGGAAAGAAACTAGTTCATGTTTTATTAGGAAAAATAATTAGTATTTATTATCCACTTATAATGTATAATACATAGATAAATTCATATTATATAGATTAAATGCACATTTCTAGAATATGGATATCAATTTATTCATGTCCCTTCAAATTGTGATGCTACAAGTGTTGGATCTTGAATATACATATTATACACTAGAGGGGGCTGAATTGTGGCTTTCAGATTTTTCGTTAACTCCTCGATTGAACGAGTTCTGTCCTCTATGCTTTATAAAATTTGATCATGTAGCTGAATAAGAAAAAGAAGGGACACATGGATATATAGTGTTTCGGGTAACAGAAGGCCCATAGTCCACTCCACCAATGCTCAACTCCACGAGCATGGTGATTTTTACTATCTGGTCCTCTTTTCAACAGAACTTCCAACAACTGAAAAATAGGAAGTTGACACCTTTAAAATTTTCAATCTAACAATGCCTTTTGGTTCAAACACAAACCTAATAAGCTTAGTACAAGAATCAGGGTACTCAAGATTAAAATAATTTTAGAAATAACATTTCCAGTTGATCTTCACAATTGCAACAGAATGCAATTGACAGCAGATGGATCGTCATCTCTAGAAATATTGATTTTCAAGTCGATGCAGTTCTGAGTCGATCTAGTTGTTGTAGATATATATATATAATTCACAACTTCAGCAGTAGTAGATCCACAGTAGATATTTGATGTAGAAGAAGTGAATATTCTATCGTGTTCTTTATTCTTAAATAAACAAAGCTTTGATGCTCCTTTTGAATCAGCAGAACTAAGTGATTTTTGCGGTCTCTCTTTTCCATCATTTTTTTAATAATCGATTGATCACCACACTCTTGTACTTGGTGTTTTAGAGAAAAAATATATAATAAATCCGAGCATATCCCCTACACATTTAAATCCACAAAATTCGTTTTTTGATTCGCGATATTCAAAATTTTGAATTTACAAAGTAGTCGTAACTTCCCTGAAGACTCAGCATAAAAATCTCCTTTTAATTTGATCTTTAATCCATTGATAAAATTGATTTGAATCGGTCGATGTCATATTTTAAAATCAACATTAAATCTGGCTTGAAATCTTCCTAACAATCAGCTTACTGACAGTTGTACAAAAATATCTTCTTTCAATCTTTCCGACGCCAAACGTAAGGTTGTGACGTGGCCTCCAAACGAAGGGTTGACAAAATAAGGTTGAACATAAATGTAGGATTCATGTTTACTTTCTTCAGACGTAAGGTTGATTATAAATATAGGTTTAATCATCCATACTTTTTCTTCAACTCTCAGATGAAAGATAAGAGATCCATTAAAGAACGTATGGTTGTTTACAAAAGTAAGGTTGATTTACCATAATTTTGAGAATCAAATGTAACCTTCAGTACTTATGTACAGTTCTCCTTCCATACATTGTTGATAACCCAAACATAAGGTTCCATCCTAACATAAGGTTCTTTTTCCATACTTTGCTGATAACGTATGGTTGATTAACCATACTTTTCTCTTATTTCAAAAAGTATACACACTTTTCATCCTTATGCTATGTTTATCCACGTAGGTTATGAACAAAGATTCCAAAACACGCTAAAACAGATCCCGAATATGTAAGGTATGAACTGTGTTTCCAGAACGCACTAAAATAGTTTCCGGATAAATAATAAATTCTTGTTATTTCAAGAGTAAAATAAAATAATAAATTCTTGCAAAATACTAAATAAAATCAATAGAAAATAATTAAGGGTCTTTGTGAGCATCAAAATTATAATAAAGATACAGAGTATTATTTTGAGTAATCCCCCCCTTTAAATAACAATATTATGTATTTATGAAAACAATACTTTTCTCTACAATATCCCCCTTTTTGATGATCACAAAACCCATAAAATAATAATACTAATTAAGTGAAATTAACATTCAAAATTAGTTACATAAATTTTTATAATTTTGAGAGTATAAAAAAATATTTAATTTTAACAAGATCATTTCAATAAATATAAATTTGTCTCCCTTCATGAAAATAAAATAATTTGTCATTAAAACTAAAAGTTTCTAGTTTTATCCAAATGTCTCCCCGTTAATAAATTAAAATGGTTTTAAAATAAAATGTTGTGTTTATCCAAATTTGTCCCCCCTTTTGTGATATCAAAAAGAATGATAAATTATGGACTTGAACACATTTATCATTGCACAGATCTGTAGGTAAATTCTATTATCAACTGTTTATCAATAATTAAATCTGGAGTACTGGCATATCAAAATAAAGACAGTAAAACAAATAGAGAAAGAAAGAAATAAAAAAGAGAAAAAAATTTCATTCAAAAACAACCGTATTTACTTGACAATGATATACACATGAATCAAGGTTTGGGAAAGGTTGTCAATAGGTTCTATCTCCTTTGGATTGCAGACTTGATTTCTATAAACGTTTCCTGGAGTCTCTTCATCATCCCATCTCCAAGATTGATAATGATCTCTCTGTTCTCCTAAGTCATATGAATATCCTCGATTAAATTGACCCTAAAAAACTCAAGCATCCTTTCCTCGTTTTTTATAAACACTGACATCTTCTCTAACAACTGATTTAACAGTGTTCTGATTGGTGGCTCACTAGATGTCAGTTGATCCACTAATAATTTCTGATTGTCCAGGAACACTGATAATGGAGCACTATTACATTGAAGATCTTGCAACCTGTCATTCATGTTTCTCATCGCGGATGTGATAGCTTGAAATATTCTAATTCAAACAGGTGAAGCTCCAGATCCACTAGCAGCACTCTTTGCAACTGGTGCAAATTGGTTCTCCATAAACAATTTTAGATCTGATAAATATGTCTTCATAACCATTTCAGATTTCAACTTGAAACCTGCATTCATCATATCCTATTTAAACATTTCAACTTCTTTCCTTGAGGCTATACTCTCCTTCAGATTTTGAAATCTCAATTGTTCTTTGTCTAAGGCATTTCACAGATTGATATTCTTAGATTTCACCTGAGATACCTTTTTTTATAGTTCATCTACTTCTTTCTTCCTTGAATCAGAGGCACCCTGTGCTTGATTCACATTCTCAGGCCCCGGATGATGCAACAGTACCAAAGGTAATGAGTCAGCATCAGATTGTTCATTCTCTTTGTCCAGAGTGGGTTGTTCCATATATTATTCCTTAGATTCCTTAGACTCCTCTATAGAAATATATGCTTGAAGTACCTCTGTTGGAGAATCAGGAAGATTTTCATCACAAACATCAGCATCATTGTCTTGCACTGGAATTTCAAGAGCAATATTTTTAGGATTTTCCGGAGGTCTGCCCACTTCCTCCCCAGGCTCTGCCTCCTTATCTTGTTCCTGTTGAAGTGTAACTTCATCATTAGCTACAATTTGTTCCTGATTCTCCCTTTGAACTTCTTCTTGAATTCCTGATCCCTCTATTGGTGTTGTCCTTTCACTAACATCTTCCATGGTTTAATCAATATCATTTTATCTTACAAAAGTATAATAAAATAAATATTCCGTTGTTTCCAATGAAGGGGAAGTAATTTCTTCATTAACAGTTCTAGTTCTTTGAGATTTAAGTCCCTCCTGACTTCTTTCATCCTCAACATCTCCCACTTCAAATCAGATCCTTCTTGTTAAATTGCTGACTCTTGATTCAGCTTGTCCCTCCTTGGACTTAGCATGTTGAGCTTGAGCACTCTATGAGTAATCCTCAGCTCCTACAGGAACAATTCATCCTTTTATGGTGCTCCAGAAATAGCCAATTTTTCAGTGTGTTTAGCATTAAACATATTTCTGTGATGACATTGTACATGGGCATCCACTAATCTCACCTTGTCCTTCTTAAGTAACTGCTAGGGAATAAATCAACCAAAAGGATAACGGTTCATTTGGGAATCACTCTGACAATAGTAATTCAGGTACCTTACCATGTACCTTGGGATGTTTAATTTGATATCACTCAATAGAAGATACATTATGTACATATCAGGGTATAAAATCCCTTCCATTTCTGCCATTCTGGGAGCTATTCTAGTCTGAACAAATTTAAACAGGATCTTCTGATCCGGTTCTAAATAATTCTCCATTATTTTCATAATAGTAGATGTTCCAAATAAAAAGGACATAATGTCTTTGGATTTTTTCATAGCTTCTCCTATGTTTTTTATATCAAAATGAAAAACTCTCTTATGAGGGAAGTTGAGAATCTGAACAATTTATACTGATGAGATTGAGAAATCCCTATCCTCTATCTTTGCCATTATACTATCCTCAGTATCCCCCAGACTAAACTCTATAGATTTGAAGAAGTATCTATGTTCTACCTCATATAGAAATTTCTTATTTTCACTGTTGAATGTCTGTTCAAAGTTCTGAAATGACATTACTCATTTCAACAGTAGATTTGTCTGAAATAACCAGTCGAGATCGATTACCTTGCCCTATAAGATTTTTATTCTTCCGGAGCATTGTCTCTTGGCATTTCTTGTCTCAGATTTACTGTTTCTTTTAGTCCTTACCATCTCTGTGAGAATCTATGAAGGTTTGAAGGTTAGGGTTTTAGAGGTTTGAAGATTAGGGTTCACGAGAAGAGGTGTGGTTTGCGGATTCATAAAGGTTTTGATATAAATGAAACAGTTTAGAAGTTGAAAGGGTATCTCACAACCTTGATTCCCATGTTTTTGATAATCATTACATATATTTAAAAATAAATAAAATATATTACGTGGAGAAAATAAACTTATTCTGTGTAAAAAAATAGATAAAGTATTTTAAGCAGAATTAAAATAAAGAACTAGCATTGTAAAATAAAATTTTATTTAGAATAAAATAAACCTATCTCCACCTTAATAAAATCAAACCATGCTGTGGGAAGTGGTTTAGTAAAAATATCTACTAATTGAATTTTTGTATTTATAAATTATAAACATATATCCTTTTTAATAACATGATCTCCTAGAAAATGATGTCTGATATCAATATTCTTAGTTCTAGAATGACTAATATGATTTTTTGAAATATTAATTGCACTTGTATTATCACATAAAATAGGTGTATTATTAAAATTCAATCCAAATTCCTTAAGGGTGTTTTTCATCCACAAAACATGTGGACAACAACTGCCAGCAGAAACATATTCTACCTCGACTATTGACAGGGAAACTGAATGTTGTTTCTTACTAGACCATGACACCAAATACTTTCTTAAAATGTGACACGTTCCTGATGTGCTTTTTCTATCTAATCTACAACTTCCAAATTTAGCATCTGAATATGAAATAAAATTACAATCCGTTGTTTTAGGATAAATTAGATATTCAAAAATAGTTTCTTTTAAATATCTAAAAATTCTTTTGACAACAGTTAAATGAGATTCTTTAGGATTTGATTGAAATCTAGCACAAAGACATACTGAATACATTATATCTGTCCTGCTAGTAGTAAGATATAACAAACTACCAATCATACCACTATATAACTTGTTGTCAACTGATTTCCCTATTTCATCCAAATCACGTTTTATATTAGTACACATAGGAGTTGTAAATGGCTTGCTGTTTTGAAGTAAAAATTTCATAAGTAAATCAGTAATGTATTTTCGTTGATTCAAAATATTTTCAAAAACTTTTTGAAATATTTGAAGACCCAAAAAGAATCTTAATTCTCCCATCATACTCATTTGAAATTCCTCTTGAATTAATTTTGAAAATTCATGACAAATATTTTTATTAGTGGATCCAAAAATTACATCATCAACATAAATTTGAACCAATAAAACATTGTTTTTCACAGTTTACTTAAAGAGTGTTGGATCTTCCAATCCAAAAGTAAAGTCATTTTTCAAAAGAAAAGAACTTAATCTTCCATACCAAGCTCTGGGTGCTTGTTTAAGGCCATAAAGAGCTTTAGTATTTTTAAAAACAGAATTAGGTTTTTCAGAGTTTTGAAAAACATGAGGTTGCTCAACATAAACTTCCTCCATTAAATAACCATTTAAAACGGCAGATTTAACATCCTTCTGAAATAATTTAATATTCATATAAGATGCATAGGCTAAAAAGATTCTAATGGATTCTAACCTTGCTACAACTACAAAAGTCTCATCATAATCTATTCCTTCATTTTGATTATATCCTTTAACAACTAATCTTTCTTTATTTCTAGTTATTATGCCTTGGTCATCCTGTTTATTTCTAAAGACCCATTTGGTTCCTATTACTGGATAATTCATAGGACTTTCCACTAATTCCCAAACATCATTTCTTTGAAACTGGTTTAATTCATCTTTTATTACTATTATCCATGTTTCATCATCTAAATCTTCTTTTATAGTCTTGGGTTTTTGTTGGGATAGGAAGGAAGAGAATTCCACTAGGTTTCCTAAGTTACTTCTAGTTTGAATACCAGTTTTTATGTCACCAATCACAGTTTCTAAAAGGTGATTATTTAGGGTTGTATACTGTCTAGGTAATATATTTAAAGGTTCTTCAGTATCATGTTCCTCTGAACTGTACTGAATTTATTTTTTATCATTTTCAAAATCATTCTTTACGTTCTCAAGTCTCATGTTATCATTAGAGTAAGGTTCATCCATTTGATATGTCCTTTTCTCAAAGGGTTCAGATTCATCAAATTTCACATGAACTGATTCTTCAACAATCCTTGACTTTTTATTATAGATTCTATAAGCTTTGGAGGTAGTAGAATATCCTAATAAAATATCTCCATCATATTTTGGACCGAACTTACAAAGATTATCTTTGGTGTTCAAGAGGTAGAACTTGCATCCAAAAAAATTAAAGTAATTTACTTTAAGTTTTTTGATATTCCATAGTTCATAGGGTGTCTTTTTCAAAATAGGTCTATTAAAAACTTTATTAATTATATATTATTCTATATTTATAGCTTTTTCCAAAAAATATATAGGTAGGATATATTTATTTAACATAGTTCTAGCCATTTCCTGAATTGTTCTATTTCTTCTTTCTACAATCCCATTCTGTTGAGGCGTTCTTGGTGTAGAGAAGGTATGTTTAATACCCATTTTTGATAAAAAGGAATTAAATTCCCGATTCTCATATTCTCCACCATGATCACTTCTCAATGAGATTATATTAAAACCTTTTTCATTTTGAACAGATTTGCAGAAACATTCAAATGAAGTAAAAGCTTCATTTTTAAATTTCAAAAAGAAGATCCAAGTAAATATATAATAATCATCAACTAATACATAAACATATAATTTACCAGCTAAGCTTTATACTATGAAAGGTCCAATCAAATCCATATGGATATGTTATAGAGGTTTAATTGTAGAAACTTTATTAACAGATTTGAATGAGGATTTGTGTTTCTTGCCATGTTGGCATGCATCACATAATCTATCACTTTCAAATTTGAGACAAGGAAAATCAGAAACTAGATGTTTCTTAGATAATTTATGTAAAACATATACATTGTAATGTCCAAGTCTCCTATGCCAGATCAAGGATTCACTTACTTTAGCAGTCAAGAAGTTTACTTATTGTATACACAATGAATTTAAATCCAAGGTATAGACATTATCAGTTCTTTGTGCCTTAAATTTAAACAGTTTATATTTAGAAATAGTAAAATAATTGTTAGTAAAATCAATAGTATATCCATCATCACAATGTTGAGAGATACTTATCAGGTTGTGTTTTAATCCTTGTACATAAAGTCCATTGTTGATTGAGACTGTTTTTGGATCTCCAACAATTCCAATTCCAATGATTTTTTTTGGAATTATCACCAAATGTGACAAGTCCTCATTCCTTTTGAGTGAGTGAAGAAAACTTTAATGAGTTTCCACTCATATGTCTTGATCAGCCACTGTCCATGTACTATATATTTTTTCTACTCTGGTGGCCTGCTACCTGCAATGACATTCAAACAAATTTTTTTTGTACCCATATTTTGTTGGGTCTAGGGGTGTTAGCTAACAATGATCTGGGTATCCAAATTTTCATTGTTCATTTAAAATAAGCTGAATCATATAATTATTTTGAAAAATAGGCTTTCTTAATTCCAAAAATTTGAGGTTGTGTTAAGAAACAATTTTTATCTATATGTCCCTTTGTCCTGCAAAAGTTACAATTAACCCTTTTAGAGCTAGGAACAAAATAATTTTTATATAGCTTAGGATTTTTTCCTTTACTTCCAATTCTAAATATCTCCTTTTTAATGACAGTTTTCCAAGAATTTCATTTAATGAATTCTATCGTTTTGTAAAAACCAATGCAGCATGTTTGTAAGATTATACATCATCGGGCAGTGTTTTTATTCATGATTCAAAATTAATATATTTAGTGTTAATAGAATTGTATTTATCAGTTAATTCCTAATGCTGTTTCAGCATTGTATCTCTTTCATCTGAAACAGCTTTATGTATGTTCTTTAGTGATTTATGTTTATTAAATAGTGAGTCATATCTTTCGTCAAGCGTATTACAATAGGCTGGAAGTTTTTCATTTGAGTAGCTTGATTCAGAATTTGATTCATTATTTGAGTTTGAGGAGTAATATGAAGGTACCTGATCGGTTTCTTCCATGAAACACATGTTTTCTTTTAGATCGAGTTCTTCTTTTTTCTGAGCTTGATTCAGGAGAGCTATTGGAGTCTTCAGATACACTCCAAGTGGCTTTCATAGCTTTCTTGTCTTTCTTCTCATAGTAATTTTTTTGAAGAATTTCTTCTTCTTTGCATCTTTCAATTGTGGGCAATCTGGTCTGATATTCCCCATATTCTTGCATTAATAGCATCTTAGTTCCTTTTCATTTCTCTTAAAACATTTTTTGAAGTATCTTTCTTGCAGTATAATTTCTTAAATTTTTTGGCTAGCTGAGCCAGTTCTTCATCTGAGTTTGATGAGTCAGAGCTCTCTAATTTAGCTTTGACTTCCCTGTTATTCATCTTTATATTATTTTATTGTGAAGTTACCTTCAAGGAAGTATCATACTTTTTGATGTAGACATTATGTTCATTTTCCTCATCTTGAATTTAAGCTTCGTACATCATCAGTGTACCAATCAACTCTCTCATGGTTAGATTTTTGACAGGTGTTGATAGTCTGATTGCAGCAGAGATACCATTCCATCGAGTAGGAAGTACCCTCAGTACTTTTAATGCTTGATCAACCTACTTGATAGGTTCTCCTAGAGCTGTTATATTATTGAATATTTCTGTCAATCTCCCATTAATTTGGGAAATTCTTTCACCTTCAAACATTCTGAAAGTATCAAATTTCAATTTGGAAGTAGCATATCTAATTTGTCTCACATTGTGTGTTCCTTCATACGCCACAACTATTATTTGACACATCTCATATGCTGTCAGGCACTGAGATACTCTGTTAAATTCATCTAGTCCCAGATAGCAGATGATTACATTTGTCGCCTTCGAATTCATATCATACTCTGACTCTATAGCTGGACTCCATGTCTCAAGCTTTTCAATAATTTTATAAGGAGTTAGAATTTTTGAATAGATTTCATATCCGAGGGTTTTTAGATTATTATCATGTGTGATTTACAGCAGCCATAGTTGTCTCTATTAAAATATTGTGCTCTGACCATCGACATCCCTTCTCTTGTATCAGTCATGACGTGTTGTTGTATAATCTTTAAATGCTTCTATCTTGCTAAGGCTCTATCATAAGTTACACCTTTGATACCAATTGTTGGATCTTGAATACACAGATTATACACAAGAGGGGGGTGAATTGTATCTTTCATATTTTTTGTTAACTATTCGATTGAATGAGTTTTGTCCTATATGCTTTATCAGTTCTTATCAAGCAGCAGAATAAGAAAAAGCAGGGACACATGGATGTACAGTGGTTAATTGAATAGAAGGCCCCTAGTCCACTCGACCAATGCTTAACTCCACAAGCTTGGTGATTTTCACTATCTGGTCCTCTTTTTAATTGACCTTCCAACAACTGCAAAACAGACAGTGAACACCTTTACAATATTTAGGCTAACAAAGACTTCTGGTTCAAGCACAAACCTACTCATCTTAGTACAGGAAACTGGTTACTCAAGATAGATAGAAATTTTGAAAGAACTTTTCATGTTGATCTTAAAAATTGCAACAGAATGAAATTAACAACAGATGGATCATCATCTCTAGAAATTTTGATTTTCAAGTCGAAGCAGTTCTGAGTCGATACAGTTGCAGCAGACATAGAGATATAATTCACAACATCATTAGTAGTAGATCAACAGTATATATTTGATGTAGAACAAGAGAATCTTCTATCGTGTTTTTTCTTCTTAAATAAACAGAGCTTCGACGCTCCTTTTGAATCAGCAGAAGTGAGTGCTATTTGCGGTATCTGTTTTCCATGTAACGCCCCGACCCCAGTTACCCAGAGCTGATGCATTATTACATAAAATTGGCATGATCACAAGAAAGATCAAGTATCGAAAGACCGATTAGTTTAGTAGCCTTGGAAACACTAGATATATTCATAAAGTTTACATTATATCATAAAATGAAATCTACAACAACATAGTCTCCATATTCCACACTCTTATTACCTTATACTATTCCTGCAGGTCATTCATAAATTACATCTTCACATCCTGTGAAAATTAAAACATAGAAAAGTGGTGAGCTCAAATGCCCAGTAAGGATAACAATAGAGCAGAAACTTTCATAAATAATAATGAACATTTAAGGCAATGTATAACTAAAACAAAAGCCTTTTAAACATTAACATCAACATAATATGGCAGAAATAAAATTAAAAAATTCCATTTACTTATTCACATGGATATTCTACTAATCGAATAATCACATTCAAAATCAATAACCACTTTCATAATGATGGAATGCATAATGCCAGACTATCATAACCACATATACAAGGCCTCATGCCATGACTACAAATAAGATGTTGTCAAGGCCTTGTGCCAAGACACTTGGTTGTCTCATGAGACCTACTGATGCATTGAGGAGCTATGGCGGGCTCCACCCGTCACATATTAAGTCCAATGCATTCCTAATAAGAACATGTTTAATCATAACATAAACATTCGTATTAAAACTAGCATACGGAAAGTCAATAATTTATCCATAAACCATAAATGGTATAAAAATAACACATCCATAGTCAAACAAATCACAAAACCTTCAATACAATATGTAAGATTTGTATCATAATAAATTAACTTCAAATATGCTTCTAATCCATCAAGGGATGTTGACATAAATGAAATCAAAACTATTTAAGAGAAATATCTCTTTTTTTGAAATCATTTAAAAGTAACATAATTATAAAATAAAACATTTACTTTGAAAATTTTATTTATAATATTGTAAGGGAATCTTCGATGATTTTATAATGGCAGAAACTAGTCGCACCCGCCGTATAAGTTAAAAAAGACATTCTTACCTTAATTCGGTCGAAAAGGTTAAAAAGGACCTTGTTTGGAAAACGATGGAAAGATTACTTTATAAACCTATTATAAAAAGTCAAACAAGTGTATAAATGACATTAACCAATATTATATTAAATAGTAATTTTTTTAAAATTCATTTTTCAGAAACATGAACGTGGATGATAAAGAAGTCCCAGTAGACTATTACGTATAAACAACCTCGGATAATGAAGAGATTGCGAAATAAAACCTTACCTTCTACTTTTCCTTGTTTGAGGGTAGGTTAAACTCTTTTATAGTGGTGAAATAATTGTGATTAAATTATACAAGAATAATATACATTAATATGATATCATATATGAACTTATAACATTATTTTGTTAATAATATATTTATATTATTGTCATTTCGGGTGTTAAATTTCTCATTTTCTTTTATTTGTTTTGTTACGTAATCCATGTTTGTTATGGATAGGTTATATCTTATTCATATCCAGAATGATCATAAGTCCATAAAAATTATTATTAATCATCAAATGAGAATTATAATTGACTGGATACGATGGGGAATGAATCTCATCGCGTTTCTGGAGACGGTAGTCCGTACGCACGCACGGGCGATAATATCATTCTTTTCATATAATAGTTAATTAGATGGTATATCATATATAAAGAATAATTATCATGTTATATTTATTATTTACATGAATTACATATCATTATTATACCAATCCAAATAATAATGTTTTGAATAACAATTACACCACGACATGGAGATGGTAAGCCGTACGTACACACGGATGGTGACATGTCATTCAACGGATGGATAGAATACTAAAATATGGTTATAACATGTTTATAATAACATAAAAGTATATAAAATATGCTGGATTTATTATTTTAGAATGTTAATATCAGTGAAAGAAGAAGTGGAAGAATAAACGAACTTGAAAGAGGGTGGTGAAAACATAACCTCTTCTTCGGGTTCTTCCTCTTGATTTGATCAAAAAGACTTTTTTGGATGGCTTTATGACTAAAGTAAGGCCTCTAGGATGAAGTGAGGGATGTTTGGAGAGTATTTGGGGAGGGTTTTTCCAAACCAAAAGGCTTTGAAGTTGTGAATTAATAATAAGGGGGTGTACCCTTTTATAAGAGGGGTGAGAGGCACCTTTGGAAAAGCTAGAAATATTATTTTATAACAAATTCATATTCAGTTTCTAATGGCTCAAAAGTGTATTATTTAAATGTTAAGGTGGGGATGGGTCTAAAACCACTCAACCAATAGAATTTAGATGGGTTTGGGTCGTTATTTTATCCTTATGTTTTAGTTTTAACTCTAAGTTAATTAGTTTGACACTTACCATGTCTCTTTGTATTTTTATATTATATAGTTAATAAACATTCTATATACATCCAAGAGATCCCCAAGTGGTCCCTTAATGATACAACTATCATGATATAAGTATCTCAGCTAAGCCTTAGATTTTTAGGAATTGTATATAAATTACCAATATAATATTTGTTTTTAAAACTCTTTTGTTTCTATTTTGACACTATTGGGTATTTTGTTTTTGATAAATTCATAACAGCATTATTACTTCGAAAATAATTTATATAAACAATATTAATATGTCATATTAACCTAGAAAATTATTTTAATTTATAAAAAGTCTCAAATTACATTTATTTTAGTATTTATAATATAAATTATTCTAATTTTTTATTGATTATGTAATTACTGCATCAACATTGTGTCATAAATAAATTAATTTATTTAATGTCTAAAAAGTATTAATAAAATAAAATTATGTTGGAAATCTTTTTATATTTATAATGAATATTTATAGTCGAAAAGAATATATATATAACCCTATGTAAAAATTTGTTTTCTAAAAGATATATGCTTATGTCATTTTTGTATTTATTTTAACTTAATTAAAATAAAGTGTCCCTATCACCAACAAGTGGCTCCAGGGGGTCCCAAAATCGACCCAAAGATTCCCATGGTCAGACATGTATCAATAAATAAGGTTAGGACACGTTTAGGGTAATTTATTATTATTATAATATTATTTTTTAACCATTATTTACCGTATTTACCCTTTAACCGTGGTAAATAAAATATTTACCGAAATAATAATTGAAAATGTCTAAAAATAAAAATTACCTATTTACACAATTTGGAAATCCTGATTCCAAATACGGAATCCATTATTCCAAATTCAAAATACATAAGTGGCAGAAATTAATTTAAAATTAATTCTTGCTATTAAAACAAAAACCGTGTTTTTAAGATATAATAACTATCAAAAGATTGATACATGATTATGTCCGGTTAAATTGTGAAATTTTTCTCAATGACCAAAATTGTATTAAATGGTAAAAATATATTCTAAATATACTTTAAAACTACTAAAATTCATAATTTATTACTATTAATTATTTTGATTAAAAAAGTTGTTTTTAATTAAAATTTCGTAATTTTCAATATTAATCAAAATATAAAAGTTATCCGAAAAGAACCAAAATTTCACCTTAGGATAACTTCAATACTCCGAATCGAAAAATGAAGTCCATTTTGAGAGATAAAATCTATAAAATTTCAAAAATTAGGTAAAACTATTCATAATGGCTAGTTTGATTGGTTGTGGTGTGTGTTAGAACTCGAAGTTGCGTATAACACACGGTACTGTATTATTCAAAGAGAAGCGTACCGTGGAAGATTGGGGTGTTACATTATCCCCTCATTCAAATAATTTCATCCATGAAATTTCTAGAATATTATTGCATAAAAAGACTCGGGTGGTTCTTCATCATAAGTTCCTTGGGTTCCCACGTTGCCTCTTCAATTTTATGTTTTCTACATAGAACTTTTACCAGACGAGTCGTCCGATTTCTCAGCACTTGTTCTCTCATATCAAGAATCCAGATTGGCTTTTTCCAATTAGAAAATCGGGTTCCAGTTCTAATTCCTCATAGGCGAGTACATGCATTGGGTCAGACATGTATTTTCTCAGCAGTGATACGTGGAACACATCGTGAACTTTGGAGAGACTTAGCGGCATTGCCAAACAGTAAGCTACAGCCCCAATTCGTTCTAGAATTTCGAAGGGTCCAATGTACCTGGGACTCAATTTCAACTTCTTACAAAATTTTATAACTCCCTTCCATGGAGACACCTTCAGGAAAACATGATCACCGATTTGAAATTCCAAATCCTTCCTTCGATTGTCGGCATAGCTCTTCTGCCTACTTTGAGCAGCTTTGATATGGTTTTGGATTACCTTCACCTTTTCCATCGTTTCCTCCACCAGTTCTAGGCCTACAAGTTTTCTTTCACCAATGTCATTCCAACAGGTTGGTGTGCCACATCTCTTTCCATACAACGCTTCATATGGTGCCATCCAAATACTTGAATGGTAGCTATTGTTATAGAGAAATTCTACCAGAGGTAAATATTGATCCCACATACGCTGAAAGTCAAGTGAGCAGGATCTCAAAATGTCTTCTCAAGTTTTAATAGTCCATTCAGATTGTCTGTCTGTTTGAGGGTGGTAGGTAGTGCTCAATTGAAGTTCACTATCCATGGAATTCTGAAGACTCTTCCAGAATCATGAAGTAAAATGGGGATCACGATCAGAAAAAATCGATAGAGGTACTCTATGAAGTCTCACCACTTCATTAATATATAGTCTTGATAGACGTTCCAGGGGTAGATCTTCTCTTATAGAAATAAAATGTGCTGACTTGGTAATATGATCAACAATAACCCATATTTCATCGTTCCTTCTAGGATTATTTGGTATCCCCATGATGAAGTCCATCGTAATATTATCCCATTTCCACTCAGGTATGGGAATAGGTTGCATGACTCCTCCAGGATGTTGCCTTCCATCTTTCACTTGTTGACAAACCAGACACCTTGACACAAAATCAGCAATCTCCCTCTTCATGTTGACCCACCAAAAATGTTCCTTCAAATCTCTATACATTTTGGTGCTCCCGGGGTGTATATAGAAATTAGAACTATGTGCATCATCCAATAATTCAATTTTTAGATTAGTAATATTGGGAACACAATGTATGTTCCCAAATTTTAATATTCCTTCTTTATACACAAAGTCTCCAATCTCCCAACATTCATAGCTTTAATCTTTTTTGAAATTCTTCATCATCGATCTGAGAACACTTTATCCTTTCTAGTAAAGATGATTTGGAAACCATTTGAAAAATCATTGATGTTTCACCTTCGATGGTTATTCCCATATCCAACTTTACTAGGTCCATAAAAATGGGATCCCTTTCAGTTCTCATCATGTTAAAAACTCCATGATCTTTTCTACTTAATGAATCTGCCACCTTATTTTCCTTCCCTGGGTAGTAGTGTATCATGCAATCATAATCCTTGAGTAGTTCATGCCATCGCCTTTGCCTCATGTTGAGTTATTTTTGTGAGAAAATATACTTCAAACTCTTGTGATCAGAATAAATCTCACATTTTTCACCATAGAGATAATGTCTCCATATCATCAAAGCATAGATCATAGCTGCTAACTGGAGATCATGAGTAGGATAACTTTTCTGATGAATTTTAAACCATCGTGATGTATAGGCAATAACTCTATCATTCTACATAAGGACACAAGCAAGTCCTTTCTTCGATGCATCACTATAAATAACAAACCCATCATTCCCAGATGATAGAGTCAATATAGGATCATTGAATAATCATTTCTTCAGTTCATCAAAACATTATTCATACTCTCTTGTCCAAACAAATTTAACCCCATTACGTTTGAGCTTTGTTAATGGGTTAGCCAATCAGGAAAAATTCTGGACGAAACATCGATAATAACCTGCTAAACCAATAAAACTGCATACCTCAGTTATATTCGTCAGTGAAGGCCATTCTTGGATTGCCTTGGTCTTAGAAGGATCAACAAAGATTCCATCTTTAGAGACAATATGGAAAAGAAAAGAAATCTCCTAATGCCAGAATTCATATTTGCTAAACTTCCCATATAATTCATGTCTTCTCAGAGTCTTCAGGATAACGCGCAAGTAATTTTCATGATCTTCGTCGCTTTTGGAGGATACCAAGATATCATCAATTAATTCCACCACAAAATCATCTAGATATTCCTTGAAAACTCTATTCATTAGATCCATGAATACAGATGTCACATTAGTCAGCCCAAAAGGCCTTACTGTAAACTCATAATGCACGTACCGGGCTCGAAATGTTGTCTTCAGAATGTCTTCCTTCTTCACACACAACTGATGGTATCTAGAACGAATTTCAATCTTTGAAAAGTATTGAGCTCCATTCATTTGGTCAAATAAATCATCAATGCGAGGAAGGGGATACTTGTTCTTTATTGTTATAACATTAATCTCCCTATCGTCGATAAAAAACCTCATAGATCCATCTTTCTTTTTAACAAAATGACTGGGGCTCCACATGGAGAAATACTAGGGTGAATAAATCCCTTATTACTCAATTCATATAGTTGTTTCTTTAGTTCAAATAATTACACAGTGGCCATTCTATAAGGGGTCTTCGATATAGGCCTTGATCTAGGAATTAAATCAATGGAAAACTCAACTTCTCGTTCTGTAGGATGTCAAGGTAAATCTTCCGAAAACACATCTACATATTCTTTCACAATAATTACATCCTCTATTTGAACATTTTTTTCCTCACCCACAGTCATTTAACTCTCTTCTTCCCCAATAATTGAATTTAGTTGAGCTACTGGGGGTGGATCTAAATAATAATTAGGTGGTGACGATTCTGCTCTAAAGATAAGGTATTCCTTATCATCATCATCAAAAATCGTAACCTCCTTCTTCTTAAAATAAATCGTCAAATAATTGTCTAAAAGCCAATCCATACCGAGGCTTATATCAAATTCAGTCATGGGTGTGACGATGAGATCAGCAGATAAAGAACATTTATGTGTTCTAATGGTGACTGATTCACAAAACATTGTTGCAATGATACTTCCCTTAAGAGTTTTGACTGACAACTCCCTTGTTAAATCAAATTGGAAATATCTTATTTTGTTATCAAACTAGGAAGATATTAAATAATGCGATGATCTAGAATCAAATAATGCATTTGATAAACTTGAAGAAACCATTTAATTACCTGCCACCACGTCTTTTGGAGGTTCTACCTCAGCAGTAGTGATAGCATAAGCTTGGCCTTGATCCCTTGGCCTTTTCTGAGGTAATTTCCCCTGACACTTAGGACATTCATTTGCATAATTTCCCATCTCCCTGCAATTGTAGAATTGGACATCGGTAGCTTCCTTCTTCCCCTTGCAATCACGAGCTTGGTTACATTTTTCACCACACTTGTAACAGAATCCCATTCATTTTAATCAAGTACCAGGGTGTTTCTTCCCACATTTACTATAGCATGGACATCCAACATTTCCTTTCTTCCAATTATTTCCTTTCCCAGATTGATCAAAAGATCTCTTCTTCTCTTGCTTTGCTTTAAAGTGATAAGACTTAGAGAATTCCTTCTCTGTCTTGATAGCACATGAGAAAATGTCTTCGTACGAAGAGAAGGATTGTGATACTAATGCTCAATGGAGAAATGGTTTTAACCCATCAAAGAAATGATCAGTCTTACTTCTTGGGTTACGTATATAATCTCCAGCATACCTTGCTAACCTTGTAAAGTTAGCCTCATACTTTGCGACATTCTCATCCTCCTTTTGTCCCAGACTCAGAAATTGTCTTTCCATATCTTCTCGATGGTCACAAGGAACATATTTTTCTAAAAACAGATCTTTAAACTCCCTCCATTCCATATTTGATAATTCATCATCTTCTTTCATGTTTTGAATCAATGACCACCATTGATCAGTATCTCTAGTGATGCGGTAAAATGCCATAATAACTTTTTCCCTTTCATTACTCCCCAAAGGCTGAAATATTATCTCTTGGGAATTTATCCATTTCTCAACTACTAAGGGATTTTTACTCCCAGTGAACGTTGGTGGTTGTTTCCTCATGAAGTGATCTAACATTTATCCTCCACGCTGTGCATCAGGGTGCTCCATACAGGTAAGGTTATTATTCATAACCTGAGTGAGTTGTCCCAGTATGGTGATTAGCTGATCAGTACCAATTGCATCACCATCTCCACTATAATTATCTTGAGCAAGAGGGAAATCACTCCACGGAGTGCGTACATTAATACGGTTTCCATTTCATCCACTAGGTGCTATTTCTAAACAACGGCATAAACTAGATTAGTTTATGAATCAAAATACATAATTCCATACTTATAAAACACTTAACATAAATTGAACTATTTATGGATATAATCAATAATCATAAAAATGTTTTCTTTGGGAAAAATATACTCATTAACCCTTCATAATGATTTGTAATGAAAATGAGAATTATCCTAAGCATATCCCCCCGGGAGTGTCGTAACAAAGAGTGCAGCAAGGCCCATTGTCATGCACCAGTTCCTGTTCGAGTCTAGCTCAAAGCGGTGTTTTTGGGTTTTACCACTAGGTACATCTGTGCCAGAGCCGCCTCTACCTGCTAGTATCTAGATAGGGATGAATTGCTCAGAAAAATCACAAAATCTCTACAATACAAAAATTCTAGGAAGTTCTTCTGTACTAATCCTCAAATTCCATCTCAGGTATATGTGCTCTAATCAGAGTTTATCTAAATCTAGCTTCCAAGGTTTGTACTAAACTTCCTCAGATACTAACTGTAAAGACCTGACCCCAGTTACCCAGAGACGGTGCATTATTACATAACATTGTCATGATCACAAGAAAGATCAAGTCCCGAAAGACCGATTAGTTTAGCAGCCTTGGAAACACTAGATATATTCATAAAGTTTACATTACATCATAAAATGAAAACTAAAACAATATAGTCTCCATAGTCCACACTCATATCCCCTCATAGTATTTCTGCAGGTCAATCATAAATTACTTCTTCACTTCCTGGGAAAAATAAAACATAGAAAAGGGGTGAGATCAAATGCACAGTAAGGATAATAATATAGCAGAAACATTCATAAATAAGAATGAACAGTTAAGGCATTGTATAACTAAAACAAAATCCTTTTAAAATTTAACATCAACATAATATGGAAGAAATAAAATGAAATAATTCAATTTACTTATTCACATGGATATTCTACTAATCGAATAACCACATGAAATATCAATAACCACTTTCATAATGATGGAATGCATAATGCCAGAATATCATAACCACATAGCCAAGGCCTCATGCCAAGAATAAAAATAAGATTTTGTCAAGGCCTTGTGCTAAGACACTAGTTTGTCACATGAGTCCTACCGATGCATCGAGGAGCTATAGTGGGCTCCACTCGTCACATATTAAGTCCAACGCATTCCTCGTATGAACAGGTTTAAACATAACATAAACATTCGTATTAAAACTATCATATGAAATGTCAATACGTTTTCCATAAACCATGAATGGTATAAAAATAAAACATCCACATTCAAACAAATCAAAAAACATTCAATACAATATGGATGTTTTGAATCATAATAAATCAACTTCAAATAAGCTTAAAATCCATCAAAGGATGTTGACATAGATGAAATAAAAACTATTTGAGAGAAATATCTCTTTTTTGAAATCATTTAAAAGTGACATAATTATAAAATAAAACATTTAATTTGAAAATTTCTTTGTAATATTTTAAGGGAAGTTTCGAAGATTTTATAACGGCAGAAAATAGCCGCACCACCGTATAATTTAAAAAAACATTCTTACCTTAATTCAGTCGAAAAGGTTAAAAAGGACCTTGTTTGGAAAATGACGGAAAGATTCATTTATCAAACTCTTATAAAAAGTAAAACAAGGGTATAAATGACATTAACCCATATTATATTAAATATTAAAAATGTTTTAAAATCCATTTTTAAGAAACATGGATGTGGATGATAAAGAAGTTCCAGTAGATTATTACGTATAAACAATCTCGGATAATGAAGAGATTGCGAAATAAACCCTTAGCTTGTAATTTTCCTTGGTTGAGGGTAGGTTTACCACATGTATAATTGTGAAATAATTGTTATTAAATTATACAAGAATAATTTACATTAATATGATATAATATATGATCTTTTAAAATAGTTTTGTTAATAATATCTTAATATTATTGTCGTTTTGGGAGTTACCATACTTATTCTCTTTTATATGTTTTGTTACGTAAGCCATGTTTTTTATGGATAGGTCATATCATATTCATATCCAGAATTTTATTAAGTCCTTAAAACATTATTATTAATCATCAAATGAGAATTATACTTGAATGGATACGATGGGGAATGAATCTCATCATGTTTGAGGATATAGGAGTCCGTACATACGCATGAGCGACAATATCATTCTTTTGATATAATATTTAATTGGATGGTATATCATATATACAGAATAATTATCATGTTATATTTATTATTTAAATGAATAACACATCATTATTATACCAATCAAAATAATAAGGTTTTGAATAACAATTACACCACGACATGGAGACGATAAGTCGTACGTACACACGTATGGTGACATGTCATTCAAAGGATGGATAGAATACTGAAATATGGATATAAAATGTTTATAATAACATCAATGTATATATAATATACTGGATTTATTATTTTATAATGGTAATAATAATGAATGAATAAGTGGTAGAAGAAAGGAACTTGAAAGAGGGTGGTGAAAACATTACCTCTTCTTCGGGTTCTTCCTTTCGATTTAATCAAAAGGACTCCTTAGGATAGCTTTCTGACTAAAGGAAGGCCTCTATGATTAAGTGAGGGAAGTTGAGAGAGTATTTGTTCAGGGTGTTTCCGAACCAAAAGGCTTTGAAGTTGTGAATTAATGAGAAGGGGGTGTGCCCTTTTATAAGAGGGGTGAGGGGCACCTTTGGAAATGCTAGAAATATTATTTTATAATCAATTCATATTCGGTTTCTATTGGATACAAAGTGGATTATTCAGATGTTAAGGTGGGTATGGGTCTAAAACCACTCTAAAAATAGAATTTAGACAGGTTTGGGTCATTATATTAACCTTATGTTTTAGTTTTAACTCTAAGTTAATTAGTTTGACACTTACCATGTCTTTTTGTATTTTTATATTATATAGTTAATAAACATAATATATTAATCCAAGAAACCCCCCCACGTGGTCCATTAATGATACAAATATGATTATATAAGTCTCCTGGCCGAGCCTTAGATTTTTAGGAATTGAATATAACTTAATAATATAATATTTTAAAAAAAACTCTTTTATGTCAATTTTGACACTATTGGGTATTTTGTTTTTGATAAATTCATAACAGCAATATTACTTTGAACAAAATTTATATAAACAATAACAATATGTCATATTAACCTATAAAATTATTTTAATTTATAAAAAGTCTCATATTACATTTATTTGGGTATTTATAATATCAATTATTCAAATATTTCCTTAATTATGTAATTACTGCATCACCATTGTGTCATAAATAAATTAAATTATTTAATATCTAAAAATTATAAATAAAATACCATTATGTTTGAAATAGTTTTATCTTTCTAATAAATATTTATAGTCTAAAATCAAACATATATAACCCTATGTAAAAATTGTTTTTCTAAAAGATATATGCTTATGTCATGTTTGTATTTATTTTAACTTAATAAAAATAAAGTGTCCCTATCACCTACAAGTGGCACAATGGGGTCTCAAAATCGACCCAAATATGCCCATGGTCGGATATGTATCCACCAATATGGTTAGGAAACATTTTTGGGTAATTTAGTATTATTATAATATTATTTGTTAACCCTTATTTACCGGATTTACCCTTTAACCATGGTAAATAAAATATTTACCGAAGTAATAATTCAAAATTTCTAAAAATAAAAGTTACCTATATACACAATTTGGACATCCTGATTCCAAATATGGAATACATTTTTCCAAAATTAAAATATAGAAGTGGAAGAAATTAATTTAAAATTAATTCCCACTGTTAAAACAAAAATCGTGTTTTTAAAATATAATAACTATCAAAAGATTGAAACTTTTTTATGTCTGGTTTAAATGTGAAATTATGTCCAATGAACAAAATTGAATTAAAATATTAAAAATATACTCTAAATATAATTTAAAACCACTTAATTCATAATTTATCACTATTAATTATTTTGATTAAAAAAGCTGTTTTCAATTAAAATTTATTAATTTTCACTATTCATCAAAATATAAAAGTTATCCAAAAAGTACCAAAATTTCACCGTAGGCTAAATTCAATACTTAGAACCAAAAAATGAAGTCCATTTTGAGAGATTTTTTTTTAAAATTTCAAAAAGTAGGTATTACTATTCATAATGGCTAGTTTGATTGGTTGTGGTGTGTGTTAGAAATCGAAGTTGCGTATAACACACACTACTATATTCAAAGAGAAGCGTACCGTGGAAGCTTGGGGGGTTATATTCCACCCTTTTTTTAATAACAGATTGATCACCACACTCTTGTACCTGGTGTTTCAAAGAAAACATATATAATAAAGTTGATCATATCCCCTGCACATTTAGATCCATAAAAGTCGCCTTTTGATTCGTGATATTCAAAATTTTTAATTTACAGAGTAGTCGTAACTTCTCTAAAGACTCAGCATAAAAATATCCTTTTAATTCAATCTTTAATACAATGATAAAACGTCTTTGAATCGGTCAAAGTCGTATTTTAAAAACGACTTTAAATTCGGCTTGAAATCCAATTAACAATCAGCTTGCTGACCGTTGCATAAAAATATCATCTTTTAACCTTTCCAATTCCAAATGTAAGGTTGATGACATGGCCTCCAAACGTAGGGTTGACAAAGTAAGGTTCAACATAAACATAGGGTTCATGTTTACATTCTTCAAACATAAGATTGATCCTAAACATAGGGTTGATCATCCATACTTTTTTTCAACTCTCAGACGAAAGATAAAAGATCCATTAAAGAACGTAAGGTTGTTTAAAAAATTAAGGTTGATGAACCATACTTTTGAGATAAAAATTTAACGTTTAGTACATATGTATAGTTCTCCTTCCATACGTTTCTGATAACCCAAATGTAAGGTTCCTTCCTAACGTAAGGTTCTTCTTCCATAATTTTCTGATAACGTATGGTTGATTAACCATACTTTTTTCTTATCTCAAAAAGTATACATGCTTTTCATCCTTACGCTATGTTTATCCACGTAGGGTATGAGCAGTGATTCCAGAACACGCTAAAACATATCTTGAATATGTAAGTTATGAATAGTGTTTCTAGAACGCTCTAAAATAGTTTCTGAATAAATAATAAATTCTCATTATTTTAAGAGTAAAATAAATTAATAAATTAATGAAAAATACTAAATAAAATCATTAGAAAATAATTAAGGGTATTTGTGAGCATCAAAATTATCATAAAGAGATAGAGTATTATTTTCAATAATCTCCCCCTTTAAATAACATTATTATGTATTGTTGAAAACAATACTTTTCTCAATAACAAGTTCCTTTAACATTTCCATGATGCATATATATTATTATAGGAATAATGAAATTGATATTAAACATAACATTTTGACTGATCATTTTCCTAAAGGATGTTTTACATTAAAAATATTTCTCATATAACATCATCTTGTTGTAATTTTTTCAAATCTTGTGAATTATGAGAGGTTAAATTATATTTGAAATTAGTTTGTTATGATCAATCAGGTTTACATTATTTTTTAATTCACATGATATATATTTAGTATTATTCATTATAATTTCAAAAAATATGTAATGATATGTTATTATAATAAATATTTTCAATTAATTTTTTTCATTTAAAGATACAATATTAGTTTTCTATATTTATAGTATATTTTTCTTTATTCCTTATAATTAAAATTAAATTAATCCTTAAAAAAATTTCATATATTGAAAAATAATTTGATTCATCACGTTCATTTCTAACTCTAGTTGAACCTCCTTTTGACCATTTACCGAAACCATATCCTTAAGATATTGTAATCCTAGTTGTGTGTAGTATAGATGAAGTGATAATTTAAGGAATATTCTATTTCAGATTTATATAAATAAAAAATAATAAAGAAAAACATGAGTGAAATTGGGAAACTGATTATATTGAAAATATTGTCATGTAATGATTTAAGAAAATTATTAAATTTTGATTTGGTTGGGTCATGATGTTATTTAGATTGGAGTGCTTTTCTTCAATAGGTTTGGAAAAATTGATTTTTCATTAATAATAAATGTTGTATCCATTATTAGTGAAGGAATGTTTTGGGAATATGTAATTAAAAGGTGTAAGTCAATCAAATCTCATTATAAAAATTATATATGGTCATGAAAGTTAGTTTTATTCGACCCTTTGGGATGATATTTTAAAAGTATCATATCATGATGAGTATGAGTATTACCCCATCTCATATCCCTTAACTCACCCATATTTTGTGATTTGGAATTACATAGAAGAGTTAACCAGTGAAAAAACAAGTCAAATTCAAAGTGATATTGAATTAAATGAAGTGCCTAGGATAATGTTAAATTTTATAAAGAGTAAAATATTTTCTACACAAGGGGATTTTTGAACTATTTCTCAACAAAATATCTTCTTTAAATATTTTATAGTCCATTGAAATCAGATAAATCTGACCATATTTGTAAAGAGATATGAAGAAGAGCTATGTAATACCTACACAAAGTTTGACACTCTATTTTTCCACATTTTTTATTCATAATATAATTGAATAAAAAAGTATTATTCATAAGGATGTATATCATTCAATACATTATAGGTGTCATTTACATTATCCAATACATGTTTAAGATAATGAAAATTTTCTATAATCATTGGAAAAAGATGTGGGTAGTAGATGAAAATAACCTTTATAATATGTTAAATCTAGTAAGGAACTCATGATAACAAGGGGATCCATATATCTAGACCTTTATCATGACTAAATAGTAGAGGTTTACTAATCCTTTAGTATGAATGGATCTCAAACAACAACTGATGTATTTAAAAGTTGAAAATGGATTCTAAAGTGTGGATGAGAATCTCTAATGATCTTGAAGTTTCAAAAACCATAAAATCTCTAACTGAATATGTATTATTATGATAATGAGTAGCGAATACTAAAGTGGATAGAACTCTATGATATCTTCAATTTGGATGAAATCTCACTGATTCTAGGAGTGGAATCTATAATGATCCAGTTAGAGAAATACCTCCCATTAATGATATTATGGAGACCATATTTTTTATTCATCCACTCCTTGGGATTTTTTATCTCATAACAAACCTTTTCTAATTTTCAATCCACATAATCTTGGTAATGAAAATGATTACGCTGATGATAATGACGATTGACCACTAAAGATAGATTGGAAATACCTTTTTTTATTCCAAATATCCTAATCCTTTTGCGTCATGACCTATTTTATTATTCAATAATGACAAGTATGGTTTTAGACATATTTTATTCTTTTATATGGTATTTTTGGTTCAATAGAAGTTGTTCAATCTTCCACCCCTAGAAATGAATCATGGAATTTATTTCATGTCAATAATATTTTTTTAATCTCTTATAACTATGGTCATGTTCATTAATGACTTAAACATTTCAATTGAAGAAATTGAGAATACGTAGGATGTCTTTTAAGATAACGGGGGATATATGATTTTACATCATAGTCTTAGTTCAGTGACTCAAATCATAAATCCATTAATAGTTCAACTCCCTATGTTGTGAAAACATCATTCTTAGAAGATCCTCCTCATCTAGATGTAAATAAACCTACAGTAGTCATCAGTTAATCCAATTTTATCCAGATTAAGAATGATAGTATAGACATTTTAAAATTAATTTTATCAAAGTTTCATGACTGTAATTGAAAAATACATGAAAAAGATGTTTCCTATACAAATAATACTATTTTTATCATATGAAACCTACCATTTTTATAAAGATAGATCATATGGAATATGTTCTTAATAATTTTATTACATAAATGGAATATTTCAAATGATATATTATATCAAATCAGGAATATATAAATTATATAATAATTATGAAGGAAAAAAGATAAATTTATGTAATCACCTGTCATTCCAAGCCTTCTATCACTAATCATCCAAGATCTATTACTACTGATGAGGATATTATTAGTAGAGTTGCGCATGAGAAAAAAAAAGTCATGTAAAAAATGTTAAGGATATCCGGAATCATGTTCACATGTATTTTTTTCCTATGGTGAGGATCATTAGTACATGGATAAATAATAATATATAAAGTATAATGAAAGGAAATTCTTGTAATCAAATGACCAATAATGTACTCTCATAACTAGATTTACAATAATGAATACTGGATAAATAAGTTCTGATCAGTAGCCAGATACCTCAAAATTCTTCCTTTAACAGTATCTTTCAAATCCATTTTTGAGAATAATTTGAATATGGATCCTTTTTTTGATAAATTTGTTTTATAAATAGATAAATTCTTATAGTGAAATGAGAATGGATGTACAGTTGTGATGTAAATTACAAGGATCTTAGTTCTCTATATGTATGATTTCAATTCACCTCTTCTAGCACCTGTGTCTCACCATATACCTAGAATTAGTCCATATGATTCTCCAACATCATTATCCTTTTTAGGAATAATTTCTATAACTTCCTATTATCCCATTTAAACTAAAATATTTATTGTACAACTTACAGGAAGATTTTTTCTTAAATATACTTTACTTACGTTTTCTAATCAGACATGTTGACCAATATATGATGATTCCAATAGCTTTGTCTACTCATCACGCAACACCTCTTCATTATCCAATTATTGGAAAAGGAAAAACTCCATTTTTCATTCTACCATTCCATATTATTATGAATATGAATCCAAATAAATACTATGATAGGGATTTATGTAATAAATTATTATTATTTTCAATATCAATGTAATTTTTTTTGATTAACCTATTTGTGGGTTTATATTCTTCACTTTACATCATTACTATTTATCATTAATTTCATACACTTTATTCTTTATTCTTGATAATAATAAATAGAATAGTAATTTTTTTCATGATATCATGTTATTTGAGTGTTTAATTTACATGTTTTTAGATTGTATAATATA
Source organism: Viscum album (assembly GCA_963277665.1). Classification (NCBI taxonomy): domain Eukaryota; kingdom Viridiplantae; phylum Streptophyta; class Magnoliopsida; order Santalales; family Viscaceae; genus Viscum; species Viscum album. The sequence continues at coordinate 1,841,759,330 of OY728125.1, forward strand.
GTTCAGTAACATAGTTGTACTTACATGGTTAATTATTTCATTATGTGTCTTTTTTAATGTCATGACTTGTGATCATCACAAATGGGAGATTTTCAGCTTAGTCCTAGAATTCCTTCCATTAACAATAAAAATAATGTTTATGTGATTATAATAAATTATATGTTTTACTATATATACATAATTTTATATAAAATTTCAAAAAATTATGAATTCTAGAAGAAACTGTAATGAAAATCATTCTGAACTATCGACTATGATTCAGAAGGAGTGAAATTTGACTAAGTACTTGATTGAATGCATGGAATATCAATTACCCATATGAATATTCAATGGATTATATGTTTAATCCATTGATATAATTATGAATGGAATAATAATTTTAAGGAATTTTAAGAGGTTATATTATAAATTTACTAGAATGACCACATAAAAATACATCAACCATATGACCATCAGATAGACCATGATGGAAATATAGGAAATAAAATCTCCAATTTCTATCTATATTTCAAAGAGTGTACAATTGTTTTACGTTTGAATTTATTCCATGACCAAGTGGATTTAATACAATATTATTTTATTAAACATGGTAGATCTTTTATAAACATCATAATTAACTTCTTTAGAAATGAGGAAACCACTAGGCCAATATGAACTGATATTATGGGTTATATATCTATTCAAAATATCAAAGTGTATTGGAATGACCACATGTTTCTTTGAAATATATCAAAAAATTAATTCATATTGATCATATGAAACCATTGAGATTTTGGCATACTGTTAGAGCTATCAAAAGACATCATGATACTACAAGAGTGAAGTGAAGTGGCCGTATGATAAAATTATATTATTGAAATATTATTGAAGAAAATATTTTCAATTAATGAAACTACAAGGTTATCTAATGATACCATATCATTTTTTTAATATTCATCAAATTATTGTATCAATAATAGGTTTACGAAATTGACCTTATGCCCTAGCAATGAATTTGATCATCATTTTTAAAAACTATTAGATATACTATAGATAATATGACATGAGAAACATAAGTAAATTCTTAATAAAAGTAGATATTTTATTGTAATTTAAATCATTACAACCACTTTTTAATGTATTATTAAATTCTATGTCCATAGAATTTATATCTCCCAGATTTCATGGAGAGTTTGAGGATTCCTAATCATGTCTTTCAAAGTAATTTTTGGGAGGTTTCATTTGATTAAAGAATGAAGTCATAATAAAATTAATATGAACCGAAATTTCTATTTTATAAGAAACATATGTGATTGTGGGAAACATGAACTTCAATATTCTTGATGATACTAAATTTTTAAGAGATTTGACTGCATGTTCTGAAGACATCCTCTAGTGTTTTCATCTCATTTTTAAACCAAAAGAAGTCATAAAGAAGAGAAGTTTGCATCTACTTAAAAACTAATGTAAAATATTTTAAAGATTAAATTTCTTTCTAGTTCTTTTTCTGTTTTATTTTATATTATTTATATCTCTATAAATTATATATATATATATATTAAACCAAAAATTATTGTAGATAATAGATGAGTACATATATATTCTTACTCTATATTCCATCATATTATTACTCTCATGAAAAATGAGGAAGAGGCTATGTATTATCCTAGATATCCTATGATGCTCTTTTATGTAATTCCTGATCTACTTTTTCAGTCATCTATTTATTTTTTAAAATGTTTGTGGAAATGGGAAAGATTTTAGTAGATGGGATTTAGTCTAATCTATGGACAAAAACAATTATATTTTTATACTATGATGTTCATTTCAACATTTTTCTTACTATATTTTGAAAAATAAATATCTTTTGTGAAAAAAAAATTTGATAACTAAATTTTACTTGTGATATTTCTACTATCTGGTGTTTGTAGATTAATATCAATGGATGAGGATAAACATAATATTATTCTAACTACGTTACAATCAAAATAATGAGAGGTTATTAAAAATAATTAAATTAGATATACCTATTGTATTGGTTAACTATGTCAAAAGAGGAGATTTTTATTGAATTGTTTTAACCAAAAAAAGTATTACATACCTAATTCACCTCCATCTTGAGTACTTCAAGGCAACCAACAAGGGTAGTTGTTTGTCACTGAATTTTTTTAATATATATTTATATTGTACTCCTATTTAATTTTTTTAGAATAACATATTATGTGGTCGAAATGCTAAAGAAAATGAAAAGTATCATATATTTTGAAATATCCTTCCACATAATGAAAATATCTTATTTGGATTCATTAAATAATTATTCAACATATAATGATCATAAATACCACTTTACCACCTTCTTATTGAATAATGTTAGCTCACACAGTATGGTTTCAAATGCCTCTATGATCACATGTTTCAGTGAAGGAACCTAATAGTTTTTTTTTCTTCTCCATGGCATGGGATATAATTCCAACACGTCTTATTGTATATTTTTTAATCCATTCTTGGTTTTTAATATTATTTTAGTAAGAGAGATGTAAGAAAATAATAGTTTCATGTTAAGGAACATCATATCCAGGTGACTAATTTTCATGATGAGTATCTTCAAAGAATATCTCAAGGTTACCAATTCCATGGATTTTGATTTGTTAATAACTAACAAATAGAGGTCCTCCATATTGGTTATTTACTAGATCTCCATATGGAGGACCTCAATGGTTAATTACTTGTCATTTACGAATATTATTAAGACTAATTCATCACATGTATACATCATGATGGGGAGGAAATTAATGATTCAGAATTTGGGTATTAAATTATGATCAACTATTTATTCATTTTTTGAATAGGGGAGGTCATCCCTGTTATTTAATTATTATACTATGAGCTGGAGATCCTAATCTAGTACCATGAGGTAGTCCTCCATGATTACAAAATTGTATATAAATATAGGGATGACCTTAATTTATAAGCATTATATTAGTAGTTGGAATACCTCAATGATGGGGACATTGAATAGGGTCCCAATTGTGTTATGTAGTGGTTTACTAAAGGGAGGACATTTGTGGATATTGAGTTATTGATGATTCCAATGGATAAAAACTACATGGTTGAAATTAAAATTTTCATGGGAAGGACCTTTTAGACTAGTTTTTTAGGGGGTAACACTGGTCTTATTTTTAATATTATTATATGTAGAAGTTGTTTAGTGGTCATTATTTTCGCTCACTTCTAATATTTTTTTTTGAGTAACCACATGCACATGATTCGACATGATATGATCAAACCTATATATAATTTCATTAAAATATCCCTTTTTTATTATTGGGGTTTGAAAATGGTTTTCCAAAATTTTGGAGGTCATGCGATTAATGATCTAATCTTAGGAATTGATGGAAAACGACCATTAGAATCCCCTCCTCCTTATTATACTTTCCACGAAATCCATTCTAATGATAAATTTCTTCAGATTCATCTATATAATTGATGATAAATGCTGATGGGGTTTCCCATGTAATGTAAGATTCATTCTATGAAGATTTTATATAGAATTATAGCACCAGTGGCCATCATATTCCCTGTACTTGTCAATCTTTGATATGATGACTAGTGCGAATTAAGTTCCTCAAGGATTCCCTAAGTTATCACAAACATAAAGATAATATGATTTTTAATTTATTCATAAAAAATAATATTTACCATCTTGAGATGAATACACCAGGAGGATTACAACATTTTATAATGTTATGAGATCATGTAAGTCATTAAGGTGATGAAATATATTCTTGATGAAATTTACTAGGGAGTCATGATATCCTATGTCAATATATGGTTTCCCGCATTTGTGGATTATAACCAAATGGCCATTGGTGTGCTCGCATGAAATTGAATTTTGATATAATAGGAATGATGTGAATGAAAATATAAACCAAGAACAAATAAGTGAATCATCCTAAATAAGAATTAATTGTTATTCAATCTCTTCCACATGTAATGTATTTCACATCAGGTTAACTATTTTATTCTGAAACCACATCACCATTATTTTTATGATATTTATTTTAAATGTTGGGTGATTTATTTAGTGTTTTATAGGAATGTATGTTGTTTTACATTGATGTTGATAGGATATGAGTGAAAATAATCCAAAAGTCATATTTTAAAATCAAAGAATCTATTGAATATTAACAATGTGTTCCTAAAATTTATCAAAGTAATAATCTTTATTTACATTTTTTAAAGTGGCTGATTCATGGGATGAATTCATTGATAACACCAAATTGAATTTCTCTCCATTTTCTTTCATTAATTGGATATTCTTGTTTTAAAATATATACAATTAGGACCACTATAATTTATCACTATCTAGAGTATTAAAATGTGTTTGTTAGGCTGGGATTGGAATTAAGAGAGGGGATTCATATATTTCCAAATGATTATAATTATAAATCATGTACATCAGTATTATTTATTCATCAATGTCAAAAAAATTTATGGTTGGGTGACAAAACCATTATCATTCATTTTATGGTCATGCACCAAAAAAAATATATGAATTCATTTTTCCATTCATCTAAAACTATTTTATCATATTCTTTAAGGATAAATAACTAGGACTAATTTTATATTGTTAAAATCGAAGAGGAATGGACTACTATGTGTGAATTCCATAGAAAAGTTTATTATTGGACTTATTCATTGGTGTCTCATTAATATTTAAATTTCCAGGTTTATTAAGAAAAAAACTATTACAAATTATTATAGGTTTAAGATCCTTTATACTCTTTTGTATAATTTACTGGACCCATATAGGATGATTGAATGGCCGAATAAGAACATGGTGGACTTGATGGTGGTTTAAGAATAAACATGATGGGTTATATGGGTAGAATGATCTAAAAAATAAACCACTAGTCATTTGAAAAGGATAGTCCACCTAATCAATAAATTATGTGGTTAAATATATCACAAGGATCCTACTGGTTAGGCAGTACAATGTGTGTGGGGTCTATATAAATATTTAAGACCTATTATAAATGAAATAAAATATTTAATGGGATCATGAGAGTGTGTGTAACACCAGATATTTCTATGAGAAATATTTTGTTTTTATAAATCATCAAAGGAATCTTTCACTACACACAACACTATCTTGTCTTGCTTTATACGCAATCACGGCCTTCCGCGATAGCTTGCGTTGTACACAATACCGAGTTTCACTAAACAATGATATACTATTAAAATATTATTAAAACCAGCCGTTATGAATAGTAATAACCATTTTTTTAAATTTTATAATTATATTTTTCAAAATGGACTTCATTTTTGGATTCGGAATATCGAAATTAGCCTAGGGTGAAATTTTGTTATTTTTCTGAAAACATTCAATTTTTGATGAATAGTGAATACACTAGGTTACTATTTAAAAATTGACTTTTTTATTTAAATAATTATTTGATTTATTTATATTTACATTAGGTAAAAATTGATACATAATACTTATATAGGTTCAATGTAATTCATTGGAGTCATTTTATTATTATTTTAGATCTATAAAAATTTTATTCAACTTTTGACCGTCTTTTTCCCACCTCCTTGGAGAATTTTCAAATTTACATAAAAATTAATTTTACTGCTTCTGTTAATGGAATTTCAAAAATGGGAGAGACACGGTTGATGTTAGTAAGTAAAATGTTGTTCAATGAGATAAAAATAATTTTTGGTGAATAGTAACTTTTTACTTTTATTTACCAAGGTTAACAGTAAATAGAGTAATTAAGGGTAAAAATGATATTATTATTATCCTAACACATGTCCTAATTCTTTTGGATAAGGTTAATTTGACCAAAAAAAATATTAGGAATAAAATATGACCATTTAGGTCCACTTGGATAAAATTAGGACACTTATTATTATTTTATTTAAAAAAGAGTTAACATCGTTAAGACCAATGTTTAATAACTAAAACATTTTTAATACAGGGTTATGAATAAGATAAATTCGACTATAAATATTAATTAGAAAGATAAATATATTTCCTTCATAATGGTATTCTATTTATATTTTTTTGACATTAAATAATTTAATTTATATATGACACAATGATGATGCAGTAATTACCTTTTAAATGAAATATTAACATAATTGATATTATAAATACCCAAATAAATGTAAGTTGAGACTTTTTATAAATTGCACTAATTTTCTAGGTTAATATGACATGTTATTATTGATTTAATTAATTTTTTTTAGAATTAATCATGTTTTTATGATTTTCACAAAAAACAATTACCAGATAGTGTCAAAATTGACATAAAATAGTTTTTAAAACAAATATTATATTATTAATTGTTATTTTATTCCTAAAAATATAAGGTTCAGAACAATGACTTAGATAAGGATATATATATTAATAATTAACCACTTGGGGTTCATTGGACTTGTTATATTAAGCTTATTAACCTTATAGTGTAAGAAAACAAAAAGTCACAGTAAAAGTAAAATTATTGAACATAAAGTTAAATCTAAATGATAAGGTTAAAATATTAACCTAAACTTGTCCAAATTCTATTTTATGAGATTATTTAGACACATCCCCACCTTAGCTTCTAAATAAATCAATTTTAAGCTATTAAAACCGAATAAGACATTATAATAAAATAATATTTTTAGTTTTTCTAAAGGTGCCCCTCTCCCTTATAAAAGGGCACCGCCTCCCTCTCCTCCTCACACCACTTTGAGCCGTCACGATAGGAAAAACCCAGAAAAATTCTATTCTCCACTTCAATAGAAACATCCTAGAGGTCCTGGTCTTCTTCAAAGACAAACCCTAGTGCCCTAAGAGGAGGTTAGGAAGAGGCGCGTCAAAGAAGAGGTAATATCCATTACCGATCCTTTCCAATTTATTTCTTCTTCAACTTCTTATTATTTAGTTGTTTCATTAGAAAGTAATAACATAAGTATTAATTATATACTGATATGTTAATATAAATATGAAAAAACCCCATTTTACCTTCTATCCATCCTACAGAAAACAAAATCACTGCGCGTGCATGTGTACGAAATACCGTCTCCACGCCATGGTGTAATCGATTTTTCCACCACAAACTTACTTGGATGGGTATAATGGTGTAAAGAATAAATATATATGGATATTATAAAATCATACTTATTATGAGATATTATATCATCAAATCCAATTCAATTCCAAAATTTTGGGAATGATATCTTCGCTCGTGCGTACGTATGGATTACCGTCTCCACGACGCGATGAGATTCAATATCCATGTTTACCATTATAGAATGATTATAAAGTATATATAATGAATAATAATGGTATATATAACATAATAATGCTACTGTATTTATTTATATGTTATTTACTTAATTCTATTCAAGTCCATAAGGAAAGGAAAATAGCGTTCATGCGTACGTACGGCCTACCATCTCCATGAACGGTGTATTTTATTTCATTTATCTATCTATTATATATATATACTGAATATATATGATATACAAATAATGATTTAAATTCTGTAAGTAATTAAATCATGATATAATTAATAAAAATATCAATAACAATAAGTCCAAACAAGTCCGATAAATAAAACTATTTTACCCAAAACTCTGCTTTAACATGGAATTTACAAAAGATCTGGTAATATAAAGTCATAAGTGAACCATATATGATATCATAACAATAAAAATGATTCTGTAATAAGTAAATGACATTATTTAAATCATTATACAGGAGGTTTGGATACATATGAAGCATATCAGACATAAGGTAAGGGATAATTATTCCAATCTAATTTCTTATCCGAGATTGTTTATACGTAAGTATTTAATGGGGTTATGTTTATCATACATGTCCATGTTTTCTCAAAATGTTTTCATAAAATGTTTAATATTATTCCTTGTATGTTTAAAGTAATTTTTACCCCTTTTTTAATTTTACCACAAGGAATGGAAGGAATCTTTCTTTTACGATGTACTTTTTGACATTTCCGGCAAAAGTACGAGGATGATGTTTTTTAACGTATACAGCGTGAACAGATTTTTACGGTTTCATTTCACCTAATTTTTATGAAGCTTCCTCTACATGATTTTATTATTATTTTCAACAAAATCCTTTTCTTTGAAAATTGAATGGCATTTTTTGAAAAGAAAATGATTTTGAAGAAGAAAGGATATTTATCTCAAGAATTCATTTCAAGTGTTTTATCAAAACCATTTTCCATCTTAGATGAAATTATTTCATATGTGTATGTTTCAAGTATAATGTTTTGATGATTTACATGGTTTCATTTATCTTATGATGAAATGCTATCCATTTGTATTTATTGGATTATGTGATGATGGGATAATGTTTGTGAATCCCATTTTATTCTTTGGGTTATGATGAATGATTTATGTTTATTTTGTGGCATAAGTAAGAATGATTTCATTATGAGATGGGTGGGACCTATATCTCCCTCCAATGCATTGGGTAATGATTTATATCTCATGATATAGACATGGTTGGAACAATAATTTAATCCGGTTCAGTGATACAGGACTGGAACGAGGAGTAAACTCGATTCAGAAAGGGACTTTGTCCACCAAGATGGTCTTGGCAGCAACGCCTTGGCTACTATGTAAATCATATCAGGTGCTTAATGTTTTACCAAAATTACAAGCTATATTCCCAAGCTATATTATCATGATTGATGTCCCATTATGATCTATGCCTTACGTACTTCCATGTTTTATGTCATTGCTCAAGGTTTTGATGTTTAAAAATTATGTTCATGTTTTTAAGTTAAAATGTATATGGTTTGATTTATTTTCTCCATGCTTACCCTTACTAAGAATTTGAGCTCACCCTTTATATGTTTTCATTTCCCCAGGATATAAATAAAGGTTTAGGTAAGAAAACAAGAGGGGAAGATCTTTATGAGAGATGTTGAAGATCTTTCACGACGACTATAAGATTAAGTTCTGAGATTCCAAAGACACTATACCTATACGGTCCTTTCATGGTTTTGTTATATATTGTAATAATTGTGCTTCAATTATGATGTAATAACAATGTCTGTAATGTATGGGTCATTATAGTTGGTATCAGAGGAAAGGTATAGTCAACCTATGGAAACTAGGATGGGAAAGCCTTAGTAAGAACCCTAAGGATAAGTCTAAGCATAGAACACAATATTAGTGCTTTAGAAATGGCCATGAATAACCTATGATAAGTCCTTAAGTGTGAAATTTTATTCTTGATTTTGTGGTTTTCCTATTATAATGAATTTTACTCACACAATTCTTCTTGGTATTAGTCAATGGCTAGAACCCGAATGAACCGTGTTAATACAGAATGCGATGGGAAATGCAATGATTGTCCCCCTAAGAAACCAAGTGTTATGGGATCTATAATGAAAAATATCTTATCCATGCTCACACACCTTTCTCATGCTATGAATCATGCAGGACTTCCAAACGAGCAAAGTAAGGAGCAACATTCTATTGAATCCTTCATGAGACAGTGTCCACCTTCTTTCAGTGGGTCTACGGATCCATTAGTTTCTGAACTATGGATCAATACTACTGAAAAGATATTTTCAGTTCTTCAATGTTCTAAGCATGAAAAAGTCATCTTAGAAGTATATCGTTTGGAAGGTGAAGCTGATAAATGGTGGAATCTTATCAAGAATATGAGGAAAAGGGATGAAATTGAATCCATGGTATGGGATGAGTTCAAGAATTTACTTTTCAATAAGTACTTCCCTCGTATTCTTCGAATGCATATGGATAAAGAGTTTCTTGAAATGAAGAAAAAAGATGATGAATATGTTGGTACATACGAATCAAATTTTACGAGACTTCCAAGGTAAGTATCTGTGATTATTATCCAACCTGAGAGTAAGATCGATCGATAATTTAGTGGCTTAAAACCAATTCTTTAAAGGGTGTTAGCCATAAGGGTCTTAAATAGCTATGAGGAAATCGTTCGATGTGCTCTCAAGGTTGAGATGGAGATTGGAGTAACCCATCAGTCATGCTCATTTGATAAGAAGAGAAAAATGGAATTCAAGGGAAAATATATAGAGCACACTCAAAAGAAGATGAGTTTTCCCTTATGCTCAATGTGTGGAAAGAAAGGATACACAGAGTGCACCTCCTACACTTCATTGTTACAAGTGCAAGTAAATGGGGCATTATTCTAATAAACTACTTAATCCAAGGGTTTTTGATAATGATCGACATCAACAAACTCTTAAGGATAATGACAAAGGAAAGTCACATGCAATTTCTATCAGCGATGTGGAGTTCAATATCAATGTGGTGAAAGTTACACTTACCATCCACTCTAAAGTAAAAAATGTTTTATTTGATTCTATATCCACCCAATATTTTATTTCTGAAGAATTTTCTAAGGGTATCACTGTATTACCTCAACAATTGGATGTTGAGTTAGCGGTGACAACCCCTAATGGCACAATAGTTGCATCAAAAGTTTATAATTCATCTCTGATTGAAGTTTGTTGGAAATTTCTTCCTGAAAATCATGTGATCCATCCAATAGTGTAATTTTATGTGATTCATGGCATGGAATATCTTTCTTTATATGGATCTCATATCAATTTCCAATGAAGGGAAGTCACATTTTATATTCCAGATCAAATTATCGATGCAAGTATGAATATAATCTTTAATTGGAAATTTCATCCATATTATGGGTATTGATTCCACTAAATGAAGATTATTTATCTCAAATGGTTGGTGAGAAACTCACGATTAAGAATATTCTCATTGCATGGGAGTTTGATGATGTCTTTCCAGAGGAATTGACATGTCTTCCACCAAATCGCGAAGTTGAGTTTTCAATTGAACTCATACTGGGTTCTATGCCTATTTCAAAGACACCTTATAGAATGGCCCCAATTGAGTTGCAGGAATTGAAGAAGAAACTCCATGAGAATCCTGATAAGGGATTCATATTCCCTAGTACGTCACCTTTGGGAGCACCTGTTTTGTTTGTTAAGAAGAAAGATGGATCAATGAGACTCTGCATTGATTATCGAGAACATAACAAGATCAATATCAAGAACAAATATCCTCTCCCATGCATTGATGAATTATTTGACTAGCTACGTGGATCTCAATACTTTTCCAAGATTGATTTTCGTTCAGGGTATCATCAATTAAGGGTAAAAATGGTGGATATACAAAAGATGGCTTTCAGTACAAGGTATGGACACTATGAATTTATAGTGATGCCATTTGGTCTTACTAATGCCCCTTCTATCTTCATAGATCTAATTAATAGAGTCTTTAGAGACTATCTTGATCAATTTGTGGTAGTCTTTATAGACTATATTATTGTCTATTCAAGGAGCAAGGAAGAACAAGTAGATCACTTGAGAATTGTTTTGAAGACCCTGAGAAAGGAGAAGCTTTATTCCAAATTTACCTAGTGTGAATTTTGGATTAAAAAATTTGCTTTTATGGGTCACATTATCTCAAAAGAGGGGATATATGGGGATCCAACAGAAACTAAGGTTATTGAAAGATGGTTGAGACCAACAACAGTAACTGAGATCCGAAGTTTTCTTGGTTTGGCTGGATATTATCGACGTGTTGTGAATGATGTTTCACGATTATCTAATCCACTCACTAGGTTGACTCGAAAAGGAGTTATGTTCGTGTGGACAGAGGAATGTGAAAAGAATTTCAAGGAGTTAAAATGATAGTTATCCAGTGCATGTCTGCTCACACTGTCTTGTAGTGGAGAAAGGTCTATGATCTATAGTGATGCATCCAAGAAGGTATTGAGGTGTTTTCCCATTCAAAATGATATGGTGATAGATTATTCCTCATGACAGTTGAAAAGCCATGAGAAAAATTTCCCAACTCATGATTTGGAGTTAGATGCGGTAATCTCAGCATTAAATATTTGGAGGCATTATCTTTATGGTGAAAGGTGTGATATTTATACTGATCATAAAAGTTTAAATTATATTTTCACACAGAAGGAGTTGAATATGCGTCGAAGAAGATAATTGGAGCTGATTAAGGATTATTATTGCTCAATTCATTACCACAGTGGGAATGCAAAGAAGGTGGCAGACGCATTAAGTCGACAAGACCATGCCAACTTATCCATGATGAGGATCACAAAAGATCCAAAATTTATGGATTTACCAAGGATGTATCTTGGAATTATGATGGAAGGGGGAAAATATTATCTTTATCTAATGAATGTTCAACCATCTATAATTGTGAAGATTAAATAGGCACAGAAAAAAGATGTAGAGTTACAAAAGAAGGTGATAGATGTTCCTGAATTGAACCTTGATTGTGATCGGATAATAAGGTTCACGAATCAGGTTTGTGTTCCTCCCATCCCAGAATTAAAGAAGGAGCTACTGGATGAGGCTCATAGTTCATCATTCTCTATTCATCCTGGAAGCACGAAGAAGTATAGGGACCTGATAGAGTACTTTTGGTGGGATGGCATGAAAAGTGATGTTGCTGAATATGTCTCTCGATGCTTGGTTTGTCAGCAAGTTAAAGCTGAGAGACAAACGTCTAAGGGGATGTTACAACCATTACCCATACCTGAATGGAAATGGGAAAACATCACTATGGACATTTTCACTGGACTTCCTAAAACATCCAAAGTCAATAATTCTATCTGGGTTATAGTTGATCGTCTTACGAAGTCGGCACACTTCATTGCTATTAGAGAGTATTTCTCTCTTGATCAGCTTACCAGGATATATGTAAAGGAAGTGGTAAGATTTCTTGGAGTACTAATTTCCATTATATCTGATCGAGATCTGAGGTTTTCCTCGAATTTTTGGAGATGTCTTTAGCATACTTTGGATACAGAGTTGAGCTTCAACACTGTTTATTATCCTCAGACAGACGGTCATTCTGAGAGAACAATTAAAACTCTAGAAGACATGTTAAGAGCATTCTCTATGGACTTTAAAGGTGGTTGGGATCAACACCAAAATTTTGTGTAATTTTCTTAGAATAATTTCTTTCACTCCAGTATTCAGATGTTTCCTTATGAAGCTCTATATGGAAAGAAATGCCGAACTCAAACTTGCTGGGATGAAGTTTGGGAAAGAAAGCTATTTGGACCTGATCTTGATGTTGAGATGGCAGAAAAGGTCCGATCTATTCAAAAACACATAAGAGCAGCTCAGAGTCGACAAAAATGTTATGTCGATAACCGAAGAAAATACCTAGAGTTTGAAGTGGGTGATAAAGTGTTCTTTCGAATGTCTCCTTGGAAGAGAGTAATGAGATTTGTAAAGAAGGGAAAGGTGAGCCCTAGGTATATCGGTCTTTTCAAACTACTAGATCGTGTTGGGAAGGTAGCTTACCGATTGGCGCTTCCACCGAATCTCTCTCATGTTCATGATGTGTTCCATGTATCTATCATGATAAAGTACATACCCAATCATTCATAAGTACTCAGCTTAGAAGTTGTACCGCTGGAGCAAGATCTATCTTATGAAGAAAAGCCAATAGATATTCTAGATCATAACAAAAAAGTTCTACGACACAAGACCACTCACTTGGTGAAAGTTTTATAAAGGAACCCCCAATTAGAAGAATTTACATGGGAGCTTGGGGATATGATGAGGGAGAGGTATCCTCATCTGTTTGTTACGAAGTGAAGAATTTCAAGGGAGAAATTATTTTTAAGGGGGGTAGAATGTAACACCCAATATTTTTATGAGAAACATTTTGTTTCTATACATCCTCAAAGAAATATTTAACTACAAACAACTCTATCTTGTCTTTCTTTACACGTAATCGCGGCCTTCCTCGATGGATTGTATTGTACGCAATACCGGGTTTCACTAAACAACCATATGCTATTAAAATATTATTAAAACTAGCCATTATGAATAGTAATAACCACTTTTTGAAATTTTATAAATTTTATTTTTTAAAATAGACTTCATTTTTGTATTCAGAATATCGAAATTATCCTTGGGTGAATTTTTTGTATTTTTCTGAAAATTTTCAATTTTTGTTGAATAGTGAAAACACTGGGATACTTTTTAAAAACTGGCTTTTTATTTAAATAATTATTTATTTTATTTAAATTTACTTTATGTAAAAATTGATACATAATACTTATATAATTTCAATGTAATTCATTGGAGTCATTTTATGATTATTTTAGATATATAAAACTTTTATTGAACTTTTGACCGTCTTTTACCCACCTCTAAGGAGAATTTGCAAATTTACATAAAACATAATTTTACTGCTTCTGGGAATGGAATTTCAAAAATCTGAGAGACACGGTTGATGTTAGTATGTAAAATGTGGTTCAATGAGATAAAAATAATTTTTGGAGAATAGTAACTTTTTTCTTTTATTTACCATGGTTAAAAGTAAATAGGATAATTAAGTGTAAAAATGATATTATTATTACCATAAAACATGTCCTATTTCATTTGGATATGTTTAATTCGACCAAAAACAACCATAAGAATAAAATATGACCATTTATGTCCACTTGGATAAGATTATGACAATTATTATTATTTTATTTAAAAAAGAGTTAAAATTGTTAAAATCAATGTTTAATAACTAAAACATTTTTAATATAGGGTTATAAATAAGATAAATTCGACTATAAATATTCATTATAAAGAAAAAAAGATTTCCAACATAATCGTATTTTATTTATAATTATTGGACTTTATATAATTTTATTTATATATGACACAATGATGATGCAATAATTACCTTTTTAAGGAAATATTAATATAATTGATATTATAAATACCCAAATATATGTAATATGAGACTTTTTATAACATCCAATAATTTTATAGGTTAATATGACATGTTATTATTGATTTAATAAACTGTTTTTGAACTAATTATGTTGTTATCGGATTCAAAAAAATCAATTCCCAAATAGTGTGAAAATTGACATAAAATAGTTTTTAAAACAAATATTATATAATTAACTGTTATTTTATTCCAAAAAATATAAGGCTTGGCCAAATGATTTAGATAAAGATATATATATATATATATTAATAATGAACCAATTGGGGTTCGTTTTTCTTGTTATAGTAAGTTTATTAACCTTATAGTGTAGGAAAACAAAAAGACATGGTAAAAGTAAAATTATTTAACTTGAAGTTAAATCTAAATGGTAAGGTTAAAATAGTAACCTAAACTTCTCCAAATTCTATTTGATGAGATTAGTTCTATCCATCCCAACCATATATTTTAAATAAATCAATTTGGATCTATTAAAAACCGAATATGACATTATAAATAAATAATATTTTTAGTTTTTCCAAAGGTACCCCTCTCCTCCCTTATAAAAGGGAACCTCCTCCCTCTCCTCCTCACACCACATTGAGCCATCAAGCTCATAAAAACCCTGCCAAATTCTCTTTTACACTTCCCTATAACCATCTTAGAGGTCCTGGTATTCTTCAAATACAAACCCTAGTGTCCTAAGAGGAGGTTAAGAAGAGGCGCGTCAAAGAAGAGGTAATATCCATTACCGATCCTTTCCAATTTCTTTCTTATTCAACTTATTCTTCTTTAGTTGTCTAATTATAAAGTAATAACATAAGTATTACATATATACTTATATATAATTATAAATATTAAACAACCCCATTTCACCTTCTATCCATCCTACGGAAAACAAAATCACTGCGCGTTTGTACGTACGGAATACCGTCTTCACACCGTTGTGTAATTTGTTTTTCCACCACCACCTTACGTGGATGAGTATAATGGTGTAAATAATAACTATATATGGATATTAAAACATCATAATGATTATGAGAAATTATATCATCCACTCCAATTCCATTCAATAATTATGGGAATGATATCATCGCTCGTCCTTACGAACGGATTACAATCTCCACGACGCGATGAGATTCAATCTCCATGTTAAAAATTATAGAATAATTATAAAGTATATATAATGAATAATAATGGTATATATAACATAATAATTCTACTATATTTATTTATATGTTATTTAATTAATTCAATTCAAGTCAATAAGGATATGAAAATAACATTCATGCGTACGTACGACCTACCGTCTCCATGAACGGTGTATTTCATTTCATTTATCTATCTATTATATATATATACTGAATATATATGATATATAAATCAAGATTTACATTCTGGAAGTAATTAAATAATAACATAATTAATAATAATATCATGAACAAGAAGTGCAAACATGTACAATAAATAAAACGATATTACCCCAAACGCTGCTTTAACATGGAATTTACAAAAGCACGGGTAATATAAAGTCATAAGTGAACAATATATGATATCATAACAATGAATATGATTCTGTAATAATTAAATTACATTATTTAAATCATTATACAGGATGTTTAGATACATATGAAGCATATCAAACATAAGGTAAGGGATAATTATTTCAATCTCATTTCTTATCCGAGATTGTTTATTCGTAAGTATTTACTGGGGTTATGTTTATCATCCTTATCCATGTTTTCTCAAAATGTTTTAATAAAATGTTTAATATTTTTAGTTGTATTTTTAAAGTCATTTTTACCCATTTTTTACTTTTACCACATGGTATGGAAGGAATCATTCTTTTACGATGTACTTTTTGACATTTCGGGAAAAAATATGAGGATAATGTTTTTTTAAGTTATACGGCGTGAATGGATATTTACGGTTTCATAACGCCTCATTTTCATGAAGCTTCCTCTACAAGATTTTATGATTATTTTCAAAAAATTCTTTTTCTTTTACAATTGAACGACATTTTGTGAACAAGAAATGATTTTGAAGAAGAAATGATAGTTTCCTCAAGAATTCATTTCAAGTGTTTTATCAAAACCATTTTCCATATAAAATGAAATTATTTCACATGTGTATGATTCAAGTATAATGTCCCAATGATTTACATGGTTTCATTTTTCTTATGAATAAATGATATCCATTTGTATTTATTGGATTATGTGATGATGTTATGATGTTTATGAAACCCATTTTATTCTCTGGGTTATGATGAATGATTTATGTTTAATTTGTGCCATAAGTAAGAATGATTTCATTATGATATGGGTGGGACCTATATCTCCCTCCAATGGATTGGGTAAAGATTTATATCTCATGAGATAAACATGGTTGGAATGATAAGTTAATCTGGATTAGTGATACAGGACTGGAGTGAGGAGTGAACTCGATTCAGAAAGGGACTTTGTCCACTAAGATGGTCTTGGCAGCAATGCCTTGGATACTATGGAAATCATATCATGTGCCTAATGTTTTGACACAACTACAAGCTTTATTCCCATGCTATTTTATCATGATTGATGTCCCATTATGATTTATGCCTTACGTACTTCCATGTTTTATGTCATTGCTCAAGGTTTTGATGTCTAAACATTATGTTCACGTTTTTAAGTTCAAATATATATGGTTTATTTTATTTTCTACATGCTTACTCTTACAGATCATTTGTGCTCACCCTTTATATGATTTCTTTTCCCTAGGATATAAAGAAAGGTTTTAGGTAAGAAAACAAAAGGGGAAGATCTTTATGGGAGATGTTGAAGATCTTTCACCATGATTAGAAGATTATGTTCTGAGTTTCCAAAGACACAAAACTATTATTGTCCTTTGGTGTTTATTTTTGTTATGTATTAAGTATTCCGCAAAAGTAATGTAATGTCCATTTATGTCAAGATTTGGGTCTCTACAGTGTGTATGGCCAAATTATGTTTACTTGGGGGCTATATAAAAGAACATCATGGAGTGGTAATTTCTTGGAGTTAACCTAATTGATGAAACTCCAGAAATTAAATTTGGAAAATTAAATAGGTTTCTATTTCTATGGAATGAATCATTCATTGAATTGGAGAAAAATTAAAAAAATTATAAAATATATTTTATTAATGATGGTAGAATGTAATTTTAGAATCTCTAATGAAAAAAAAGTATGAAGATTCATTGGAATGAATGGGGTTCCCAAGGTATATGTACAATTATCACTATCCATTGCTTATGTTTTATGAGATCAACCACCCATATAGAATTATTTTAGTATAGTTTAGAAAGATATTTTTAAATACCCAAACATGATTACCTTATGTAGAGGAGACATGATTATGAATTTTTTAAACAGATGGTATACTCCCTCTAAAATATTAGATATAAAGTATACAAGAGGGGATTATTATATAATAGAATTATTAGTAAATTATTTTTTACTAAATAATTTGACTTACTAAAACGAATTTATTTAGAAATCCATAAGCCCCATGAAATACATGTTAATGGGACTATTTATTAGAAAAAAGTAATGAAACATGGTCTATGTAATATGTCAAGTGACACCATTAATGAAGCCAAAAAGAAATATAAATAAAACATATTCTTTAAAAACAATTTTTTGCCTTCATGAGTTCTAGGAATTTTTTACTGATTCTACATATTCACCAAAAACATTAACAGACCCACAAAAAGGGTTATCAACCATAAAATAATAGTGGCATGGGTTAAAATATGCAGAGACATGTGCATTTAATCACATGGTCTCAAAGGGATGTAACTTCTACATGGAAACAATTATCCACAAATGCAAATTTTTAATGACATTGTATTTTTTACAGATATTCCAATACTAAATTATAGAAAAGTGAAAATATCAACTCAATTTTAATCCAAACAATCTTCTTCATTTCATAGAAAAATATTTATCAAAATTTAATGAATCAATAGATAAATTTATTGAAGTCATATGAGATGCAAAAAATTATTATCTAGTAGAAAAATCATGAAATCGTAAATTTCATATGTAGAATAATGAATAGAAACTTTTAGCTAATAACTATAAAACAATATCCATGTAAATTCGAATTGAAGGATATTTTGTCCTTTTACTGAATTTCTTCTAATAAGTAATTCATTAAATATTTAATTAACAAATAATTTTTCTTTTTATGTTTCATGAATCATTTTTATTTTATTTTACTATATTATTTATTTCATTATATATTTTTATTAATCTACTTATTGAATTTTATAATGTGGCATTTTACTATATTATATGATATATGCTTTTTATTATACTATTATTCATTATTTTTTTGAATGAAAATTACATGAATCATCTATTTTGATATCATTGGTGAATTATACTTTTTTACTCACTCTTAATGGGATTCCTTGATAAATAATTCCTCAATTTTTTACATAGGGTAAATACATTAATGTTTATTCTATATGCCACTATTTTATTGTGAGATACATGATAAAAAACTTTTGATATAATAAAAAAGGGAATGATTGTTATGTAAAATTTATAAAGGATTTTAAAAAAAATATTCTATGTTTATTCTATTTATTACACATTAAAAATTATATTTAAATAATATATTAAGTTTAAGGGATTTTTTATCCACCTAATAATTAATAATTTTTTTGTTTGTGTATATGTTATATATTTTACTACAATTGTAAATGAAAAATATATATTATATTTTATTTGAAATATAATTTTAAAATTGTAAATAATCAATTTTATGCTTTCTGGTGAATGTTTTGGTTTTGGAAAAGAAATGACTTACATTTATGATAAATCATTTATTCTTCTATCATTTTTTACACATATGGTTTACCATTTTTGTTCTAAATAACATGGTGGTTGGGATCAAAGTTTGATTTTGGGTGGTTTAATATAGTTTCACCATATATTCATGTTTGATATGGACCATAGGCATTAAGAAAGAATCCTATAGATCATGTTTATTTCAAAATTAGAGTCCTCATTGTTCACTCAAGTTCCTAATCCGCTGAATGATGGTGAAAGATAGAAGGCCCATAGGAGTTTGTGTAATCAAATGTCTAGGGACATAAACCACTGTAAAAAACTAATTTAACACATTTTTATTTTATATTATGATTTTATAAGAGTGGGATCAAGATAGGTCCACTGCATATTATTGGATGAAATGATGACCTCATGGCATGGATAAGGGTTCCTAAGTGTAGAGACCTTGGAAAACTATGGTTATTTTCCACATAAGGGGGATACTCAGTCAAAGACTCATTTTTGGGGTTTCATATGGATCATGGGTTCATATCCATTAAATAGTGTTCAATATAGATGAAACATTTGAGGATGTTTGACTAATATGTTGTAGGATGAATTCTTTGAACAATTTACATGTCTAATAATCTCCACCTGACATTTAAGAGGATGTTTGTCATTCATAGATGATTTGTAGGAGGATATTTACCTGACATGCCCAAGTATATTCATCTAATAAGAATAGAATTTATGTTTATGTCTCTCACTATTTTCCATATATCTTTGTTTAATAAGTATAATATGCCTGGGGGTCTTTCATGTGATCAAAATTACATGTCCAATGGGAATCGCATTATCTAAAATACATGCATTGAAGTCTTTTCATGATCTAGTTTGACATTTATAGTGGTCTACAACATGAAAAAACATACATATCTTAGGGTATTCATGTGATCGAAGATGAAATAACCAAAGGTTCTATATGATAAATGATGAAAAGTAATAGGTTTTCCACATGTTGATTGATGACATGTTGAAAGTTCTCTGAATAAATAAAGATGAAAAGTATTGAGGTAATATTTTTGTTATCCTAACCTATCTGGGGGATTTAGCATGATTAGGAGGACATGTATAGGGACATTACATGAACCCGTATGAGTTTTATTGATTTATTTTGTTGACCAGGTAAACACAACCATGAATGTCAAATGAACCATGATAACATTTATGGAGTCATTTCCAAATCAGGTTTAACATGTCCATGGTTCCATATAATTTTTTTACTATCATGTTTAAGGGTCATTGTGTGATTAATAAAACATGATGAATGTCCTAAAATGATCAATTCACTGATCACTTGAATTTTTATATCACTACACATGAAGAATAACATTTATTCGTTCCCAAAAAGATACATTCATTTTGAGACTTCATCATAGAAACTCCAAAATATCATCAATAATTTACATACTATGGCCTCTCATGAACAAGATGACATGCCAATTTTCCTTAAAATTTTATAGATAACACTGTATAGATACATCACATTATCGATTAAATAATAATGAAAATTTAATAAATATATCATGTATTCCATTAAGTTACTCAGAAAACATAATAGGTCGAAGACTTTTGATATTTTGCAGTCATACTCTCTAGAAAGTCTTCTCTTACCTATTTCTCTGTGTGTTTTACATGGCTCCACATATTTTATAGGCTTCAACACCATTTATCTATGTCAATTTATTTTGTGTTGATGTATTTTATCTTGGATTGAGTTTTTGGATAACATCACTTAACTAGATAATATATCATGATCTTTATATGATCAAGTTCCAGGTTAACAATGAAGTCATCCTTTTATCATTTGATAAAATGATATAGTTTGATCAATACAAAATTACTAGATTTTATGAAACCATGGAATTTTAAAGGGATTAAACATTATTAAACCAACATATCTGAGATCCATTATAAATTTAGGTTAGTATATCAAAATGTTTTCATGATATCAGGACTACAAATCCAAATTACATCATGAGATCTAAGCTATCATGTTGTAAATAATTTGTCTGATCTATGGGATAATCACTTCAAAGTTTAATCTATGTACATGAATATCAATGAAACATTCACCAAATAAGGATCCCATCATTTTTATTTTTATTTCATGACTTACCAGATGGTTGTTATGAGTTTTTCAATTGACACATCACATGATTGGAAAGAATCATCTATGGGATATCACACAATCTTACTAACATGTTTAAGTTTCTTTTTGAATAACATGTTAGCATGTCTGAATTACATCACATGATCATGGGACTGATCACACAAATTTTGTGATCAAGGTATTTATCATGTGAATTTTGTTTTAAATTCCTTTAAAAACAAAATAATGGTACATAACATAAGGATACAACCATTTTTATATTTTTTCACATGATAGCATTGGTTATTGTCAATCGAGTTTCATCCAATAGTTCATGTTATTGATATGACATGTAAGATGGATTTGTTATGAATTGGAAGATATTTTTAAGGTCACTTTCATGATTAGTGGACAGATCATGTGATTCATGTAACCCCTTCACAAAATGATATTGATATTCCTTTTAATCATAATGAGATTTATGTTACCTAGGAACTATATACTCATGATACATGGTTATTCTCTTTTACAAATACTAGAAAAATAATTCATGTTCTTTGGGTGTTTATTCAACACAAATTTTTCAATGATCCTATGAATGGAATCGAAAACTGCCCCCTGCAGAAATGTACATAGGGAAGAAGGGATAATTCTTTGTCTCGAGAAGGTAAATATCTATTTCAGTCCATTTTCTTTCCATTGGTTGGGCCTCAAAGATTGTTTTTTCATTTCGAGATACCCTTGGTATTCTATATTGTAAAAAATAAACAGATTAGATGGGAAAAACAATTTTATGTGATTCTCAATCCACCAGAGCTCTCGATATTTTTATCCCATATGAACTCTTTTCAAAACTACATTACATAAACTCATTCAAATAACCATTCAAAAGATCTAATCATGTGATAACAATGCTAGATATCATCAGATGATTTCTCCAAGTGAATGAACACATCTAAACAACTATTTTAACCAAGATGCTACTAATAAATGGTAATCTTACATGAAAAAAATCATGTCATCATAGCCATTGGGAATATTCAAGTTATGTACATCGATATCAAATGGATTCTCAATGCTCATTGTGACTCATGAGACCATCTTATGGCCATGTGATCAAGAATATTTTAATGAATATTATAGTCTCACAAATGTTTATAGGTCATGTGATCATGAGACCTAGAATTGAACATGCACCCCCAGTCATGTCAACCTTGTCTCACAATTTGGATTGGTCTATTCATCCCATTTCGGGTTCTAACTATTAAAAAATTCAATCTCATTATATCATGGATTAGATGGATTTAATATAATAGTCATCAACTAACAAGGCTATCTGGGGGATATGATTGATGGGAACTATAATATTGATCCCCAGTATCAAGTCTTGTCAGAAAATGAGTTCCTAAAGGGTCTTATCTCAAAGAGTCTCTAGAATTATCCTTAGTCACATATGTTTCCTTTATATAAATATGGTCTTCTGAAGGATGTATTTATCCCTATACCCACTTAGAAACTTATAACTAGATTTTTTAATCATCAGTTTACTTTATCAAGATGATTTCCTCGAGGGATATTTGAATACTCATGGATCCTTTCAAGGTGTTACCTTAAACATTGAATCTCTCCTAACTGATTCTAGAAGGCTATGATCCCACTCACCAACCAATTTCTTAATGTTACTCAAATATTATTTTCTTTTCTTCAATCAATCTGAAAGGTGGATAGAGTTTGAAATGGAATGTATTCCCATCCATAATTTTATTCATGGATAAGAAATAATATTTGGGGTAAGAAATACCTGTATTTAATTTTATAACAAACTATATAGCATAAACCTCTATGAGGTGATGTGGTATTCTCAATTAATCATGGATCACCAACAAGGACTCCATAGAGAGTTGATTAGTCCTTACTATCCTGATACAAATTTTTTTCATCTTGTCCATAGAGAGGTAAGAATCATCATATGTGAAATATATAAACAT
The DNA here is from genome assembly GCA_963277665.1 of Viscum album. Classification (NCBI taxonomy): domain Eukaryota; kingdom Viridiplantae; phylum Streptophyta; class Magnoliopsida; order Santalales; family Viscaceae; genus Viscum; species Viscum album. The sequence continues at coordinate 1,841,783,025 of OY728125.1, forward strand.
TGTGTAATACATCCACTTTTAGAGATGTTTTTTTAATTCCTTCTTACAATTGAATTATTGGATGACCGTGAACAAACTTCATAATTATCATGAAACATACTCACCTTTGTGAATGATATTCTAGAGAATGAGGTTAACCTATATTCAATAATTTATTCCAATGATTGGATCACCACATATATTTTACAATGTGATAAATGGAGAATTTTGATTTGTTCATGTCACTCCCCTTCTCAAAAACTATGAGATAGTGTGGGTTTATATAGGGATAGTATAAATGTCTAGAAGTACACTTCCAAGGGTGAAAAGGTGAAAAATGATGTGTCTTCATGTCTCATGTTGATAGAATTATTTACATGTTTCAGAATAGATGGATTTCCCTATTATGGATGCATGTCGGGGCATCTGGGCCATCACATTTTTGATTGAAGATCGATTGGTAGAGGTATGGCCTTTCATCATTATTGTGCCAAACCATTCACATCTTTATTATCATCTCATCCACATTCAGAAAACAATTTTCCTTACCATATTATAGGTCCATTAATGTTTCTCCATTTATTGATTAGTGAGCTCTTTTGGTGTAATTAGTAACAAAATACCCCTAAAATCCCTCATTAGTTGTCCCTTTATTGACTATTAAATGTTTTTGGGGTCCAGAAATCATTTCTCGATGTCCCTGAGGCTATCATAATGATGAAAAAACATAATTTTTTTTAAATTTCATCCCATATAATTCCACCTATTGGATGATCATTGAAAATGTTAGTGCATCCATAGATGGTAGGTTATATAGTGTTTCCTTTAGAGATGGGGTTTTTAATTCCCAATAAGATTAACTACTAATCTAATACCCATAATCCACTTATATATTTTCTCAAAAGCTCGACTGAATTCTAAATTTTTCTTATCTCCCTTTTATTACTATACGATGGGAAAAAATCTAGAGCTTATCAAAAAAATTTAAAAGATGTTGGAACATGATGATACAATTTCCCTAATTTCCTTGAAACCATCAAATGATCCAACCCATATTTCGAGATACTATTTTCAAGCATGCTGGAATCATTTCCATATGGTCTACTAAGACAACTAGTTCAATGGTTAGATTCACATTATGCCTCCCAAAACCCATGTTTTTTGAATCAATGTAACCAGTTTGGGACTCAATATTCCCATTGAAAAAAACCATCCTCAAGACCAATATCCCTTTCATGAAAATGTAGTGTTTATAGGGGAAACAAATACCTCATTACTAAAAAACCTAATCCCATAATTGGAGGTTGGGGGTTAGAGGAAATTTCTAGATGAGGGAGGAGTCCAACTAAAACTCTTTTCTTTTTAATTAGCTAATTTTTGACATTACTCAATAGATTGGGTACATGATTATGTCCAAATTTTTTTATCATATAGATTCACCTACATAAGAAGTTTTTGTTAGTAGGATGATGTGAATAATTATTTGTAACCAAATGAAAACCATAATACTTGAGGCTCCATTGGATTAAGGTCTTGTAAAAGGGGATAACATCCTCCATATTTTCAATTTTTAAATATAATATGGATTCAACTATCATAGATTATACAAACCAATTCTGGTAATCATATTATCATGGAAACAATTGTCTAATAGTGAGAATGTTCTATGTGAATTTAACTATTATGTTATCCTGATCCAATCCATGAGGAATTCCATTGAGTTTATCGATCAAAAATATCATACAGATATTGATTTGTGTGATCTGATGAGTGAATTGTCCGCATTGATAGTGGAATATGAATCAATCATAACTCTGGTAAAATATTATTTCTAAAAATAATCCACACTACTCGATTCTACATGATAAGAAGATACTGAGTTATATTTCTCAATCAAGGCTCTTAATCCACTAGTGATGGTGGATAAAATGGAGCAGGTGATACTTCAACATTCAATTAACCCTTCAACCAGTATTTGGATTACTTTTAAAGCACAACTGCCCAATTATTATAAGGATTTTTTTTACATCCACTTTTGAAATATATGAGATAATCCTAGATATGTGTATTCCTCCTACCTTTATGAACACATAATGAATGAATCATTTGAATTATGTATGTTCTTTCATAGATTCCTTAATTCATCGTGCTCATTTCAATTTTTTGGATCAGTATCGTATTGTCAAAGATATCATTTATTTTATAATACCATGGGAACAAAAATTTGAAAAAATATTCTCAAATAATAACAAACATTTCATGATAGTTTCCCACGGATGTTTAATATAATAATTAGCCTCATTAATATATATACTCTAAAAATATGGATATCTCTTGGTTTAAAAAAATTATTAGGCTAAATATATCCCAGTCAAAAAGTGAATTAATTATTAACTAAGGAAATTTACTAAGTGAGAATATCATGATTTTTTCTAGTGTCAGATAATGGTCCCTAAAATATATTCATATCTTATTTTGAACCCTAAGATTTTCATAAACCATTTAAGAAATGAAATAGAAGGCTTGGAATGGGATTTTTCTTAGGTTTCCCTTTACGGGTTTTTATTTTGATAGGTTTTCTATCATTTCTATTTCATAAGTTCTTTCTTTTTCCATGATCACACATTGTGTGTTTCTAGAGAGTACTTGCTCAACTTTTTTCCAAGTCCCTTTTATGGGGTTTCTACCCAACCTGCAATGTGTCACATTCAAATTGTCGTTTGAGATCTTTCATGTTAGATAGATGGTGTGCTATAATTTTTAGATTGAACAGGTTGTACAATCAATGGAAATAGATTATGGTATTCTTGATTGTACCTTATTTTGTTTTAGGTTAAGAATTTATAGGTCAGAACTTTTTTTTCAATGTTTAAGGTCCGCTAGCTCAATCCTTTTGTTGATTTAGTTTATAGTAATATATCTTAGTCCTTTTTTTTGTTTAGTAAAATCTTGATCTGGTTAGTTTTTTCTACATTTAATGGAATTTTAGATCATAAAATATGTTTTTGTATTTTTGGAACTCCTATATTGAGATTAATGTTGATGAGGATTTTTGTATTCAGGCTCAAACCGCCAGTTTCTTAAATTAAGGGACTACTAACTCTATCCTTCTTACATAGAGAATTTATATCCATGAAGGGTTATGCCACTATATTTCCTAGTTGAGATTTATAATAATGAATTCTCATGAAGTGGTTTTACACCCTATATCCTTACATAAAAGGATATTTTTAGATAGTAAAATCATATTAGGGATGTAGAATCTAATATAATATCTGGTTTATGGGACATGTAAAACATAACCAAATAGTTTTAAGCAAAGCTAATGAGGTGGTGAAAATTAGACAACGATAATTACAAAACTACATGAGGTGTTGATTTCTACTGCAATGTTTTTGGGATCATAAGGATTGGTGGTCCATTCCAAAAAATATGATTCACCTATAGTTGTTATTTTAAGGGACCATTGGCATGATCGTAGATGAGATTACATGCATGGTAATTTAGAGGGTCCCCTACTCATTTATAAGATTAGTGAAATATTTGCGACGATTCAATAATTTGAAAATTGATTTATGGGATGGGGGAAAGAGGCTATCAAAAGAGGATTTTATCTGCTCTGGGGTAGTTCTATTTGCGCTTGTGAAGCTCAATTCCAACATCCAATGGTTTTAGGTCACATTTTGAGGGCCAATGAATGTTTGAATATGTGATTACTTCTTTCCTACATATAGAATGCATACAATACATGGTGATGTAAAATCAAGGATGTTGAATCAAATCAAATATCCCAATCATATAAATTTTATATCTAATTTTAGTTATACATGAGTCCATTTAAAATGTAGGCTAGTGGGTACAAGTCGACCATTGGAAATGGAGAAACTAGAATCACATATTATAAGTTAAAAACCTATGAAATTATAGCGGGCCACTTCACTCGTACAAAAACATCCACTACACTTAAGAACTTAGGTATTACTATTATTCGACAGTAAATCCTTGTGTGGTTTTTTAGAAAATTTTCTATGTTACAAATACACTATAGGTAGGAGAAAAATAAATGAACTCAATTCTATATTATTCCACGAGAAGAATAACAACTCATGTAATTACAATGTATCAACTCAGACATAAAATTCATGAAGGTGGATCATAATAAACATAATATTCAAGAAGGAATAAAGAATAATAAATGTTGTGTCACCACATAGTGACCACATTATTGTGGTGAGGGATGTGATAAATAATATCTATGAGTATTTCCTAGAAAAATATTTCTAATGTTATTGTCTTTGATTTTATCAAAGCGCCAACATGGCCTATATGATCTTTGATCATATTTTATTTACACATTAAAATTTTCTCAAAACTCTAAAAATGAAGAGTTTAGTTACTGGAGAGATTATTTTTTCTTAGACCTACATTTATAGGTTTTCATCATGATAAGTTTTATGAATACTTTACTAGTAGTTTTGGGGTCATGAAATTTGGACCATCGTATACTAATGTTTAATATTTTACAACGTTGAGTTGGGGGAATATAGTTTATGTTCAACATACAAAGGCATGGTATTAAGGGATTTTTACACTAATTAATACTTATGATCCCAAGGGACTATATTACTCTAACACCCTTTTAAAAATAGGAGGGACGTGTGGTAAATTGTGTCTTGAGTTTCTCGGATCACGAGTGATTGTATGAGATAGTCATTTCAAGGATGATCCCAAATCACTCTAAGGTGAAAAGTAACAATTTAATGATGTCTAGGCTCATAAGGATCATAAGGAAATTCTTACAGAGAAAAAAAACCTCTTCTTGATGGGTCTACATAACTTATGCATATCATACTCATACATGATCAAATAAAGGGATCATTCTTCCTTTCAGGGGCTACTAAAGGCTTATAAAAACCAAAGATGATTAAGGTTTGATGTGTGAGTTATGTATTTAGATTCTTATAATGATGATAGAAAAATAACATACTTTAGATGAAAAAGTTAATCCTTTTATAGTTAATTTACAAGGAATGATGATGGATGATGATCTACACAATCAAACGTTGCACATTTGGGATTCACCTACTATTCAATTAAATGTCACAAAACGAGGACATTTTTTTGTACATTTTAATGTCATGTGAAAATGATTCCATCCTTTAATTTTAAAATACTTAACTAAGGTAATGAGAATAAATGTGGAGTTATGTGAGATGTCCTTAATAAAACCATTCAATCATCATGGTCATTTAGATGTGGGAGGGATCCATTATCCATATATAGTATTATTAATGGGTGGACACATTATAAATAACATCCTATATTTGTTTATCTCATGTGGGAAAAATATATACATATATATCATTAATTCATAGGTGAAGAGAGTCTTTATGAGTCAATCATATATATTTATTTTAAGGCCTTGAAAACTAGTCCATATCTTTGGAGAATATGAAATCATTTTTGATGGGTTTTCTTGGGCTTCAATATAAATGTCACAAATACAGTAGTAATTCCATGTGTAGTTGTCATCCTGCTCCCCATATAGTTTGAAATGATATGTGGTGAGGGGTGATTTTTCAATAAATAAAAAATATTTATATAAATTTATCTACATAAATCCAACCCCTATCCAGGAAATAAGAACATACTCTTACATTAGAGTATATACATTGGGGTTGTGAGCTATCATGTCAAAGGATTGATGATTTCAGTTGGATGGGATATTTTTTGAATTCATGGCTATCCATAGTGATGGGTTGTTTTAGAATCACCACATATCATATAAGGATAAGAGTCCATCCATTAAAAGTTTTGGATAAGAAAATTATAACCATACATAGACCTGCCACATATAAAAGTGAACATGTTATGATTCCTATCAAATAGTAGTCATACACTATCACCAAGGAGTATGATCTCTTATTATTAGTGAGGTCGTCAAGGAGAAGGTCTCTCATGTTGGTATATTCATTAACAATTTGAAATATCTTTATATTTTTGTAGATAAATATGTTTGAAATCTTCAACCCTACATCAACCACTAGGAAAGGTCATGACAGTTGTAAACTTTTGAATGTTCTCGGTTCAACATACCCATGTGTCACTACATATCCGTACAGATCAATAATAAAAACATAATTTGTTATTATATGAGAATTTTCTATATATAGGTATATCACATATGTAGTGAGGGACCATTTTTTATCTTCTCTTGGTGATACTTTACTTTGGGGATAGTTAAAGGTATTTAATGTATATCAATTCCATACATTGGGAAAGGTTTTCTGCATATACGATCCCAGCATAGAGATGAAAAATTCATTTGTAATACATATTTATATATAGAATGGGTAGGATGGACTTATCTAAGAAATTTTAAGTCTTGTAATGATGGTTCAGATTTCATATAGTTTAACTTTGTATAACCATGATATATCACTAATAGGAATGAAAAAATCAAATCCTTTTTGTTTTTATAGGAGATATATACCCTGGATTTAAATGGTTCAATAACATGTTGTCATAATATTACATCAATAGTGGATAAATTTCATATGTGGGAAACAACAAAGGTGTATGGATATTATATAATAGTTCAGTTAGAAGAATTTTAAATCATAACAGAATATTAACCGATCCAATGTGATATTAATACTAATGGGTACACCTTCAACATTAATATTGGTTGTATCCTATATCCCATGTATTTAGGATAATATCTCTTTTATTTTGGTGGTTAATATCTTCCAGGACTAAAATATATTCTTTCATCATGGTTTGAGGTGATACATTATTCAAAAGAGAATCCTAGTGTGGTTCTATTAGATTACCAATTCCTATTACAAGTTTACTACGAGGGAGAAACCAGAGCATGAGAGTTCAATATCGATGATGTTCCTAGATAAGGATATCAATTTATGAAATTGTTTACTATTAAATCATATTTTTGAGGAATGATTTTTGTTTATGTAGAATTTAGGATTCAAGAAGGTTTTTATCACTTTAAGTGTTAATTAATTTTGTATTGAACAAATTTTTCAAGTGATGGGATAAAACATTTAATTCTTTAGTACATTATTGTGAGAGAGGATTACCTATCTCACATAAAGAATAGTTATCATGTAGTCCAACATCATGTGACTAGGACATGATCTAGTAGTTTCATGTTAGGAGACCAGGATGTGGCCACACAGTCTTTCATCATGCAATTAGGATGTGGTAGTATAGTTTAACTTCATGTGACTAAGATTTCATTCATTGACTTTAAATAGAACACACATTGACTACACTGGTCTAAGAGGTTTTCTAGGTTCTCTGAGCATACATGATTCATACTCGGGGTAAGAAACATTTTAAAACTATGTAGTAAATTAATCCATTATAGAGTGTCTGAAAGGGAATATCTTGAACAATCAACATTATTTTTTGAGTAAGAATCCAAATAAAAATTTTGATCTTATTGAGGAACATTGTTGGGTGTAATGAAGATCTACATATTGGCTTGGAATGAATGATCTAAGATTCATTATGTATTCCACAGTATGAGAATAAATCCTCAAGAGTATCTTATTTTAACCCTTGTGTCACCATTGGGCATGGAATGTAGAATTTGGGAATCAATAGATATCTAGTGGGAATAAGAATCATGCCACACATAGTTCCTCATTGATAATGATCCATCTAATGATCAAGCTCATGCATATGGAATGATACATTATTCATCTTAGGAACATTATTTCCATGTGAGAAATACTTCAACATGGATATGGTTCTCATTTATTGGATAATTCATGGCTGATCCTGAATGTTAAATCAATACATCACTATGTATCTCAAGGGAATGAGAATCATGTAACATATACAACTGATAAATGGTATCTATTAATATTTTATTCATACATAGGGATGTACAATTTTTTATTTTATCTTCTGAATTATAGTTGGGACCTGGATTAGATGATCTAATAATCCCAAAGTAGACTTAATTAACATGAATCATGTGAGATATTTTTCTTATGAGACAATTCCCTTTGTAATGCAGGCCCATACTCATGGGAAATAACATTTTAAATATATATATATATATAATATTGGGAATAATAATTTACATGTAGTCATAACTATCTATCATACAGTAATAGGAATGAATCCATACATAGTTCTTATAAGTAAATTACCCCACATATATATGGCCCATGTGCTGGGAATGGAATTTTACTTTTATATTGGGGTTTTAACCTTGATTTACGAATTTGGAATAACTATGTATCATGTGGAAATTTAAATTAAGCCACATATAGTTCTTATAAGGTTGCATTTCTGTTTTTTTCAGGCTTCTATAACTTATAATATGAAGGCATAAACCACAGAGTCGTCCCTGATCCCTCTTGGACATGAAAAAATGGATGCGAGAAATCATTTCTTTAAACAAGTTTTCCAAGCGTGATTGTTTAATGACTAGAGGGATTAGAATCAAAATATATGATAAAAGGCTCATGAAGCTGATGGGGATTTTTCTTAGGGTCCAAAACATAAAATACACAAAATATCTAAGAATTTTTTTATTCATGAGTTAATTTTAGTAGGTTCTGTTTTGAAACAAAAAAATTCACTATGAAATATCTATGAGGCATTTTTTATTCACCATCGAATCCTAGTGGGGATCCTTCATGATTGATAAATCCCTATTACAAATATAGTGTAGATAAGAATTAGGAGGATAAGGACCCATGAATTAAAAAAATATAAGATAACATATGCTTAAGGAATCTAGTGATTTAGACATGAATACCATTCTTTATGAATGTTTGGTGTAAAAGGGTATGTACAATGGGATTTAAGGAATTTAGGGATTTATGAATACAATGGATATTGAGTATTTATTTGAAATACACTGTCCAAAATTAAATGGTATCAGAACGTGATAGTATAATCTTAATTTGATTATCCTTACGATTCATATATGAGTGACATCAAGGGAATCTGAATCAACTTGAAGAGTTAGGTTATAGGATGTATAAATAAAAATTAATGAATATATGAGCCAATAGGAAATAATGTCTTGTGGGTATAGGTCAACCGTTAAAAATGGTGGGATCACATTTCCCATGAAGTCAAGAAAATACCTCATGTATTTAGGGTGGAATATTCTCTCGGGCCAAAAAATCTATAAGGTATAAACACTGAGGCACTATTTTATTCACTAGAGAATCCTAGTGGGTCCTTTATGATTATCTAGTCTCTATTACAATTTTTCTATAGGTGGAATCAAGAGCATGGGAGCTCAAGGTCCATCGAGTTCCAAGAAACTTGTATCATAATAAATAATTAATTGGTATTATAATAGATATGGAAGACATGAAGTTGGTTCATTCAGAATTTGACATTCAATAATGGTTCAGGGACACCAAAGTGTACACCATAGTGCAATAAAAACATTATAATTATGAAGGGGTAAAACATGAAATTAATGAGTAATAATTCTCCAAGGGGGATAGTTATTCATCATTAATAACTCTTATCATCCATTTAATATCATGCATCTTGGTTATGGTCATGGAGTTTAATATCATGTGATTAAGTCATGGTCATGTTGTTTAATGTCATGTGACCAAGATGTGGTACTTTAGTTTAATGTCATGTCAATATGATGTTTTCATATAGTCTAACATCTAGCCACTAAGATTTAGTCATGTAGTTTAACTTCATGAAACTAAGATGTGGTTCCGTATTTCTGAAAAGAATTTATCACAACTTTTCCGGTCATAGTGGATTTATTAGTTCTAATGATCACACGTGTTATCCTCAACATGAGGAAAAATATACAACTGATTAGTACATATCATGTGGTAACATGAATCCTGACACATGTTGATCCCATATATGATCCCGTATCAAGGTCTTCCTCCCACATATGAATGGGGAAATGATGTTCTGTAATAAAAAATAATGAAACCTCTCTTTATTTTTTTAGTTTCTTTATTAGGAGACACTGTGTTATTATCACGAGGGGTTATGAGATAAATATAGTATGATATGGTAAAATTCCTAAACTAAGAATCTATTAAAATAATATATCTCTTGTGTACAAGGGGAGGTATACACATAAGGTGTGAACATATTGCATAGTTTATGGTTTTTTGACCCTCACCTGGGATAAGGTTCATTTTACACTCTTGCTTTCAGGACATTTGGGGTTTCTCTGTTAAACATCATGTGACTAGTAAATCTTCTGTGCAGTTTAATTTCTTGAGCTTAATATTTTCTTCATGTTTCTTAATGTTGTGAGACTAGGATATAGTTCCATTCCTCTAAAAATAATATAGCATTATTTCACTAGTTAGTGATTCATTCCAATATCCTTAATCTCACATGTGATATGATCATCTAGGGAAAGAAGAAATTTTTAGTCATTTTAATGAGTAGTGTTCATGTACATTCCATAGAATATGTGGGGGAATATATATTATGGTATATGTAGGAATACCCTCATAAATTATGTTATTATTAGGTGAAATCATTGGGAGAGGTTATAACTCACATATAGGACTAAAATAGAGGATTCAAATGTCATTGTATAATATATGATAACAATGATCAGGGAACAAACTGTTTTTAAAAAGAATACTCCTTACACAGGTCTAATCCAATGAAGGGTGGGGGGATTTTTTTTATTTTTCTTTCTCTTTTTATATATGGATGTTTGTCCCAGGATTTGACATTGTTGTGCAACTATGTATTCTTTTTTAGTATGAATAAATCCCCATGTAGATCTTATTAGACAATCCCTTGAACATTTCTGACCCATATTCATGGGAAGAGTCATTTTTTATTAAATCAGGACCCAAGATTAGAGACCTATGAACCACTATATATACTATGAATATAAGAATCTTGTCACATGTAGTTCATAATATAATATTCCTTATACAGGTTTAACAATACACAAGGAGGGGTTATTTTTACTCCCAATATATAGATTCATGGTCTATGATTTAGGATACTATCACCACTATGTATCCCATGGAAATAGTAATCAACCTTGACATTATTTGTAATATATTAATTACATATGCATGTTGGTCCTATATTCCAGGAGGGGGAATTTTTTATCTTTTAATATTACAGCCAAACCTCATATTAGAGATTTATATGTCACTAAATATAAAATTGTAAGAGGAATAAATCTAGACATAGTTATTTGATATGATCACCTATACAGATATGACTCTTACAAAGGTATAGGGAACATCATTTATTCTCCTACCCAGATTTGGAACATGTATAGTGAATAATTATTGAGGTAATGTATCAGATTTGGGAATGAAGGAAACAATTAATTGATGTGGGTTTTTTTCCAAAATCATGAGGGGAACCTTGTTCCAATGTGGGGTTAAGTGATAAAACATTATATTATCTAGTAATTTTCTTCACCACAAAACCTTTATAAAAATAAATAATATGCATAAGATATGGTGGTGGGTTCATCCAGGTGACCCTATTTCTAGAAATTTATTGTTTTCTGACTAGGATGTCATATATGTAGTTTAACATCATGCGGTAAATATTTTTTCCCATACAGTTTAACATCATGAAGTATGAAAATTGAATTCCCATTAGTTTTTATTCTTACTACTAGGAATTTATCTCACATGGTGGAATCTATGAAAAGTATTACATAAGAAACCTCATCTTGGTGGGGGAATAATGAGATCCCATCCATTATGTTAGGTAAGTAGGCCACATTTCAATAGAACTTGTGTATGAAATATGGCCATTCCGACTATGTATCCAAATTAGGGGGATTATTTCTTAGTATCATCATGGTTTTGAGGACCAATAAAAGTTCCATTTATATGAAATATTATAGGTGAGCCTATTGAATAAGTGTTCACTAAATCTAATTTATACTGACTTTAAGGTTGTATAGCAGATGAAACCTTTTCTCAGTGATTAATTATAACACATCATGCTACTTATGTAATTTTTTTCCAGTAATTTCCCACATATAGTAATTCAGTGTGAGGGCAATTAGATTTTTATTTGAAAAACTTCTTCTATTCTACACCAATGAATATGGAGTCCTCTATGTGGCCTTGAGAATTGTTGTGTGGTATGGCCATAAATCATGTTAGATGTCATCCATCCAAGATGGACTTTCTCTTCCCACCATTTTTAGAGGTCATTTTATAGGTTCTTGTGGAATTCCTCAATATTTCCATTTCCCACACCATTATAGTGAGTGAAATGTTAGGTTATGATGATACACTCCTTATAAAACCTCTTAATCATAGAATAGTGGATGTTGTTTCATTTTTTTGTCTATATGATGTGTGGTACACAATCTAGTGATAATATTGGAAATCATGAATTTGATGATATTCTTATTCCTATGATCATTGAGGGAATTTCCTCATCCAAATTAGAAAAACTTTTAGTAGTATGAAGGATTTTCTAGAACTACATGGCTATAGATGTGGGTATGGCCCCAAAATATTCATTTCCCATACAGTAAGTTTCCATGAATACATAGTTATGCATAGAAATTAATGGTATTGATGTATAAGGTGTTCATGAATCCGAAACATGTTACACATCCTAGTGTATTCAATATAGTCATATATCATCATCTTCTAGTAGTAACCAAGACTTCTAATTTATGGAGATTTCATTATTATAGAGTGTTTATGTCTTCAAGTGCTCATATTAAATTCATTCAGAATATTGAGAGTCTATACACTTACAATGAATCTGAGGAGGACTCAATTGAATCCATATTTATTGAGGTATTTATACTTATTTAGACCACCCAAAGGGTGATTTTTATTATTTGACATCAAATTTGTTCCCTTTTGGATCGATTTAATTAAAGGGTCACATTTAGTTGGTATTTTCATATAGGATCCATCCATTTATGTGTCGATGTCTTCTCATCATACTCCAAGGTAGTGTTGATCAAGTTTATTTCATCCATGTTACATATGGTGATTGGTAGGAATACCCTTTTATGTGTGAGTTGGATTAATACCTTTTGTTTTTTTGGGATCATCCAGGACTATGAATGCATTATATATTTCATCAATGTGACAATTCTATGATATAGGTTTGTAATGTTGTATTGGATCGAGATGGTATTCCAACATTAATCCTCCCATGTAACTAATTGCAGGTTCCAATTATTCTATCTTGATCGGATATTTATCATTGATCTATTTGACCAATACCACTAAATCTCCATTGACATTTAGTTAAATTATCTGAATCTAATTTTATTGCTCTTTTTTGATGATATGTGGTTGGTATTATACTCATTATTTTCCAAACAGTTAGATAGTGAGAAGGAATAGGAAAATATATCCATGTATGGGGAAACAAATTCAACCCCTAGTCCATGACGGTTGAAGAATGGGTTCTCCATGATCATTCCAATCTGACTTCAGGAGGAACCATATAAATATATCTCCTACTTTTGGGAGTTTCATGGGTAGAGAAAACATATTGTTTCATATGTTTAGGGTCCACTGGTATGCTTTTAAGGAAAGATGTACCTTTTGAAAATAAGTAAGAAAATTTTATCATATATCATTACTTGGAATGAATAGCATGTTTCAGTATTGTAGATTAACCTCCAATCAGTCCAATCAACTTGTTTAAAAAGGGTGGCCATATATATAAATCATTGTGTTATTACGAGAGATTGGGAGTAATTGTTGATGCTACAAGTAATACCACAACATTTTTATGTAAATAAGAGTGCATGAATGTCTTTCTCGATGTCAAAATATTGATTCACTATATCATTCAGTGTTATACTAAGATATCAAAGAATATTTTAATTCCCCACGTCATTTTTTATTTATAATTACAGAAATTATATATCATTCCACGATGGATACATATATGATAAGTGGATTCCCTTCTACCAGTGGAACCAATACCAGTATATATAATAGTTAATTCATAATTTTATCAAAATATTCATGGAAATATTCTTACCACTTGTGGGTTAATTACTTATTCACTAAAATATTAAAAGGGAGATAAATAATATCTAGGATGGATATGAAATTCCTAATATAAGAATGGTACCCATGGAGCCCTCCAATTTTATTTTTATTTCAAGTGGGTGGAATTACTAGGATTGAACTAGTATCTTATGTATAAACCTAGATTTTTTAGTGACATTTTGAAAATTGAAAGAAATTTTCTATTTTTAACTGAAATGTTCACTTTAGGGGGTTCAATATCAAAATGTGCTATTGTGACATGTCAATGATAGTTTAATTATCAGTGAGGTTATCACAATGTTGTTAATATATTACTACCAGGTATTCGATATAGCCCTCCAAAATATATCCCATGAAGGGATAAAATATATGATTAATGGAATATTGGAATGTGGATCCAGGGTTCTTTAAGTTGAAGGGAATTACCTGGTAGAAAGACATCCCTTAATGCACATTGAAGGTGGTGGCTTCATCATATTCAAGGGACATATTGATCATGTTATGGAGTGATAACCATCCATAAAGGATAAAAATATGAATCCAAATATTGAATTGATAAAATATTTCATGATTGGTATTTGGAAATAATCCTTCAAGAATTATTGATTATAGTCAGTAAAATCAATACAGACTTGAATCCAACTATCCTTCATCATTCTAGGAAATATGCTTAAAATCCATCTCTGTTACTATACCACTCAGAGAAAGAGATCATTGATCGCTTTCTATATTTGGATTCAAACATAGTATCATGAATGGGGTTCCTTTTTCATTCCACCTTCTTGAAACTAAGGAGTCCATTCAGAGTTTCTAGATGATAAGAGGCCACATCAGGGTTCAAAAAACAAATCTATTTATAATTACAAGCAAACACATATCAATTCTGAATTTGATTGGAATTATAATACACTAGTTCTTTGAAAATTATTGTGGAACAAATCAAATTAAGGGAAAATTATTCTTCCAATCTCATATTCAGCTCCCAGAGCTCATCGATGGTTGTGGAGACATGATGAGCCCAAAGAGTTTTCTTATTTTCCTTTTCAATTAAAAATAAAACATTTATAGAAACTAAAACTATACAAATAATTAGTTAAGATGAATATAGAATCTAAATTATGTCAAACCCATATAGACGGTGAAATTCATTTTAGTTGGTTTTTGAAATAAATTATTTAATTAAAATAAATACAAATGTTGAGAAGATACATTTTTGGTTGATTTGAACGAAGCTAAATGAAGATGAAGAATAATTATTGTTTGGAACATTTAGATTTTGAAATAATGATATTGGTTTTTTAGTTTCAAGTAATTGGTGAAATTGAAATTTAGAAACTAAATTTTTTAATCCATATTTTGTGTCAAATTATATATGTTGTGGATCTAATTGTTAGGGTATCCTATCCTCAATGGTGAAATCCCCATTTTAGTATTTTCAGGTAATTAAGGAAGCGTTGAATCTATTTTTTCATGATACCAAATTTGAAGGAATTTTACATGAATGTGACATTTCTCAAGACTCAATTTAGTGTAATGAGTTTCAAAATTGTAGTTTTATTTTTTTATTTATTATATGATGTTCATGATGAAAAAATAAAGATATTGGATTTAGATTAACAAATTTTATCAATCTATAACATAAATACAAATAAATAATTCCAATAGAATATTCCACATTCATCTACGAAACCCTAGAAGAATTAGGGTTTTAACCAATCATCTTAGTGATGATAGAGTAAGAGTGATAAAATCATGTAAAAGAAATAAATAAAAAGAGCAGTGATGTCGAAATAGTGAGAATCAGGCACATCACATTTTATCACTCCATGATTTTTTCTCTAGAATCCTTGGCATCAGTAGATCAGCTCCCAATTTATAGATTCCTAAAGGGATAACACAACATTAAATAGTTTCATAATTTTTTAATAAAATCACATATGGTCATATGTCTTACAATATATCTCTTCCTCCCATTATTTCAAAACATCACACTTATTGAGTCATCCTCACACATTCATATCGTGTATGTGATTCAAGATTTGTAATATATGAGGATTTGAAATATTCATGAATTTTTTCGTGTTTTAAAAATTTCTTGGAGTGAAATGGCTTATAATTTTATCAATTCATAAACAATTTTCATGTCATGTAATGTTTAAATGATGTGTAATGTCTTATTTTATTCAGTATCACCCTATTCTACTTTGTGTTGTAGTGTTAGGTGTATTTTTCTCCCCATATTTTTCTTTTTTCTATTATTTTTTCCAATATTGGTTCTATCATGAAAAAAAGTTAAAAAATACAAATATTGGAATGAATTTAAATTATATTACATCAACAAATGCATTAAAAAACACTAAAAATATTAATGAAGTATTCTTACAATGATGCCTTCCTCAAATGTGGGGGTGGAATTCCTAACTTCACCCTCTTCCTATTATATATATATTAATGTGAGGGAATCTTCCATCATGGTGGATAATTATGAGGAGTCTCTACCCTAATGAGGTATGATAGGACTCAATGAGAGATATTGACATCATCAATTATTATAGAATTTATAGGGACATTTTGTTTAAGTTTGTCTTCATGTTGGATGCTACCAGTGGTAAGAGAGATATATGCATCCTAATTTGTGGGCATATCCATTTAATAATTTTCATCTCATGTTGGTAGTCCATTAATAGTATCTATATTAGGTGAATAAGTGGTCAATATTCTTTTCAAAAACATGATTTGGATTTTGTAATCATTACATCAAAGGCATGTGCTAGTGGAGTTTGTGATTTTAAATGTCATGTTGGGACCAAGTAGGCATCGTCAACGAGGTATATTGAAATCATATATTCACTATAAAGAAAACATATGTGATTTTCAGGGATGGATCCCAAAACATTGAATATGGAAATATAAATTTCATACTCCGTCATCAGTAGTTTCCATTACATTTTATAGAAACATGAATTTTTATATACAGATTCATAGGATTCAATGTGGAAGTGTCACCCTATTTTATATTGAAAATACTATCAATAATGTATTTCAAATATTAGTGGAATGTTTATGGAACCACCAAATGGCTATGAAACCAAGATTTTTTGTATATTAAATTGTATATTGTATCTTAATGGATAACCAAGAAGTGCATATTGAATGTTAGGTCCTAGAAATGATAATTTTTATTTATATTTCTTATGTTATTTTCTCTATTTTTTGTACCCTTGAATGGTAATATTTGTTGGAAAAAACTCATTCTCGATGCATCCAAAAATTAATAGGGTTTGAAGTGGGATGAGATTGATCCTAGTGCAATTGTATCTAGATACCTTGAGATGTCGACAATATTGACCTTAATTAAACTGTACGGGGGTCAAATATGACCATGGGTAGCTTCTTCCAAACATTACATTTTTAATGAGATTTTATTGTGAAATTTTACATACATCGTTCACACCTAGAAAATATCATCTATGGTGACTTCTATCTCAAACACTTGCCGAATCCATATAGCATTTTTAAATTCCTCCACGAGATCCATTTATAAGTGGAGAGAATTTATGATTTAATGATTAAATGGGATATCTATATACTATTTCAGAATGTGATATTTCTACACCATAGTTATATGGTTTCTCAGGTTAGGTTTCTCTTTAACATGAAGATTTGGTACCAATTTTTTTAAGGTATATTATATCGGTTCTTTAGTAGATGTTGAGAGAGTGTTTATTGTTAACGGTGTCGGTCACTCTGGCCTACCCATTCAATTGGGATTATCAGATAGTTAGAACCCTATTATCCAGAATCCTAGAAAATAAATTGGTTTGAATGTCCACTAATGGCCTCTATGGATTGGTTTTGCTCCTATTGAGAATGTTTATGTTCATTTCCATATTTAGTTCTCCTGTATATGGATTCTATACGGACATGACTAGAATATTGTGTTCGACTACAACCACATCATCCATATTACCCTTGGCTTTTGCGGCCTTGACCTCTATAACTCCATTAAATATTAAGGAACCTATATTTATGATAATATTCCTCCAATGAGAAATATTATATTAATTGAATCACATTAAAAAATGTTGTTTATCCAAAGAGGATTCTATTTTGGGGGGAAGTTCCCCGTTCATCAGATGTTAATGGAAAGAAGTTTCCATGAGTCAGAGTCTATGTGATGTTATAATATAAATATTTTTATTCCCTATCCTTTAGATATTGATTACCTTCTCCTCCAGGAGGTGAATGCACTAGATCCCCCTTGTATTCTTCGATTATGACTAGTTTATAAAGTTTTTATGTGAAGGTGGTGTGAGATTGGTTAACTACCTTACACGTTATCCAGTTATCCAACATCTATTCATGCCTAGAATGAAAATTTTTCTAATCACACTCTTCTTATAGATCTGTGGAAGTCCCATAGTTTCCATGAGCTAAAGATTTTCCCAGTATCACTTGTCCAGAATGAACCATACCATACATAATTTACTTAATGGAAAATGTGTCCTCGATGGTTTGACATCGCCTCCTATAGAAGGTTCAAGAGTTGGGGAATTCATGTAGTCCCATATCATTGAGTTTCTTAGGATCCTATATGTTGAGGTGGTTATTTTAAATGGTTAAAAATAATTAACCAAGAACTTATTCATTTCAGAAGGAATATAATTTTTTCTTCACTTCCACAAATCATGTGTAGACGTAATATCATTCTACCTCTGTTCGAGGATTGTTTTTCTGGTACTACTATATAGTGGGAGGCACTAAGGGATTTTAGGCTTTCTAATGTTCTATAGATAGCACCATCATATATTTGATGGTGAAAAAATTAGTCTCTACTATATCATTCATTTTTAACCGTGATATGTGTTTGAGCCTTAATTATTCATTTATTAACATAATGGAATATTATAGTAATTGTTTTAATTTTTTTATAATAGAATTCATTTAGTAAATGACATCTAACATCTTCCCAGTTCATGAAAAATCCTCTAGGAATGATTTTGTACCAAATGATGGCTAAACACAATAGAATCTATACAAAGAATCATAGTTTGTGTGCCTTTGGTTGTTCTCGTGTTCCCATCACAGGGATAATGTAAGACACAATGTGCATGGGACTTGTTCTGTGTCTCTAATTATATCAATGGATGAAAATATATTAATTTAAAAATTGAGAATGGAAAAGGTGTTCTCCACCCATTTTTGATATGAAATCCTTTTTGGATTCACAGGGTTATGATGCCCCACTATGGAGCCATATGGAAAGACACGAACATCATGGATTTGAGGATTTCATGAGGAATTATTTTCCTAACTAAATCCTATGCACGGAAAGTGTGGGAATCTTAGTATGGTTTTCCTCTTTTCATATCCTATGGATTTTTAATCCATTATTAGGAAATATTATCACCATGACAAGGAAAAGGATTTTTCCCTAATTGAGGAATGTCATTATTATCATCAACTTCATCATTTATGTAAACTGGTTTCGTGGATAAAATGTTAGCCTAATGATAAACTTCTCCATTTCTCTTGGATAATCTCTCTCTCTAGGGGTGATAGGAGGGATGCATGTTTCCACTTGAGGGTGTTACCTGGTGGGAATATTGCCTCTGAGTAATTCTTTATTATGATTTCTGAGGGTTTTTTATCATTGTCTTATTATTATAACAATTATAATAGGGAAAGGATTTTATACCATCTAGTTGGTGTGTTAATGTAGTTATTCCCTTCCCTATATCATTTTTCAAATTCATCTAATGAGGTAGAATGTCATAATTTTTAGGTTCTAGGTTTTTTCTCTGTTTTTGATTTTTAATAAGTGAAGTCATTGTTTGTACATCATTATCACCCCCTCTTGAGGTAAAATTTTGGAATTGTGATCCTATTATTTTGTGTTTTGTCACACATTATTTTTTGAATTGAAGGTTATAACGTTAAAAAATACATACTTTGAAACAAAATTCACTCCATCATTGAAAAAAGAGTATGGATGTTTGGTACCCCCAAATACACCTTTGAGAGTTTATAGTGGTTATGCTTCTTGATCAATCTATTATGGGTCCATATTCTCTTACAACCCTTTCATAGTATAAATATCTTAATCAATAGTTCTCGTTTTCCTGACATATAAACAACTACCTTGATGATTTTTCTTACTATTCCATCAAAGAGAGACCTAAATGTAGGGGTTATTTCACATAGTGGGAGGAATGGCTATGAAATAATTATTTTTTATTAAGTTCCTATCATTTACAAGAAATAAATCCATTAATATGATGATAAATATTAACACAATCCAATGAGATGGTTTCAAATTAGGATCATCATTGGAACTCTCTAGTCCGGTTTTTTAGGATTCTACAACTCCTCAGGTAGATAATAAGATAAAAAATCCCCTATACCTATGGTATAGGGTTGATCTAGAACCATCTTTGGAATTTTCCAGACACCCTTGGGTTTTATGTCCCTGAGGGTGGAGGTGGTAGTAATAATTTCCCCAACCATGTATGTTGGGATTACTCTTGGGAAACATCAATGATGTCTTCCATCATGAGCCCCTAATTTAGAACTATCTAGTTCATACGTGGGTAGGTGTAATGGTTTCTTGTGATGGGATCCTCTTACTATGGGAGGTTTTAATGTTGAACACAACTTCAGCTTTGGTATTTGAGTGTGTTCCCCTTTTGTAAACATTAATATCTTAGGAGACCATGAAATAACTAATTTATTCATTCATGGAGACTTTGATTTGTCATAGTGAAGGAGATTAATAGTATAAACCAAATACCATAGGCATTATTTGGTTCCATAATACCTCATATGACTATGAAATTATAAGATTCCACATCTAGGGTCCCCTGTTATCCTAGGGATGGAGTGAAGTGAAGTTCATTGTAGTCACCCCATCCCCCAATACATATGTTTGATGGGGCCTAAAAGATTAATTTTTTTTCTAGAGAATTTAGGATATTGGGTAAAGTGTAATGTAATATTTCATTTTTCCTATCAGGTATTAGTTCTTGGTCCATATAGATTGCAGCCAGGTTTATCTAACAACAGAGAATTCCAATGACCTAGAGTTGAACCTTATATCCATGATAAGTGAGGGGTCTATAATTTAACCATTTTAGGGTTTGTTACATTTCGTGGTGTAAATATTTCTTTAAATCACCATTTATGTCATCTTGGACCTAATAATCTAGAGTAGTTATGGGCCTAAACATAGTTGGGAGGTTTTTTTCAGCCAAATCCCAACATTTATCCATGTTAGTACCATATTCATCAGGGGTATATTCCTCATCCTTATCATACCATAGAGGTCACATATCTTTGTCGCATGTTGCTTGATGTGAGGTGCCACTGAAAGTTTATGGGGACCTATATACTATAAAGCTTTGTCATTTGAGCACCGCTATATATGAAGTTGTTTCAAAAAGTTGATTATTTCATTATCCTATTTAGACATTTCCATTGGGAGGATATTCAAGGGAAATGTTAGGGGAAGAGTCCTTGTGATCCATAACAACACGTCAATCAGAAAGAATATCATGGTTTTTACCACATTTTTCATCACTCAAAGTGTCATAGGTCTCTCATGTTATTACAGATACATGTCGTACAACCTTAAGGACACTAACATTGATAAGAGTAGTAATTTGAACCTCAAATCCTGTAATGGAACTAATATGACAACATATATTTGTGTGGTTTAGTATTAGTGTGTACCAATTATATGAAGGTCTTTGGAAAATATTGATAGCATCATGTTACTATAAGAATATAAGACTACAACCAAGAAGATGTTAATGTATACAAGTGAGCTTCTGTATCATTGATGTGTATATAATCCTTCATATAGGTGGTTTCATAATATTTCGGTCAATCATGACTGATGGGGGGAAATTATCCAATATAAAAAGTTCATTCCCCATCATAATTTTCCAATAGACCATCAGAATAGGAACATGGATATGTGATTCCTCATATATAGCTACTGAGGGAATCTAGTGCAGTATTTCATTATTTGCAACATGAATGCATATTTTTTTCCTATAAGATATTGTAATATTCATAGTATATTCATCAGTAGGGATATGAGTCCCCACTCAGGTAATTTTCAAACCATTCTGACTAACTTTAATTAGAGGTGAGATATGTTTCCTATCATGTTTAGACTCTGGAATATTCTATTAGAAAACATTGTCATGAATTTTCAGATGTATATATTTTATTACATAACTACAATTATAGGACGCTGATGGAACATGTATATGATCTCCGACATGTTCCTCTCCCTTTATAGAATATGGTACCAATCATCAATGATGGGGTCATGTTTTTTCAATACTCAATATTGGTCACTTAATCATGTTGATCATGGTGGTACACTACTAGGGATGTTTGGATATGAATATGTTCTTATCATGGTATCTGTACCAGTTCTAGAATATAATGGAGGACATTATATATCATCTCCAAAATATATTGGTACAACAACAGAGTATGTTTTGGAATATAGGCATGGATGTTCTCAGTATCAAAGACATGCTTGGATATGACATTGAATGAAGTAAGGATATAAGTTGACTCCTAACATACACATTCCATTGGAATATGATAGTGGGATTAATTCATGGGTGAGGGGATTTGTTCTTCCCCCGTGCTCACTATTGGGATATAAGTGTTGTCGTGGTCTGTGAGAGTTTTGATAAGGGGTTTCTCACTAGATATTATCATAATATACTTGTGATATTTTTTCTATGGAGGTAGAGATATGACCCCATATCCCTTGAACAAAAAATTAACATGCTTGGAATTATTATTTGGTTCCCAGGTATGAGTTTCTAGGGAAGAGGATCGTTAGGTGGTGTTATCCCAAGGTGACTAAGGGACAATGGATTGATAGCACTAGTAGCAGTAGTCAATAGGATATCACCTTAGATTATCCAGAACAGGGATGGAGTTGTGATCATATACTTGATCCTTATTTATTATTTTAGGATGATGTAGATTTTTTTATCTCTTGGGATAATATATGCACGAGTTTATTAGTGGTGATAAGTTTGACCATTTTTTCATCTCCTTAATTGAGATAAGTGGGATTATGGGTTTCAGTACCTTGAGACCCTAACACATAGCTTTCATGGTCAAGATCAAACTATATCATTGGTATTTTCTAAATATCTCATTCAACCCCAGATGTTGAAGAAATAGGGTGGTGACATTGTTTTGTGTAATATTGTTGTTTTTATCTAAATAGATGTTGTATCACGTTATCATGTTGATGTCCTGATCATGGGTCATGTTGATGACTGTGAGAATTTTTTTTTTAACAAGTACAGTAAGGGACACGTTCAGTAATAAATGCATCATCATATGTATAAATCATGCTCAATTAGCTATGAATGGTTTACACTAATTTCCATTCTTGTCATCAGTTTTTATATTTTTCTTCAATGAGATAGACATAAATGACCCATTTCTTGGGAAAACTATTTACATTTTATTATTGGATAATTCAGGTCAGTTTTATCATTTTTTTTTGATGGAATAGAATGGGTTATTTGGTTCTATGAAACAAGAAACATGACTCATATGGTAACTAGGTTGTTTTGATACCACATGATTTTATGTTTCATTCACCATTTCGTTTATAAAAATCATAGAGGTAATGATTGACATTTGATTATGAATGGTTTATTATAGTTTCACAATCTATTCACATTTGATATGGATCTTAGGCCGTAGGAAGTCATCATCCATATCTTTTTTATAATAGGAATGAGTTTCTTCATAGTTCACAGATGAACATAATCTACTAATAGATGATAAAAGATGGTAGATTGAAACGATGTGGGTCCTATGGAATATCGAGGGACTTACATCAAGGTGAATTATTGTGTAATATATGTAAAATTATTTTATAATAGGAAAATAGAAGGACGATAAAATGTCTACGGAATTTTATTGTATGAAATGAGGGCTTCATGGATTGAATAAGTTTTCATGAGTGTATTGACCTTGGTCCATTGAGGGAACTCTCCTTAATTGGGGTGGGGGTGTTAGCAACAAGATCATAGTTGGGGTTTCACATTGATTGAGGGTAAATATAAAAGTTATCTTACTTGACATGGGTGACACATCAATGGATTTCTTTTTAACAAGATGGAGGATGTATATCTAAAAAACATGAAATATCTAAGGATGTATAAATGATATTTAATTGGATGTGTGTCAGACATCGATGATATTTTTTATAATTTCTACATGACATGTAGATATATCTTCATCAAAAATGGATTCCATATCTGAAGATGTTTGTGCGACATGTAATAGTATATTCATCTTACAAGTCTGACATGTACATGGTCCTATCATATGATTTGTCTAATATGTTTCACATTAATTGAATGATATGGATGACATGTCTAGAAATATTTAATGGGACTAGGATGACATATCCAAAGGTCATCGTCATGAAAAATTTGTCATTTCCAATGGGTTTCATGTGACCAAAGATGACATACCCAGTGGTGTGATGCAATAAAAGATGATATGTCATACCACTTGATCAATTTTGGTATGTATAGAGGTTTTTCAATGAACTACTGTGACATGTTTATATGGAATCACATGATCTATCTGAAAAGATTAATGGATATTGTGTGAGTAGGTGGACACATCCAAGAGCTTATCATGAACCAGGATGAATTGCATATCATCGTGTGAACTAGAATATTCATCTAGAGTCTTCACATGAACCGATATGACATATCTAGAGTTTATTATGTGATCATGGATGACAAGTCTAGGGTGCCTTCACATGATTTCCCCGAATTGTCCAAGGGTCATCTCATGATCAACATGATATGTTGGAGGTCATCATAGGATTAATGAACCAATAAAACATTTCACATGATCTCCAAAAATGATGATTCTAGTATCTATATTCATATGAAGCTTCCATAATTTTACTCGTTTTTCATGTAAACTCCACTATGTTCATTAGGAATTTTTCTACTGAGGATCCCATAATTGAGCCAACACATTGAAGGTCCATTGTGTGATCTGGATGACACATAGAGATCATTCATGTTATCAATGAAAATATTCCATGATGAAAATAATAATATTGTTCACTCCCTTAATTTACACATTATAATTTTTTGGTTGGAGTAACTTGATATCATCTAGTCCACTACATAATAAAGTCCTCCCTTGTCTCTGTCTCAGTGTGTTTTCTATGTGTTAGGGGGATTTCATAGGCTTCATTTCCTCATGCCTATACTAATTTGTAAAATGACTCACTCTTATATCATAACTTCAGTTTGCAGAGATATTATCATGAATCAATAATATATCATTCACTTCAAATGATCATGTTGCATGTTAATAATGACATCATACATTTTTATATGATATATCATGAGCACAAGATCACAATTTCTTTAACATCATAAATTAACACAATTTTTAGAGGAATATTTATGGGATAAGAATATATATTTTGAGACAACTCATGAGATAATTTCATCATATCTAAATTTGTTGGTGAGATTAGGCCGAGACGTACAATATCTATTGTGAGACCCATAATGGCATGTCGAATGGATTTTCAGTGATCCCTGGAGTAATAAAATGGATAATATATAATATTTTCATGAATATAAATACAACACACTTTACATAAGAATCCAATCATTTTCATCTTTTATTATATGAAGGCCTCAATGGTTGTTAGATATTTTTGAATTGATGCACTTCATGATGGGAAAGATTCATCTAAGGGGTATTGGTTGATCAAGACTACTTGTCTAAGTGCCTTCAATAGATAAAACAATTTTTTTTTGAAATCCTTATAATGTTAATTATATTTATCATGAAAACTACATGGCTTATTCACTTGGAAAACAACACAACATTCCATCGTGTTAGGATCCCTTCATTTTATATTTTCCCATGATCCCTTCGGTGATTGTAAAATTGTTGTTCATCGGCCTATCGTGTGATTGGGATGACAAGTATGATGGATTTTTCAAGAACTAGAGGAATTTTATGAGAGGATTCTCATGATCATGAGATTGATAACACCATGTGTGTAATATATCATCCCTGCATTTTATTACATGAATATTACATTAGTTTAATGATAAAAATCATAATTTTCTAACAAATATAGTATCAAATGGGTTATTTTCTTGGGAAAATTTGGAATATACATAAGTATTACATAACATAATGTAAATATTACATAATTAAATTTTCTCAGGCTTCTTAGTGGACTACGCATTCTCCTTAGTACAAGTAACCCATTAAGGATATACATCAATAAAGAACATGAGATATAATTTTATTAATAGGATAAATAAGGACATGGATCAATATAACATGGGTTAGCATAAAAATAAACATAAAAACATAAACACGTAGTCATATTTATAATCATTATAATAATAATTAGATAAAGTTAGGGAATATGGAAATGAATAAAAATTAAACATCATGTCTTAGTGTTCAACACCATACATATTTGTGAACAAAGCTAGTATCATGTCCACATACAACATATGTGAATAATCAAAATATATTAATTATGTACAAAGAATACATAATTTTTATGAATATTTTACTTTATATCAAGAGATACATCACATTACCCAATTTATTGGAGCATTATATAATATTAGGTGCACCCATTACATCATAACATTTACGTAATCATTCATGTCACATAGAACACATAACAATATTTTCTATAAAATAACCCTTGGAAATGAAACAATTTTAATGAATATTTCATAGAGAATACTTTCATAAATAACCAATGGTGTTCCAAAATTACAAATAGAATTATATACCTTGAATAAGACTAATAAATCTTGATTCAAGAAGAAAAAATCTCAAGAGAATTAAAAAAAGTTTTTTTAGAAAGAAGAGTTATTTTGGAAAAAATATTTTCGTATTTCCCAAAATCAAATTGTAAACATGTATATCCTATAAAATAAATGTTTACAGAAAAAAATTACATTTATTGAATATTAAAATAACATCGACATTGAAATTTATCATGAATATGGAATAAACCAATGAAAAGAAATTGGGTTTGATAATTCGATAAATTTATGTTTGGATGCTTTCATCAATTTATTATACAATAAAATAAAATTATATTCATAAATTACTAAAACTAGAACCTATTATAAATGTATTTTAATAATTTTCATTTTATTTTGTATGTTTATGGATATTTTTATGAGTTATAGAGTTCAATTTAATCATTTGGGTGTGTTCTTTTTATTGGTTTTCATGATCGGTTCACATGTATACATGTATTGATGTTCATGTAAAATGAGGATAATTATCCAGAATGAGAATTATATGTTATTAATAATCTAGCATTAGGTTAAATGGTCTTATAAATTATTATTTTTATATAAATGAGGATGATTCATTTGGAAAAAATGTTAATGATAATCATTTAGATTAATTTGATGGTTTTTTAATCATCACGAACCAATTGTGTTTTATTATTTAATAGTATGAATATGTGTTACATAAAAAACATAAAAACGTTATAACATAAATATCAAAATCATTTTCAAACATTATAATAATTTTATGACCAACCATTAAAGGTGTAAAGTAAAATTAAAACACTTTATCCTCAACGGTGGTAAATCAACACCTCACAGATGGTGTTTTAATTTTTAGAATAAAAGGGAGATAAGAAGATGTTTGGTGATGGATTATTCCATTAAAAAAATAAAAAAATATTATATATATGATAATTGAGTTATCATTACATTTGGATAAGGTGATGTTAGATGATGAAAAGAAATTACAAGAAATTGAAATGAAATTAAAACAAAAATAATGATGATTTTATGAATATAATTATTCTCATTGAGAATCTATTTAGGGAAATTGATTTTGGACTTTGGTTGAGACAAAAGGATCCTGGAGGTGGGGAAGATAATTAGAATTTTTATTGGGAAGAAATTGGAAAATTATCAAGGGTTGTATGATATCTGGAGAAGAGGTGATGAGGGTTGTATTTATAGAGGAGGGATGGGGTGTTTGTTGATTATTATAATCATTATTTTACAATTTTCTTCAATAATATTAATAATTGTGATTTACATGACTATATATAGAAAGTAGAGATATATATATAGATATTATTTGATTACATTATCCATACATCAATAATGGTCGAAAAATTCATGTATTTAACATATACTGTAAATTAATGTATTTCACAAGTTAAAAGAAATTCATCTATTTTAGAAAATATTTAAAAAATCATCCTTAAATTTTATTTAACATTTATAATTAAAAAATGGCCTCCATTATATGAAAATAATTTTGTAAATATGATAAAATTTAATTTTAATTAAAATCATCATTTATTAGGAAAATTAAAAATTAAAAATTATAAAAGATTTTTAAAAAAATTGAAAAATTAATTATGGTATCATAAAATTATATTATAATCATAAGAAACAAAATATTAATTATTAAATCTGTTTTATGAATGTATATGTTATTTTAAATCATTTTATTAATTATAAAATTGGAAATAAATATTTATAACTTGCAAATATACTCAGACATAGTTTATCATTGGAAAAACATTATTTACTTGTAATCTCTGAGCCTATGGGCCTTGTAAGGGTTCCCCTCATCCCCTGAAAGGAGGGTTATCAAAATAAATATAAATTGAGGCCTTCGGGCCATTCCGATATAAATATTCAATTAGAAATATTGATATTCCTAATAGTCACATTTGTGTTCCAAAGGTCATGTTTTTATTTCATTGGTATATGTTCATTAATTTCTCTAAATACCCATTATTTCATCAATTATTCATTTAAAAAGTTTTTATTGTGTTTTATATGTGATGTATAACATAAATATAATAAGATAATATTTTTTGATAAATCTTTGGGTTATTATATTCTTCCCCCATATAAAATTTTTCCCTAAAAATTTCATTTATAAATATAAGGTGAAAATAGGTGAAGGTACTTTTCCTAAAACACTTTTTTTAGTTCACGTGCATCCTCTTTATACATATCGATCCACCATAATAATTTTACCAAGGGATTAGTCTTTTTTCATAAGAATTTATCTCTATGGTCGAAAATATTCATCGCAATCTACTATTAAGAGTCACCATTTTCCAACTATACCACATCTATATTCTGTACAAGTTTTTGATCTGGTATTTACATTCTCAAGAGGGATACATGAAATAAATCATGTAATATGAGACATATTTAATGGATGTGATTGTTGATAGGCCACAAATCTAACAAGATTTGGTATTTGGAAATGGCCAATGTTCCTAGAACATAGCATTCTTTTCTTCCCAAATATTATAATCCTCACAATGGAGATATTTGGTGGAATACCATGTCTCCAACCCTGTACTCCCTACACCGTCGATGATTGTCTGCATAGAACTTATGTTGAATTATGGAAGCCATGATGTGCTGTAAATGGTTTTCACCTTCTATACCATTTCATTGACCATTTCAGGTCCTAGCAGTTTATGTTCAACAACCTCATTATAGTATGTCAGCGTTCTGTTATTTCCCTTTAAAGGACATCATATGGAGACATTTGGATCTAATAGTGGAATCTATTTCTGTAAGAGAAATAAAACAGATGTAGATGTTTGTCCAATACTCATTTTAAGTCTATATAACATACTCTCAACATTTATTCTAGTGTCTGAATAGTTTTCTCATATTGGCCATCAATTTCAGTTTGATAAGACATACTGAAGATTATATCTATGTTTAGATAATGTTGGAGACTTTTCCAAAACATGGTGGAGAATCATGGATCCCAATTACATACAATTGATAATGGTACTCCATGAAGACTTACCACATCTCTAATTCATTTCCATGAATGTTGATTCAGTTATAAGTTCTCTAAAATTGGGATAATGTGAGCTGTCTTTTAAAGTTGACCTACAACAACCCATATACCATTGTTTCCTCTTGATTTATTAAGGTTCCTTGCGATAAAGTCCATGGTAATGTTTTACAATTTTTGTGTTGGTATGGGTATTGGTCGCATCATCTTCTTTGACTTTTTCATTTCAGCCAACACTTTCTGATATATCAGGAACATTGATGTATATTTAGAGTTATCATTCTATATTTTATCCCACCAATAGTTCTCTAATAGATATCAATACACTTGTGGGGTTCCTGGGTGAGTTTAGAAAGTTGAGATATGTGTATCGTTAAGAAGAACATTTTTTATATATGTATTGGTAGGTACACATAGTTGTGAGAGAAATATTATGATGCCTTATTCATCAAATTTGTACTCCATATATTTCTGAGTTTTGATAGCTTCAACCTTCTTCTAAATGTGCACATCATTTTCATTGATAATCCTTTATTTTCTCCATGACAGATGTGTGAGAAATCATTTTAGAAAGGAATTAAGATGATCCTTCTTTAATTATTTTCATCTATATCCTTTTAAAATATAAGAATATTTGATCCTTCTAAAATCTCATCGTTAATAATGTTTCAAAATCCTTTCAAAATAGAGCCACTTCCACATTATTCTCTTTTTCATGATTGTATTGGATTAAACATTGATAATACCAGATGTGATCTAACCATATTTTATAAAGAATATTAATATCCATCTTTTTAAATATACATATTAGGCTATAATAATCAATATATATGCCACACTTCTCCCCATAGAGATAATACATCCATGTTCTCAATGTAATGATCATAGCCTCCAAATCTAGATCATGCATGGGATAGTTTTTTGGAATAAATTTTAACTACCGTTAGGTGTAGGCTATAAAAATATCATTATTCATTTGTACATAGACTAATCCCTTCTTTGAATCATGGTTGTATACCAAAAGGAGTTACCCACTTGTTGGTAGTGTGAGTACGGGCATAGTGATAAGAATCATTCTAAACTCCTTGAATAAGTTTTTCTAATTTAGAGTTCTATAAAAAATATACTCCCTTCAGATTCAAGATGGTTATAGGTGTTGAAAATCAAGATATATTCTTCAAAAATCGAATGTAATACCTAGATAGACCAATGAAACAATGGATCTTCATTTCTGATGTTGGAATGGTCTACTCTTGGATTGAATTTATCTCAGAAGGGTCCAAATATATTCTTTTTAATGTGATAATAATACCCATGAATGAAACTTCTTCCTTAAAGAACTTGCATTTACTGTACTTACCAAATATTTTATCCATTCATAATTCCTTTAACATAGTATTCAAATTTTCATTATATTCCTCATTTCTCTAGGAGTATTTTAGAATATCTTCAATAAAAGCTAATAAAAATCTATCATGCCAATTTCTAATCGATCTATTCATTAATCCATCTAATATTTCAAGAGAATTAGTGAGTGTAAAAGGAACTACTATGAACACATAATACACATACATCATTCAAGAGTCATTATTAGGAATATCTTACTTAATAACCTTTAATTGGGAATATCCTAACTGATGATATACCTTAGATATATATTTATACCCACATATATGATTGGATAAGTCATCTATCCATGGAAGTGGCTTGTTCTTTATCCGGAATTTTTGATCTC
This sequence comes from Viscum album, assembly GCA_963277665.1. Taxonomy (NCBI): domain Eukaryota; kingdom Viridiplantae; phylum Streptophyta; class Magnoliopsida; order Santalales; family Viscaceae; genus Viscum; species Viscum album. Next base: position 1,841,814,636 of record OY728125.1, read on the forward strand.
CTGATAATCAATATAGAGGCACATCAATCCATCCTTATATTTGATGAAGAAGAATGGCGCACCCCATGGTGATGCACTCGGGTGTATAAAACACTTTTCTAGATTCACTTATAAATATATCCTTAGATATTAAAACTTAATGGTGGCCAATATATAAGTAGTGTTTGATATAGGAAGAGATCCATTAAAAGTTTTGTTGAAAAATAAACCCGTCTATAAGTTGGAATTCCAGGAAATTCTTTATAAAACACATCAGTCTAGACACATACAATGGGATATCATCGATTATGATTCTATTATTTGTGTAAATAATTTGAGTGATATATTCTTGCTCATAATGAAATAATATCCCTTATTGAGACACTAATTCTAAATGATATTTGTCCTCCTACTTATAATTGATCTGAATTGGAGGATGCCTATGGATTTCAAGAGTGATCTTACTTTCCCCAAAAGTGAAGTTATATTTGTATAAAGATAGCCAATCCACGCCCAATATACCATCAAACTCCACCAAATGATGTAAGAATATATTTTTCAGAGGTTCAGTCTAGAAAAATTAACTAAGGAATAGTTATATAGTTTGGATGTAATACTATCCCCATTTACTATTCTCATTGATTACTCAACATCCATATTTTTTTGTGGTTTTTGAATAGTTTTACTTCCCTTGTAAGATATGAATGAATGCATAGAACCAAGAAATATAGTATATTTTATATTATTTAATGAATAACCAGCATACCTATCACCAAATCATTGTTTAATTCCACATCCGTAGTAGTGATGGAATAAGATTTCTCTCCCTCCATGGTTTTGGTGGCCTCAGATGATGATTATTCACAAGGACTTGATGTTTGGTTCACTGATAAGAATATTGACCCTGATCCCTTCAATTGAAGCATCAAACCATAGGTGGTTCACTCCTTTCTTCCATCACATTTTCTTGAATCCTCATGTATCTTCAACATTCACAAGCTTGGTGTGCTTCTCTACTACAAAAGAGGAATTTAAAGGTACCTTTGATGCAATTATCATGATGATTCTTCCCACATTTTGGATAGTTGAGTGGTTGAGGATTCATTTTTTACATTCTCATTAGATCATAAATATTGAAACTCCATATTTCATTTCTAACATCCATAGCCATGAGACCATTCTCCAAAATCCTTCTACACTATGGGAACACATTGAACTGCTTTATCATAACTCCAAAACTATCTAATTTCTAGACCCTTTTGTAGGTGTGGTTTAAAAAATATCAATCAACTTTGCTAACATTGTTGAAAAAAATCCCTAAGTGTACCTTTGACTCATGGTGTAATTTTCATTATAAGACGTTACAGATTCACCTTACTTTTGATTCAAATCTTGTAATTATCTATACATTTTTTTTATAAATAATTCCAGGGAAATACTTATTAATAAATATTTTCCAAAAAGCTTCCCACTTCATCTCTTAAATTTCATCCTTCAGAATTATTTTATCAATCAACAACCACCATTGGTTGGTATCTCCATCTAAATAATAAATGGAATGACTCAACTTCTTCCTATCGGAATAGTGAGGCATAAAAATAACATCTTCATTAAGTTGGACCATTTTTCTAATACTAGTGGATAAGAAGATCCACTAAACATAGGTGGTTATTTTAACATAAAATATTTATAGCTATTTATTATCACTTAGGGGAATGCGGTTGTTACACATTATTCATCTTGTTGTTCATAGTCCAAGATAACTCGGTATGAATCGAATTAAATTTTAAACTCCAAATCCCAATTAATTTGGGATGTTGTTCTCACATTTTCTACGTTGTCATTTTCATGGGTGGTAATATTGGTTTCGCCAATTTTCTTCTAATTTATATAACTGAAAAGGCATAAGAAAAATATAAGTCAACAATTCATGAATATATAATTTTCAATTTTTGTAATTAACTCTAATGGAATATACCGTGGGATCCATATGTTTCTCATTTTTCCAAAAAAACATCTTTGGTGCTTAAATATACTAAGCCTTATACTAGGGGTTTTCACTAATATTCTATAATATTAATTCCTAGATTAACTAATCCATTATCTGATACCAAATATAGGGATCATACTTTTTTTACATGACCATTACATCATTTTAATGATAAACATAATAGTGCTACAAATATATGATCAAATAGGTTAGTGTCTTGGGAAAATTATGCTTATATAAAACTTTTAAAAAAAATAAAAATTATTTAATTTCTTCTTCTCTAACATCTTAATTTTTAATCCATTCACCTTAGTATAAGTAATCACTTTAGGATATACATCAATGAAAGGGGTGAAATAAAACCCTGTAAGAGGATAAATAAGGACACAGATCAATATAGAATGGGTGAAAATAAACCTAAAAATAAAATAATAATCATGGAATCATCAATATAATCATGGAAGGAATACATAGATGATGGCATGGAATGTGGAAATGCATAAAAATGAATCATCATGCCCTAGTGGTCAACACCACAAATATTAGTGAATAAAGATAGTATCATGTTCACGCGCAACACATGTGCATAATCATTACATCATCATTGTAAAAAAAAAATATAGCATAATGTTCATGAATATTTTACTTTATATCATGAGATTCATCACATTAATGATGAAATCGTAGTGCTATATAATTCTGAGCACACACATTCCATCATAACATTAAAATAATCTTTCTTTCCACATAAAACATAAAACATTCATTTCTGTAAAATAAACCATGGGAAGGAAATGGGTTTCTTGATAATTTCATAGAGAATAATTTTATTAATAAACATAATGGGTCCCAATATAAAATTTGAATAACATAGTTTTTATAATAATCATTAATCTTGGGTGAAAAAGAAACAATATCTATAGATGTAATAAATGTGAATTTTTGAAATAAGATTTTATTGGAAATTTTATTTTATTTTTCACAAAATAAGATTGGAAACATGTTTATCCATGAATAAGAAAAGGAAAGAAGAATGAAATTATATTTTAGTAATATTAAAATAACTTCTAAACTAAAATGTTTCATGAAATAAGAATAACCCAAATAAATGAAATTGGGATTGAGAATTCCCTTACCTTATGTCCAAATTATTTCTTCACTTTACTGTCCTATATAATAAAATTAGATTCATTAATTACTAAATGTAGAAACTATTATTCATGTATTTTATTGATTATAATTTTATCATCATCATTTATGGACATATTGATGAGTTATAGAGTTCAATTTCATCCATCAGTAGTGTTCATTTTCATGGTATTAAGGATCAGTTCACTTGTATACATGCATGGAAGTTCAGGTAAATTGAGAAAAAATCTCTAGAATAGAAATTATATGTTATTAATGACCATAAAAGATTTTAAATGGCATTATATTGTGTTATTTTGTTTGATATTATCATGATTCATTAGATACAATGTTAATGATAACTGTTTAGATTAATTTTTCATTTTCTAATCACAAATTGGATTTGTTATATTATTTAATAATAGGTATATATGTTTGTTCTATAAAATAGAAATGTATATAATAGAAATTTTACAATATCTTTCAACCATTATAATGGTTTTATAACTATACTTGAATGTTTTAAATGAAAATAAAAACATTTCATCGTCGAAGGTTATAATTCAAAACCTAATGGATGATGTTATCATTTTTAGAATAAAAGGGAGAAGAGAAGAGGTTTGATGATGGATTAATATATTAACATTATACAATTACAGTATATTTAATATATTTGAGTTATAATTATAGTTGAATAAAGCTATGTGATTGGATAATAGGAAAATAATTTAAATTGAAAATAAATTAAAAAGAAAAAGAAAGTGGATTTTACATCTTAAATTTTCTCCCTGAGAACCATCATAGGGAAAATGGGTTCGATATTTCGTTGAAACAAAATGCTCTTGGACCTAGGGGAGAGACATGAGAAGTGTATTGGTCATAAATTGGACTTCCTTCAAGGATTTTAATTTGTGAGGAGAAGAGGTTACATGGTTGTATTTATATTCCTTGAGAGGAGTATTTTTTGTTTTTATATTCATTAGTTTATTATTTTGGATCAAGACTATGATTAGTTTTGATTACCATGACTAAATATAGTAAAGAGATAAGTATAGCTAGATATTTTGTGATTAAACCATCTATACATTAATAATAAATAATAAATTCTTTTATTTAACTTATACTATAAATTACCATATTTCACTATTCACTAAAAAATGAACTATTTTAGAACATTCTCACAAATTCACCCTAACCACTTTTTAAAATTTAAAATTTAAATATGGGCTCCATTTTATTAAAATAATTTTTTACATATGAGATATTATATTTTTTATTAAAATAATCAATAATTAGAAAAATATTGATTTTTGAATTATTACACATTTTATAGAACATTGAAAAATTATTTAAGGTCTCATAAAATTATCTTATAATCATAAGGAAAGAGATATTATTTTATGAGTTTATTTTATAAAAATATGTGTTCTATTATATAATTATATGAAAAATAAAATCTAAAATAAATATTAACGACTTCCAAAAACATAAGCACGTAATTTATCATCTTTAAAACAATTATTTACTTATAATATGATATAATTATATCATATTTTCATTTATAATATGGATAAATTTTATTTATTTATTCATCAATGAGGTAACTATTCTAATGGTTGCATTACATTCTTAATGGTCATATTACTATTCCAAAGGTCGTGTTACTGTTGCATTGGTATAAGATCCTTAATTTTTATGAAAACCCCGTATTTCATTCATTATTCATTTAAAATGTTTTTATTTTGTTCTCTATGTGATGTTTAACAAAATTATAATAAGGGAAATTTTATTTATTATAATTTGGAATGTTACATGTTACCTATTCATGTGATGCGATCATGTGACCTTTTGATGGTTACACAGTTCATGCAACCCATGCACATTATCCTCATGTGGCATGTTTATTATTTATTACCCATTATGGGAAAATAATACTTGTGATTAAGGTGTTTTGGTAACCCAAAATTAATGATTCTCTTTTAGAGGGAATGAATAATGATATAGTTATATCATACAATATTATATTGGTACTTGTTTCATTTGATCCATATAACTTTTAATGATTTCAGTATATCTTGATTTCTTCACGGTACTTTCTCTTTGAAATGAATCTACATTGTTTTATTCAATATTTTAATTCTTGACTATGTTTTTTATCAATCTTGTAGTATTATAAAATAAAAATAATGGAATTTGTTAGGGGTTTTTATAAATCATTGTCAAAAATTTCAAAAAATTATATTTTTCAGTTTTTTAAAAAATAATTTTATAGTGGGTGTTTTTTTAGATGATGTTCATTTTAGAAATAGTTTTTTGACTTTCATTTTGGATGTTTACTGGTGTTTTTTAATATTTTTTAAAATATTGTTTTTGAAAATATCTTTTTAAAGAGTAAATAAGTTAATATTTATATTTATATTTGCATCAATAATAAAATATATATTAATATTAATATTAATATTAATATTTCTATTAATAATAATATTTACGAATTGTCATGGAAATCATGTAATTTTTATTTATTTCAATAATTAATTTATATTATTCAATATATATATACACACAGTCAAACAAACAAATACACACACAAACACACACACACACACATATTATCACTAAAAAATAATCTGAAAATATAAAATGTATATATATATATATAATAAAAAATAAAAAATAAACAGTATATTTAATATTGTATAGTTATGAATTAAAAAATTATAATTTAATAAATAATTTTAACAACATAGTATATTTTTAGAAATTAGTGACCCATAATTTTTCATATATATATATATTTATAACCAGTAATTAATGAATAATATATATATATATATATATTTACATGTAATATGGGTATACACATTTATAGATATATATTTCACCATCTTTATATATTTGATATATATTTACATATATTTATATATATTATTTTCAAGTATATTTATATCTCTTTATGTGTGTATTTATTAATATTTCTTTCATTTGCAATTTGTAATATCCTAGACTTAAAATTCAATATACTATGTTTTTTGTGTGTGTATTTATAGATTATTATGTGTTTGTGTGTGTGAATAAATATATTTATGAATGTATATATATATATATATTTGTTTTTATATTTTCAAATGTTTTTATTTGTATTGTTACAGGTTTGTGTTTATATATTTTTGTATGCATTTGTATTTAAAAATATTTATATATATTATGTGAGTCTGTATATATATTTACATATCAATTTTAAATTTACATATTTATATATGTGAGTTCTCATGTATATGAGTATAACTTCATATAAATAAATTTTCATTTGTGTATAATTACATATTTTTATATTTATATGCTTTTATATTTAAATATATATATATATATATTAATATGTAAATATATTTACATATATATATATATGTGTGTATATATTTCTGTATGTATATATATATTTATATAATATTATGTTTTTAGAAATGTTTATAAATATGTGTATACTTATAAATTTTTAGTTTTTTATATTAATATATGTCTATGTATGTATATGTAATAAAATGTTTTTATACATACACATGTATATATAAAAATATGTATATTACCTCTTATTTTATATGATTAACATATAATTTTCTTAGGTAAGTGGTAAAGGTAATCAATATAACAAATATGTTGTTCTTTCAAGTCTATGATTCCTCAAAAACATTCGAATGGACCATGGGGCTGACTGTCACTAATCGACCCTACTGTCTCGAGCCGCAACTATCCCAAGCCCGCCACCATAGGCCACTGGCTGGCGACTAGTGCTGAAGGCATACCAATCTCAGGGAGGCCTTTGCCTAAGTACCGGTACACACACAAAACCCACTCAATGAAGAAGAGAAGAGTTAAAAGAGAACCAAAGTACAACCACTATAACCCAACCACAGTCTTGCATCAAATTCTATATAGGATCAGAAAGGTGCTGAAAAGTGCTAACAAGATAACTAAATAGGAAAAGGGAAAAACATGCGGCCAACCCAAAAGGTGCCACTACCTGGAAATAGGTAAACAAAAGTAAATAGCTCGTGTGTCTCACACCTGAACGTAATACTACGTCCACTGAACGCGGCCCCTAGTTTCTGTGTCATCTACGCTCCTCCATAGTCTTGATCGACCTGTCTGTCGTCTGCAAGGGCACACCATGTAGGGGCAAAGCCCATGTAGGGGTGAGTATAAAGATACTCAGTAGGATACCCCGAAAGCTTAAGGGAACAACAAAGGAATTACTAAAATGGTGAACAATAGATATAACAATGAACAATGTAATAGTACAAAAGTGAGAGTGCAACTCAACCTGACAAGACAAAGGAAGAATACTCGTCCAACCAAGATGATCTAGACACGGAAAGCAAGTGGCATACCCCTCACATCTTCACCCCTCATAGAAAGAGAGAAACTGAACCCAAGGAGTGGGAACAAAAGTAGGGTGTATATATATGCTCAACAAGAAACATGAATAAGTGTGTAAGGGGTTCTCTATCTCCAAGCTCAGCCCAAGAAAATTCCCCAATAGTTCAAAGGATATCCATCATTGATACCCAATAGTCCCGCACGCCAAAGCTGTCTCATTGCTGAATCGTACAACCAGGGGTCCCACTATAGTAATCACAGAAAAAAGTAACTAAATAGCTTCATAGAAACGGATGAGTCTGAAAGAAGTCATCAGGTAACCCACTGCCCAGCCCAGCTAAAGGGTAATCCCCAAGAGGTCATCGGGTAACCCATTGCCCAGCCCCACTGTAGGGTAAACCCTAATGTCAAAGGGTAACCCAATGCCTAGCCCCGATGGATGGTAAACCCTAAAGTCAAAGGGTAACCCACTGCCCAGCCCCGCTGGAGGGTAAACCTTAAGTTCAATGGGTAACCCATTGCCCAGCCCTGCTGGATGGTAAACCTAAGGTCAACGGGTAACCAACTGCCCATCCCCACTAGAGGGTAAACCTGGAACTGGTCCGATAACTCTACACTACTCGTGCTCTCACTAGGTGTCACTAACATCTCTACCGTGTGTTGGTTCAGAGTGTGTCAAAGGAACCTTTGACCAACACCATTTCATGTTTCCCCATTTAATGAGATCTAGAAAGTGGCTCCACACGCTCAAACAAATTACACCATTGTAATCCTTGTTAAAAAACACACCATATAGACTATTTACTTGCCCCAAACGAACGTCTGATGAAAAAGTCATGTTACGCTGCACACTACTTAAAAGACGGCATGTGGGTCTCACGCCTCAACTCCAGCTTCAACGCCTAAAACCACTCAGGTCAACTTCGTCTCAATTCCAGGGTCACAACGCCACTGACGATGCCTAAAATAGAATTCCGGCGCAGAAGTTGCAACTCCCCGCGTTATATGAAAACAGGGCCCTGTGGGGCCCACGCCTCGATCCCGAAACAAGCCTCCCAGATCATACCATTGTGTTCCTTGCAGATTACCATGTGGTATAGGCTATTCATTTTCCCTGAACGGACTTATGAAGCATAAGTCGTAAAAACACAGCATACATCTGAAAGCCACCTTGTGGGGTATATGCCTTGGGCTTGAATTCTGGCGGGCTGATTGCGTCATCGCAATACCCTTGGAAGATCACTCAGAAATGAGTACTCAAACACCCCAAATGGATGTCGGGTGATAAATTGTTGTTTCAACGAAAAATGTGTGAACCCAGCTCTGTTGGGCCCGCAACTTTTCTTCAACCTGAAAACTTTATAAAGCATCTCAAAATTCCCACACAATGACTGGGGTCATGCTGCCGCTGACGGCACGTCAATCGCACGTCCCTAACAAGAGTTAGTTCCGATGAAAGAATAATTAATTAATTAATTAATTAATTAATTCTTCTCATTAAGCATTTCATGCCACCGAGCAACAAAACCGAACCGTAATGGTTCTGAACCATCTTTGTAAGAACCGTTTCATGTCCATGGCCATAGCGCCTTTGACAGCACGTTAAATGGACCTCCGGCTCACGAATACCTACATTGTAAACATTAATAATAATTTAATATTATTTAATTAAGGCATTTTTGGTCACACGTCTTTCGGATAAGAACCCAAAAAACCTGAAACCCAACTTAAAAATTTTGTCTTGAAGATACGAACCCATTGCCACAGAGGGCACGTCAAACGGATGCACTGTTTGGGACCTACAGTCCCTTGAACACAAGGGGCCCAACTGGGCTAGTTCACACCGGCAGGCCTGGTCCAGACCACCGACCAGCGGCCCAGCCATGGGTCCAGTCCAACATGCCGCGTCCCACTATCCGTGGCTTTCCCCAGCAACAGCGGACCCCTCGGGTCCGGTTCTTCAAAGCAGACCGGCCAAAGGGCCGGTGTTCTTCTACGTCGCACCAGCAGGACCCGCACTTTGGGGGTCCTTGTCAGCGACGACCCCCCAAGGACAGCGCCACAGGGCTCCTCTCAAGATCTACAGGCCGAGGGAAACATCCCCCCCATCACCGCCAGCTGAGCTCACCGCCGTGACAATGGCCGCCCGCACCGCCGCCTGGCTCCCCCGCTCTGCTTCTCAGCTGCGGCCCGCTGAAGTCGTCTCATCCATGCCATCTCTCCTTGCAGTGCCTCTCCACCGAACCGCACTACACAACACTCCTCTGGGAGCTTCCTCATCCATGCCGCCACACTTGCCTTCTGTCTCTCCGATGTCCTGGTCACCCCGGCGCCGCACCACGGGGTACCGCTACTTCGAGTGCTCTGCTACGCAAAAACTGATGGTCGTCGTGCTTAGCCTCTACCCCAGCCGACACCACCACTGCGTCACCCCAATCTCCGGCGACTACCCTTTCCGGAGCTGGAGCTTCCATCAGCCACCACAACCATTCTAGTGGATCGGTCTCAAAACTGAACGTGGGTTTGGGATCCTCAAGATGAGGCATTCGCAGTGCCTGCCCCCGATCGATGATCCAACTAGATTTTGGCGCGTCAGAAAATTTGGACGAAGAACGACCAAGAACGAGAATTAAAAATGGGGCTCAGATGGCGGCCGTGTTCATTTGGTCATCATCCTAATTATATAATTCTATAATTAGAAGACAAAACTGATGAAAAGTCATGAAATCGACGAAGTTGTGATAATTAACCAAAAATCCTACCTCGAATCGGTCATGTGTCGTTGGTGGCGCATCCAGGAAGCTCCTACTTCAATACGCCAAGGTTCTGGCGATGGTCGCTCCTCGATTCGGTGAAGAACGACGAAGAACACTGAAGAACGAGAGAGAGAGAGAGAGAGAGAGTGATGATAAGGTAAAAACCCTATCTCCAAACTTCTATTTTTCTATTTATCAAAAAATCCTCTTAGTGCGGAATCTGAAACTATCATGCCCTTTCAATTTATATCGCGCCTAGGAAAAGCACCCCATTTTGAATTCAACAGAATTCTTGGATTTTCATTCTGATACTTCATTCTAAAGATATTTAAAATAAATCTAGTGATAAAAATCACTAAGTCATTATTTCAAAATGACAATTTTTCCCTTAGGTGACATCTCTCACAGCAGGCCCGCTCCTGTAACTTTTACACCATGCCTATGGTATATGGCACGCTCAGAACGCTGTCGTACCCTCGTATTTCTGATCTGAGCTACCGTTTAAGAGAAAACACATCCCCACCACGTGAATAGTATAAAAACTCTTAATTTTTTTATAAAATTTATTCCAGGTACAACGGGACCAGGAATCACACACCGTCTTAGGTAATAGATCTGGAAATATATGTATAAATATTCCAATGTCTTACAGGGAAAAAACCGGGTCTGTAAATCATTCCCTCCTTCAAAATTTTCATCCCAAAAAAGCAATACTAGGAAAAAATCACAGGATATAGAGCTCAAACCTAGCTCTCCCAGTCCTAAGAAATCATGCACAACACCTTTCTGGAACAACACATGCACTAAGGGATGGTTCATACTCATATGGTCTTCTAATTTCGATGAAATGCATAGGAAAACGCATGCACCACATCAGTTGCGACACATGGAAGACATCGTGTTCCCACTAATAATATTGGGAGGGTAGGGAAAGACTGTAGTCACCCTCTCAATCCCTTACACGATTCCCAAATTGCCCAAAGAAACTCGGGGGACTTCCATGGCCGAACCTCTACTTTCAACGTCATGACAGAAATCACAGTTTGTTCCTAGAACATGGTCTCATGATTACCTCCTTCAAAATACCCATCTAGTGAAACACCCATGGATATCTAGTCACACAAGTTTTCACAGATAGTGCATCACAACCGAGACTCTCTTACATGCGTAAAAAGTGGATGAGTGAAAACCATCGACTGCATAAGAGATGTACCCTCATGCTCCACCAAGGTCAGCTGTAGGGACTCCAACTTCTCTGGAACTTCCAGCACTAGTCGAGCCTGGGACTTCCTACTAAGGGACCCTTCTATAACACTGCCATTTTCCTAGAATAGAGACTACCTTCAAAGCATAGTCTTGCAGACATTTCAACCCACAACATCATCTCAGGTTCAAGTCTCTCTGGGTGAGGATGCACCTGAGACACTGTTGGTGTGAGCAAACCACAAAGTGCTCTCCCAGAAGATAACATCTCCACATTCACAGGGAAAAGACTACCACCAGCAGCACTACATAGTGAATCACATATTTCAATTTATGGGGTGTCCATAACCTATACTTGTACTTGATAATGGTATCCAGATTGACATTGAGCACACAAGGTACCAATGAATAGGGAAGATTAGAAAACTCATCCAACCACTCGAGGCTAGACACAGAAATCACGTGGTATACCCCACATGTCTTTGTCCCACTTGGAAGAAGAGTAATCTAAAAAAAAGAACTCTTCCAAAACATGTAGTGGCACCTCAAGAAAAATGTGGTCTAGTTGAAAATCCCCACTAGCAACTCCAGAACATTCTCTAACACTCCACCGCACAACCCCGCCACGAATTCACATGTCAGAGGGACTCATCCACCACACCTCAATTCTATCTGCATTGGGTGGTACTGAATCTCCCTCAAGGTTTTGATAGAATCAATAAAACTCATCTCAGTGGGGGAAAGAACCCCTCATTCATGTGCATTCAAAGATACGTTAGTCAACACCAACACAGGGTTACACCGATGCCATGCATCACCCTCGGTAACTCCTTGAACAAGGAGTTAGACGAAAAGAGTACCTCACACAGAGTCTAACATTTTATAAAGAGAAAAGTAGAAAAAGACCCAAATTATACATCTTATCATCTCTTGAAATGTAGGACTGTAGAAATACAAAGCACACAGTGGCCCACTGCCCCATCCGTAAACCCCCTAAGCCTGACATGGGACTCCATGTGGTGGTGGAAGGACCTCGAAACATCTTCCTCCAATCACAGTTCTTCCCACTCTTCTGCCAACACTGCCTCCCTGGGGAGCACCCTGTCCTCACCTGGAAGTTCTCTAATCACGACACTGCCTCTGTCATGGCAGTGCATCTACCAACTATCTGGAAAACTCAGCACATTTGGTCGAGTAGTCTCATGCCACGTGACCTCACACATCACAATCACAACACTGGTTCTACTTTTGATTTCACGGTGCTCTATGTTGTCCCTGACCATGTGTTTGAGTCTTGTCAAGGGGAGACCTCCAGCGTCGAGGCCCTACCAATTGACGCCCCTCTGACAGAAATATCTCTGTCACCAGTGCCTTCTCCAGAACCCTATGATGGGTGAGGATGGACAAGGGCACTATGCTAGAATGAATCTCATATGAAGAGACCTTGATCAAAATTCTTTTCTCGGAAGTTTCCTTCATAGACCATGTCCAAAGGGTACCGAGTAAGGTTTTCAAACCTAGTTGCATAATCAGCCACTGCCATCGATCCCCGCTAAATCTCATGCCACTCTTGAAACCATATAAAGCATAAGTTGGAGGGGTATTACTCCTCACGAAATATCTAGTAGAATTTATCCCACTAGAGTACAGACTCATCGTGCATCTGAGTAACCCTGACTCTACTAAAGCGAAACTACTTGGTTGAAAGACTGGCTATCAAAGCCACCATCAAACTATCAATGTCTGAACTATCTTGAAAAGGTGACCCACCGACTCTAGCCAACCCTTTACTGTAAGAGGGTGTGGCTCACTGTGGAATCTCAATGGTCTCTGAAGCTGGAACTCACGTAGCACGCCCAGCCTATGCTCGTCATTAGCCTTCGCTACTGGTAATATCTGTTACCTAACATGAGGAGGTGCTTCTGCCTGCCCTCCTAGAGAATGTGTAATCGTATGATGGATCATGAAATGAGGTCTCGTCACTCACAGAATCGTTGTCATGAACCTGAGCTAGTATCCAAGTTGGTTATCATCGCAGATACATCCTGAATCCGATTGGGGAGTACCACAGTAAAATGAGAATATATATTTCAACTATGATGTAGAGATGTCTCAAGAAGGGTAGTCAAATACTCAATCCTATATGATGCACAAACCAAATTCTCTGAAACAAGTGTCTCGGTGTGCCAAGTCGACAAGCTGGTTATCAGGGTCCTTGTGAATGGATACATCAGCCGCTACACCATCACTGGACTCCCTGGCCCGAGATCCACTCTCAAGACACATTGACACTATTACCCCAAAACATAACCAATTCCCTTTTAGGGATGTCCGAACGATGCCCCAAGGAATGAACCACCTATGAAACCACATTGTCATGACCCGACCCTACCGGTCTCGAGCAGGAACTACCCCAAGCCCACCTCTATAGGCCAGGGGCTAGTGATAAGCGCTGAATGCGTAACAATCTCGGGGAGGCCTTTGCCTAAGTACATGTACACACACACACACAACCCACTCAATGAAAAATTACAGAGTAAGAAAGGAAACCAAAGTACAACCACTATAACCCAACCACAATCATGCATCAACTTCTATATACGATCAGTAATGTGTTGAAAAGTACTAACAATATAACTGAACAGGAAAATGGAAAAACACGCGCCCAACCCGAATGGTGTGGCATCCCAGTGATAGGTAAACAAAAGTAAACTGTTGGTGCATATCACTCCTAAAAGTACTGCTATGACCAATGAATGCGGCCCTAAGCTCTTGTGTCCTCTATGCTCCTCCATAGTCTCAATCAACTTATCTGTCGCCTGTAAGGGCACACCAAGTACGGGAAAACCCCAAGTAGGGGTGAGTATAAATGTACTCAGTAGGATGTCCTGAAAGATCGAGGGAGAAACAAAGGAGGTAATAAAACGGTGAGCAGTAGATAGAACAAATAACATTGTAAGAGTACAAAAGAGATAGTTCAGCTCAACCCGACAAGAGAAAGGAGGCAGGCTCATCCGACCAAGAGGATCTAGACATGGAAACCACGTGGCATACACTATGTGTCTTCACCCATCCTATAAAGGGAGTAATGGAACCCAAGGAGTGGGAAACAAATTAGGGTGTATATATATGCTCAACAAGAAACACGAACGAGTGTGTAAGGGGATCTATATCTCCCAGCTCAACCCAAGAAATGTCGCCAAAAGTTCCAAGGATATCCATCACTGATGCCCAACTGTCCCACACGCCAAAGCTGCCTCATCGCTAAACCATAGAACCAAGGATCTCGATCTAGTAATAATGGATAAAAGTTACTAAATTGCCTCATAGAAAGGGCTAAGTATGAAAGAAGTCATCGGGTAACCCACTGCCCAGCCCAACTAAAGTGTAATCGCCAAGAGGTTGTCGGGTAACCCACTGCCCATCCCCGCTAGAGGGTAAACCCTAAAGTCGACGGGTAACCCACTACCTAGCCCCACTAGATGGTAAACCCTATTTCAATGATTAACCCACTGCCCAGCCCTGGTGGAGGGTAAACATTGAGGTCTATGGGTAACCCACTACCCAGACCCATTGGAGGGTAAACCCTATGGTCAACGGGTAATCCACTACCCAGCCCTACTAGAGGGTAAACCCGGAACTGGTCTGATAACTCCGCACTACCCGTGCCATCACTGGGTGGGACTAACATTGCTACTGTGCGTTGTTTCGGAGTGCGTCAAAGTAACCTCTGACAAACGCCATTTCATGTTTCCACATTTAATGAGATCTCAAAAGATGCTTTGCATGCTTAAAAATATTAAACCATTGTAATCCTCTTAGAAAAACACACGAGATAGACTATTTACTCACCCCGAACGGACATATGATGAAATATTCACAGTACACTGCACACTGCATAAAAGACGGCCCATGGGGCCCACGCCTCAATTCCGGATTCAACGTCTGAACCACCCATGTCAACTTCGTATTGTTGCTAATGTCACAACACCGATGATGATGCATAAAATGGTCTTTGGGTGCAGAGGCTACAACTCCCTGCGTTATATGCAAATGGGGCCCTATGGGGCCCACACCTTGATCCTGAAACACGCCTCGCAGATTGTACCATTATGTTCATTGTAGATAACCAAAAGTCACATTCTATTCATTTGCCCTGAACAAACTTATGAAGCATATGTTGTAAAAATGCAGCATTTATATGAAAGATGCCTCATGGGGACCACACCTCGGTCCTGAATTTACACGGGTGGATTGCGCTGTCGCAATCCCCTCAGAAGAACACTCAGAAATGAGTACTCAAACACCCCAAATAGATGTCGGGTGATAAAGTGGCATGTCACCATAAAACATGTGAACCAGACCCTGTGGGGACCACACCTTGTCTTCAACCAGAACACTTTGGATAGAATCTCAAAAAGTCTGCATGAGGACTGCGGTCACACTACCGCTAACGGCGCGTCAATCAGACATCCCAAACAAGATTTAGGTCCAACGCAAGAATAATTAATTGATTAATTAAATAATTAATTATTCGCATTATGATTTTCCTGCCACTGAGCATCGAAACCAAATGGCAAGGGTTTCGAACCAACTTAGGAAGAACCGTATCAACTCCAGGGCCACAGAACCTTTGACGGGACATCAAACGGACCTCTATCTCATGAATACGTCAGTTTCAAACATTAATAATAATTTAATATTGTTGAATTAAAGAGTTTCGGGTCACCTGTCTTCAAGAGTAGAACCCAAAAACCCAAAAACCCAACTTAAACAATCCTTCTCAAAGAGACGAACCCACAGTCGCAGACGGCGCGTCAAACAGACGTGCCTTTAGGTGATATGGTCCATTGAACACAAGGGGCCCAACTGGGCTAGTTCACACAGGGCGGCCCAGTCCAAAGAATCGGCTCATGGCCCAGCCATGGGTCCGGCCCACCTTGCCGCGGCCTACTGACCGCGGCCTGCCCCGTCAACACCAGACCCCTCGGGTCCACGTTTTCAAAGCATACCGGCCAAAGGTCCGGTCTTCATCTGTGTCGCACCAGCTGGACCTGCGCTTTGTGGGTCCTTATCCGCGGTGCCCCCCAAGGTCAGCAGATCAAGGCTCTTCCTGAGCGTGACAAGCCGAAGTAAATACCCCCCCCCCCCACACCGCTGGCCGAGCTCACCGCCGCGGCACCAGCCGCCAGCACCACCTCCTGGCACCCCCGCTACCATGCTCCACTACGCCCCACTGAAGCTGCCTCATCCACGCCGCCTCTCTTTGAAATGCCTCTCCGCCGACCCACACTACAAAACGCTCTTCCGGGAGCTTCCCACTATATGCCTGCCACACCAGAACTCCGGCTCTCCGATGTTCCAGTCACCCCGGCGCCGCAACACAAGCCACCTCTACTTCAGGTGCTCCACTGTGCAAAAACCGGTGGCCACCGCACTCCGCCACAACCCCGGCCGGCACCACCGCTGTATCACCCCAATCTCCGACCACCACCCTTGCCAGAGCTGGGGCTTCCGTTGAGCACCACAACTGCTCCAGTAGTCCGATCTCAAAACCAACCATGAGTTAGGGATCCTTGGGATGATGCTTTCGTAGTTCCTACCCATGATCGACGATCCGACAAGATTTTGGCACATTTAAAAACTGGGACGAAGAAGGCCCAAGAACGAGAATTAAAAACGGGGCTCAGACGATGGCCTTGTTCGTTTGGCCATCGTCCTAATTCTAGAATTCTATAATTAGAAGAAAAATTTGATGAAAAGTCAAGAAATCAAAGAAGGTGCGAAAATTAACCAAAAATCCTACCTCGAATCGGTCATGTGTCATTGGTGGCGAGTCCACAACGCTTCTGCTTCGATCTGCCAAGGTTCTAGCCGTGGTCGCTCCTCGATTCGGTGAAGAACGATGAATAATGCCAATGAACAAGAGAGAGGGAGAAAGAGTGATAGAGATAGAGAGTTAGAGAGAGAGAGAGAAGATAAGGTAAAATACCCAACTCCAAACTTCTATTTTTCTATTTATAGAAAAATACACTTAGCGCAGAATCTAAAACTATCATGCCATCTTATTTTATATCCAACCTAGGAAAAACGCCCCATTTCAAATTCAATGGAAGTCTCAGATTTCTATTTTGATACTTGGTCGAATGTTATTTGAAAATAACTATAGTGATAAAAATCACTATGTCATTATTTCCAAATGACGATTTTTCCCTTGGGTGACAACTCTCACAGCAGGCCCGCGCCTGCAACTTTTACACCCCGTCTAGGGTAAACGGAATGCTCCAGACGCAACCGTGCCCTTGTATTTCTGATCCGAGATATCATTTAGGAGAAAACACAACCCTGCCACATGCATAGTATAAATAAACTTAATATTTTTATCAAATATATTCTGGGTACACCGGGACCCAGAATCGCACGCCGTCTCTGCTCTTAGCTTTGGAAATAGATGTATAAATATTCTAAAGTCTTACGGGGAAAAAACTGAGTCTCTACAATAACTGTGATTCTTGGATAGCATGAATCAGATTGTCTAGTGGCCCAATTAAAAATGAAAAATTTCGTTCAAAAATATTTATTATTTACTATTAAAAAAACCTCTTTAAAATATAATTTTTTTTAAAAAAATCAAAATAAAATACTATTACTAAACAATTTTTTATTTCTAACAACCTACCATAAAATAATTATCAATTATTTCATAAATCATTAGTGAATTAATTATTAATGAATCTATTTGCAATTTATTTCTAAAATGACTATGTATCATTTGAAAATTATTTAAACAATCACTAAGAAATTAAAACTTTCTGTTAAATGTCAACTTTTTTCAAAGTTGTCCTCAGATATTTATTTTGGTATATTTTCATTAATTATCATCTTTTCTTATTTTCCCAATGTTGAATAAGATATATATATATATATATGGAAATGATATTAAATGATTATAATATAAATTATTCATTATTAATAATCTTATCATCATTTATGACTGGTGTTGTCATGCATAATGGTAGTAATGATTAATGATACCATAAATAATGATTCGAATTATTTGATATGGTTTATCTGTGTTACTGGTTATGTTTAATATTTTGTATATTAAAAATATATGATCATAAAATTCATATATTTTTAAATTTATAAGGCACAAAAGTTGAAAACTATTCACATTAAGGCATCAAACTTTGGTAAAAATGATTTCAATCCTTGAATGAGTATTTGATTACTATAGATGTTGGAATTGATGATGTGGGGAAAACCTCATTATTTTAATTCATGGGAAAATGGTGGTTAAACATGGGATAATTTTTTTCCCATAATCCCATTCACAATTATAATTCAACAAAAATTCATTCCATCGTTAAATGATCAAAATATATATTCTTATTATTTCATTACGCTGATGTTCTACACTGTCATATGAGAATTATAAAACATTGAATACCAAGGTAAATATTAAAAGTAAACATTGACACAATATTTTAACTAAAACTATTAGAGATGATTACATAAGAGTAATGATGAACATTTCAAAGGTTTCCAACATAAAAAAATAGTCTATTGATGATCAATAAAAAAATGATAAACTTATATAGTAGTGAAAAGAGAACATTTATGCCAACCTCATGTTATTTACACATTGTGAATGACATATAATATCATTCTAGTTGAAATACATTGTTACATAAATTCTCTACATCACTATTTTTCATTTATTATCATTGTTTCATCTATTATTTTTAATTTTTTTGCATTGCTTCTTCGTATCTAAAATCATTTATGCATCCATAAATAGTGTGACACTAAATGATTATGGAAAGGTAAATAAAAATTAAGATAAGGCAATTTTATCTACATAATGTAAAAAATGTCCATCATATCTCTATTAAAAGGAAATTTATGTTATGAATATATTAAACGATGTGGATTATGTTATAAATCTCGTGCGATAAAGGAAATTCGTAAAATGGATTTGATGCCCATCAAATGTCAATGTCCAAATTGGATATCTATATTTCTCTATATTTACAAAGTGTGCGGGATGGGCTAGGAATATTTAATTAAATATATCATTAAATAAATTATAAAATCATCTTTAATCATCTTAATATTTCTTTGTTTCATTGATTTAAACACTAACAACATATTAAAAAGAGGATATGATTTGATATTTCATCAATCTATAGTATTGGAAATTTTATATTTTCCCTTATTATGATCATCTAGTATATCATTTCTACCAGTATATAGTTCTCCTTTTTTTGAATTTTCAACTTATCCACCATTATAAATAAATATTATACTGGAAAACTAAAAAATAAGATGATTCGATGTAATTTTATATCATAAAATATTGTAATTTCATACTATAAAAATGTAGTGTTATTTATTATTTTTAAAAATATTAATTAATTTGGATTTAAATAGATGACATTGTGTCACTAATGAGTTTTTTAGAAATCCAATAAAAATGAAACTATATATAATTTTTTTCTATGGTTGGCCAGAAATGCATTCATGAATATCATATAAAGAAAATTATTATTATTTTTGATTGATGTAGTATTCGATGATAATATATTTTTTGTCTATTTAAGGATAATATAAATAACCAGTTGTAACCAATTTCACACCACAAATGATTCAGTTGTTATGTAACAGTTCCAATTTTGATGTTGTGTTTTTATTTTATCAATTATTTATTTCATTTACATTTATGATACTTGGGTGATAATTATAAATTTTTTGAAACTTTACCAGAAATCATTGTTATAGAATTTGACCCCATAGACCATGTGTAGTGACAATGTGAGGTTGGAAAATCTGAATAATAGGAAATGTGTAAACTAACATATGATAAAAGTGACCATTCACATGGTAATTGTATCTCTTAAAAATGTCGATATTTTTTAATTTGAGACTCTGATTTTCACAATTTCACTATGTACCATATCCTAGAAGATTCATGTTTTATCCAAGACTAATTCACAATCATGTTTCCTCTTAATCTTACTTCTTTGGTTCAATAAATGGTATTTTTAAATGGTAATATCCTGGTAGGGAATCGACATCCATTATTGTCCATTTGCCTCAATTGTTATTTCTTATTTCTCTGAGTATCCATTATGGGATGATTTCATTGAAATGAGAAATATATATTAAGGGTTTTTGATAATAGGGTTTATTGAATACATTTTAATACTCTATAAATTTTTTTTATTATAAATAGTAACATATTATTTATTCTAAGGTATGTAAGTGTATATTTTTTCTTCTCTCTAATAGAACCATATAATCATTTGTATGTAATCATTATTTATCATTGTAGAAATATCAATTTTAAATACTTATATTGGTTTGTTTTTAATAATTGACATTGTCTTCTAAACAAATAAGTGATTTCAAAGGAAAATAGTAGACTTTTTTGAATTTTTAATTCAAGTTAATTTTATCAATTTTTAATTTTTTTATAAAGGTAGATTCCAATTTTTTTAATTCATACTTGGATTTAATAATTCATCACGTAATATATTGTTTATAATAATATATAATCTCATAAGTTTTAAAAAAACGTTGAAAATGTTCTTTGTTTGGAATGTTAGTTCTATTATGGTAATAAAAATTAATTTAATTTTCCAACATTATATGGTTATTTTGAAAAAATTAAATTATTTGGATATATTTTTTTTATATGTAACATTCAAATCAGAATGAGTATTTTATATTATAAAACAAATTTTGTAGATTATATTAATGCATCGTAATGGTCTTTATTCACTCTTTACATAATCATATTAATGTTAATATATAATTTTTATTCCATAGTACACGTAAAGGGATGATTACTTATGCATTTTATGGTGGACCTTAGTTTCTTAAATGAGACAATACTGGCTGTTAACATTTGATGGTTTTAATAGTGTGACTAGGACATTAAATTTAATTTATGATGTTTATGTATATTAAATTTCTTTATTATTTATATATCATATACGGTTATATAAACTGTAATGTTTACTATTTTTTATATGGATATCCTTTATATTGAATTTTAAAAAAGCATCATGATTTCTATGGTGATTGGATTAGTTTAATTATATTTATTTCATTTGATATTATTTGTTATTGTTTTTTATATGTTTAGTATAAGTGCATTTTAAAATTTTAGTTTCAAAATCTTATTTATGGATACTTCATTTTACTTTCCAATAAAAACCAACATTTTAGTATTGAAATTTTTATGAATTTTAAATCATTACAAAAGTTTGATAATTGATACCCTCAACACATATGAAAGCCTATTTGAATTGATAAATTGATTTAATACTTGTTCAATGTTGGTTCGGTTGTTGAGGATTAATAATCAGGTTTTTATATTAAAAAATGGATTCATAATCAACTTTGATCATGTCATTTGGGAGGTTTTTTTGACTCGATCTATGATTTATAAATATAAAGGGGTATATCATGACTATGTGTATAGAAAATAATATTATTAATGAGACTTATTATTCAATGGGACATTAGTAATTTTCATATAAATTAATTTTTTTATAAATTTATTTTTTTCATATTATAAATTGAATATTTACATTAAGGTTTTTATTTAAGTTTTATGTGATTTTTTTTTCATATTATGGATTTTGAAGTTAAAATTGAATATAAATCCATGTTAAAAACTCTTGATATATATGATAAAAAACATGATACTAACCATGAATGGTGATCATGAAGTTAACCTTGAGAGTGATCTGGGGCCAGACGACTTCCCGGGGTCTTTCTACAGGGAGTCCTGGTCTGTTGTTCAGCATGATGTTGTTATAGCCATCCCAGATTTCTTTCTAGGTGGCAACATTCCACGTGTGGCCAGTGCAACTACATTGGTGCTTATTCCTATGATTAAAGACCCATCTTTCCTGAACCATTGTAGGCCTATTATCATATGAAACTTCCCATATAAAATCCCCTCTTGTATCATCAACAAATGGCTTTCTTGCTTTCTTCCCTAATGGATTTCCTTGGAGGAGCATGGCTTCATGAACGGAAGGTCTATCCAAGGGGCTATATATTTGGCCCAAGAGTTGATATCAGACATTATTTAAAATCCCATGGCTCAAATTTGACCATCAAATATGACATGAGAAAGGCCTATGATAAAATTGAATGGAGTTTCATTAATAAAGTGTTCACATGTATGGGGATTTCTCCCCGGTACACTGACATTATCTTTAAGATGTTTCAGTTCTTCATGGCTAGATATCTCCTTCATGGGGAAGACTCATGTTTGTTAAGGCCACCCGAGGTCTCAGGCATGGGGACCCTCTGTCCCCAACCATATTCATTATTTCCTAGGATGTGCTTAGTCGTTTAATTAACAGGAGAAGAAACCAAGGGTAGATTCTTCCATATCAGAGTCGTACACTCTCCTCCAACATGACTCACCTCATGTTTACTGATGACACCTTGGTTTTGTTGAATGGTAGCATAAGATCAGTCTACAGCTTTAATAAGGTGATGGAGGAATATTTCCATTAGAGTGGTCAACTCCTCAACCACTCCAAGAGTAACTTTTTTATATCAAATAAGTTTGAGGCAAGGAGTGTGGTCGCTTTAGAGAACAGCATGGACATGCAAAGAGGAAAATTTTCTAGTGATTACCTTAGTGCTCCTATCTCCCCTAAAAGTCTCAACATCCATGAATTTGATCACATTGTGTGTAAAATCACTGGCATAATACTAAACTGGAAGAATGTATTTCTATCCTTCGGAGGTAGGATCACTCTTATCAATAGTGTGTTGTCTTCTATTCTTGTTCACATGATGGCATCCATTAGAGTTCCTAAGGGAGTCATTACCTCCATTTATAGGATCCTTGCTAGTTTTATCTGGGATTCCCTCTCTAAAGGGAAACGTCACTGTGTCTCTTAGAGGAGAATGGCTCATGCAGTCCAGGATGGAGGTATCAATGTCAAGAACCTTTTTTACACCATTCAGTGTATGCATGAAAAACTGGCTTGAGAGGCTTTAGAGGGTTGGTTCTTTTGGGGCAGGGTGATGTACCCTTGATGCAGTGATGCTCCTACTCCAGGGTATCATTACAACTCTCCCCTACGGTTCTTGATTACTGCTTTCCTTATACCCCTCTTTCCCTTGTCACGTTGGGTCATTGGGAAAGGGGATATCCGGTTTTGGCACCATAATTGGGCTGGCTCAAGGCTTGGTTTTCCTGGCTGCCAGACCCCTCAAATTTCTTATAGGGAGGCAAGTTGTTTTTCAACATTTATCAGGGAAGTGTTGAACCAAGACCAAATGTCAATCTATGAGACCATTGAGTAGAACATGGTTCATGAACTATGCGTTTTTACTCTTTCAGCTTTAGGAATTTTTTCAACCAAAGAGTTTGGGAAAACCGTGTACTCTCACAAAAGTACAGAACCATGACATGGGATCATTTGGTGTAAGAAAAATACCTCCAAGTATAATTTTCTCTCCTGGAGAATTCGGAATTGTGCAGTGCTGACTGATGAAAATATCAAAAACCTTGGAATCCCTACTATTTTTTGATGTACGTGTTTCCTTGCTATGTAGGAGAGTTATTTCCACCTTTTATTTGAAGGGTTATGGGCACATGCGGTGTGGATATTCCTTGGTGGTCTTAATTATTATAATAGGTAGACCCAATCTGAGGAGACCATCATGGATCAATGGTTTCAAGGATGGCCGGAGTATAAAACATAGAGAATGGCTCAAGCTGCGGTTTTAATCACTAGATTTTTGTGTATCTGGCATGCACGCAATAGAGCCAGACAGGAAAGAGATCGCCTGTCTGGGAGGTCTATCATTATCAGAACCCGAAGTCTGCTCATTGTACTCCTTAGGTCGAACATCCATTTGTGGCATACTCCCATGCTTAGTCTTCTTCATTCAAGCTTAATGGGAATCACTGGCTCTCTCAACACTTGTGCAGGTCGCTGGGTATGCTGGAGTCCTCCATCCATGGGTATCAAGTTGAACCATGATGGTTCCTCCTGACAGGGCATCATGTGGGGTTGAAGGGTGGCCCGTGACTCCAAGGGCTCTGTCATCCTTCTATATACAGCACAGTATGGGTTCTTCCATTCTCTCTAGGATGAGGCTTTGGATATGCTCTCTGGTCTCATGGTGTGTTTCCAACATAATATTCTCATCAGTGAAGCATAGAAAAATTGTATGGTCCTCCTCAATGATATGCAAGGTACAAGTAACAACCCTGGTCTATCTCATATGCTATTAGAAAATGAAAAGGTCTACTAAGAATCAATATCAATGTGGCTCACACTTGGAGTGAGGGTAACAAAGTTACTGATCATCTAGCTTCCATTGTGTCCCACAATTCGGTCTTTTTGGGACTTGATGGTAGGAGCACTCTCAAGGATGACGGATAGGAACTTGTGAGAGGGGATTCCATTGGCTTACATTATTTCAGACCCCCATGATCTTTTTTCCCTTTTTCCCTGTTGGTTTCAAATTGCTTGATGTTTTCTTTGACTTTTTAAATAAATAATAAGATGTTGTAGTGAGTGTAGTATAATACATGGTCATTATCTTAGTAATACCCATGTTACTAATATATTATGTCTATTGAGATTTTACATTGATAATATTGAGGAAGGGATAATTTATATGTGTTAATAGGACATATTATTATACATTCTGGTTGGTTCATTAACATTAAAGTTGAAGATCATATTATAAATCCTAATGTCTTAGTCTGTGGTGTAATTTTAATTTCATTATATGATATTATTATTATATTATGAATATATCATCATTTTTAATGGTGGGTGTCATTTAAAATATGTTAATAAAAATTAATGTAATTTTCCATCATTATATGGTTATTCTAAAAAATTACATTATTTTGATAAAATTGTTTTATACTTTACTTTCAAATTGGAATGCATATTTTATATTATAAATCAAATTGTGTTGATTATATTAATGCATCTTAATGGTTTTTATTCACTTTGTAAATAATAATATTAATGTTAATATATAATTTTCATTCCATAGCACGCGTAAAGGTATAATACCTTATATATTCAATGGTGGACCTCAATTTCTCAAATGAGACAATATAGTCTGGTGACATTTCATTGTTTTCATAGCGTAACATGGAAATGAAATTTACTTTTTGATGTTTATGAATATTCAATTTATTTATTAGTTTTAAATCTCGTAGGGTTACATAAAATATTTTTTTACTCTTTTCTATATGGATATCCTTTATATTTCATTTTACTAAAGCATCATGATTTCAGTGATGATTGGATTATTTTACTTATATTTATATCATTTGTCGTTATTTTTTATTTTT
The DNA here is from genome assembly GCA_963277665.1 of Viscum album. NCBI lineage: Eukaryota > Viridiplantae > Streptophyta > Magnoliopsida > Santalales > Viscaceae > Viscum > Viscum album. The sequence continues at coordinate 1,841,840,428 of OY728125.1, forward strand.
TCAAATATGTTTAGTAGAAGTGTATTTTAAATTTTCGTTTCATGGAAAATCTTATTTATGGATACTTTATTTCAATTTCCAATAAAAACCAACATTATAGTTTTGAAATTTTTATGAATGTTAAATCATTACAAAATTTAAATAATTGATACCCTCAATACATATGTAAGCCTATATGAATTGATAACATGATTTAATACTGGTTCAAAGCTGGTTCGGTTGTTGAGGAATAATATTCATGTTTTTATATTAAAAAATTTCATCATAATCAACTTTGATCATGTCATTTGTGAGGTTTTTTTGAGTGGTTCTATGATTTTCAAATATAGAGGGATATATCATGAGTATGTGTATGTAAAATAATATTATTAATGAGACTTATTATTCAATGGGGCATTGGTAATTTTCATAAAACATAATTTTTTATAAAAGTATTTTTTTCATATTATAAATCATATATTTTTATTAAGGTTTTTATTTCTGTTTTATGTGATTTTTTTGATATTGTGGATTTTGATGTAAAAATTTAATATAAATCCATGTTAAACACTCATGATATATACGATAAATACCATGATACTAACCATGAATGGTGATCATGAAGTTAACTATTAATAATCTTAGGGATAAATATAATTGAACAAATAGTTATTTATCCAGGCATTCCTAACCATGAATTTTGGAAACCCGGTGTTTTTTATCAGATTGATTTTATATGATTATATATAACATCAAATTATTTATATGGATTATGAAAAATAATTTTATGATATTTTTATTATTAAATAACTCCTTATTGATTGATTTTTTACATAATAATATTTTAGAATATTTTAACTTGTTTTGATGACGTTTTACATATTATTAATATTATAGAAATATAGCTCCTAGTGGAGATATTGAAATTACCTGTGAAGTGTATACAGATAATATTTTATACGTAATATTTATATTTGTCTATATTTTAGTATATATTTTCTTCCCTAATATCCTAATTATTAATGGATAATCACAATGTGATACATATTAATATATGGATCATAATAAAATGTTTACTATGATTAACCTGCCTACCTTTTATAAAGAAATACGGTGAAATTAATATGGATCATGGATGCAGATAATTGAAAAAATATTTTATTTCCTTTGGATACTTAAAATTATTAATATAATTTTATCTACTAATATAATAGAATTTCTATAGAGAAAGTGGTGGGAGTATCTAGTGTTGGCTAACATATATGAATATATAATCTAAGAGTGTTTCAAGAATCTTTTCATTAAGAAATTTAATGTAATAATAATAATGTGGGATAAGACCAAATAATTTCTAGATCTACAAAACTTTTATCACTCATTAATTGTGTATGTATCATATTTAAATAAATTTATTTACTTTATTCATTATAATATATGAAATTATTATATAAAATCTAATTATGATGAGTTGATATTAGATTATGATATAAAATTGAATGTTCTAATTTATACCAAAGTATAATATTAAAATGATTTAAAAAAAAGAATTAGGGGTAATATAGGTATTTCTTTTAGATGATAGGGTTGCAATATAATTTTTTACTCACTGGTATAATTTATAGTTTCGTTTTTCTTGAAGATAAATCTTACATGATATAGTTTAGGAATTTGGAAAGGTTAAAAATGATCATATAACATTGTTCCCTAAGATTCTTTTCGATGTGAATCCCGGAATTCTTATAGAGAAGGAATTTGAGGCATTCAATTCCTTAATATCAAGAGTACATAATAAAATTTCATCTATATATGCATCTAGTATAACGATAATAATTTTATAATAACCCTATCCAAAGGGTAAAATAAATGGATATACCATCTCTATAGGTTTTTTATAGTCTAATGTATCAAAATGACTGGTTTATCTTTACAATTTTTTTGGAAAATAGAGATAGATATAGGGGGATTCTTATCCAATTATTAAATCTTATGTTCTTCCGAGGTTAGTGAAATTCGTTTTTTATGAAGCATGTAACATCAAAATTAAATCCCAAACATGTCACATATCAAGGCAGTGTATTTATCGTATCTTCATTATATGTTTATTTATTATATATATGGGTATTAAATAATATGATTTCATTTAAATTGAAACAAATAATTATTATTTTATTTGAAAGTTTTCCATATTCAAAAAATATTAATATTTTTTAGAATAATAAGGATAATTGGTTTAAAGTTTCTTCATATCGTGTGATGATCAGTCCGATTTAAATTGTGTCTCAGTTCATTTTCCCTCACATGGATTATTTTTATCTTATTATATGAATGTATTTTATGGTTAAATTTAAAGGTAGTGTAAATTTATATTGTTAAAATGTTTTCATTTACTTGGTAAGAAAAATCATAAAATTCAATTTGATATGGAACAATAATCATGTAATGTAATACATCTTTCTCAAGATATTTAATAATATCAGTCTAATTATCATGATTTTTACTTTATTCATATTCGGTAGAATGATGAAGAAAATATATATTATTACTGCTATATATCAATATGTGTTTCATGATGTTTTTATTTATTTCCACTCATGTTGTAAGTGAATTTTTTAATTAGCATTCTTTTAAAAATAACCCCCTATCCTTTTCATCTTATATGAGACCTTCTATTATAATAAAATAGGTGAAAACGAAAATAAAGGATTCTAAAAAGCTATTTTATTCACATAAATATGTCATGATGGGATGAATATTTTAACTTTTTTATGAAGTTGGATGTAATAATGTATAGCTAAATTGATTAATAGAAACATAACTATTTGTTTGTTATGAATTATACATGTTTCCTTGAATTGAAGACATATTTAATTAGATCATTGGATTGATATTGTTATCTAAAATTATACATATATAATGATATGATTAGTGGAAGGTGAAATTTTATAATATTTTATATACTAATTCCATTATCTAGTATGGGATTTATAATTACTCATTGATTCCCCTTGGGATTGAAAATTCCCATGTGATATTTAATGATTTTATGAGTTATATATTTCATAAATACTTCAACCCCTTTATTATAGTGTTTATATATTGTATATTTTACTACAATAAGATGAATAATGTTCATGTGTATATACATGAGAATAATTTTCAGAGTATTAAAGAAAACCTCATGCATTTAAATCCATCCAAACAACAATTTTTTTATTTAAGATGTCAAATTGATTATTTAGATGGAATATAATGAATTTTAGTTTTCCCAAAAAATATGAAATTCATCATATCTTGTGGAAACACTATTAGCATCTTTAACATCAATTTTTCTTTTGATTTTTATGTTATTAAAGCAGTTTTTTTATAATTTGTATGTGTTATATTTCCCATTGACAAGATTTATAAGAAAAGGATTAAATATCAAATAAAGTAAACAATATCAAATTTAAAGAAACATAAGTTTGAGATTTACATTAGTGACATTGATGATTCATCCTACGAAGTGTAAAGGTTATAATATTTATTATGATTACCCTTGTATTATATTAGTCTTATTTTTTATAGAAAATGGACATATAATGGAATATTTCATTCTTTTGTTACATCCACATAAGAAAAACAATACAACCCATTCCATTTAATTATGAACCGTGATCCATGATATATAATATTTTCATCATTATCAATTTAGGGTGTATTTATTTTTCATATAAGTCATAATAGTTTAGTGAAAATATTTTCAAAAAACATTAATCTCAAGAAAATTTTATGGTTTGAATACCTAAATAATTATTATTTTAATATATATTAAAACCTTATTGAAGGGATTGTTTTCACTCATAATCTAAAAATAAATTACCATTGTATATAGTGAAGGAGTCACAAGATGAATTCGAATTTATGATTTATTTTATTGATTGTAATTTTGATATGATGGAAGAATAGAATATAAATATATTATCTAATTTTTGTGTTAAGAACTATGTAATTGATCAAATTAATCTAAAGTTTTTACTTTATTATAAATTTTACTAGATAAGTAAAAATTGAAATTATTGAGATACCAATGGAGAATGTTTCTTAAATATATTGAAACTATTTAATTATATAAGATTCAAGTAATTTATATTTCTATAAGGAGGGTGGTTGTGAGATATTGACTTCATTCTAGATCGAAAATATATATTTGCATTATAAATGTAGACTAAAGAGTCAAGTGATAATATTACTTTTTTAGGATTGGGAAATGAAATTCTTGAGTTTGATTTTAGTTGCCTCAATTTTTAGGTACTAATGATAGATATTCAAAATACCTATTAGTTTTTATAATACATTATGATTTCTATATTAATGCAGGATAAGTTATTAAGAGACTATGTTATTAGAATTCATTTATCTTCTCACATAGAGAATTTGATATGTGTTATACTAAATTAGTTCACTAAAAATTCTAATTTTCTCCCTTCATGGTGACTTTTAATTAGTAATAAATTATAAATATATACATGAATTAAATTATGACATTTCTTCATTCTATCATTTCCATTGACCAAGTTCATAAATTTACCTACAGGCATTAGAATTGTATATTAGAGGGAATGGGAACTTGGTAATAATTTAACCCATCATATCATTATAAAATGATTTTTCAGATAGTGTAAGATATTTTGATTCTTTATTATAGGATTTATGTTGTATTTATTCTTTTTTAAGTTTATATAAGAACAATTTAATTTTGATTGATTTCTCATAAAATAATAGTTATGAATATCTGATCCAAAATTTTCATTTTATTGATTTCTATGTAGTTCATATAAGTAACTTAATATGGATGAATCTTATAATTTATAGTTTATAGTAATGTTTAACTCAATACTTCTCATTTAGTTGAATATAAGAGATTTAGAAAACTATTTAATCTTATATTGAGACATGTCTATCTGTTTGTGTTAATGGAAGTGTCATGGATAATTATCATATCAAATATCTCAATCTCTATAGATAACACATTTTCATTAAAATAACTAGGTATACTAGTTATATAATTACCATTTTTACCCAAAAAAATTATTAATTCGAAACATCGAGATTTAAATAATGATTTCACTTTCATTGAGGAATATATTTAAATCGATTATTAAAAAAAGGTATTCTTTTGTATTTCAATTCCACTAATTTGAGATATATGTTGTGAAGTTATGGATAGTCGTGGGATTTGGAACATGAATCCATGACGATGGATCAATGGCCTTATCACTATTTTAATAATTAATTTTATTGATTTTTTTTTGGAAGAAAGAGGCATATAGGGAGGAATTATAACACATATGATTTCATGGGTGTATATTTATTTTATACATGATTTATTTCAATTATTTTTATATATTACACTTATAATGGTTGGAAATTGATGATATTTACCTAGGATAAATGATTAAAATTTATGGTTTTAGAGAACCGTCAAGGAAGAAAATGATGTATGGTCATCCGTTATTTTCAAATATTGAAATTTCAAAATTTTGATACATTTTTCCAATTCCACCACCTTTTATCAAATAAATTCTTTACAAATCATAAAATAGGGTTACCCTTAGATAATTAATATTCTTTATCATAATTTGGATTAATTCATATTATTTTATGAAGGAATTTTATGGTTATACATCTCCTCTAATTATAATATTTTCTTTGTTGATGATCTAGTTTGTTTCTTAACTATATATGAAGGGTTAATTCCATGGATGACCACTGATAAAATCAAGGTTTTAGTTTATATGGTCTGTGGAATCCCTCTCTAGACTTTAAATAAAGTTATTTAATGGAATTACTTTGTTTTATTTTATACAAGGACAGATATTATACATGATCCTACTTGTTGACATTATATTAGGTGTGTATATTATTACCTTAATTTTACACATGATTAATCCCCCTTTGAATTCATATTTTGTGCTTATGTAATAATTAAACAATTTCATAGAAGTGATTTGAAACATTTTAGATTTATTATATTGAATTACATCTCAAAATAATTTTTTAACATCTTATAAGTGGTAGAGTCATTATATAAAAAAAATTGTTTAATAAGCATAAATGAATCTATTTGAGTGGAAGATATGTTTGATCCCATGAATAAAGTTGTTTAAATTACGGATTTTATAAAACAATCTAATTAAAATAAATATATATAAGTGGTGGTGTATAGTGTAACTAAAAATTGGTGAATAGTTTATCAGTTTATTATTAGATTAAGTAAAAATATTGTGGTTGATCCTAAGGAATATAAGTAGGTATAAACAATAAAAAAATCTGGACATGAAAGTAGGTGAAAGAATTTATGTATTAGTAGGAATGAAACTATAAGTAATATTTTCGAAAAATTTATTACATTATTTTTTGAAAAAAAATTCTTTCAAAATAATAGAATAATCAAATTTATATTAATTATTTAATATTTCAACCCATTTGAAATTATCATGACAATGTAGCAGAAAATGAATCTTATTTTCATTTTTTCAACACATCTAATCAATTATCCATGCAAAAAAGAAACAAGAATGAGAATAAATTATGGGAAAAAAAGTAAATGATCATAACAAGGATTCCATAGTCGAATTATTGGATAACCACTAAAGATGAACTAAATATAGACATGGAAATGATTTATGTGTCTATTATAATTAATCCAATCAATTATTTCAAATGATTTATTACAAATCTACAATAATGGAAATGTAGGAGGATAAATTCAATATAAATAAATCAATCCATTATAATCTCACTCAATGAAATCAATCAAAAAAATATGTTTAGAAAAATAAAATAAAATAGTATATTCATTGAAATGGAATAGTGATTAATGAAAAATAATAATAGATCAATAATATATTCTCTTGATCAAAGGTAAATATCTTCTAGTTCCAACTCTCATAGTTTAGATCATTGTTATAGAAATACCACTCTCTCTAATTGAATCCATTTCTATAATCTCTATATTTTTCCTAATCTAGTCTTCATATATTTTAAAATCATCAAATCCCCAAAATTAATTACATAAAACGATTGTTTCAATTTAACTAAATCTTGAAATTAATATTTCAATTCCAATAAATAATTTTTGATCATTCATTCTCAGATTATTTAGAAATAATCAATATGCAAAGATATAATCTACCCAATATCATAATAATTTTATTTGAATAAGTCTTACATTAAACCAAATCAAATTAATGTGAGATGGGTCATGTTATTCTCTTCTTATTATTCTTCCTATTAAAATTTATCATTCATTGGGTAAATTGGAATTGAGAATTTGTTAATCCAGTAGCGAGGATATCTTTATTTTATATGGTAAAAATTTTAACATCACGTAACTTGATATTCAAAATATTTATTCTTTTGTGAAGGGATTTTGTTCTATATGATTGGATTATTACTCTCATGTATCTCCACTCATTAAGGTGAACCCCCCCCCATAAATTAATCTTCTATAACCACCCTAATATATTACATAAGTCCTTCAATATATTATATATCAACTTTTTATCTTACAAAACCTGATAAATATTTCACATAACCTATTCTAAAAAATATTTAGTCACATGTGATATTTTTATAAATTAAATTATTCATACAAGAAGCCTTTTGAGACATATTTATTTAAATGTTGTCCTGATTAAATATAAAGTGACCTAGAGACATTTCAAAATTTCACAAGGTGATGAATATTATATATCCTTATATTTTTCCTAAAAACATTATGTGTATTTTAGAAAAAAATAATATTTAAAAGGGACTATTAAATATATAATCCATTTGAAATATAAACTATTTTATGATTAAAAAATTATAATATATGCAAAATAAAACAATTTGGGATGAAATGAATTATCTTAAATTTACTGAAATCATATTAAATATTTTGAAAATAATTCTCCAAAAAAATTCAAAAAAATACAGTTAATTGATACTAGATTCAACACACTTGGAAATAAGTGAAAAACTATTGAAAACAGTTCCAATTCTAAGATAGTTTCCTTAAGTCTCGAACAAGAGAAGTTTCACCCTTGTGTTTTTTACATTTTTGAAAATAAAGGAATATTTATAAAACTCATAAAATATTTCATCAAGAACAAAAAATGAATAATAATTCATTAGAGAAAATATTTATACCTAAATCACATTTTTTATCGACTTCTAGAATTCAACCGAGATTTTAATTTCTACTACTCAATAAATGTTGTACATGTTTATTTGCAAAATTTAATGGATAATGTCCAACCAAAAAAAATGTTAAATATTTATCTTTTTTAAACACACATTTTATGGAAATAAAATTTCATTTATAGGGACATAGTTTAATGTAACCAACCCAATGCTTCGTCTCGTGACAAGGATGGGTTGGTTACGTGACCTCATGTGGGCCTCTTGATATGAAAAAGATTATAAATATCAGAAATAGTGTAAAAACATGTCATAGTGACTATAAACATGGTTTATGAGTACCAAAAACATCATTAACAAAAATAGTACAGTAGAAAATAACTAAAACATAACCAAAATCCACATAAAACAACACCTGAATAAAGTCCAAACTTAAGACGTCCCAAAAATGATAGATTCATGCATTAAAATACTAAATTTAATTTATTATCAGGATGAATTTCATATAAATAAAATAAAATAATATATATAAAAACCCACAACAACCCAATCCTAATCCTCGAGTCAGCCATGTCTCCCATCCCAAACACATCAAATAAAAAATAAACCAATGTATGGCCACTTTCTATTATCCAAACATGTATCCATGAAATTTTCCCAAGTACGAAATGAAAACCCAAAAGGTTCTCCATATTATTTTTTTGGCCACCACAAAAAGTTTCAAAAAATAATGTTTGATTGTATACCATATGTAGTAAACAGATAAATAAGAAAATAATTTTTTATGTTTATACTATAAAATAAATAAACCTGATGAACCTTGTGTTCTTTGATCAAATTTATGGCTTTTAAACCTACTTTAAAAATATTTCACATATCTCTCAGCATGTCATGATACCATAAAAACCATAGCTACAATCCTCCTAAGGTTTTATCCCACAAATCAGAATAGGAGAACCAAGAAGAGACCTATGAGAATTACATCACGTTTTGATGGATCCCTAGAATAATTAAAACATGTCTGATAAGATCTATATATGAATTACTACATTTTGGGTAGAGCACTATAAGAATTAAAAAATGTTCTGCGAGAGCCCTATATGAAATAAATAATATCCCAGATAATCCCTATATGCATTACAACATAATCAAATGACAATCATATCAAACATGTTCACAAAATCAACATTGGTTATACTTTTTATTTATAAAATTATCCAATTAAATCCATGTATCTAAACATAAATTATCATCATAATTGTTACAATTCATTTTTATGTAACAGTCATTACCATTTATCATTCAACATCCATTAGAACTACAATTCACCCATTTATTATTCCATTTTATCAATTCAATTAAATTGGATTACACTAAGTTAAAATAACCATTTACCATGTTATTAAAAATGTAATGGTATTCCAATTCCAACATTAAAAATTTCATTTCCTTACATGTTAAAATTTTGTATCACTGCTTGGGTTAAAATAAATCATATATCTAAGCTATGGAGCCGACATGATCCTTATGAGTTTTAAGAAAAATTATTATCCTAAAAACAATAAATTATCTTATCAGGTAGTTATAATTCATGTTGTGACTACATGATATAAATTTTTATAAAAACAATAATAATATGAAGTAAATAATATGTGATCATTCTAGACCACCTACCTCAAAAGAATAGAAGGTGTGAAAAATTTCACAACATCTGAGGTAGAGGGAAGAATCTTCCTTAAACTAAACTCAAGCCATGGAACACTAGGATACAATGTATATTACTTCAAGTTTAAATAGTATTCTATGAGGCTTATATAGGTTATCCTTTTATCACCATGAATTGATCCCCAGAAGATAGGATTTGAATTCGATCAAAAGGAGTATCAAACGCCTTTGAAAAACTCTTGGGGGTACCTAGGGTTGAAATATAATATATGAGATTAAAATTAGTTTGGAGGGGTGTGGGGTATTTTTATAAAGACTATAAAAAAATATAGTGATGTCGCCTCCCAGACCATGACACTAGACATGATAACATGGGTAGTAATATAGCATATCAAAATGGACATGAACATAGCCTTCTTAGTCAATGCGTGTCTGATTATTGTTTCTTGAACCACACAAAATATTTTATAAAACCAGAACTCATAATCCAAAGATGTATGCTATAGAATAGATTAGCACTGTGAAATAACTTTACTACAACACCACTTCCTTCCTCCACATTGTAACTATGCCCAAAAATGTAGTATCCTAGATTCCCCTCCTACCTGGACACTAAATTATGTCCTGTATCTATATGATTTATTGTTACACTATACTGTGTAATGGAACCCTCCATCAAACATAATCATATTTTGAAATTCACTTTATCCTGCTTACTCTGAAGAAAACTCTCTATAGACTATGGCTCAATAATCAATGTTCAAACCAAAAATAACCATCTCAAAGTGGGTGTATCAAAACATAAATATTTTTGAACTTAGAAGAGGATGTGATATTGAAACATCCCAACCATATAAAAGTACATCACTAATATGCAATCTAAAGCATCTAAGTGGGTATCATTGAATATGACTTGTCACTATGTCCACATATTATATTACTTATCCCTTGTTTTCTATTATAAAATCCCATGTTACCACTACACTCATGTAATATTTACATTATTTCTCTATAGATTCTTCCCACAACCTTCATTTATATGGGTCCGAGGCTCCGTAAAGGATACATCAACATGAAGCTCAACATCACGAACATTTATCAAATGAGATAGTTAAAAATGATATCTATATTGCATTGACACATTGAATATTATTGGAATATTGTTGCAGCATTTTGTAAGGGATAAATTATATGCCACTAGACCAACCCATTAACTCTCTTGAACGTCCCAACCAATCAAGATACTTGATTTTCTTCCTATTAAGGCATTGACTAAGTATAAGCGACACATGAAGTAAAACTTGATGATCTATTTAAGACTACATAGTTCATATTTGATGGTGATCATATGATCTCTACCAAATCTGCAGGGTGAAAACATGCTTTCTTATCAACTATACCTACTATTATATCTTTTATAATGGGTTAGGCGTAAAAAGTGTAGATTCACTAGTTGATACTGAGAAATGAGGTGAATGGAATGACCATCCACGAAATCCTTAAAAGGATCTATTTGGATATATTTTGGATAGAATTTAATGTAATATAACTCCATGAGAACTGTATGATTCTTATAAGAACCACCCAAACACAAAACAAATGATCATAACACATCCACTAGAATATAAATAATCCATTCATACTGACATTAATTTTGAGTATGATAGGTTGTACTTATAATAACATAATATCACAAAGGATTATTAGAAACTTTTTGAATTGAGATGTGAAATAAGTATCTTGATCTAAATCGATACTCCTTAAATCACCATCTAGATGAACCATCCACCACACAAAGATACTCCCAAGACTAAATTAAATAATAGTATACTAGATAAGAAAAAAATATTCTACCTTCATCATTCAATCCATGATCACCCATAACAAATCATTATTTTGAGGTTTCTTGTTTAATCCTTTCATGAAATACATACAAAAATTATCCAATTTTCATTTTGGAATGGCTATTGGCTATTACAACTGAGCATTCCATTACATATTTTCATTGTCCTGATGATTGGTGAATAATCATGGAACAATTACTGCTATATTATTTTTCATCCTTACCCACCATTATTGTTCATGGAAGTGATGATGATTCATTATCTCACTCGGATGAACTGTACATATTAAGTCATCAAAATCCATCATCAGTTTATCATGAATTTTTATAGGAACCCATATATAAAAATTGATAATAATAACATCTCTATTTCCATGATACCATCATGGTGGAGGCTCCCCAACATATAAAATATCCCTCACAACTAAGAATTGTAGGTCATATGACAGCTTTATGATTAATTGGTCAAAAGAATATGTTAAAATAGATGTCAAAGTCCGATCTACTAATCCATTGGACTACTAGACATCTATATGGATGTCAGTAATGTGTTATATTTGACACCACTAATCATAGTAATCTCACACTCCAACATTTTTGTGTATTACAACATAAGGCATTTGAAAAAAAAAAATCTTTTTCTGGATGTGTAATTAATCTTGAGGGCAAAATAATATAGATACTTGATCCACCTCCACTATGAAGGTTCTGGTCTCACTAAGACAAGATTTACATTGAAATATTTTGGTCCCTTTAGAACAAAAATTTATATCCCAATATATTGTTTGTCTTGTATCACAAGGAATATACCACCAGAACTAAATCTATATCCTAATTAGGGTAATTCTTCTCTTCTATTTCATGCTGTCAAGATCTATAGGCAACACCTTGGTTATATTACATTAGAAAATATATGACTCCAACTCTAAATGGATCACAATACACAAAATATTCATTACCAGGTATAAAAAAAGTGAGGATTGGTGATGAGTTCATCCCTCTCTTCATCTACAATAATTATTTCTTTCATGGATCTGACCAATCATTTCTCATCGTATTCTTGGTCATCTTGATCATGAGTTCGTCCTAATGGGAGACTTCCAAAAAAATGTTCCAATAACATCCTGCTATACCTATAATGCATTAAATCTTAAATAAATTATTGGGTTTCTAACAATATAACTAAAATTCATCAAAATCTATGTATACCGCCACTCTATCTGTTTAGATAACATGACCCATAAAGTGCACGCACTCAATCCATAAATTTCATTTTGATATCATAACATAAATCCAGTTCTCTCTTACTATATTCAGGATAATGGAAATGCATTGAGACCAATCTTCTATAGTTTGGTAGTACAATAAGGTATCATTAATGAAATATAACACAAAATAATTGAATAATTAATAGAAAACTTGATTCATCACAGACATGAATACCACTACTGTAGTCATCAGACTGAACGACATCGCCACAAAAGTGTACCAGAGAAACCATCCCCCAAGAAAATTCTTTGGTATATTTGATAGTATCACCCATAACTTATGGTACCATGACATCATGAAAATCTTGGAGAAGATCCTATAATCTCACATATGATTTACAATATCACATATCCATGGAAGGGGATGCATATTCTTGACTTCCATCTAGTTAGAATTATAAAAATCCAAACATAAGTGGAAATTACCATATTCTATCTAGGAATAAAGGGAGAATCCCATGTTAATTTACGATGACAAATGAATCTCTTTAAATCCAAATATATCAATTAAAATTTAAATAGATGAAGCTCATATTTCTTCATTATTTATGCTGTCACATAATCTTTTTTAGAACTAAAAACAAAATACTTAGTAGGATCGATCTCCCACATGGGTGGTAAGTCAAATAATTACTCATGGAAGATTTCCAAAAAATGCATCACATATGGAGGAAATTTATCCATCAATATTTTTCCATTAACAATAAAAGGGAATTCTATATGAGGTGTTACACAATCTAATCTGTTCTAAAATTTTCTTACGTGATCAGTCTGGAGATCCCACTCACGCAGGAGGTTGTAGATACCCCTTCTGAGGATAATAAATTTAACTCTTCTCCAATAATATTTCATATGAAATACATATATTATAATACATTCCATACCATGAAAAGAATTTATGAGTACCATTTCCATCACAAATAACTCCCAAAGGAAACGATGCCACCAATTTTAGGAGAATATTCATTACACCGTTTGAACTCATTTTACTAAACTCCCATTGGCGTGTTTATAGTCACAATTCCCTAAAAGCACACAAGAAACAAAACAAAATTATTTTAAAATTTATCATAAAAAATAAATGTGATTATCATGTGTTTAAATGAACACAAGTAAGTGTATATGATATGATAATCAAACCTGTTATGATAGAGGGTCTTGCATAAAAATTTTATAGAATAGAAAACATAGTGTGTAGCTGACTCACCCTTATGACTTGACATCCAATATTATATCCCTATGATTCACTATCTAAATGGGACTACCACTCACCTATACGAGTACCAAGTCACATTCCTTGGAATTAAATTCTGGTGGAACACAAACTACCTATTTGGATAGGGTTAGTTGAGGCACTTCAAGACTCATATTCATCTACTAATAATCTACTGTTGTTCTCCAGTTGTAGGAACTTGATGAACCTCTAAAGATAATCCAATCAAATAATATAACAACACACCACAGCTAGGTAAGAACATTGAGTGTTTCTATGGATAGTCTTTTTACACTAAACACAGTGCACCGAGAATGGTCCCCTAATAATTGTCCACATTTATGGTTACTTTAGCTGCAACATCCTTGGTGGTAACCTTTATTATGGTGTTTCCAACTGCCAGAAGAAGAAATTTCAGATCACCCCGCTAAAAATATCTATTCGGGACCCAAGGAATATCTCATATTCCCTTCTAATATAAGGAACTAATTCATCACATAAATGAACTTACATTGGTGGAAGACATTTTCAGGTGACTTTATCTCAATGTGAAGCCTATCCTAATAACATGTCATCCTAAAATCATCATCAGGTTTCAAGGATGGTGAAAAATGTTTCATTGTGCTGAAGAAACCAATATAGTACACTAATTATATTCCCTCTTACATCAAGTATAAGAAATAAAAATCCCTCTCATTTCCGGATGTACCATTATAAATGTGTCTCAAGATCTTCAACATGAAACCATTCTAGGATAACTCCTCTAAATGATCTTATTTTTCCATGATGTCCAACAAACACAAGGATAGTCCCCATAACATTTAATAGAAATGAATCATCATCTTATATACTGGTGTCTTGAGGTGACTCATGATCATTTGTATTGATTCAATATAGAAATTAGCTTCCTGGTATCCTCCCTCCATAATGAATGCATTAAGATTCAATAGGTGGAACTCAATCATCAGCATATACATTTATGGAATGGTACAAGCAGTCTGTCTCTCCATAGACCACATGAACCATAATAAGTCTTCAAAATGTTGATCAATCATTTAATTATATGGAGCTATGGGATTTTTTTTCATGGACACATTAAGACAATGGGTATTTCTACTATCCCATAGCATGATCCAAATATGGTGGGGATGTATTTTTTATATAAATGATGACACACTTCATAAAATATAGTTTACGCAACATGGTAAACATCATATATGTGAAAAACATACATCCAATGGATCAATGTTCTTCTATACATTGATTCATATGTTTTTTTCATAAATAATTGTTTTTCATTTATCTCTTATATTATGTATATCATGTGAATTAATTTCACACAAAATATGAAAAGATATATCATGTGAAATTAATGTGTCCCTAACATGAACATTACATTTAAAATATATCCCTATATATAGTTTGCCATATGAATAATTATCTCATGAGATTATTGGAAAGGAGTAAAATATCAATAAATAATGACATAAAAAAATAAGTCAATCTCCTAAGGTGAAGTCACATCAAAACTATGTCAAGAGAACAACATGAACAAAAACCCATCCATGAGGACTATGTTTCTACCCACACATAGTCTATATACTCCCATATAATAGCCCAATTACAATCCATAACACATCCTTGTATCCCTTTTACCTTCCAAAATTGTAATTCAAAAGAAAAGAAACCTATTTTGACACCAGTTTGTAATTTATACATCCTGATCCTTCGTCATGTGATAGGTCAAGGTTAGTAATGTGACTTCAGTTGTAATTGCCCACTTTCCAAAGGCTACTGATTAGAAGAAAGGTCATACAGAAGAAGGCAGGGAGACAATAACAATACGTAATGCGTTTCAGTAATAATACAAATGATCACTACGTGGCATAAATAGTGGAAAAAAATAATAATAAATAGTAAAACACATAAAAATGAAGGCCAAACTAAAGAAATAAATTTATGAAACTTTTATGGACAAGATGAATGTTACAAAATGTAATGATGAATTTCATATAAAAAATAAACGAGACAGACTCCGTAAAAGACTCCAACACCAAGGTATTGAACATAATGTTTTTCCTATCTCCAAGAGACAAAATTCAATCATGAAATCAACCCACATAGTGCCCCATTCCATTCATTTCTAGTCATATAGATAATGTAATAAATTTAGAAACATTGAATTAATTTTTAAAATTAATATTACATGTGAAATTTTCCAACTGACCCTTGAGTTATTGGAGACACTCATCGATACCTAAAAATTCTTTTTCATGATACTAGATATCCTTGATAACGTCACTCTTCTATTAATACCATAACCATAAACCTTGCAGCATCCTACCAAGAAATCAAAATAGTTGAACTAAGTAGATCCCTACAAGCATTAATGAATGTATTGGTAAAGCCCTGTAGGAATGACAACATTTCTAGGTAGAGAACTATAATAATCATTATATTTTTTTTATATCTCTATAATAATATTAGAATATAAGGTAATATCACTATTAGTTTTTATGTCATGTCCAAGAAGTTCCATATTTGAAATAAAACATAACCTGGTGAATATAATATAAAACACACCCACACAAGCCCCATGGGTAAAATATATCATTGAAAAAAATGAAACATTCATTCCATTTATCCAAATATCAATTATCATTGTGATCACAAAAAAGAAAATTTTTAGCATTAATCAGCCATATTTGTCATTGTCATTCCATTATACCCTTAATGAACGAGTTTATCTGTTTCATATCTTCAAGTCAAGTGATTCATGTTAAAGCTAAATACCCATTTATTATGTTATTACTTTTCCAATGGTAATTTAATTCCCACATTAATAATAACATTTCTATAAATGTTTAAATGTAATATAATCTCTTAGGTGGAAAAATTATATTTTTAACACCAAGAACAAAATGAGATCTTGTGAAGGTATAAGAAATGTGATTATCTTAAAAATAATGAATTATCATTTTAGTTAGGTCTCTTGCATTTCCATAAATCATGACCTCACATATTTTAGACTCTAAAATAATTTAAAATAGACAGTAAGTATGTTTTCTCTATAACTTACATTAAACTAAATTAATGTGTCGACAATTCCACCACATTATATATGGATATAATATTCTTACTTCCATTATAATTTTTGAAAAGAACATTATGATCTTATGGATATAGATTCTTGTTTAAATAGGATTCTCAATGGTTTTAGTTAGAAGGCCTAATATCTCCATGGATTAGTCCATAGATTGTGGGGTGTTTAACATGATTAAAAGGTGACTCGAGGGCATTTGAGAAAATTTTCAAGGTGCCTAGATTTTGAGTACAATATATGTGATTCCAATTGGGTTAATAAGGTTTTATGTATTTATAGACATTCATTAAAATAAAATAAAATGAAATATCTTCCAATAACATTCCAAAAAATAGGATAACATGGGTAGTAATATGAAATGGTATAAGGGATCACACCATAGCCTCCCAAATCAAACTATATCCAATGATAGTTTCCAGGGCCATGCTGCCAATACTATAAACCAAGGGGAATGACTATGGTTCATTTTAAACCACCAAAACACATAACTATTAAAAATGAGATGTTTTCTTCAAAAAATCCTAGATCCACAACACAAGGGAACTAGATATGAAAGAACTGCAAAAATCCAGCACCTAGGTCCTTGCGCCACAACAATCTTTTCCATGTTGCAGCCACACGACTATTAGTCTTAAGCCTTCCTGTAGGGAATATATATGACTCAAAAGTAATTATCTCATATTATACTCCTCCAATAACCCAATTGTTTAGACTACATCTCGATGTTTTACTTTTGAATTATACATCACAATTGATGGATCCATAATGTATAATACTCTACTAAACACCTCTTATTTATTCTTCATTGATGAACAATCATGTTTTGGATAAGGTTCAACAACCATGGTTCAAAACAAAAAACATCTCAAAGAGGGTCTATGAAAACATAAATATAGACACACCTTTAAATATATGGGGATGTACATAGATTCCTCATGATGAAAAATATTGAATTAATAATAAGGGCTGGGTTCAGGTGAAGACACAATATTAAAAATAATATGTTCATTTTTGTTAAATTTTAGCATGATTAATAATTATAATAGAGAATATTTTTTCCTAATAAGAAAATTCTAATTCAAATCAATTATTTTAATATGTTTCTACTAAATCCTTCTTATAATATCAACATCATGGTGGATTCAAATTTTAATAAAAAACATTGAAGTAATCATTAACTAAACATTGAATTATTTTTCCATAACTAAAAATTCATATTTCGATAATCTATAGTTTTTTCATGTGAAAAAATATCATTAAATCTATTAAAACTCATTATCAATATATCTAGATCCTTTATATTCTATAATTTTAGTGTTAAATTATATTTAATAATCAGATTCGTCATTCTTATTATGTACCATAAAATTTTATTGAGTTTTCAAACAACTTTTAGTAGTGAGATGATTAAATTCTCTATTGGGTTATTTTATGTTGCAAATAATATTTTTATCTTTTCTCCCCCATTTATATTATTTTCCATATGATTCAATAAAACATGATGATTCTTAATTTTTGATTCAAAATATTATTTATGAAATTCTATTGTTGAGTTCATTCATGCATCATGTGAGTCCAATTTATCAGAAACATAGTGCATCACTCTCCTTAAATTACATTGATAACTATATGATTCAATCATATTTTTTAATGTCTTTTTATGTTGATTAAAAAAACGAAGGGTAATATGATTTTGGATAACCCCTTCACCTCAATATGATATAGTTTGATGATATTTTACCCAAGGTTATAACTATTTAAAAAAGGGATCATTATTACCATATTTGATATACCAAAAATCCATAATAGTTTTCACATTCATGAAGTTTTATAGGAATTTAGAATTCTAGAAAAATATTCAACATATTCAAACATATCTCAAATTTTTAAAATTCATTTATAAGAGATTTTTAATGAATTTTATTTTAAATTTTTATAACAACATGTATTTTAAACTAAAATAAATCCTTGGGAATATGAATTTATTGGTTAACTTGATGGTCCATTAATAAAACTGAGGTTAAAAACATAATTACATGAGTTTGAAAACATTAATTTTTTGTTTTTAGACTTCAGTGAAGGAATGAAAAATTTTCTCTGGTGACTCAAAGAGTTTTGGAAGCACTGAAGTCTATAAATCATGTTTTGGGTGGCCTGACAGAGGAAAATGGTTTGTCTAAAACTGTGTGTCCCTTAACATCAAACAATGTGGCTTGTTCAGAGGTAAAGATGTTCCCCGCATGGGTTGAATATGGTTTAATCAAATCTTATGAATATTATTAATGGTTATTTCTACTTAGAAAGTTCCTAGTACTATTCAATTCTTGGTTTGTAGACAGTTTTCCAAATCATGGGCCAGCCTGTGCGGGGTGTTCTAGGGGACCAGTAGAAGGGAAACGGTTAGACCATGGTTTGTTAAACTATAAGACCCAACCCATGCACAAATCACTGTTTAAAAAATCAAATTAAATTTATAAATATTTTAAAAAAACTAATCTAACTCTTCCTCCCCCTTCAATAAGACAACTAACTTTCTGAATTCCTCTTTATGTGCGGATGACACCCCCCCCCTTTGACTTCCTATTTCTACATGAGTTCCACTAGATTAATTCACAATTTCACATCGATTCATTATGGTAATATCTCATATTCCATCATATTCCTTATTCTAATGTCCTTTTCATCTTTTTCATCGCACTTCACTATTCAACCGAACCCTAGGGTAAGGGTTAACCTGATATTTGGTTTTTCTTCTTGTGCTAGGGAACACGAAAGGATTCCTGGTCATCTTTTTGGGTGTTTTCTTGTCTGTAGTCGAAGGAGATTCATTTTAGATCCATATCGGTTTGTTTTTACCACTTGAGTTAGTAATTTTTCTCTTACTTATTTTTTCATAACCATTTTTTGGGGCCCTTTAGTGATTTAGAGTTTTTAGAAAATATTTTTTTTTGTGTATTTACTCATCCATGAGGTAGGTTTTAGTCTCCAGTGTTTATGGTGACTTACCATTAATGATTTGGTAGAAATATATATATATATCCCACCATTATATGTAAATTCACTAATGGTAGTTAGTATATATATATGGGGTTAGGTGTGCTTGCATATATTTATTAAAAATGATTACATTTGTAAGAGTAAACATGTATATGTATATATAATTATATTCTTATACATATTCAAGGCCATGAAAATACATACGTAGGGGATAGGTTTCCTTATGTATATTTGAAGGATAATATGTTCATGTGGAATAATGGAAAGCTCCGAGTTGTTTCTGATGAAATCATCAAGAGCCTAAGTGTTCGGTATGGTTATCCTCCTTTGATGTAAAAACCCATTCCATTTACCCTTTAAATCTATAAATGCAATAATTGATTACATTTTACACTTTATATAGATTTTAATTTATGTAGAGTGGTTTTTAGAATAAATTATTCTTTAACTTGAACTGAGTATTCCTCTTGAAATTATGTTTAAATATGGTAACTAGATTTTTTAAATAACAATATCATGTTTTTATTTTAAAACTCATCTATGGCGGTTTACTATCTTCTAAAATAAAAAATATTCATTAGATGTTTGATTCCAGGTTGGGTTATTACTTTGTCTCTTCTTCTATGCTATGATTTTATGGTTTTGAATTTTTAATTTTGAGACATGGACCTTATTGAAGTTCTTAAATGTATCAACCTCCTTCTGTGTAAATGTTTACCAAACTAAATCACCCCTCCTTTGGGCTTGGACCTTTTTATTAATGGGATTACCCATGTAGGAATTTTCCCTCTTCACCACGGAATCTCTTAAGTTACCACATGTCTTATAAAATTATTTACCATGTTTTGATAACCTCAAATACATGTTTTAAGTGAAATGTCTTATGCATGATAGCTTGTATTACTTGAATGTGATAAATGTTTTAAATTGAAAGAAATGAAATGTAATGGGTGTAAAGGCCACTCCATTTAGAAACTTCGTATTTGAATTGTTATAATTGTGATTACCTTGATTATAATGGACTATTTATATGCAAAGAATTATTTTTATTTCCTCTTGTATTGTATTATATATATGATAACACATTTATACAGGCTTCCTAAATGCACGACAAGATAGGTATTACCCCATGGAAATTTTTAATAAATATGATTATAACTTAAACATAGGATGAGAAATGACGGTAAGGGTTTAGTTGAATATGATGACACCAAAATCCCTTAGATTGGATGTGGATCATGGAATCTCACACTAGTGATATGATATGAATGATTGGAATTACTCACCACATTCCATGATTAGAGTGTTTGATAGAGACTCACTCACCATCCCATGTTATGTTCATGATGTATCCCCACTCTATTGAGATGTTGATAATGTACCCTATTGTATGGTATTATAATATCATTAGACTGGTCATGGATCGTATGAGTTACGCACCATTCCATAAAGCAATAATATTCCACGTATATGGCCATTGTGCATCATCAAACAATTGGTTAATATAGGTGGAAGTAATATAGAACTAAACTATATAAATTTATTACTATATATATATTGAAATTAATAGAAATTCATTCCGATAGTGATATGATGTAGGAAGAGTATGGTTGTTGTCTAATTTGAACCTTATTAGACCTCTATTATCATTTAAGTAATGTTAATTAATTAATTTTTCATTCACACAACATAATATATATTTCTTGGAATGTATTGGGCTACACATTGTGGTTTACTAATATTATGATCTCACACACTTCTCAAGTCTCCATTACACTGGAGAACTAGAGTATACCTTATTTTTGAATGACCTTGGTTGATTTCTTATGTCGTTTAGCTTGTACCTATGAGTTTAGATAAAAGTATTGAACCGAAGCTCGAGATGCTCTTGGAGCTAGTCATTGGGATGTTTTATTTTATGGAATTATATTTCAATTTTAAGATTAATTTTTTTGTTCTTATAGAATCTTCTAACATACATGATATGCTACAAATTTGCATGTTCTAACTTTTAAATCCTGTTGATCTTACATTCGTTTTTCGATGCTATTTTTCATTCATTTATTATTTCTTATACTGTTGTCTTATATTTATTCTGATTATACCATAGTGATACTCTGATAAGTCAGTATAGTATCCCCACTATCACCTCCTTAGACCCTATATGTTATTCCACATTCTCTAGTTTACGGGGAGACCTGATTGAGGCCATGTGACCCATCGGTCTAGCTATCGGTTGAGTTGTAAGTCCGGTTGGGACGTTAAGAAGTTGTATCAGATCATTTCATTTTATTTTTTAACTATCATTTCTAGAAGATTATAGACTTGTAATGTGTCGTCAAATGGTAAATAGTCATGTCTGGGGCTGATCATCCCACACATGGAAAAAATTAGAAGTCTATAGGGTTCGGATTGTTGTTTTTGTTGTTTGTTGTTATAGTGTAATTTAATTTCACCGTGGGTGGGACTTATATTTTTCCCCTACTTATCAATTTAATAAGTTTATGGTATATTAACCCACAGCCTAGTTCAACAAGGATAAATAATTTCATTCATCATATTATGAAAATTGGAAATCGCATACCATGCATATTCCATGCCATATACTTACATTTTTAGGCTTCCGACTGTTTTCAATTTTTTTCCTAGAGTGTATTCCATGCTGATGGATTTTATTGGCATTACATTCCTATTAATATTATATTATTTATACATGTTTAACATGTTTTTCGTTATATTCCACGCTTATGTTTTTAAATCATGAATTCTTTGTTTACTTCTTGTGATGACATTCATTTTGTTGTTATGAAATACATTACATGGGCTAAATACATTGGTTCCATGGGATGTGTATAATGTTTGTGAATAAATGAAAAATAATACATTGGTTCCATGAGATGTGTTTAATGTTTATGAATACATTGGTTCCATGGGATGTGTTTAATTTTCAGGTGTAATCAGTAAGGGTGCCTTAAAATTAGGAAATGGTGAACCAAATATTCAAACAATCTTTTGATCTTTTAAACACACCTAAAGACCATTATTGAAATGAAAAGGCCTCTATTGTTCAAATATAAATGTTAAGCATTTGTAAATAATTGGAGCCAATTATAAATTTATAATGTGTATGATCACTTTATGAATTTGGAAGTGGAAATAAATATAATTGAACCATTATGTATTTATATGTTTTATTTTCAAATGGTTATAAATGTTAAGATATTTAGTTTTAATATGAAATAAATACTGTTACCTTATAAAATGATCAAACTCCCCCAATTTGTTCATTGGGAAATGTTATATTGAGATAACCCACTATAGGTGTTTATAATCTTAATAAATAAGACAATTCTATTATGTTTCATTTTAGTGAACCCACGTTGGCTTATGGGACCCCTATAGGACCCCTTCTCTATTAAAATGGAATTTACTTGACAAATTTAATAATTTATTACTTGATTTAAATGAATGCAAATGTTAAAAACTAATGTTTATAATACATTCTTGTTATGATTTTATGTTTTGTTATTAATATTTTAAATGTTTATAATTTCATAAGGGAATCAACATAATGGATTTTAAAATGGATCCTTAATTGGTGTCCGCTGTTGAAGCCCTCATGTAAGGGTAGAAAAATCTTTTCATGGAGTTTCCTTAGAATAGAGATGTAGTCATTTTATATAGGAATCCTCTCTTTTAAAAATATCTTAAAGGATGGGATATTGAGCCTAGTTATGTTCTTTATGACGTGAAATCATTAGGGTTGACATTTTTACTTCTATAAGGGGCCAACCCTTTTTAGGTATCAATGCTAGAATATAAATTATTTTTCAATGCGATGAGATTTCTGAGGACTGGTGTTGTTCTTGTGTCATTGTCCCTAGTAAGACTAATCTTTTTTCTAAATCAAACCATTGTTCGGATGTGTTGTAATGTATTCAGGGAATTTTCATTGGGAATGAACATCAAGTAACGATCAGTTTTAACTGGTTAGAAATTCCTTGGGATGGTCATCTGCTTCATAGATCATGTGACCCATTTGTTCTCTGTGATGGATGAATTGTTACATTGTCATTCTAGTTAATTGTTTTACGAGGTAATACATATTTTGGTTAAACCTATTATTCATGCAATTTGATAATTGAATTCATAGGGAAGAGAGAATTTGGTAGGTACTATGATGTTAAATGTTATTATATAATCTATGGGTATTATGCATTGATATACACAACACCTATCATTTTCCATAGTGGTGTAACAAACCAGTTGGTTTCAGTGGAATTATTAAGCCTTGTACTATTGATTGTTTTCTCGGGTTATCTTCATAGTATAGTTACCTGATAATTATAGGAATCATGTTCACCCCCAATGATTGGTATGACATCCAGGATAATCCGTTGTTTAGACACACTAGTTAGTTGGTTTTGGTTTTCATGCTGATCGATTTGATGTATGTCATTGTGACTCAGATGAATTTCATACAAATGATGGAAGTGATTCCGATCTCGATTGATTGTGAAGATCTAGTAAATTTATTATAATAATGTCTAGGACACTCATAAGGTTTGGAGTGTCACATCCATTCTGTTCAATATGTACCCCTATATGTAGATGGAATGAAACCAAGGAGGAACATTTATAAATCATAAATCTAGCTTGAATTTCATTGAGTATTGCAAGTTGGAATCATGTCGGTGATTCATTGGAAGCATGATTTTGATGTGTTTGGTTGTGTATAAATCCTTGGGAAGCACAGTTAGTCTTTCATGGACATTAGGGGTAAATCATGATTGATTAGAGAATGCCTTTGATGGTGAAGGCATCATGAATCAGTTGATGCTGCTTCGATATGTAAAGTTGTGTTCCTCTCAAGAAGTCAACCAATAATGGATCGAGTGTTCTTATTGTGATCATTCTATCAATATTTTAAATCCAAAGAGATTATTCTTTTAAGAATGATAATTTCTTATATCTTCAAGCTGTCGTTGTTGCAGTTTGAGTGGATCATTCTAATTCCAATGTAAATCTTAAAGAGATTTTGGGCTTGAATGGGTGGTTTTATTTTTTGTTCCACACTGGATGCATAGTTTTCTTATCATGGCTTGCTTAGTCATGGGTCATACATGGATTCTTGTTCGATAGATTATCCCAATGCCACACCATACTAAAATGGGATATTATATATAAGATTATTTCTATTAAGACAATTATATGAATAATAAAATTACTAGTAAATGAAAAGATTCTTCACACCTAAAATTAATTACATATTGAGGATAAATAATTAATATGATTTTTTTAAAATTATTTCTCTCTCAAATAATGATTTTCTAAGTGTTTCATATATTTCCGAACCAAATAAAATTTACCAGTTCTAAAATATTAAAATATATGAAATATAATATTACCTTTTTTTAAAGTATAAGGTAATAATAAATAATTTTTAGAACATTCAAAAAATAATTCCGGCTATAAAGGCTTCTTATTAATTATATTTTTTATTTGACTATAATATAATAAATTTTGAAATTTTTTAATTTTAATTTCATAAAATGAAGATCATGTTTTAATTTACAATTCTAATATTTTATTGTGATGTATATATGGTACATTCCAATAAAAAATAATTTTTAGTGGAATATTTCAAAATAATATTTTAAAAAATACTGCTACATTCATTAAATTATTATGATATAAGCACGATATAAAAAGTTATGAAATTGTATTATTAATAAAATATTTTTTTATATGTAAAATTATAGTTACAATATTTTTTTTATAAAACAAATGTTTATCAATTTTGATCACATGTAATATGTTATTCTAATAAATATATATTTTGTTATTTTATTTAAATAAAATTTTTACATGGTGGAATTATGTTTTGAACATAACATATTGACATATTATAATTATTTTATTATTATAAACCATGTAATTTGAAATAAATAAACAAAATTTGTAATTTTATCACAATCAAAATATTTAAGTAAATGATTTTTTTTAAATTAATAGATTTTATGTTTTATGTGTGATTTTATTAAACATATTATTTATCACTCATATAATTTTTTTTAAAAAAATTGATTTTATATTTTTAATCATTAACTAGAAATTATATATTAATGAAGATTTTATTTTTCTAACTCTAAGATAAATTATTTGGTAAAAAGTAGTTACCAATATAAAAAATTAAAATGGAAAAAGTGAAAAATATCAGAAAAAATACATAAAAACTTGTGTGAAAACATATATTTGGGGTGTTATCAATAATAACTATCACCCAATCTATTAAAATTTATCAGTAAATCCCATTGAACTTTTGTCAGTGACATTACCTTTTATATGATTGCAAAAATTTAACCCATCTCCCTTGGAAAATGAGTCATCACCACCCAACTTTTATTCACCCCAAGACACATAGATCTTACAAAATCTAACCAAATAACCTATCAACACTATATGATGATTCTAAGATATTTTTTTCTTCTAAAAATACAACATCTTGAATCCTTAATCAAATTTTAAATGGATCTCATCCAAGGATTATAAAAACATTTTCTGTTAACCTTTTTTAATTTTTCTCCTTTCATTCTTCTCCAACCTATAATGAATCAAATATACCCATGTTATAATATTTTAATTAGTAGAATATTTATTGTAAAATTTTATTATGTTTTTATAATTATCATTTTCCTACCATTATCCTGTTTATTGAAAAACCGATTTTTTTTTCTTGATTTACATGCATCATATCAATTTTATTAGTAGTGTGATCTATTTTTCATAACTTTGATACAATGATGATTAAAAGGGGGTATGTAATGAATAAATTGGGAAAATAAAACATTATGAAGATTATGATAATTTAATCCAATTACTACTTAATTTTAATTCTATGAAAAAAAATTAAAACAATCGGTTGTAAGTGTATACTACCACCTCCAAGAAACAACATATTTTTTCATATATTATTTTATTCTTTATCCAAATACTTAAAAATATGATCCAATATGTTAAAAAATATAAATAATATCTTTTATGTTTTATAATAAATATATTATTTAAATGAAATCACTTTCTAAACTATACTTACCCATCGATTATAACATGTTTTAATTTGGGTTGGTTTAACCACCTACATGAATGATGACATTAATTTCTATTACGGATGAATATGGAAACATAAGTACTGGTTGTATTGTATAATAATGATAAAAAAATTGATTTATTTTTCTTATAACATTATATTAATATCTATCATATTATACTTTTACCTCCTTTTTGCAATATAAATTACCTAAACAATCTCGACAATACTTTTGAAATCAAGAATAATAAAAAAATTACTAATGAAACGGAACATTAACATTATAAAATGTTATAAAATATCTTTTAATATATCTATAATGATCTTATATTGATGAAATGAGAATAAATAAGATATAATGAACAAATATATTATGAAAATAGTGAAATACAGAAAAATTGAATAACTTCTGATGACGAAAATAAATTAGAGATAACAAATATATTTGAAATAAATGATTATAAATAATGTTTGAAAAAGGTTATAGGAATTAATATAGTTCTAAAATAGGTGAGTAATATATATATATATATATATATATATATATATTTAGTACACTAGATGATATAGAAGGTTTGGAAAAGGGTGATTACATGTAAAGTTGTTTCTTAACATAATAGTGTTTCTTATGTTATAATGATTCCTATTTGTCTATTGTTTTGAAAAATGATTTTTCTTCTTTCCTATTATGGTATTATAATTAATTCCCCCTATTTTTATGGGGAATAAAATTTATGGATTTTTTTCCACATAATTTTATGATTATAATTATATTTCTCTCCCCTTATATAACATCCTTATAATCTTTATCTATATTCACTCTTATTATCAATGTTCTCTTATTATTACATAGAAATCAAAATATTTTTATTTATTGTATTAAAAAAGATCATATTTACCACATTTCAAATAATGCAATTACTATTATTGTGATGATGTGGTTCTCAATAAAATAATGTTAAAAATATTAAATTGTATTTACGCTTAATTTTTTTAAATTTTTTATTCTACCTCACTATTCATGTTGAAAACCATTAATTTTTTTGATGTTATTATTTGAGATTTATTTGAACATGTTTTTTTAAAAATTATTTCATGTTACATTATGGAAAATTAATTTTCAATGTGATTCATAATATCATTATTTTACAAATTCTTTATAAATTCTTTTCTAAAGACTCTATTTTATAGTTCTATTTCAATTTTCCTCTTCAATAGATCTTATTCCTATGAAGTTATATTTAATGAATGTATCTATAAATGGATAAAAAAATACTACTTTTGGTTCATTTATTCTCATTATAATACATATAATCCATGATTTACATCTAAGATATACAATTGTGAAATGATATGAACTAGATTTCCTTTAAATGGGTTGTTTAGGAAAAGATGAATGATTGATTAAAAATTGACACTCATATGTATGATTTTTATTATTTGGGGTACTATTTCTCCAACCAATCTATTGGTTATGGTTTTATATCTCACGCGATAATGTATCATGGACCTTAATAGATATGAAACAATTAATGGGTGAGTATCCTTGGATATAATAAAAAGTCAATTCATGGAACTTCTTGGATATTCTCACAATATGATGATATTATTTGATTATATTTGGGACAAACATGATTTTTATGATATGTTTAATGGTCAGGTTAAATTTACATCATATAACCCTATGATAAAACTCCATGGATCATGTCTATTACAATATGACTCCATAGGGTAATGTTATTTCAGATGTATTTATTTGGAATTATATGTATTTCAGTCATGAATTATTGAAAATATATATTATTTTGTGTTCTTCTTAATAATATATTACTTCAATGCTCATGTTTCATCATAAAATTATGATCAAACCCTTTATTAAGTGATTATAAGTTTTTCCTTAATAAACATTTCACCTCACCCCATTCACATGATTTCATTTCCTAGGATATAAAAATAAGTAATACTTATTAGAATCTGAAAATATAGTCTACTGTGACTCAATTATGGGGAAATTTATTCAAGTGTTGTATAATAATTTTCTTATGCAAGCACTTCATAAGGGCAGTAAACCTATAAGGACCCGACCTTATTACATTAAATAATATTGAATTTAGTCAAAAATTCACTTCCTATCACATTGTGGATAATTTAAAGTTTAGATATTTAGATAATTGGGACCTAAAACATTCATAAAATTACATATTATTACAGAGTGGATACCAAAAAAAATAGTATTCCTTTTTTTGAAAAAAAATAAAACTCTTCACATAAAAGATGATCTCTTTGACTAATCTTCAAACATTTAACATGGATTACATTTGTGTCTCACACATCCTTATAACCATTAAAATCATTTAACAATGTGGAATGAGAACAAAAGCATAGTAAGGGATATAAAAAGAAGGAATGAACACATTAGTCCATGAATAGTTGTAACATATGAAATCATTTTCAAAATACATACTTATCACTTGAATATATATACCTAATTTTTGAAACATGAGATTTAAAAAATATTCCCACAATACATAAGAACATATTTAGAACAATAAAGGTATATTGGGGCATTACATACATAATCTTGTAACCCTCTCGGCTACCTTATCATTTGTAACCCTCACAGCTACTATACAATTTGTGTCACCATTGCAGTTACACTTAGAGTAACCATATGGACGACCTCCAACATACACATACCCAATGCATTAAAGAGATGTATAGGTAATACCCTTCATTATAAACAATTCCCATGAACCAGAACATAATAATACAACATGAATAATTAATTGAAAAACTTTCTTTTGTATTTTGTAAAACCGAATTTTTAATGAGGATTTAAAAACAATTCACTCATAAATACGGTACAATTGCAAGGAGACTCAATATAGTGAATGGAATATGTATATACACTTTAATTTCACATAAATTAACATAATATAAAATAACCATCACATAAAAAAATTTAGTTCCACATAAATAATGAAGTAGAAGGTTAACCTGAAGTATGGAAATCAGGTTGAGAATTCCATTACCTTGGGTTTATATTCCTTCAAACGTGTTTAAAACTTCTGTATAATGGTTAAAAGAGTGTTAATAGTTTTTAAAACCCATTTTCATGTTTATAACATATTATATGATTATTTAATAACATCATTTCACCCTTTAATAGTTAGTATTTTGTTCCTGGCACTTTTTTGGGGAGTTCTTTACATGATTTCAATGATCGGTTCATGATGGATGTTCTTGTCGATGGGAAGTGAAACTATAGAATTTCAATGGAGTAGAATTCAAATATTTAAAGCACTATAAATTATATAATTTTTAATTGTTAATTCATTCATGATGTTGATTCATAAGTCAAAACATTAATGATGTTTGTTTAGATCATTTTATTGGTTCTTTCATAATAACCACCTCATTTTGTTTTATAAATTAATAACATGTGTCTAAAATGATTATAGAACCATGGATTAGAAATAATAAATAAATTATAACCTCGTTTAACAATAAAAATTGTTTCATTACTATACTTTAAGTAATTAAAGAAATTTAAAATCACATTATCCACGATGTCAGCAATTCGACACATCACATAAAATGTTTTTAATTCATTGAATAAGTGGGGTAAGAGAAGAAGATTGATAATGAATTTTCCATGGAAATTAGAATATTAGAAATATAAAATATTATAGATCTTTCACTTCTCTTGTATAATAGGATTTTAGGAAATAAGAAGAAAAGAAATGATCTCAAAGTAAAAGAAATTTTGAGAAATTATTTACGAAAATTTGGCAGCCTAACGACATTGTTTAAATTTTCATAAAATAATTTAATGGGAGAAAATGGGTATTTCATAATTATTAAATAATATTGGATTTAAATGAAATATGGAATGAAATTTCCCAACAGAATCTAAATGGAATGAAAAATAATAACATAATATGAAATGAAAGAAAGAAAATAAAAGCGGATGTTTACCTCCTGATCTCTTCTCCTTGAGATCCATCATAAGGCCTTTGGTTTTGGACTTTTGGTGAGCCCATCAGCTATAAGATGTGGGAATGATCTTTGGAAGAAATATTGAGAAGATCTTAGGTAAGGATCAAGGCTTTAGAGTTGTGGGAGTAAAAAGGGAATGAGGGAGGTATTTATAGTGGATGAGAGGGGGTATTTTTCATAATTTTGATCACTACTATAATATTTTTTCTCAAGACTATTAATATTCATAATTTATGTTACCAAAAATAGTAATACTTTTATGTGATATCGAACCATGTGTGCTTACATCACTTATGATGTCATAAATAGTGTATTAAACTGCAAATTTGAATATATGATATTTTGTCATATTTCACTATTCATCCAAAATTTAAGAAATTTAGAAGAATCCCAAAATCCACCCTTACCATTTCATGACGTGTAGAAATAAAAAATGAAGTCCATTTTTATAACATAATTTTCTAAAAATTATTTATTTAATTTTTATATAAAAATATACTTAATTCAAAAATTAATAATTTTAAAACAATAACTTCTTTTATATAACATTGAAAAATTAACCAAAATGTCATTATCATCAAGCCTTAAGGAAAAAAATAATAGTAAAATTTAATATTCATTAGGGTCATATTACTATTCACAAGGGTATGTTACTATTCACAAAAAAATAAGTTAGTTCTATTAGGATCTAAATAACCTACTGAACACAATTGTAGATGATAGTTTTTCCAAATTCAAAACATAGAAGTAGAAAAAATATTTTTAAAGTATTTATAAAAATATATACTTAAAAAAATGTTTCATGCTATTCCATTTATTTTTTAAAAATCTTGGGGGTGTTGAATTATCCCCACCTCTTGAAAATTATATCCTTGCAATTGTATTTACTTATTAAACATTTGAGGTTACCTTTCCCTCATAGAATTTTTAGACTCCCATGTTACTTCTTCTATGATGTGGTTTTCCTAAATACACTTTTAACTAGTGTATTACCTTATTCTACAATACATGTTACCTTTGATCAAGGATCATAACTGGTTTCTCACTATAAGAATGGTTCTCCTCTAGCCGAACTACTTCTAAGCTCAAAACATGAGTTGAATCTGGCACATATTTTCTCAACGTTGAAACATGAAAAGCATTTTGTACCTGAGATAATCTCAGATACAATGATACTCGGTATGAAACTGGTCTAAATTTCTCCAGGATTTCAAATGTACCGATGAACCGTATACATAACTTCCTTTTCTTACCGAAACGCATCCCACTTGTACAAGGAGAGATTTGAAGGAAATCATGGTCACCTACCTCGAAAGATAATTCTTTTTCTTCAATCATCTATATAATTATTTTTCCTGCTCTGAGTTTCCTCATGTGCTGCTAGATCATCTTCACTTTCTCAGCCACTTACTCTACTAATTCTATCCCCATCAACTTTCTTTCACCAACATCATCCCAAAACATTGGACCCGACAACGCTTTTCATACAATGACACAAAATATGTCATCTGTATACTAGAATGAGACCTATTATTATAAGAAAACTCAACTAAAAAATATTTTGATCCCAACTTCCTTGATAGTAAATTGAACAAGCCTAAACCATATCCTCTAATGTCTGAATCATTTGTTCCTACATCTTATATGATTTAGGATGAAAAGTTGTTTTGAAATTTAACTCTAAGCCCAACGCCTTCTGAAGTCCCTTCCAAAAGATAGTAGTTAGCATGAGATCCTGATCAGATACAATAGAAATAGGAACTCCATGTAACCTTCAAATCTCCGTGAGGTACAGTCAAGATAGCTGATCCAAAGGCATTGTATCTCAAATAGAAAGAAAATGTGTATATTTTTTCAGCCGATCAACAATAACCCAATTTTTATTGTTACCTAGAGATGTATTAGGTTGTCCCACCATAATGTCCATGGAGACATTCTCTTATTTATACTCTAGAACTAGAAAAGAATTAAGCATCCCCTTTGGTAACTATCACTCTACTTTAACTTGTTGACATGTCAATCATTTCATAGTAAAATAAAAAATATCTCTTTTTATTCCATCTCTCTAATAATACTCATATAGGTATCTATACATCTTAGTATTGCCATGATGAACTAAAAATGGAGAACTATGAGCTTCACACAACAATTACTTCTTCAATTGGAAATCACAAGGCACACACAACCTTTTATCAAATCTTAAAACAAAATATTTATCAAGGTTAAATTCTAGCAACTTACCCATTTATCCAAATTTACCTTTTTATGTAGCTCATGGTCTTCCTTCAGCGATTGCTTAATCCTATCTGATAACGATGACTATACTGAAATCTAAGAAAAAACATTGGAATTTCCTTCACCAACAACTTCTAATCCAGAATTCATCAAATCATTAATCAAGGGATCATGTTCCAAATGTAACATGGTTAATGATGCATGATGTTTTCGACTCAAGGCATCAGCCACTTTGTTTGATTTTCCAGGATGGTAATTGATCATGAACTCATAATACTCTAATTTAATACCATATTTTCAGCCTCATGTTTAATTCTTTATGGCTGAATATATTCTTCAGACATTTATAGTCAGTATATATTTAACATTTGGTGCCATATAAAAGATGCCTCCATATTTTCAAAGAAAAAACCACTGATGGCAATTCTATATCATGTGTGTGCTAATTTAACTCATGAGGGTTTAGTTGTATTGAAGCATAAGAAATTACCAGATAATTCTGCATCAAAAAACAACCATGTCCCTTCAAAGAAGCATCACTGTAGATTGAAAACTCACCATTTTAGGAAGGCAAGGACAAAACTAGAGAATTCACCAATCTCTTCATTAGTTCTTGAAAAGAAACATCACATTCTTCTATCCCAAAAGTTTAACCACTTTTCGCGGTGACTTAGTTATCAGGATAGATAACCGTGTAAGGTTCTTAACTAAATATTGGTAATAACCTATAATCCATGAAAAATACTAATCTATGTAACATTTTTGGGTATTTTTCATTCATCATCCACACTTTTTTTGGCTAGATCAATTGTTATTCCTTCCTTATTTACAATGTGCCTAAGAAAAGAAATCTGTTGTAACAAAAAATCACTCTTCCTGAATTTCCATTAAATTTCTTTTCTTTTAAGGTTTTTAAAACAACCCTTAGATGTTTTTCATGCTCTTATTTATTTTTAGAAGGTACCATAATGTCATCGATAAATCAAACCACAAACTTATCCAAGAACTAATGAAATATTGTATTCATAAGTTTTGTGAATAAAACATGTGTATTATTTAACCCAAACATCATAAAACATATTCATAATGCCCATATCTATTAAGAATGGCTGTTTTTCTGATATCATCCTCCTTCACCTTCAGTTGATGGTATCCAGATCTCAAGTCAATCTTGGAAAAGTACGGAGCTCCCTGGATCTGATCAAACAAGTCATCGATATGAGGCAATGGAAACATGTTTTAACAGTTATTTTATTCAAAGATCAATTATAAATTCAATGTCTCATGAACCATCATTATTTCTAACAAAAAAAATAGGAACACCCCATGGTAATGTTCTAGGATGAATGAATCCTTTATCAAGACAATCTTACAACTGATTTTTCAATTAAAGAAGTTTGATTTGAGCCATACGATATGGCCATTTTGAAATTAGATCAGCATAAAGATCATAGTCAATTGTGAATTTGAATTCTCATTCAGGTATGAAACCATTAAAATCATCAAGAAAAACATCTATGTATTCATTTACCACATGCCCATCATAAATCTGAACAGTTCCCTTGTTTTCAACAATATGAGCAAGATGACTTTCATTTCCATATTTAAATAGTTTTCAGCTTCCTGATATGTTTTGAATTGAATGGGTTCATTCTAATATAAAATCTAAAACACTTTCTGAAAAAACATTAGATATATATTCAATATTAGAATAATAATCAAAAAGCCAATCCATTCCCAGAATAACATCAAACTTGAATAAGGGTATAACAACATAGTTTGAAGGTAAATACTTTCCATAGACCATAACAGGAAGATTATTATAATTCCTATTTGCTTTAATATTTTCCCTGGGTTTTTTAGCAATATGTTCTGGTCTCATCGGTTGAGGTGATATTTCTATTTTACCAGAAAATTTATCAGAGATGAAATAATGTGTAGACTCCATATCAATCAAAACATTATAAAAATATGAGTAAACAAACAAATTACCTGATATAACATCATTGGATGGCTCAGAATATACTAACGTAGTCAAAAAAGATTTCACTAACCTTTTTTGCATATATTCTATATTCTTTACATCATTTGGATCTCTGTTTTGGAAATTATTTTCATAGTTAAGCATCTTACCACATAAAAAACACTTTATAGTTTTCTTATCAGGATTAGTATTAGGATCATTTTCATTAAAATCACGGGCCATATGTCTAAACTAACCTCATTTGAAACACTTACCATTTATGGTAAGAAATTCCCAAGGGTGCTTCTTTCCACACTTTTTACAAACTAGAAACCGGATTTTTTTACCATCAGATTTATTTTTTTGACACTTACCCATTGCTTCCCATATGGACCTCATATTCTCCTTGTTTTCAAAATGCATGTGAACTCCATCTTTACCCTATCAGCACATTGGACATGTTTCCAATAACTTTTGAATTCACTGGTGGCCAACTCCCTTCAACACATTGACTTTAGTCATGAGTAAAAGCAGTTCATTTAGCTATCATGATACAAAATATTATTTCGAGAATACCTCTCCAGCTGGGTGAATTTTGTTTTATACACAACCTATTAATATTCATCCTTTTTCATTAATTCAAGGTATTTTCTCACCAACCTAAGTATCACCATCATAGGAAAGTATTTTTCAAGTAAAAGACATTTAAATCCATCCCACTCCAGGGCATTAAAATCCTCTCTATCCCTGATATTCATTACAATTGACAACCATTGAACAGCTTCACCTTAAAAATGAAAAATGGAAAGGCTTACCTTTTTATTATCTTAACATTCCATAACATCGAATATCATTTCAATGGCTTTAGCCCATCCTTTAGCCGCTACAGGGTTAGAAGATCTATTGAATGTGGGAGGGTGTTGTCTCATAAAATGTTCCAATGTTGTCATGATCTGTTTTGGTACATCTAGTTGTTCACATTAATAGATTCTACCGTCATTTATTACTTGTGTTAACTGATCCATTATTGTCACAGACCACTCGGTTCAAATCCCAACTATTTTGGACAGTTGATTTGGAAGGATTTCATTCTGTCAATGCCTATCCTCTTTATCTTCCCTGTTGCTTCTGCTGACAACCATTCTGATAAAACATATATTAGACAGAGAAAAATGGAAATATATAAATTCTATATCATTTCAAATTGACCCTAGAGTAAAAAATCAATTATGGTAATATATTAACATCATCCTAACCCCTAAATTTATCTAAACCATCCTCTGATACAAACTATAAGGATCCAAGCTTATTATGTTACATAATCTTGAATTTAGTGATGATTTCACTTCCTTTCACATTGAGGATCTTTTCCTGTTTAGAGATTTAGATAATTGGGACCGAAAACATTAATAAAATTACACATTATTATAGAGTGGATCCCATAATAACAGTATTCATTTCTTGCAAAAAAATGAAACTTTTCACATAAATAGTGATATCATTGACTAATTTAAAAACAATTAACTTAGCTTCCTTATTTTTATTAAAATCCTTATAACCTGTGAAAACAATTTAGAAACTTTGGATGAGCACAAAATCTCAGTAAGTGATATAAAAATAAGTAAAGAACACATTAGTCAATGAATAGTTGTAACAAATGAAATCATTTTCAAATGAAATACGAATCACCATTATATATATACATACTTTTTGGAACATGATATTTAAAAAAGACTCCAAAAATAAATAAGAACATAATTAGAACCAAAAATTTATCTTGGTGAATTACTTAGATAATATTTAACCCTCTCGGCTACCTTATCATTAGTAACCCTCACAGCTAACTTAAAATTTGTGTAACCATCGCAGTTACACTTTGAGTAACCATGCAGCCGGCTTAAAACATATACATACCCTAATGAATTAGAAGGAGATAGAGGTCCCACCCTATATCATAAAAAATTACCAAGGACCCAAACATAATCACAAAACATGTATAATTTCATATAGCATTTCTTTTGAATTTATTACAATAGAATTTTAGAAGGGGATTTTAAAAGAAAAGCCACCAATAAATATCATAAAATTAAAGAGAGACCTAATAGAGTGAATGGAATATGTATATACACTATAATTAAACATAAATTAGTATAATATAAACAAGAAAAATCACACAAAAAATTATAATAGCACATAAATAATGAAGTTGAAGTATAACCAAAGTATGAAAATCAGGTTAAGATTTACCTTACATTGGGCTTTTATTAATTAAAACTTATTTAAACTTCATGTATAATAGATAATAGAGTGTTATTATTATTTTAAAGAAACATTTTCATGTTTATAACATATTATAATAATATTACATAACATTATTTCAGCTATTAATTCGTAGTATTTTGTTCCTTGCACTGTTCTTGGGTGACTTCATTACATGATTTTCATGATCTGTTCATGATGGATGTTCTTGTCGATTAGAAGTGAAACTACAGAAATGGAATGGAGTAGTATTTACATATTTCCAGTACCATAAATTATATCATTTATCATTTTAAATTCTTACATGAGGACTATTCATATGTTAAAACAGTAATGATGTTCATTTAGATCATTTTAGTGGTCCTTTGATAATAACGACCTCATTTTTCTTTATAAATTAATTACATGTGTATAGAATGATTACAGAACAATGTATGAGACATAATACATATATTATAACATTTTTAAAACATAAAAATGTTTTCACTACCAGACTTTAATGAATTAAATTAAATTTAAATCACATCATCCACAATGTCGGTAATTCGACACATCACAGACAGTGTTCTTAATTCCTTGAATATGTGGGGGAGGAGAAAAAGATTGATGATGAATTTTGGATGAAAATGATAAAATCCATAATATATAAGATTATATATCTTTCATGACTCCTATATAACAGGAGGTGATGAAATAAGATGAAAAGAACGTGCTCAGAATAAAATAAAAGTTTAGAAATTCCTTACGAAAATTTGAAGGCGTAACGACGTCGTTTAAATTTTTATAAAATAATTTGATGAGATAAAATTTGTATCTCATAATTATTACATAATATGGGAATTAAGGGGGATATTGAATGAAATATCCCAACATAATCCAATGATAATGAAAAATAATATCATAAAATGAAAGGAAATAATGAAAATAAAAGAGAATGTTTACCTCATGATCTATTTTCCTTGAGACCCCTCTTAAGAACTTTGGTTCGAAACTTTTGGTGTGACCAGCAACTGTATGACATGGGAAAAATACTTGGAAGTATTATTGGGAAGATATTAGGTATATCTCAAGTCTTGAATGATGTGGGAGGAAGAGGGGAATGAGGGCGGTGTTTATAGTGGAGGAGAGGGGGTATGCTTCATTATTTTAATCATTATTATAATATTTTTTCTCAAGATTATGATTAATACTAATTAATGTTACCCGAAATAGTAATATAATAATTAAAGTTATAAAAAAGTGGGATTACATCACTTATGATATCATAAATAGTATATTTTATGGATAATTTGAATATATGGTATTTTAACGTATTTCAATATTCTTTGAAAATTTATGAATTTCAAAAAAATATCAAAATTAACCATTACCATTTCTCAACGTTTAAAATTAAAAAATGAAGTACCTTTTTTAAAAATAATTTTTAAAATATTATTAATTTAATTTTTAATTAAAATAAAAGTTAATTCAAACTTTAACAATTTTAAAACTATAGTTGCTTTTATATCACATTGAAAATTTAACCAAAATGTAATTATCTTCAAGACATAAGGAAATAAAATAATAGAAAAATTTACTATTCATTAGGGTCATATAAAAAATCATATTACTTTTCATAAGCGTATGTTTCTATCCACCAAAAAAAATTTGTTCTATTAGGCTCTAAATAACCTAATGAACATAATTGTAGATTAACATTTTTCGATGTAAAAAACCTAAAAGTGGAAATATTATTTTTAATGTATATTTATAAATATCAACATAAAACATTGTTTCATGCATTTCC
Organism: Viscum album; assembly: GCA_963277665.1. Lineage (NCBI taxonomy): Eukaryota > Viridiplantae > Streptophyta > Magnoliopsida > Santalales > Viscaceae > Viscum > Viscum album. Next base: position 1,841,879,991 of record OY728125.1, read on the forward strand.
ATTTATTTTAAAAAACCTTATTGTTTTACAAAACCATCGGTTCATGGGATCATTATTTTATTATGTGGTGTCATCTTTATATGATGGAAATGACTTAAAAGAAAGATATGTGTAGATTTTTCTCTCACATATTATTAAATCCAATGTTTGAAGTATGAAAATTTGGCATCTTGTTCACTCATGTGGTCGAAGGGTGACTCAATTGGTATTATGAATGGTTTAGTTTTATTTTATGATTAATATAGTAATTTTTTGTATTAAAGTTTATATAATATTAGAAAAAATCATAGGTATATATGTTACTATTTGGAAACATAATGATTTTTATTAACTTCAGTTTGTGGTTTTTCTAGAAATTACATACATTTATAGACACTAAAAAGTAGATGCTATCATGGAACACATGTACCTAGGGTTCATCGTCCTGGAAAGGATAGTTGAGTATCAGCTCGATTTTCAATCAGTGCATGATGAGTGGGCCTAAAACTATACACAGAGCAAGAAATTATGGGTGGATATGCATGCGATGATAATTTTCTCTTTAGAAACTAGTATAAATGATTTCAATATATCTGTTTGGTATGGTCTGATTTACAAACAAGAAATAGACAATGACTATCAATGATTGAAATGTAAAATATTCTTATCACTTATGATCTATCCCTTTTATGGTATTTTTTTACTTCCTCGATTATGTATTATTCTATTTAAATATTATTTATTTATTAAATAACATGTGAAAGGTGAAGCTATGATAATTCTGCTAGTATTGTGAAATGCATTGAACGAACTAATTTGAAATCAAACGGGATAAGTGCAAGATTGATGAACAAGGATTCTCACTCAACTATTTAAAGGCATAGATAAGAATTAAAACCATGTTTAGCCCTCAGATTCACCAAGGATGGTTCATCTTGTAATCAAGTCTGATAAGTTACAATGTCGACTATCATTTAATGGATATTTCAAATTACTTATTAATAAGAAATAGATGAATGTGATTGAAAATATATTTTCTTTGTTGATTCAAAAGTTCTCTTTTAACATTTATGTCTTGTTTTGGAAATCAAAAATGTATTCATATATAATTATCGTACTGAATGTTTTTATCTTACTGACTATGATAATCATACAGAATCTATCAATCGTACTAAATCTATCAATCATACTAACTCTATCAATCCTACTGACTCTATTAATCATACCGACTCTGTGAATCGTACTGACTAAATCAATCGTACTATCTATGTCAATCATAGTGACTCTGTCAATCATACTGACACTGTCAATCGTACTGACTTTTGTGAATCATACTCACTTTGTATCATATCAATATATTACACTAAGAAATACTTATAGTACTCATGTATTTATCACATTCTTATTTTTATCCTTTATTAACACATGTCAATTGTACCCATGATTATCATATTCATATATCTTTAGTTTTTAATCAAAATGATTTCATGGAGTTAGTTATAAACTAATCAAAATGATGTCATGTTTTCTGTTTCAATATGACCGTTATAATGCCAGGTGTCCAAGTCCCTCCGAGTTTTCCGGAGAAATATTACCTTTGGAGGAAATGTGATCATTGGAACCTGAGGCCTATAAATAGGAGGTCATTTGAAGCTGAGAAGAACAATTGAGATACTGTGATCATTCTTTGCTACTATCAAGTTCTAGAGAGAAACTTTGGGACTTCTCTCTTGCTTCATGTGAAAGCATTGAAATTACAAAACAAGAATGACTCATTCTAAGTTTTTGTATTTCAATAAGTGGTTTGTTTCGCTTTTTGTGACCGATATGGTGATAACGGTTGAGGGATGCTGAGGATAGGCAGACGGAGCTACCAGTATTTGTACTGATGGCATTGAATTGTTTCAAAGACGGAGGTGATTATTACCATAAAAATCGAGGGCTTGCGGGGATAGTAAGACAGACGTACATATCATCATATCGAGGGATTGTGAGGGTAGCAAGACATGTGTACCGATCATCGTATAGAGGGATTTCCAAGGTGGTGGTATGACAGACCTCTTACCTAGGTGAAAGGATACCCTTCTCTTTGGGATAAAATAATTGTAATACCTTTACATTTCTGCTCTTGATTATATTAGAAAGAGAATTGTTTTGTTTCCTTTCTTCATTTCATATTTATTTTTAATTGTTTCAATTACAATCATACAATTACATATTGTATCAATTGATTCTATACGCATTATTGTAGAATCCTTTACTATTGTATTACTCTGATTATTGTATTCATTTTGAATATAATTTCGTTACACTTCTTATAGTATTACATCATATCATACCTTTATACTCAATTTAATTGTTCTTAATTGTATCTATTGTGAATTGTATTTCTTAAGTGTTTAAACATAATGTTTTTAAACCTTCAATTGACCCCCTCTTTTATTGTTCAATCTAATATACCTATACATCTATATATCGATCCAATAATTGGTATTATAGGAGATTCCCATTGATTTGTATTACTATCCCTATTTCTTTCATTCAAATTTCTATTTCAACAACTTAGTGAACTAACGTGTGGAGGGGAAAAGATTTGGTTTTATTAGATGGTAGGGATGAATATTGGATCAATTGACAATCTAAATCCAACTAAACCACCTATCTATGATGGGAATGATTATGAGTACTGGAGATATTGAATGAAGTCATTTGTTATCAATACTTCTATAGATAATTTTAATATATTTACTAGAGGTTACAAAATTCCTGTCAAAGAAATCAGTACTTTCACTAATCAAGAAAAGCATGAATATCAACTAAATTACAAGGTACACAATAATTTGAATGCTCTCGGACCTAGAATATATACAGTAAAATATCATCTAGTGATGAAACCAACTATATTTGGAATAAATTGGAAGTTACATATTTTGTTACATCTAATGTTATAGAAACAAGAAGAGCAATGCTTCGAGCAGAGTATCATGGATTTCTTTTTTCCTTATGGAGAACCAGTATGTAAAGTGGAACAAAGATTCAGGAAAATTTTCAACAGTTTACAATCTATGGGAGAAAAAGGTCTTGATGATGAAGCTCTTGTTGACAAAATTATTGATATAATTCCAAACAAATGGGAGTAAAAAAGGATAACTATTGATGAAAATAGGAATGTTTCCTAGATTACTCTTGTTAAACATTTTGAAACTCTTCTACAGCATGAGAAAAGAATGAAGAGAGATGCTTATTTCAATAAGAATAAAAATGGAAATTGAAGTGTAGCTTTTACTACTTCATCTAAATCTAAAACACCTGAAAGGATAATGAGATCCAATGCTATGAAAGTTTCTTTATCAGAATCTAGTGATTGTGATCATTCAGATAATGAGTTAGCCAATCTTACTAGAAGGACGGACAAGATTGTTGGAAAGAAAGACTTCCAATATAGATTCAAAAAGAAATATAGGAAGGATAAGAAAGATTTAGAGGTAAATTGTTATGAATGTAAGAAAGTAGGTCATATAATACCTGATTGTCCTTTACTGAAGAGAAAATACATAAAGGAGAAAAATTCTGAATGAAATAATAAAAAGTATTACAAGACAAATCCAAAGAAAGTCTTGAAGTCCAATGATACTTGGAGTGCAAGTAGGGGGTGATTCATCAAATAATTCTTCAGAATATGAATCTTCAGGACAAAGGAATATTGGGATTATAGCCATAATACCAATTGAAGATCAATGTTTCATGACTAAGGTACACAATTCTGAAGCTATTACAAATGTATCCTTAAATGCAAACTATAATGATAATAAATATTATCAATCTTCAAATGATGAGTATTCATCATTAGAAGATAATACATTATATTATTTTGAAGAAGTGTCTAGGTTTTCTAAATCACTTTAGAATGAAAATGTAGACTCAAGAAGAAGATTGATAAATCAATTTCCAGAGTTTAAATTTTCGCTAAAGAAGTATCAGATCTTTCTAACGATCTTGATATGAAAACATCAGATTTTGAAAGTATTTTAAAAACCATTTTAATGTCAATTTTGAAAAGAAAAAATATTCTAGGGATTTAGAAAATGTAATTTCTAGGAAATTTTTTTTCGAGCCTAACTCTAGTTCAAAATCAAATGTTTTAGAGGATAAAAATTTAGTTTGAAAACGAAAGTCAGAAATTTTTTCCTTGAAAAAATGTTTGTCAATCTTTACATATGGCAGGGAAAACTTTGATAAAATGTATTCTCAAATTGAAACTTTGAAATATCATTCATGTTTTGGTTATACTCATTCTAAACCAGTTTTTAGTAATAACTATTTTGTCCCTCAATGTACCCCTTTTTGTACTAAGTGTCAATGTGGTGGACACTAGAAAAGAGATTCTTCTATTAATAGAACTCAGTATTTAGGATTTTATAAAGCTCATTTTTCAAAACAAATGTGGATTCCTAAAATTATTTTATCTAACCCTTTAGGAGACAAAAAATTATGGATTCTGAAAAACTAATTGATTCTTTTTCAGGAAAATAAGAAGTGTACCTACAATAATATTTGGTACATGGATAGTGGTTGTTCTCAACACATGATTGGAAACAAAGATTTCTTTGAAATTATTATTGAAACAAAAGGTGTAAAGGTTAACTTTAGAGATAATTCTCAAGGAAAGATTGTTGGAATATGTAATATTGTTTTCTTGGATAAATTATTATTTCAAATGTTTTGTTTCTTATAGGTCTTACGACCAATGTCATCAGCATAAGTCAATTATGTGACGAAGGATACCTTGTGAATTTTAGAAAGGATATATGCTTAGTTCAAAATTTAAAGGATGAAATCATTTTATCTGCACATAGGCAAGAGAATGTATACACTATTAACTTAGAAGACCTTAGGAGCAAAAATTTACCTTGCTGAAGTGAAATAGAAGACCAATCATGGCTATGGAATATAAGACTAGGACACTGCAACCTAATAATCCTTTGTAAACATTTAAAGAAAATACTTTTAAAGGGGCTACTAGATCATAGATATGATTCTTCAAAGGTTTTTGATCCTTTTCAATTTGTCAAGAAACATAAAACGTGCTTTAAATAAATTAATGAAGTTTCAACTTCTAATGCATTATAGCTAGTGAACATGGATATTTTTTGTCCTTCACAAACTAGAAGCATTAGAGAAAAATACTATGTATTAGTTTTAGTTGATGACTTTACAAGATTTACATGGGTCTATTTTCTAACAAAGAAATATGAAGCCTTTTTCGATTTAAAAACTTTTAGAGCTCAAGTTAAAAATGAGAAAAACCTACCATTGACAACTATCCATAGTGATCATGGCAGTGAATATAAGAATTAACATTTTGAAACTTTTTATAGTACGAAAGGTATTACTCACAACTTTTCAGCACCAATAACTCCTCATCAGAATGGTGTTGTTGAGAGAAGAAATCGCATTCTTCAAGACATGACAGAACCATATTGACTGAATACTCAATTGCTAAGCATTTTTGGGCTGAAGCTGTTAGTACTACTTAATATTCTATAAATCATGTTTTAGCTAGACCTTTTCTTAATAAAACACTTTATGAATTGTGGACTGGCCAAAAACCTAAAGTTTCATACTTTAATGTTATTGGGTGCAAAGTATTCATTTTGAATACTAAATAGAATCACCACAAATTCACACCAAAATCCGATGAAGGAATATTTCTAGGCTATTCTAAAACATCTAATGCTTATAGAGATTTTAATAAAAATACTTATACTGTTGAAGAAATATTTCATGGTAAATTTTATGAAACTATTCCTTTTGTTTTTAAACATACCTAACATACATCTTCGGATTTGTTTTCAAAAACTGATCACCAAACATTATTAGAAGATCCTTATGTTAAGGAAAATGTTCCAGAATGACATTCTAAAACATTTACCCCAGAATATTTTCTACCATATGTTGATGAACATGTTTTATAAAACCCAAATAACATTCTTCTTAGGAATCATCTCAGTGATAACATCATTGGCAATGTAAATCAACCTGTAATGACCAGAAATTCCTTGAGAAATGAAATAGAACATCTTGCCTTTCTTTCTCCATTCAAACCTAAAATTACAAGTGAGGCCTTAGGTGATGAATATTGGATTAAAATAATGCAAGATAGAATAATTGAATTTGAAAGGAGTCAAGTCCAGACTTTAGTTGAAAGACCAAAAGAAACTACTCTAATTGGTGTAAAATGGGTTTTTAGAAATAAATGTGATGAAAAAGGAATCATTGTAAGAAATAAAGAAAGACTTGTTTCTAAGATCTATAATCAACAAGAGGGAATAAACTATGAAGAAACATATTCTCCGGTAGCTATTCTTGAATCTATTTGTATTCTATTAGACTTTGCAGCATACATTAATTTCAAATTATTTCAAATAGTTATTAAATGTGTCTTTCAAAATGGTTTTGTTCAAGAAGAAGTTTTTGTCAAACAACCCCTGGTTTTCTAGACTCCAAATATCCTAATCATGTTTTTACACATAACAGAGCATTATATGTCCTTAAACAAGACCCTAGAGCATGGTATGATATATTTACATGATTTCTTTTATAATACAATTATGCCAAAGGTACAAATAACCCAACCTTTTTTGTAAAAATGGAAAATAAAAATACTTTGGCTGTTCAAATTTATGTTGATGACATCATATTTGGATCAACTCAGTAGTATTTAACAGATTCTTTCATGAATTTAATGAAATTTGAGTATGAAATGAGTATGATGGGTGAGTTAACATTATTTTTAGGTTTTAAAATTTCACAAAAACTAGATGGAACATATATATCTCAACATAAGTATATTAAAAATGTCAGCAACTTATAGAGGTATGATAGGAATTTTGTTATACTTCACACCTAGTCTACTAGAGTTATTGTTTTCTCTATGCTTATATGCAAGATACCAATATAATTCTAAAGAGACTCATTTAAAATCTATGAAAATAATCTTTCGGTATTTAAAAGGAACTCTGGATTTAGGTTTTTTTTCTTCTATAAATGATATTGTTTTAAAATGATTTTTAGATTCCGAATTTGGTGGTTGTAGAATGGATAGAAAAGTACATCTAGAACATTACATTTCTTAGGAGATTCTGTGGTTTCTTGGTCCTGCATGAATAAACACTTAGTAGAAGTTTCCACTACTGAAGCTGAATTTGTAGCATCTGGAAGTTTTTGTGCTCAAGTTTTGTGGATGGAACACACACTCACTGACTATGTATTGAGTTTTTCCAAAACTCAAATTCCATGTTATAATACGAGTTCCATAGATCTTAGTAAAAACAAAGCACATCACTCCCATGAAATACACATAGATATTATGCATCACTTTCTTAAGGGTCACACACTAAAAAAAGATATTAGTTTACAATTGATTGGAATGAATGAAATAACTTGCTGGAAATTTTACAAAAACATCACCTTCCAATATATTTGAGTTTATAAAATAGAAGATAGGAATCATTCCATTAAAATAATAATTCATGTCTACTTCATGTTTTAAACTTCTCATTACATTAAACTCCTCTTAAAAAGGAGATAACATTTTTTAACTTATATATTTATTAATATTTTCCTTCTTTATTCGTTTATTTTTTAGTTTTATATATTTATGATTATCATTTGGACTATTTGGTTATTGGTTTAATAATCTTTCATCTTATTTACCTGAGTATTGTATTGATTTGTTTTCCATCGGCACGTCAACCTATGGTAATAACTTTGTTTTTTATAGGCACGTTAACCTATGGTAACAACTTTTTTTCCATCGACACATCAACCTATGGTAACAACTTTGTTTTCTATTGGCACGTCATCATATGGTAACATCATTGATTTCCATCAGCATGTCAACCACTGGTAACAACTTTGTTTTCTTTCTGCACATCAACCCAGGGTAAAAAAATTGTTTTCCATCGGCATGTCAACTCATGGTATCAACATTGTTTTCCATAGGCACGTCAACCTATGTTAAAAACTTTGTTTTCTATTGGCACGTCATCCTATGGTAATGAATTTGTTTTCCATCGGCCTGAAAACCTATGTAAATGACTTTGTTTTCCATCAACCTAACAACCTATGGTAATGACTTTGTTTTCCATCGGCCTGACAACCTATGGTAATGACTTTGTTTTCCATTGGCTTGACAACCTATGGTAATGAATTTTTTTTCCATCATCTTGACAACCTATGGTAATGATTTTGTTCTCCATCGGCTTTAAAACCTATGATAATAAATTTTTTCTCCTCGATTTTACAATCGATCATTTTATTTTTGCCTCAAACTCATTTTTTTAATATTGTATTATAGTATGCTAATACTATTAAACAAATAGTTTCCATACAATCTATAGCAGGTACATTCATTCCTTACTTGTATAGTTTTTATTTTTTATTATTTCTAATTTTTTTTTAAAAACCCATTTATATCCTATCCGTTGATTTTATTTATCTTCTAATCTCAACCTTAAAAGATAAACGGTCATCCTTTTCACCTAAAAATGGACCCCCTCCCCAAACCCAATCTAGTTTTCATGATCTCATGGTGAAGATCTTACCCTTTACATTAAATGTTTGTATGATATTACCTTTGTTGAATCTACATGTCTCAGTCCTATGCCAAAACTCCTGCCGAAATGTCATCAAAAATATTTTTAGAGAAAGACTTCTTCAAAGAATGGTTAGTTTCTCGGGACTTTTTTGACACATATGATTCAACAATCAAAAGGATTATTTTTTTCAAGGCTGGGATCATATTTGTGTTGAAAAAACTGTATCTCAAGATCTGATTCTTGTTGAAGAAGTTAGTCAATTCTACAAAACCGTGTCTTTTGAAAAAAAAATTGATGATCAAATTTGGTTTGTATGATATAAAAATATCAATGTCAGTGAAACAAGTATCCCGCTTTCTAAATGTCCCAATATAAGGTGATTTTTTTTCCATGTCATAAACTACCAATAGAAGTTGGTACGTTTAGTAAAAAAAGTACTGAAAATTTGTGGTTTCTTATAAATTAAGAGAAGAGAAAAGTATAGCATTTATCTCCAGATAAAATGTTTGTGGTACTTTGGATTTAATGTTTTCTTATCCCAATGAAAGGGGATAGAGATACTCTTAAAGTCTGATATTTTTATGCTAGACTATCTTGTAAACATGAGAAAGGTAAACCTCATGGGATAAATTTTTGAAATAGTAATGAATGTCAAGTCAGGAGTGATTAAATCACATTTGATTATATATCCTTATATTCTAACAAGTTCATTATTGAGAGCCTGATGTTTTTTAATATTATTTTTAAAGGGAAATTAAAAGAGCTTAAGCCTTCTTGGATAAGTAAGAATACATTGAAAAAGTTGTATGTTTGTTTTGATGAAAACTCCAAGCACTTTGTCAAATATGTTTAAGCTGAATTAGAACAAAATCAATCATCACCCTTTCCAATCAATGATAATCCAACTGTTGTTCCTCCTCAATATTCATATTTGAAAACCAGTTCAAAACCAAGGAAGAAACCAAAATACAACAAGGAGGTTGTGGCCAAGTGGAGGAAATATAGAAAACAAAGAATAGAAGGTGATCCTATGATCGGTCTTGATGCAACTGATGCTTTTTCTGAGAGGATATGTGTAGAGGAAACCCTTCAGGATGAAAAGAAAAAGAAGACTCTTTTGAAAAGGAAAAATCAAGACTTTGATGTTTCAAAAATCATGAAAATGGTTTAGGAGGATAGTAATCAAGTAACAGAATAAGTGAATCAAGAACCTATCAAACATTGTCTTCTCAAGAAAGAGAAATGAATTTTTTTTTGAAAAAAGTACAGGATGTTGCGAAAGTTGAAGAGGAGGGAGAAGATTTTCTTTTGGAATTTCTGCAGATTTCAATAAAGTGTAGACAAGAATCGTTTCAAAAGAAATGTGAAGGTATTCAACAGGTTCCTCATGCCGATCAAGCACTAGCTAAATATGTTGAAACATCAAGTATAATTCCTTCCCATGTAAAGCAAGGTTCTCAATCTTCTCATACCGAAAAAGTAATTTTTATCAGAGACAAAGTGAAGAAGAAAAAAAAGAGAGAGGAAAAGTGAAAGGAAAACAGCCAGTTGAAGACTCAAGCTGATCAAATTAACTGGATTTGTAAGATGAGGATACTGATTCAGAACACAAAATTTCTCTCAAGAATAGTTATTACATTGTTCATGTTTTGAGAAGGATTGATAAGTGTAGGATCTAAATAATGATGTAGTTGCTCAATATACAAGAGGGGGGGTGAATTGTATACTTTAAAAAATTCCTTTGGAACCTTTAAAGTTATTTAATAATAATTATGTTTTCCTTAAGCAAAGAAAAGGGCTAAGTTTAACAAAGTTAAACATAGTAGATTCACAACACCTCTAATTCCAAAAGCAAACATGGAAAGAGATTCCGAACGTAGGTTCCGGAAATATGGTTCTGGAAGTTGACACTTAACAAAAGATTACAATATGACATTCTACCGTAAAGCGTATAGAATCTAAATGAAACAGAGTACAAGTAAGGAAGTATAAGAAAGTTATACTTTCCTTATATTACAAAATGCAGCGGAATATAAACAAGTAGTAAAACTACAAGTAACAAGATATAAGTCTTTTAACCCAAAGAGAAGGGTATCCAACAACCTTGGATAAAGTTCCCTTGATTTATACTTTCAAGCAAGTCTGTCTTACCCACACCAGGGTAAGCCCTCGATACGAAGATCGGAGTCTCTGTCTTGCTATCCCCGCAAGCCCTCAACTTCAAGGTAGTTGGCAACCTCTGTCTTCCTCAGCAAGGAAGCCCTCGAACTTCAAGGTAGTCGGCACCTCTGTCTTCCTATTCTCAGAAGCCCTCGAATGTAATCACCAGCATTCGGAGTCGCACGAAGCTTTGAGAGTTAATAAGAGCCTCTCTCTCTATAATTCACTTCAACAGCATGTATGCACAAAGCAAAGTTGTTCATCTGTCATCAGTATTTGCAACAACAACTAGCTCTTTCAAATGGGCTCCTATTTATAGGTAAGGTCAGCTCCTTCTCTAGTGGTCATATTTTCCTTAAAGATCGGAGGGACCTGTACACGTGTCACTTAGACAACGGTTAGTTTATAACAAAACAGGCAACATCATTTTATAACAAAACAAGTGTAACAGAATGTACGACATCGTTTTAATTCTGACTCAAAGGTTCGGAATGAACGCCTCAGAGTAAATGTTCGGAGTGTAATGAAAATAATAAGAGTAGAAAAAATTTAGAAGTGTAAGCAATATAAAAGTTCAGAGTCTAACAAAGATATTTTTCAGAGTCTGAATTAATTCAGAGTGTATAAAACAAAGATACTCAAATTCTGTTTAATAGGTGAATTCAGAATGGGAATTCGAAATAGGAATTCGTCATCAGAAATCGTAATGAGAATTCATCAATAGAATTCGTAATGAGAATTCTTCATTGGAATTCGTAATGGGAATTCGGAATGAGATTTCTTCATTAGAATTCGTAATGAGAATTCTTCTTCAGAATTCGTATCCTGAATCTGGAATAGAACTTAGTCAGAGTTCATATCCAGAATTCGAAATGAAACTTCCTTATAGTTCTTATCCAGAATATGAATCTTAAAACAGAATGCTTTATATCAAAGTTTCAACGATTCTGAGAAAAAAGAAATGAATCCGAATCTCATACTTAATAAAAATATGGATGAAAATAAGATAAGGATAATTTTTCTTATAAAAGAGAATTTGCTTATAAAAGCAATTTCTTAAGAAAGCATTTTTCTTATGAAAGCAATTTTCCTTAAGAAAACGATTTTCCTTATAAAAGCGATTTTCCTTAAGAAAGAAATTTTCCTTAAGATAAGGTGTTTGAGATTTTCAAAACAGAAGGAATGGAAAATCATAAGGAAAACCTTATTGAATCAACAATCTCCCCCTTTTTGGAAAGCACAAACATCCTTACGAAAAAGTAATTATAAGAAGAAAGAAAAACATTAAGGCTTATCTCCCTTTGATATAAGGATATTGATGAATACGACTAACTCCCCCTTAGGCATTGAAACTCTAAGGATCGTATTCAGATTTCCGGAGTGATAAATAAGAAGGTCTTCTTTAATGAAAAAGCTCCCCCTTAAACAAACTCTTATTAGAGTTTTTCTTTTTCTTAAGGATCTTTTTCTTCTCCCCCTTTGATAAACTCTTATTAGAGTTCTTATTTTTCTTAAGGATCTTTTCCTTCTCCCCTTTTGTGATTTTCAAAAATAATTGGAGGGAATGGAAAAAAATAACAAACTACCTGAAAAATTAGTAATGACAACAATAGAAACGACAAGCACAGCTTCATTAAATTTGAAATCTCAGCAACAAAAAGAATACAACAAAAAGATCAGATTTGGTTATTTCGGATCTTTTTCCTTCGTCATGAGCCCCTTTAGAATAGTATTGATCTTCTTCAGGTCTTTATGATCTTCTTCAGCTTGCTTCTCTAAGACAACTATTCATTCAGATTGAGCTTTAATTTTTTCTTCCTGGGCTTTCAGCTTTTCTTCCTGAGCTTTGATCTTTCCTACCTGAGCCTTCATCCTTTCTTCAAAATCAATCCGATGATCCCTTTAAAACTTCCAGTTTTGACAAACGGAATTCAGCTTCCCATTCAGATCTCTCACTTCTTGAATCCAGAAGTTCTTTTCTTCTCATAGCTTCTCTTCAAAGGATGAAGTTAACTCATTTATCTTCTTGTCCTCGGTTTCAAAAGCATCTTTAACATTGTCTTGAAACTCATCGAACAACCTCATCTCTTCCACGGTCTTCTTTGACCAGTTTGTCATCCTCTTGCAAGATCTTCTATGATCTTTGTAACCAACATAAAAAATTTTGAACTGAGCCTCAATCTCAACGCACTTGTCCATGACCATAGCTACGGAGTCAGTTTTCTGATTCAACGAATGTTGGAGCATCTGGCATCTTGAGTCAATACTAGAGAAGGTCGGAATGGTTCCCACCAACTTCTTTAAGGACTGAACAACAAAGTCATGCCCCGACGAGGATGACTCTGAATCTGAAATCTTGCTTGGAGAGTTTTCTTCCTCAATAAGCTCCAACTTCCTTTTAGATGAATCACCAAATTCCCTTTTCTTGCTAGCCACTGATTTCGGAGTTTCAACAAGGAGTTTCTTTCCCTTGTCTTTTTTCGGAATTGATTCTTGATCAGGAGTTTTCTGCTCCCCAGTAGACACTTGAACAATCTCATCAACAACTTTCTGAACAACATCTGCCTCATTCTTATCCTTTTTTGGAGTTACTAACTTAGAGGATTCAGCCTCTGAAGTTCGTAGTGATAAATGTTCCGAAGGTGATCTTTTATAATCATCCACTTGTTTGAAAAGATCTCCTGTTTCACCACTTCCTTCGGTAATTTCTTCTTCCTCACCCACTTACTGAATCTGCTCGATTTGCTCAACATGCTCAGTTGTAGTCTCTTCCAGAAAATCAAGGTTTCTTCCTGGAGTCTCAGGTAGATATTCTAAGGAGAAAGATCTTGGAACTGGAATGCTTCCGGATACCATCTCATTAAATTTCAACAATGCTTGAACTACCTTGGCTTCTGACATCTTCTTCATGAGCTTCTTTTCCTTTACTTGTTTTACAAGCTCATCAGGAGTTCTCTCCATTAATGCCTTAGCTTCCGCAGGGTCCAATCCGAACTGTGGATCCCCTTCTTTCCTTTTCTCTTTATCAGCTCTCCACTTCGTAACTACCTCATCAGGATAGGCCTTCTTCTTCTTTGGTTTGGGAGGTGCGGTTTGAACTTCCTTAGACTTAGGATCTTCGACTACAGCTGCAACTTCCTTCAACTTTCTTTTCTTTACTGGTTTGGATGATTCTGGTTCAACAGCCTTCGGAACCGTTTCTTCTTGATTAGCCAAATCAACGAACTCACCAATCTCCTTGTTGAAAGCCACATCCATCCTCTTAAGGGTGTCATCACTAACCAACACAATTTTACAAACCCTTGGCTTATATCTGCAAGCTTCCTTGAAAGATTCAAGGCACCGAACTATCAACTTTGATAATATTGCTGGGTACATTAAGATCTGTGCTCTGAGATTTCCCTTCTTAAGATTCTCAATGGATATAAGAATGTGCCTCATGAAGTTAAACTTTCTTAGATTTATCAGGAAATCTAAGATATAGATCTCACTCTTCTTCAAGCTGTCTTTATCACCTTTCCTCGGTACGATAAGTCCTTGCACCCACAACTCTAGGATCTGGAAGTTTGTGGATAGACTTGCAATCTTCGGAGCCTTGTCATCAGCCAGTCCGAGAGTTTCTAAGGATTTTTCCTTGTCGAAGCAACCCTTAGAGTCCGGCAAAACATGAGAAATAAATTCGGCTTCTCCTTCATAGGACAACCCTACCAAGCTTGCTGCCTTGGTATAAAAAATTTTGTAGGTCTTGCCATAAGACTTAAAAGAAAACTTCTCCCTATTAAATTCCTGGAAGAAGGAAACTGTTTCATAGAAATCAACAAGTAACTCTGTAAAAACATCGTCTTGAGTCCCCGGTTTGGATACAACAACATCTTCCCAGCCATTCAACTTAATGTTCTTTGAAATAAGAGAATCATAGTTGTTGATGAAATCCGGATGGACTAACCTTTCTTTGTAAACTAACCATTGTGAAATAGGATTAGTGGATGACATTTCTTGAGACGCTAACTCCACAGACATTCGGATCTATAATCCTCTGAGAAGTTCAGAACGGAGACAACTGTAGTTCGGAACGGCCTTCAAACAGAGGGGTAGAGCTTCGGGACTCGAGAGCTTGAAATTGATCGGAGACAACTGTAGTTCGGAACGGCCTTCAAACAGAGGGGTAGAGCTTCGGGACGCAAGAGCATGAAATTGATGTGGGACGAGTATTTGGGTCCCCTTTATATGGGCAATTAAATGACATTTCAACATCCACGGTTGATCTAACGGTTGTGAAAAGCCGAGATCAGATCTGACGGTTGAAAACATGAATCCGCTCTTTTTGAGGTTTTTATTTAAACAAGGAATTAAGAAAATTAAAATCCGAAAACATAATACAAGAAAATGCCGGCAAGTAAAATATTATTACGAAAACTTGAGTAAGGTAATCATACCTTTCGGATTGGATTAGGAGGATTATTCGTAATGGGTAATATATTAAAGTCTAGAAAAAAAACTTTATTATGAGAAGACAGATTTCGCAAAAATGTTACTATGGAAAATAAACATAGTACGAAAAACTCATTGAGGAACATTTATTACGGAAAACTCAGTATGAAAAACAAACATAGTAAGGAAAAAAATCAGTACGAAAAACTTAGTACGAAAAATACATTACGAAGAATTTAGTACGAAAAACACATTACGAAGAATTTAGTATGAAAATTCCGTTATGAAAAATTCTAGTACGAAATTTTCCATTCCGGAAATTTTCAATACGAACACTTCCATTCCAGAAGTATTCTATACGAATAAGTCTATTTTAGAAAAAAATTGTAGTTCCGGAAATCTCCATTCTGGAAATCATCGTTCTGAAACGTTTGAAAACAAATTTTGAAAAACATTGTTAAACAAACAATCAAATGTACCCCCCCTATGAAAAGGAGTTTATTACTATAAGGAGACTTTTTCAACAGAAAGTTAATTAAGGAGGATTACCTTACGGTTATCATTCCTAACTTCTGTTTAATATATTCAAATCTATCAGAAGGTAATGATTTTGTGAAAATATCAGCAAGTTGTTCTTGCGTTCCGATAAACTGAAGAATAATATCTCCTTTAGTTTTGATAATCTTTTCAAAAAAAATATTTGTTATCAGTCATGTGTTGGGAACATCCACTATCCATGTACCATGTATTGTTGCTGGTACTCTCTTTGTTTTCCAGAAATTAATAAGAAAATTAGATTTTCGGAATCCAAACTTGTTTGGATCCGAGATTTCCAGACAATAAAATTTTAGGAACCCACATCTTCTTAGAAAAGTAAGCTTTGTGAAATCCTAGAGATTGGATTTTGTTTAAGGAACAATTCTTTGCCCAATGACCACCACATTGACACATGGTACAAAATGGGGCACTTTGAGGAACAAAATAATTGTTACTAAAAATAGGTTTTTCATGGGTATAACCAAATCCGGATTTATTTCTTAAAGGTCGTATTTGGGAATACATCTTATCAAAATTTTAATTACCATGGGTAAAGTTTGATAAACACTTCTTTAAGGAAAAAATTTCGGACTTGAGTTTTACAACTAAGTTTTTATCCGCAAAATCATTAGTTTTAGAACTAGAGTTTGGCTCGAAAACATTTTTCTTAGAAATTACTTTTTCTAATTCATTAGAAAGTTTTTTCTTCTCAGAACTTACTTCCGCAAGATTTTTTGAAATATTTTCAAGATCATCATTTTTCTTATCAAGATCTTTAGAAAGATCTGATATCTCTTTTGTAAGAATAGAATTCCTAGAGTTTGCCTTATCACATTTCTTATTGAGTTTGGAATTCTCAATCTCAAGAAGTTCAGCAAACCTAAAGACTTCTTCATAAGTGGGTAAAGTATTTTCTTCATCAGAAGATGATTCTTCATCAGAAGAGTTATAATACATACTATCATTAGAATTTAAAGAAGCATTGGTCAAAGATTCAGCATTTCGTACCTTAGCCATAAGATAATGATTATCAATAGGTAATCTGGCCATAAGACCAAGATTCTTCTGTCCTGAAGATTCATAATTAGAAGATTCATCTGAAGAGTCACCACAACTGGAACTCTAGGTTTCATTAGCTTTCAGAACTTTCTTAGCTTTAGCTTTAAAATACTTCTTTCTATTCCTGTCTGAATGTATTTCTTTTCTTTCTTTCTTTTTGAGCATAGGGCAATATGGTGTAATATGTCTAGCTCTTTTACATTCATAACAAGTAACTTCTCCATCTTTCTTATCTTTACTTTCCTTTTTCTTATACATAGATTGAAAATCTCTCTGGCCGGCTATCTTGTTCATCCTTCGAGCAAGATTTGCTAATTCATTTTCTGAAACCTCACTCTCACTTGATTCGGATTGGAAAATAACTTTCTTAGACATGGATCTGGTTACTCTCTCAAGAGTCTTAGCTTTCATCTGATTTGAAGTTGTAGTAAAAGCAACAGTACCATTTCCATTCTTCTTCTTGATGTTGTCTGCATCTCTCTTCATTCTAGTTTCATGTTGTAGAAGAGTTCCAAATAATTCATCAAGAGTAATTTGAGTGACCTTCTTATTCTCATCTATAGCTGTTCTCTTGGATTCCCACTCATTGGGCATAATATCAATTATTTTATCCACAAGAGCTTCATCATCTAAACCTTTCTCTCCCATAGATTGTAGACTTTTTACAATAGTCATAAATATTTTTTGAACTTTACAGATAGGTTCTCCATAAGGAAAATTGAAGCCATGATATTCAGCTCTAAGCATAGATCTTCTAGTCTCAATCACTTTGGAAGTCCCAAAGTGTGTAACCTCTAACTTCTTCCATATACAGTTAGCTGCTTCACAAGAAGAAATTTGGCTATATATATTTCTGGTCATTGAACATAGTAAAGTGTTGCGTACCTTATTGTTTAGTTGATATTCATGCTTTTCCGGGTTAGTAAAAGATCTGACTTCCTTGTCAGGAATTTTATAATCATCAGTAAGCATAACAAAGTTGTCTACTCAAGTATTGATAACAAAAGTCTTCATACGATCTCTCCAGTATTCATAGTCATTACCATCAAAGATTGGTGGTCTTGTAGGATTCATATTATCAATTGATCCATCATTGACTCCTGCCATACTTAAAATAACTTTGCACACAAACTTGTTAGTAGAAAAATTTCGTAATTACAGAGATCGGAATGGGAAACGGAATGGTAAAGTTCGGAATGAGAAAGTGAGAAAGAAAAACTTATTCGTGAGTATAAGTATTTCAGTGACCTTCTCTGATACCAAATGTAAGATTGGTATAGAGTAAGAGGTTTCCACCCTCTGATACCAATTGTAGGATCGAAATAATGATGTAGATGCTCAATATACAAGAGGGGGGGGGGGTGAATTGTATACTTTAAAAAATTCCTTTGGAACCTTTAAAGTTAGTTAAGAATAACTATGTTTTCCCTAAGCAAAGAAAAGGTCTAAGTTTAACAATGTTAAACATAGTAGATTCACAACACCTCTAATTACAAAAGCAAACTTGGAAAGAGATTCCGAAGGTAGGTTCCGGAAATATGGTTCCAGAAGTTGACACTTAACAACAGATTACAATATGAGATTCTACCTTAAAGCGTATAGAATCTAAATGAAACAGAGTAAAAGTAAGGAAGTATAAGAAAGTTATACTTTCCTTATATTACAAAATGCAGTGGAATATAAACAAGTAGTAAAACTACAAGTAACAAGATATAAGTCTTTTAACCCAAAGAGAAGGGTATCCAACAAACTTGGATAAAAGTCCCTTGCTTTATACTTTCAAGAAAGTCTGTCTTACCCACACCAGGGTAAGCCCTCGATACGAAGATCGGAGTCTCTGTCTTGCTATCCCCGCAAGCCCTCAACTTCAAGGTAGTTGGCAACCTCTGTCTTCCTCAGCAATGAAGACCTCGAAATTCAAGGTAGTCGGCACCTCTATCTTCCTATTCTCGGAATCCCTCGAATGTAATCACCAACATTCGGAGTCACACAAAGCTTTGAGAGTTAATAAGAGCATCTCTCTCTAGAATTCACTTAAACAACATGTATGCACAAAACCAAGTTGTTCATCTATCATCAGTATTTGCAACAGCAACTAGCTCTTTCAAATGAGCTCCTATTTATAGGTAAGGTCGGCTTCTTCTCCAACGGTCATATTTTCCTTAAAGATCGGAGGGACCTGTACACGTGTCACTAAGACAGCGGTTAGTTTATAACAAAACAGACGACATCGTTTTATAACAAAACAAGTGTAACAGAATGTACGACATCGTTTTAATTCTGACTCAAAGGTTCGGAATGAACGCTTTGGAGTAAAGGTTCGGAGTGTAATGAAAATAATAAGAGTAGAAAAATTTTAGAAGTGTAAGTAATATAAAAGATCGGAGTCTAACAAAGATATTTTTCGGAGTCTGAATTAATTCAGAGTGTATAAAACAAAGATACTCAAATTCTGTTTAATAGGTGAATTCAGAATGGGAATTCGGAATAGGAATTCGTCATCAGAAATCGTAATGAGAATTCGTCAACAGAATTCGTAATGAGAATTCTTCATTGGAATTCGTAATGGGAATTTGGAATGAGATGTCTTTATTAGAATTCGTAATGAGAATTCTTCTTCAGAATTCGTATCCTGAATCTGGAATAGAACTTAGTCAGAGTTCATATCCGGAATTCAGAATGAAACTTCCTTATAGTTATTATCCAGAATCCGAATCTTAAAATAGAATGCTTTATATAAAAGTTTCAACTATTCCGAGAAAATAGAAATGAATCCAAATCTCATACTTAATAAAAATATGGATGAAAATAAGATAAGGATAATTTTTCATATAAAAGAGAATTTTCTTATAAAAACAATTTCTTAAGAAAGCATTTTTCTTATGAAAGCAATTTTCCTTAAGAAAACGATTTTCCTTATAAAAGAGATTTTCCATAAGATAAGGTGTTTGTGATTTTCAAAACAAGAAGGAATGGAAAAGTCATAAGTAAAACCTTATTGACTCAACAATAAGACCATTCCTTATTTTCCTATACCTAAAGGGAAAATTGATTTCATCACTGACAATCAAATAAAGAAGTTTGGTTCTGTAAGAGAACATAGAAAGAGGGTTTTGTCAATTGAAGATGATTTAAAAGTACTATATGAATGTTCAGCTACTCATAAGAAGGCTTGTAATAGAATGACTATGTGGTCATACGAAACAGAGATCTCAATGGATGATCATGAAATATAAATTGAAGACTTAATGAGGTGTTCAAATCATCTTACTATTGATATCATTAATCATGACAAAGAAGCCATTGAAAGGATGAATCAGATTTCAAGAACTCCTGGAGCCGATATTCCTTCTGTAAAAGAGCTATAAGAAAGAATGAATGATTTTTAGATAGAGTTTTCAATGGTTTTTATCATTCAAATATGAAATAGTTATGTTGAAGAATCAAAATTATGTGTTATCTAATGACAATAGGAATTTGAAACACATAATTGACACTCTTGAATAATTAATCAGAGTCCAAGATAAGACTATCAAGAATTAGGATCAAATTTTTGCCGATCAAAATGTTCTTCTCAAATTTCAGGGCGATTCTGTCTCTGAAGACAAGAATGAAATCAAAATGATGAAAATCATTCTTCATGAGATAATCAATAAATAAAAGTAAAGAGAAAACAAATGAGTGTTGTTGTATCTTTCATTCCTAATTTCTAGAATTCTATAGACTTATTTTTTCTCAATAAGATTTATGTTACCTTTCCCATTACCTTTAATTTCATTTCTCTTACACTTTCTGGAAACTCAATATTACCCCATTAATTTTGTAAATCACAAAGGAGAGAATGTTTTATAAAGAGATAATGTTTTAATAAAATACATCTAAATCAAGGAAAATATATGAATACAATCCTTAGGAAAGTACATACCTAATGTGGAGTTAGTTGTATTCAATTTCTTATTCTGAAGAGATTCCAGTAACTCAAGGGGAGATATGTTTTTCTTTTTGTTTTTACTTTATGTTTTGTGCCTTCCAAAAAGGGGGAGATTTTTGAGTCAAAAGTTCGCTTTGGACTTTTATGTATTTTTTTGGAAATAACAAATGTATTCATATATACTTATCGAACTGAATGGGTTTATCGTACAGACTATGTTAACCACACTGACTCTTTCAGTCATAGTGACTCTGTTAATCGTACTGACTCTTTCAATCATACTGACTCTGTCTGTTGTACTGACTCTGTAAATCTTACTAACACAATCAATCATACTGACATTGTCAATCATATTGACTCTATCAATCGTACGGAATTTGTCAATCGTATTGACTTTTGTGAATCATACTCACTTTGTATTATATCAACACATTACACTAATTAATACTTATAGTACTCATATTTTTATCACATTCTTATTTTTATCCATTATCAACACATATCAATCATACCAATGATTATTATATTCATATATCTTTTGTTTTTAACCATAATGATGTCGTGGAGTTTGTTATAAACTAATCAAAACTATATCATGTTTTCTATTTCAATATGACCGTTATAATGCCAGGTGTCTAAGTCCCTCTGAGTTTTCCCAAAAAATATGACCGTTGGTGGAAAAGCGATTGTTGGAACCAGAGGCATATAAATAAGAGGTCATTTGAAGCTGAGATGAACAACTGAGAGGCTGTGATCATTCTTTTCTACTATCAAGTTCTAGATAAAGACGCTGCAACTTCTCTCTTTCTTTATGAAAAAGCCTTGAAATTAGAAAACGTGAATGACTCGTTCTTAGTTTTTGTATTTCAATAAGTGCTTTGTTTTTCTTTGTGAGACTGATCGGGTGATAACAATCGATGGCTATTGAGGATAGTCAAACGTTGATACCGATATTCTTATCGAGGTCTTTCAATTTTTTGAAAGACAGAGGTGCTGATTACATGGAAAATCGAGGGCTTGCAGGGATATCAAGATAGACATACCGATCATCGTATTGAGGGCTTGCGGGGATAGCAAGACAGAAGTACCGATCATCGTATCGAGGAATTACCAAGGTTGTGGTAAGGCAGACCTCTTATCATAGTTGAAAGGATAACCTTCTCTTTGGGATAAAACAATTGTAATACTTTTACATTTCTACTACTGAATATATTTGAAAGGGATTTTTTTTGTTTCCTTTCTTAATTTCATATTCATTTGTAACTGTTTCAATTACAATCATACTCTTACATATTGTATAGATTGATTCTATATGCTTTATCGTATAATCCTTCACTATTGTATTACACTGATTATTGTATTCATTTTGACGATAATTTATTTACACTTCTTATAGTATTACATCATATCATACCTTTATACTCAATACAATTGTGTTTAATTGTATCTATTTTGAATTGTATTTCTTATGTGTTTAAACACAATGTTTTTAAGCCTATAATTCACCACCTCTTATATTGTTCCATATAATATATATATAAATCTATATATCGATCTTATATTATTTTCTCAGATTCAAGGATATTTATAAAATTGTCCATGTCATCTATCATTTTTAAGGGGTGTCTAAACAATTGTTTACATTCATTAAGAATATAATGAAATAGGATGGTCTAGAGTCTCTGTAATGGGATGTTTTGAAGAAAGTAATATTCACCAAGTATTTTCATCAAAGTCATTACATGGTGATGTAAAATTAATTGTTTGAGTTTAAAATTAATTTCATTGAATCCATTAGAACATAAAAAGAAAAATATATCAATATCACAAGGTATGGCTCTATCATTATCTATTAAACTTAGAGTGAAATAGATCATTTATTTTGTGGATTACAGGATTCTATTCAATAGGTATTATATATGTCATGAATTCTAATATACGTTTCTATTTTATGATGTGTGCATAAATTAGAGATGCGAATTAGAGATTATATTTTTTATGGATAGTGAAAAATTAAAATAGGGTATTATTTAAACTCTGATGATAAGTCACTTGAGGGAATGAAATTTCATCCACCTATATGTAATAATAATGTTGGATGTAGAACCTGATTAATTTCCTCATTGTAATAATATAGGGTTTCATATGTGGGATGATTGGACACAATGATAATGATTTTCGAAAGGGGAATGTGTAGATATTCAAAGTGATATATTAAAATAATTTTCTATCTAATGCACCACCCACAACACAATGAATTAAATAAATGGAGTTTGGTGAGTACTGAATCCATTCCCAAACCCTGGACCACCTAAAGTAAATAGCCCCCAACAACCTCATAAACCACCAAATAAATAAATATTGTATGATATCAACAACGATATGGTGGATCATGAAAAATATGTGATTCATGGTAACATCATTCACAACTCTATAACTATGAATAGATTATTTGATTCTAGTTCTTCACATTCTTTGGTATCAAAATTGATTTCTAAAAAATTTGATTCCCCACATCAACAATTGGATATTGAACTATATTTTAAAACACCATGAGGAATAAATATCTCATTTATGATTTATAATTCTACCCCATATTTCTGGAATGATACTTCATTTGGATCAGGTTCTTCTTACCTTGGTTTAATATGATGTAATTTTTACTATGGATTGACATTCATTTCATAGAGAGAATATCAATTATCATGATAAGAAAATATTATTTCATATCCCAAGTAATAACATAATCAAAAATAAATTTAGGATGATCATGAACTCTATTATAAAGGTAATGAATTAAAATGGGTCATTATACCCATCAATGAAGAACATCTAACTCAAATTACTAGAGAAAAAATCAACATTGGTGACATTCCCACTATACAAGAAAATAATGATGTATTTATTGATAAAATAGAGGTTATCTCCCAAGGAAATTAAGTATACTTTTTTTCTAAACTCATTACTATATCCATTCTTATCTCATAGAGTCATTATTGAATGGACCCTATTGAATTGGAATAATTAAAGAAGTAGCTCGAATGGAATTTGGATAAGGGTTTACAACCTCAAGTGCTTATCCATGGGGGTGAATCAGTTCTCTATTTCAAAAATAATAATACAAAGATATATTTTTGTAGTGATTATATTGATATCAATAATATCACAATTAATAATATTATCATCTAAACTGTATGAATAACATGTTCGGTCAAATTAGAGGAGCTCTATAATTATCAAAGATTGACCTTAAATCTTGATATCATAATCTATGATTCAATATATAATATATTTCCATGAATGGATATTTAATGAGTTACTTAAACTATAGATTTATAGTTATGTTATTTTATCTTAAAAATTATTCTTATCTCTACGTATATATAATGAATAGAGTATATATAGACTAACTTGATAAATTTATGGTTATCATCATAGATGATATTATCATATTTTACATGATAAAGGAAGAGTATAATGATCATTTCCAAATAGGGTTGATGACCATAAGAAAGGACAATCAATATTACATGTTTTGAGAGTGTGTATTCTTGTTTCATAATGTATCATTTTTAGTCCATTTGTTCAATTGTAAGGGAATATATTTAGATCTCTCAATAAAAGAAGATATTTAACAATAGGCCAGACAAATCAAAATAATCAAGATGAGTAGTTTTACCAGTTTAGTGTAATAATATCAAAACATTATGAGAAAGATATCAAAAATATCAAAAATATATTAAATGTTGAAAATGAAGGGAGTTAATTTCCTTTGAATAGATGAATGAAAATATATTTACAAGGATCTAAATAAGTGGTTGGTCAATACACTAAACATAACCCACCTAGTTTCTGTAACTGTTTTTAATGTGTAATAATTCATTTCTAAAGTTATTGGGGTGAATTCTCATGAAAAATAATTGGGTAATTGCTTATGTATCACATAAATTTAAAATTTCTAAGGAAAATTACTAGACACATGATTTGTAGCCAAAAGAAATGATATTTGTATTAAAAAATTGCTGTAATTATCTATACTATAAAATACAATATATATATTCATAGAATAAGATAATGAACTATATTTTCGCACAATATTAGTTATAATCATTCAAAAGGAAATGATTCTAATTGATTAAATAATATTATTGATCAATACATTTTCACATATGTAAGGAGAACAAGGTGACTAATTAAGTAAACAAGAATTATCATGAAACCTTATCTATAATGAGGTTTAAAAAACACCAAATACTCATAGATTTGAAAAGGGTAAATCAAAAACACAAAAATAAAGGTGTGAAATATTATATTTCTCTAATTAATTCTCAAAATTTCCCCAACATGAAGACAAAACAATCTCAGAAGAAATATTTGGAACTACAAAAAAGGTGGTGAATATTATTATGTTTAACATTAACAAATAGGGATTTTCAAGGATTGGAACTTGGATATGTGTTCTATAAAAACCATATATTAAGATTTAGTTTTTTGATAATGAATATTGACCATATTTCTCTACTAAACCGATAACTATGGTGATGCAGTGTTGTAAAGTAGAACATTTTGTGGGATAACAAAATGAGGTACATTGTTGAATACTTATATATATGATCGGTATACCATCAAGATAACTATGAATTATAGAATTCTAAAGGGATAATTTAACCATCACCCATAAAAGTTTTTTAATAATGAAATATCACCATGGATTGAATCGAATGAAACACATGAAATATAACGGTTATAATATCATTTTGGTTGTAGTAAATAATGTTAAATATTAAATAAATTTCATTTCCATTATTTCATAGTTGAAAAAATCACCAATATATACATTTCTGATGTGGTAAGGATGCATCGTGTAGCATCTCTATTTCATATAATCACGATTTTAGGTTTATCTCAAGGTTCTGGGGATGCCTTCATCCAGAATTAGATATATAGAATAAGTTAAAATCTAAATATCACCCTCATATAGGTGGTTAGCCTTAAAAAAACATTCAAACTCTTAGGGATATTATAATATCATGTTAAATATATTTCTAAGAAGACTATTAAAAACACATTATACTCATATATTTCTCATTTAAAAATAGTTTTCATTCTATCATTTAGAAAAAAGTATTAGAGGCTATGTGTGGGAAGAGATATCAGTCTCTAATGTAATGGGAAAACGATAAAGAGAGGAAATTCATAAGACCTTACCTTGTACTTGAAATTATGAAGAAGGTTCAAACCATTCATTGACATATGAAAGTGGCAAAAAATTGGTAAAAAAGTGATGTTGAGAATTTTTGATGATATATAGAGTATGATGCTGGTGAATGGTATTCAACCACTTACCTCTATAGGATATGGTTATGATATTTAGGATGTATGAAATTTTTTACCCAAGGTATATTTGTCGCTTCGAAATGCTAGATCATGTCGGGGATATATCTTATAACATTGAGCTCCCTCCATAACACTCATAACAATATGATGTGATTCATGTATAACATTTTGGGGTTTAAATACAAGTACCATCACATTTACTAAAATCATACATTTTGAAACTCGATCATGACCTTTCATATAGGGAGAAATAGGTAGATATTCCATATCGAAGAGATAAAGTACATCAAAATAAGACCAATAACCTGGTAAGAATTTTATAATGGAATCATACATATTATAAAGATATATGGAGAACTAGGGATGGACTGACACAGAAATACCCTCACTGGTTTTTAACACAATTATTAATTTTTTTGATGATGAAGTTTTTTTAAGGGTTTATAATGTAATACCCCAAAAATTTATTATATATCATTCAATTAAATAAATCAAATGTGTTTGATAACATGATCAACACACAACACATATAACTAAAATGATTTGTGAAATATTAGATTAATATGACTATGAAAATTATACGAATAATATAACTTCTAGGAAGAAAAAATAATTAATCAATTAAAATATTTTATATTTAATTTATAAATAAATAATTTTTTTTAATATAATTTTTTTTGTTCATTATCGAATAACTATTTCTATGTATTGTTTATGATATACATAAAATTCTAAATGGTGCACTTTAAAAACTTTATTATATATAAAAATATATTTTAATGTCTTTTAAATTATAAAGTAATATGAAATAATATTATGAATAGTTAAAATATATTATTTTACAATAAATTCATTTTTTGTTATATTTGGTATTTGTAGTTAAATAATAAATTTATAAATATTAAAAATTAAAAATTATAAAACTAGCTCCATTTTAAATTTAAATATTAATATTATATTAATATTATTAACTTAGAACATTGTACATATATTAATTTTTAGATAATTAATAGAAGTTTTAGTTTTCAAAAGTAATAGGACATTCATGAAATAATTATTGTATATGAACAATGTATATATTTATCAATGATGTTTTTTAATCAAATTTGTATTTAATAACTATAATTTTTATTTAAATTATTAATTTTAATTTATAAAACATATGTTATCATTTTAGTATTCTAGTAATATTTTACTTTAATAAAATTATTTTTAGGATTTTATTTTAATTAAAATTTTAATTTGTGAAATTTGTCATTTTTAATTTATATTAAAAAATAATAAAAAGTATGATTTTATTAAAAAAATTAATTTTATAGAAATAATAAACATTTAAAATTTTATCTAAACAATTATTTATAATCAAAAGGATTTATTTTTTTTCTAAAAATATTTTTCATGCATTATGTGTGATAATATTTAAATTCATTTTAATCACCCATATAAATTTTATTTTTAAAAATCGATTTCTTTTTTTGAATAATTAGTTCTTGATTATTTAATAATTCCAATTTTAATTCTTGGAATTAAAATGAAATTACATAGCTAAAATTAGTTATTATTGTAAAAACCAAAAAAATGATAAAAGTTAAAAGTCATAAAGTAAAATGACTAGAAACTTATTAAAAATATGTTTTAAATGTATTTTTATGGATTTATTGACCTTAAAGCATCCCATGTTATATTTTTTTTCCAATTCTTGATCCACTAAACCTATTAATTGTGACTATAGATTCTATAATTTTTATAATAAATATCACCCCTCTCTCTTATAAGGAGTCACCACCACCCCCACTTAGTTTACACCCCCCACAAACCTTTAGGATTTATCAAAATAGTATAAAAATTCCAAAAAATATTATATGTGACCTATATATTATTTTATTCTCAAAATATAATCTCTCAAATCCTTAATCACATTTTAATAGATTATATCAAAGTAGTAATGTAAAATTTTCAATTACTCTTTTTATAATCATATCCTTCCCTTCATATTTTACCTGCTCTAAATATATTCACCCCTTATATAAATAATTTCATCTATATAATACATATAATATATTGATATTATGATTTTATTATAATAAATTTTTACCGTTCTCCCAATCATTCGATAAAAAAATAATTCTCTTCTTTTCTGTGCAGACTAATGCATCAATAAGAGATGTGATATGTTTTTCATAATCACCATACATGGTTAGATATTAGGAAGTATTAAAAAACATAATATTTAAAACATTAATAATACACATAAATTATAATGAAATTCCAATCATTATACCAGTATATGGGAAATGGGATCGATTCCTATATGTATGTGTCGACTACCGCCTCCACAAAGCAACATATATTATATTTAATCTATAAATTTATTCATTATACAAATCAATTAAAATAATATTATCCACATTAAAAAAATATAATTATAATAAATATAATTCTATAATAATTATATTATTTCAAATGAATCACTTTTTCAACCATAGTCTCTTATCGATTATATCATGTTATTGTTTCGGTCGATTTTACCAACCACATAAATAATGCTATAGACATTTGAAATGGATGTATCGGAAGACATAACAAGAAAATATTACTTTACATATGAAAATAATTATTATTATTTATTAATATATAAATAAAATAACAATTTTTTAAATTTTTTTTAATATTTTTTTTCATTATAAATCATAGAAACACGTTTGTCTTCGAATTTTACATTAGGAATCCTAACCAAAATACTAATGAATTTAA
The DNA here is from genome assembly GCA_963277665.1 of Viscum album. Lineage (NCBI taxonomy): Eukaryota > Viridiplantae > Streptophyta > Magnoliopsida > Santalales > Viscaceae > Viscum > Viscum album. The sequence continues at coordinate 1,841,908,779 of OY728125.1, forward strand.
ATTAAATATTTGTAATTCACTATGAAACATAAATTCCAATATCTATAGTTTTCTCAAAATGATGAAAATTTAATATGTAAATATGTTTTGATAATTTTATTACAACACTAGAGTTAGGATATTGATCCAAACTAATAACATCTAATAATGAAAATAAAATATAACTAACTATTATATATTTAATAAATTTATGTAAATGAATATTATGATATAATATAGCTAATAATTAGGATTAAAATAGGATACAAATATAGTAATTTTATTATACTAGATGTTAGGACAAGTTCATAAATGTAAGAAGAAAAGTAACGGGTTTTCATAAATCAATGTATTTTCTTGAGTACTAATGATTTTACGTTCAATATTGTTCTATAAGATGTTTTTTTTCTATTATATGATGTTATTATAATGCCATTAAATGTTTATTAATAGGAAATTACATATATGGATTTCTTTCGTTATAATATTTAATTGTGATTATAATAATTCATATACTCTCTGAATGAGATCTTTATCTTTGAAATACATATTCACTCTACTCTTCAATTATCTCTACTTTTATCATCAAATATAAATATGTTTTATTTATAGTAATATTAAAATTTATTTTTATGAAATTTGAAATGAGATATATATCACTCTCTTTATGTTATGGGTTTCAATTATTTTTTATTAAATATACTAAAAATTATTTCCCTATCATGTTCACTTTTTATCTACCACTCCACATTCCATATAGAATCAATTTATTCCCTTTTTAAGCCTTTAATATTTTTATTTAATTTCAAGTGGTGTATCAAAATTATTTTCATGTTACTTACCTACAAATAATTATGTACAGTAACTTTTAATTTCATATCATTACAATAATGTCATGATGTTTTCTCTAATATATACTTTTTAGGGTCACATTTCAATATTCCTCTATAAAATACCTAAAAACTATAGAGTTATGTTTTCTGAATCACCCAATAAGTGTATCTATGGAATTATCCTTCTTATTGCTTGATTATTGGTATTAATCAATATAGTCCATGATTTCAGTTTATAAAACAACATTTGGTTGTGATATGAAACCCATTTTATTTATTTGGTTTATTTATGATAAGAATAATTATTTATTTAAAATGTAACATATATATGTATGTTTATGGATGATCTTGTATATAACCCTCTATATCATTAGTTAATGTTTTATATTTGATGAGATAATGCAAAATTAGGATTATTGGATGTGATAAAATATTAAAGGGTAATACATCTTGTATATTCTCACAAAAAATGGTGGGAATTATTGGATATTCTCAAAATATGATGATACCTTATGGTTAGGTTTGTTTTAGTGTTCTTTTTTATTCTAGGTTTCATGGGCTTGATACATTCCAATTCTATATGCCTATAATTATGATTCATGAATCATGTTTATAATCTCATGATTCCAATCTCTATTTTATGGTATATATTTTTTAAATTTTAGATTTTATGCACCTTTATCTTGACATAAAGAAAACTCTTATTGTTAAAAAATTGTATATAATATATGTCTACCATTCTCATGATTTATCAAATGATTTTGACCTAACCACTAATGAAATGTAGATATATTTTCTTTTACTAATCCTGTGAGCTCGTCAATTATTTATTTTTATATTCCCCATGTTATGAATATTATTATAAAAATTGATAAGTCTATAAAGGGCCTACTGAAGATAAAATTTGGAGAAATATAAACAAAAGTTGGAAAATAATTTTCTTATGTTGAATGTTCTCAAAGAAGTTAAAACTTTTATTATTAAGATTGAGTGTTTGTTGTGGGATGTAATGATTAATATTTGGAAATGTTGTAGAATAATGATAATTTTATCTTACATAATCTCACTAATTATATAATAAAACATATAAAGAATATTTTTTTAGAAATGGATCTGTGATTGTGGGTCTATAGTGCATCATTTTCTATCGAATCAAGGATTAGTTATTTTAAAAGATTAGTATAGATATTTTTTGGAGTTAGGATGAGAATAAATTAATAAAAAAACTAGATATATGTTTTTTTAAAACGTTATGATCCTAAACGTTTTGAAAAAATTCGAGTATCTATTTTTGATAAGATTCATTCTTTTCAAGATATTGATAAGCAGACATGGTTGTAGAATAGAATCAGCTAGGGGTAATCCCCATATAAATTGTTTTTATGTATCAAATTGATAATGAGTCAGTGAATAATGTGTAGGTATAAGACTACACTAGTGGTTATAATATCCAGTATTGATATGTTTTGGTTGATCATATTCTCATTATGAACCAATTTGAAGGATTTGGGAAGAACAGTTTTTTACAGCAAGGGAACCTAATAGGATAGATTCAAAGAATAACCAAGATTTAAAACCATAAGATTTATTTCATTTTGATTTTAAAAATTTCATTTTAGTTTTATATATTTTTTGATTAAGCACTGTTATCTTTAACTATTTTTAAAGAAATATAAGGATCCATGAGAAATTGATTTAACAATGGGTTTGACGGTAAACTTGTGGACTGTAAAAATGGAAAACTAAATAGAACGGGAGAAATTTTATAATATATATATTTTTTATTCTCAGTAATATATCCCAATGTACAAAAAACTATAAAAATAATGTTGAGATTACAAATGCAGCATGGAAAAATAATCTTTCAATTTTTCTTTCATGTGATAAAACCTACCCAATTTCAATGATTTTTACAATCTTTTTATTTTCAATATTATGGATCAATGTCATAGAATATATTCTTTTTATTCTCTAGGGTTTTTATAATGAGAATATTTTCCTAATCATTTACCATTTTGAATGTGTGTATAACCATTGGTGGAATCTAAGAATGTGGATGTAGATTTTTTGGCAGAGAAGTATTTCAATAATGTATTTTCAAAAAATTATTTTCTGGGAACTCATCACATGAAAATGGAGAGTTTATTCTTTACATAGAATAATAATGGGGATTAATCCTCTAGGACATGAAATTAAATCATCTCGAGGCTTTGATAGCAGTCTTCTTGTTTAATCACAGACCATACGGGTAAAAATCATTTATTTTGTAATTTAAATCCACATATTTTAATGGAATTATCTATAAGTGACTTCATAATATATGAAGTGATTTTATAATGTTAAATGAAATTAGATATGAAAAATTGAGACTCCCATTTGTATAGAGAGATAAAAAGGAAAAATTTTCATCATAGAAGAGTACACAATTAGTCACATGGGGTAAAGAATGATCAAATACTAATATGCAAGAAACCATGGGAGGATAAAAGTGGATGAGAACCCATGAAAGATCTTAGATTAGAATAATTCCACATCTAATGCAACACCAACACTTTAATTTTTACATTTCAAGGAGTTTATGAATTACTCAAATTAATAACCTACCACTATATATAATTAGGAAAATTGGCCCCAATAACAACCTAATCCAATGGAAAAAATGAAGAGGGTGTAATATCACTTAAAATATAGTGGATCACGATGATGAAGAGATGTGATGTATACTCATTATCAATACTATAACTATGAACGTCATACATAATTATGGTACTTTTTCATTATTTAATATAATTACAGTTGACTAGGAATGTTTATCACCATCCTTAGGCAATGGATATTGAACTATCTATGACAACACCTGGTGGATGATGATGACATCAAACTATAGAGTAATTCTCTATTAAAAATTAGTAGGATGATACTTCATGTGGATCTAGTTCTTCTTTCATTTTTTTGAATTTTATATAATTTTAGTTGTTGATTTCTTCTCTATAAATAGATCACATATAATTTTTTTGGATAAATATATATCATAACAAATATTGAATCATCTATTATCAAATATATATATGAGGATGATAATGAACCCATTGGGAAGAAAATTCAACTAATATAGGTCATGGTCCCTATTAAAATTTGACTTCTAGATTAAATGATTGGAGAAAATGTCAAGAATTGTGGCATACCTATTAAATGGGAGTATACTAATGTATTTTCGAATGAAAATCATATTATTTTCCTATACGATGATGTTTATTTTTTGATTGAACTCATACATGGATCTATTATTATTGTAAGGACTCAATGTAGAATGGAACCTATTGAATGGGAATAATATGAGAATAAAATACAATGCAATATAGTTTATGGTTTTATTCACCCTAGTGACCCATCTTGGTGAAAAATAATAATCTTTTTTTCTTCAAATTATTGATGGATCAATGCATCTTTACAATAATAATCAAAGGAATAAAAAATAAAAAAATGATAAAGAATCTTCTACATAGTATTTATTTATTATTATATTAAATTAGGGGATCTTAATAAAGCTTAATGATCAATCTTTGATGTGGATATCATTAGTTAAGGGTCATAACAAATGATATTTCCAAGAAAATTTACCGAAGGAAATATGAAACCAATGAATTTACAGTGATTCCTTTTGGACATACAAGTGTTCCGAAAATCTACATGTTTATAATGATTAGGGTCATTAAGGACAACCCTGATTAGTCTATTATAGTCTATATAGACAATATTTTAATATAGTACTAGATCATCAATAGTATGATGATCATTTGCTAATTTTTTTTTGAATTCAATTAATAAATTGAACTTCATTGACATGTCTAGAAATTTTGAATTCATGATGTAGAAATATAAATTCTCGGTTCTTTTAATAATAAGCATGGGCATATAAACAGACCCCTCAAAGTTGAAAGTTATTAAAAAATAGTTCAGACTGGACATAATAACATGTTTATGTAATTTTATCTTATTAGTTCGATACTATCAATTATTTGTGACAAATTTTAATGGATATAAAATATACTAACCATTTAAACATATAAGTTTGTGATTTTTCTTTTGATAAAGGAATGTAATTAATGTTTCCAGGTACTAATGAATCATTTAGTCATTTAACCTATATATACATTACCCTATAGTGGGTATTGGTATTTATGTGTATTAATGATAACATAAAATCATTGTAATGCGTTATCATGTACAATGATAGGATAATAACATATTGTATGATTTGGAGTAGGAAATAACGATCTTTTCAAAAATGATTTAGAGGAATTATCACTATGGTGAAGATTATGATATATATACTAAATACCAGAGGATGATATTAATAAATCCAAATTCATTGTGTTATATTTAAACCAAATGAGATTGTTGTAATTGATATATTATTATGATTGATCAAAACATTACCAATTGGGAAATGAAAATAAGGTGGATAATTCCCTTTGTGTGAACTTTTGTTCTACCTTATACATGATGAGGTTTGAAAAGGATACAAAATTTTTAGATGGTTAATAATTTAGTTTCAAGGGATGGTTAGAAATCATACAATTCTAAAATTACATCTCAACCATACATCAAACTTATTAAGAAATAATCCTAGTAGGATGATGTGGAGTTGTAGAAAAATATAGTGAAAACCATGGAATTCATCTATGATAAATATTGTATTATAATATTTGGAATCTAGATATGTTTTCCATCAAAACTGGAGAAGAAGAGGAAAATATGGGAAGATGTTAACAGATTTTCTTTGTCAATTCATATATGATTTTTTCCAATTTATATAGACATGAAGTATAATGTTTTGTAGGATAACATGAATATGAAGATTTTGGTAACCTATATCAATTCTTGGTATAATAGATAGGTAAAGAAAAGGGAAAAAATATATGGGGATGATGAAAAAATTAATCATACGAGTTTGGAAATGGGGAAACATCACCATTTATTTCATCATATGATTCCACTAGATATATATTTTCCATAATATCATTTGGTTTCGCCTTGATCTACCTACAATTGAATCATATTTCAATTCCAAAAATTAATATTTCACACTTGAAGAACACAACAAGATGTATATAAAGGGGGTGGAAATAAAGTGTAGAGTGTTGGTCGAAGTAGAGTACTCAAGAGTGGGGTTGAATTGAGTATCTATAAAAATTTCTGTTTTCAATGTTTTCATAAAAGGTTCCCCAATAAAATTACATATAGAACAATTTATCATGGTAATACAATTATGAATGATTGAATGTTCAAATAACTTCTCTGAAGATTGATTAATTATAGTTAATCTCAATATACGTTATTGATATTACTTTTTAAGCTATTATAATAAGGAAAAATAATTATAACTTCTGTCCAATATTAACTATCAAAGTGAATATAATAATTTCAGAATTAAACATTAAAATAGAGTAAACTAAATTAAACAACATAACGGATAAAATAAGTTGTTCAGTCTCAAAATGATACATAATCCACATCCAATTGGTGATCACATACCACAAAGTAGTTTATATTGATAAACATGAACCACACCCTTTATCGGGGTAAACAATAGTGCACAGAGCATTCCAGGCCACAAGACCTTTTCCACTATTCTTCATGGGTATAAAATATCATGTCACACAGGGACCTCTCCCACACTTATCTGTGGGAGTAGAAAAGTGTAAAAATATATGAGAGGAAGGATATCTTGTATCCTTCAGTTTAGTGGCGGAGAAAGTGTGTGTCTTAATACACACACACACACTACTAGAATGATAAAAACAATACACAAAATAGAAGAGATTATGAGATAGGGTAAGAAGTGTTCTTAGTGTTGTTCTATGTAGTTATGGTCTATTCGGATGAAGTAGATTCAAGAATCAAGTCCTCTTGTGAAAAATAGAGTATAACAAGTCTAGTGCTTCAAGTTTCTAGTTAGATTTGGCTCGTGTTCGTTGTGGAGTTCATATTAAAAATATGTTATTCAATCCTATATTTTTTTATTAGTGAATGCTTCGTGTGTTTTTTAGATCTATTGTGTTATCTATGTCAGTTCTTTTCATCATGAATGCTCGAGCTTCTTCGCTATCCGCTTCTTAGTTTCTCAACCATTCTTTTCATATTATTCTTTGAGTACATGAGTTAGAACTAATATAATGCATGTGTTTTGTACCATATAACTCATACTATCAGGTGACATGTTTACAAAGAAATATTAATTATGTCAGTGCATTTAAAAGACCCAAATATGACCCATAGAAATTAAATTGAAAATGAAAAAATAGATTAATGAACGGTTTCACAGTCTGTCTAGAAACGGTGTCACATGGAAAGGGTTTCTCCATAAAATGGTGTCTCCTTCTTTTCCTTTGAATGATGTGATAGTTGAGACGACATAGTTGTATAGAGATCAGGAACTGGTATCCCAGATGCAGTGTTATTATCACGGTGTTTTTTCCATTTCCAAACTTCAAACTGTGTCTTAGCAAGGAACCAGTGTCACAGACTTCAATAGATCTGAAACTAGTCACGGTGTCTAGTTCATGGTGTCTTGTGACGGTGACTAGTTCACGGTGTCTGGTTGACAGTGTCTGGTCATGGTGGCTGGTCACCATTTTTGAAAAGCAGAACTGGTGGCAGAATCACAGTTTCTCAAACATAACCAAATATATGTATATAGGATAAAACATCAATATGTACTGAATTAATTAGACTAAAAAATTCATAAAAGAAATCATTATAGACCGAATTTAAATATAGTTTACAATAATCAAACATGAGTTATATAAATTAAGATCTTGAATATATTTATTTAAAGCGTAAAGAAACCAACCATCTATACACTTGATACGAGACAAATTAAACATGATTATCATGTTTTACTGGATGTTTAGGATTTTTTATCATTAAAACCGGATTAAAACATGAAGAGGACAACAATATCCTCCTATTTGATGATAAAAAATAGTGTTAGTGAGATATCAGTTCTTAGTGAATGTGTCTGTCCCTTAGTGTACATTTAGAGTGCATGTCTCTCCCCCTTTGGGGATTATCAAAAAGAGTAAAAAAGTAAATTTGATAATAGGAAATAAAAGTTCATAGTGAATTAGACATGGAAATATGTATCATTAGATGCATTAGTCAAAAAAAATAAAAAAATAGAAAATTACAAAATATCCCTATCAAAAGATAGTTTTCACTTTTCTTCAGCACTGAATGTCTTTTCTTTTACCTTGGAAACAACATCAGGGGGAGACATAGAATAAGAAGTATAAATTTAAGAGTGGAGTGAACCAACTAACAAAGAATGGAGATGTATTCCTTCAAAAACTGAAGGGGCCAAGGTAGGTTTTGTAGAAGAACGAGAAAATTTTGGGTCAAGGATAAAATGTATCATTTGACTTAGAGTGTGAGGGACATACATAAATCTAGAGGTAAGGGAAGTGGATGAGAATTTCGGAAAACCAGGTTGCAAGGGTGCAGCTGTAGGAGCCACAATAGCAGTGCTCTGACATGAAAATAAGGACTTATTATCTTGATGAAGTCATCAATAATCTCACCACCACAATACATTTCTTTCTCAATGTCATATTTGTTTTCCATGAACTTTTCCAATATGAGTATATATTCTTTCATCTTTTAAACTTGAGTTTTGAATGCTTGACTGATAGGAGGGATTTTCATATTTTCTATAAGGTACTCAAAATGGTTTTTGATATCATTCTTAGAGAAAATATATTTCAAATGGATATTTCAAATTACTTATTAATAAGAAATAGATGAATGTGATTGAAAATATATTTTCTTTGTTGATTCAAAAGTTCACTTTTAACATTTATGTCTTGTTTTGGAAATCAAAAATGTATTAATATATAATTATCGTACTGAATGTTTTTATCTTACTGACTATGATAATCATACAGAATCTATCAATCGTACTAAATCTATCAATCATACTAACTCTATCAATCCTACTGACTCTATTAATCATACCGACTCTGTGAATCGTACTGACTAAATCAATCGTACTATCTATGTCAATCGTAGTGACTCTGTCAATCGTACTGACTCTGTCAATCGTACTGACTTTTGTGAATCATACTCACTTTGTATCATATCAATATATTACACTAAGAAATACTTATAGTACTCATATTTTTATCACATTCTTATTTTTATCCTTTATTAACACATGTCAATTGTACCCATGATTATCATATTCATATATCTTTTGTTTTTAATCAAAATGATTTCATGGAGTTAGTTATAAACTAATCAAAATGATGTCATGTTTTCTGTTTCAATATGACCGTTATAATGCCAGGTGTCCAAGTCCCTCCGAGTTTTCCGGAGAAATATTACCTTTGGAGGAAATGTGATCATTGGAACCTGAGGCCTATAAATAGGAGGTCATTTGAAGCTGAGAAGAACAATTGAGATATTGTGATCATTCTTTGCTACTATCGAGTTCTAGAGAGAAACTTTGTGACTTCTCTCTTGCTTCATGTGAAAGCTTTGAAATTACAAAACAAGAATGACTCGTTCTTAGTTTTTGTATTTCAATAAGTGGTTTGTTTCGCTTTTTTTAACCGATATGGTGATAACGGTTGAGGGCTGCTGAGGATAGGCAGACGGAGCTACCAGTATTTGTACTGAGGGCATTCAATTGTTTCAAAGACGGAGGTGATTATTACCATAAAAATCGAGGGCTTGCGGGGATAGTAAGACAGACGTACATATCATCATATCGAGGGATTGTGAGGGTAGCAAGACATGTGTACCGATCATCGTATAGAGGGATTTCCAAGGTGGTGGTATGACAGACCTCTTACCTAGGTGAAAGGATACCCTTCTCTTTAGGATAAAATAATTGTAATAACTTTACATTTCTGCTCTTGATTATATTAGAAAGGGAATTGTTTTGTTTCCTTTCTTTATTTCATATTTATTTTTAATTGTTTCAATTACAATCATACTATTACATATTGTATCAATTGATTCTATACGCATTACTGTAGAATCCTTTACTATTGTATTACTCTGATTATTGTATTAATTTTGAATATAATTTCGTTACACTTCTTATAGTATTACATCATATCATACCTTTATACTCAATTTAATTGTTCTTAATTGTATCTATTGTGAATTGTATTTCTTAAGTGTTTAAACACAATGTTTTTAAACCTTCAACTGACCCCCTCTTTTATTGTTCAATCTAATATACCTATACATCTATATATCAATCCAATAATTGGTATTATAGGAGATTCCCATTGATTTGTATTACTATCCCTATTTCTTTCATTCAAATTTCTATTTCAACAACTTAGTGAACTAACGTGTGGAGGGGAAAAGATTTGGTTTTATTAGATGGTAGGGATGAATATTGGATCAATTGACAATCAAAATACAACTAAACCATCTATCTATGATGGGAATGATTATGAGTACTGGAGATATTGAATGAAGTCATTTGTTATCAATACTGCTATAGATAATTTTAATATATTTACTAGAGGTTACAAAATTCCTGTCAAAGAAATCAGTACTTTCACTAATCAAGAAAAGCATGAATATCAACTAAATTACAAGGTACACAATAATTTGAATGCTCTAGGACCTAGAATATATACAGTAAAATATCATCTAGTGATGAAACCAACTATATTTGGAAGAAATTCGAAGTTACATATTTTGTTACATCTAATGTTATAGAAACAAGAAGAGCAATGCTTCGAGCAGAGTATCATGGATTTCTTTTTTCCTTATGGAGAACCAGTATGTAAAGTGGAACAAAGATTCAGGAAAATTTTCAACAGTTTACAATCTATGGGAGAAAAAGGTCTTGATGATGAAGCTCTTGTTGACAAAATTATTGATATAATGCCAAACATATGGGAGTAAAAAAGGAAAACTATTGATGAAAATAGGAATGTTTCCTAGATTACTCTTGTTAAACTTTTTGAAAATCTTCTACAGCATGAGAAAAGAATGAAGAGAGATGCTTATTTCAATAAGAATAAAAATGGAAATCGAAGTGTAGCTTTTACTACTACATCTAAATCTAAAACACCTGAAAGGATAACGAGATCCAATGCTATGAAAGTTGCTTTATCAGAATCTAGTGATTGTGATCATTCAGATAATGAGTTAGCCAATCTTACTAGAAGGACGGACAAGATTGTTGGAAAGAAAGACTTCCAATATAGATTAAAAAAGAAATATAGGAAGGATAAGAAAGATTCAGAGGTAAATTGTTATGAATGTAAGAAAGTAGGTCATATAAGACCTGATTGTCCTTTACTGAAGAGAAAATACATAAAGGAGAATCATTCTGAATGAAATAATAAAAAGTATTACAAGACAAATCCAAAGAAAGTCTTGAAGTCCAATGATACTTGGAGTGCAAGTAGGGGGTGATTCATCAAATAATTCTTCAGAATATGAATCTTCAGGACAAAGGAATATTGGGATTATAGCCATAATACCAATTGAAGATCATTGTTTCATGACTAAGGTACACAATTCTGAAGCTATTACAATTGTATCCTTAAATGAAAACTATAATGATAATAAATATTATCAATCTTCAAATGATGAGTATTCATCATTAGAAGATAATACAATATATTATTTTGAAGAAGTGTCTAGGTTTGCTAAATCACTTTAGAATGAAAATGTAGACTCAAGAAGAAGATTGATAAATCAATTTCCAGAGTTTAAATTTTCGCTAAAGAAGTATCAGATCTTTCTAACGATCATGATATGAAAACTTCAGATTTTGAAAGTATTTTAAAAACCATTTTAATGTCAATTTTGAAAAGAAAAAATATTCTAAGGAATTAGAAAATGTAATTTCTAAGAAATTTTTTTTCGAGCCTAACTCTAGTTCAAAATCAAATGTTTTAGAGGATAAAAACTTAGTTTGAAAACGAAAGTCAGAAATTTTTTCCTTCAAAAAATGTTTGTCAATCATTACATATGGCAGGGAAAACTTTGATAAAATGTATTCTCAAATTGAAACTTTGAAATATCATTCATGTTTTGGTTATACTCATTCTAAACCAGTTTTTAGTAATAACTATTTTGTTCCTCAATGTACCCTTTTTGTACTAAGTGTCAATGTGGTGGACACTAGAAAAGAGATTGTTCTATTAATAGAACTCAGTATTTAGGATTTTATAAAGCTCATTTTTCAAAACAAATGTGGATTCCTAAAATTATTTTATCTAACCCTTCAGGAGACAAAAAATTATGGATTCTGAAAAACTAATTGATTCTTTTTCAAGAAAATAATAAGTGTACCTACAGTAATATTTGGTACATGGATAGTGGTTGTTCTCAACACATGATTTGAAACAATGATTTCTTTGAAATTATTATCGAATCAAAAGGTGTAAAGGTTAACTTTAGAGATAATTCTCAAGGAAAGATTGTTGGAATATGTAATATTGTTTTCTTGGATAAATTATTATTTCAAATGTTTTGTTTCTTATAGGTCTTACGACCAATGTCATCAGCATAAGTCAATTATGTGACGAAGGATACCTTGTGAATTTTAGAAAGGATATATGCTTAGTTTAAAATTTAAAGGATGAAATCATTTTATCTACACATAGGCAAGAGAATGTATACACTATTAACTTAGAAGACCTTAGGAGCCAAAATTTACCTTGCTGAAGTGAAATAGAAGACCAATCATGGCTATGGAATATAAGACTAGGACACTGCAACCTAATAATCCTTTGTATACATTTAAAGAAAATTCTTTTAAAGGGACTACTAGATCATAGATATGATTCTTCAAAGGTTTGTGATCCTTTTCAATTTGACAAGAAACATAAAATGCGCTTTAAATAAATTAATGAAGTTTCAACTTCTAATGCATTATAGCTAGTGAACATGGATATTTTTTGTCCTTCACAAACTAGAAGCATTAGAGGAAAATACTATTTATTAGTTTTAGTTGATGACTTTACAAGATTTACATGGGTCTATTTTCTAACAAAGAAATATGAAGCCTTTTTCGATTTAAAAACTTTTAGAGCTCAAGTTAAAAATGAGAAAAACCTACCATTGATAACTATCCATAGTGATCATGGCAGTGAATATAAGAATTAACATTTTGAAACTTTTTATAGTATGAAAGTTATTACACACAACTTTTCAGCACCAATAACTCCTCATCAGAATGGTGTTGTTGAGAGAAGAAATCGCATTCTTCAATACATGACAGAACCATGTTGACTGAATACTCAATTGCTAAGCATTTTTGGGCTGAAGCTATTAGTACTACTTAATATTCTATAAATCATGTTTTAGCTAGACCTTTTCTTAATAAAACACTTTATGAATTGTGGACTGGCCAAAAACCTAAAGTTTCATACTTTAATGTTTTTGGGTGCAAAGTATTCATTTTGAATACTAAATAGAATCACCAAAAATTCACACCAAAATCTGATGAAGGAATATTTCTAGGCTATTCTAAAACATCTAATGCTTATAGAGATTTCAATAAAAATACTTATACTGTTGAAGAAATAGTTCATGGTAAATTTTATGAAACTATTCCTTTTGTTTTTAAACATACCCAACATACATCTTTGGATTTGTTTTCAAAAACTGATCACCAAACATTATTAGAAGATCCTTCCGTTAAGGAAAATGTTCCAGAATGACATTCTAAAACATTTACCCCAGAATATTTTCTACCATATGTTGATGAACAGGTTTTATAAAACCCAAATAACTTGCTTCTTAGGAATCATCTCGGTGATAACATCATTGGCAATGTAAATCAACCTGTAATGACCAGAAATTCTTTGAGAAATGAAATAGAACATCTTGCCTTTCTTTCTCCATTCAAACCTAAAATTACAAGTGAGGCCTTAGGTGATGAAGATTGGATTAAAATAATGCAAGATAGAATAAATGAATTTGAAAGGAGTCATGTCCAGACATTAGTTGAAAGACCGAAAGAAACTAATGTAATTGGTGTAAAATGGGTTTTTAGAAATAAATGTGATGAAAAAGGAATCATTGTAAGAAATAAAGAAAGACTTGTTTCTAAGATCTATAATCAACAAGAGGGAATAAACTATGAAGAAACATATTCTTCGGTAGCTATTCTTGAATCTATTTGTATTCTATTAGCCTTTGCAGTATACATTAATTTCAAATTATTTCAAATAGTTATTAAATGTGTCTTTCAAAATGGTTTTGTTCAAGAAGAAGTTTTTGTCGAACAACCCCTGGTTTTCTAGACTCCAAATATCCTAATCATGTTTTTAAACATTCCAGCGCATTATATGTCCTTAAACAAGACCCTAGAGCATGGTATGATATACTTACATGATTTATTTTATAATACAATTATGCCAAAGGTACAAATAACCCAACCTTTTTTGTAAAAATGGAAAATAAAAATACTTTGGCTGTTCAAATTTATGTTGATGACATCATATTTGGATCAACTCAGTAGTCTTTAACAGATTCTTTCATGAATTTAATGAAATTTGAGTTTGAAATGAGTATGATGGGTGAGTTAACATTATTTTTAGGTTTTAAAATTTCACAAAAACTAGATGGAACATATATATCTCAACATAAGTATATTAAAAATGTCAGCAACTTATAGAGGTATGATAGGAATTTTGTTATACTTCACACCTAGTCTACTAGAGTTAATGTTTTCTCTATGCTTATATGCAAGATACCAATATAATTCAAAAGAGTCTCATTTAAAATCTATGAAAATAATCTTTCGGTATTTAAAAGGAACTCTGGATTTAGGTTTTGTTTCTTCTAGAAATGATATTGTTTTAAAATGATTTTTAGATTCCGAATTTGGTGGTTGTAGAATGGATAGAAAAGTACATCTAGAACATTACATTTCTTAGGAGATTCTGTGGTTTCTTGGTCCTGTATGAATAAACACTTAGTAGAACATTCCACTACTGAAGCTGAATTTGTAGCATCTGGAAGTTTTTGTGCTCAAGTTTTGTGGATGGAACACACACTCACTGACTATATATTGAGTTTTTCCAAAACTCAAATTCCATGTGATAATACGAGTTCCATAGACCTTAGTAAAAACCAAGCACATCACTCCCATGAAATACACATAGATATTATGCATCACTTTCTTAAGGGTCACACACTAAAAAAAGATATTAGTTTACAATTGATTGGAATGAATGAAACAACTTGCTGACATTTTTACAAAACCTTCACCTTCTAATAAATTTGAGTTTATAAAACAGAAGACAGGAAATCATTCCATTAAAATAATAATTCATGTCTACTTCATGTTTTAAACTTCTCATTACATTAAACTCCTCTTAAAAAGGGGATAACATGTTTTAACATATATATTTATTAATATTTTCCTTCTTTATTCATTTATTTTTTAGTTTTATATATTTATGATTATCGTTTGGACTATTTGGTTATTGGTTTAATAATCTATCATCTTATTTACCTGAGTATTGTATTGATTTGTTTTCATTCGGCACGTCAACCTATGGTAATAACTTTTTTTTCTATAGGCACGTCAACCTATGGTAACAACTTTTCTTCCATCGACACATCAACCTATGGTAACAACTTTGTTTTCTATTGGCACGTCATCATATGGTAACATCATTGATTTCCATCAGCATGTCAACCACTGGTAACAACTTTGTTTTCTTTCTACACATCAACCCAGGGTAAAAAATTTGTTTTCCATCGGCACGTCAACCCATGGTATCAACATTGTTTTCCATAGGCACGTCAACCTATGTTAAAAACTTTGTTTTCTATTGGCACGTCATCCTATGGTAATGACTTTGTTTTCCATCGGCCTGAAAACCTATGTAATTGACTTTGTTTTCCATTAGCCTAACAACCTATGGTAATGACTTTGTTTTCCATCGGCCTGACAACCTATGGTAATGACTTTGTTTTCCATTTGCTTGACAACCTATGGTAATGAATTTTTTTTCCATAAGCTTGAAAACCTATGGTAATGATTTTTTTCTCCATTGGCTTTAAAACCTATGATAATAAATTTTTTCCCATCGATTTTACAATCGATCATTTTATTTTTACCTCAAACTCATTTTTTTTAATATTGTATTATAGTATGCTAATACTATTAAACCAATAGTTTCCATACAATCTATAGCAGCTACATTCATTCCTTACTTGTATAGTTTTTATTTTTTATTATTTCTCATTTTTTTTAAAAACCCAATTATATCATATCCGTTGATTTTATTTATCTTCTAATATCAACCGTAAAAGATAAACGGTCATCCTTTTCACCTAAAAATGGACCCCCTCCCCAAACACAATCTAGTTTTCGAGATCTCATGGTGAAGATCTTCCGCTTTACATTAAATCTTTGTATGATATTACCTTTGTTGAATCTACATGTCTCAGTCCTATGCCAAAACTCCTGCCGAAATGTCATCAAAAATATTTTTAGAGAAAGACTTCTTCAAAGAATGGTTAGTTTCTCGGGACTTTTTTGACACATATGATTCAACAATCAAAAGGATTATTTTTTTCAAGGCTGGGATCATATTTGTGTTGAAAAAACTGTATCTCAAGATCTGATTCTTGTTGAAGAAGTTATTCAATTCTACAAAACCGTGTCTTTTGAAAAAAAAATGATGATCAAATTTGGTTTGTATGATATAAAAATATCAATGTCAGTGAAACAAGTATCCCACTTTCTAAATGTCCCAATAGAAGGTGATTCTTTTTTCCATCTCATAAACTACCAATGGAAGTTGGTACGTTTAATAAAAAAAGTACTGAAAAGTTGTGGTTTCTTATAAATTAAGAGAAGAGAAAAGTAGAGCATTTATCTCTAGATAAAATGTTTGTGGTACTTTGGATTGAATGTTTTCTTATCCCAAGGAAAGGGGATAGACATACTCTTAAAGTCTGATATTTTTATGCTAGACTATCTTGTAAACATGAGAAAGGTAAACCTCATGGGATAAATTTTTGAAATAGTAATGAATTTTAAGTCAGGAGTGATTAAATCACATTTGATTATATATCCTTATATTCTAACAAGTTCATTATTGAGAGCCTGATGTTTTTTAATATTAGTTTGAAAGGGAAATTAAAAGAGCTGAAGCCTTCTTGGATAAGTAAGAATACGTTGAAAAAGTTGTATGTTTGTTTTGATGAAAACTCCAAGCACTTTGTCAAATATGTTTAAGCTAAATTAGAACAAAATCAATCATCACCCTTTCCAATCAATGATAATCCAACTGTTGTTCCTCCTCAATATTCAGATTTGAAAACCAGTTCAAAACCAAGGAAGAAACCAAAATACAACAAGGAGGTTGTGGCCAAGTGGAGGAAATATAGAAAACAAAGAATAGAAGGTGATCCTAAGATCGGTCTTGATGCAACTGATGCTTTTTCTGAGAGGATATGTGTAGAGGATACCCTTCAGGATGAAAAGAAAAAGAAGACTCTTTTGAAAAGGAAAAATCAAGACTTTGATGTTTCAAAAATCAAGAAAATGGTTTAGGAGGATAGTAATCAAGTAACAGAATAAGTGAATCAAGAACCTATCAAACATTGTCTTCTCGAGAAAGAGAAATGAATTTTTTTTTGAAAAAAGTACAGGATGTTGCGAAATTTGAAGAAGAGGGAGAAGATTTTCTTTTGGAATTTTTGTAGATTTCAATAAAGTGTAGACAAGAATCGTTTTAAAAGAAATGTGAAGTTATTCAACAGGTTCCTCATGCCGATCAAGCACTAGCTAAATATGTTGAAACATCATGTATAATTCCTTCCCATGTAAATCAAGGTTCTCAATCTTCTCATACCGAAAAAGTAATTTTTATCAGAGACAAAGCGGAAGAAGAAAAAAAAGAGAAAGGAAAAGTGAAAGGAAAACAGCCAGTTGAAGACTCAAGCTGATCAAATTAACTGGATTTGTAAGATGAGGATACTGATTCAGAACACAAAATTTCTCTCAAGAATATTTATTACATTGTTTATGTTTTGAGAAGGAGTGATAAGTGTAGGATCTAAATAATGATGTAGTTGCTCAATATACAAGAGGGGGGTGAATTGTATACTTTAAAAAATTCCTTTGGAACCTTTAAAGTTATTTAATAATAATAATGTTTTCCTTAAGCAAAGAAAAGGGCTAAGTTTAACCAAGTTAAACTTAGTAGATTCACAACACCTCTAATTCCAAAAGCAAACTTGGAAAGAGATTCCGAACGTAGGTTCCGGAAATATGGTTCCGGAAGTTGACACTTAACAAAAGATTACAATATGACATTCTACCTTAAAGCGTATAGAATCTAAATGAAATAGAGTACAAGTAAGGAAGTATAAGAAAGTTATACTTTCCTTATATTACAAAATGCAACAGAATATAAACAAGTAGTAAAACTACAAGTAACAAGATATAAGTCTTTTAACCCAAAGAGAAGGGTATCCAACAACCTTGGATAAAGGTCCCTTGATTTATACTTTCAAGCAAGTCTGTCTTACCCACACCAGGGTAAGCCCTCGATACGAAGATCGGAGTCTCTGTCTTGCTATCCCCGCAAGCCCTCAACTTCAAGGTAGTTGGCAACCTCTGTCTTCCTCAGCAAGGAAGCCCTCGAACTTCAAGGTAGTCGGCACCTCTGTCTTCCTATCGTCAGAAGCTCTCGAATGTAATCACCAGCATTCGGAGTCGCACGAAGCTTTGAGAGTTAATAAGAGCCTCTCTCTCTATAATTCACTTCAACAGCATGTATGCACAAAGCAAAGTTGTTCATATGTCATCAGTATTTGCAACAACAACTAGCTCTTTCAAATGAGCTCTTATTTATAGGTAAGGTCAGCTCCTTCTCCAGTGGTCATATTTTCCTTAAAGATCGGAGGGACCTGTAAATGTGTCACTTAGACAACGGTTAGTTTATAACAAAACAGACGACATCGTTTTATAACAAAACAAGTGTAACAGAATGTACGACATCGTTTTAATTCTGACTCAAAGGTTCGGAATGAACGCTTCAGAGTAAAGGTTCGGAGTGTAATGAAAATAATAAGAGTAGACAAATTTTAGAAGTGTAAGAAATATAAATGTTCGGAGTCTAAAAAAGATATTTTTAAGAGTCTGAATTAATTCAGAGTGTATAAAACAAAGATACTAAAATTCTGTTTAATAGGTGAATTCGGAATGGGAATTCGAAATAGGAATTCGTCATCAGAAATCGTAATGAGAATTCATCAACAGAATTCATAATGAGAATTCTTCATTGGAATTCGTAATGGGAATTCGGAATGAGATTTCTTCATTAGAATTCGTAATGAGAATTCTTCTTTAGAATTTGTATCCTGAATCTGGAATAGAACTTAGTCAGAGTTCATATTCGGAATTCGGAATGAAACTTCCTTATAGTTCTTATCCAGAATCCGAATCTTAAAATAGAATGCTTTATATCAAAGTTTCAACGATTCTGAGAAAATAGAAATGAATCCGAATCTCATACTTAATAAAAATATGGATGAAAATAAGATAAGGATAATTTTTCGTATAAAAGATAATTTGCTTATAAAAGCAATTTCTTAAGAAAGAATTTTTCTTATGAAAGCAATTTTCCTTAAGAAAACGATTTTCCTTATAAAAGAGATTTTCCTTAAGAAAGAAATTTTCCTTAAGATAAGGTGTTTGAGATTTTCAAAACAAGAAGGAATGGAAAATTCATAAGGAAAACCTTATTGACTCAACAATCTCCCCCTTTTTGGAAAGCACAAACATCCTTACGAAAAAGAAATTATAAGAAGAAAGAAAAACATTAAGGCTTATCTCCCTTTGCTATAAGGATATTGATGAATACGACTAACTCCCCCTTAGGATTTGAAACTCTAAGGATCATATTCAGATTTCCGGAGTGATAAATAAGAAGGTCTTCTTTAATGAAAAACCTCCCCCTTAAACAAACTCTTATTAGAGTTTTTCTTTTTCTTAAGGATCTTTTTCATCTCCCCCTTTGATAAACTCTTATTAGAGTTCTTCTTTTTCTTAAGGATCTTTTCCTTCTCCCCCTTTGTGATTTTCAAAAATAATTGGAGGGAATGGATGAAAATAACAAAGTACCTGAAAAATTAGTAATGACAACAATAGAAATGGCAGGCATAGCTTTCATTAAATTTGAAATCTCAGCAACAAAAAGAATACAACAAAAAGACCGGATTTGGTTATTTCGGATCTTTTTCCTTCGTCATGTGCCCCATTAGAATAGTATTGATCTTCTTCAGGTCTTTATGATCTTCTTCAGCTTGCTTCTCTGAGACAACTATTCTTTCAGATTGAGCTTCGATTTTTTCTTCCTGGGCTTTCAGCTTTTCTTCCAGAGCTTTGATCTTTTCTACCTGAGCCTTCATCCTTTCTTCAAAATCAATCCGATGATCCCTTTCAAACTTCCAGTTTTGAGAAACGGAATTCAGCTTCCCATTCAGATCTCTCACTTCTTGAATCCAGAAGTTCTTTTCTTCTCTTAGCTTCTCTTCAAAGGATGAAGTTAACTCATTTATCTTCTTGTCCTCGGTTTCAAAGGCATCTTTAACATTGTCTTGAAACTCATCGAACAACCTCATCTCTTCCACGGTCTTCTTCGACCAGTTTTTCATCCTCTTGCAAGATCTTCTATGAGCTTCGTAACCAACAAAAAACGTTTTTAACTGAGCCTCAATCTCAACGCACTTGTCCATGACCATAGCTACGGAGTCAGTTTTCTGATTCAACGCATGTTGGAGCATCTGGCATCTTGAGTCAATACTAGAGAAGGTCGGAATGGTTCCCACCAACTTCTTTAAGGAATGAACAACAAAGTCATGCCCCAACGAGGATGACTCTGAATCTGAAATCTTTCTTGGAGAGTTTTCTTCCTCAATAAGCTCCAACTTCCTTTTAGATGAATCACCAAATTCCCTTTTCTTGCTAGCCACTGATTTCGGAGTTTCAACAAGGAGTTGCTTTCCCTTGTCTTTTTCGGAATTGTTTCTTGATCAGGAGTTTTTTGCTCCCTAGTAGACACATGAACAATCTCATCAACAACTTTCTGAACAACATCTGCCTCATTCTTATCCTTTTTTGGTGTTACTAACATAGAGGATTCAGCCTCTGAAGTTCTAAGTGATAAATGTTCTGAAGGTGATCCTTTATAATCATCCACTTGTTTCAAAAGATCTCCTGTTTCACCACTTCCTTCGGTAATTTCTTCTTCCTCACCCACTTGCTGAATGTGCTCGATTTGCTCAACATGCTCAGTTGTAGTCTCTTCCGGAAAATCAAGGTTTCTTCCTGGAGTCTCAGGTAGAGATTCCAAGGAGAAAGATCTTGGAACTGGAATGCTTCCGGATACCATCTCATTAAATTTCAACAAAGCTTGAACTACCTCGGCTTTTGACATCTTCTTCTTGAGCTTATTTTCCTTTACTTGTTTTTAAAGCTCATCAGCAGTTCTCTCCATTAATGCCTTAGCTTCCGCAGGGTCCAATCCGAACTGTGGATCCCCTTCTTTCCTTTTCTCTTTATCAGCTCTCCACATCGTAACTACCTCCTCAGGATAGGCCTTCTTCTTCTTTGGTTTGGGAGGTGCAGTTTGAACTTCCTTAGACTTAGGATCTTCGACTACAGCTGCAACTTCCTTCAACTTTCTTTTCTTTACTGGTTTGGATGATTCTAGTTCAACAGCCTTCGGAACCGTTTCTTCTTGATTAGGAAAATCAACAAACTCACCAATCTCCTTATTGAAAGCCACATCCATCTTCTTAAGGGTGTCATCACTAACCAACACAATTTTACAAACCCTTGGCTTAGATCTGCAAGATTCCTTGAAATATTCAAGGCACCGAACTATCAACTTTGATAATATTGCTGGGTACATTACGATCTGTGCTCTGAGATTTCCCTTCTTAAGATTCTCAATGGTTATAAGAATGTGCCTCATCAAGTTAAACTTTCTTATATTTATCAGGAAATCTAAGATATAGATCTCACTCTTCTTCAAGCTGTCTTTATCACCTTTCCTCGGTACGATAAGTCCTTGCACCCACAACTCTAGGATCTGGAAGTTTGTGGATAGACTTGCAATCTTCGGAGCCTTGTCATCAGCCAGTCCGAGAGTTTCTAAGGCATTTTCCTTGTCGAAGCAACCCTTAGAGTCGGGCAAAACATGAGAAATAAATTCGGCTTCTCCTTTATAGGAAAACCCTACCAAGCTTGCTGCTTTGGTATAAGAATGTTTGTAGGTCTTGCCATAAGACTTAAAAGAAAACTTCTCCCTATTAACTTCCTGGAAGAAGGAAACTGTTTCATAGAAATCAACAAGTAACTCTGTAAAAACATCGTCTTGAGTCCCCAGTTTGGATACAACAACATCTTCCCAGCCATTCAACTTAATGTTCTTTGAAATAAGATAATCATTGTTGTTGAAGAAATCCGGATGGACTAACCTTTCTCTGTAAACTAACCATTGTGAAATAGGATTAGTGGATGACATTTCTTGAGACGCTAACTCCACAGACATTCGGATCTGTAATCCTCTGAGAAGTTCGGAACGGAGACAACTGTAGTTTGGAACGGCCTTCAAACAGAGGGGTAGAGCTTCGGGACGCAAGAGCATGAAATCGATGTGGGACGAGTATTTGGGTCCCCTTTATATAGGCAATTAAATGACGTTTCAACATCCACGGTTTATCTAACGGTTGTGAAATGCCGAGATCAGATATGACGGTTGAAAACATGAATCCGCTCTTTTTGAGGTTTTTATTTAAACAAGGAATTAAAAAAATTAAAATCCGAAAACATAATACAAGAAAATGCCAGCAAGTAAAATATTATTACGAAAACTTGAGTAAGGTAATCAAACCTTTCGGATTGGATTAGGAGGATTATTCGTAATGGGTAATATATTAAAGACTAGAAACAAAATTTATTATGAGAAGACAGATTTCGCAAAAATGTTACTATGGAAAATAAACTTAGTACGAAAAACTCATTGTGGAACATTTATTACGGAAGACTCAGTATGAAAAACAAACTTAGTAAGGAAAAAAATCAGTACGAAAAACTTAGTACGAAAAATATATTACGAAGAATTTAGTACGAAAAACACATTACGAAGAATTTAGTATGAAAATTCCGTTATGAAAAATTCTAGTACGAAATTTTCCATTCGGAAAATTTTCAATACGAACATTTCCATTCCAGAAGTATTCTATACGAATAAGTCCATTTTAGAAAAAAATTGTAGTTCCGGAAATCTTCATTCCGGAAATCATCGTTCCGAAAAGATTGAAAACAAATTTTGAAAAACATTGTTAAACAAACAATCAAATGTACTCACCCTATGAAAAAGAGTTTATTACTATAAGGAGAATTTTTCAACAGAAAGTTAATTAAGGAGGATTACCTTACTGTTATCATTCCTAACCTCTGTTTAATATATTCAAATCTATCAGAAGGTAATGATTTTGTGAAAATATCAGCAAGTTGTTCTTGCGTTCCGATAAACTGAAGAATAATATCTCCTTTAGTTTTGATAATATTTTCAAAAAAACTTTTGTTACCAGTCATGTGCCGCGAACATCCACTATCCATGTACCATGTATTGTTGCTGGTACACACTTTGTTTTCCTGAAATTAATAAGAAAATTAGATTTTCGGAATCCAAACTTGTTTGGATCCGTGATTTCCAGACAATAAAATTTTAGGAACCCACATCTTCTTAGAAAAGTAAGCATTGTGAAATCCTAGAGATTGGATTTTGTTTAAGGAACAAGTCTTTGCCCAGTGACCACCACATTGACACATGGTACAAAATGGGGCACTTTGAGGAACAAAATAATTGTTACTAAAAATAGGTTTTGCATGGGTATAACCAAATCCGGATCTATTACTTAAAGGTCGTATTTGGGAATACATCTTATCAAAATTTTAATTACCATGGGTAATGTTTGATAAACACTTCTTTAAGGAAAAAAATTTCGGACTTGAGTTTTACAACCAAGTTTTTATCCCCAAAATCATTAGTTTTAGAACTAGAGTTTGGCTCGAAAACATTTTTCTTAGAAATTACTTTTTCTAATTCTTTAGAAAGTTTGTTCTTCTCAGAACTTACTTCCTCAAGATTTTTTGAAATATTTTCAAGATCATCATTTTTCTTATCAAGATCTTTAGAAAGATCTGATATCTCTTTTGTAAGAATAGAATTCCTAGAGTTTGCCTTATCAAGTTTCTTATTGAGTTTGGAATTCTCAATCTCAAGAAGTTCAGCAAACCTGGAGATTTATTCATAAGTGGGTAAAGTATTTTCTTCATCAGAAGATGATTCTTCATCAGAAGAGTTATAATACATACTATCATTAGAATTTAAAGAAACATTGGTCAATGATTCAGATTTTCATACCCTAGCCATAAGACAATGATTATCAATAGGTAATCTGGCCATAAGACCAAGATTCTTCTATCCTGAAGATTCATAATTAGAAGATTCATCTGAAGGGTCACCACAACTGGCACTCCAGGTGTCATTAGCTTTCAGAACTTTCTTAGCTTTAGCTTTATAATACTTCTTTCTATTCCTGTCTGAATGCATTTCTTTTCTTTCTTTCTTTTTGAGCATAGGGCAATATGGTATAATATGTCCAGCTCTTTTACATTCATAACAAGTAACTTCTCCATCTTTCTTATCTTTAATTTCCTTTTTCTTATACATAGATTGAAAATCTCTCTGGCCGGCTATCTTGTTCATCCTTCGAGCAAGATTTGCTAATTCATTTTCTGAAACCTCACTCTCACTTGATTCGGATTGGAAAATAACTTTCTTAGCCTTGGATCTGGTTACTCTCTCAGGAGTCTTAGCTTTCATCTGATTTGAAGTTGTAGTAAAAGCAACAGTACCATTTACATTCTTCTTCTTGATGTTGTCTGCATCTCTCTTCATTCTAGTTTCATGTTGTAGAAGAGTTCCAAATAATTCATCAAGAGTAATTTGAGCGACCTTCTTATTCTCATCTATAGCTGTTCTCTTGGATTTCCACTCATTGGGCATAATATCAATTATTTTATCCACAAGAGCTTCATTATCTAAACCTTTCTCTCCCATAGATTGTAGACTTTTGACAATAGTCATAAATCTTTGTTGAACTTTACAGATAGGTTCTCCATAAGGAAAATTGAAGCCATGATATTCAGCTCTAAACATAGATCTTCTAGTCTCAATCACTTTGGAAGTCCCAAAGTGTGTAACCTCTAACTTCTTCCATATACAGTTAGCTGCTTCACAAGAAGAAATTTGGCTATATATATTTCTGGTCATTGAACATAGTAAAGTGTTGCGTACCTTAGTGTTTAGTTGATATTCATGCTTTTCCTGGTTAGTAAAAGATCTGACTTCCTTGTCAGGAATTTTATAATCATCAGTAAGCATAACAAAGTTTTCTACTCAAGTATTGATAACAAAATTCTTCATACGATCTCTCCAGTATTCATAGTCATTACCATCAAAGATTTGTGGTCTTGTAGGATTCATATTATCAATTGATCCAACATTGACTCCTGCCATACTTAAAATAACTTTGCACACAAACTTGTTAGTAGAAAAATTTTGTAATTACAAATATCGGAATGGGAAACGGAATGGTAAAGTTCTGAATGAGAAAGTGAGAAAGAAAAACTTATTCATGAGTATAAGTATTTCAGTGACCTGCTCTGATACCAAATGTAATATTGGTATAGAGTAAGAGGTTTCCACCCTCTGATACCAATTGTAGGATCGAAATAATGATGTAGATGCTCAATATACAAGAGGGGGGGGGGGGGGGTGAATTGTATACTTTAAAAAATTCCTTTGGAACCTTTAATGTTAGTTAAGAATAACTATGTTTTCCTTAAGCAAAGAAAAGGTCTAAGTTTAACAATGTTAAACATAGTAGATTCACAACACCTCTAATTCCAAAAGCAAACTTGGAAAGAGATTCCGAACGTAGGTTCCGGAAATATGGTTCCGGAAGTTGACACTTAAAAACAGATTACAATATGAGATTCTACCTTAAAGCGTATAGAATCTAAATGAAACAGAGTACAAGTAAGGAAGTATAAGAAAGTTATACTTTCCTTATATTACAAAATTCAGTGGAATATAAACAAGTAGTAAAACTACAAGTAACAAGATATAAGTCTTTTAACCCAAAGAGAAGGGTATCCAACAAACTTGGATAAAAGTCCCTTGATTTATACTTTCAAGAAAGTCTGTCTTACCCACACCAGGGTAAGCCCTCGATACGAAGATCAGAGTCTCTGTCTTGCTATCCCCGCAAGCCCTCAACTTCAAGATAGTTGGCAACCTCTGTCTTCCTCAGCAATGAAGACCTCGACATTCAAGTTAGTCGGCACCTCTGTCTTCCTATTCTCGGAAGCCCTCGAATGTAATCACCAACATTCGGAGTCACACGAAGCTTTGAGAGTTAATAAGAGCCTCTCTCTCTAGAATTCACTTCAACAGCATGTATGCACAAAACCACGTTGTTCATCTGTCATCAGTATTTGCAACAACAAGTAGCTCTTTCAAATGTGCTCCTATTTATAGGTAAGGTCGACTCCTTCTCCAACGGTCATATTTTCCTTAAAGATCGGAGGGACCTGTACACGTGTCACTTAGACAACGGTTAGTTTATAACAAATCAGACGACATCGTTTTATAACCAAACAAGTGTAACAGAATGTACGACATCGTTTTAATTCTGACTCAAAGGTTTGGAATGAACGCTTTGGAGTAAAGGTTCGGTGTGTAATGAAAATAATAAGAGTAGACAAATTTTAGAAGTGTAAGCAATATAAAAGATCGGAGTCTAACAAAGATATTTTTTGGAGTCTGAATTAATTTAGAGTGTATAAATCAAAGATACTCAAATTCTGTTTAATAGGTGAATTCAGAATGGGAATTCGGAATAGGAATTCGTCATCAGAAATCGTAATGAGAATTCGTCAACAAAATTCGTAATGAGAATTCTTCATTGGAATTTGTAATGGGAATTTGGAATGAGATTTCTTCATTAGAATTCGTAATGAGAATTCTTCTTCAAAATTCGTATCCTGAATCTGGAATAGAACTTAGTCAGAGTTCATATCCGGAATTCGGAATGAAACTTCCTTATAGTTCTTATCCAGAATCCGAATCTTAAAAGAGAATGCTTTATATCAAAGTTTCAACTATTCCGAGAAAATAGAAATGAATCCGAATCTCATACTTAATAAAAATATGGATGAAAATAAGATAAGGATAATTTTTCTTATAAAAGAGAATTTTCTTATAAAAGAAATTTCTTAAGAAATCATTTTTCTTATGAAAGCAATTTTCCTTAAGAAAACGATTTTCCTTATAAAAGAGATTTTCCTTAAGATAAGGTGTTTGTGATTTTCAAAACAAGAAGGAATGGAAAAGTCATATGGAAAACCTTATTGACTCAACAATAAGACCTTTCCTTATTTTCCTATACCTAAAGGGAAAATTGATTTCATCACTGACAATCAAATAAAGAAGTTTGGTTCTGTAAGAGAACATAGAAAGAGGGTTTTGTCAATTGAAGATGATTTAAAAGTACTATATGAAAGTTCAGCTACTCATAAGAAGGCTTGTAATAGAATGACTATGTGGTCATACAAAACAGAGATCTCAATGAATGATCATGAAATATAAATTGAAGACTTAATGAGGTGTTCAAATCATCTTGCTATTGATATCAATAATCATGACAAAGAAGCCATTGAAAGGATGAATCAGATTTCAAGAACTCCTGGAGCCGATATTCCTTCAGTAAAAGAGCTATAAGAAAGAATGAATGATTTTTAGATAGGGTTTTCAATGTTTTTTATCATTCAAATATGAAATAGTTATGCCGAAGAATCAAAATTATGTGTTATCTAATGACAATAGGAATTTGAAACACATAATTGACACTCTTGAATAATTAATCAGAGTCCAAGATAAGACTATCAAGAATTAGGATCAAATTTTTGCCGATCAAAATGTTCTTCTCAAATTTCAGGGTGATTCTGTCTCTGAAGACAAGAATGAAATCAAAATGATGAAAATCATTCTTCATGAGATAATCAATAAAGAAAAGTAAAGATAAAACAAATGAGTGTTGTTGTATCTTTCATTCCTCATTTCTAGAATTCTATAGACTTATTTTATCTCAATAAGATGTATGTTACCTTTCCCATTACCTTTAATTTCATTTCTCTAACACTTTCAGGAAAGTCAATATTACCCCCTTAATTTTGTAAATCACAAAGGATAGAATGTTTTATAAAGAGATAATGTTTTAATAAAATACTTCTAAATCAAGGAAAATATATGAATACAATCCTTAGGAAAGTACATACCTAAGGTGGAGTTAGTTGTATTCAATTTCTTATTCTAAAGAGATTCCAGTAACTCAATGGGAGATATGTTTTTCTTTTTGTTTTTACTTTATGTTTTGTGCCTTCCAAAAAGGGGGAGATTTTTGAGTCAAAAGTTCGCTTTGGACTTTTATGTATTGTTTTGGAAATAACAAATGTATTCATATATACTTATCGAACTGAATGGGTTTATCATACAGACTATGTTAACCATACTGACTCATTCAGTCATACTGACTCTGTCAATCGTACTGACTCTTTCAATCATACTGACTCTGTCAGTTGTACTGAATCTGTAAATCTTACTAACACAACCAATCATACTGACATTTTCAATCATATTGACTCTATCAATCGTACTGAATCTATCAATCGTATTGACTTTTGTGAATCATACTCACTTTGTATTATATCAACACATTACACTAATTAATACACATAGTACTCATATTTTTATCACATTCTTATTTTTATCCATTATCAACACATATCAGTCATACCAATGATTATTATATTCATATATCTTTTGTTTTTAACCATAATGATGTCGTGGAGTTTGTTATAAACTAATCAAAACTATATCATGTTTTCTATTTCAATATGACCGTTATAATGCCAGGTGTCTAAGTCCCTCTGAGTTTTCCCAAAAAATATGACCGTTGGAGGAAAAGCGATTGTTGGAACCAGAGGAATATAAATAAGAGGTCATTTGAAGCTGAGATGAACAACTGAGAGACTGTGATCATTCTTTTATACTATCAAGTTCTAGATAAAGACGCTGCAACTTCTCTCTTTCTTTATGCAAAAGCCTTGAAATTAAAAAACGTGAATGACTCATTCTTAGTTTTTGTATTTCAATAAGTGCTTTGTTTTTCATTGTGAGACTGATCAGGTGATAACAATCGATGGCTATTGAGGATAGTCAAACGTTGACACAGATATTCTTATCGAGGTCTTTCTATTTTTTGAAAGACAGAGGTGCTGATTACATGCAAAATCGAGGGCTTGCTGGGATATCAAGATAGACATACCGATCATCGTATTGAGGGCTTGCGTGGATAGCAAGACAGAAGTACCGATCATCGTATCGAGGGATTACCAAGGTTGTGGTAAGGCAGACCTCTTATCATAGGTGAAAGGATAACCTTCTATTTGGGATAAAACAATTGTAATACTTTTACATTTCTACTACTGATTATATTTGAAAGGGATTTTTTTTGTTTCATTTCTTAATTTCATATTCATTTGTAACTGTTTCAATTACAATCATACTGTTACATATTGTATAGATTGATTCTATATGCTTTATCGTATAATCCTTCACTATTGTATTACACTGATTATTGTATTCATTTTGACGATAATTTATTTACACTTCTTATAGTATTACATCATATCATACCTTTATACTCAATAAAATTGTGTTTAATTGTATCTATTTTGAATTGTATTTCTTATGTGTTTAAACACAATGTTTTTAAACCTATAATTCACCACCTCTTATATTGTTCCATATAATATATATATAAATCTATATATCGATCTTATATTATTTTCTCAGATTCAAGGATATTTATAAAATTGTCCATGTCATCTATCATTTTTAAGGGGTGTCTAAACAATTGTTTACATTCATTAAGAATATAATGAAATAGGATGGTCTAGAGTCTCTGTAATGGGATGTTTTGAAGAAAGTAATATTCACCAAGTATTTTCATCAAAGTCATTACATGGTGATGTAAAATTAATTGTTTGAGTTTAAACTTAATTTCATTGAATCCATTAGAACATAAAAAGAAAAATATATCAATATCACAAGGTATGGCTCTATCATTATCTATTCACCTAAGAGTGAAATAGATCATTTATTTTGTGGATTACAGGATTCTATTCAATAGGTATTATATATGTCATGAATTCTAATATACGTTTCTATTTTATGATGTGTGCATAAATTAGAGATGCGAATTAGAGATTATATTTTTTATGGATAGTGAAAAATTAAAATAGGGTATCATTTAAACTCTGATGATAAGTCACTTGAGGGAATGAAATTTCATCCACCTATATGTAATAATAATGTTGGATGTCGAACCTGATTAATTTCCTCATTGTAATAATATTGGGTTTCATATGTGGGATGATTGGACACAATGATAATGATTTTCGAAAGGGGAATGTGTAGATATTCAAAGTGATATATTAAAATAATTTTCTATCTAATGCACCACCCACAACACAATGAATTAAATAAATGGAGTTTGGTGAGTACTGAATCCATTCCCAAACCCTGGACCACCTAAAGTAAATAGACCCCAACAACCTCGTAAACCACCAAATAAATAAATATTGTATGATATCAACAACGATATGGTGGATCATGAAAAATATGTGATTCTTGGTAACATTATTCACAACTCTATAACTATGAATATATTATTTGATTCTAGTTCTTCACATTCTTTTGTATCAAAATTGATTTCTAAAAAATTTGATTCCCCACATCAACAATTGGATATTGAACTATATTTTAAAACACCCTGAGGAATAAATATCTCATTTATGATTTATAATTCTACCCCATATTTCCGGAATGATACTTCATTTGGATCAGGTTCTTCTTACCTTGGTTTAATATGATGTAATTTTTAGTATGGATTGACATTCATTTCATAGAGAGAATATCAATTATCATGATAAGAAAATATTATTTCATATCCCAAGTAATAACATAATAAAAAATAAATTTAGGATGATCATGAACTCTATTATAAAGGTAATGAATTAAAATGGGTCATTATACCCATCAATGAAGAACTTCTAACTCAAATTACAAGAGAAAAAATTAACATTGGTGACATTCCCACTATACAAGAAAATAATGATGTATTTATTGATAAAATAGAGGTTATCTCCCAAGGAAAATAAGTATACTTTTTTTCGAAACTCATTACTATATCCATTCTTATCTCATAGAGTCATTATTGAATGGACCCTATTGAATTGGAATAATTAAAGAAGTAGCTCGAATGGAATTTGGATAAGGGTTTATATGCTCAAGTGCTTATCCATGGGGGTGAATCAGTTCTCTATTTCAAAAATAATAATACAAAGATATATTTTTCTAGTGAGTATATTGATATCAATAATATCACAATTAATAATATTATCATCTAAACTGTATCAATAACATGTTCGGTCAAATTAGAGGAGCTCTATAATTATCAAAGATTGACCTTAAATCATGATATCATAATCTATGATTCAATATATAATATACTTCCATGAATGGATATTTAATGAGTTACTTAAACTATATATTTATAGGGATGTTATTTTTTCTTAAAAATTATTCTTATCTCTACGTATATATAATGAATAGTGTATATATAGACTAACTTGATAAATTTATGGTTATCATCACAGATGATATAATCATATTTTACATGATAAAGGAAGAGTATAATGATCATTTCCAAATAGGGTTGATGACCATAAGAAAGGACAATCAATATTACATGTTTTGAGAGTGTGTATTCTTGTTTCATAATGTATCGTTTTTAGTCCATTTATTCAATTGTAAGGGAATATATTTAGATCTCTCAATAAAAGAAGATA
The DNA here is from genome assembly GCA_963277665.1 of Viscum album. Taxonomy (NCBI): domain Eukaryota; kingdom Viridiplantae; phylum Streptophyta; class Magnoliopsida; order Santalales; family Viscaceae; genus Viscum; species Viscum album. Next base: position 1,841,940,660 of record OY728125.1, read on the forward strand.
TTTAAAAATAGGCCAGACTAATCAAAATAATCAAGATGATTAGTTTTACCAATTTAGTGTAATAATATCAAAACATTATGAGAAAGATATCAAAAATATCAAAAATATAATAAATGTTGAAAATGAAGGGAGTTAATTTCCTTTGAATAGATGAATGAAAATATATTTACAAGGATCTAAATAAGTGGTTGGTCAATACACTAAACATAACCCACCTAGTTTCTGTAACTGTTTTTAATGTGTAATAATTCATTTCTAAGGGGATTGGGGTGAATTCTCGTGAAAAATAATTGGGTAATTGCTTATGTATCACATAAATTTAAAATTTCTAAGGAAAATTACCAGACACATGATTTGTAGCCAGAAGAAATGATATTTGTATTAAAAAATTGGTGTAATTATCTATACTATAAAATACAATATATATATTCATAGAATAAGATAATGAACTATATTTTCGCACAATATTAGTTATAATCATTCAAAAGGAAATGATTGTAATTGATTAAATAATATTATTGATCAATACATTTTCACATATGTAAGGAGAACAAGGTGACTAATTAAGTAAACAAGAATTATCATGAAACCTTATCTATAATGAGGTTTAAAAAACACCAAATACTCATAGATTTGAAAAGGGTAAATCACAAACACAAAAATAAAGGTGTGAAATATTATATTTCTCTAATTAATTATCATAATTTCCCCAACATGAAGACAAAACAATCTCAGAAGAAATATTTGGAACTACAAAAAAGGTGGTGAATATTATTATGTTTAACATTAACAAATAGGGATTTTCAAGGATTGGAACTTGGATATGTGTTCTATAAAAACCATATATTAAGATTTAGTTTTTTGATAATGAATATTGACCATATTTCTCTACTAAACCGATAACTATGGTGATGCAGTGTTGTAAAGTAGAACATTTTGTGGGATAACAAGATGAGGTAAATTGTTGAATACTTATATATATGATCGGTATACCATCAAGATAACTATGAATTATAGAATTCTAAAGGGATAATTTAACCATCACCCATAAGAGTTTTTTAATAATGAAATATCACCATGGATTGAATCGAATGAAACCCATGAAATATAACGGTTATAATATCATTTTGGTTGTAGTAAATAATGTTAAATATTAAATAAATTTCATTTCCAATATTTCATAGTTGAAAAAATCACCAATATATACATTTCTGATGTGGTAAGGATGCATCGTGTAGGATCTCTATTTCATATAATCAAGATTTTAGGTTTATCTCAAGGTTCTGGGGATGCCTTCATCCAGAATTAGATATATAGAATAAGTTAAACTCTACATATCACCCTCATATAGGTGGTTAGACTTAAAAAAACATTCAAACTCTTAGGGATATTATAATATCATGTTAAATATATTTCTAAGAAGACTATTAAAAACACATTATACTCATATATTTCTCATTTAAAAATAGTTTTCATTCTATCATTTAGAAAAAAGTATTAGAGGCTATGTGTGGGAAGAGATATCAGTCTCTAATGTAATGGGAAAACGATAAAGAGAGGAAATTCATAAGACCTTACCTTGTCCTTGAAATTATGGAGAAGGTTCAAACCATTCAATTACATATGAAAGTGGAACAAAATTGGTAAAAAAGTGATGTTGAGAATTTTTGATGATATATAGAGTATGATTCTGGTGAATGGTATTCAACCACTTACCTCTATAGGATATGGTTATGATATTTAGGATGTATGAAATTTTTTACCCAAGGTATATTTGTCGCTTCGAAATGCTAGATCATGTCGGGGATATATCTTATAACATTGAGCTCCCTCCATAACACTCATAAGAATATGATGTGATTCATGTATAACATTTTGGGGTGTAAATACAAGTAACATCACATTTACTAAAATCATACATTTTGAAACTCGATCATGACCTATCATATAGGGAGAAATAGGTAGATATTCCATATCGAAGAGATAAAGTACATCAAAATAAGACCAATAACCTGGTAATAATTTTAATATGGAATCATACATATTATAAAGATATATGGAGAACTAGGGATGGACTGACACAGAAATACCCTCACTGGTTTTTAACACAATTATTAATTTTTTTGATGATGAAGTTTTTTAAGGGTTTATAATGTAATACCCCAAAAATTTATTATATATCATTCAATTAAATAAATCAAATGTGTTTGATAACATGATCAACACACAACACATATAACTAAAATGATTTGTGAAATATTAGATTAATATGACTATGAAAATTATACGAATAATATAACTTCTAGGAAGAAAAAATAATTAATCAATTAAAATATTTTATATTTAATTTATAAATAAATAAATTTTTTTAATATAAAATTTTTTGTTCATTATCGAATAACTATTTCTATGTATTGTTTATGATATACATAAAATTCTAAATGGTGCACTTTAAAAACATTATTATATATAAAAATATATTTTAATGTCTTTTAAATTATAAAGTAATATGAAATAATATTATGAATAGTTAAAATATATTATTTTACAATAAATTCATTTTTTGTTATATTTGGTATTTGTAGTTAAATAATAAATTTATAAATATTAAAAATTAAAAATTATAAAACTAGCTCCATTTTAAATTTAAATATTAATATTATATTAATATTATTAACTTAGAACATTGTACATATATTAATTTTTAGATAATTAATAGACGTTTTAGTTTTCAAAAGTAATAGGACATTCATGAAATAATTATTATATATGAACAATGTAAATATTTATCAATGATGTTTTTTAATCAAATTTTTATTTAATAACTATATTTTTTATTTAAATTATTGATTTTAATTTATAAAACATATGTTATCATTTTAGTATTCCAGTAATATTTTACTTTAATAAAATTATTTTTAGGATTTTATTTTAATTAAAATTTTAATTTGTGAAATTTCTCATTTTTAATTTATATTAAAAAATAATAAAAAGTATGATTTTATTAAAAAAATTAATTTTATAGAATTAATAAACATTTAAAATTTTATCTAAACAATTATTTATAATGAAAAGGATTTATTTTTTTTCTAAAAATATTTTTCATGCATTATGTGTGATAATATTTAAATTCATTTTAATCACCCATATAAATTTTATTTTTAAAAATCGATTTCTTTTTTTGAATAATTAGTTCTTGATTATTTAATAATTCCAATTTTAATTCTTGGAATTAAAATGAAATTACATAGCTAAAATTAGTTATTATTGTAAAAACCAAAAAAATGATAAAAGTTAAAAGTCATAAAGTAAAATGACTAGAAACTTATTAAAAATATGTTTAAAATGTATTTTCATGGATTTATTGACCTTAAAGCATCCCATGTTATATTTTTTTTCCAATTCTTGATCCACTAAACCTATTAATTGTGACTATAGATTCTATATTTTTTATAAAAAATATCACCCCTCTCTCTTATAAGGAGTCACCACCACCCCCACTTAGTTTACACCCCCCCACAAACCTTTAGGATTTATCAAAATAGTATAAAAATTCCAAAAAATTTCATATGTGACCTATATATTATTTTATTCTAAAAATATAATCTCTCAAATCCTTAATCACATTTTAATAGATTATATCAAAGTAGTAATGTAAAATTTTCAATTACTCTTTTTATAATCATATCCTTTCCATCATATTTTACCTGCTCAAAATATATTCTCCCCTTATATAAATAATTTCATCTATATAATACATATAATATATTGATATTATGATTTTATTATAATAAATTTTTACCGTTCTCCCAATCATTCGATAAAAAAATAATTCTCTTCTTTTCTGTGCAGACTAATGCATCAATAAGAGATGTGATATGTTTTTCATAATCACCATACATGGTTAGATATTAGGAAGTATTAAAAAACATAATATTTAAAACATTAATAATACACATAAATTATAATGAAATTCCAATCATTATACCAGTATATGGGAAATGGGATCGATTCCTATATGTACGTGTCGACTACCGCCTCCACAAAGCAACATATAATATATTTCATCTAGAAATTTATTCATTATACAAATCAATTAAAATAATATTATCCACATTAAAAAAATATAATTATAATAAATATAATTCTATAATAATTATATTATTTCAAATGAATCACTTTTTCAACCATAGTCTCTTATCGATTATATCATGTTATTGTTTCGGTCGATTTTACCAACCACATAAATAATGCTATAGACATTTGACATGGATGTATCGGAAGAAATATCAGAAAATATTAATTTACATATGAAAATAATTATTATTATTTATTAATATATAAATAAAATAACAATTTTTTAAAAAAAATTTAATATTTTTTTTCATTATAAATCATAGAAACATGTTTGTCTTCGAATTTTACATTAGGAATCCTAACCAAAATACTAATGAATTTAAATTAAATATTTGTAATTCACTATGAAACATAAATTCCAATATCTTTAGTTTTCTCAAAATGATGAAAATTTAATATGTAAATATGTTTTGATAATTTTATTACAACACTAGAGTTAGGATATTGATCCAAACTAATAACATCTAATAATGAAAATAAAATATAACTAACTATTATATATTTAATAAATTTATGTAAATGAATATTATGATATAATATAGCTAATAATTAGGATTAAAATAAGTTACAAATATAGTAATTTTATTATACTAGATATTATCACATGTTCATAAATGTAAGAAGAAAAGTAACGGGTTTTCATAAATCAAAGTATTATCTTGAGTCCTAATGATTTTACATTCAATATTGTTCTATAAGATGTTTTTTTCTATTATATGATGTTATTATAATGCCATTAAATGTTTATTAATAGGAAATTACATTTATGGATTTATTTCATTATAATATTTAATTGTCATTATAATAATTCATATACTCTCTGAATGATATCTTTATCTTTGAAATACATATTCACTCTACTCTTCAATTATCTCTACTTTTATCATCAAATATAAATATGTTTTATTTATAGTAATATTAAAATTTATTTTTATGAAATTTGAAATGAGATATTTATCACTCTCTTTATGTTATGGGTTTCAATTATTTTTTCGTAAATATACTAAAAATTATTTCCCTATCATGTTCACTTTTTATCTACCACTCCACATTCCATATAGAATCAATTTATTCCCTTTTTAAGCCTTTAATATTTTTATTTAATTTCAAGTGGTGTATCAAAATTATTTTCATGTTACTTACCTACAAATAATTATGTACAGTAATTTTTAATTTCATATCATTACAATAATGTCATGATGTTTTCTCTAAAATATACTTTTTAGGGTCACATTTCAATATTCCTCTATAAAATACCTAAAAACTATAGAGTTATGTTTTCTGAATCACCCAATAAGTGTATCTATGGAATTATCCTTCTTATTGCTTGATTATTGGTATGAATCAATATAGTCCATGATTTCAGTTTATAAAACAACATTTGGTTGTGACATGAAACCCATTTTATTTCTTTGGATTATTTATGATAAGAATAATTATTTATTTAAAATGTAACATATATATGTATGTTTATGGATGATCTTGTATATAACCCTCTATATCATTAGTTAATGTTTTTTATTCGATGAGATAATGCAAAATTGGGATTATTGGATGTGATAAAATATTAAAGGGTAATACTTCTTGTATATTCTCACAAAAAATGGTGGGAATTATTGGATATTCTCAAAATATGATGATACCTTATAGTTAGGTTTGTTTTAGTGTTCTTTTTTATTCTATGTTTCATGGGCATGATACATTCCAATTCTATATGCCTATAATTATGATTCATGAATCATGTTTATAATCTCATGATTCCAATCTCTATTTTATGGTATATATTTTTTAAATTTTAGATTTTATGCACCTTTATCTTGACATAAAGAAAACTATTATTGTTACAAAATTGTATATAATATATGTCTACCATTCTCATGATTTATCAAATGATTTTGACCTAACCACTAATGAAATGTAGATATATTTTCTTTTACTAATCATGTGAGCTCGTCAATTATTTATTTTTATATTCCCCATGTTATGAATATTATTATAAAATTTGATAAGTCTATAAATGGCCTACTGAAGATAAAATTTGGAGAAATATAAACAAAAGTTGGAAAATAATTTTCTTATGTTGAATGTTCTCAAAGAAGTTAAAACTTTTATTATTAATATTGAGTGTTTGTTGTGGGATGTAATGATTAATATATAGAAATGTTGTAGAATAATGATAATTTTATCTTATATAATCTCACTAATTATATAATAAAACATATAAAGAATATTTTTTTAGAAATGGATCTGTGATTGTGGGTCTATAGTGCTTCAGTTTCTATCGAATCAATGATTAGTTATTTTAAAAGATTAGTATAGATATTTTTTGGAGATAGGATGAGAATAAATTAATAAAAAAACTAGATATATGTTTTTTTAAAATGTTAGGATCCTAAACGTTTTGAAACGATTCGAGTATCTATTTTTGATAAGCTTCATTCTTTTCAGGATATCGATAAGCAGACATGGTTGTAGAATAGAATCAGCTGGGGGTAATCCCCATATAAATTGTTTTTATGTATCAAATTGATAATGAGTCAGTGAATAATGTGTAGGTATAAGACTACACTAGTGGTTATAATATCCAGTATTGATATGTTTTGGTTGATCATATTCTCATTATGAACCAATTTGAAGGATTTGGGAAGAACATTTTTTACAGCAAGGGAACCTAATAGGATAGATTCAAAGAATAACCAAGATTTAAAACCATAAGATTTATTTCATTTTGATTTTAAAAATTCCATTTTAGTTTTATATATTTTTTGATTAAGCACTTTTATCTTTAACTATTTTTAAAGAAATATAAGGATCCATGAGAAATTGATTTAACAATGGGTTTGACGGTAAACTTGTTGATTTTAAAAATGGAAAACTAAATAGAACGAGAGAAATTTTATAATATATATATTTTTTATTCTCACTAATATATCCCAATATACAAAAAACTATAAAAATAATGTTGAGATTACAAATGCAGCATGGAAAAATAATCTTTCAATTGTTCTTTCATGTGAAAAAACCTGCCCAATTTCAATGATTTTTACAATCTTTTTATTTTCAATATTTTGGATCAATGTCATAGAATATATTCTTTTTATTCTCTAGTGTTTTTATAATGAGAATATTTTCCTAATCATTTACCATTTTGAATGTGTGTATAACCATTGGTGGAATCTAAGAATGTGGATGTAGATTTTTTGGCAGAGAAGTATTTCAATAATGTATTTTCAAAAAATTATTTTCTGGGAACTCATCACATGAAAATGGAGAGTTAATTCTTTACATTGAATAATAATGGGGATTAATCCTCTAGTACACGAAATTAAATCATCTCGAGGCTTTGATAGCAGTCTTCTTGTTTAATCACAGACCATACGGGTAAAAATCATTTATTTTGTAAATTAAATCCACATATTTTAATGGAATTATCTATAAATGACTTCAGAATATATGAAGTGATTTTATAATGTTAAATGAAATTAGATATGAAAAATGGAGAATCCCATTTGTATAGAGAGATAAAAAGGAAATTTTTTCATCATAGAAGAGTACACAATAAGTCACATGGGGTAAAGAATGATCAAATACTAATATGTAAGAAAACATGGGAGGATAAAAGTGGATGAGAACCCATGAAATATATTAGATTAGAATAATTCCACATCTAATGAAACACCAACACTTAAATTTTTACATTTCAAGGAGTTTATGAATTACTCAAATCAATAACCTACCACTAGATATAATTAGAAAAATTGGCCCTAATAACACCCTAATCCAATGGAAAAAATGAAGAGGGTGTAATATCACTTAAAATATAGTGGATCACGATGATGAAGAGATGTGATGTATACTCATTATCAATACTATAACTATGAACGTCATACATAATTATGGTACTTTTTCATTATTTAATATAATTACAGTTGACTAGGAATGTTTATCACCATCCTTAGGCAATGGATATTGAACTATCTATGACAACACCTGGTGGATGATGATGACATCAAACTATAGATTAATTCTCTATTAAAAATTAGTAGGATGATACTTCATGTGGATCTAGTTCTTCTTTCATTTTTTTGAATTTTATATAATTTTAGTTGTTGATTTCCTCTCTATAAATAGATCACATATAATTTTTTTGGATAAATATATATCATAACAAATATTGAATCATCTATTATCAAATATATATATGAGGATGATAATGAACCCATAGGGAAGAAAATTCAACTAATATAGGTCATGGGCCCTATTAAAATTTGACTTCCAGATTAAATGATTGGAGAAAATGTCAAGAATTGTGGCATACCTATTAAATGGGAGTATACTAATGTATTTTTGAATGAAAATGATATTATTTTCCTATACGATGAGGTTTATTTTTTGATTGAACTCATACATGGATCTATTCTTTTTGTAAGGACTCAATGTAGAATGGAACCTATTGAATGGGAATAATATGAGAATAAAATACAATGCAATATAGTTTATGGTTTTATTCACCCTAGTGACCCATCTTGGTGAAAAATAATAATCTTTTTTTCTTCAAATTATTGATGGATCGATGCATCTTTACAATAATAATCAAAGGAATAAAAAAATAAAAAAATGATAAAGAATCTTCTACATAGTATTTATTTATTATTATATTAAATTAGGGGATCTTAATAAAGCTTAATGATCAATCTTTGATGTGGATATCATTAGTTAAGGGTCATAACAAATTATATTTCCAAGAAAATTTACCGAAGGAAGTATGAAACCAATGAATTTACAGTGATTCCTTTTGGACATACAAGTGTTCATAAAATCTACATGTTTATAATGATTAGGGTCATTAAGGACAACCCTGATTAGTCTATTATAGTCTATATAGACAATATTTTAATATAGTACTAGATCATCAATAGTATGATGATCATTTGCTAATTTTTTTTTGAATTCAATTAATAAATTGAACTTCATTGACATGTCTAGAAATTTTGAATTCTTGATGTAGAAATATAAATTCTCAGTTCTTTTAATAATAAGCATGGGCATATAAACAGACCCCTCAAAGTTGAAAGTTATTAAAAAATAGTTCAGACTGGACATAATAACATGTATATGTAATTTTATCTTATTAGTTCGATACTATCAATTATTTGTGACAAATTTTAATGGATATAAAATGTACTAACCATTTAAACATATAAGTTTCTGATTTTTCTTTTGATAAAGGAATGTAATTAATGTTTCCAGGTACTAATGAATCATTTAGTCATTTAACCTATATATACATTACCCTATAGTGGGTATTGGTATTTATGTGTATTGATGATAACATAGAATCATTGTAATGTGTTATCATGTACAATGATAGGATAATAACATATTGTATGATTTGGAGTAGGAAATAACGATCTTTTCAAAAATGATTTAGAGGAATTATCACTATGGTGAAGATTATGATATATATACTAAATACCAGAGGATGATATTAATAAATCCAAATTCATTGTGTTATATTTAAACCAAATGAGATTGTTGTAATTGATATATTACTACGATTGATCAAAACATTACCAATTGGGAAATGAAAATAAGGTGGATAATTCCCTTTGTGTGAATTTTTGTTCTACCTTATCCATGATGAGGTTTGAAAAGGATACAAAATTTTTAGATGGTTAATAATTTAGTTTCAAGGGATGGTTAGAAATCATACAATTCTAAAATTACATCTCAACCATACATCAAACTGATTAAGAAATAATCCTAGTAGGATGATGTGGAGTTGTAGAAAAATATAGTGAAAACCATGGAATTCATCTATGATAAATATTGTATTATAATATTTGAAATCTAGATATGTTTTCCATCAAAACTGGAGAAGAAGAGGAAAATATGGGAAGATGTTAACAGATTTTCATTGTCAATTCATATATGATTTTTTCCAATTTATATAGACATGAAGTATAATGTTTTGTAGGATAACATGAATATGAAGATTTTGGTAACCTATATCAATTCTTGGTATAATAGATAGGTAAAGAAAAGGGAAAAAATATATGGGGATGATGAAAAAATTAACCATACGAGTTTGGAAATGGGGAAACATCACCATTTATTTCATCATATGATTCCACTAGATATATATTTTCCATAATATCATTTGGTTTCGCGTTGATCTACCTACAATTGAATCATATTTCAATTCCAAAAATTAATATTTCACACTTGAAGAACACAACAAGATATATATAAAGGGGGTGGAAAGAAAGTGTAGAGTGTTGGTCGAAGTAGAGTACTCAAGAGTGGGGTTGAATTGAGTATCTATAAAAATTTCTGTTTGCAATGTTTTCATAAAAGGTTCCCCAATAAAAATACATATAGAACAATTTATCATGGTAATACAATTATGAATGATTGAATGTTCAAATAACTTCTCTGAAGATTGATTAATTATAGTTAATCTCAATATAAGTTATTGATATTACTTTTTAAGCTATTATAATAAGGAAAAATAATTATAACTTCTGTCCAATATTAACTATCAAAGTGAATATAATAATTTCAGAATTAAACATTAAAATAGAGTAAACTAAATTAAACAACATAACGGATAAAATAAGTTGTTCAGTCTCAAGATGAGACATAATCCACTCCAATTGGTGATCACATACCACAAAGTAGTTTATATTGATAAACATGAACCAAACCCTTTATCGGGGTAAACAATGGTGCACAGAGCATTCCCGGCCACAAGACCTTTTCCACTATTCTTCATGGGTATAAACTATCAGGTCACACAGGGACCTCTCCCACACTTATCTGTGGGAGTAGAAAAGTGTAAAAATATATGAGAGGAAGGATATCTTGTATCCTTCAGTTTAGTGGCGGAGAAAGTGTGTGTCTTAATACACACACACACACACTACTAGAATGATAAAAACAATACACAAAATATAATAGATTATGAGATAGGGTAAGAAGTGTTCTCAGTGTTGTTCTATGTAGTTATGGTCTATTCGGATGAAGTAGATTCAAGAATCAAGTCCTCTTGTGAAAAATAGAGTATAACAAGTCCAGTGCTTCAAGTTTCTAGTTAGATTTGGCTCGTGTTCGTTGTGGAGTTCATATTGAAAATATGTTCTTCAATCCTATCTTTTTTTATTCGTGAATGCTTTGGGTGTTTTTTAGATCTATTGTGTTTTCTATGTCAGTTTATTTCATCATGAATGCTCGAGCTTCTTCGCTATCCGCTTCTTAGTTTCTCAACCATTATTTTCATATTATTCTTTGAGTACATGAGTTAGAACTAATATAATGCATGTGTTTTGTACCATATACCTCATACTATTAGGTGACATGTTTACAAAGAAATATTAATTATGTCAGTGCATTTAAAAGACTCAAATATGACCCATAGAAATTAAATTGAAAATGAAAAAATAGATTAATGAACGGTTTCACAGTCTGTCTAGAAACGGTGTCACTTGGAAAGGGTTTCTCCATAAAATGGTGTCTCCTTCTTTTCCATTGAATGATGTGATAGTTGAGATGACATAGTTGTATAGAGATCAGGAACTGGTATCCCAGATGCAGTGTTATTATCACGGTGTTTGGTCCGTTTCCAAACTTCAAACTGTGTCTTAGCAAGGAACCAGTGTCACAGACTTCAATAGATCTGTAACTAGTCACAGTGTCTAGTTCATGGTGTCTTGTGATGGTGACTAGTTCACGGTGTCTGGTTGACAGTGTCTGGTCATGGTGGCTGGTCACCATTTTTGAAAAGCAGAACTGGTGGCAGAATCACAGTTTCTCAAACATAACCAAATATATGTATATAGGATAAAACATCAATATGTATTGAATTAATTAGACTAAAAAATTCATAAAAGAAATCATTATAGACCGAATTTAAATATAGTTTACAATAATCAAACATGAGTTATATAAATTAAGATTTTGAATATATTAATTTAAAGCGTAAAGAAACCAACCATCTATACACATGATACGAGACAAATTAAACATGATTATCATGTTTTACTGGATGTTTAGGATTTTTTATCATTAAAACCGGATTAAAACATGTAGAGGCCAACAATATCCTTCTATTTGATGATAAAAAATAGTGTTAGTGAGATATCAGTTCTTAGTGAATGTGTCTGTCCCTTAGTGTACATTTAGAGTGCATGTCTCTCCCCCTTTGGGGATTATCAAAAAGAGTAAAAAAGTAAATTTGATAATAGGAAATAAAATTTCATAGTGCATTAGACATGGAAATATGTATCATTAGATGCAGTAGTCAAAAAAATAAAAAAATAGAAAATTACAAAATATCCCTATCAAAAGATAGTTTTCACTTTTCTTCAGCACTGAATGTCTTTTCTTTTACCTTGGAAACAACATCAGGAGGAGCCATAGAATAATAAGTAGAAATTTAAGAATGGAGTGAACCAACTAACAAAGAATGGAGATGGATTCCTTCAAAAACCGAAGGGGCCAAGGTAGGTTTTGTAGAAGAACGAGAAAATTTTGGGTCAAGGATAAAATGTATCATTTGACTTATAGTGTGAGGGACATACATAAATCTAGAGGTAAGGGAAGTGGATGAGAATTTAGGAAAACCAGGTTGCAAGGGTGAAGCTGTAGGAGCCACAATAGCAGTGCTCTGACATGAAAATAAGGCCTTATTATCTTGATGAAGTCATCAATAATCTCACCACCACAATACATTTCTTTCTCAATGTCATATTTGTTTTCCATGAACTTTTCCAAAATGAGTATATATTCTTTCATCTTTTAAACTTGAGTTTTGAATGCTTGACTGATAGGAGGGATTTTCATATTTTCTATAAGGTACTCAAAATGGTTTTTGATATCATTCTTAGAGAAAATCCTATTGATTTAGAAATCCACATTATTAGTAAATTATTCTTGGGCATCATTTTTAATTTTGAAATGAGTTATTTCCAAATAAATAACTCTATCACTATTCTTCACAACCACAGATGGAGAATCTTTGTCAAATCCACTGAGTACTGATTGAATTTCTCCCTTAACAACCATTCTGAGCAGATCACTATCAAAGGAAGGTTGAGATGATTTTCCAGAGGCACTAGGAGAAGTAATAGATGAAGTAAGGGACTTAAGTTGATTTAGTTCATTTTTGAGACAAACCTTATACTCACCCATCAAATTTTTGAGACCAATAACAAGATCATGCATTTCATGAACACTTGTATTGTTTCTTTTAGCCACCTTGTCAGCTAAGGATGTTGGGTAAGCTTGAATAAGGTAGGAAACTTCTTATGGAATCTGACGACTAACATCCTTAATAAGATGAGAAATAGGATCTGGTTCTGATTTCAACAATCTCTGCATATCTTCAACCATATCTTTGATAGGCTTCCCTTCATCACTTAGTAGTTTTATCTCAATTCTGAACTCTTGAATTTCATGAAGTAATTTTGGATGAATCTTCCATATGATCTTTTCTAATAGCAGGGAAACATATATTTCACTCATGTTTTTCACAGGATTAGGTTGAGTGTTTATGATCTTTTCAAATCCAACCAATAAATTAGGTCTAAAGGTTTTTTAATCATTTTTACTCACTGATGAAAAAGGTTCTTATGATGGTTCATGAGTAGGAGCTGAGACAGACTTAGGTTCCTTCATAGAAACAAGATCAGAGACTGATTGAAATTGAAATATAGTAGAATATTATATATTATTAATTGAGTCTTCATGGGAGTCATTCCCATGTAAATAGCTAGGGAATTTATACCATGTATCCACAGTGATTTGATCAACTGGATTAGGCACTTGAACACTTTCCATATTAGGGTGATGCTCCCCCTCAATAAGTGCATCTCTCACAATACTAAGAGATTTTGTTCCTTGACTTATTTCTGGATTTTAATCCGCAATTGTCTCACCCATTTCTATTATATCCAAATAAAAGGCTTGATCTATTCTTTCTATAGCAGATGGGATAAACTCAGGAGCATTTTGTTCCTCTAAGTGTTCGTCAAAGGTAGCTTATTTATCAAGAGAATGTTATTCTTCTAGATTCTCCTCCATAATATCCTTTTCCCTTACACTAATAGTAGATTATTCATTAAAAGTAAGTTCTCCTTCTAGATCAACAATTTCTTCAAGAAAAGATACTTTCTTCTCAATTAATACTTGAGGAGAAGGTCCACTATCTTCCTTATCTAGTACAGTTTCCCCAATAGGTGAAATAACATCATCCTCTTCCTATTCCTCTTCAACAGGAGAGTCCAAAATTTCATTTCTTCCCAAACAGGATCAGAAATGTCCTTAGGTATTGAATAATACTTATCTAGGTTGAAATTTTCATAATCCATGTCATTATCCTATACCCATTCTTTTATCCACATATTCCAACAGATTTTAATTCTTTTGACTGTATCCTTTGGGATATAAAATTCATAGTCTTTAATGACTTCTTCATCCAGTCTTACCATCCCTTTAGCATGAAGCATAACTGAGATTATCCTCGAGTAGAACAGGGTGGCTAGCTTTGATGTTGTCTTTATTAACTCACACATATGAAGTATAACATACTTTCATAGGTTAATCTTGTTTTCATTCTTCATAGGATATATAAAAAATACATCATAATACATTAGTGTAGCAAAATATCCTTTCTTTGGATCGATCAGATTCTGAAAAAACATAAACAACAGCCTGGTTTCACGATTTAGCTCAGTAGCTACAACTCTTCTCTTGGTTTCATTATCAGTCAAGCTTCTCAAGGCTTCTTCTAAATCAAAGATCTCACTTGGAGGAGTAGGACCTCTCTGGTAGTCCTCAGAAATTCCATCATGAGGTTACCTTAGGAAAGAACCCCATAACCTCAAAGAAAATGTACATATTTGGGTATTGATCCATATTCTCACAACAAAACCATCTTCTATATCAAAAGATAATTGAAAAAACTGATAAAACTGAGCAACTAGTTTTTGATATATTAGCCTAGTATCCTTTGTGAACCAATCTAACCATCATTGTTATTTTAATACATTCAAAACTAAATACTTACTTGAAAAAATCCACTTAACGAAGATTTCCTTTTCAGGTACCACTATTATATCCACCGGGTTATGATTCAGAGGACCTTTGAGTGCTATCTTAAGTGATAATTTTATCTTCTTACATGATTTGTACTTATTAGGAGTTAATGAGGACGAATGTTTTATTATGTGAATTCAACGAAGGTTTTGAGAGAGATAGAGAAAAAATGATTAGTGGTTACGTTTTGAGAGAAGAGAGCTCAGGTGAAGAATAGAGTGAGACTTCCTTATTTTATATCATTTAGGAATGTCAGGCATCGAAAAATGGAATGTGTGGGAATGGAAAAGAATAAAATAATCAATTAGAGATACATGAGTTATAATATGAAAATTAAATGAAAAGGTATCCTTACGGCGAGACCGGAATAGACATTCACGGTGAGACCGTAATAACTTTTCATAATGATAACATAACAGGTTTTCATGGTTAGACTATAAGATTTTTTCACGGTGAGACCATAACATATTTTCACGGCGAGACCCTAAACCTGAAACAATGACTTTTTAGATAGTAAAACTATAGAACTATTATAGTTAGATAGTCATCTTAATATAGTGACTTGTGAAACCGTAAACTATTAAATAGTAAACTTACTAATTAAGATTTATCATTACCAATTCATGTATGATGTAATATATTGTTTTTGAATTTAATGGTTTGGTGAGTATATCAGCGAGCTAATATTCTGTTCCAATGAATTTGAAAGTGATATCAACTTTTTGATAATTTTCTCACAAAACGTTATGTATTTCATCAATATGTTTTGTCCTAGAGTGTGAAACAAAATTTTTTGAGATGTTAATAGCACTTGTATTGTGTCAATTTATAGGCACATGCCTGGATTGATATCCATAATCTAGTAATATATGTTTCTAACAAAAATATTTTCACAAAAAGTACCCACAACTATGTATTCAGCATCGACATTACATAATGCAACAATGTTTTGTTTATTACTACACCGTGATACTAGATACTTGCCTAAAAGAAGACATCTTCCAATGTATTTTTTTCTATCCAATTTAAAACTTCCAAAATTAGCATCAAAATAAATAACTAACTCAAATGATTGTCCTCTAGGATAGAACAATCCTAGATTGGGTGTATGCTTGAGGTATTTGAAAATTTTATTAAGATAATTTTAATGAGATTCCTTAGGATTTTCTTGAAAATGTGCACAAATACATACAGTAAATATAACATCAATCCAACTAGTAGTTAATTAGAGTAAGATTCCAATAATCCCTCTGGTGGTGGTTTGATCAAAATATTTTCCATCTTCAATAAGATACAAGTTATACCAGACAAAATGTTTTAGAAGATCCATAGTATATTTTATTTGATTCAAAAAAATACCATCATTATTTTGAATGATTTTAAATGAAAGAAATAATTTCAGTTCTGCCACAATACCCATTTCACATTTATTTTGCATCATTTCAGAAAATTCAATATATAAAGAATTGTTTGAAGATTCAAAGATAATAACATCTACATAAATTTGAACTACTAAAACATCATTGGAAATTTGTTTTATAAAAATGGTAGGATCTTCTAAAAATTTTGTAAAACTTTTAGAAATAATAAATTTACTAAATCTACCATACTATGCTCTTAGAGTTTATGTTAAACCATATAATGAATTTGATAATTTAAAAACCTGATTTGGAAAATAAGGAGTTGTAAAACCAAGGGGTTGCTCAACAAAACATCCTTAGCTATATATCCATTTTGGAATGCACTGTTAACAGCCAGTTGAGGTAGTTTGAAATTCAGATGTGCAGCATAAGCAAGTAGAATTCAGATGGCTTCAAGTCTAGCTATTGGTGCAAAGGTCTCTTCATAGTCAATTCTTTTTTCTTGACTATATCCTTGGAAAAAAAATCCAGCCTTGTTTCTAACAATGTTACCAGATTCATCTACCTTATTTCTAAAAACCCACTTAGTGCCTATGTTAAATGTGACTTTAGGAATATCAACATTATTCCAAACATTGTTTCATTAAAACTGATTAAGTTATTATTGAATATCCATCATAAAAAACTCATCATTAATAGCATCATTAATGTTTTTAGGATCATGTTGTGATAAGAAAACATGATGTTCAGCCTGATTTCTAAGAGAAGATCTCGTTTTAGTCCCCTTATCTATGTCCCCTATAATGACATCTAAAGGGTGGTTTTTAAGGGTTCTAACAACTCTAGAAAAAGAACGGCTAGTGAGGTTAGGTTCATCAGTAGGTTTGGGTTTGGTATGACTGTAATCTGAAGAATTTACAGAACTGGTAGTATTCAATGAGTTGTTTAGAGGATCATTAGAAGATTTTTTATTGATTTCCATATTTCAAACGTCATCCTCTAGGTTATCAAGATTGGTTTTAGACTCATGTGGATATGTTTAATCAAATGTGACATGGAAAAATTCTTCCACACATTTAGTTCTTTTGTTAAACACTCTATAGTGTTTACTAGAGATTGAATATCCTAAAAATATTCCTTCATCACTCTTGGATGCAAATTTTCCAAGATTTTCCATAGTATTGAGGATATAGACATTGCAACCAAAAATGTTGAAGTTTCTTACTTTGGGTTTTCTATTGTTCCATAATTCATATGGAGTTATTTTATGAATAGGTCTAATCAACACTCTAATAATAATAATGAATGTTGTATTTTCAGTTTCTTCCCAAGTATAAAAAGTTATGTAATATTCACTAAGCATGGTTCGAGAAATTTCTTGCAAGTTACTATTTATTATTTCTAAAACTCCATTTTGTTGAGGTGTTCTTCGAGCAGAGAAATTATGACTATAACCATTTTGTGAGAAAAAGAATTCAAATTCTTGATTTTTGAACTCAAGACCTTGATCAATTCTTAAGGATTTAATTCTTTGACTACTATTACTTTCTACATTGTTATCATATTTGGTGAAGTGAGAGCCGACTTCACTTTTATGAGCCAAAAAGAAAGTCCAAGTATATCTAGAAAAGTCATCTACAACAACATACACATAATGCATCCCATTTGAACTAGAAACTATTGATGGTCCAAAAACATCCATGTGAACCAGTTCGAGAGGTTGCGAATTTTTCATTTCATTGTTTGGTTGGAAGAATATTTTATGTTGCTTTCCCTTTTGATAGGGATTACACACTTTATTATTTGGAAACACAATTTTGGGTAGTTCTTTGACTAATATTTTTCTATTAAACTTTATAAGGTGTGAATGTTACAGTGTCCCAATATCCTATGCCAAAGCCAAGACTCTTTGTGAATTTCACTTGAACATGAAGCATTTTTACAGACTAAAGATTATAATTTAACAGAGTACTCATTTTCATTTCTCAATACAGAAAACACTAATTAATATTTAGAATTAAAATCATTTCAAACTTCATTTTTATATTTAACATGAAATCCATTATCACATAGCTATGAAATACTAAGTAGATTATATTTCAATCTATCAACAAAAAGTACTTTGGAAATTAAAACTAAGTTAGAGTTTCTGATTTGGTCAAGGCCAATTATTGTTTCTTTGAAATTTTCACTAATGTTTACATGTCAATCATCAATTTTTATTATGTTATTGAAGAATGAATAGTCCCTTATCATGTGTCATGAACACCCACTGTCCACGTACAATAAGATTTTACAGGAGATCTTTAAGAAATATTCTATCATTTAGTCAAATAAAAACAGATTTTGGTACCCATATTTGTTTGGGTCTAGTGATATTAGTGACTAGTGCTTTAGGAAAAAAAAATTTCCTCATAGGTTTCCTATAAGCATTGTGTAATGTACTTGAAAAATAAACACTATTTTTTTCTAGGATATCTTGAAATAGTAGAGAGTGTATAATAAATTGAACTAGATAAACTTTTTTTAGAACTATGTGTAAAGCTGTGTGTCCTAGATTTAGAAACATTATTAGTTCTTCCAAAATTTCTTTTAGCTAGTTGATAGCCAATACCAGTAGTATATTTAGGAGAAATCTGTTTACCTAGATTTTATCAATGTTATCTTTACCAGTAGTAAACCATTCATGTTCCTTTTCTCAATTGATTGTTATATAACATTAGTTAATTATTTTCTTTGAGTAATTGAACATTTTATCCCTCTCTACAGTAAGTTCATATTTAATAGTTGAGGTAAGAGAATGATTGTTATTTAAAGACTTGTACTTATATTTTAGTTTATTTCATGTCTCTTAAAGAATATTATGTTACTCAAACATTTCATCATTAGAATTATTTTCCGAATCACATTCATATCTAGAATAATAGGAATTATGAATAGGATATTCCAATTTAACCTCAGATGTGTTTTTCATAATACACATATTAGATTTATTATAATGTTCATCATGTGAAGATTATGTGTCACATGAACTATCCTCATAATCACTCCAAGTTTCATTCATTAAATTTTTGTACTTTCTACCATTTTCCTTATATTTAATTTTGTACTTCAGCATGGGAAAATTTTCCTTTACATGACCCTTTTTCTTACATTCATAGAATATTATCTCCTCAGACTTGATGGTTCTTTTCCATTCTTTCTTCCAACATCCCTTCTGATCATATATTCCATTGAAGATAGGCTTTATAAAAATTTTCATCATCCATTAAAATCTCTTAAACATTCTGGATAATTGAGCCATCTCCTCACCACTCTTAGGTGATTATTTTTCACATCTGAAACATTCTATAGAGACATCCAATTTCCATATTTATTTGTGTTTAGACTTGGTGGTATTAAATGCAATAGATTTTCATTTGGGTACATCCTCATCTTCCTTGTTTACATTCATCTCCCCTTCATACATCATTACCTTCCCAATGAGTACTTTTTCAGGTAACTTGCTGAAGCTGCATGACTCTCTAAGAGAGACAGAGGTTCCTCTCTATCTATCAGGTAGGAATTTGAGAATCTTCATGATTTGTTCTTTGGATGTAACTTATCTTCCAACAGAAATCATTTTGTTGAAATGTTTTTTGAACATGATATACATGTCAGAAATAGACTCAACAAATTTCATTTTAAATTTATCATTTCTAATAGTATAAATATTAAGTCCCATTTCTTTTACCCTAGAAGTTCCATCAAGTGAAATATACATAGTATCCCAAATTTCTTGGGTAATTTTACATGTAGAAATTATGTTAAATTCCTCATATCCTAAAGAGAAATATAGTTCAGTCATGGATTTACTATTATTATTTTAATAAGTCTTGGTTGTGTCATCCCAAGTGATTCTATCACTAGTATGAATCTTATAATCATCTATAATTGAAGACGAAATTTCAAAACCCATACTTTTTAAATTAATTTTAATTTTAATTTTCCATTTGGAATAATTGGTTCAATTAAATAATGGTGGTGTGTTTTTTGTAGCACCTTCCAGTTTATTATTAACAAGAATGAATAATTTTTAATGATCTGGAAATTTAAAAGTTACAGAAATTAACAGATATTTAAAGTACAACTAAAATAATAGTTGAATACTTTTAAAAAATAGAGACTTAATAATGCCTTCAGATACTAAATGTTGGTCATAGTAGAGTACTCAAGAGGGGGGGGGTGAAATGAATATCCATAAAAACATTGGTTTCCAAAGATTTCTTAAAATGTTCCCCAATAAAAATAAATACAGCCCAGTTAATCAAGGTAATATAGTTATGAACGTTTTACTGTGCAAATAACTTCTCTAAAGATTGATTAATTATCAAAAATCTCAGTATGAGTTATTGATATTACTTTTGAAGATATTCTTATATGGAAAAACAATTATACCTACTTTACAATATTAACCATCAAATTGAATCTAGTGATTTTTGAATTAAATAGTAAAACAAAGAAAACTAAATTAAACAACAGAGTAGATAAAATAAGTGGTTCAGTCTCAAGCAGAGATCTAATCCAATACTCTTGGTGATCACCACCCACAAGAAGTTTATATTTATAAACATGATCCACACCCTAGATCAGGGTAAACAATAGTGCACAAGACTGTCCAGGCCAGGAGACCTCTTATACTGTTCGGCATGGGTATAAACTATCAGTTCACACAAGGACTTCTACCACACATATCCATCAGAGTAAACAACTGTAAAAAGATATGAGAAGAAGGTTATCTTGTATCCTTCAGTTCAGTGTAGAAGATTGTGTGTGTTTCAATAAAGACACACACACACACACACTACTCAAAATATAAAGACAATGCACAACATATAAAAGATGATGAGATAGTTTTAGAAGTTATTTGAGTGTTGTTCTAGGCAGTTCTGGACTTCTAGGATAAATCATATATAAGAATCGAGTCCTCTTGAAAAAATATAGTATCGTAAGCCTGGTGTTTCTGGTTTCTAGTTATATCTGGATCATTTTCTACATGGAGTTGGTATTGGATGATGTTCTTGAATACCATCTTTTTGGATTCATGAATGCTTCTTGTGTTATTCAGATATATTATGTTTCATATGGATTTTCTTTTCTTCAATAATGATCGTTCTTATGTTCTATCTCGCTTCTTAGTTACTAAGCCACAATATTCATTTTATTCTTTGAGTACATGAGTTGGAGCTAGGAGGATGCATGTATTCTGCACCTCGTAGCTCGTACTATCAGGTGACATGTCTACAAAGATAAATTAATTATGTCAATGCATTTAAAAAACTCAAATATGACAGTTAGAAATTAAATTCAAAATGAAAAAACTGATTAATTAATGGTGTCATAGTCTATCTGTAAATACTGTCACATGGAAATGGTTTCTCGATGAAACATAGTCTCCTTTTTTTCCTTTGAGCAGTATGACAGTAATGATGGAATAGTTCTATAGAGATCAGGAACCAGTAGCATAGATGTGGTCTTAGAATCACAATGTCTAGTCCTTTTCCATACTTCAGACGGTGTCTTAGCAAGGAACTGGTGTCATAGACTACAACATATATGAAACTGGTTATCATGTATAGTCACGGTGTCTGGTCACTGTGTCAGGTCACAGTGTCTTGTTCACGGTGTCTGGTTCACGGTGTTAGGTTAACAGTGTCTCGTCATGGTACATGGTCACTTTTCCATAAAACTAGAACCGGTTGTAGACTCACGATTTCTCAGTCATAGCAAAATATCTCTATATAGACTTAAATAGTAAAATGAACCAGATGAATTAGACATAATCATTAATAAAAGAAATCATTATAGATTAACGTAAAATATAGTTTACAATAATCAAACATGAGTTAGGACAATTAAGATCATGAATAGGTTTATTTAAAGAAAACGGAAACCAAACATATGTACACATGATTTGATACATATTAAATATGATTAAAAAGTTTTATAGGATGTTTAAGATTTGTGATCATTAAAATAGGATTAAAACATGAGGAGACCAACATAGAGTATCACTCTCTATTACATCAAAAAAAGATGTGATGTTTACCATTAGGTTATGTAGAGTTCATCAACAAGGATTAGAGATATATTTGAACTTCAATACTCCCTAAAACCCTATGATAAATAGTATATATGATAGAACCGTCCATACTTTTAAGGATATTCTGGGATCATATTTAATCAACTTCAGAGTATATTAGGTTTAAAAAATTTCTCAGATACAATTATCATAAAAAATAAGTTTAAAATTTTATAATTTAGATGGCATTGTATGTAGCTTTGTATAGGAAGAGAGAGAAGTTTCCAAAATACTTGATGAAGGTGTATATTTAATGCTAAAAGTTCCTACAATATCCCATGAAATTATAGAGAAAGTTCAAAACATTCAAAAACCAAATATAGATAGAAGTTTTATGAGGAAAATGGTTGATGAGAACTTATGTTTGAATTTGATGAAAATATGTTCCTCAATATTTCTCATCATAAGTGGATCCTGAGATTTGGAAGGAATGGTAATTTCAACACTGAATATAATAGTTCATTTGAGGTCCTATCATTTCATGGTGTTCTCTTTTCACATGGAGCTCCCTCCAACCACCACCCAAGTATTTTTTCATGTATCACTTTTGAAGAAGTACACACAAGACAATTTTAGAATCTTTGAATATGGAATATGATATATTATATGAAAAAACACTTGTGATGATTTTATATTAAAGAGAGAAATTATTATTGAACTATAACACTCACCTGGTAAATTGTTTTGGAATTGGAATCATGATGAAACTAAAAACAAACCTGAGGATGTAATTAGACTAACATTTATTCACTTTCATTGATTTATGTATTAAAAATTTCAAAAATTATTATTTATATGGTGGTAGAATGTAACACCCCATTTTTTTACAATATATTTTTCGTTTAACTAATTATACTGAGTTTGATAGATCGATCCACATGAAACATCCAAATAAAATATGTAATGACATATTAGATGAATATTATTATAAAAATTATAGGATTAACAAAAAATATTTTAAATAAAAATATAATACTCAACTAATTGTTTTTATAATTACAAGATAAAAAACTAATGTGGATAAATATTATAAATGATTGTTATTTCTCAATTTACATTTTTTAAGGTTTCAATATTTTATCACAATAAATTAAATTATTAAACTTTATATAATCAATTATATTATATTATATTTTAAAATTATTAAAATTTGAAATACATATGAAATATCACTAAGAACAATTATAACATATTTTTCAAAAATAATAATTTTTTATATTGTGTATTTTCAATTAAATGTTAAATTTATTAACTTTTTAATCTGAAATTTATAAAAATTAATTTATTCTTCTATTTATAATTTTAATATTATCTTAAGATAAATTTTCCTGATTTTTCTAAATATAATAATTAATTTGGTGATTTGTAAAAAATTTCATTTTCACAAATACCAATACATTAATCAAATAACTAGAATATTAGAACACAATATAAAAAAAAAAAAATTTCCCTAACAATATATGTATTTAATTACTATAATTATATATTTTAATTAATATTTTTCATATAGAAAATATAAGTTTGATATTTTTTGGATCTCATGTAATATTTCATTCCAATAAAAAATTATTTTTTTGTTTTAATTAAATATTATCACGGAGAAGTTATGTTTTGGATTTCATTGAAATAAATGTAAGACATATTTTAATCAAAAATCCACTAATTTCATATAATTAGAAAACATTAATTTTTCTATCATAGTTAAACAATTTAATATAAAATATACTTTTTCTAAAAAATATTTTTCTACATGGTGTGGACAAATATTAAAAATTATTTTTATCACCTATAGAAATTTAATTAAAAAAATATTTTTTATATTTTGAATCTTGAGGTATAAATTACAAATTAAAAACCATTTTATTTTTTAAATGTTGTTTAAATTATTTTTTTTAAAATTAGTTACCCCATTAGAAACCCAAGAAAATGATAAAAGTGAAAAATATAATATAAATACTTATAAATAAGTTAAAGCGTGATAAAACATACGGTTTAGGAATAATTATCCTTACATATTCCCATAATCCATTATATTTCATTATTTGATCCTCAATTCAATTTAATTTTGACATTACCTATATTATTATAATTAAAATTCCAGTCCTCTCCCTTATAAAAACAGTCACCACCAAACAATTATCATCACCAAAAGCCTCCTCAATTAAAAAAACTGTAACTAAGTAACTTCAAAAAACACCTAGTCACTTCGTAGAGTTTTTCCATTATAAAAAATATCACCTATCATATCCTTAATTAGATTTTTAGTTAACCTCATCCGTAGAGTATAGTAAACAATTCATTTACTCTTTCCACATTTCATTACCTTCCATTACTATTATACATACTATGAATGTAATCTTCCCATTTTTAAAATTAAATAAATCATAAAAATAATTATTATATTTAATTATTTATATGGGGGAACCATTTCTTTCTACCTCCCAACATCTCGAAAAAATGTCTCTTTTGTTACATATGGACTATCACCTCCAAAAGCGACATGATAAATTTTTTATTACAATCATTCATGGATTTTTAAATGTATGAAATTTAAGGAGTAAAGAATAAATATTATACGTTATCAGTATTATGAAAACATAAAATAATTTATACCTTCTTTATGATCAACAAAGAATAGGAACAATGCTCATGTGTATTTGCAGACTATTGCCTCAATGAAGAAAATTATTTTTTTAATCTATACATTTATTATTTATCCAAATATTATAAAATATGATTCAATACATTAGAAACTACTAAAAAAACACTTAAGTAATATAATAATGATATTTTGAAAACTAAACAACTTTTTTAATTATATTTACTCATCGATTATAACATGTTCTACTTTAGGATGGTTTAACCACAAATACAACCAATAATATATATTTATTTCATGGATGAATATGGCAAAATAACTAAAATTATTAATCGAAAATAATTATTAAATAATTATTTATTTATGGTCTTTCAAATTTTAGATTAATTTTTATCTTTTTATAATTATACAGAAATATTTTTCATTAGAAATTATGGAATGAAAGTAATCACGAATTTCGTCATTATGAATCATAATTAAAATATATACGAAATGAAATTTGATATTATAAATCATTATAAAACATTTGATTTTATACTGATAAAGATATCATGATGATTAAATTAGAATCTAAAAAAATTGAATTTATATATCCAATATGAAACTATTACTACACAAATAGTCGAAACAAATAACCAATGAAAATTAAAATAAAAATAACTAATTAATATTTCTGTAATAAATTATTATAAATTTTGTTAATAAAAGTCAATATGTTTGTATAATGTTCTTAAATATGTTATTAATATTGTTTTTTGGTAGATAAGATATTAGATAGCATTTTGAAAATTGGAATTAATGTTATGTGGTTCTCTTAACTAAACATATTTAATTGAGTTATATTTATTTCTACTTGAATATGGTTTTAGAAGACTGTTTTTCTTACGTTATTTTATGATATTAAATTTTTTATCCTATTTCAATCATGGGGATCTACATTTATAGATTTATTTTTAAAATAATAATAATGATGTTAGGAATATTTCATATCATCTCTAGAAGAGAAATTTCTCATACCTATCAATATTTTCTACACAGGTCAATGATATCCATTTTATATAGTGAAGTCCAAATATGATTTATTTTTGATAATTCTAGAAAATATATTTACCTATATTCCATTTATTATTTATCATATCCTTTTTTATGCGGTCTTCAATATAATTATTTTCATAATATTAAAATGGATTTCCCTTTTAATATAATATTTTCAACATCCACTACACATTTTCTATATAAAAAACTGATATAATTTATAGGGATCCCTTTTTGAATTTTTATTTAAATATAATTTATAAAAATATTTTCCTCTTACCTACTAGAAAATTATTTTTGAAGGTGAATTTCAATTTCATCTACTAATGTTAATATTAAGAAGTGTCTCTTAAAAGAGATTTTTTTAGGGTTTTATTTAATTTTTCCACTTCAAAATATACAAATTTTATGGATTGATTCTAGATAAATCAACATCTAAATGATTATAAAAACACCCAATTAGGAGTTATTGAATATTGGTTTCAAGTGACATAATACCTAAATTCCAATATTGTGGAAACATTTGTAAATGTTACGAAACACATTTTATTTCATTGTGTTAATTATGATATGACCAATTATTGATTTAAAATGGAAAAAATATTTATGTAAATTTATAGATGGGGACCCATATCTCCCTATAATGCATTGGATGTGATTTTTTATCTCATGAGATAATATAGCATGACCATTCTTATATATTATCAAAAATTAAAGGGTGGGCCTTCATGGATATGTTCAAAAACTAAATGGTGGGCCTTCTTGTTTATAATCCATATATGTTAATACACTATGATTGTTTTTCAGAAAATATCTCTCATTAGTATATATTTCAAGGTCATTTTATATTTTCATTCAATATGACTATGATTATCCTGCTTGTCCTTTGTTTATTATCTCATGATTTCACAATCATTCTCAATGGTATATGTTTTTTCATTTGAGATTAGATGTTCTTCAATCACGTGTTTTGGAAAACAATTATTATCTAATATTATTTTTTATAATATATTACTACTATTTTAATTTTTTTCATATATTAATGATTTTTACCATGATAAAATGTTGAAATGTTTTCTCTAACATGGAATTTGAACATTATCTTATCTTAGGTTTCCATTCCCTGAGTTGACAAGATAACCATTCCTTATCAAAAATCAATATGAGAATAAATAGTGCCTCAATTAAGGATAAATGTTAAAAAGTATAATAATTTAAATAAATTAGTTAGCTTGTTCGTAAATACACTAAACCTTCAATTCATAGGATCAAGTTTTTATTGTGAGGTTTCAAGTATAACTTACTCAAAAAAATGTTAAATATAAATATTTTTATTCTGGGTATTATAACATTTTATTAAAACCACAACATAATGTATGTATTGTTAGAAAAAATTTTGAGGGTGCATTTATGGGGTCTCTTATTGTTGGATTATGAATATTTGTCATTCATCCTTAGTGAATTAATCTATTTCAACTTTGAAACATGAATAAACACCTGAAATCAACTCTAAACTCATCGGGGAAAAAGGCAGTATCAAAAAATTTGAATATCCATCAAAGGTAGCTAATAATAAATTGAAAATCAAGAAAAAAATCCCTAAATCCCAAGAAAACACACGTCTTAAGGCTATAAATTGCTCACAACACTCTCCATTCTCCTACCTCTCTTGTTCAAATGACAATCCTAATCACTATACTACCTATACAAACCCAAAAATTACAAGATGGAATGATCTAATAACAATTTTGTTAAGGAAACTTGGTCCTCCCATGTAATGATATTTAGAGTTGACTAGTTACATACCCAATATGTGTTATGATTTCCCTAGGACACAACAGGTTGTTAGGGACTCAATGAATAATCAATGGGAATAATTTCACACACTACATATAATGCAAACCAACAAAATAAATCATAAGAAAAATGTACATAGTAAAAATAATGAAGAGTTACTAAAACAAATATATAATGAAAAGAAACAACACATAACTATAGAATATATAAATAAACTAAATATGATCCAAGAATTGTATTATAATACATAAACTTATTAAAGGAAAAAGAAATGAAAACCCAAACTAAACTGCTACCATCAATCTCTCTGTGATACTTAAAAACTGATCTCATCGAAATAAAACACCTAAAGAAAACTATAATATACTGAAAATGATATCCATCTATAGTGCACATGAAAGAAACCCATACGAGCTTCATATACCCAGTGGTGCATATAGGGTCTGAGAAAAATTGATCACATAAGGATTTCACTAAAGAATTTGATCTATTCCATTAAAAATAAAACTCATTTTTTCGTGTTTGAAATAAAATTATGGAAAATAAGATATCTATATATACACATATAAAATACAACCGCACAAATGTTTTTGTTGAAAATTTAACATTTCCTTTTTTAAAATGAAAATAGTCACATTAAAAACATTCCCATGGTCTAATCCTCTTTTGAATAAAATATAATTTTCAAATAAATATTTAAAATTCACTATTTTAATAAACCATCCTTAAGCTCTTTAAATTAATTTTAAAAAATATAAAAAATTATTAAGAATAATAAAGGAAAATCACAATCTTATCACATTAAAAAATTGTTAAATGAAATAAAATCCCCCTATTGATTATATAACTATAGAACAAAATAGATGGATTGTTTTATAATGAGAGTAATGAAGTAAACATGGAGAATTCCTAAAAATAATATAATGAGACCCTATACTTAATTACCATGGAACCAAGTACATGCCAATTGATGATTTTATATGTCTATAACCCACAAACTAATCTTAACAAGTTACATTAGAAGAATTTACCTATGGGCTAAAAACAGTAGAGGATATAGTATGTAATTTAATATTGATAGTCTTAACTCATCCCTCACTAAGTCACATAGGATCCCAATATATTGTAAACAATACGAGGTAATATATTGAAATAATGAACAAAATATAAGTTGTAAATCTCATCTAGCATCCAAAACACATCCTAGAAATTGTTTATTTCACTTTTTATCCACATTAAAATAATGATTTCACCTCAGACCATAATCCATACACCAATAGTATGTAGCATCCTCTCTAGGGGTCATAGATCCACATGGGACTGAAGAGGGTTTCACATACAAACACACACCATTTAAAAAACAAATCAAAATATAAAAAATGTTCATTTATAAAATAGAATATAGAATCCCAATTAATTTACAGTCATTAGAAATTATATTTCCAAATTAGTATTTTAAATCAAACAAAGAAATATATTTACAAAATAAATTATAAAATAACACAAAGAAAATTCATTGGAAAAACCTAACATGAAACCATCTACTTTGTTCAATAAAAATCCAAAAATGTCCAAAACAAATTTCAATTTATATCAATTCTTAAACCGGTTCAAAGATCATTATAAAACCTGTTAAATTTTTAACAAGTCGCTAAAATGATTTTTTAGCCATTTGGAATTTAGAAACCTTCTTACAAATCATATATCATTAAAACTACTCAATTTTCTAAGTGAGATTTCAACTCAAATCTAATATGTAATCCACTCTAAGAATCATGTAATGTTATAATTTGATAAAAAATTATTTTAAATTACTAAACATGAAATTAAATGTCTTTTCATGAATAGGGACAAATCACATACCATGGTACAATGGAAATCATGATGAATGTTATCACCAACAATGATAAATTCTCAAACAGGACTCAAGGGGTCCTCTATATGATCTAATATAAAATCGACCTCGAATATGACTTGAAAATCCCAATATATAATAAAGGAAGTGCTATGGTGTATGTGGTATGGTAAAATCATTTGGGGAGGATGAGGGGGATAGAGGGTAAATAAGAGGGAAATAAGATTTTACCTTGGATGATTGACCTGGGAATTAAAGGAGATACACTTGTAAATAGAGGATAATAGAGGGGGAGTTCTCCCCATGAACCCCACTATTGATTAGACTAAAATAAAATAAATTTTACAAAGGGAACCTTAAATAATGAGAGTGAAAAAAGGGTATATAGTAACTTTTAAACACATGGAATATCCACATAGTTTCTATACATTGATTCAAAAATAATATAGAAACCATAGAGATTCTACTGGATAAGTAAACCCCTCCCATAAGAATCAATCACATGGTTATGAAATAATGTGTTCCAGCCATGGAAGGCTCTTATAATGGTTTCAAAATTATTCATGGGATACCCAGATAGTCTTAAAAAGAACGTGATGAATCTATAACAGACCCTTAACCATACAAAAATTCTAAATTGTAAACCTAAAACACTAGAAAAAGGGTACAAACTAATGAATAAAAAATATCAAAACTAATAAATTAATTTTAATATCATGGTGTGACACATGTCCTTATATAAGATAAATAATAATGAATAATTTGATAATGAAACCACATTTTTATAAAAAAACCTCAAATATCATAAAAATGTAATAGCAAACAAGTATATAAATAGATCCATGTAAAAAGTTATTGAAAAATGTTTATTAGATTATATTAATACATATTTCTGTTCAAAAACAATTTATAAAATTTATTAGTTATATAAAAAGTGATATCAATGGTTAAAAACACAATTTGGATTGGATTTAACCATGTTCTTGATGACATAAAAGTGAAATTATTTTATTATGATTTTATTTTTGGAACATTATAATTTTATATATAATTTTTGAATTTAAAAATATATAATTTTTTTATTTTTAATTTGATAGGTTCTGATTGTTTTTGAGTTCATTATGAAGATTACTTATGTGATTTTGTAGTTGTTTTTCCTAAATCGTTAATTTTTGTTTTAGAAAAAATAATTATAAACGATAATTCGTAATTTTGAGCTCTATCGATGATTTCTATACTAGACACAAAAAATATCTAAATTGTATCCTTAATAATATTCATTTCCCAAGATAATGGGATTACACACCAATAAGTCTGAGTAAGTAATGATAGTTGTGTGTTGAAATGATTGAATCGATATTTAAAAGGATGGTTTTTTGGCGTTATTATTTTCAATCATCCCATAGAACCAATTTGTTTATTCAATGATTATATTTTAATATCATAATTAATTTTCATTATTTTTTAATCTATATATGATATTTTATGTTTGTGGTCATGTGGTTTCAACAAGTATAATAATAACTGAACATTTTTTGAAGCATCTCATCATTTTTTAAAACATTACAGTATTTTGAAAAAGGTGTTTTATCAATCGTTTCATAACTAGTACATATTGTCTATATTTTAAAAATTAATGTATGTAATAATTAGATGTTTTAAAATCAATTAATACTTTTACCTGCTTATAGAATTTCATTTGAATGAATATATTATTATCCCTAAAATACGTAAATTTATGATTCATCATACATTCAATGATAAATCATTTTTTCTAGTATACCACTATAGATTAGTGTTACTTGTGACAATTGACTATGCTTCATATAGAGATGTAATTACGTTTTTTTCTGTTTGTCTGAACTCATTTTGAGTAGTATATTGCATGTGGAAACAATTACAATATGATTCCCATTTTTCATCTGGATAACTTATATATGAATAAATTATATTAATTAATTATTTCTATGATAACTATTTATTTTTCATATTTTCTCTTGATATAGTGATTTTAGTTTATTTCATATCATTTTTTGTTTCCATTTATTTTAAAAATACAAATTTTTTTGACATAAAAATTCCAATTTATGGAAGAATCATTCCAAATTTCTATTATAAATAAAATTTATAATGTAATATAGTTTAGATGGGTGAAATGATCCACATTGTTTCATATGTAAAACCCTCATTACTTGTAGCCATATATAGTAAATTGTATAAAACATCACACCATATGAAAGGCAAAACTATTTGTAGAAATAGAATATTAGGCAAAGAATGTTACATTTTTTTGAATTCTATATAAAATATGAAGGATCATCCATACTCTAGTAGTTTGATAAAGTCCACAATGAGATTAAGAACGGAAAGATGAAAATAATCTCTATTGTTACATATAAACACCAATGATTCAAGTGAATTATAAGATTAGATATTTTGATATTCAAATTTATTACACATGATTCCAATAATATATGATCTTTATAAATAATTTTTTTAAAAATATTTTCGTAACTATTTGAACACATTATATCAAAAAAATTAAACCATATAACTAAAAACATTAGGGGAGAAATTAATATATCTATTAATTAATGGAAATAGTAGTATAGAAATTTATTCTTGATGTTGAACCAGTTTAATCCAAAATAAATCATTGTCTATAGTGAAACATAAGAAAACTAATAAAAGAGTATGATGTAAATAATATACTTTGTTTATTATAAATAATTATAAATATCACATTCTATATTGTGATAATGAAAATTAACTCATCAAATAATTATTATGAATCTAAAACATTCTTAATGAATTTTTCATAAATTTATATATAATGAAACTATCATATATTGAAAAATTATTAGCAAAATTCATAAATATAATTAAAAACATTTTAAAACTATTTTAAATTTTATATGTTTTGTGAGTTATAACATTATTTATTATTTATAATAATAATTTATATATCAAGTAAAATTAAATTATATAAAAATAATAATGAATGTCAAAGTTGTATATCTAAACATTTGATGTGGCTTACTATATACACTATAAAATTCCCAACAATTTTGTTAATAAAAAATCTTTAATCCCTGAAATCACATTATTCATGAACTTATATTTTAGACTAAATATGGTATATATATACTAACCATAAGAAACTTCCACATATAAATATAGTTTGGGTTTATTTTACTACTCCTATGACATCTACCTTAATAAAGAATATTGTGTGGTCAAGTAACTTTCCATAAAATATTAAGGTTAATATATAGATAACTGATGGAATAATGTATCAAAATATAATAGAATATAATATAATTTACTATATGTTTTGTCTCATTAGTGACATGAATGAAATATATAGCTAACATATTTTTTGATGGTTAAATATTTTAATCATATAATTATAGTAAAAGTAATTTATATTTATTATTCTCATGGTAATCATTTAGATTCATTTGTAAATGACATTAAAATTTTTCTTTATATAGCCGTGTGAAATATAAATTTAAAATCATTTCACTTATTTGATAATTCAATAGTTATGAAAATTTTAACATCATTAATTGTTTATATATATATATTCTAAATAAATAAATATTACAATCAAACATCTACTCTTATTTTTAAATTTATTAGTTGCCAAATGTTATCATTAACAAATTAAAGAATATTATTTCCTCATATTATGTTGTTCAAGAAATAAGGTAGTTATCACCCATTATAAGTGTAAGTGTTTATCATGTTATAAATATTCAAGTAAAATTATTAAAACTAGTCATAGTTAAAAATATATTTATATAGTATAATCACTGATTAGTATATAAATTAAAATAATCTATATATGAATCTATAATATCAAATTTTTTTATTTTTTTATTCATTATAAATTCATTTACAATTTAGAAATTTTACGTACGTTAATAAATATAACAAATCAGTATTCATATTTTCCAAACACTATGAAAAAATATTATTATTTAAATAAAAGTTAAATTATATGTTTATAATTGAATTTCATCATATATTAAACCTTGTAGAATCTATTTATAAAAGTTTAACTTATTTGACCAAAAATATTTGAACATATAATCTTAATCTTTTGGTATTCATGAATTCATGATATGTATAACTATTTGATATAATATGTTGAACATTAATTCATTAAAACTGTATCAGTCACCATATAATAAAATAAAATATTATATATTTTAATCTCTGACTATGGATATTTTTTAAATATTTAATATACATATTTAATAATACATGGTCATTATTATTTCGGTATAAATTAATGAACATTAAAATCCTTCAATAATTATCCATCTATGTTATTTGGTTAATATAGAATTCATTTATTCATCCTATATTTTAAAATTATACCATTCATATAGTATGAAGGGGGCATGTTTAAGAAACACTATATTATTATTTTGGTTTAAAGTGAATATCGTATATCTATATTCTTTTGGAATTCTTATTTTGATAATTCTTACTTCATATTTTACGTAATGAGTATTGTATAGTAAATTCAAAATTTGAGAAATCACATTTTACATCCAATCGTTTATTTTATTTTTTTAATTTTAAATAAAAAAGGGTAGATTAAACAAAATGATAAGTGTATTATGATAATTAAAACATATCAATTGTAATTATGAAATATTTGGGATTTGTGGAATAACTAAACAAATAATCATAATTTGGACGATCCAAATAAATGAAATAATATTACATAAATTTAACTAAACAGATTCAAATCTATGATTGTTCAATGGATAATTGATGTACCTATTCAAGATAAAATAACAAGTAATCGTAAAACTATAATTTTTTAACTCATATCTTCCCATTTCTTATTATAAATGTTATTATTCAAACAAATAATATTTTATATAATGATACTCATGAAATTTAATAAAAAATGGAAAATATATAAGCAGTTCCTCTTTAAAATCAATCTACCCAATTATAAAATTGTATGGTATCAACTATTTTAATATAATTACTAAATAAAAGTATTAAGTTATTTGGAAAATAGTAAAATCATAATCAATTGTTAACAATATATTAGAAAAAATTATTCAAATGTTTGAAGATAAAGATCATCCCCTATTATAAAAATATATAAATAAACCAATATCATGGAAAATACTTAGTCATCATTTTCGAAAAAACATATTCTATTAATAGTAGAGAATGTAATTTTTTTAAAAATATATATATAATATTAAATATATTTTGAAAAAAACTATAAATATAATGTGTAAAGGTAATTTAAATAGCATAAAGATTTTACCTAATTACCAAAGTATTGTAATTTATAAAAAAATGTTTTTATGTTAGTTTATGGACACATGGGTATTTTTGAAACATATATGCCAAATAAGAAATTATTTTTTGAAAATATCTACTGTTTTTAAAATATTTTCTTATTGAAAAAAAAGATTGAAAATACTAAATGGTCGATTGGGTAACCAAAAAATTCAATCTAAAATATATTTTCAAACATATAAATGTTAATATATTATAGATATATAAACTATTACTTTGTATATATATATTTATTTTTATTTAGAAGTTTAGGGAAAATAAATAATATATTTAGATATATAAATCATTAAAAATTTATTCTATATATTTTTCAAATATTATTTTGGAACATTTTTGGGGATTCTTATTTTTTCAGTTTTGTACACTAATCCATTTGGGAAAATATTTCTTATCTTAAATTTTTTGTAATTTTATTCTCCACATTTAGTTTTTCAAAAAATTTATGTTAAAAAAATTTATTTATAACAAATATGAATGCATTAAATATATTTTGATAAAATCATGTTGATATAATCAGTAATAATTTACTAGTTATATTTTTAAATGTTTTATCATATATTCCGTAAATATATACAATTTTATATATATTGTAAATGTATGTATGATAGGATTTTCACAATGAATCATTGTTATACAAACATTTTTTAATTTTTTTTCCAAATGATCCTAAGTCCTAAAAATATTGAAATTGATATTGTAAAATAGTAATAGTTGAAGAAGCCTCATTATAAAATATATGAAGATAAAAATTATTAAAAGATAAAAAATATAATCAAAATATGATAATTTAAATAGTATTATCTAAAATTTCAATTCATATATATATATAAATGAATAAAATTACTCTAAAATAAAAAATAAAAAAATTTCTTTAAAAAATATTTGTATGATGTCATTTATTTAATATTGAAAGGTAGAAATCAAAAATATGTAA
Source organism: Viscum album (assembly GCA_963277665.1). Lineage (NCBI taxonomy): Eukaryota > Viridiplantae > Streptophyta > Magnoliopsida > Santalales > Viscaceae > Viscum > Viscum album. The sequence continues at coordinate 1,841,976,930 of OY728125.1, forward strand.
ATGTGGAATCAACACCATATGATATTATTGATAAAGACATTCCCCATACTCTAAATATTATTCCTTTTTATAAATGTATAATTTCATGGTGATTGGTTTATTGAAAAAAATATTCTAATGAAAAATAAATAAATATTTATATTATTTCAATCATTGGAATAAATTTCTCAGTAAATATAATTTAATCGATAATAGGGGTGGAAATAGTAGTATGATGAATAATATATGGAATTTGTTATTTTATATATATTTTTATAAATGATCTGTGAAATAATTTTTTGATAAACATGATATCAAGCTATAATTATAATAGAAGGATATAAACCCATTATAAAGTTACATAAATGAATATAGAAAAACATGTTTATGAAAATATAATTCAAATGAAAAATATTTCCATAACATGGAGATAGATTCCATTTATGATTTAATATTTAATCCAAACATGAGAAACATTATATTATCCAAAATATTTTTTATTGAATAGTCACATGTTATAGTTTATGTTTCACATGTTGCATTATCATGGAATAAAAACTTATAAAATCACTTAATTAGTGAAAAATATTTCCCCACATTGTAAGTAATATAAGAGGAGATGAGTATTTTATTCACCTAGCCATTATAATCTACAAATTATTAATGTAATATAATTCATACTATGGTATTTAATAAAATTTAGTGGATAAATAGACATTGTATGACTATTATAAAGAGTAAAATTATGAGTAGCTCACCTAACAAATTTTCTAAAGTAAAAATGATTACTATAGAAATTTGTTATATTGAATCATATCAATGATTTAGTTTTAATTCCTATATTGTCCCTATAAGTGATGATTTTAAAATGAAATGAAAATATAAATCGCTATGATGTTCCAAAATATTTCTATAATTTCATTAAATGGCTGAAATTTAAGGAGAAGTCCTAGAGGACTATTAAATAAAAAGTTTCAATGTCAAAATATCATATATAATAATGTATAAATTAGAAATTAATTATAAGTAATGGATATGAAATTAATATCCATGCAGAGGGAGAGTTACATCAAAGAGTTATTGATGTCAAGAATGTTCAGTTAGATATAATGTACAAAATGGTAATGGATATGGAAAATATATGACATATAAGTATAAGGATGCATGCAGTTTTTATTAAATAGATAATAAAAGTATACAAAGTGAAACTATATTCTATTTGGAATGATAAAATTATAATAATCTGAATGTTTCTTGAAGTGGTAGTAAAGATAAGGTATCTGGATTCAGCTCATTTAAGATCATCCAAATGATGTGAGAGGTAATTATCATCCATAAAAACATCTAAGGGATTACAAGTCTTTATGAATATCTAAAATAATATAAATGAGAATGTTAAAACCTTGAAAGACTATTTACCATATTTGGATGAATAAATGTAAATCTAAACCCATTTCATTATACTAATGTTAAATATACTTTTACAACATAGGAAAGATAAAAATAAGAAACTATAAAAACCTAGGTGATTAGAAATCATTATAATCCCACCACAACCTTGAGAGTGGATGTGAGAATATATGAAATTAGCATACCCTAAATTTTATCCATAATAATGATTATTTTTTAAAGGAATATAAATGTTCATTAATCAAGAAAATCAATAAAATGAACCAATAATGATAAAAATGGATATTTATATGCAATTATTGGTGATGATGGATGTTTTTACATAATTATATTAACAAATTGTATGATCTTTTAGTGTATTGAAATCATGTAAGCCCCAATGTATGGGATACAAAATTTTAAAGTATAATATTTCATTATGAACAATATAAAAAAATGATTTTTTCCCTGTTTGAACATATTAAATAATCTTGATATTTTATTTAGATGCGAAAAAATGCTTGAAACTTTTATTTATATTATGAGTAAAAACATTATAGCTATTAAACATTTACAAAATAATGTGTCACCACTAAATGATATTAAAAAAATATAAATTTTGCATTGTGGGAAAGAATTTGATGAATAATGATGCTAGATGTCCAACTCTCCAAAAGAAAGGGAAAATAATTGATAAGTTTCCTAATGGTTGTGACTCAATGATGGGTTCAATTCAATAGGTAAGGTGTAATATAGTTGTAAAGACCATAAATACTTTTATGGATACCCTAGAATAATATATCAAGCTATTAATGGAAATTCAAATAATGACATTCGTCTCTAGTGTAAAAATTTATTTAAATAACAATTCACCACCTGTGATGAAGGAGGTTAATACCCCCAGTGATATACTTACAATATTGGTAAAATATTTGGAAAAATAAAAGGGGTTGGTGTAAACATAAAATAATGATACTCAAATGTTTTCATAATAAAATAAGGTTGTTCTACCTAAGAACAAATTTAAGAAATAAATGATGACCATTCTACTTAAGAAATTCATAGATTTTAAAAAATAAACATGATTCAAGTATAAATAATATTATGTATTCCATGGGTTTGGAAACAATTATTATCCCCAATTATAAAAATAAAGAGGTTATGAAACCCCCCATATTCCCAAGTTATTAAAATTTGTTTCCGAAATATGTCAATTGACGGTGAAGAAGGTTTGAGAGAATCACATGAGGGGATCATTAAAAACTAATATATTATAGGATATTTAACTATTCTTCATGAATATTAATTATATTATTGTCATATGAAATGATAACGATTAAGATATAAATATCGCATTCACATGATTATTATTTTTTATAATAAAAATGGTTCTAAAGGGGTGTGATTTGTTAGAATAATAAATGAGTATTAATTTAACTTGAACACAAACATTTTGATCTATTTTTTGAAGATGAGTGCATGTTAATATAATTTTTGAAAAAAAAATTATAGACATTAAAAATTTAATACCGCATTATAAATACATTAAAAGGTGTTAATGTATGGTTTTTATGATTTTATGAACTCACTATTGGTCTCTACACTGATCAATATACCATAGAAATTGATATGAATTACTCATTTATCATTCCTAAGAACCTTATGGTGCCTCTTTCTCTTTTTCATGTGGAAGATCAAGGGGATAATATAAATATATTACAAATAGATATGAGATTCCCACATCTCAAAGGAGAAAATATTCCCATCCTTGAATTTTTTTTCAATTAAGGGGAGGATAGAAATATTAACAAGTTGAGTTAAGGTCATGTTAATAACAAATCTAAAGGGAAATATTTACGTGTCCCTTTGGATTGTGTGATGTTATTATTGTGTATATTGCCAATGTTTTTTTAGAAGTTAATTTATGTTTGGATACAAACTATTAATGGATTTAATATAGTTCCACCAAATAATAGGAATATGAGTATCTTTTATTATGGGTCTTTGTATTGAAAAATACAGTGGACTGCTAGTGGAAATACAATGTCTAATTCAAATGTTGTAAAGGAATGAAATTTTCACTAAAAAAATGATTTCTTGGATTGGATGATGTTACATCTTATAAATTTAATGATTATAAAAATATTTTTATTGATCAATACATTTACTAATGATGCCTGATGAAGATATCACATTGTCTACGAAATGATTTTAAGATATATTAGTGATTTCATATATTCATAGGGGGAGTTGAATATAAATAGTATATTTGAATATTTATGTTATACTTTCTTAAGGATACTATGTAACCCCCCAGGTAAATAAAGATAATGAAATTTTTATATTTATCAATATTTGTGAATAAAATATTAATATTACTTTAATTGGGATGCAATGCTCGATGGCATACCCAACACGCAACAACGAGTTTCCTGGGAATCTTACTCTGCACTCAAATAATAAAATAATATTATTTTAAATGGTAGTTAACTCCTAGCTGTTGTGATGGCGGGAATTAATAGAACTAACTAAAAAATGATTATATATGTTTGTCAAATATTTTTACTTTTTACCATAAATGTTAGAAGATTAAAAATGCGAATGAATCCAATTTTAAGCGTAAACATTCTAATATTCTTTAAAAGGTCGGTTAACCGCCTTTTGATGGCGAACCTCTTTTAAATGCACTTTTTGACAATTTTATGTGTTATATTTGACAAAATAAAATTCTTCTTTATAATCAGGACATCAAAATTTACTTTGTGTAAATTTTGGTATTTTTCCAAACAAGTTCAATTATTAATGAATAGTGAAAAATGTTGTATTTTAATTCAAAACCTATTTTCAATCTAATTTATTTATATGTTTAGATTATCTTTTGAATTGGATTTAAAGTGAAATTAGAATATATTTTTACCATTAAATCTAATAGTGGTCATTGGAATTAATTTCACTTTGAAATCGGACATAAACTAGTGTCAATCTTTTGATATATTTTGTTTCATAAAAACACGCTATTTGTTTTGACCGTGGGAATTAATTATCAAATTAATTAATGCAACTTATATGTTTTGAATTTTTTAAAATAGACATCATTTTTGAATTCGGAATATCAAATATAGCTTAGGGTGAATTTTTGGTAATTTTATGAAAAACTTCAATTTTTGATGAATAGTGAAACCACTAAGTGGTACTTATAAAAACTGATTTTCCGTTTAAATGAAATTTTTCCATCTTTGTGTTTTGAATTTCAAAAATCCTACATACATGGTTGTCATTAATAAGTAAAATGTGGTTCAATGGGATAAAAATAATTTTTTCGTGAATAGTAACTTATTAAGTTTTTAATTGCGATTAGGGGTAATTAGTGTAGTTTAAGGTAAAAATAATGTTTTAATAATATGAAATGACCTAGACACATGTCCTACCCTCATTGGATGAGTCATGGCCGACCAAGACAATCCATGGGTCAACTTGGGGACCTTATGGATCCACTTTGGTTGGAAAATGACAAAAATACCTTTTTATTTAATGTTAAAATTAAAATGACAGAAACATGAGTTCTTTTACTAAATACATTTTTAAATGGGGTTATACAAGTCATATTTTTTAATATAAATAGTCATTGGAAATCTAAAATGATTTAATACATCATATTATTTTGTTTATAATTTTGAAACATTAAATATATTAAATTATTTATGACATCATGATGATGAAGCAATAACCTCATTAATAAAGGATTTAAATAAAATGAAACGATAATGTAACATCTATGAACTACACATGTCCAAAAAGTATTGGATGGATATATTTAGAACCCTTATCACCTTATCCTCGAATTATATCAATGTGGTACCTTTTAAATCTTAAACTCATTTTAAAATAACGGAACATTTCTTTACTTTCCAAGGGTGCCCCTCCTCTCCTCTTATAAAAGGCCCCCACCTCTACCTCCTTACCCACACTTCCAAAGCCTTTTCCTCAGCCAACCACTACCCATTTTGTCTCTCCACATCACTCTATAAATCCTTGAAGCCTCACTTTGGGATGAAGTCTTCCCAAGGAAGCCTTTGAGCTCAAACCAAAGAGAGTTGCCCGATTTTAAGGTAATGTCTTCACTTGTGTCCTTTTGTTTTATTTTACTTCTCCAACCCCCTAAAATATTTTTATTCATTTATTTTTTAACAACAACAGTATATTAAATATACTATGATGTTTTTATAACAATTATTCGAGCTACAATTACACACACCTTCATCTAATGGTTAAAGAACATACTGTTTCTGTGGTTGACGATTTTCTGCCTCACGAAATGATGATTGTTCAATATTCTTTTAACACCTTTAATGGTGGCCATTATGATGTCACTGTATTTTATATATGATATATATGGTATTTATGTTTACTATATTCTTCTTTATTTTATATTTATACCATACCTTTATTCTTTTCATGTTGTGTAAATGCGATAATTTCATATGAGGAATTGTGGACTACCGCCCCCTCAAGTGATGTGACTCGTACATGCAATACATGGAATGTATAAATAATGAAATTAATGAACAAATGTGACCTATATAACATATATATTATACTGTAATTATAATATATATATATATATCATTTATTTTTAATTCCATTAATATGACAAAGAAAAAATGAAAGTAGCGTTCATGCGTATGTACGGCCTACCGTCTCCATGAACAGCTCTTTTCGTTTGTTATCTCCAAATTATATGGAATAGTATAAAATGAATATGTACTGGATATATATATGATATTTTAATCATTAATACTGTTCTGGAAATTATTTACTTATAACTACATGGACAATCATTTTTCAGACAAGTTCATTTTTGACTCATGTACAAAACATCGGAAAAAAACGTCTAATATGAACTCATATTATTAACCAATTATTATAACATTAAAATATGTGATATGAACTGAATAATAATCTTTATAGGAGGTCCTTAAGCAATAATAAATTGACCAATGTTTATTATTCAAGAATATAAAGAAATAAGCAAAGACAAGTTGGACTTGAGGTAAGGGATCCTACTCCTCTCTTTCTTTTTAAGTACACTCTGTTATGTCATTCCTTTTAAAGATCATATTTCTTGTTATTGGTATGTTCTTTTATATTACTCTTACTGTAATTTTCTTGTTAATATGATGATAGACCCTATTCTCTCTCAGCAATCCATTTTGGAAGTTTTGATTGGCGCTGTTAGGCTACCGAATTTTCATAAGAGATCTAACCTCTCTCTTTCTTTTTAAGTACTCTTCTTTATGTCACTTCTTTTAATATCCTCTATGTTTTTTTGGGGGATGTTCTTTTATATTCATATTTCTATAAACTTTATGTTAATATGATGGGATACCCTATTTGAATTCATCAATCCATTTTTTTGTGTTTTAAGTGGTGCCATTAGGCTGCCGAGTTTTCATAAGGGATTTTTCATCTCACTTTTATTCCCGTGAAATTTGTGCTACATTTACCACAATTTCCTTTGATTAGTGTATATACTACCCATTATTTTACTCATTATGTAGTATACTTTCATTTATGAATATTTATAGCAATGTTGTATTTTCCTTCTTTCACGAGGTGCATGTTTCGAAAGATACCCATGTCGGTAAGGGGACCTTTCACCCTCCTCTTTTTAAAAGAAATATTTTGTTATGTCTTTTATTTCACAAAATATTATGTTGGGATATGTTCTTCTATATCCTTATTGATGTAAATTTTATGTCCAAGTGATGAGATACCCTTTTTATCTCTCATCAAATCTTTTTCTGAATTTTGATGTGACGTCGTTAGGCTGTCGAATTTTTGCAAGGGAACTTCTTAACCCAATTTTGATTCTTTGGGATAAACTTGTACACCTTGAATATGTTGTTATATGATTATGTGTGAATGTCATCTGATTGTTTTACACTTAATACCCACTTATATTTTGTGTATTCGTTTGTCACACATAATTATGTAACTGATTTATCCTTAATCCAAGGATACCGTCTTTGTATGGGACTTTGTCTCAATCTCCTTTCATTGAGGAATATTTTGTTTTATACACAACCTTCTTTTATACGGTGTATAAACCCCTTTGAATTTATGTTTATTGAAAAAGAATATTTTTTATACGAAACGTTTACTGAATGACAAAAGGGAATGTTTTTGTCATTCATATTCGGCGACAACGACTTCTCCCCCGCCGTGGCCATTATTTGAGTTTCAGCTTCCTCTACAATCCAACCTTCTTTTTAAAAGAAAAATAAATAACATGTTTTACATTTCATTTATTTTGGTATTGAAAATGGTTTTCATAATGGTTTTCTTATATCAATGTGTTGTATTGATACCTTGTGATTGAAATGTGAAATGTTATGTTTCCTTTATGCATGTTTTTTGTGATACGATTATGTTATGGTTCTTGGGAATTATTATGAAGACGGGTGGTTCTGTGATAAACTATGGGCGGGTGATCCCGATTGAGATTTTCAATGCATTGGTTAACGAGAAAGAGTGAAACGTTAAGGTTTCTCTGAAGAGATTTAGGGAATATACTGTGATGGGTATTCCAAACGTAACCAAGAGGGTTACTCCCCACGTAAGGATGTTATGGATGCCTCAAGTTACCTTTATGTATTTTGATTTCTATGATTTATTCATGATTTAATGAGGTATGTTAAAGTGATTATGTTTTAGGAGTAAATTATGATTTCATTGATTCTTATGTGTACATGTACTCATGTTCCCTTTCCATATTTTTATATCCCTTACTGAGCTTTTTATGCTCATCCCAAGTTTTTTTTCAAATGTTTTTCACAGGTCAAGGGAAAGGTACATGATATGATGATAGTGTTAAGTAAGTGTCAATAAAGAATCCATGTTTTATTTTAAATATGTTTCCGTTGATGGGAAAAACGAATACCGTCTTTTATGTAACCAATTTGTTTAAATGTGGAATGTAATGCAAGTTTCATGATCTAATTCTCTAAAACTCTAAACCTGAAAAGATCCTCAATGTGTAATCTTGTAATAACTCAACATTAAGTAAGTTTTAATTCTGGGGACTTATAGTTGGTATCAGAGGTGGGTTTAGACAACTTTAGGGATTATGAGTATTTCTTAGACACATGATTAGTCCCTATATCTATTATTTCAGTTAAATCCTTGTTTTATAACTTTTTTCAGGTCAAGAAAAGTCGGTTACGAATCGAAGGAGAAGGTTCTTAAACGATATTCCTATATCTTCCTGATGACATGATTGCAATAATTATTGCAAAGTCATGTTTGGATGATTGTGAAACTTTTTTTAGCATACAACTCACTTGAAAGAAGTTGTTTGGGATATCAAACACCTCCACTATACCTCGTTATCATCGTGGATCATGGGTTGTTTTTAGACAAATACTATTTTCACAATATTCTCATATTTTCAGGAAAGGTAAATATTATCATGGTAGTTTCAAATATTTTACCTTATCACAAGAATTTGAAGCATATTATGATTTTAAAAATGGTGCTGAGGAAGGAGGCCCTTGCGCAACCTATTTATATTTGCTTTTAAAATATAGTCTCTCAGAACATACTTATAGTATTTTAAAAGGACGAATAATAGAATGTTTCAACTCAAATTCTGTCCAACAATTTTATAGAAATCATGTTTTATCTGATGTTTTGGAAATATATGTCATACATGATTATTTTCCAAAACTGTTTTTCTGTGAACACCCATATGACCCATGTTGTACAAGGTGTAATTGGAATGAGGAAGCAAATGATTTTGAAGGATCTCTAAATAATTTTTTTTAATGAATGGGAATTCTACCTACGTGAGAAAGATGATGATGAAACCGAGTGGACGCCATGATCAAGGTATGATGTTATTCTTTTTGGTAATCATATTATTTTATCTTATGGCGGTGAAATAAGACTACAAGAAATAAGATGTTGAGATCGTAAAAAATTTGGATGAAAATGAGAGGTATAAGGAAACTATTGAGGTTAAAACATATTAGGGTTATTTTTTGGAGTTTTATAAAAAGGACAACATGTAGACCGTGTGACAACCCATCATGTCGGACAAACCTGCGGGAATCGAACCCACACCCAAAGTGCGACTGGTGTTTATCACCTACCACTGGACTACGTGAATTCCCTGGTTAGTTTGAATGATTCTTTTTAGTTAGATGATTTTATGAATTAAGAGTAAGTTGATTTTGGGTTATCTATGGAAATTTATTAACCTATCATGGAGGTTATGTGATTAGGTTAATTACATTTCAATACGATACAATTAGAGCAACTGATGTTGTTTGGAGATAAATGTTACGATTTAACTTGGTAGACTATGTGACTAAATCCTTCAAATATTTGGGTTTCAATCTTAGTTGGTTTTACTTTGAATAATTTTATGGACAAATTGTTTATCGAATGGTCCTCATTGATCTTTGTTTTTGGTTGGACAAATTTTGGAGATTAAGAATAGATATTTTTTATAAAGGGTTATCCTTTTCTGGTTTATTTGATCTTGTACTAAACTTTTTGGTTTTGGTTTCGGTCAAATTCTAAAAAAATGGGAAGTATATAGTTCTCTTTTGTGGATTAGGTGATTCTTTAGAAGATGATTATAGTACTATTAATGTGAAAAAGTCTTCCTAAATACTCGCCTTTTGGAGAAAATATGAGTTTGTGTAAGGAATCTAATAAAAGTTGAAATTAAACATGATAAGTGATTATGTTTCCTTATGAATAAATTCCTCAATAAAAAGTAACTTAAAACAAAAATGTTGTCTATTAACTCTTCCTACTAGGGAATCACATACCGTTTAACCCATCACAAGTTTGTGATTTTCTTGTGGTTATCTTTCTCCTAAACATGTTTTCTATCACTCTTCATCAGAACATGACCCTATGTTTTCTCCTCCATGTCCATGTTTTCCTAAATGGAATCTTAGTACGAGTTAACTCGGGTGACCTCTGTACTTATCTTTATTTATTTTAATGTGATTGTTTTACCGAATCTTGTTCTAATGTGGGACATTCAAGGATGTTTCCATGATCAATTTTAAAATTGCGAGGACGAAATTCCCAAAAGGGGGGAAGGATGTAACACCCCATGTAAATAAACAATATGAAATTTTTATATTTATCAATATTTGTGAATAAAATATTAATATTACTTTAAAGGGGATGCTATGCTCGATGGCGTACCCAACACGCAACAACGAGTTTCTTGGGAATCTTGCGTTGCACTCTAATAATAAAATAATATTATTTTAAATGGTAGTTAACGCCTAGCTGTTGTGATGGAGGGAATGAATAGAACTAACTAAAAAATTATTATATATGTTTGTCAAATAGTTTTACTTTTCACAATAAATGTTAGAGGATTAAAAATGAGAATGAATCCAATTTTAAGCGTAAACATTCTAATATTCTTTAAAAGGTCGATTAACCACCTTTTGATGGCGAACCTCTTTTAAATCCACTTTTTGACAATTTCATGTGTTATATTTGAAAAAATAAAATTATTCTTTATAATCGGGACATCAAAATTTACTTTGTGTAAATTTTGGTATTTTTTCTAGAAAAAGTTCTATTTTTAATGAATAATGAAATATGTTGTATTTTAATTAAAAACATATTTTTAATCTAATTTATTTATATTATTAGATTATCTATTTAATTGGTTTTAAATTTAAATTAGAATATATTTTTACCATTTAATCCAATAGTGGTCGTTGAAATTAATTTCACTTTGAAATCGGACTTAAACTAGTGTCAATCTTTTGATACATTTTGTTTCATAAAAACACGCTATTTGTATTGACAGCGGGAATTAATTATTAAATTAATTAATGAAAATGATATGTTTTTAATTTTTTAAAATATACATCATTTTTGAATTTTTAATATCAAATATATCTTAGGGTGAATTTTTGGTAATTTTCTGAAAAACATCAATTTTTGATGAATAGTGAAACCACTAAGTGGTATTTATAAAAACTGATTTTACGTTTAAATGAAAATTTTCCATATTTGTGTTTTGAATTTAAAAAATCCGTCATACATGTTTGTCATTAAGAAATAAAATGTGGTTCAGTGGGATTAAAATAATTTTTTGCTGAATAGTAACTTATTAAGTTTTTAATCGCGATTAGAGGTAATTAGTGTAGTTTAAGGTAAAAATAAAGTCTTAATAATATGAAATGACCTAGACTCATGTCCTACCCTCATTTTATGAGTAATTTCAGATCAACAAAATCCATAGGTCAACTTGGGGACCCCATGGAGCCACTTTGGTTGGAAAATTATATAAATGACTTTTTATTTAATGTTAAAATTAAAATGACAGAAACATGGGTTTTTTTACTAAATCAATTTTTAAATGGGGTTATACAAGTCAGAGTTTTGACTATAAATAGTAATTGGAAAGATAAAACTATTTACTACATCATAGTATTTTTTTTATAATTTTTAGACATTAAATATATTAAATTATTTATGACATCATGATGATGCAGCAATTACCTCATTAATAAAGGATTTAAATAAAATGAAAAGATAATGAAAACTCTATGACCTACACATGTCCAAAACCTATTGTATGGATATATTTCGAACTCTTATCACCTTTTAATAGAATTATATCAATGTGGGTCATTTTAAATCGGAAAATCATTTTAAAATAAAGGAACATTTCATTACTTTCCAAGGGTGCCCCTCCTCTCCTCTTATAAAAGGCCCCCACCTCTACCTCCTTACCCACACTTCCAAAGCCTTTGGCTCAGCCAACCACTTCCCATTTTGTCTCTCCAGATCCCTATCTAACTCCTTGAATCCTCACTTTGGGCAGAAGTTTTCCCAAGGAATCCTTTGAGCTCAAACCAAAGGGAGTTACCCGATTTTAAGGTAATGTCTTCACTTGTGTCCTTTTGTTTTATTTTCCTTCTCCATCCTCTTAAACTCTTTTTATTCATTTATTTGGTAACAAATCCAGTATCTTAAATATACTAGGATGTTTTTATAAGAATCATTCGAGCTAAAATTATAGACACCTTTGACTAATTGTTAAAGAACATACTGTTTCTGTGGTTGGCTATTTTCTGCCTCACGAAACGATTATTGTTCAATATTTTTTTAACACATTTAAATGTTTCCATTATGATGTCACTGTATTTTATATATGATATATATTGTATTTATGTTTAATATATGCTTCTTTATTTTATATTTAAACCATACCTTTATTCTTTTCATGTTGTGTAAATGCGATAATTTCATATGAGGAAGTGTGGACTACCGCCCCTTCAAGTGATGTGACTCGTACATGCAATACATGGAATGCATAAAGAATGAAATTAATGAAAATATGTGACCTATATAACATATATATTATAATGTAATTATAATATATATATATATATATATCATTTATTTTTAATTCCACTAATATGAAAAAGAAAAAATGAAAGTAGCGTTCATGTGTACGTACGACCTACCGTCTCCATGAACGGTGCATTTAATTTTTTCTCTCCAAATGATATGCAATACTATAAAATGAATATGTACTGGATATATATATGATATTTTTATCATTTATACTATTCTGGAAATTATTTACTTTTAACTACAAGGAAAATCATTTTTCAAACAAGTTCATTTTTGTCTCATGTACCAAACATTGACAAAAACGTCTGATATGAACTCATATTATTAACCAATTATTATAACATTAAAATATGTGATATGAACTGAATAATAATCTTTATAGGAGGTCCTTAAGCAATTATAAATTGTCCAATGTTTATTATTCAGGAATATAAAGAAACGAACAAGACAAGTTGGGCTTGAGGTAAGGGATCCTACTCCTTTCTTTCTTTTTAAGTACACTCTTTTATGTCATTCCTTTTAAAGATCATCTTTCTTGTTATTGGGGTGTTCTTTTATATTAATCTTACTGTAATTTTTTTTAATATGATGAGTGACCCTATTCTCTCTCATCAATCCATTTTGGATGTTTTGAGTGGCGCTGTTAGGCTGCCGAATTTTCGTAAGAGATCTAACCCCTCTCTTTCATTTTAAGTACTCTCCTTTATTTCACTTCTTTTAAGCTCCTATATGTTATGTTGGGGGATGTACTTTTATATTCCTAATTCTATAAACATTATGTTAATATGATGAGAGACACTATTTGATGTCATCAATCCATTTTTGTATGTTTTAAGTGGCACCGTTAGGCTGCCGAGTTTTCGTATGGGATTTTTCATCTCACTTTTATTCCCGTGAGATTTATGCTACAGTTGCCACAATTTCTTTTTGTTAGTGTATGTACTGCCCATTATTTTACACATTGTGTAATATAATTTCATTTATGAGTATTTACATCAATGTTGTATTGTCCTTCTTTCACGAGGTGCATGTTTCGAAAGATACCCATGTCGGTAAGGGAACCTTTCACCCTCCACTTTTTAAAAAACTTATTTTGTTATGCCTTTTAATTCACATAATATTATGTTGGTATATCTTCTTCTATAACCTTATTGATGTAAATTTTATGTCCAAGTGATGAGATACCATTTTTATATCTCATCAACTCTTTTTCTGAATTATGAAGTGATGTCGTTAGGCTGTCGAATTTTTGCAAGGGAACTTCTTAACCCAATTTTGATTATTTGGGATAAACTTGTACACCTTGAATATGTCGTTATATGATTATGTGTGAATGTCCTATGACTGTTTTACACTTAATACCCACTTATATTTCGTTTATTCGTTTTTCACACATAATTATGTAACTGATTTATCCTTAATCCAAGGATACCGTCTTTGTATGGGACTTTGTCTCAATCTCCTTTCATTGAGGCATATTTTGTTTTATACACATCCTTATTTTATACGTTGTATAAACCCATTTGACTTTTATGTTTTTTCAAATGGAATATTTTTTATACGAAGCATTTTTTAAACAACAAAAGGTAATGTTTTTGTCCTATGTATGCGGCGACAATGACTTCTCCGTCGTCGTGACCATTATTTGAGTTTCAGCTTCCTCTACAAGCCATACCTTCTTTTTAAAAGAAAAATAAATACCATGTTTTACTTTTATTTTATTTCAGTATTGAAAATGTTTTTCATAATGTTTTTATTATATCAATGTGTTGTATTGATACCTTGTGATTGAAATGTGGAAATGTTATGTTTCTTTTATGCATGTTTTATGTGATACGATTATGTTATGGTTCATGGGAATTATTATGAAGAGGGGTGGTTCTGTGATAAAATAAGGGTAGGTGAGCCCAATATACCTCTCCAATGCATTGGGTAACGCGAAGTAGTGAAATGTTAAGGTTTCTCTAAAGAGATTTAGGGAATATACTGTGATGGGTTTTCCAAATGTAACCAAAAGGGTTACTCCCCATGTAAGGATGTTATGGATGCCTCAAGTTACCTTTATGTCTTATTATTTCTATGATTTATTCATGATTTTATGAGGTATGTTAATGTGATTATGTTTTATGTGTAAAGTATGATTTCATTGATTCTTATGTGTACATGTAATCAAGTTTCCTTTCCATATTTTTATATCCCTCACTGAGCTTTTTATGCTCATCCCATGTTTTTTTGAAATGTTTTTCACAGGTCAAGGGAAAGGTACATGATATGATGATAGTGTCAAGGAAGTTTCAATAAAGAATCCATGTTTTATTTTAAATATGTTTCCGTTGATGGGAAAAATGAATACTATATGTTATGTAACCACTTTGTTTAAATATGGAATTTAATGCATGTTTCATGATCTAATTATCTAAAACTATAAACCTGAAAAGATCCTCAATGTGTAATCTTGTAGTAACTCAAGATTAAGTAAGGTTTAAGGCTAGGGCCTTATAGTTGGTATCAGAGGTCGGTTTAGACAACTTTAGGGATTAGGAGTTTTCGTTAGACACATGATTAGTCCCAATATCTATTATTTCAGTTAAATCCTTGTTTTAAAACATTTTTTCAGGTCAAGTAAAGTCAGTTACGAATGGAAGGAGAAGGATATCAAACGACATTCCTATCTCTTCCTGATGACATGCTTGCAATAATTATTGTAAAGTCATGTTCGGATGATTGTGAAACATTTTTTAGCATACAAATCACTTGCAAGTAGTTGTTTGAGATATCAAACACCTCCCCTATACCTCGTTATCATCGTGGATCATGGGTTGTTTCTATAAAAACACTATTTTCACAGTATTCTCATATTTTCAAGAAAGGTAAATATTATCACGGTATTTTCAAATATTTTTCCTTATCACAAGAATTTGAAGCATATTATGATTTTAAAAATGGTGCTGAGGAAGGAGACCCTTGCGCAACCTTTTTATATTTGCTTTTAAAATATAGTCTCTCAGCATATACTTATGGTATTTTAAAAGGACCAATAATAGAAAGGTTCAACTCAAATTCTGTCCGACTATTTTATAGAAATCATGTTTTATCAGATGTTTTGAATTATATGTCATACATGATTATTTTCCAAAAATGTTTTTCTGTGAACACCCATATGAACCATGTTGTACAAGGTGTATTTGGATGGAGGAAGAAAATGATTTTGAAGGATCTCTAAATCATTGTTGAAATGCATGGGACTTCTACCTACGTGAGCAAGATGACGATGAAACCGAGTGGACTCCATGATCAAGGTATGATGTTATTCATTTTGGGAATCGTTTTATTTTATCTTATGGTGGTGAAATAAGACTTCATGAATTAAGATGTTGAGATCGTAATGAATTTAGATGAAAATGAGAGGTATAAGGAAACTATTGAGGTTAAAACATATTAGGGTTATTTTTGGAGTTTTATAAAAAGGACAACACGTAGACCGTGTGACAACCCGTCACGTCGGACAAAGCTGCATGAATCGAACCCACAACCAAAGTGCGACTGATATTTATCGCCTACCACCGGACTATGTGAAGTCCCTGGTTAGTTTGACTGATTCATTTTAGTTAGATGATTTTATAAATTAAGAGTAAGTTGATTTTGGGTTATC
This sequence comes from Viscum album, assembly GCA_963277665.1. Taxonomy (NCBI): domain Eukaryota; kingdom Viridiplantae; phylum Streptophyta; class Magnoliopsida; order Santalales; family Viscaceae; genus Viscum; species Viscum album. Next base: position 1,841,993,356 of record OY728125.1, read on the forward strand.
TATGGAAATTTATTAACCTATCATGGAGGATATGTGATTAGGTCAATTACTTTTCAATACGAGACATTAAGAGCAACTGATGTTGTTTGGAGATAAATGCTATGATTTAACTTCAAAGACTATGTGACTAAATCCTTCAAATATTTGGGTTTCAATATTAGTTTGGTTTACTTTGAATAATTTTATGGAAAAATTGTTTATCGAATGGTCCTCGTTGAACTTTGGGTTTTGTTGGACAAATTTTGGAGATTAAGAGTAGATTTTCTTTTTATAAAGGTTTATCCTTTTCTAGATTATCTGATCTTGTACAAACCTTTTTTGTTTTGGTTTTGGTTAAAGTCTAAAGACATGGGAAGTATATAGTTCTCTTTTGAGGATTAGGTGATTCTCTAGAAGTTGATTATAGTACTCTTAATGTGAACAAGTCTTCCTAAATACTCACCTTTTGGAGAAAATATGAGTTTTTGTAAGGAATCTAATAAAAGTTGAAATTCAACATGATAAGTGATTATGTTTCCATATGAATAAATTCCTTAATAAAAAGTAACTTAAAACAAAAATTATGTCTATTAACATTTCCTACTGGGGAATCGAATACCGTTTAACCCATCACAATTTTGTGATTTTTTTGTGGTTATCTTTCTCCTAACCATGTTTTATATCACTCTCCATCAGAACATGACCCTATGTTTTCACTTCCATGTACATGTTTTCCTACATGTAATCCTAGTATGGGTTAACTCGGGTGACCTCTGTACTTATCTTTATTTATTTTAAAGTGATTGTTTTACCGACTCTTGTTCCAATGTGAGACTTTCAAGGATGTTTCCAAGCTCAATTTTAAAATTGCGAGGACGCAATTCCCAAAAGGGGGGAAGGATGTAACACCCTAGGTAAATAAATAATATGAAATTTTTATATTTATCCATATTTTTGAATAAAATATTAATATTACTTTAAAGGGGATGCTATTCTCTATGGCGTACCCAACACGCAACAACGAGTTTCTTGGGAATCATACGTTGCACTCTAATAATAAAATAATATTATATTAAATGGTAGTTAACGCCTAACTTTTGTGATGGCAGGAATTTATAGAACTAACTACAAAATGATTATATATGTTTTTCAAATATTTTTACTTTTTACAATAAATGTTAGAGGATTTAAAATGCGAATAAATCCAATTTTAAGCGTAAACATTCTAATATTCTTTAAAAGGTCGATTAACCACCTTTTGATGGCGAACCTCTTTTTAAATCCACTTTTTGAAAATTTCATGTGTTATATGTGTCAAAATAAAATTCTTCTTTATCGTCGGGGCATCAAAATTTACTTTGTGTAAATTTTGGTATTTTTCCGAAAAAAATCAATTTTTTATGAATAGTGAAAAATGTTGTATTTTAATTCAAAACCGCTTTTTAATATAATTTATTTATATGATTAGATTATCTATTGAATTTGTTTTAAAGTGAAATTAGAATATATTTTAACTATTTAATCCAATAGTGGTCGTAGGAATTAATTTCACTTTGAAATCAGACTTGAACTAGTGTCAATCTTTTGATACATTTTGTTTCATAAAAACACGCTATCTGTTTTGACGGCGGGAATTAATTATTAAATTAATTACTGAAACTTATATGTTTTTAATTTTTTAAAATAGACATAATTTTTGAATTCGGAATATCAAATATAGCTTAGGGTGAATTTTTGGTAATTTTCTGAAAAACATCAATTTTTGATGAACAGTGAAACCACTAAGTGGTATTTATAAAAACTGATTTTCAGTTTAAATGAAATTTTACCATCTTTGTGTTTTGAATTTCAAAAATACGACATACAAGGTTGTAATTAAGAATTAAAATGTGGTTCTATGAGATTAAAATAAGTTTTTGGCGAATAGTAACTTATTAAGTTTTTAATCACGATTAGAGGTAATTAGTGTAGTTTATGGTAAAAATAATGTATTAATAATATAAAATGACCTAGACACATGTCCTACCCTCATTGGATGAGTCATGGCCGACCATGAAAATCCATGGGTCAACTTGGGGACCCCATGGAGCCACTTTGGATGGAAAATGACATAAATACCTTTTTATTTAATGTTAAAATTAAAATGACACAAACATGAGTTGTTTTACTAAATCAATTTTTAAATGGGGTTATAAAAGTCATATTTTTGACTATAAATAGTCATTGGAAATCTAAAACGATTTCCTACAGCATAGTATTTTTTTATAATTTTTCGACATTAAATATATTAAATTATATAAGACATCATGATGATGCAACAATTACCTCATTAATAAAGGATTCAAATAAAATGAAACGATAATGTAAAATATATGACCTACACATGTCCAAAACCTATTGCATGGATATATTTCGAACCCTTATCACCTTATCCTCGAATTGTATCAATGAGGGACCTTTTAAATCAGAAAATCATTTTAAAATAAAGGAACATTTCTTTACATTCCAAGGGTGACCCTCCTCTCCTCTTATAAAAGGCCCCCACCTCTACCTCCTTACCCACACTTCCAAAGCCTTTGGCTCGGCCAAACACTGCCCATTTTACCTATTCACATCCCTATCTAACTTCTTGAAGCCTCACTTTGGGCAGATGTCTTCCCACGGAATCCTTTAAGCTCAAACCAAAGAGAGTTACCCGATTTTAATGTAATGTCTTCACTTGTGTCCTTTTGTTTTATTTTACATTCCAACCCCATAAACTCATTTTATTCATTTCTTTTGTAATAACTCCAGTATCATCAATATAATAGGATGTTTTTATAAGAAGTATTCGAGCTACACTTATAGAGACATTCGTCTAATGGTTAAAGAACATACTGTTTCTGTGGTTGGCGATTTTCTGCCTCACGAAATGATGATTGTTCAATATTCTTTTAACACCTTTAAAGGTGGCCATTATGATGTCACTATATTTTATATATGATATATATGGTATTTATGTTTACTATATGCTTCTTTATTTTATGTTTAAACCATACCTTTATTCTTTTCATGTTGTGTAAATGCGATAATTTCATATGAGGAAGTGTGGACTACCGCCCCCTCAAGTGACGTGACTCGTACATGCAATACATGGAATGTATAAAGAATGAAATTAATGAACATATCTGAACTATATAACATATATATTATACTGGAATTATAATATATATATATATATATATCATTTATTTTTAATTCCATTAATATGAAAAAGAAAAAATGAAAGTAGCGTTCATGCGTACGTACGGCCTACCGTCTCCATGAACGATGCTTTTTGTTTTTTTTTCTCCAAATGATATGGAATAGTATAAAATGAATCTTTACTGGATATATATGATATTTTAATAATTAATACTATTCTGGAAATTATTTTCTTATAATTACATGGACAATCATTTTTCAAACAAGATCATTTTTGACTCATGTACCAAACATCGACAAAAACGTCTGATATGAACTCATATTATTATCCAATTATTATAACATCAAAATATGTGATATTAACTGAATAATAATCTTTCTACGAGGTCCTTAAGAAATTATAAATTGACCAATGATTATTATTTAGGAATATAAAGAAATGAACAAGACAAGTTGGACTTGGGGTAAGGGATCCTACTCCTCTCTTTCTTTTTAAGTACACTCTTTTATGTCATTACTTTTAAAGTTCATATTTCTTGTTATTGGGATGTTATTTTATATTACTCTTACTGTAATTTTTTTTGTTAATATGATGAGAGACCCTATTCTCTCTCATCAATCCATTTTGGAAGTTTTGAGTGGCGCTGTTAGGCTGCCGAATTTTTGTAAGAGATCTAACCTCTCTTTCTTTTTAAGTACTCTCCTTTATGTCACTTCCTTTAAGATCCTCTTTGTTATGTTGGGGGTGTTCTTTTATATTACTATTTCTATAAACTTTATGCTAATATGATGAGAGACACTCTTTGATCTCATCAATCCATTTTTGTTAGTTTTATGTGGCACCGTTAGGCTGCCGAGTTTTCGTAAGGGATTTTTCATCTCACATTTATTCCCGTGAGATTTATGCTACATTTGCCACAATTTCCTTTGAGTAGTGTATTTACTGCCCATTATTTTACTCATTGTGTAATATACTTTCATTTAGTAGTATTTACATCAATGTTGTATTGTACTTCTTTCATGAGGTGCATGTTTCGAAAGATACCCATGTCGGTAAGGGAACCTTTCACCCTCCTCTTTTTAAAAAAATTATTTTGTTATGTATTTTAATTCACATAATATTATGTTGGGATATGTTCTTCTATATCCTTATTGATGTAAATTTTATGTCAAAGTGATGAGACACCCTTTTTATCTCTCATCAACTCTATTTCTGAATTTTGAAGTGACGTCGTTAGGCTGTTGAATTTTTGAAAGGGAACTTCTTAACCCAATTTTGATTCTTTGGGATAAACGTGTAAACCTTGAATATGCCATTATGTGATTATGTGTGAATTTCCTATGATTGTTTTACACTGAATACCCACTTATATTTCATGTATTCGTTTGTCACACATAATTATGTAAATGATTTATCCTTAACCCAAGGATACCGTCTTTTAATGGGACTTCATCTCAATCTCCTTTCATTGAGGCATATTTTGTTTTATACACAACCTTCTTTTATACGGTGTATAAACCCCTTTGACTTTTACGTTTATTCAAAAGGAATCTTTTTTATATGAAGCTTTTACTAAACGAAAAAGGGATTATTTTTATCGTACGTATGCGGCGACAATAAATTCTCCGCCGCCGTGACCATTATTTGAGTTTCAGTTCCTCTACAAAACATACCGTCCTTTTAAAATAAAAATAAATACCATGTTTTACTTTTCTTCTATTTCGGTATTGAAAATGATTTTCATAATTTTTTTATTATATCAATGTGTTGTATTGATACCTTGTGATTGAAATGTGGAAATGTTATGTTTCCTTTATACATGTTTTATGTGATATGATTATGTTATGGATCTTGGGAATTATTATGAAGACAGGTGGTTCCGTGACAAACTAAGGGCGGGTGAGCCCGATATAGCTCTCCGATGCATTGGGTTACATGAAAGAGTGAAACATTAAGGTTTCTCGGAAGAGATTTAGGGAATATACTGTGATGGGTATTCCAAACGTAAACAAGAGGGTTACTCCCTATGTAAAGATGTAATGGATGCCTCAAGTTACCATTATGTCTTATGATTTATATGATTTATTCATGATTTGATGAGGTATGTTAAAGTGCATATGTTTTATGAGTAAAGTATGATTTCATTGATTCTTATGTGTACATGTACTAATGTTTCCTTCGCATATTTTTATATCCATTACTGAGATTTTTATGCTCATCCCAAGTTTTTTTTTGAAATGTTTATCACAGGTCAATGGAAAGGTACATGATATGATGATAGTGTCAAGGAAGTGTCAAGAAGGAATCCATGTTTTATTTTAAATATGTTTACGTTGATGGGAAAAATGAATACTGTCTTTTATGTAACCACTTTGTTTAAATGTGTAATGTAATGCAAGTTTCATGATCTAATTCTCTAAAACTCTAAACCTAAAAAGATCCTTAATGTGTAATCTTATAATAACTCAAGATTAAGTAAGGTTTAAGGCTGGGACCTTATATACTAATTATGACTATACTTTTATTTTTCCATATTTTATGTAGTAATTATACAAAGTGTTTACAAAAAAATTATCCAACAACAACCATCCAAGAAAATAGTTAAAATGGAATGGTTAAAGATAGATTATACTCAATGATCCATAGTTGTTGGAAGGTTCATAGTTGAGGAAGACTATAAGTAAATAAGTAATAAAATAAATAATTTTGTGAAAATTAGTTTTGGGGTGGTTAGAATCACTCGGGAGTTAGTACTAGTGATCATAATGAAGCTCCTTTCCTTGTCAGTCATATTGGTTAGCTAAGGGAATGGGTTTAATTTTAAATAAGTTGATCACTGAAATATTTTTCATTGTGGGATTGGGTGTATGTGTCTAATTTTTATCCATTTAAAAAATATATTCATAATATTAGAGTCATATAATAAAAAAATGATATTTTTATAAAATTACTACCACATAATTATAGTCTTCCTCCAAACATAAGGATCTTTATGAAAGTATATTCTCAATTTCATCATCATGATTGAATTAGGAAACAACCAATTATATTTTAGATAAGGGTGAATACCTATATGCATATATGGAATTTTTTTATGAAAATATTAGTTCAATTAATTTTTCACTGATAAATGTTATATGTGAATTTTTAATGCATCAATTCATATATCTAAATGATATATACATTTATTTAAATATGATGAGTGAAAAATTGTCGATTATTTTGTGGTCTTTTGAAAGTGCATGGTTCATTATTATTTTTAGTCAATAATGATATATTATGTTATTATATTGTTGATCTTTGAGAAATGTGTATTTGATCTATATCAAAACTATTTATCGATAAAAAATACATGGTTGATCAATATGTTTTTTGGTTGAAAAACTAATCACATTTATCCTTTATGTGTTGATTATATATGGAGATTAGTGCTTATGTAAAGGTTACCCAAGATTTCATCAATGAAATATAATGGTGATTTTTTATTGTGTAATGTTATTCGATGTACTATGTAAGGGCTACAACAGAATTCTAGTCACTATGTAATAGTTGATCAATAATTCGCCATGATATGTATGTAAAAAATTAAACATTACCTATTTGACATCTAATATATCTCATACTTAGATAAATGTACTTATATGTTTCCAAGGAAACATAGAGATATTCTAGGGTAAACTCATCATTCAAGTACCTATGTGTGGCTATTTCTAAGACCTATATGTTCTATTTGAAGCCATTACAAGCCACATGGAAAGTTAACTTTATATGTCTAACATCTTTATAAGGGTGAGTAAATTTCATGATAATAGTAATTAATGATGTCAATGATTTGTATCTACTTAATAGTGACTCAATTGGGATAGTTTATGGTTTTTTAGATTTCAACAAATCACTAAATGAATGTGATAAAAGCCACAACTTTTCTAGAAACTTTTCATTAAGGATAGTCGATTAATATCCAATACATGATTAAATTATATTATATTTAAATAAATTCTATTTTTTGAAAATTCAAAAATTTATAATAATTAATCACAAATATGATGTATATGGTATATAAAATTTAAAATTACAGATAGTGTTTTTTTCATTCTTGATTAAAATCTAAAAATGAGTGATATTTGAGAGATTTCTTATTTAACATAGAGATGAAAATGAAAAAGTGTAATAGAACATGAGAATATAGAAAATTATAGGATTAATAAATAAGAAAAATTAGAAAGAAATGAAATAATAATAATTCTATCTCTTGGAAGTTAAGAAGATATAATTATTTAAGAGGTACTTATATTATTCGGTTCACAAGGGGATTAAAACCTATAAAGAAGTGAGGAATGAAATTATGTGATGAAGAGGAAATTTTTTTATGTTCATTTGATATTTTGAAATGGGAAATATATTGTGACCTATATATAGAAGTATATATACGAAATTGAGATAGTAAGGTTGAACATTTGATAACCTGAGAGATGTTGTGTTGTGTTTTAAGACATCCAGGAGAAATATCCAAATTAAGGTGTGGTATAATATAGTATTATAAGAAGTATATCAAAAACTAAGGATGATTAAGAATTTCAAATTCAACCATTTTTAGTGCTTTGTTCATGTTAGTTGAAGCAGTGAGAATGAAAACTAGATTAGGTGAAACATATATTCTTTGTATGTTATGATCAAAAGATAATTATTTTTAGGGATTGAGAGAGATAATTGTTTATATAGTTTTTTAAAGACCTATGAATCAATTATATATAAAGGGACCAATATATATATATAGTATATAATGATTATTTTCTACCAATCAAAGTCTTTATGGTGAGAAGATGAATACCCTTCATTTTATTTCAATGAAATTATATATAGTTCTAGTTATCTACTATGAATGGTTGAGTAGATATAATAAATTTAGTATAAATGATGATTTTATATAAAACCTATTGTTTTTTTATTTTTCTAGTAGATTATAGTAAGATTATAAGACATTAGATAGGTGATGTTGGAGAATACTAATGGGACGAAAACAAGAGAAGTCTAGTGGGACATTAGAATTTTCAGTTACAGGATGCACTAGGGGGTTCTAGGTGATACAAATCCTAACCTATCATGTTTTTGTTATAAGATTTCAGTGGGTAATCCATTAATTATACAACCCAAATATTATAAAAATCACTCTCTTTTGTGTTTTCACTGATCACATACATCTAAAAGAAGTTCTAACATGTTCAATTGGTGAATTTCATAATTTCTATGCTAAACATTTTTTAGGGAATTATTAGTGAAAAAATAATCGGTCGAAAGAGTTATTAAGGTCCCCATAAAATCATCAAGCAATAGGTTCTAGTGGATACCTATTGGGATACCACCTGATGGATGGTGAAATCAACAAACTAACCATTAGTCTCTATATATAATATCAAACAGTTCATTTATACAAGTTCCTTATATATCTCTCACCGTCCAACAACTCCTATTTAATCTAAAGAGCATGAATAAAATTAAATCATCTCTAAAGACTATATATACACTTCATTTAAGGATTGGATATTTAATTACATGATGTATTTATCATTTGTTCATGACTTGAAATTAGATTTTGTGATTCATATATGTAATCATGATCTATCAATATATTTTATATATATCTCATACATTCATATCTTTTTATTTGTGAAAAAATAGACTGTTCATATAAAGGGTATATCTCAAAAACCACATCTTCCATGTAATTATTTATCATTATTGACTACCATTGAGGGTGAGTGGATAGGTTATCACTACCATAATAGTCCTAGAGATTCTTTTTATATGTACAAATAATGAAAATGAGGATTATTTAATTTATAAATGGGTTTCATTTAATAACTTCTTAAAATATAGGGATATTGGTTTTGTAACATCTCAGGTAAATAAAGGATATGATATTTTTCATATTTAATATATTTTTTAATTAAATAATAATTTTATTTTAATGGGGATTCTATTTTTTATGGAATAACTAACACACAACAATGGGTTTCTCTGAAAATCTCATGTTTCACAGAAGGCTGTGTCATATTGAAAAAATAAAAATATAATATTATTTTTAATGGTAGTTAACGCCAAGATATTGTATTGGTGGGAATGAATAGAACATACTAAAATATTATTATACATGTTTTTTAAATGTTTTTACATTTATCCAAAAAAAGTTAGAGGTTTAAAATTTGAATGAATCCAATTTTAAGCATTAATACTCTAATATTCATTAAAAGGACGATTTACTGCCTTTTGATGGAGAAGCCTTTTTTAAATCTAGTTTTTGTTGCTTTATCTATTATATTTAAAAAAAATTAAATTTCTCCTTTAGAAATCAGGACATAAAAATTTTAATTTGAATGAAATTTTTTTAATTTTCGGATCAAGTTCATTTTTTAATGAATAGTTAAAAATACTGCATTATAATCCAAAACAGCCTTTTAATCTAATTTATTTATATGGTCAGGTTATCTTTTTATAAGTTTTAATGTGTAACTATATTATATGTTTAACAAATAATTTAATATTGGCCACTAGAAATAATTTCAGTTCGAAATTAGATATAAATAAATGTCAATTTTTTGATTGTTATTATTTCTTAAAAACACGCTTTCTAGTTTTAGCAATGGAAATTAATTTTAAATCAATTAATGAAACTTATATGTTTTGAATTCTGTATAATATAAATCATTTTTGAATTTGGAATATCAAAATTATATTTGGGATAAATTTTGTTATTTTTCTGAAAATGTTCAATTTTTGATGAATAGGGAAAACACACTACTTTGTGGTTAAAAACCGACATTTTCATTTAAATGAAACATTACCTCTTTTATGAATTGAATTTAAAAAATCCGAAATACATGGTTCTAATCAAAAAGTAAAATGTTGATCAATAAGATGAAAATAATATATAGTGAATGGTAACTTTTGACTTTTATTTATCGTTGTTAAAGGAAAACAGGGTAATTCAAGGTAAAAATATTGTTATAATAATATAAAATTACCATAACAATTGTCTTATACTTATTTTATTAGTCATGGAAGACCAATATAATTCTTGGGTGATACTTTTGGCCTTTTGAAGCTACTTGAGTAAGATAATTACATTAAAAACTTTTTATTTAAATTAAAAATAAAAATATCATAAACAGGTATTAGTTTGCTAAAACAATTTTAATGTGTTGTTATACATATGATATATTTGACTATAAATATTAATTATAAATATAAAAATATTTCCTAAATCATGGTAATTTATTTATTGTTTTAAGAAATCAAATAAATTTATTTATTTATTACACAATGATGGCGTAATGATTACCTCAATAATGAACAATTCAAATAAATGATATTATAAATGTTAAAATAATGATATTTTGAACTTTTTTATGCCATAAATTAATTTTATAGATTATAATGACTTTTTATATTTGAATTAATTATGGTTTTTGGAAATAAAATAGTTGGATTGGATTTTAAAAAAAGGAATGATATGAATAGTATAAAAATTGACATAAATGTGTTTTTAAATCAATTAATATTTTATTAAATGCTAAAACAATCCTAAAAATATATTATTAGGTCTAATTACATAGATAAGGTTGATAAGTTAATTAATTAACTACTTTTGGTACTATTGTAATTTTATAGTAAATATATTAACCATATAATATGAATAAAAAAGAAGACAAGGTGAAAGATAAATAAGTTAACAGAGGGTTAAATAAAGAAGATAAGGATTAAAATATTTCCAAAATCTATCCAATTATTATTTTATAATTTTATTTCGAATAATATTCATCTTATATTTGAATTTATTTAGTTTTTGATATTTTAAAATTGAAATTCAGTATATAATAAAATAATATCATCAAATATTCATAATGAGCCCCTCCTCTCTCTTATAAAGTGACACCACTTCTAACCCATTACTGAGACCTCTCAATCCCCTTGGATCATCCAAACTCTGACCAAATAAACTATAAATATTCTTATCTTAGTTTTAGAAGCCTTAATTTAGGAAAAATGCACTTAGAGGAAGCCTTTTGGTTCAAACCAAAGGGAGTTACTAGATTTAAAGGTAACCTCTTCCCTCAAGTACTCTTCTTTTATTTTACTATTTCTCTCCCTATTATCTTCTTATTCATTGTTTACATAACACTAATTGTATCCTAAATATACTAGGTTAAATTTATGATAAGTAATCAAACTACACTTACGAACACCATTGTCTCATGGGTAAATATCATACTATTTATGTTGACGATGAACTACTGCCTTATGAAATGATGATTATTCGATTATCTCCTACCAACTCTCAAGCTGGCCATTATGATGGAACTATATTTCTATATGATAGATATTAAATTTATATTTTATCTATGCTTCTGTATTTTTAATTTAGGACATACCTTTATATTTTCTATAAAGGGTAAATACGATAATTTCATTTGAGGAAGTGCAAACTACCACCCCCTCATAGTGATAAGACTCGTTCATGCCATATATGGAACATTTAAAGGATGATGTTAATGAAATTATATATGATATTATACTGTATTTATAATATACCTATGTATCATTATGTTTTAATTCCATTAAATATGAAATAGAAATGAAATTATCCTTCATGCGTACGTACGACTTACCATCTCCATGAACGATGCATTTCATTTATTATCTCCAAATGTTATGTAATATTATTAATACTTATATACACTTGATATATATATATATATACGATATATATGATATCAAAATAATTATTATCATTCTAGATATAATATAATTTTAACCACATGGACAATTTGTAATTATAAGAAGTTAATTTTTGACTCAAGTACCAAATATTGACAAATAGGCCATTATTAACATAAATGATTATGTAATGTTTATAACATGGTAATAAGTGATATAAAAATAATAATGAACTTGAAAAAGGTTCTGAATCAAGATTAAATTAAATGTAGTTTATTATTCATGAGATTTAAGAATGAACGAGTCAATTCGGACACAAGTTAAGGGACTTCGTGTCAATCTCCTTTCATTGAGGAATGTTTAGATAATATAAACCTCCTTGTTTTATATGATTTATAATAAACACATTTGACTTTTACTTTCATTCAAAGGGAATATTTTTTCTATGAAGAATTATACTAAATGACAAAAAGAATGTCTTTTAACGTTTGCAGTGACAATAATCTCTCCTTCACCGTAATTGTTATTTAGATTCCTCTATAAGCCTTAATGTTTTTTAAAATGAAAAATGAAACCCTTATTCTGTTTTTGGGTGTTTTTCTATTGAAAATGAGTTTTTGAAATGGACTGATTATTTCAATATCTTGAAATTATTTATTGTTATTTCAAATTAAATGTTATTAGTTAAATGTTTATTTGTGGGATATTTTAAGTGTTATGATTTTATAATGGTTCATAGAAATTTGATGGGTGGTTACATGATAAACCAAATGATGAGTGGTGCCGTGATAAACCAGGATGGGTGGTTATGTTATAACCTCCAATTAAATGGGTATGGAAGTTGGCTGTATGGCTATTCTATTTATTTATATGTCTGTAAGTTGACCATATGGTTATTCCATTTAAGTTTGTTTTTGTCCCAAGTTACCTTTAGATGTTATGTGTTATTTCTTTATGTTTTCTGATAATATTTTGGTTACAAATGAGTAAGCAAATATCTTTTATTCAATGAATAGTATTTACTACTTCATAAAGCCAAAATTTATTATTGATGGTTATGTATTCATGGTTTACTTGTTGTTTTGAAAAACAAATGGTTTTCCTCCTTTGTGTATACCATATTGAGCTTTTTATGCTCATGCCAAGTTTTTTTAAAATGTTTTTCATAGGACATAAAGATGAATAGGGTCAAGGATGGGATCAAGGAAAAGTAATGTTGTCTATAAATTTGGAACTAGACATGATCCTTTTTTTAAGAGTTTTTATTTTATGAAAAATATGGATACTGAGTAGAAGTGTCTACATGTAAAACTCAAATTGTTATGTTTATATTATGACATAATTATCTAAATATCTAAGCCAAAAAAGATCCTCAATTTTAATTATTTATTTAATTCAAGATTACTTAATGTTTAAGGTCGGGTCCTTACATGTTTTTTCCTACAACCATTAAATAGAATGGTTTTATGAACAAACAAATCATAGATTTTTTGGGGTGCAGATATAAAGATCACGTTTTTATTATTTATGCACTACGCTATCAAAATAATTTCCCCTATATTTTAATTTAATATTTCAATCATAGTTAACACTTTCAATTTTCACATTCTATCTTTACGCTGAGAAACAATTGGTGTCTGAGGGTACCATGAATTTAGAAGCATAACAAGTTTCATGGAATGATCACTTAATGATATCCTATATTTCAAATGTTCAAGGTTATTAGAATGGACACTCTTTGGGGAGGGATTCATACATTAATGGATCTGACTAATATTAATATAAAAATATAATTTCAAATTTTTTATGTAGAATATGATATCCAGTTTAGAATATTTAAATGCACTGTTTTACCCCCACCAAAAAAATTGATGATAAATGAACCTTTGATGATATAGATCTTTTAAGCAAGATAGAAAGTCCAAAAGTGGTAAACATTTCAGGTAAGAGAGTAATGAAATTAAAAAATTTCTATGTGTAAACCATTCTATGAAATTTTGAAAGTGAATGAAATTACACATGAAGGTTCAAATCATGATAGGATACAAGGTATGATTTTGATATAAAAGTAATTGAATGAATTTTTATGAATACTAAATACTAAATTTCAAAAATGTGTATTATTCTAACCCATTTACGATAGGGAGGTTTCTAATGGTGTTTGTTTTTGGAACCAGAAACACCAAGTGGCTATTATATCAATGGTGACTTAGGGACCAACATTCCAGAGTTAGGTGCTCTTTGGGAAACAAGGACAACGATGCTCATGAAAATTTTTTTTTCAAGAGGATGGGAGGTTGGGCTCATCATACCCTTTTTGGGAAAATTATTGTCTATATTTGGGGTCTCCTGTAGATTTAATATATGATAATGAATCATTTTTTCATTCTAATGTATAATGCGGTCCAATCTTGAATTAATGATTGTTTATCTGAATGTTTGGATATAAAATTACTTGGAAGTTTATGAGGTTCTCCATCCATAGAGGGAACTGTATGCATCCGAGGTTATCAATTAATGGTACCTTTTGATCAGAGATAATTTTTTCCTTTATTATAATTATTTTGGATTTATGGAACAAGATTAGGTGATCCAAAATTTATTTTAATCTAGGAATATGGTAATTGTTATTATTTCAGGTTCGAACCTATCAGATGGAATCCCTATGTATCCTTGTGAAAGGAATCAGAACTCATTTCATTAATATCAACTTAATAGGACAAATATTAACATTTAATATTATATCATAAGGACCAGACCATTTAGTCTTACATCATACAACAAGGACATATAGGAAGAAGGTGAAAAGTCCAAATTTTTTGTTGGGATTACACCAAAGTGTCCCCATGTGACAAGAAAAAGTGTGGTCTCCCCAGTGGGGGAATGATACTATAGGGAATATAGGACACTAAGTATGGTGATATGAGTGGATATAAAATAATGTACCCCACTATGCAGGATGAAACCCTTCTAGGTATATGGGTATAGATTATTAGGGTGAATTTGGGGGTTGGTTTTGGACCTTAGAGAGGCTTCTTATGTATCTTAGTTGGTTAGGAATTAAAATCTAATATAGTTATGATGGAAGGGGTTTAAACAAATTGATGATTATTTGGTTCCTTTTTCATCAAGAATATATCTCTTTGAATGTGTTCCTCATGGGGAATATGTCCATTTGAGAATATTGAAACATGGTTTTGGATATATTCTAAGAGGGAGGCCCATGTTTCTAGAACTGCGACCAAACACTCAACTCAAGCTGATATAAAGGTGTGTTTGGGGCTTAAACCTATGAGAATTCCCATATAGGTTATTTATTATAATTATTAAGGAGACCCATATATGTTATGTATTTATGGATTATACATAATGAGGAAGTCTATATTCATGGGATCATGCAGATGTCATTATCACCACCAATATTTAAGGCCACACGAGTCATGCTCAGGGAGAGAAAAAATAGAAAGAAATAGATCTAGAAACCAAAAAAATTCACTTATATTATAGTGGATGATATTTAACACCCCTATTAATTATGATATATATTCTTTATTTAATTAAATCATTTTATATTTTATATTTCATGAAACACTGAGTATATATTTTTTTATATGAAAACACCAAGTTATTATTGCCTTGTATACACAAAACGTTGATAAGTAAATACGTTAAACATGTAGATTAGATTATGTTACATGACACACTATATTTGGATTGTGTTATACATAATTAAATATTCCACTGATAACTTTCATGAAACACAATACCTCTTTTAACACACTATAATGTACTACTGATATTATTATCAAAATTTTAATATAATTTTAACTTAGCAATTGGAATGATAGTTATGAATAATATTAATAGAATTTTGAAATTTTTTTTAGAAATGTATATATTAATAATTATATAGTGAGATGTTTACTAGAAATGTACATTAATCTATTTTGAAAATATAGGAAATATTTTCCTGGGAAACTATATTTATGAAATCAAACATGAATTCCCACAATATATTAATTAAAATTCTTATTTTAAGTGATTTTGAGTATATATATATATATATATTATATAGAATAAACTATTTAAGGTTAATATTCTGTGTTTTCATAAAAAGATATAAGAATAAAACCTATTTTACTCATAAATGTATACATTTTTATAAAATGCAATTTTATCGCCTTTAAATGGTTTACCAAATTTAAAGATATTTTTTTAAAATTTAAAAATAATTTTTTAAAATATAATTTTTTTTTGAAAGCGTAAAATCAAAATTATCATACGGTGAATTTTTATATTTTTATGGATTTCTTGAAAAGTGAAAATTACTAAATTTTAATTTGAATCTTCATTTTTGTCTAATTTATACTTATAGTTAAATTATTTTTAATATTTGATTCAAAGTATATTGAGAGAAACTATATATATATATATATATATATATATATTAATACATTAAATTCCATTTGAATCAATTTCATAGTAAAATTGGATATAAAAACATTTCCAACTTTGGACCATTTTTACTTTTAAAAACCCATTTTCTTGTCCCATCTACAGGATAAATTTTATGTTAAATGTTACCACTTGTGAGGTTATAAATAGGAAAAATAAATTAATTATTTGAAATTTGAATGACTTATATCTTCTAGTAAGTTCTTTTTTTAACCAAAAATATTAGTGAATGTAATTAAACATAATTTTAACGATTCATTTAAAAATGATTTTACATATTTTATATACTTGTACTTAGGGTCCAATTAACGTATAAACATGTACAAAAGATTTTGTATGGAAATATTTATACTTCATACTACATTTTCTCTATAATTAACTATTATTGGAGAAACATTATTTAAGGGATACCCCTCAATAGTTTTTAACTATTTATATTAACAAGAATCCCACTCCTTTTCCTCTTTAAAAAGGGAACTCACCTTTTGAATTATTGAAATATATGGAAAAACGTTAATAATTTACCCATTTCCTAAATAAGATCCCAAATTCCCTCAACTAATCCAAGAATCCCCATTTTGGGATGAAAGAAAACCAAGTTGATCCTTTGGAACAAACCAAAAGAAACTACACAAGTAAAAGGTGACATCCTTCAACAAACACCATTGTTTTATTTATTTATCCACCACATAATTTTTTATAATTACATGATTATATAATAACTTTAGTAAAATAAACATATAGAGATTTGTTTATTTTGAGGATTTGACATACACCTATAAAGACCTCCATCAAATGGGATACATAATCATCGTTTTGGTGTATGGGGGACTACTACCAGACGAACCAAATTCATTCATTATACTATTAACACATTTAAAGGTTAACTACTGGAAAGATGATCTTTCCCAACACTTCTATACCAACGGTTTGTAAAAACCGTTGGTATAGCTACCCTTTCCCAACGGTTCACCAAAACCATTGGGAAAGGGTCCTCTTTCCCTCCCCTTTCCCAACGGTTTTGGTGAACCATTGGGAAAGGTCCTCTTTCCCTCCCCTTTCCCAACGGTTCATCAAAACCATTGGGAAAGGGTCCTCTTTCCCAACGGTTCACCAAAACCGTTGGGAAAGAGAGGGGATAATTTCAGCCTTCGGCCAACAAAATTTCTACCTACCCAAACCTATCCCAACGGGTTTCCAAACCGTTGGGAAAGGGCTATCCCAACGATTTTCTAAACCGTTGGGATAGATTCTTTAATTTTTTTCCAGGCCTTCTGACCAAGAACATTATATAAATAGAAATTTTAAATAATTATGATAATACATATATATATTTATGAAATTATTTTTACAAAGTGATGTTAGGTTAGTGGTTAAGTCGTTCGATTATAAACGAGGGCTCCTAGGATCAAATCCCAGCGGATGTTTTATTTTTTGAAATTTATATACCAACGGTTCCATTACCGTTGGTATAGATTTCATATTACCTATACCAACGGTTTCCAAAACCGTTGGTATAGACCTATCCCAACGGCTTACTTGGCTACGGTTCTCCAAACCGTTGGTATAGGCTATACCAACGGTTTGGAGGCCTATACTAACGGTTCTGAACCGTTGGTAAAGGTTAGTTTTCCATTAGTGGTTGGTGATAATAATGTTATTACTCCATTTATATGATATATATATATATATATATTATATTTATGATGTATTTATGATTATTTAATTATTATATAATGCAAACCTTCATTCATTCCATCATGTGGGAATATCATAACTTTACTTGTCGATGTGTGGATTACTGCCATCTCAATGGGATGTTATTCGCTCAAACATTACATGGAATATAGTATGGATGGGTTTAATAAATTCATATGATATATATGACATAATAATTATACCTAAATCATAATATAAATATATATATCAATATATTTCAACTAATTTTCTTATTTCAATTAGATAATTAAACAAAAACAATGTTCATGCATGTGTATTGACTACCCTCTCCATGAACAGTGTATTCCATTTCATATTTATATAATTTATAGATTTTCATTAATTCATATATAATGAATATATATGTTATTTATTTAAATTTTTACATTAAGTAAATAATTAAATCATGATATATATAATATTATTACTAATTACCTGTTAAAACATATATGAAAAACAAAGATGGTTCTACCCAAAATGTAACATTTACATGAAATTGTTAAAATTTGGTATATTTACTATTCATATCTTTCATTATCAATATGTATTATATATAAAAAATAATTTTTAAAATAATTTGAAAATTATTTATTAATATTTATATACGTTATTTTAACATCTATTCTATAAATATCTCATTAAAATAAGTACAACAATAAAATGATGTCATATAAAAAAATTCGTATGGAATGTAATGTATGCCATGTTGGTGTTTCATGTATCATAATCCAAGTCGGAGTATCATGTATCATATTCCATGTTGATATTCCTTGTATCTTACATATATTTGGTGTCGTGTAACGAAAGTCATGTCAGTGTCGTGTGAACAGAATGTTTGACTTAGTGAATTTAAAGACAAAAATGAAAATTAAACTTAATGCAGGAGAAAATAGGTCCATAAAAACTAAGGTTGTTACATTATACCACATAAAAATTATTTTATACCTCATAATTCATCACTTGGGTAAAAACAAAGGAGGATAATTATGCTTTATCATATCCTCATGTTCCCATATAACTTCCTCCAACTGGTTATTTCTCCACAAAACATTGACCAGCTGAGTGGTATTGTTTTGTAAAAAATTATCTATACGATCAACAATTTCAATATGTTTATCCTCATATGAAAGATAATTCTCCAACGGTATGTCCTCTGAGTTCAATACATGAAAATATTCAGGTATGTTCTTCTTTAGGAGAGATACATGGAACACATATTGGAATTGAGAGAGATTTGGAGAAAGCTCAATGAGATAGGCTATCATCCTGATGGGACATGAATTTCAAAGGTATAGATATACCTAGGGATTAGTTTCCATTTCTTCCTAAATCTCATAAATTTATTATAGGGAGAGATTCATAGAAACACCTTTTCACCAACTTTAGATTCTATATCACATCGATTGTTATCAACATAAAGTTTATACCGACTTTGAGATAAAATGATATGCTACTGAATGATTATAACCTTTTCAACCATTTCTTCATCAGTAACAGGTCCCAATTACATTATCTCTCCAACTTCATCCTTTCATATTGGGGATAAACATTTGTTCCCACATAGGGATTCATACAGTTTGATATGAAATTTTGAGTGAAATCTATTGTTGAATAAAAAATAAACTAGAGGAATGTGTTGACCCCAACCACCTTTGAAAGATAGAGAAAAATATCTCAAATTTTCCTCAAGGGTTTGAATTTTTATTTCAGACTGACCATCTTTATAAGGATAATAAAAAGCAATGAAACTAAATTTGTATCAACTGATTATTGAATATGTCACCTGAACATTGAGATGAAACTCATATCTCGATCTGATACAATAGAATGTTGTACTCCATGAAACCCCACCACTTTGTTAATGTATATCTTGGAAATTTAATATAGAAGAAAATAATTTGAAATATAAATGATGTGGGGTGGATTAATAAGAATATCAACTACCAACTATATGGAATTGGATAGTTTAGAGGTTTTAGGGATTCCAATGACAAAATCCATAGTGATTTTATCCCATTTCCATTCTGGTATTTGTAATGGATGAAACACCCCTTTAGAATTTTTCTTTCAACCTTAACATTTTATGATATTTATCAACAAGATACAAACTCTTTGATATCTATCTTAAATCCATCACAGTAGATGTATTCTTTAATGTACATATACGTCTTCATTAACCCATGATGAGTAATGAATGATGAACTGTGAGATTCCTATAACAACCTCTTCTTCGTATTTGGAATGGAAGGAACACATACATGGTCTCTAATCCTTTTAATTAATTCTTAATCAAGGTTAAACTCATGAAAATTTCTTGCCTTTTTTGAAAGATAAACATATTCTTTCTATGCCTCCTTAATCCTTCCATCAATAGTGGGTTGAATATTCATTTGAGAAAGATAATATTTTTTGCTTCCTTTAGGATTTTTACATCCATCCATTGTAAATCAAAAAAATTTGAATCTTTTTTCTCCTTATCATGGATAATCTAGAATGATCCTTCAGACTCCAATGATTTTCCACCTTCTTTTATTTCCCTGAGTGTTAATTTATTGGGAATTCATAATCCTTTATCAACTATAATGATCTTATTTGGAATATGTTAAACTCTTTCTATTTGAATATATATTTCAAACTTGTTTTATCTGTATATATATGATAATTTTCTCCATAATGATAATGACTCTATATATTCAGTGAAATACTTATCATTTCTGACTCCAAATCTTGAGTTGGGTAATTTATTTCATTAATCTTCAACCACCACGAGGAATAATTCATAACCAGGTTATTATTCATAAGAACACCTCACAATCCTTTCTTGGATTCATAAATATATATTAAAAAATCTTCTCCACTATAGGGTAATGTATGAATGGGTGTACTAACTAAAATTCTCTTCCATTATGTGACATTTTCCTCACATTAAACATTTTAGATGAACTTAACACCAGCCTATATAAATTCGGTCAGATGATTAGATAGTCGTGAGAAATTTTCTATAAACCATTGATAATATCTAGATAAACTAATAAATCTACAGATCTCAGTCAGTGTTATTAGTGTATGAAAATATTCAATAGCATTTTTATTTGATTGATCTACATCTATACCATCTATAGAGATTTTTATGACCCAAAAAATGAAACCTTTTTCATCCAAAATTCATAATTTGATAATTTTTGTTTTATATTCTCCTTCTGTTGGGTCTTTAGTACAATTCTCAAGTGATATTCATTCTCTTCATGTCAATTTTAATAGATAATAGTATCATCTATAGTTAAAACTCCAAACTGATCAAGTTAATATATAATGTCTCTATTAATTAAATCCATGTATATAGAAGGGGAATTAGAAAGACCAAATGGTTCACTATA
The DNA here is from genome assembly GCA_963277665.1 of Viscum album. NCBI lineage: Eukaryota > Viridiplantae > Streptophyta > Magnoliopsida > Santalales > Viscaceae > Viscum > Viscum album. Next base: position 1,842,014,785 of record OY728125.1, read on the forward strand.
TATTCATAGTATCTATACATTGTACATAATTAAATATTGGGTATATCCTCTTTAATGAACCTCTATTAATGATAAACACAATAAATTTTAATCTTGGAAAAGTATTATTCTCCATGATGTTAATCAAACATGTCATCAAAATAGGGGAGATGATAATTATTCTTCATTTTGATCCTGTTCAACTCTAGATGATCACTAAAAAGTCACATTGATCCATCATTCCTTTTCATAACAAGAACTACTGAACCCCAAGGTGATACACTTGGATGAATGAATACGTTATCATCATTTTCATGGAGTTGCATCATCAATTCCTATAACTCAATCAGATCCATTCTATAATGATTGTTTGAAGTTGTTGTGGAACCAAGTATGAGTTCTATTGAGAACTCAACTTCTAATTTTGGTAGAGGGATAGGAAACTCTTCTAGAAAGATATCTAAAAAATACCAAACAATGTGCATATCATTAATATTGATTTTCTCCCTAGACATTTGAGATAGCCATCCATTTTGAATGGGAATTCAGACTCATAGACTTGATGTATTCTCTATAGTAAGTTTATACATATCATCACATTGATTCAAGATCATAGTATGGTTTCAAATATCAGATGTAAGTTCGTTATTTGATAATTGATGTGGTATTTATGCATTTAATTCAAATCCATTCATAAGATGATGTCCAATTTAACCTATGAAATAATGAAATGATCTGTAGAAAGCACATTCCCACAAACTTCAACTGTAGATGAATCATAGAATTGGGATGCAATAATCTACCATTAGAGGGTTTCACAGATAATTCAACAATGAATTGTTTTGGTGGAATTATAACACCAGTAGAAAAGTATTTAGATATAAAAGAGTGGGTATATTAAGAATAAAATGTGACATTTACAGTTCTAGAGTGAATGATATGCGTACCTTTCATCATGTCATTATCTCACCCCACTTAAAAACAAATACTTCAAGATATTTCCCCTAATCCCTCGTATTTATAGGTTTTAGGTGTTGATCACCATAACCACCCCTTAAGTTTGGGAAGTAGTTAGTGTAATGTATTTTCTATATACACATGTAGAACTGAATCGTGGGAGGTGCATTATGTGCTGCTTCATCCCCTTTAACAATGTTAGATTACATTTTCCCATAACATTGGAAATCAAATTCCCTAAAGGAAATACCATACACACATAAAAAAAATTATTAGACCCCTTAAGAATATTTCCTCAATTCTTCTTCCCACACCTACAGAAAAATTGAAAGCTATTCTTCTTATCTATATTGTTTTTAGATTTTACGTTAAAATAAATCTTCCTCTTATCTTCAAAATAATTATATTGATATTTGACTCCATCCCCAATTTCAACATTGATTTCACAATGCACAATCTCTTCATATCTAATAATACCTCTTATGGAAAATTCCCTTATGAGATTTGGATTTTATACACTGAAGAACCTATCACCATTAAATTTGGGTTGGATGATAATTCCTAAAGAATACCTCAAACGTCTTATGAAATTTTCCTTGTAAGTGCCAACAGATTTTTCATCCCTTTACTTCTACACAATGAAATATTTCTCCACCTTTGTATGAAGAATCTGAATAAAGTAATTATGGAAAAATAAATTCTTGAAACTTAAAAATACATGTATTCAATCCAAAATTTATATTTCATATTCTTGATTAAACTCCACCACTAGTATACTTTTACTTGGAATCGATAGACATCTAGAATGAATTTCTCTTGGTCCGAACAATGAATATTGGAGAAGATCATTTCAATATTACATATCCGTTGTTCATCAAAAACTGGATTAGAAGAACCTATAAAATAAAAGTTATTTTTCCTCATGAAAGATTCTATATAATTTTTTTCTCCATTTGTCATTTGTAAGTCCACCATGACTCATATCTTGAGAAAGAAATGTGAGCATAGAAAAATAGTTTTTATTTCTAGATCCCATAGAATTTTATTTATCCTGAGGAAACTCATATAATTTTGTATCACAATAACTAATAAAGTGGTTCTTTCGGGTTCCAGAAAATGAATAAAACCAAAAAACATAAATAGATAAAGAATTATCATATCAAGTAACCATGTAATCTTGAAGAGGCACTTGTAGGATGTTTTAATTATGAAACATTTATAACTATATAAAACCTTATGTTTAAACTAGTTTATTCATATGAAAAATTATATTTAAATCCTTCATGATGGTTCATTAAGAGATTGTGAATTCCCAAATAATATCCCCCCTAAGTGTCAAATCGGGTTAGCAAGAAAGCCGCTGTTGTGGTCCAGATTACCCTTAGTCAGTATGTAAGAAACTTCTAAGAGTTTTAACCTGTATATACATTTTTTCTCGAGCCACATCCACTTGTAGTATCCAGACATTGATATATTAATGGGAAACACCTCACTCTATCATTTACCAAAATTAAAGGTAATGTTCCTAAAGTTTTCCTTATCCTTATACATATCCCTAGACCTGTCCTTAGGGTCCTCACTAAGGTTTTATCATCATAATTTCCAATGGTTAACATAAAAATTTCTTTGATACCAATTATACCGACCCTCTATTATCATATATTATCATTACATAACATATGTTGAATACATTAAGAATTAGTCAAAAAAATTCCTAAAGACCATAATAGTATAATGACTTAGGAATCATGGAAACATAAACACCAATACATAAGTGGGAAACATTATCTCTCATTAAGTTCTTCATGACTACTACCCTTCTTAAAAACATCAATCATAATATATATTTTCAAAACCAAGAATAGGAAACAAAAAAAGTGGTGATTGAAAATTCATAGTAAGGGTAAACAAGAGAGATATTTGTAACATCCCAGGTAAATAAAGAATAAAACATTTTCATATATATTAATATTTAAAAATTAAATATTAATTTTTCATTAAAGGGGTTTCATTGTTCGATAGTGTACCTGATACGAAACAAAGAGTTTCTTTGAAATCTTACGTTGGACACTAGTAATAAAATACTATCATTTTAAATGGTAGTTAACACATAGCCGTTGTATTGGTAGGAATGAATAGAAATAACTAAAATATGATTATATATATATTTTTAAATGTTTCTACATTTATCCAAAAAAATATAAAGGCTTAAAATATGAAAAGAATTCAATTTTAGGCATATATACTCTAACATTCATAAAAGGTCAACTTATCACCTTTTAATGGAGAACCGTCTATAAATATAGTTTTGTCCAATCTTATACATTATATTGGACCAAATAAAATTCTTCTTTAGAATCGAGACATCAAAATTTACTTTTTGTAATTTTTTGGTATTTTTCCGATAAAGTTCATTTTTTAATGAATAGTGAAAAATGTTGTATTTTAATTCGAAACCTCTTTTTAATATAATTTATTTATATGATTTGATTATCTTTTGAATTGATTTTAATGTGAAATTAGAAAATATTTTTACCATTTAATCCAATTGTGGTAGTTGGAATTAATTTCACTTTGAAATCGTACATAAACTAGTGTCAATCTTTTGATACTTTTTGTTTCATAAAAACACGCTATTTATTTTGACAGTGGAAATTAATTATTAAATTAATTAATGAAACTTTTATATTTTGAATTTTGTAAAATAGACATCATTTTTGAATTTGGAATATCAAATATAGCTTTGGGTGATGTTTTGGTATTTTTCTGAAAAACATCAATTTTTGATGAATAGTGAAACCACTAAGTGGTACTTAAAAACAAATTTTTCGTTTAAATGAATCTTTACCACTTCTGTGTTTTTGAATTTTAAAAATCCGACATACATGGTTGTGAATAAGAAGTAAAATGTGGTTTAATTGGATTTAAATAATTTTTTGGTGAATAGTAACTTTTAAGTTTTTTATCGCGATTAGAGGTAATTAGTGTAATTTAAGGTAAAAATTATGTTTTAATAATATGAAATGACCTAGACACATGTCCTACCCTTATTGGATGTGTCATGGACGACCAAGACAACCCATGGGTCGATTTTGGGGACCCCATGGAGCCACATGGGTAAGATAATGACATTAATGACTTTTATTTAATGTTAAAATTAAAATGTCACAAACATGAAGTGTTTTACTAAAACAATTATTAAATGGGGTTATACAAGTCATAGTTTTGACTATAAATATTAATTAGAAATATAAAAATATTTCCTACATCATGCTATTTTTTATATAATTTTTAGAAATTAAATAAATTAAATTGTTCATGACAGCATGATGATGCAGCGATTACCTCATTATTTAACGATTTAAATAAAATAAAATGATAATGTAGACTCTAACACCTAAACTTGTCAAAGACCTATTGGGTCAGTATATTTCAAACCCTTATCACCTTATCCTCGAATTATATCAATGTGGGACCTTTAAAATCTGAAAATCATTTTATAATAATGAAAACTCTTATAACATTCCAAGAGTGCCCCTCCTCTCCCCTTATAAAAGGCCCCCAACTCTACAACCTTACCCACACATTAAAAGCCTTTGACTCGACCGAACCCTGTCAATTTTGTCTCTCCACATCCCTCTCTTACTCATAGAAGCCTCACTTTGGGCATAAGTCTTCCCAAGGAAGCCTTTGAGATCAAATCTAAGAGAGTTACCCGATTTTAAGGTAATGTCTTCACTTATGTTATTTTGTTTTATTTTGCTTCTCCAACCCCCTAAAATATTTTTATTCATTTCCTTTGTAACAACTCCAGTATATTTAATATACTAGGATGTTGTTATAAGAATAATTCGAGCTACACTTACACACACCAACATCTAATGGTCAATGAACATGCTCTTTCCGTGGTTGGAGAATTTTTGCCTCATGAAACGATTATTGTTCAATATTCTTTCAAAACCTTCAAAGGTGGCCATTAATATGTCACTATATTTATATATGATATATAATATGTTTATGTATTCCTTAAGATTCTGTATTTTTCATTTATTTCACATCTTTATGGCTTCCATTATGGGTATACGCGATATCTTCATTTTAGGAAGTGCGAACTTCCGCCCCCTCAAAGTGATTTGATTCGTTAATTCCATATGTGGGACGTATAAAGGATGGATTTAAAGTTATTATATATGATTTTATATTGGAATAAAAATATACCTTTATATAATTATTATTTCATTCCATTAAAGTATGAGATAGAAATGAATGTAGCGTTCATGTGTACGTACGGCTTACCGTCTCCATGAACGGTGCATTTCATTTCTTTTCCCCAAATGTAATGTACTATTATAAGTACATATATATAATGGATATATATGATTTATGTTACATATAAATGATTAATATAATTCTGTAATTAAAATATACATATCTGTCATTTAGTTTTAACTCCATTAATATGACATAGAAATGAAAGTAGCGTTAATGCGTACGTACAACTTACCATCTCCATGAACGGTGCATTTCATTTCTTACCTCTTAATGATTATGTAACATTATAAATACATGTATATTCTGGATATATATGATATATATGATATCCAAATCATGAATATCATTCTGGATATAATGAATATTTGACCACACGAACAACATGTAATTGTAAGAAGTCTACTTTCGACTTAAGGACCAAATATCGACAAAACAAACATTATTAACTTAAATGATTACATAATGTTTATAAAATAGATACAACTGATATAAAAGGAATAATTAACTTGAAAAAGGTTCTTAATCAAGTAGAAATTAACTCAAGTTTAGTATTCAGGTCGTTAAAGAATGATCGAGTCAAGTCGGACCCGAGGTAAGGGACTTCGTCTCAATCTCCTTTAATTGAGGCATATTTCGTTTTATACACAACATTCTCTTTTATACGGTGTAAAAACCCCTTTCACTTTTACTTTTATATACAAAAATAATCTTTTTCTATGAATCGTTTTACAAAACAACAAAAAAGAATTTTTCTTTTAACGTATGCGGTGACAACAACCTTTTCTGCCGCCGCGAGTATTATTTGGTGTTTGGATTCCTCAACAAGTCATAATTTTTTTAAAATGAAATAAATACCATATACTCTTTTATGTATTTTTGTTTTGAAAATGGTTTTTATAATGTATTTTTTATGTTAACATATTTAAGTGTTATATTGTGATCAAAGTGTGGAAATGTTTTCTTTCCATTATATTTGTTTTATGTCTTATGATTTTATAATGGTACTTAGAAATTTGAAGGGTGGTTGCATGATAAACCATATGATGGGTTACCATGAATACTAGGATGGGTGGTTACGTTATAACCTCCAATGCATTGGGTATTGAAGGTGGCCGTATGGCTATTCCATTAAGTGATATGTGTGGAAGTTGACTATATGGTTATTCCATTTAAGTATGTTTATGTCCCAAGTTCCCTTTATATGTTATCTGATATTTATATGGGGTTTATGGGAATCTTTGGGTTACAAAAGGGTATGTAATGATATTTTATTCATTGAAGAGTTTTTACTACTTCATAAAGGTGAAAATCATTACTTTGATAAAGTATACATGGTTTACTTATTGTTTGAAAAAACTAATAGTTTTCATTCATTCGGTATCCCTTACTGAGATTTTTATGCTCACCCCAAGTTTTTTGAAATGTTATTCATAGGACATAATGTGGAATAGGGTCAAGGATGGGATCAAGGGAAAGTCATGATATCTAAAACATGGAACTAGACATGTTTCCTTTTAAGAGTTATTATTTTATGGAAACTTAGTAGAAGTTTCTACATTGTAATCTTTTGAGATGTAATAGTTATGTCCAAATTCTATAAAACTATAAACCGTGAAAAGATCCTCAATGTGAATTATTCATTTAATTCAATATAATTTAAGGTTTAAGGCATGGGCCTTATTGTTGGTATCATAGGTCTGTTTAGACAACTTTAGGAGTTAGAAAAGTGTAAAATTATAAATTAATTTATGGTATGACTAAAATGATATAGCATTTAAAGATTTCCATGTTGCTTCACCTAAGATATTTCTGTGTTCAGAATGGTTTTCCACAGGGGAAACAAAGAAGATATGTTGGGATGACATCAAGAGGAAGAAAACCTTCCAAATCAGTGACCTGATATGGTCGGAATTGGAACTAAACTGTTTGTTGCAGTGATGGAACAATTGACTCAGGCTATAAATGGTGGTGGTATCCATGCACGAGATCAGCCAGATCAACCACAGAGGAGCATGTCAGTGGTGGAACATTTAATGAGGAAACATCCCCCATCACTCAGAGGGTCATCTGACCCCGTGTAAGCTGATGGGTGGATTAAAGCACTGGAGATGATTTTTGATGTCATGGGGTGTTTAGAACATCAAACAAATAGGCTTGTTGTTTACCATTTTGTAGTAGAATCCGATCAGTAGTGGTCGATGGTGAAAAATATCAGGGATAGTGATGAGATTGATGATCTTCACTTGGACGAATTCAAAGGAATGTTTCTTGAGAAATATTTTCCTAAGGTTGCTCGTCTTAGGATGGAAAAATAGTCCCTAGAATTGAGGCAGGAAGATGACTCAGTGGCTTCTTATGAAAAAAAGTTCACTCGACTAGCAAGGTATGCTCCAAACATCAAACGAGATCGTGATAGTAAAATAAACTGTTTTTACTCAGGGTTAAAGCCATAGTATTGAAGGGCTTTAGCTTCTCATGAGTTCAAAAGTTATGAAAAACATGTTCGATGTGCGGAGAAGGTGGAAATGAAGTTTTCCGATGATCAGGTGTTCTTTGAAAAAGAACAGAATAAGAGGTCTAGTTGGCAGGAAAAGGGGAAGAATTCATCAATGAAGCAAGGAGGTAAGAAAAACACATATCCACCCTATGAGAAGTGTGGTAAAATGCATCCTGGAGAATGTTTATCCATGTCTGGAAAGTGCTTTCGGTGTGTTAAGTCAGGTTATATTGCTCGTAACTGTAAGGAATATGATCAAGCAGGAAATGAAAATCTAGAAGTAAGATGTTTTAAGTGTAATGAAATGGGTCATTATGCAAATGAGTGTCTAACGAAGAACTCAACTGGGGGAAAGCATCCAGACTACAAGCAGAAAGGGGTGGTGAAATCCTTTGCAACTACTTCAGCAGATGCTGGGCCATCGAATGAAGTATTATCAGGTACACTGTTTGTTTGATCAGATTATTCCAATGTTTATTTTGATTCAGGGACTACACATTCTTTCATTTTTGAGAAGTGTTCTAGTAAATTGGAAATTTCATCTCAAGATATGAATCCTGAACTTATAGTAAAAACACCCGGAGGAAATGTTGAGACAAAAAGAAATTATAAGAACATTCCTATCATTGTGTGCGGAAAGAATCTACCAGAAAACCTTATTGTTTTGCCTCTAGTAGAGTTTGATGTTATTTTGGGCATGGATTGGATTTATGTTTATCATGCAAAGATTGACTGCAGAGCTAAAATGGTTTCTTTTTAGAAAGATTTTCAGTTTTTTTACAAGAATGAACCCTTGATTTTGATAACATATCAGGAAGTTGAGAAACTAGTAAAATATGTAAGTGAATTTTACCTTGCACATATTGTTGAAAATAAAGGAACTATTCAGATTAATGATGTGCCAGTGGTAAATGAGTATCTTGATGTTTTTCCTGATGAGTTTCCTGGTATTATTCATGATCAGGAAGTTGAATTTACTGTTGACTTAGTTCCTGATTCTAAGCCAATTTCAATACCCCCTTATCGTATGGCTCAAGTTGAACTTTTAGAGTTAAAGAAGCAATTGCCGGAGTTATTAAATAAAGGTTTAATTCGACCTAGCACATCACCATGGGGCGATCCTCTCTTGTTTGTTAAAAAGAAAGATGGCTCAATGAGACTTTTCATTTATTATAGATCATTGAATAATATCACTGTTAAGAACAAGTATCCTTTTCCTCATATCGATGATTTGATTGATCAGCACTAGGGAGCTTAGTATTTTTCGAAGATTGACTTGAGTTCGGGGTACCATCATTTGAAAGTAAAATAAGAAAATGTTCCGAAGACTGATTTCCGAACTAGATATGGCCATTATGAATTTGTAGTTATGCCTTTTGGGTTAACCAATGCACCTGCTGTATTCATGGACCTTATGAATAGAATTTTCCATGAGTTCTTGGATAAGTTTGTGGTTGTTTTCATCGATGATATTTTGGTGTTTTCTAAATTAAAGAGGAGCATGAAAGTTATTTAAGAGTTATCTTGCAAACCTTAAATGAAAAGAAACTGTATGGAAAATTAAGCAAGTGTGAGTTTTGGTTACAGCAAATTTCTTTCCTTGGTCACATTGTTTCAAAAAATGGCATAAATGTAGATCCTGATAAAACAAAAGTTGTTGAAGAATAGACAAGACCCAAAAATGTTACAGATATCAATAGTTTCCTTGGTTTGGCAGGTTTCTACCGAAGGTATGTTGAAAATTTTTCACGGTTATCTAGTCCAATGACTAAGCTAACTCGGAAGGGTGTTAAGTTTATCTGGACAAAAGAATGTGATGATTGTTTTCATAAGTTGAAAAGAATATTGGTGAATGCTACATTTTTGGAACTTCCTTCCAGGAATGGTGAGTTTGTTATCTATAGTGATGCTTCATTGAAAGGACTTTCTTGTGTCCTTATGCAGAATGATCAGGTAATTGCTTATGCTTCACGTCAGTTGAAAACTCATGAGGTAAATTACCCTACACATGACTTGGAATTAGCTGCTGTTGTTTTTGGCTTAAACATTTGGAGTCATCATTTGTATGGAGTAAAGTTTGAAATATATACCAATCACAAAAGTTTACATTATATATTCACTCAGAAAGAATTGAACATGAGACCGAGGAGATGGCTAGAATTAATCAAGGATTATGATTGTACAATTCATTACCATCCAGGAAAATAAAATAATGTGGATGATGCTTTGAGTCTAAAAAGTAATGCTTCATTTAAAATGTTGCATTTGGAACGTGATCCTTTGATTAAGGATTTGATGAACATTGGCATGGAAGTTGTTTGTGCAGGATGTCCTTCTGTTTTGTTTCAGGTATTAGTGAAATCTTCTCTATCAGACAGAATTAATCAATCACAGAAGCAAGACAGCGAGTTGCAGAAAAAGGTAGAGCTGGTTCAGAATGGTAAGTTTCCTGAATTCAACATTGATAATGATTGTGTTTTGAGATTTGGGAAGAGATTGTGTGTGCCTTGTGATTCACAATTGAAGAATTAGTTGTTATGTGAGGATCATAGTTCCCCGTTTTCAGTTCATCCTGGTAGTACTAAGATGTACAGAGATCTACGGAAGTATTACTGGTGGGATGGAATGAAACTTGATATTTCTAATTTAAATGTGAAGTGTTTGACTTATCAGCAGGTTAAAGTAGAGTGGCAGTTACCGAAAGGGATGCTTCAGCCATTACTAGGGCCAGAGTGGAAATAGGAAAATATATCCAGGAAATTTGTTGTGGGATTAACGAGGATATCTCGAGGTAATAATGAAATCTGGGTTATTGTTGATCGATTGACTAAATATGCTCATTTCCTTCCTAAATGATATAAATTCTCTCTAGATCAAATTTCTCAATTGTATCTTAAAGAGATAGTCAGGTTGCATGGATTTCCCCTCTCTATTGTATCTGATCGTGATCCCAGGTTCAATTCTAACTTTTAGAAAGGCCTTCAGAAGTCATTGGGTTCTGACTTAAATTTAAGTACAACTTTTCATCTGCAATCAGATGGGCAGTCAGAACGAACAATTCAGAGCTTAGAGGATATGCTACGTGCTTGTTCGATGGATTATCAGGGATGTTGGGACCAACATCTTTCTTTGGTTGAGTTTTCTTATAATAACAGTTTTCATTCCAGTATAAATATGGCACCATTTGAGGCATTATATGGGAAGCGGTGTCGAACTCCTGCTTTTTGGGATGAAGTGGGTGAAAAGAAGCTGATGGGACCAGAATTGGTAGAAGAGATCACAGAAAAAGATAAGTTGATTCAGAAACACATGAGAACAGCTCAGAGCAGAGAGAAGAGTTATGCGGATAACCGGAGGAAGGATCTATCTTTCTAGGTAGGTGATCATGTGTTTCTCAAAGATTCACCATGGAAATGTATGATGCGATTTGGTAAGAAAGGAAAGCTGAGTCCATGGTTCATTGAACCATATGAAATTCTGGAGAAAGTTGGATCAGTTGCTTATCGATTGGATTTACCTCCGAGTTTATCTCAAGTACACAATGTTTTTCATGTTTCGATGTTGAGAAAGTATATGCCAGATCCATCTAATATTTTGAGCCCAGAGGTAGTTCAGTTGGAAGAGAATCTGTCTTATGAAGAACAATCAGTCCAGATTCTTGACCGAAGAGAGAAGGTGTTGCAAAATAAGGTAATTCACCAGGTATAGGTTTTGTGAAAAAACCATATGGTTGAAGGGGAAACGTGGGAATCTGAAAATTCTATGAGGTATAAATACCCCCATTTATTTTGATAAGTCAATAAAATTGTGAGGAAATGATTCCAAAAAAGGGGGGAAGGATGTAACATCCCAGGTAAATAAAGAATAAAACATTTTTATATTTATTAATATTAGTGAATTAAATATTAATTTTACATTAAAGGGGTTCCTATGTTCGATAGCGTACCTGATACGCAACAAATAGTTTCTTTGAAATCTTACGTTGCACACTAGTAATAAAATAATATTATTTTAAATGGTAGTTAACTTGTAGCCGTTGTAAATGGCAAGAATAAATAGAAATATCTAAAATATGATTATATATGTTTTTTAAATGTTTCTATATTTATGCAATAAAAGATAAAGGCTTAAAATATGAAAAGAATTCAATTTTAGGCATATAAACTCTAACATTCGAAAAAGGTCGACGTATCAACTTTTGATGGAGAACCGTCTATAAATATAGTTTTGGTCACTCTTATACATTCTATTGGACAAAATAAAATTCTTCTTTAGAATCGGGACATCAAAATTTACTTTGTGTAAATTTTTGGTATTTTTCCGATAAAGTTCATTTTTTAATGAATAGTGAAAATGGTGTATTTTAATTCAAAACTTCTTTTTAGTATAATTTATTTATATGATTAGATTATATTCTGAATTGGTTTTAAAGTTCAATTAGAATATATTTTTACGATTTAATCCAATTCTGGTCGTTGGAATTAATTTCACTTTGAAATCGGAATGAAACTAGTGTCAATCTTTTGATACTTTTTGTTTCATAAAAACATGATATTTGTTTTGACAGTGGGAATTAATTATTAAATTAATTAATGCAACTTTTATTTTTTGAATTTTTTAAAATAGACATCATTTTTGAATTCGGAATATCAAATATAGCTTTTGGTGATGTTTTGGTATTTTTCTGAAAAACTTCAATTTTTGATGAATAGTGAGTCCACTAAGTGGTACTTAAAAACTGATTTTTTGTTTAAATGAAACCTACCTCTTCTGTGTTTTGAATTTAAAAAATCCGACATACATGGTTGTCATTAAGAAGTAAAATGTGGTTCAATGGGACTAAAATAATTTTTTCGTGAATAGTAACTTTTAAGTTTTTAATCGCGATTAGAGGTAATTAGTGTAATTTAAGGTAAAAATAATGTTTTAATAATATGAAATGACCTAGACACATGTCCTACCCTTATTGGATGTGTCATGGTCGACCAAGACAACCCATGGGTCGATTTTGGGGACCCCATGGATCCACTTGGGTAAGATAATGACATTAATGACATTAATTTAAAGTTAAAATTAAACTGTCACAAACATGAGATGTTTTACTAAACAAATTATTAAATGGGGTTATCCAAGTCATATTTTTGACTATAAATATTAATTATAAAGATAAAAATATTTCCTACATAATTATTTGTTTTATAATTTTAGACATTTAATAAATTAAATTGTTTATGACACCATGATGATGCAGCGATTACCTCATTATTTAACGATCTAAATAAAATAAAAAGATAATGTAAAATCTAAGACCTAAACTTGTCAAAGACCTATTGTATGAGTATATTTTGAACCATTATCACCTTATCCTTGAATTATATCAATGTGGGTCCTTTAAAATCTGAAAAGCATTTTATAATAAAGTAAACTCTTATACCTTTCCAACAGTGCCCCTCCTCTCCTCTGATAAAAGGCCCCCACCTCTACCACCTTACCCACAATTCAAAGCCTTTGGGTCGGCCAACCCTTGTCCATTTTGTCTCTGCACATCCCTATATTACTCCTAGAAGCCTCAAATTGGGCAGAAGTCTTCCCAAGGAAGCCTTTGATCTCAAATCTAAGAGAGTTACCCGATTTTAAGCTAATGTCTTCACTTGTGTTCTTTTGTTTTATTGCTTCTCCAACCCCCTAAACAATTTTTATTCATTTCCATTGTAACAAATCCAGTATCTTCAATATACTAGGATGTTTTTATAAGAATAATTCTAGCTACACTTACACACACCTACATCTAATGGTTAAAGAACATACTGTTTCCGTGGATGGCGAATTTCTGCCTCACGAAACGATGATTGTTCAATATTCTTCCAACACCTTCAAAGGTGTCCATTAAGATGTCACTATATTTATATATGATATATAATATGTTTATGTCTTCCTTAAGCTTCTTTATTTTTCATTTATGGAACACCTTTATGGATTCCATTATGGGTATACGCGATATCTTCATTTAAGGAAGTACGGACTACCTCCCCCTCAAAGTTATTCGATTCGTTAATGCCATATGTGGGACGTATAAAGGATGGATTTAAAGTTATTATATATGATGTTATAATGAAATTATAATATACGATTATATCATTATTATTTCATTCCATTAAATTATGATATAGAAATGAAAGTAGCGTTCATGTGTACGTACAGCTTACCGTCTCCATGACTGAAAATTCTCTTTTTTTGGATTTTTAATAAACCCACTTTATGGGTAAGCGGTAACCAAAATAGTGCAATTCAAAATAAAAATTACAGGACCTGATGAAACCTCGAGCCATGAGAACCCTCAACATTCAATCCCATCGCCATCCGCCATCACACATTCCAGTGCACCTCGTCTGCGGGACCGACGTCCCCATCACACTATTCACCATCATCACCAAACCCTCGAGCCGTGAGCCTGCACCGCCTCGAGCACCACATCACCGGAGCACCGGTGAGCTTCACCGGAGCACCGGTGAGCTTCACCAGCATCCTTCGTCGCCAAATCAACCATAAAACATGGAAAATAACAGAGATTTCACAAAAATCTTAGAACCACCGAAAAATTAACCAGAAAATCCAAAGTCTTCAACCCAATCGCTGGGAAATGTCACTTATGATCCTCAAATGACTCAACCACAGTGGGATAGTGGAAACCAGCAGAAGATGAGACATCCCCATAGGACTAACGAGACTGCTGAGAACAAACCTGGAGCACTCCGGAGAGTATTCCGGCAAAAACACGGTCTTACACCCGCAGCTCTGAATCCGCAACCACGGCCGCCCATAGCGAAAATCCACAGTAGGAGAGGAAGCCACGGTACCACCGCAAATGTAATGTACTATTATATGTACATATATATAGTGGATATATATTATGTATGTTACATCTAAATAATTAATATAATTCTGGAATTAAAATATACCTATATCTCATTTAGTTTTAATTCCATTAATATGACATAGAAATGAAAGTAGCGTTCAGGTGTACGTACGACTTACCGTCTCCATGAACGGCGCATTTCATTTCTTACCTATTAATGATTATGTAATATTATATATACATGTATATGCTAGATATATATGATATATATGATATCCAAATCATGAATATCATTCTGGATATATTGAATATTTGACCACATGAACATCATGTAATTGTAAGAAGTCCACTTTCGACTTAAGGACCAAATATCGAAAAAACAAACATTATTAACTTAAATGATTACATAATATTTATAACATGGAAATAAGTGAAATAAAAGGAATAATGAACTTGAAAAATGTTCTCAATCATGTAGAAATTAACTCAAGATTTTTATTCAGGACGTAAAAGAACGATCGAGTCATGTCGGACCCGAGGTAAGGGACTTCGTCTCAATCTCCTTTCCTTGAGGCATATTTCATTTTATACACAACATTCTTTTATACGGTGCATAAAACCCTTTGACTTTTACTTTTATAAAAAAGAAATCTTATTCTACTAATCGTTTTACAAAATGACAAAAAGGAATGTTTCTTTTAACGTATGCGGTGACAAAGACCTTTTCCGCCGCCACGAGTATTATTTGGTCTATGGATTCCTCAACAAGCCGTTATGTTTTTAAAATGAAATAAATACCATATACTCTTTTATGTATTTTTTTATTGAGAATGGTTTTTATAATGGATTTTTTATGTCAATATATTTGAGTGATATATTGTGATCAATGTGTGAAAATGTTTTCTTTCCATTATATTTTTTTTATGTCTTATGATTTTATAATGGTACTTGGACATTTGATGGGTGGTTACGTGAAAAACCACATGACGGGTGGTGCTGTGAATACCAGGACGGGAGGTTACGTTATAACCTCCAATACATTGGGTATGGAAGTTAGTTGTATGGCTATTCCATTAAGTGATATGTGTGGAAGTCGACTGTATGATTATTCCATTTATGTATGTTTATGTCCCAAGTTACCTTTATATGTTATGTGATCTTTATATGGGTTTTATGGTAATCATTGGGTTACAAAAGGGTAAGTAATGATCTTTTATTCATTGAATATTTTTTACTACTTTATAAAGGTGAAAAGTATTACTTTGATAATGTATACATGGTTTACATGTTGTTTTGAAAAAACTAATAGTTTTCATTCATTGTGTATCCATTACTGAGCTCTTTATGCTCATCACAAGTTTTTTGAAATGTTTTTCACAGGACATAAAGTGGAATAGGGTCAAGGATGGGATAAAGGGAAAGTCATGCTCTCTAAAACATGGTACTAGACATGTTTCCTTTTAAGATTTTTTATTTTATGGAATCTTAGTAGAAGTATCTACTTTGTAATCTTTTGAGATGTAATAGTTATGTCTAAATTCTCTAAAACTCTAAACCGTGAAAAGATCCTCAATGTGAATTATTCATTTAATTCAATATTAAGTAAGGTTTAAGGTCAGGGCCTTATAATATGTATGTATAATCATGAGAGTAATGGTATGAGAATATGATCATGAAAATAAAATATCATACCATGAATATCAAAGATTATATACATAAAACATGGAATAATGCTTGGAAGTCTATAACACATAATACTAAGAATATAAGGACCATAATCCATGAAGTCATATCATAGAAATAAAAAATATAATTTTCAAAGACACATACATATATAATATAATTTCAATTATATCCAAGGAATTGTTGAATATTATTAGTTTGAGTTCACTCCACATACCATCATAGTGGTCTTGGTTCACTGTAATGGCCATATTATTAGTGAAGGGTAATTCCCAAGACTATATTAGTCAATATCATGAGATATAAATCATCACCCAATACATTTTAGGAACATATAGTTCCTGCCCCACTTATAGTAAAATCATACATAAATGATCGACATGATCATAAATAAACATATCATAACTCATGAAATTAAATGGGTATTACAAAAATTCAATCATATCATAACATGTGAAAAAGGCATGTTTCATATTCATTTCATCAGAAACATAACCCATGAAAAGTAATTGGTTTCAAAAGAATATAACCTATGAAATAGAAATATGTTTCATCAATATCATGTCATCAAAACAAAATCCATTCAATGAAATAATATCAATGGAAACATTGAATAATTTCCATAAAAGTCAAGAGTGACACTAGTAAATGTTATCTTTTATTGGAAATAAAATGAATATATCATTTAAAATATTTCCTAAGGAAAATATATTTTCCTCTTTGAAAAATTATTTTTAAAACATAAAAGATTTTGAAACATAAAAGCTTCTGAAAATATTTTTTATTGAAAACCTATTTGAAAACATATAAAAAACGAATTAAAAACTATAGAATATATTTAAAATCACTTATTTGAATGATGGGTTTCAAATATATTTTTAAAATATTTTTTAATAAATTTTTATTGAATGCAATAGATTTCTGAGTGAAGATAGAGACAATCAAATTTTATATAAAAATATTATATTAAGTACCAAATAGTGAAAAAATGGTACCAATATTTGAGTATATTTTTAACAACCGTTAGAGAATAAAATTCATGACTGTTATTCAGAAAACAGTTATTATATTTTATTAATCGAAGAATAATAAAAAACAATCTTGAAAGGTGATGAATTTTTTTTAATAAACTTTTAAAACTTGGTAACTTTGGATCATATTATCCATTAAAAAAAAGGAAGTTACATGAATCTCAAAATAGAATTTAAATAAGTATATTCATGGTATAATATTTCAAATATTTGTATATAAACATCACAAAAAATATAGTTTTACATAAAAATATGTCACTCAGAGAAAGATAATTTAGAAAAAACAGTCTTACCGATTTGGAAACTTTTGATACATAAACACCATGAAAGAAAGATCATAAAATTAATATATGAATATATATAAATATATTTATAAGAGATATATAGTAAATTCATGGGAAGTATACGCACCACATAAAAGTAATGGGTGGCTAAGAAAACTTATATCTCATAGAAATAAAAAGTGAGATGAAATACCCTTACATTGTGTCTTGACTGTCATGGTACTCTTTCAAACCACCTGTACAATAAATATAAAATTATTATTCAATTTTTTCAGAAATATATTATTATATATGATACCATATATGGTTTTATTATGAAATTATATTACCCTCTTGTTGACAATCCTACTTTAATGTTTCACTTTAGGTAGTGTCCGATTTGTTCTTTGCATGTGTCTTAATTTGTAATATCTTCATTAAATATACATTTATAATGATTAATAATTTAAAATATAACATAAATAAACTTTATATTTATTTTATTTTTATAATAATAATACATATAATATATAGGTACGAAATGGTTTATACCATTCAGCGAGGTGGTAATCCGTACGAACGCATGCACAATATTTCGATTTTTGCTGTTGTATTAAATGAAATAATGAAACTGATATATTTTTATGTATTTCAATAAAATAATTAAATTAAATTTATAATTTTATATATATCATATATGTTCAGTAAACTCATCCTTAAGAGATTACATGTAGGGTGTGAGTGAATCACATCGCTTTGAGGGGGAGATAATCTTTATTTCCTCAAAAATAATTATCGTATTTACACCCAATAGAATGTAAAACGATATATGTATTAAAATAAATACATAATAATACATACATAATAAATATAATTAATTACAAATAAAAAAATATTTTTTATCATATTTTCCACCAAGAGAGGCAGTAAAGGAAAAATAAACTATCATCATTTTGTGAGGCGATTGTTCATTGTATGTGTAAATAATATGATTGTTACCCATTAGATTGAGGTGTATGTAAGTATAGGTGGAAGCCTTATCATAGAAAAAATATATTATATTTATGATATTAGTTTTTTATAAAATTTTGAAATAAATATTTTTGATGGGTGGAAAAATAAAATAAAAGAAAGGAGCTTAAGAGAAGACATCATCTCTTAATCGGGTAACTCGTTTTGGTTTGTGCCAAAAGGCTTTCTTATACTACTTTATAGAAAAGTTTATTCTTATATGTGTAAGGGAGGGATTTTGGGAAGTGTATTTTTCAGATATTTATAGAACCTATGTGGTTTTAGAGGCTTACAGAAGAGGGAGAGGTTATGGCCTTTTATAATGAAGCCGGAGTGGCACTCTGGTAAATATTTGAAAACAAAATTTCACCCTTGATTTTCATGTTTCATGTGGATCCAATGATGACCAATATTTTTTAAAATTTATGATCGTGTAAAAATATGGTGATTAAATGGATTTTTTTTTAAAAACTTATATTTCATTTTTTGTCTTAAATATATGGTTTATTACCTTATTAACTTAATTTTTCTCCTAACAGATATAATTAAATTTAATTATATTCACTAATATTTTAGGGAAGAATAAATTTTAATTTATCTAAAATTATAATTTTTGATGAATAAAAATATAGAATCCATTTTTCTAAATTACAACCATATAATTGGAATAAATTAATTTTTAATTAATCTTGATCATGGGACAACACAACACATTTTAAAAGTAAAAACATCGACAATTTTGATATGTTCTTTATACCCAATTTGAGAGTGAAATTTATTATAATGATCTAAATTGGATTAAGTTTTTAAAATTATGATCTAATTAATCTTTAAAAAAATTAAAAAGTAATTTAACTATATAAATAAATTATATGAAAAAATATTTTTGAAATAAAACATGTTATTTTTAACTATTCACCAAAAAATGATGTTTCTCAGAAAAGTCCAAAAAAACAACCATAATATAATTTTGAAATTATAAATTCAAAAATTAATTTTATTTATCAAATGAAATTTCTAATTGTGTCTAAAATTAATTTTCTTTTTTTTCACAGTAGGGCATTAGAATGAGTTTATTTGAGAAAATGCTATTTTAAACATATATGAAATTTGCCAAAAATTATATCATCTAATATAAATTTGTTTTAATTTATAAAAAATCTTAAATAAATCATTTAGAAGTGTTTATTACTATTTAAATAACTATTTTTAATTTCTTCTTTATAATTGTCTCAATTAAGTAAATATATTAGTAAAATGTTATTCTGTTGAAGTATAAGAGCTGTATATAATGTACTCCAAGTAAGTGTCACATATAACACATGCCAATTAAGTGCTTAATGTAACATACAGTGATTTGATGTTCCATATATCATAAACCTATTTTTTCTTGTGTAATTTATTCGAATTTGGTGTCGTGTGAATGAAATGTTTGACTAAGTGCGTTAGAAGGCATAAATGGAAATTTATTTTATTCTAGAAAATGAAGGTCCATAAACACATAGGGTGTTACATGGGTCATGAGATGGGATGAACTGGGGGAATTTCATGTTGTTCCCCTCAATCCATATAATTACTATTTATATTGGGGTTGAACATGATATAAAAATATCACCATTTCAATGGGATGAGGTTTCTCTTTTTATTTTATTTTTTTCCTCGGTAAAAAATACACAAGATTTGGAAGGTCATTTAGTTATGAGAATTATAAAAGCCTAGTGGGCTAGGGTTGATCATTAATGGCTAAAGATACTACAACTATCAGTCCTATCTTTATCTCACACATCTTTGGTCTATAATTAGAAATGTATAGCGAAATATATTCATGTATACCAAATAATTCTAAGGACATCGGTAGTTCTTTATGATTCACTTCAATTAAGAATGAATGCTACTTAATGTTCTCATTCACATGGTTCATGAGTTTTTTGATAACCTTACCTCATTAGTCCTGATGGTTTTGAGACAAATTTTGGGTTGATTCTTTCTTTGTTCACAATCATTATTAGGTATCAAAATTGTCTCAATCCCACCCAAGAGAAATGAAATTACAGGTTTTCACCTTTGGATGATTTTTCTAACAATGGTGTGGAGTGAAATACAATGATTCTTGGTCACCCAATCACTATATATGAACACCAGGATCCACATGGATGATTAGATGATGTAATTCATGAAATACATTGAGGCATGAAAATTGAAAAACTTTCAGTCACATCTCAGCTCATAGCTGCCTTGTAGATGGAAGGGAGTCTAAGTCAATGTGATTACGAAGTTTTCCTAACACACAAGGATAACCTACATATCTTTCATAAGGGATGAAATTTGCTTTTAAGTGGTGGAGATTTTTCAAGAAGTTCGAAATGATTTTCAAAAGTAATTTTTCTAATATGACCGCTAGAATTATAAACTGAGAAGCAACTCCGAGCCAAAACATGATGGGTATATCTCCATGTATATTTTTATTGTCTTATTTTCTATTCTTCTACCATTGATTCCTCTATATGATCAGACCAACATGGACATTTCATAGTAGTTTGTTCTTAAGAAGATGGACTAGTAGGGGTCCCATTTGAATGAAAATTATCTAGAGTTGGTTTAGAAGATGTCCATTTCCTCAGATCATCTCTTGGTTAAGAAAGAATGTCTATATTCATTGATAAGATATCCATCATGACTGGTTCCTCCATTCCAATGGTATTAGAATATAAATTCATTCTCATATTTGGTCCAGAAAGGGGTGAGAATTATTGTGGACTAATCTTATAGACATAGTGAGGGATTCTATGGAACTCATTAGGAGATGAGCTCTCTTGATCAATCAGATTGTGCCCACAAGAAAATGTCTCATGGTAATCATTCTTAGGAGGACCTATTAATCTTCTAGAAGTAGTACTATGTGGAGGAATGTCTCTATATATCCTTTATATTTCATAATTTGGTAATGGACTGGAACGATATTGGGCCACCATTGATAGATGTTTGATGGCCTCAAGAACTCATCATTCAATAAATCAGGGTGGCATGTTTGCTCTAGAATATTAAATTACCCAGAATGGGATTAATTTTTCAATAATTTCCATGGAAAAAACGAAACAATGAATTGTGAATGGAGTTTCCCATACACGAGATTGAGTTCAAGAAGATCCCCTATTTATATCGAGATATTCTGATGAGTTTTAGGAATTTCAGCAGTGAAATCTGTGTATCCTGGAGGGTCCATTGAAATGGGTCGACAATCACTTGTTAGAATTATATTTCTATATAATATAGTTTTCCATTTTTTTGGAATGTCTTTAATGACAATCACGGATAAGATTATGAATGTATTTATTCTCTGGATTGACCCTCCCATTATATGATTGAGTTACCATTCTTGAGGAGACTGGCTCATGAGCCCGACTCCTGTCTACTACAGTTTATAAAATTACATAATGGATGGTTTGAAAAATGTAGTCAGGAATTTATTCCTTAAAATCCATTACTTTTTAAACACACAGAGAAGTGGCAATTCATGAAATAAGAATATAGATCAATTTTTATTTTTTGGAAGGAATATGAGTCTTCCATTGGTCTATAGCCATGTAACGCTATCTAGGCCCTTTCAGTTCTAACATATTAGACTGTTGATCTTGATTTTCATGAGAATGTTTTTTCATTTACCCCTTGTTTTACGCCATATTTTAGTGATTAGATTGATATTCCTGGGATGTAATTTTCATCTTCATGAGATTTTCAAATGTATTTGTCCAACGAGCATGATATGCCTAAGATATAAATTTTATCTGCTAATTATTTTCCACCATATTTGATTGATGTTCATGATATACCTAACCAAAAATTTGAATGTTATCATGATTCTACACATGATTTTTTGACTTAAATGATAGGAATTATCATGTACTACCATCTTCTCAAGAATTTCTACCAAATTTCACTGAGATTATTAGTATTCATAAGAAGGAATTTACATCCTCTTGTGATTTACCGTATTATTTTGTAACGGTCTTGATATAAAAGTGTAGGTATTTGGAACTACTCATGATTTTACGATATATTTAACTAACAAGATTGATATTTCGGAGCGTAGAATTGTATCTTCTCTTTAGTTTCCATCATATTTTACTAATGGGATTGATATTCCTGAAAATAAAATTTCATATGTTCAGGATTTTTTGTAGTATTTTTCTATCAAGATTAACAATCCCATGTTGGGGATTTCAAAGGAATATTGTATTCCATGGTATATGACTAACATTCTTATTACTCATATGTATTTATTTTCATTTGCTCCTAGGATTCCAACATATTTGACTGAATAGGTTCTTCATGGATAACAATAATGATAGATGGTCCAATATTGTTTGACTATCACCCTCTATGGTTCACCTTGTTATAATGGGTCAAAGAAATTTCTTTGGGGCCCTTTAGGCTATTTCTTGTTCATTCCATGGATACAGGATCACATGAATTTGGTGGAAACAACTACTTGTAGGAGTTGTTTGGTGAGACCCCTATGTCACCAGGATGAAGACACCAACAACCACTTCTTTAGAATCCATGTGAAATGTAAGTTACTCGTTATCACATTTTAGGGATAAGCTACCAAAATGACTGGATAGGGATTTCTGAGACATCATCTTGTAGATCACCAGACATCATTGAGAGGATGGATATATAGCTTCACAAGCCGGAGGGAATATCAAGCTGCCACCATGGTTGGGAGAGTACTATTTTAGTCATACTCCCAGATAAATTAATTTGACACCATTTATTCAATGATACTTAGTGGGAGATGGAATCCTCTGTTTAGATGAGGACATATCCATTGTAGTGGAAGATATACTTTTCTATGAAAACTAGTGACATACCATGTAATTGAAGGGAGTTCTATACAGTTATTCTTACTATATATGTGATAATCATAACAACAAAACCTCATAAATGTATCAACTCACTAAATGATCATGTTCATATTCAATTGTTTTCTCTAGAAATTCATTATTTTTAATGTTAAAGGAACCTTCTATGAAGGAGATGCAGCCATCTTTGTAAATGATTCACATCATGTTCAGAAATGTTGTTTCTCAAAAAAATATTTCTTGGATACCAATGGGGTTTTTTTGTGGACCATGAATCACCGAATGACTCCCACATTCATGATGACTCATAAACCCACATTCTAAAGGAATTCACTCATTGGGTAACATGGACAATGATACATAAGATATCACGTCGGTCTATAGAATGGGAATTCAGGAACATTACTCCCTTCTGGGTGAGAATTATTACCAATTGCACGACTCTCTTATAGATTTAAGATATTTTCATGAATCCTTTGATCATTACCATTTATGATGTGGGTCGCCCATGATATAAAAATTAGTTATAGCATATAGGGAATTCGAATCATATGTATGTATAAGATGTTCTCCATAAATATTGAGATCTATATGAATCCAGGGATCTCTATCAATGATACCTATGTGTTAGAGGTCCTTGAGTAATTTATTATTATGATTATGATTTTAATAAAAATGTTTTGGCTTTGTATAATTTATTGTCATCCATGAAGTTGATGACTGTTTTTATGTCCGGATCGAATCCATAAAATGGGTTTCTGATGTATCCTTGTGAATGAAATGAGAACCCATGTAGTTTGGTGAAAATTAATTGTACACATCATATATTTTACGGTCATGTGATAAGGATCAATCCATGTAGTTTAATGTCATAAATAATAGACTTATATGATGAAGGTGTCTAGTCATTATTTGTTGTGGGACTTACACTGAAGAAACTTAATGTTCTAGGAATAAGTGTTGTCTCCCAAGGGGGCCATGAAATTTTTTAGAATTCAATTGAATAATGATGGTGATGAGGGGGTATTGGATGTAATTTCCCCTCTAAATTGGATAAAACCCTACCTGGAATACAACCTAGAGAAAATTAGGGTGAGTTTTTATGTTGTTTTTTGACCTTGGAGAGGCTTCCTATGTATCCTAGTTAGCATGGAGAAAAAGCATATATAGATTAAATAGATCATGGTGTACACCAATTGGAGAGGTTGTATAGATTACATCATTGATAATACATCCCATTATGGTTTTTTATAATAGGGATATGACCCTTTTGGAATACGGTGATATATTTTTAGGGATTATACTATATAAGAAGTATTTTTTTCTTGAATAGTGAGGAAAGTCTAAACTGAACCTAATTTTTAGGATTGGTTGGGGATTACACCTAGAATTATTCCCATTTAGGCCGAGGATTATACCTATGGATAGGGCCTATATGGGTTACATGGTTGGTGCTTAAAAATTAGAATGAGGCCCATATTTCTAGTATTAAGCAATTGTAATGTTCACCACCACCCTTTAATCCCAAAAGTGGAATGATCGTTGTGAGAAAGTAGAGGAAATCATATATATAGAAACTACTCAATAACACTTGTAACCTAGTGGATCAGGCCTAGGGAAAATTTAATATTTAAATTGAGAGAGGTTTGATGATCCTATAAAATATTGTTTCCACATCCTAGGCACAAATAGATATATAAAGGCTGTTGAAGTGCCTGATACCTCTTTTATATTGGTAACCAGGATAGTCACATTGAATCCTTTCTATAACTCAATAGAAGGAGAATATAATGGGTGAACCCGACTATAAGAAAGGCTGGGGGATTTCTCCAAAATTGATTCCCATCTATTTGTTGTAGAAAAGATATGAGGATACAACATTAACCCTCAAATGGAAAATCCAACATGTTTATCCCCCTCCCCGCCTTGAATAGAGAGGTTAATGAGAATACATCCAAGGCCGAGACCCCATTTACCACTAGAATGTAAACTCGATTTCATTTTGAGAAACCCCTGGTTATAGAGGTTACCTATTGGAAGTCATTTTTCATGGGTATATATATTCAAGAGGTTAACTTGATGTGACCAGTGATTTTATCATACACATTGGGTGGTTTTTTGGTAGGTTTCTTGCCTTGATAATGTTTGAATGGATTATGGATGTGCCAAAGTGGGGTACAATGGTATGTATAAGGAATTATATGAGAGTATAAAGAAATAACCCCTAGGATTACCCATTCTAAAGAACGTGTTCTTATGAGGGATAAGGTTCCTTCTATGTATAATTTTACTATGTGGGTGTGGGCTTCACCTGTATAACACTATTATACGTGAGTGAAATATCTCTTAGGGTTTATCTTTGGATGCTTGTCTAAGATCCATTCAAATAGTCCTTTGACACACGATCCAATGTTCCAACCACATAGAATCTTCCAATGTGGGGTAGGGATACCTCCACATATATTTTCACTACACAAGGTGATGGATAGAAAGATTCCATATTCTTATGCTTTATAATATGTTATATGAAAAGGGTTTTTGGACTGCCGATATTTTATTGAATCCCTTTTCTACTATAATGTTATGCTACAGATTTACATACTCAAATTCGATGGCTCTCACTCTTTATTCAAAATTTTTCACTCTATTTTCCCACACTCCATTTGTGTGTCATTTTTCATTTTCTCCCCTTATGGGTTTTAAAAAATAATAGTGTTAACTGACTACTTTAAGGGCTAGCCATCCATGGTGGGTAGTCGAGTTTTCATTTATGTGAGATAAATAAAGGTGTATATTCAAACAAATGATTTAATTTCCAGGGGATAAAAAATGCCATCCACACTTCAAAACATATTTATTCATTTTTAATGGGTATAAATCTCCACCTTATCCCATAATAAAATCATTTTCAATGGATTCTGATACCTCCCCCACTACAAATTACTTTTCCATTTTTGGGAGGGGGGATCACCACACACATCCACAAAAAACCTATTCATTTGATGAATTATATGAGGATTATAAAGATTCCATGTGAAGTCTGGTGCTTATATAAATATTTTCAATGTAAACCCCATACACTATTCATGGATTTTATTCCTTTGAACATTTTTCATCCATTTGGAATATTTTACCATTACAAAAGTTTGGAAAGTATTTTTACATTCAATGGGGTGTTTTCAGGGCCCAACAAGGTAATAGATTCACCAATATCTGTAAGGGAAGTAAATCATTTGGTGATTATATTTGGATGGGAGGTATTATGAAGAATATTATATAGAAGTTTCTTAGTACATGGGTATGGAATATAATGAAAAAAAATATGTACATAAATTAAAAATATAGTGGTTGATGAGTTCATTGGGTCACTCATGGCATGCTATATAAAAAGGTACAATATAAGTAATAATGAATTCAAAAAATTAAAAAATATTAAAAAAATAACATTCAAATCCAATAACGATGAATCTTTTTACAAAGGTGAGGATATTTCTCATATATCCAATAAGATGAAAAATTCATCAAGAATAATAAGAAATATCACCATGTCATGAAGAAGAAAAATTATAAACTATTTGTAAGATATTATTAGTGCAAGAGAAATTATCACATAAATCCATACTATGTCAATCACAACTAGAATATATTAAATAAGAATTAAAGAGAAAAGGTATTAATGTTTTAAATTGAAGTGCATGGGGTGACGCCCTCACATAATCTGAATAAAGGAATCGTAGAGCGAAATATTTGATGGCCTATATTGATATGAGATATGAGTTAAATTCCACTTTATAATCTTATCCTTATATCTACTTAAACAATAATGATATTAGATATTCAAGAGATCAATTACAATATGGTTTTCTTGAACATCCCTTAAAATTTTAATATCTTAAGACAAATAATGTCTTGTTGTATTTGAAAAATATTTACTTATAAAATAAATTAAAATTAAAATAATTTTTTGAATAATTATTATGATCGTTAAATAAGAATCAATTTATCAGTGGTGCTGGCATACATCATAAAAAACAAATTGAATAATGTAAAACTTAAAATATTTTATTCAAAAGTGCAACCCAATGTTTTATAATTAATAAATAAAAAATATATATTATAGACTAAATTTCTTTGTTAACCTAATGTGAGGCATGCTGAATTTTAATTAATGTTCTAAATATAATGGAAATGAACCATATTATATTGGTTACTCAAATAATGAAAAACTATCAAGAAATTAAACTTTTTTTCAATTTTTCTCCAAATATAAATTTTATAACTTTTTTTGAAAATAAGGATATTTATTTATGAATAAAATTGAAGTATGTCTACTATGGAACATCCAAATCAATTTAACTCAAATTAAATTTTTTTTACTCAATCCTATCAAAAAAAATTTGGATTTAAAAATCCATATTATCTATCCATTATGAACTAAAATTTCAGATACCAAAATCTCTATATTCTGAATTCTTTTTTATATAAAATGTATTAAGAGGATAACACAATGTTCCAGATTTAGGAATGGTTTTATTGTAAAATATACTTTTGACAAAAATAAGGTATATTATCTCTTTTGGATTGCATATTTATTTACTATACTTGGATTTTTTGGTTATATTTTTAATGTTCCATAATTATTGGGTGTTTGAAATTGTTCATAAATATGATATCAAAACTTATATAAAAGACGTTGAAATTTAAATAGATTTTTTCTATGAATTTTAGTTCTTTTCATGAAATTTTAAAATCATTAATTTTCTTATTTTTAAAATGTTTTTGAAATTCACATTATTCATTTGATGAATTATTCCTTAGTGATTACAAAGTATATAAAATTTAATTTTAAAAAAATTTAGATTGATTTAATATATATAATTTTTTATGATTTTATAGTGTTGAATAAGATGGATATTTTTAGATGAAATGATCATGATTTATTGATATATATTTTTTATATTTATACGGTTCATTAAATATAGAAAAACAGTGTTCTTATTGTTAAAAATTTAAAATCATTGTTTGAGGATCCATGGAAGCCATTAGATTACTGCAGATACCTCACTGAGTAGGTGGTAGTTCATTATAGAACATGGGTTTGGGAATTCAACCATTGGAAACTATTGTCTCTCACTAGCATACTTATGGGGTTGGAACAACCTTGTAATACTTGTCTGGGGATGGGTTATTTTGGTTTTTTAAACTCTCTCCCCCACCTGAATCTCAGTTGTTCTCCTATCTCTAGACTCTTAAAATAATATCCTTCTCTTCTCTTCTAAATATTTATTCTATGGTATGTGTCCTTTGTTCCCCCACATTTTATTTCAATTCTAATTTACATCCCTTGAAATAATCCATGTTTCAACATTTATTTATCACAAACAAAAACATGGATTTTTTTTCATTTTTGATCCCCTCTAATAGAATCTTGTCATACATGGGCTACCACTTCCAAGGGAAATGGAATAACAAAAGTACCTTAACATCTACCACTTTTGGAACATTCTGAACCAATATGGATAGTTTTTTTGTCCAGGTGCTATTATTTCTTTTCATTGGACTAATCGATCATGTATCAACATAAAAAGGGAATCAACTTCAAAGGGTGATAAATAGTTTTTAAACTACCTTCAAAATATGTTACCTACCAATTATTGGTGAAATAATTTTATGCCCAAATTTTATTTGAACATTAGTATGATTATGAAATCATTTCATCAAATTTTATTGGAACACTTTTTTATCACATATCAAGAAATGACTAACTTTATGGGGATTTTCCCCTAGGACTACACTAAACACACATGGATAATCTACCGTTGATATTGTATTTAACCACCAAAATTCTCTTTAAATACTTTCTTGGATAATAATATTCACCATTATTAATCTCTATATCTGTTCTCTCAAAATCATATCATTGATAGAGTATTTAGATCCTTTACATTACGATTATGATAATGCCATGTATATTGACAGCTATGTTCTCTATTTTATGACCCCTAATGTTCATTTCAAATTTTATAAATTTATTCTTATGGGATACAGACTACATTACCTCTCACCCAATATTTTTTATGGAATTACCCTTCATCCTCTACCTTAAATATATATTCCCCAATGGTGTAATTTTATTTTGTATCATTTCCATTATAGTGTTATCCAAGGATATAAACTTGAACCATGTAATGTTTCAAAACATTCTCTTCTACAAGAATCTATGGAACTAAGGGTACATTTACAATAATCATAAGATTCTAAAAAATTAATCATGTGAAACAAAGTTGGAAATTCCAAACATTCCAATGGAACCAAATATTTCCGAGGCTTATCCTATTGATGTGGATGAGGTTGAATATGAGTAAGATAAAAAAGAAATAGAAGAGGTTATAAAAGTGGTAGAAAATGAGTTTGATGGTGAATACCAAGGAGATACAAATGTCAGGGATGAAAAAGTTCCTCCTATAGGTGATGATGCATCTATGGGGGAGCTACCACATGGTTGGGAATATTTCACTAGTGACATGTGAAATTTTTACTAGAGTATTTATCATCCTTTCACATATCTTGATATGCCTAATGATAGGATACATATTGATATTGAATATACATCCTCCTCACACCATGAGAGGATAGAATGGGTGACCGAAGTGACTAAATCCCCTATTAGATACCTTTATCCTAAAACTACATGATGCAACCACTACTCTTATCCTACCCACACAGAATATAATTGTTTAATTTTTAACACTCTAAGATTTTTTGATATGAATGGTTTTGATAAATTTAATCTATTCAGTACTTTAATTTTCACAAAACAATAAGCTTAAATAAACCCAACGATTTTTTTTAACGCAACAGTTATTAACATGATATTGGAATGGAGGGAATGAATTCGATTAACTAAATTATGAAAATATAGTTTATTTAAATTAATAAATTGGATATCTAATAATTATAATTTAAAATAAAAACAACTTGAACAAAAAGGATGTTGTTTTACAAAAAACTATTTTTATGCTGACAAAGGAGTTTTGTATTAATAAATTAAATAAAAAACATTTCATAAATAATTTTAATGAAATTTATATTTTATATATTAAACAAATTTTTCAATTCATCCAATATGTTTTATAGGAAAAAGAAAAAAAGAAATCCAATTGTATGCATTAAAAGCTATATTTTTTTTTCTAAAGACCTTTTTGTCACCTTTTGATGGAACACCTACTTTATAAATATATGTTGAATCTTTTATCAATATTACTTTAAAAAATATAATTCATGTTTGGAGTTGTAATATGAAAATTCAGTTGGGTTTTATTATTTGTATTTTTCTGATAAGTTTATTTTTTAATGAATAACGAAAAACCTTGAATTTGAATTAGAGACTCATTTTTCGTCTAATTTATATGTATAGTTTAATTATATTGAACATTTTTCTTAAATTATAATTAACTAAATTATACATCAATAAAAATATTTTATGTCATTTGAGTAAATATAAAAATGAAATTGGATATAAAAAGAATTAGAACTTTAGAACTTTTCATTTTAAAAACTCACATTTTCATTATATATGCAGAATTAATTTTATATATTATTTTTTCAATTATGTGAATTTAAATGGGTAAATTGTATTAAATATTTAGAATAATAATGTAAAATTTATTTCTTGAGTTAAATTTACTTTTTATTTATATTAATGTAACCGTGGTAAAAAATTATTTACCATTGTATAGTTAAAAGAATGAAAAGGGTTAATGTTTAAAGGTAAATTCATAAACTACCTAAAAAATAGATTTTTAATAGTATTTGTTTATATAAACAAACAAAAATAAAACCAGTAATTAAAAATATAATTATTTTAA
This sequence comes from Viscum album, assembly GCA_963277665.1. NCBI lineage: Eukaryota > Viridiplantae > Streptophyta > Magnoliopsida > Santalales > Viscaceae > Viscum > Viscum album. The sequence continues at coordinate 1,842,046,064 of OY728125.1, forward strand.
ATTAATTCCACCTTAACATGGTTGGCATTAATTATGAAATACTAATTATTAAAACACTTAATCCCACCTCTGCTCAAATATAAATACCACCCCACACCACCCCATTTCGATTCACAATCCTTTTATCTCCTAATATATCTTCCCAAACCTATCATCATAACTATACCCACATCTTATTGATTATGGTCACATAGGAAGATGAAATCCAAGGTCTTCAATGGTCTCTCAAGTAGGTTATATTCAAGACGTGATTTTCTCAAAACGTATATCTAATTTTTTTATAATCTATCGTCACAATATACATGAATCACAAAGTAATAATTCATGAATAATTTAAAAAAATTAATTATCTTTTTATATCAGAATATCATACGTACATACCTTTTACTATCTCCTCTTATACAATGAAATGATTATTAGGTCCAAAAATATCCCGGTTAACCGCCTTTATGGATAATGTTTTTGTTTTTTTCTATTACTACATTATTGGATGGAAATAAATATATGTTAATAGTTAAATAATATTTTAATAAGTATATTATATCCTATTTTATTTTATTTAACAAGTTTATACTCATAATATTAAATAAAATGAAATTAGTTCTTGATGTTCAGAAGAATGACAAAAAGTAACTAATCAATTTTAATTAACATTTTATCAAATGAATCATACTCCCGATAGAAAAAAGTTATATACCGGACCATTTTTATTCTAGTAATATCATTAATACCATTTCATTTCACCTGAATAGTTTTATTCAAAATATAATTGATAATCCATAATTATACATAAACGGACCGATCATGAATCCTAGAAACGAACTCACCTAATACCATTAAGAAAATGAAATATTAGTAATGAATTGGTCATATGATGTTATAAAATTATCAAATTAGGTATTATGAATATGAAAATAGTTATATTTTTGGTTAATATCATTATTTAACCATTATACATGAGGTTATATTATTCACAACTAAAGGGAAGTGTGAGGTAAGGGTTTCTCATCTCTCGTTTTACCCCTGTGAGATATATGACTTATTAACCCTTATTTTTTTGTGTATATATAAATAAATTTAATATTAAATATAATTAATCTATTTATATCCATGGTATTACATTTTTTATTTGATAATCATTACTTTTACGGTTCATATGATTTGACATAATACAAGTGGTAAGAGAATTCTAAACTCAATTCCCATTCATTGGGTTAAACTACCATTTAACATATTATTCCATTCTATGATTATCTGTGAAATTAATATTGATTATATTTTGTTATATATAAATTTTTTATGTGTATTTACTGTGAATAAAAATTATCATTTCAAGTTATCAATTCTTACATCAAAGATACAATAATAGAAAGGGGATCTCTAGTATCACATTTATTTCTGTGAACTTAATACCTATTCACCTATATTTAATTTTGAGGTGGTGTATATATTGACCATGAATTTAATCTAGGATCATTATTTTTAAATTTATGGTTATTTTTATATCCAATAAAAAATCACTATTTCATGGGATTTACCCATCAAAATTTACCAAATCGGTAATGTAAGTTTCAATCAATTAGCCTTCTTTGAGAGACAAATTATTTCATTCACATACATTAATATAAAAGGTGTGTAAAATTACATTTTTCATGTTGTATCATTAATATATTTCCTTTCATGATATTATATGTTTTATTTAATTTTGTATTTAGTCAAAAATACATTTCATTTTAAAAATCCATGTTTTTTTAAAATGTTTTCATAAATGTTTTATATTATCTTGTAAAAATTTTCAAGAAAATGGGGATTTAAAATATGTTTAAAATCTTTATAAAAGGTTAAGTTATATGTTTTTATTTGTTATTTTCAAAAAATTTCCCAATTTGTCTATGATTTAAAAGTGAATATTCAATGAGGAAAACATATTTTCATCAATAAATGTCTTAAAAAGATATTTCAAAAATTATTTTTCATCTAAGAGGACTTATATTAGTATTTGTAATGCCTTATCAAGCATATGGTATAAGGATAAAATTATTATTCTTTCTGTAAATGGATTATGTTTATAATTAGATGATTTTTATGAATTTTGTTTCTTTCTATGGGTATCCCTTCTGATTTATTCTCTATGTGGAACACATATTCATGAGTGTGTTCTAATGGGTGTTCCTAGATTGTTCTTATATTTATTTTTTTAATTAATTATTATCATGATATTTTTTATTATGATATATAGTAATGTAAATCCCATTATATGAAATTTTACACTATGTGATATTGCCCTAGAAGATTGTGTTGACTCCTGTTTCTATCATGTTATATGTTATTTCCAAATTTTCATTTTATTTCTATTATGCTATCTCAGATCATGGTTTTTGATTATTTTTTAGATTCTATCTTATAAAAATATATGTTTTATATCAATACTCATTATTTTTTCTTTTTATATTCTAGGTATTATTTTCATGTTTTATATTCATGGTCAGTTAACCGTAGGCTCATATTATTCTTCTATATGAGCATAGTTTTATTACTATTTTGTTTACCCATTCTCAGTATCTATGATCACCCTTTGTATGATTTAGTTTTACCAGGTAATGAGGAATGATATTAAATGAACAATTTCTATAATGATTTCACATTTAATATGTTTATGACCAATTGTGAAAGTTGGGTATAATGGGAGATAATGTTGACCAATTTTTTAACGAGACCATGTTGTAAAAAGTTTTTTTTTGAATTCTCTATAACTGTAAACATAAATGGTCTTTGGTTATGTATGTGATCCAATCTTTCCTCTTGATAATATATGTTTTTTTGGAAAAAAATTGAGTCATATATATTAGTATCAAATTTAGAAATGTAATGTTTATATTTTTATCACTGTATCAAAAAATACATATTTAGGGATGTTATAGTTGGCATCGGAGTTGGATTTATAAAAATTTGGAAAGTTGGATGCTTTATTTTTTCGTTTTAATAAGATTTATGTATATCATCCCAGGATTATATCTCTCAGATTGATTATAATTTCAATTTCTTTGAAACCCCTTAGATTCATTATGTCATGAAATTTTATAATGACTAATTATATTTATGGAGACATTCATTTATAAGATAATTATTGTTTCTTAATTTTTGGTATGAAAATTGAAAGTTACGAGATAACCTTTGAGGATAAAAAAATATTAATGTTAATTTTTAGGTTGTTTTTACATTTCTAGAATTTTAAAAATATGATATTAATATACTTTTATAAATTAGAAAAGATGTGGGATGGGTGAAAACATGTTGCATCTAGAATGGCTGAGAGGATCAAACCCATAACTGAGGGTAAAAATGGAGCACTTCTTAACATTTTACTTTTTTAAGTCCTCGTTATTATTAATTTTTTTATTTATTACACAATGTATGGAATAATGGATACTTTCAATTTTAAAACATATGTTTATAGTATAGATATCTGTGGGATGAGAAACTAATTTGGTGGTTAACTGATTAATGATATTTCAAATGATGTTCATGATTTTGGGAACCCAATATAATTAAGGTCAGTAGAATACTATGGGATTTTTTAGGAATAAATTATGATTTATAATTTGGTATCATATATGATTTTATTTTCTCTTTATTGAGTGTCAGGATATTTTTTGAAATAGTTAAAATATCTTGAAAATTATGTGATTTAAGAAAATATATAATTACTATGAGAAAATTAAGATTGATTTATTTTATTTGTAGATAATTATTCACGTTTATCTTTGAAGACTATGTGATCAATTTTAATAATTTTTATTGAGTATTCCTTGTAGTAACCATTTGTTTGTGTTAAAGACTAAATATAGAAGGAATATATAGTTATACTTTTTTTTCATTTTGTGATATGAAGAATTTAAATTTATGATTTAGGAATAAACAATATTTCATCTAGAATACACATAATTTTGAGAAAATATGAGGATGAAATTATATGTTTAAAGGAAGTATGTTTCCTTATTTTCTTATTATAGGCATTAAAATAATTCATATATTTTAGGAAAAATATATAGAAAAAATGGTTTTTTTTTAATTTTATCAATCTTCTTTTAAACCCTTATATATTTTTAGTTTTGTGATGATGAAAATCCCCATGATCATGTTCTATATACAAATCTATTATTTATTGAGTGTTATTTTAATCTTCCATATTTATGTTCACCTACATGGAAATATTTTAAGTGTTATACTATGTGACCATCCTAATTCCCTTTCATTATTTTAAGAGGCTGTTTTATTAATGAATTTTACAAAGTGAGTTTCCCAAAAAGGATTTTTTTCAACATAAATATTTACTATTCAAGTGAAATTTAATATTCTCAAGGATGAAATTTATCATCTTGATCATTTCGGGATGGGAACTTATATATTGGATGTTCCACCAAATCACACTAAAGTCAATGATATGTTCTACGTATCTCTTATAACAATGTAAATACATGATCCATAAAAAATATTAAACAATGAGGTCATAAAAAAAGAATAATATATTTATTATAATAAAAAACTATATATATTTTGGATCATAATGATAATATTTTAAAATATAACACCACAGACTTAGGTAAATTCTTCTAGAAAAACTGCCAATTTAAGGAAGCTATATAGGAATCTATGGATGCGATGAGGTATTGGAATCCTTATATTTTTTTATGTGTAATTAATTTCAAGGGATAACTTATTTTTAGTGTGATTAGTATGTCAAAGTACATTATTTTATGATTTTTTAAATAAATTTTAACTCATCACTAGCCCACTATTCATAAAACTCTAACCTTAAATGAACTCCAAAAATATTATTCTTTTATCATAATTGATGTCACCAAAAAATTTGATTGAAAGAAGTGAATGAGATTAAAGAAATTATGATAATATATTTTATAAATGTTTATAAAATTAATTCATTGGTTACCAATTAATTATATCAGAAAATAAAAACCAATCGGACATAAAAATGTAATTTTATAACAAAACAATTTTTATGCTCAAAATGGAAGTTTTTATTTAAAAAATAAATTAATCATTATTAGTAAAAATTATTAATAAAGAGGATATTTTATATATTCGATAAATTTCTTTATAATTCATCCAATTTTTTTAATGGATTAATATAACAAAAAATACAAATTTAAGAATAAAAAGCTACTTTTTTCAAAAGGCTATTTTTCCACCATTTGATGGTGCACCAATGTTGAAACTAAATTTTGAATTTTTTTTTATGTTTTTATTTGAAAATATAAATTTCATTTTTCATTATCTATAAAAAAATATATTGGCATTACATTTTTGTATTTTTCTAATAACAGTCATTTTTTCATGAATAGTGAAAAATATTGAGTTTTAATTGAAAATTATTTTTTCATATAATATATTTATACAGATTAATTATTTTTAAATTTATTTTTAAAGTATAATTAGATCAATAATTCATAAATAAATCCAATTTTGGTCATTTTAAATAATTTCTCATTGAAATTGATTATAAAATCATTTTTAACTTTTGAACATTTCACTTTAAAAACAATATATCTTGTTGAATATGTGGGATTAATTTCAAAAATAATTATTCCAATTATTTGAATTTTATTTGAAAAAATGGATTGAAAATTTGGAATCATAAGGTCCAAATTATTTTTAATGGGAATTTAAATTTTTCGTTATAATAGGTTTTTCATGGTAAAAAATTATTTGCCATAGTATAGGTAAAATAATGAAAAGATTTAAAGTTAAAATTTAAAAGCATAAAATACCTAAAAAATAAACATTTAAAGGGGGTTTGAGGTATTTTTAGACCCTACACATCTTTAGAAAAAGTATTTAACAATATAATTATTTCAAATTAATTCCAACTCAAAGTGGTTGGATTTAATTATAAAATATTCATTATTTATTCACCTAAACCCTCATATCCTCAAGTATTAATACTATTCATCAACACCACATTTCCAGTCACAAGGTAGTTATCTCCAAAAATAACTAAAAAACTACTAATAATGACTATAACTATGTCCATGTTATTCTAGTTCGACCAAATGAACATATCCAATGTTATAAAGGGTCTTTCAAGGAGGTGATATCCAAGAGGTAATTTTCTCAAATAAGCTCTCTTAATTTCATTCATTATTCTACATTATACTCACATCATTAATAAATAATGGAATAATAATTACATAATCATTTAAATATAGGAATTTTATTTTCATAATGGAATATATTATGTCCATCCGTTTTATTACATCTAATTATTCAAAGAAATCAAACTATTTTCCAAATTATGCCGGTAAATCACCTATGTGAATAATGTTTTTGTTTTTTTACATTAATTCATTATTGTATGTCTCTAAAAAAATTGGTTAAATAATATTTTAAAATCTATATCATAACCTAATTCATGTTCTGTCACTAATTTATACTCAAAATATTAAATAAAACAAACTTACTTCACGATTTTCTGAAAAAAGTCCAATTATAACTAAATAATTTTCATTAACATTTTATCAAATGAATCATAACCATGATAGAAAAAATGATATATTGGTCCATTTATGCTCCAATTATTTATTTAATACCTTTTAATTCCACTTATATAGTTTCATTCCAATTTTAAAATAAAATCCATAAATATACACAAAGGAATCAATCATGAAACCACGAAAGGAACGCACCCAAAACCATTAAAATAATATAATAGTATTAATCAACGGGTAACATGATTTCATGAAATTATCTTATATGGTATTGTAAATAATAAAATAGGTATCTAAATATTTAATAACATTTTTTAAACATTATACATGAGGTTAAATTATGCATGACTAATAAGAAGAGGGAGGTGAGGGTTTCTCATCTCAATTTTTACCTCTTTGAGAAATATTTCTTAATCACCACTATTTTTTTCATGGATATATAATGATTTAATATTTTAAATATCATTAATATAATTATATTTCTGGTATTAAATTTTTTATTTGATAATTATTAATTTTATTGGACATAAGATTCAACATATTACAAGTGGTAAGAGAATTATTAACTCATTATCGATTTATTATATTAAACTACCATTTCATTATGTCATCTTATGATTTTGTGTAAAATTAATTTCTTTTATATTATGTATTATCTAATCTTTTTATGTGTATTTATCTTGAATAAACATAATCAATTCTATTGAATAATCCTCATATCAATGATATTATAATTATAAGGGGATCACTAGTCTTAGTCTTAATAATATGATACTTAAGACATATTCAACACTATATTTTTCATATGGTGTATATAATGACAATAAATATAATATATGATACTAGTACTTATATTTATTCTTATTTTCATATAAATTTTATGATCTATCTCTCATGGGGTTTAAGATTCAAAATTAACTAAATCGGTAAGGTAATTTTGGATCAATTTTCCTAATATAAAACAAATGTTATCTTATGAAGATATATTCCTTTAAAAATATTATATAATCCAATTTTTCATGTTGTATAATTAATATCATCCCTTTAGTGTTATTATATGTTTCATGTAATATTCTCTTCAGTCAAATTTTTTTATTAAGAAACCATGTTTTCTGAAAATGTTTTATAAAATGTTTTTAAATGATCTTTTAAGAATAAAAAAGAAATTTAAAATATTTTTAAAATATATTTCAATGATTCATTTATATTTTTTATAATTTATTTTCAGTGAAAATTGTATTCTAAAAGTTTTATTATTTTAATATAATTTTTCAAATAGGAAAGGATATTTTCCTCATGAAATGTTTTAAAAATATATTATAAAATTATATTCCTTCTATTATGACTATCATTGTTGTTTCACATTCATTACTAGGGATATATTCCAAGGATTTCATTCATATTATTTCTATTAATGAATTATATTTATTATATCATGATCATTTTCTATGGGTAACCCTTATTATTATTCCTTATGTCTGATTATTTATATGGGACACATATTCATGAGCAAGTTGTAATAGGTGCACCATGATAGCTATCCAATGCATTGGGTAATGTTATAGTCTAATGATACATATTTTTGGAATATTATGTATACCGAATTACCTTATGGGGACTTTTCCACCACATGATATAGTTTTATCAGTTATACTTGACTCATGTTTGTGTCATGTTATATGTTATTACCACAATTCCATGTTTTATGTTATGATATCATGGATCCTGTTATTTGATTATTTTATAACTAATTTCTTATGAACATCCATTTTTTTATTAATTCAGTAATTTTTCCTTTTATATAATTTTTTTAATTTTCAAATGATATTTTCATGACCACATACCCTTAATCCCATCTTCTGTTTTCACAATATCATGGTTTTATTACTCTTATGTTTACCATTACTGAGCCTATGATATACCAAATCATTTGTTTTCTTTTCTATAGGTTATAATACAGATGTTAAATGAATTTTTTATAGAAGTATTTCACATTGATGATGTTGATCATCCATTGCGAATGATGGGTATAGTTGGAGATATTTTTCATCCAGTTGTTTATAATCCAAAGTTGTTAATAGTTTTTCATAATTGTTTGAAACTCTACAACTAAAATATACCTATGTATGAAAATGATCCTATATTTCCATTATAAATTATATGGTTTGATGTAAAAAATTGTGTCACTTTTATCATCATTAATGTTAGGAATTTAAGGTTTATTATTTTACCATTAGATTTGGATGTATGGATTATTGGCGGTTGTATTCTTGTTATTTTTATGGAATAAATTTTACCTTACGTGATAGATGTATTTGTATGAATAAATATTTTTGTGGTGTGTTTATTCAGGGATTTTTTTATATATATTATATATTTTTATTTTATATAACATTGGATTATGAGTTTTTAATAACCAAAAAACAGATAATGGATTTCAAAATGAGGTACATTTCTATTTTTCTATTAATTATTTTAGAATATTTACATGTCCAATTTTAAAAAATTGAAATTATTATTTTATTTTTTCAAATATTATTATAATCCCATAAAAATTAAAGAATATATTTTTATTAATTTAGTTTTGGTTTTGAGTATTCAAGAATGTTTTTATAATATAGATACTTTTAATAATATTTATGTGTTTGATTATTTTCCACCTTGATAACTTTTTGAATTATATGAATTATTGATGATTTTGAATTGTATTGATTTAATATCATAATTGTTGATGTAAATAATCCATTTATATCATTAATTATATTGATATAAATTTTATTTCTGAAAATTAGTGATCTATATTAGATTAATCCCTTGAATTGCACAGATTTTTTTCATAATCTATATTCTTTAACCTAAATAGTATAGGTTCACTTTTTTATTAAATATTGATCTCATAGATAATTATATGATATTCTTATTTAAAACCTGAATATAATAATCAATTGAATTATTTATCTTAATTTTTATTGATAAACATTCATGAATTTTAAATCATTGATCATTTTACCACGGTTTATATTCTGATCACACTCTTAGGTGTGTTTTTTATTATGTCACAATTGTTTTCAAATATTTTGTACCTTATTATTCATTTATATTAGTGAATTTATTTAGTATAATGTAACAGTATTCAGTCTGGTCAAATTTAGTTTTATTTTATTAGAAACATGATCCTTTTGAATACATATTAATAGAAATCATTGATCAAAATAGAAAATATTAAAAATATTTTTTATTATTCAATTTTCAATTATTTTTTTCAAGGTTTAGTAATTTTTTTGATACATCACCTGTAAACCATTTTATAATATGAGATCTTATAAATGTCAAAATATTTACTCGAATTATATAAATATAAAATTATTGATAAAGGTGGCACTGTTTTTGGACATCAATATTATATCGTTGATTATAAATAAATATATTTATATATATATATAGCATTTTTTGTTTTATTTTAAAAATAAAATCAACAGAGAAATCATGGACTTATATATTTAGAAGTAATCTCTTTTTTAACATTATATATAAATATAAAAATAATCAAATTCTTTTACCTGCATGCATCACTTTTTTTGAGTGCATTGACTAAAATTTATATAACACTTAATGATTCATTTTTCATTTTATTATCATGTTCTATTACCCAACCATTATATCCTCTTCTAGAATAATTATCCTAATAATTAAATAGATATAAAGATAATGTATTTAAATTTTTATTAATGTACATTAATTTTTTTATTTACATCATTTTATATGTCATATATATCTCAAATTCTCTTTTGAAAATGTCTTATTAACAGTTGGTTAACTATAGATGAGGATGTTTTACACTATATACTAATGGATAAAAAAATACTACTATTTTTATGATTAAATAATCATAATATTATTATATAGATAGAGTAAGAAAGTGACAAAATTAATTAGGATCAAAGGTATAAAGAATTACCAAACCCATCTATTTAATTTTAAAACATATCATATTTCATTTAATTTTCAATATGTATTTCTATATTATTTCCTAGAAATTTCCTTTCACATTATTTTTTATCTTCCCACTAAAAATATACACGATTCTACCTTATTAATCTTTTTATGACCAAATATATAATTATTTTTATAAAGAAAATTTATTTTAATAAACATCTCATTGAATCCCACTATGTTGTTTCTTGTTCTCACAAAGATTGGTGTCCCTGGATTCCAAAATATGATATATAATTTTAATTTTGGAACCCAAAATGTTATTTATTAACATGTCTATTACAATATTTTTATGATTCCAATTATATTTTATCATAAAACATAATTATTTTAATATTAAAATTATTCATTCTTATGTAGCGTTCATGTTTATGTGTATTTTAAGATATCATGGGTGGGTCCAAATTTATATATTTTCCCAATTAATAGGGTACTATAGTATATCTCATGTTTTTTTTATTTTTTGTTATCATGATTCTTTAATTTTTCGCAATTATGATATTATGATTTTTAAACATATTTTATACAAGAAAACTATGCTAGATTTTTTCACAACTATGTTGGTATTTTTGTACTTTGTTATCATGCTCTATATTATGTATATTCCATATTTTAATCCTCTTCTAAATTAGAATTAATTAATATTATTATGATCATATTTTATTTTATGATAATCTTTAATATGTTCACTCATGAACTATATTATTAAAAATCTCTTATTCATTCCATGTAATTCCTCCCCTTCTCTGGAATTTATCTCACCCATTTCGTTGATTTTTATTCATAGGTGAATACTTTATTTATGATAACATGTGAATTTCTTTCAGAACAATATAAAATAATTTTAATAATTTTAACTTTTTATTATTTACTAGTGGCATATGAACCTAATTTTTTTATGATATTAATAAATTAGAATCTTAAATTTATTACTATTATGTTATTCATCATGAAAATTATGTAATAATACTATGTCAAAATTATAGGTAGCAATAGTTTGTATTAGATCATGTATAAATTAATTTAGGATTTTTTATTTAAAAACATCAGTGAAAAACCAATAGATAAATATGAATATATGAAAATATATTGAAATATTATTATTGGGTATAGTGAGATATTATAGGAATAAAAAACCTATATGAATAGTAAAAATGTATATAAGTTACAGAACAAATTAACCTAACAAAAGTATTTACTCAGTATCTACTTAGTGCACAAAAAGTTTTCATATTTATGACACATAGATTAACAATTGTGGGGGATATTAATATGATGATAATATTCTCTTCAACAATGATTATGAACTAAATATAATTAAACTGATAATTTTATATATGAAAATATTATTTTATATAGTCCTAAAATCATCATTTTGGAAGTAGTATATGATAAACATATGGATCCAACATTATATGACATGAGAATATATTTTCACATTCAATTAAATTATTTATTCTTGATTAATTAACTTATATTAGGTTTAAAGATTCTATAATTTAGAAAATAGTGGGAATCTTGAGAGACCATACAAACAAAACATTCGAGGGGTGGAAAACTACTTTTTTAAATGAAACTAAAGAAAGGCATGTATATTTTAAATCATAATTGTGGTACTTAAACATTTTTTGAATGTTATTAATAATGATTTGAATCATGTTTAATGTACACCTTAGCTTATTAATGAACAACTAGACATCATGTACTTTTTACTATAATGGATGACATCATTTGGTGGATAGTCTATCAATCTTCTGATTTAAAAATAGGTTTACTATATGGTAAAGATATTTTATGTGATCCAATTTTAAAAGAAGGATATTTTTACTTTACTCGTCACATATTTCTATTGATATTTTTAACATTGGTTAGAATTGATCAATTATATAAATATATATGAAAAAATTGATGAAATAGAGTAGGAAAATATTTAGAAGATATTTTATAACAATTATTTCCGCCAAACGCTTTGAATTTTTTTACAGATAAAATAATGGACTATAAAAAACATAAAGTGAATTATGACACCCAATATTTTCAACAAAAGGGTAGTGGCACAAAGATAGTGGATAAATATTGATATTTTTCAAACATAATACACAATATCATTTTTCCGTTGATGAGGAAAAATAAATGATGGTTGAATATTGACTATATTTGAATCATGATTCCTAACTAAAAATTTGATTCAAATTATAACATGTTTTTTTCCGAGGTGGTAGGTGAGCCATTGTGTCATGGGACCATTCCATTAAAGGGGAACCTTTCAGATGAGGGGGAAGATGATGATCCAAATAAATATATACATGACATGTGGAGTTGAATTGAAATAATTTTTAAATGGATTCCACCACTATCATAATTAAACAACCATGTATTTGAGAACATGATGTGATGTATCAGCCTCGAAAAAGGTCTAAATCAACTTCCAAGGGGATGAAAATATCATATGTTGAGTGATAGTTGGAGAACCTGAATGATGTAGTAGGTGGATAACAATGGGGGAAAGGGAAACACAGGAAAGAACCTAAGATTCTTAACATTTTAATGACATTACACAATGATGATATACATGTAGTTTAACAACATACAATGTATATTATGAACAAAAAAATTAGCTATATCTGATGAGGATGAAATATCACACATTTTAACACCATGTTATTGGGAATCTGAGTCATATAGCTTTGCTTCATGTGATTAGGATGTTAGGATTTATTTTATTATCATAGTGTTCGAACCATGGTTATGTGTTTCTCAAAAAGGATATGTTTGAAATAGAGGATATATAACCCGATTTGAATAAGGATCCATGAGGCCCTTCCACACCAAATATTTTGAATATAAATGGCATATAGTTTAATGTTTTTCGGCTTATAAAATATGGTGTGAATTCTAAAATGATATGTGTAGTGTGGTAGAGTGAAAATCCAACATTAATTGAGGGACAATGCTACCAAATTTTACACAAAACATTCTCAATAGAACTAAAAAATTTAATTTCTGGATTTTTTGACTGGATCTACATATTTATAGTAATAATGTTTTTTAAAAAAAAGTGGAAAATAATTTAAGATCATAATGCCTAAACCATAATATTTTGTGTCTGAAAGGGGATATTTGTGGAAACTGTGAGAAATAACCTACTGTGAATAGATACAAGGAGGATCTCTTACATATATTTCTCAATGAAATACTAAACACTATTTTGGTTCATGATGCTTAGACATAGGATCATAGTTTAAGGTCATAGAGTTCATACCATGGTTTTAATATCCATGATAGACATCTGTAGCACGACAGAGTGAAATTTCCATGTTAATTAAGGGCCAATAAGGTCTAATGTCTATAACAAAATCCCATTGTGACTCCCACATGGTTTAAATTAATGATGCATGGACATGGGATACTAGATTAAGGTTGTAGAGTTTCAATTATACGGTATTTGCGTCTCAAATGGATATGTGTGACATTAATGAAAAGTTAATTGATATGGATGGAGAGACATAGTATGCCACCCAATGTCCCACAGAACAATACTATGAAAAATTGCACAAATATTATGATCATAATGATTTGTTATTGTTGATTTTTCAGGTCTCAAACTTGTTCAACGATAAATTCCTCTGAACTTCTAAGCCTATATGAGCAATGCTCGGTGTGAGAAACAAGGAGTGGTATAAATTTCCAATTGTGGGTATGGAAGAACACAATGTGGTTAAAAATTGACAGAAAAATCCAACAAGGGTGATAAAAACAATAAAAAAATTGATAGTGAAGGGGGAATGACATAATATCAGGTAAATACTATTGACCATTTTCAGAACATAGGTTCTATACCTGCACTAGTTCTTCATAGGGATAAAAAATTTGGGATCGATCATTGACTGATATTGAAACCCAAGAGTATAAATATGTTACAAAATAGCTTTATAGGGTAAGTAGAGGAAGATAGATTAGCTAGTTTGGTATCATACCATTTCTTTTATGTAGTCCTTTCATATAAGGAGGTTGATGATTATTCAAATTGGAGAAATTGAAAATCACAAAAGTGGAAATGGGGAATTTCAGAGAGGTAAAACCATACTACCCACTATTTTTGGTCAAAAACACATTCCTTTTGTTATATATATATAAAGGTATTGGGTGAAGTATGTTAGAATTTGTTGAAATTTCAATATGTTTTTTGTCTAGAGGAGAGGTAGAATGTCGGAGAATGGTTTATCCAAATGGTACAGATATATAGGGAGAAATCGTGTTCCGCTGTAGTTTCGAGGCAGTCACTTCAGCACTATTTGAGCATGGATAGGGAGACCATGCAAGGTGGTCATAAGAGTTTTTACTTAAGGTATTATCCAATGAACGGTTAAGACATAGTTTGTCTAAACAAGCGAACTAACAAACCATGGTGTTAAAAAAAGATCCTAAAAAAGTGGATCTAGGCCCACCTTCCCTTCAATCCACTTATTTTTCCCCCAACAAGCTCTAATGAAGGATTTTCATTCTGTTAATTCCAAATAGGATTCTTCTATCTATCCAGAGGCAATCTGAAGTCTTCCCTTCATGATTCAATGCTAGAACCTTGAGGTATAATACCATACTTCTTCATTCTTGATCTGTTTCATAGGTCTACATAGTTCTACATCTCCTCTCTTCTGGGTTTATTTGATAAACACCCATTATGGGTTGATATAAAATTTTGGATACATAATTTGTTGATATTTTGTCTTTATCATGATATGTGAAGAGATATAAGGTGGTTTTGTGGAGAATCAACCCAGTTTTCTATGTGTTCTTAGTCCACTATTTAGTATCATGAAAACCTTTCAGGTAGGTGGCCTCTCTCTCGACTCGCCTTACTATAATTTATTGTATTAATTCTATTTTGGATTATTTTAATGAAATTGATTGTGAAAATCATGTAATTAATCATCTCTAGTGATGATTTATGGGTTTGGGTGAAGTTTCGTGATCTTGGTGAATTTTTTTCTATGTTATTTAGTTTTGAGTGTTTAAAATAGTTATTTTAAAATATGGATTTTATTGAATTTTTAAATGGTTTGTTCGAAAATGGGTTTTAAATAAAAAATGTGTTTTTTTAAAATGTTTTGGTATTGAAATTTTTTTGATGGAAAAACTGGCTTTCGATAAACAAGTGGTTTTATTGAAAAGGTGTTGTGGAATAATCCATTGGCATATTAGTGTGTGACTTCATATTGCATATCTGGGTTTTGGTTGAAATATGACATGTTCATCAGTGCCAAAAGCCAATAGGCACATATGATATTATTTCACTTATAGGGCTTGGTTGAAATATGAAACTGTTCATAGTGCCAAAATTCAACTAGAACACATGATATAATTACCTTATGACAACATGGTAGATCTATGAGAAACCACTCATGAGAATGGAACTGTCATTCCACATCATGCATAGATGGTTGTGCTAATTTGTGGAATGTAATGGGCATACCGAAGGAATATTGATAAATGGTTTAAAATCATTCTTTATTTATTTTTTTTTTAAAAATTATTTTCTTTAAAATTGGTTTCAATTGCACTTGTATTCTTTTGGTTATAATTGGTTTTGGATACTTAGTATAATTTAGTAATAAACTATTTTGATAACTTTTTATATATACTGTTTTGTGTAAATGTTTCTAACTCTTCTATCCTTGTGGTGTGAGTAGATAATCCATGAAGGAAAACCTATTATGTTTTATAATACCGCTTCTTTGGAAATTGGGTGATTTTGTGGAGGATATCTTCCAGGACATGGTAAATGGTAAAGTATCATATGTTGTCAACACCACATCAAGATACATGGGTTGTTCAAAAAATGGGAATTTGGAACTTGTAGAGAATAGCGTCTTATGGTCTTTAGTTATTTATCATCTATATATATATTCATAATTTTTTTTTCTTCCACTATGGTAAACATTGATGTGGTTTTGAGGTAAATGAAGTGGTTGAGTTGTCTGTCATTTGTTTAACCATCATATAGTGAGTTGTTTGGTTATGGTTTGTTGAGTTAATGGTTTTATTATTAAAGGGTAAGTTATACCTCACTTGTATTTGAAACACATCAGCTATTATTTCTAGGATATGGAGGGATGTATCTTATAACAAAGTAATGATTCATTGTATTCCCAATACAATGCACATTTTTGGATCATTACAAATTTTATCAGCTTGTTTATTCCTTTTTTAACAAGTAGTTTTTTGTGTTCTTGGTCTTGGAGTTGAAATTAATTCTTGTATATTCCTTATTTGGTAATCATATAAATGAGTAGGATTGTCATGAAATGGAATGTATAGAATAAAATTACATTTCTATACCGTTTAATCTGCTCATCAAGTTACGAGGGTGTTGGGTACATAAATGTTTTGGAGACACCAACATGATACTAAAATATTTTTATCATGGTTTTATCCAATTATATGAGGATTTCATGAATTATATTTGAGATAATTACCACTAGGATTTCATTTTTCATATGGCGTAACGATTTGTGATCTTGTTAAAAGATTGAAATTTTTGAAAAATGATTAATTTTTTCAAATGAATGATTTTGAAAAGAATCAACTTGGTGTACTTTGAAAATGGTTTTATTTTCAAAATGAAGATATTTTTTTCAATAATATGGTTTAACATTAAAAATATTGATTTTTGAAAACAATATTGTGATAGTTTATGTGATAGAATTTGAAAATCTATTCCATTAGTTTCTAGGGAGTGAGACTCATCGAGTTATTGTTGGTTTAAAAAATGGAACCTGGTAGGAATTATAGAAACCAACTAGAAGAAGGTACAGAAAATTTGGTTTCACCTGGATGAATGATGAACTAAGATATTATTCAATGTATCATTCAAGCATTTCAATATGTTGAAACGGGAAACTGGAGGGATGAACCAAGGAACCTGGATCATTCCATCTAGTTCAAAAAGAAAAATCCACCTATCTTCAAGGGTGATTTTGAACCCAAAAAGGTGGAGGTGTATCTGAGTAAGATGAAACATATATTCTAGTTCATCGACACAACGATAAAGCTCAAGGTCATGTTGGCGATGTATTTTCTCATGGATCATTAATTCTAGTGGTCAGAATTAGTGCTGCATGCAAAATTAGATCAAGGCCCTAGGATGATTTGAAAGAAAGTTTTAATAAAAAATCTTATCCCTACATGTTCTGATCTAGAGAATGATGAACATACTTAGCTTTAAGAAATATAATCTCTCTTCCACAAAACGTGAGGCTAAATTCTTAAATTTAGTACACATTTCCCCAAAAGATGTGGCGAGTGTGTCCCTAAAGGCCCACATCATCGAATAAAGGCTATGGAAGGAAATTTTATTGAAATTTCATTGATTCGTATTAATGACTATATAGAGATGGTAAAAATAGTTTTGGTGGGCGATTGAGATATCTAATATCCTATTGGAGGAGGAAATATGATGATGCCTACTGGAAATGGTGGAAACTCCAATGATAGGAGAAATTGAAAGAGATTCACCTTTTTCTAGCTTGGGAGCATGACATAGAATTAGATAGGTGGGGCCATATTTCTTCATCCAAGACCAAAGAGACAAGTTGGATTCTACCAATGTGGTTCCTTTGACCACATAAAGAGGGAGTATACAACACCCCTAAGAGCATTCGATAACTGCTACATGATGGTACATATTAAGCACTTTTTTCATAGTGTTTTGAGGTTTGGGGATCTAGATACTTCTTAGGTGTCACAATAATTATATGCTTTAATAGGATGAGGCTAGTAGAATTAGTCTCATCAATGGAGAATAATTACACATAGAGATTCTCATAATACCAAGAATACTTAGAAAGAAAACATAGAGTAGAGTGCAACGACAAAGAAACTATATGAAGATGATTAGATGATTGTTGATGAACATGTTGGACCATCTATTTTGGTAGGTTTGATTCTTTTTAATTATACCTTCATGAAATTAGTGTTTTATACCAATGCACTGCATTCCTTCATTTTATCTTTTGCTGTTGACCTTCTATGATAAAAACATGAAATGATTCATTCTGTGTAAAAACTAAAAACTCTCATCAATTAAATTGAATTTCAAGAGTTTGTGTGTAGAGAATCTTCTATAATAGTTGATGGTGGTAAAGTGAAATGGGACTTCTCAATGTTGGAGATGGATTTATATGATGTAATCATGGTTATGTATTTGTTGAAAATGTTCAGGGATCACATTTATTTTTATAGAAGAACAATGTGTTTCGCGATTGAGGATGGTGTCGAGCATCACATTAAAGGAGATAAGGTTATGAAGAAGGGTAAAACAGGTTTGTTATAACTAGAAGTGGGAACAATATCTTACTAGTTGGCAGTTTTTACATTGTCATTGATAGAAGAGACCCAGGATGTCATTTTTCTAGTAGTGGTGGATCAATTTCAAGATGTCATTTTCGATAACATCTTAAGGTTACCACCTATAAGGCAAGAGGGGTTTATGATTCATCTCCTTTTGGAGACCATTCGTATTTAACTTCCATCATATAGAATAGAACCAACATAGTTATGGGAATTGAAAGTGAAATTAGGGGAGTTTGAAGGAAAGGGTTTCATTCAACCAAGTACGTCTCTATGGCCATCACCATTCTGGTTCGTGAAGAAAAGAGATGGAACTATTTGGATGTAAATTGATTATTGTAAGCATAAAAAAGTTACGATAAAGAATCATTATCCACTTCCACTCATTTATGAACTTTTTGATCATTTGAGGGGAGATCAGTGGTTCACTAAAATATATTTGTGATCAGTATATCCTCAGATTCATGCTTGGAAAGAATTTATTCTAAAGAAAAGTTTTAGAAGCATATATGTTCACTAAAAATATATAGTTATTCCTTTTGGTTTATGAATGTACCAGTGGTCATTAGGGCTTTGATGAATCAGATATTAAAGAGTTATCTAGATTCTTTTGTTGTGGTGTTTGTCAATGATATATTGGTGTATTCAATTACAAGGGATGAGTATGATCAATACTTGGTGATAGTGTTGGGAATCTTGAGAGAACATATTTTGTTTGCCAAATTCTATATGTGTGACTTTCGGATATAGGAGGTACCTTTTTTTAGCCATTTAATTTCTGAAAAATGGATTTCAGTGGACTTAGAGAAGAAAGATGTTGTTTCATTGTGGAAACCACTAAAGATTTTCATTGAGATATGATGTTTTCTTAGCCCAAATAGTTATTGCTAATTCTTTGTGAATGACTTATCCCGGTTAGACTCACCAAAGATATCATTGACAAAAAAATGGTCCATTTCAACAGATAGAGAAATTTCATAAGTCTTTCCAAGAGATGAAATTTCATCTTACATCGGAACCTTTATAATTTTTTTCAAAATTAGGATGAGGATATGTATTGTACTATGATTCTTCAGGATCAGGTTTGGGATTTATTTTTATTAAAGGATACCACGTTGTGGCTCATGGTTCAAGTCATTTTAGTGTACATGAAAATAATAACAAAATATATGATTTGAAGCTAGCAGTAGTCATCCTTGCATTGAATAGCTGGTTTCATTATCTATTTGGTCGAAAATTCACTATGTTCATAGATCATAGAAGCTTGAAACACATTTTCTCAGTATGAGATTTAAATTTGAGACAAAGAGATGGATAGTGTATCTCTAGTTTTTTGAATTTGAATTTATGTATACACTAAGAAAAGGGAATTTGGTGGCAGAAGAATTGAGTATAAATTCACATGCTTTGTTACCATGATAAGATTCAGATGAATGGAAGTTGATGTCGGTCCTAGATGACATGCATGTGGAATGTGAAGAGCAAGGTGCTGTTGTGGGTTTCTTTTGAGCTACTCTTGTTCTTGATTTGGTAAATATGGCGAAAGAGGAAAAAAAACATATGATGCAGAATTCCTGGTTATGAGTTCAAAATTCAATGGTGGGGAGACCATTAAGGACTGGAAGATTGATTGGTGTACAGTTTTGTGGTTCATAGATCAGATGGTTGTACATATTTCCTATCATGGAAAACATATTCAAGCATAACACCATTTAATATGGACTACAAATATAATTAAACAATACATTTAAATGGAATTAATGGAATAATTTTGTGGGAGTACCATGAATATGATGGTTTCTGAGCTCATCTCGTGGTTCTTAACCTGTTATCATGTTAAGGAAAAGCATCCATGACTAGAGGTTATGTTGCAATATCTCTCTATCTCATTGTAAAAATGGGATCATATAGCGATGGAATTGTTTATAGTTATTCCACGAATGGTTCCGAAACACGATGTCGTATGGGTGATAGTGGATCAACTTACCATGTCAACTCATTTCATTCCAATTTGTGATACCCATACAGTGGAGTATCTGTCCAAAACCTATATCCAAGTGCTGGTAAAGAGACATGGCATACAGTGTCGATCGTGTCAGATAGATATCTAAGGTTCACATCTCATTTATGGAAATACATACAGAATTCCCTGGGAGCTCAGTTGACTATGATTATGACATATCATCCTTAGATGGATGGGTAATTCCATAAAAGTTATATATGTTGGAACACATGTTGTGGGCTTGTTTAAAGGATTTTGGTGTCTCATGGGAAGAGAACATACCCTAAGAAGAGTTCTCATATAATAAAAACTATCAGGCCCCGAGACATATGGATCTGTTTGAATCATTGTACTGGTGTCCTTATCATTCTACACTATGTTGGGTGGAAATAGGCGAGACATCAATAGTTGGTCCTCGTATGTTCTAAGAAATGATGGAGAAGATTCAGTTCATCAGAATGATGATGAAGATAGATCAATGTTGTCAAAAATATTATATAGATCATCATCAAATTCTATTGACCTCTTCAATAATTTATCATGTGTTCTTCAGGATCTATCCAAGACATGGACATAATTATTTTGGTAATACGGTAAATTTTTATCCTTTATTCATTAGTCAATTTGAGATACTGGTATAGGTCATATATGTGGAATATCAGTTGGAATTACCACCGCAATTAGTTCTATGGATAATGTGTTCCATGTATCTCAATTTAAAATGAATAATCTTGATCCTAACCATGTGATCAGAAGGGATCACGTTGACATAGAGTCAGTTTCATTATTTGTACATATCCTGGTGCAGATTGTGGATAGGAAAAGAATGTCTTGAAAGGAAAAAAGAATCATTCTAGTGTGGGTTTTATGGAAACATGGTAATTTTCAAGAGGAGACATGGGTACATGAGAAAGAAATAAAAGAACAATGTCCCAAACTCTTTTAGGTCAGTGATGGTTTTTAACATTCTGGGGACAAAAATACCTATGGTGGGGATGGATACGAGAGTTTGGTGAACTTTCAATAAAGGTATTGGATGAAGGATATGAGTGTTTGGTGAACATTCAATAATTTTTTGTTGCTAGAGAAGAGTTATACATTCTGAACAGGGTTTGTTCGAACCATGCATATATCATATGAGAAACAGTCTGCATTTGTAGTTTTTAGGTAGTATGTTCGGCATGGTTTCAGCTCAATTAGGTTGACTATGAGATGAGGTCATGTGAGGGTTTTATTTAATTCAGTAGCTAATGCACAGTCAGTGTATGTTTTGTATAACTAGAGAGACACTAGCCTTTTACAAATATCATTACATTATTTTAAGCATAATAATACAACAAAATACAAACCAATGATCATGAATTCTTGTGTGTTGGAAGAATAGGTAAAAAAAACACAAAACATGGGACTAAAAAAACAATACTTTATTTAATCTTCATATATGTCTCATAACTTCTTTTGAGACCTTACATCTACATAGGGTACCCTAGTGATCACATGAACTAAGGGATGAGCTCAATAACCAGTAATGAAATAAACATAAGAATAGGGAATTAGAATAAGGGTTAGATATTATGACATAATGATATAAAATGGAATATATAATCATAATATATAAACATGAGATCATATAAACAAAATTCATAGTAATCTGGAAGAAATATTGATCACTACTTTGGCATGAGTTAAGGCTCATTGCACATAGAGGAGCACAAGTCAAGGTTAACAAGCAATGTCGTTTCACATAGTATAATGAGTCAAGGATAACTGCCAATACCATTTCACACAATGTCTCATGAGACTAAACTATACCCAATGCATTGGAACATTATCTGGGTGAACCCATCATAAATGTTCATGAATATTATTTCCACATAAATAATCACAAATAAAATATCATACATAAACATAAGGGAACCCATGGAGATAAATGGGTATCTCATTCATGTCATAAATCATAATGAATGAGCATATAATAAAATTGTCCATGAGAGAAAGGAATTAAATCATACATAGAAATTAATAATGTAAAATAGGCATATATAATGACAATTTATGTTAAATATAAGTTACTACATGTAAGAAGTGTATTTATGAAATTCTTAACATTAAAAAATTTTAGTGTAGTTTTAAGGAAAAGACTAAAAAGAATTTAAAATAAATAAGGAAATAATAATAAATATAAAACCATAAGTAAAACTTGATATTTTTCATAATAAAAAGAATGCTTTTATAAAAACAATTGTGGCATAAAACAAATGGTAAAGTGCACATGATGTTGGGTAAAAATTTGGGAAGTTCCCTTACAAAAGTTTTTCTTTTTGGGAAGTATCGAGGAGGGAATCACTTAAAAGCTTGTATATAACTAGAATAAAATGATGGATGTATATTAAAACATGATTTTGGATCATATACAGATTATTTATAATCATTACAAAATAGAAAACTTTATTTGCGTAAACATAAATATAGAGCAACCTGAAGGAATAAATGTGGTTCGGGTAGAATCCCTAATTAAATATACGCATGGTATCAGGTGTACTTAGTAGGGATTAATGAGAAATAATTGGATTTATCATATTTTATAAATCACTAGGTAATTATGGGGAAGGCTCTAAATCATACCCCATCATTATTAATTACATGTAATAGGGCATAACATAGATGCGATTCTTGAATAAATGTGAGAAAGAGAGGATCTCTTACCATAAGTCTGATGATGATCTTTGGTTGATCATAATGACCAGAATAATAAAATTAGGTTAATTAATTAATAACTAAAGAACCTATTTTACATTTTGATTATTTATTATAACCTTTTTGATTTCATTCATAACCTTTTTGATTGGTTATGGTGTTCAATTTCATCGCTCGGGTATGTTTGTTCCCTTGGTTTTGATGATCGGTTCACTTATATTCATGTTTCGATACACTTGTATTTAGAACGTTATTGTAATGAATTGAAGTTATATTTTATTATTGAAAATCCATAATGATACTTTATTGTAAAAATCATTTGGTTATTTGGAGTGAGGGTGAATCATTATATAAAAAAATAACGATAAATGCTTCGATTAACTTTGTGATTTTGCTCACAATATACTTGTTTTGTATTATTATAATATATCATCAGTGAAAAAAGTTTATAAAAAGAAATATAATATAAAATACATATTTAATAGTCTGGTTAAACCATAAAAATGGTTT
Organism: Viscum album; assembly: GCA_963277665.1. Classification (NCBI taxonomy): domain Eukaryota; kingdom Viridiplantae; phylum Streptophyta; class Magnoliopsida; order Santalales; family Viscaceae; genus Viscum; species Viscum album. The sequence continues at coordinate 1,842,070,121 of OY728125.1, forward strand.
CATGACCATAATTGAAGATGTTAATGCAAATTGAAAACTTGTCGTCCTTGAATGTGATAAATCAACACATCTCGAATAGTGTTTTCATTTTTAGTATAAAATGAGGAGTAATGAGAGATTATGTTCAAATATACCATTATCATAATATAATTATAGTACATGTATCTTAATGGAGTTCCCGTACCATTTGGTTGAAGGTATTTGAGTAAAGAAAAAGAATAGAAAAAAAATTGAATGAAAATAAGCGAATCGGAAAGAGGAATTTTCCTCATGAGTTTATCTACATTGAGAGCCTCTTAAGGGGAGAGGATTTGGTCTATTGATGAGAACAATAGATTATGGACGTGGGGTGGATCTTGGGGAGATATTTGAGTAGAATATAGGGAATTTAAAAGGGTTTAAAGGAGTGAGGGGATGAGGAGAGTGTGGGTGGTTTTTAAAGTGGAGGGTAGGGGGGTTTTCTTAATATTTTAATATGTAATTTCATATTTTCCATAAGACAAGAAATATTACTGATTCATGTGACCAAAAATAGTAATATGTTTATGTGGGTTCAAAAAAATGGCAATTTACATCATCAATGACAAGAGAATGATGCATAAATTGTGGATTTAGCATTTATTGTGAATTATCGTAAGTTAATATTTCATCAAAAATTAAAGTATTTTAGAAAAATCACAAAAATTAACCCAAAACATTTTTTTATTTCTAAAATATAAAAATTAAGTCCATTTTTAAAAAATAAATTTATAAATATGATAAAATAATTTTTACTAAAAATCATAAATTAATTGAAAATGTAGATTTTAATACTAAAAATGATTTTATAATTGTTTAAAAAACTACATAAGGTCTTATAAAATTATCTTAAAATAGGAAGACATAAAATTGTGAAATTATTAAAACCATTTATAAAAATTCAATTTTATTTAAATTAATTAATTAATTGAAATTAATTATTTATTACATACAAAAATCCTAATACATTTACTATGGTCATATTATCACTTATAAGATTCCAAAATTTTATTTATACATTCATGGATGATGTTACTATTATTTTGGTTGATTTACTATTCATAAGGATCATATTACTATTCATAAGTGTAGGATACTATTCATAAAAATTGGTTACTATTCACCAAAAAGTATGTTTGTTCCATCAGACCCAAAAAAACATCCTAAACACAACCGTGTATGTCAGATTTTAAAAATTCAAAACACAGATTTGATAATATTATTTTTAAAGGTCAAATAGTTCTTATTAGTTAATTGTGCTGTAATTTCATTTTATTATATGACACAATTATAATAAGGTAATTTAAATTGATAAAACATTGGGTCGTTACATTATTCCCCACTTTTAAATTTCCACCCTCAAAATATCTTTTTTTACATTCTAATCCATAAATAGTTTTGGGTACTTTTCAATTATTAGATCCTCCATTTCCCATGCTTCCTCTCCAGACATATGGGTCTGCCAATGTACTTTTACTAGGTGAGTAGTCTTGTGACATAGAAGATTATCTATGTGATCCGAGATCTTCACAGGCTGCACCTCATAAGAAAGATCATTCGCCAACAATACCACCTCTAAAGAGAGTACATGTGAAATATCTAGTATGTAATTACATAAGACAGATACATAGTAGACATCATGTACTTTAGAAATGGTAGTTAGATGTGACAGTCGATAGGCGACAGCCATGAAACGATCAAGAGTCTCGGTGGGGCCTATGTACCTAGGACATTGTTTTCATTTGTTCCCAAACTTCATGACCTTCTTCCTTAGAGATATGCGTAGAAATACTATGTCTCCAAATTTGAACTCAAGGTCTCGTCAGTGATTATCTAGATAGCTCTTTTGTCAATATTGGGCTTTATTAATGTGCTTCTAAATGGTTTTCACCTTCTACACCATTATTTTTACCATTTTAGGTCCTAGCTGCTTACGCTTACTGACTTCATCCCAACACGTCGGTGTTCTGAACTTTTTCCCATAAAGGTCTTCATATGGTTCCAATCAGATGCTCGAGTGGAAACTAGTGTTTTAGGAGAACTCAACCAATGAAATAGGTTGTCCCCTTCCTTCTTTAAAGTCCATAGAACATGATGCCAATATATCTTCTAGTCTCTAAATAGTTCACTCTGAATGGCCATCAGTTTGAGGATGATAGGTCATCATGATGTTCAGTTCAGCGCTTAGAGAATGTTGGAGGGTCTTCTAGAAAATAAAGGTGAATCTCGATTCTCTATCAAATATAATAATTTGTGAAACTCCATGCATCCTTACCACTTAATTGATATATATCCATGGAATTTTTTCCTATGTGATGTCCTCTCGAGTCAAAATAATGTAATCTATTTTTGTAAGACTATCCACAATGACCCATATCGCATTGTTTTCTCGAGATATCCTTGGATGTATAGTGATAATGTCCATGGTTATGTTCTATCACATCAATGCTAGTATGGGTATTGTTTTCATCATCCCTAAAGACTTCTATATTTGGGCCTTCAATTTTTGACATACCAGACACTTTAATGTATACTTAGCAATCTACTTCTTCATATCTTCCCACAAAAGGTTCTCTCAGAGGTCTCGATATATCTTTGTGTTCCCTAGGTGAATAGAGAAGTTTGAGCTATGTGCATCAATCAAAATATCCTTCTTTATCTTTGGATTGGATGGTACACATATTCGGGACCTAAATCTTGAAAATCCTTCGTTATCAATCATGCACTCTGATTATTTCAAATTTTAATGGCCTCCACCCTTTTCTGAATTTCCACATCTTTTCTTTAAGAATCCTTTACTTTCTCTATAGTGGATAGTTGAACGATCATTTGATAAAGTATTGATGATTTTTCTCCCCTAATGATCCCCATTTCCATCATCTACAAATCTAAAAAGATATGATCCTTTTCAATTCTCATAATTGATAAAGATGCATGCTCCTTTCTACTTGGAGAATCTTCAACTTACTTGCTTTTCCATGATAGTAAGGGATTGAACAGTTATAATCCTTGATCATAATTATCCATCTTTGACAGTTCATATTAAGCTTTTTTTGTGTTAATATATATTTTATACTCTTGTGATTAATATATATCTCTTATTTCTAGCCATAGAAATAATTCCATCACCTTTTTAAACCAAATATCATAGCCGCAAACTCCATATCATGCTTATGATAGTTATTCTCATGTATTTTCTACTACCTTGAGGTGTAGGATATAAATTTATCATTTTTCATCAGCACACAGCCGACACCATTCTTTGAAGCATCACTATACACCAAAAGGAGTTCTCCACTTTTTTGGAGTGTGGGTATTGGTGTAGTGATAAGCCTTTTTTCAACCCCTCAAAGAACTCTTCACATTCTTGAGTCTATAAAAACTATAGTCATTTTCATTTCATCTGGGTCCTTGGGTTAATCAATCATGATTTGTTCTTCCCAAATAATCAATAATACCTAGCTAAACAAAGGACGATATGGATCTCTATTATAGATGTTGACCTAGTCCGCTCTTCAATTGACTTTGTATTGGAAGGGTCCATAGATATCCCTTTGCTAGTGATAACAATCCATAAGAATGATATTTCTTCCATCCATAACACACATTTACTATTATTTTCATATATCTTCTCCTTTAGTGATGTATTTAACATAGTATTAAAATAATCCACATGTTCCTCCTTCATCTCGAGGTATATCAGAATATCAACAATAAAGACTACCACAAATTTACTGAGGTAATATCTATATAATATTTTCATTTAAAACCATGAGAATTTCTAGGGCATTAGTGAATACAAAGGGAATCACTATGAACTTATAGTTTCCATAACTTTTTATAAAGGTATATATGGGAATATCTTCTTTCCTCGCCTTTAATTGGTGATATCCTGACTGAAGGTCCCTCTATGATAAATAAATGGCCACATGAAGCTGATCGAAAAAGTCATATATTTGAGGTATGGGATACATGATATTTACCATGATTTTATTGAGTGCACAATAATAAATGAAGTGGCAGATCGATCCATCCTTCTTCTTGATGAAAAGGACTGGCACATCTCATGGTGAAGCAACCAGGTGTTTAAAAACCTGCTCCAAATTCTCTTCTAACATCTTTTTTAGCTCATCCAGATCTACAGTGTCCATTATATAAGGTATCTTTTATAAAGGCACAGATCCTTGGTTATGTTCAATTGAGTAATCAACCACTAATTCAAGAGGAAGACCAAGAAACTCTTTGGTAAATACATCATTGTAATCCCTCAAAATGAGTATATGTTCGAGAAATATCCTCTCCTTCGTCTCAATCATCTAAGGTAGAAATGATTTCTCTTAAAGAATTAATAGGAACACAAGATACAATGATTCTAAAGGAGATTAATCTTCCTCCTAACACTTCTAATGAATTGGAGTATGCTTTGGGATGTGATGAGTGATATCCCATTCCACAAAATTGATGTTTGTTTTGTATAAAGATTGTCAGTCCATGCCCAAGATAACATTAAACTCCACCAAAGGAAGTATGACGAGATTTACTTTGAGGTTCAATCCAAAAATGTTAACTAGGGTGGAGTTATAAACCATGTACACAATAATTTCCCCATTCAATATTCTAATAGATAACTTATCCTCCAAATTTTTTAGGTGGTGTTTTAATAGTTCTACTAAAATTGAAATATATGAAAGAATGCGTAGAACTTGAATCGAATAGCATGTCCACTATTATTGAATGAATAACTAACATATCTGTCACTACATTGTTGTCTGGTTCCACTTTAGTAGTAGTGTTAGCATAATCCCTTCCTTGTTTCCTTGGAGGTTGTTGTTGATTTCCTCCAACAAACTTTTGGTTAGGGATTTTTTTCATAATTCCCATGTTCCTTGTTGTTGTAACATTGCACCAGTAGCAAAGCATTTAACTAAAACGTCCTTTCTTCTTCCACATTAGCTAAATTTTTCATATCTCTTTAGTGGTTTTTAGACTGATGTCCTAGATTCCGACATTTGAAGTAATTCCTAGTTCCATTTAGAAAGTTCCCAAGAAGGTTCTTCCTACGATTTTACACATTGGATGATTGGGCTTCTTTCCACCATGGAATTTATTTGTGGAATAGACACCATTAGATTCAATATTCCTCCTTTTAGCACTAGGCCCATGATACCACTAAGAGTATCTAATATCCACTTCATCCTTAAGATAACAATGGAGAATATCCTCATAGATTTCAATGTATTGAATCCCTAAAACTTTTCGTAGACTTGGATTTATTCCACTAAAGAAGTTATCCACCTTACATTTGGTGTTCATGAAAAATCCATTGGTGTAAATTAAAAGCCTTGTAAAATTTTTATTCATACACCCTTATTAACTCATCTTCATTCTTCTTATGTATGAGGAACTCTCTTCACATCTTGATATTGAGGGTTCAGGGAAAATATTTATTGGAAAAAATTCTCTTTAATTCCTCCCAATCTATGGAATTGATTTCCTTTCGGGGCTTCGTGTTTATGATCAGTTTCCACCACTTATTAGCTTCCCCATCAAAATGATACACCACAAGTACGACTTTAACTTTTCCTAATCACTGAAGAATAGAGAATATATTTTCATTGGAGTTAATCAACTCTTCCATGAGGAGGGGTTTAAAAAATCCACTAAACCTAGGAGTCATTTACTAAATTAAGGATTCATCAACAACTTTATTTTTTCTTGGAGGAGGAGGGTCTTCCCCATGACTCAAGTTATTTTTCAAAACTTGATCCATTAGAGCATGAACTATCCTGATGTTTTGAGAATATATTACCATCACATCAGGGATATTGCTAGGTAAATCTGCATATTATCTATCACATTGATTTTTTGGAGAAGTTCTAATATTTACCACCCGTAAACTAAGAAAAATAATGTATAATTAGAGGGCTTGAATACTTAACTATTAAGAATAAAAAAGGAAACTTTTAACACAAGAGGATAAACTTGTAATGGAGAAGTGTATCATAATGTGTGATTCCGTTTATTTCAATATAGGTTATCCTTATTCTATTTCATAGATTATTTTATTATGGGAATTTTTTCCTTCCCTTAATTATGGTTGGTTCCATGCTTATAAATTTACCAGAGAATATCCCCTAGTAGTGTCAAAACAAGAGTCCATAAATGTGTATTGTCGTGCACCGTTCCCATTAAAATATAGCTCAGAGTAGTGTTTTTAGGTTGTACCCCAAGATACATATGTTCCATAACCACCTCTACCTATTTCTATACAGATGTTGATGTATTTTATTGATAAACCACTTACTCTATAATTACCATGATTTAGGGGTGATTTTATTGACTTAATCCCATGCTTAAGGTTCTTACTAAAGTTCTCTATTTCTAATCACCAAAAATAATTCTAACATTCCATGATACAATCTAAATCAACCCTATCCATTTACACATAACATTACAGAATTTTAAGCATACTTATACATCAGAATAATATACAAGGATCATGAAGTCTAGTGTCTTGGAAGAGTAAGTACATAAAACTTAAAACATGGGACTAAAAACAATTCTTTATTTAATATTCATAGAGAGATCCTTACATGCTTTGAGCCCTTACATCTACATAGGGTACCCATAGGGTCACATGAACAAAGGGATGATCTCAAAGCCCAGTAATGAAATAATCATTAGAATAAGGCTTTAGCACAAGGGTTAGAGACCACAACATAATGATAATAAATGGCATATAGAATCATAAAATATAAACATGGTATCATATAAACATGAATTCATAGTAATGTGTTAGAAACATAAATCATGACTTTAGAACTATTCAATTCTCATTTCACACAGAGGATCACAAGTCAATGTTAACCACAAAGACTGTTGCACATGGCAGCATGAGTCAAGGCTAACTTCAAATACCATTAAACAAAACTTATCATGAGACTAAAAATTACACAATTCATTAGAGCTCTATCTGGGCACACCTATTTTGAAATTTTCATGAATATTCTTTCCACATAAATAATCATTCATAAACATAAGATAACCCAAGGAGAGAAACGTGTATCGCATTCTTGTCGTAAAGCATAATGAATGGGAGTATCATAAAAATTTCCATGCGAGAAATTAATTAAAACATACATTTAATTTCATAATTTTAAATATCCATATAGCCTGATAAGTGATGTCAAAAATATTTGACAACATGTAAGAATATTAGTTTGGAAATTCTTAGCATTAAAATTTTTTACTGCAGTTTTAAGGAAAATAGTAATGATCATTTAAAATAAAAATGGGAATAATAATTTATATAAAAAAAGATGTGAAAAAAGAATGTTTGAATAATAAAAATACTAACTTAATAAAAACAATAGTGGTTGAAAACAAAAGTTATAGTGAAATTGAAATTGGGTAGAAATTTTTGAAGTTCCCATAAAACGAGTTTGCATATTAGGAAGTATTGAGGAGGGAATCACAAAAAAAATTTATATCCCCCAAAGAGAATGTGAGAAGGATATTGAAACATTATTTTTCAGTATATAAACAGATTGTTCAATTTTTTCATAAAAATTAAAGAAAAATTCATTTGGGTAAAATGAAAGATAGGGCAACCTCAAGGAATAAATGCGGTTCGGGTAGAATACCTTAGGGAATATCGGCATGGTATCAGGTGTACTTAGGTGGGATTAATGAGATGTAAAGGAATTTCTCATATTTTATACATCATGGGGGAAGTATGTGTAAGGTTATAAATCATACACCACCATTAGGAATTACATGTAAAAAGGAAAAACATAGAAGATATTCTTGAATAAATGTGAGAAAGGGAGGATCCCTTACCTTATGTCTGATAATGATCCTTGCTTGATCTTAATGACCTGAATAGTAAAATTAGGTTCATTAATTAAAAATTAAACAACCTATTTAACATTTAAATTAATTATTATAACCTTTTTGAGATCACTCATAACCTTTTTATCGGTTATGAGCTTCAATTTCATTATTTAGGTCCATTTGTTTCATTAGTTTTAATGGTCGATTCACTTATATTCATGTTTTGATACACATGTAAGATGAGTGTTGTTGACCATAATTGAAGTTATATTTTATTATTTAACATCTAAATGGTTACATGGTTTTAAAATTAATTTGGTTAAATATAGTGATGTGGAATCATTATATAAAACATCAATGATAAACTCTTGGATTAATTTGACATGTTTTCCCACAATTAACATGTTTTGTATTATTGTATTACATCATGTGTGAAAATGTATTATAGAAATAATAATAATATAAAATAATTATTTAATAGTCTATTTCAACCATAAAAATGTATTTATGACCAGAATTAATGATGGTAGTTCCAATGGAGAACCTATCATCCTTGAATGTTATAAATCAACAGATCTCAGATAATGTTTTTATTTATATTATAAAAGGACGGGGTAAAGAGATATTATGATAAGCTCTCCCATTATCATCAGATAATTGAAGTACTTGTTTTTAATGTAGTTATAATACCATTTTTTTGAATGTCAGTGAGTAAAGTAATAGAAAAGAAAACAACTTGAAAGAAAATAAGAGAATCGGAAACAAGAATTTACCTCTTGAGTTTATATCCTTTGAGAGCCAATTATGGGTAGAGGATTTGGTCTTTTGAGGAGACCAAGGGCTGAAGAACATAGCGGAGGATCTTGGGGAGATATTTTGGTATAATTTAGGGATGGATCCTGGCTTTAGACAAGTGAAAAGAATAGGGGAGTGTGGGAGATTTTTATAGTGGAATGAGGAGGGTCTTCTTAATAATTTAATTATTAAATTATAATTTTTCCATAAGACAAGAAATATTAATGATTTTTGTGACAAAAAATGTTAATATATTCCTATGAGTTTGAAATAATGGCTAGTTACATTATCCATGACCCAAGCGTGATGCAGAAATTAAGGATTTAGCATTATTTGCGAATTACCGTATTTTACTATTTGTAAAAATTCATGTAATTTAAATAAATTCCACAAATTCACACTAGACATTTTTCAACACGTATAATAAAACAATAAAATCCATTTTTCCAAATTATTTTCTAAATATTATTAATTTAAATTTTAATATAAATCATAATTTACTTGGAAAATGTAGATTTTAATACTATAACTAGTTTTATAATGCTTCCAAAAATTATATAATGTCTTAAAAAATATCATAATACCAGAAGAAAAAAAAAGTAAATTTTTTAACACCATTTATTAAAATACATTTTCATTTAAATTAATTAATTAAATTTAATTAAATATTTATGATTTACAAAAATACCAATACTTTTTCTATGGTCATATTATCAATTATAAGATGCCTGAATTTTACTTATACATTCATATATGAGGTTACTATTCATTGGGAAGATATAAGATTCATAAGGGTCAGATCACTATTCATAAGGTTAGGTTACTATTCATAAAGGTAGGTTACTATACACTAAAAATTATGTTTGTTCTATCAGACCCCAACAAACACCCTGGACAAAACAATGTATGTAAGATTTTCATAATTCAAAACATAGATGTGAAAATATTTTGTTTAATGGTCACATAGTACTTATTAGTTCATTTTTTTGTGATTTAATGTGATTATATAACTTAACTATAATAAGGGAGTTTCCATTAATAAAACATTATTTCATTACACTAACATTGCGATATAATTGTGGAGAGGGTTAAAAGATGATCATAAAAAGTAGATATTGGTCGACTTACCATTAATCCACTCATTTTCCCCAAACTGAATGTAACTCATTATTTTACTTCTGCTAATTCCAAATAAGGTTCTCCGATTGATCCATAGGAAATCCGAAGGATTCCCTTGGTGATTTAAAGATGGATTCTTCAGGTATGTGATAATTCTTTATCATTATTGATCAGTTTCATCGATCTACATAGATCTAATTCTCCTATAATATCATTTTCTTATATCCATGCACGTTATTGAGGGATCTAAAAATTTGGATTCCAAATATGTTGACATTTGGTCTTGTTCATGATAAGATTAAATATCTAAGGTGGTTTTAGGGAAAATTGACCTGGTTTCATGTGCATTCTTTGTCAGTTGTTGAGTTTCACCAAATCCTTTGAGGTATGTGGATTCTCTCTTGACTCCTCTTTCTAAAATTGAATGTATTAATTTATAATTGGTTTATTTGAATGACTTTTTTTGTGAAAATCATGAAATAACTCTTATCTAGTGATGATTAATGGTTATGGGTGAAATTTTGTGATTTTGGTAAAAAAAAAATTCAATGTGATTGAGTATTATGAATTTAAAATTGTGATTTTAAATTATGTATTTTCTGTAATTTCTAAGTGGTTTTATGGAAAAGGGGGTTTTAAATAAAAAGTGTGTTTTATTAGAATGGTTTGGCATTGAAATTCTTTTTTTTTGTAAAAACAGTTTTAAAAAAATGGTTGTTTTTTTGAAAATCTCTTATGGAATAATCCATAGGAATATTGGTGGGTGAGTTTATATTACAATTCTGGGGCCTAGTTGAAATATGACCTAGTGCATAGTGTGAAAATTCAACTATCAAAGGGGATATAATTTCATTACTAGGGCGTGGTTGTAATATAACCCTGTGCTCAGTGCCAAAATTCAACTTATACATGGGATATAATTACCTTTTAATGACTTGGTTGATCGATGAGAAACCACTCATGAGTGTGGAATAATCATCACATTGCTTGTATTGTTGGTTTTGTGGATTTTGGGAATGGATTGGGCATGCCAATGAAATATTGTGAAATCACTTTAATGAATTTTTTAGTTATTTTTTTTGGAAAAATAACGTCGTGGAAAATTGGTTTCAATTACTCTTTTATGATTTTGGTTATAAATGTTTTTGGAAGCTTTTTTGTATTATGTTATAAACTTTTTTGAGAAATTTTTTATATGACCTATTTTATGTAAATGTTTCTAACTCTCTTATCCTAGTTGAATGAGTAGAGAATCCATTGGGGAAATAATACTAAGTGTTATACTCACCCCTTATTTAGAAATTTGTTGCTTTTGAAGATTCCATATTCTAGGATATGAGAAATGTTAATGTATCAAATGATTTTAACACCACATCGTCATACCTGGTACGCTCGGTGATTTTGGATTTTGGAGCTTCTTCCACATGGAGTCTTGTGGTCTTTTGAGAGTCTTTAGTTGTTTATCCACAATTTACATTGATAGTTTCTTTGTCTACCATACTAGTACACTTTTAAGTGGTTTTGAGTAAAATAAAGTGGTTGAGTTGTCTTTCATTTGTTCATGCATCATAAAGTGAGCTACTTGAATATGACTTGATGAGTTAGTTGTTTTATTCTTAAAGGGTAAATCACCACCCAATTTTATTTGAAACCCTTTAACATTTATTTTCAGCCTTTATAATATTGGTAATTTATATTAAGGCCTACTAATGATTCTTTTTATTATCAAGGAAATTAGAATTATATGGTCATTACAAAAGCATACGTTAATGGGAGTCATTTCACAATGCTCTCAAATGCAACGAGTAAACTAGTGGGTAGGCGAGAATAAATACTTGTCTAGAGGGGTGATTTCCTCTCTATAGTAGGTAATGATTAATCCTATATTATGATCCATCCATATTTTATAATGGGTAAGGATTTAGTTGTTCCTCAGATAATTATCATATGAAGCATTATATTTTTATACAACATAAATTTTATTTACCATCACAAACATATCATTTGAGGCATCCAAGTATAATGTGGTGTACAAATATTGTCATCCAATAATTATTGTATGAGGCTTCACGGTATTGTATGAGTTATGATCCCAATTTAATATTGTGTTCTATGAAAAATATGGATTTTTGTTTAAATATGTACAACTCATAATATAGATTCTACAAATTTCATGTCATGTGTATTGAAGCATTTGGGATGGCACTCATTTAAGGGAACGTAGTACTGAAAAATGGCGGCACATATGTCTTAAGGGTTGATTGAATGGCATAGAGGAATAATGGACTGATGTGGAGTGTCGAAAAGACCCTTCCCTATATAGATCATGAAAATTTTATCCTATTTTGGCCTCATTGTACTAGGTAAGAAAAGAAAAATCAATGAGTCGATGGAGAGGTAAGGGCCAAGGATGAAATATCTAGTCATCGCTATTTTTCAAATGAGGATGGAAATCAATCCAATCATTTTTCTGGAATATTGTGTGGTAGTATACCAACACTAGTGGAGATATCTTATTCAATGAGGATATTTAATAATCTCATATTATGATATTATGACTCCCAAAATTATATGGAGATATTCATCTCACATTAAGAGGCATCCCAGTTATATAAAGGTTGGGGTTATAGTTTAACGACGTGTTCTAAGGATGTTGGAAGGTCTTACAAATCTAGTGTCACATTTTTTCATCCTGACGTCAGGTTATGATGGAATCTCATTCTATAAATGTGTAATGAAAAGTTAATTCATCTTATACCTAAATATCATGTCCGTAGAAAAAAATTTCTGGTGATAGAGCCAGAGTTGATTGCATGTTTTGATGTTAATTTGCAGTTGGCCCACAAGGAAAATTGACTTGGTTTCACTACATGTACTGTGAAAGTGGAAATCATTCCACAAGTAGTTAGAAAAATATTTGTTGGAACAAACATTCTTGAACATGAGGGGTGAAGAAAACTATGTAAATTAGCTTACAAAAGGCTAAATGCACATTGTTTAATGTCATTGATCATAGACCAATGATGGATGATTTGATGTTGTTTGTTTGGTACATAAGAGTTAAAACCCAATTTGAATGTAGATAAGGAAGATGTGCACTGGACACCACAATCATGAATCCAGTTTCACACAGTTTATGGTTGTATGACCTGGACCATTGAAAATTGTTTAACATCGTGATCTATAGAGTATTACAAATAATCTTAATTTCATGATGATTTGACTAGGGAAATATCTATTTTGATTCTATCCTTGTGGAATGAATAATATATAACCTAATGTGAATGAGTGGGATGTAGGACCACGTACAAAAAAAACCCCAAAATAAAGGGAATATAGTTTAATGCCATAATTCTTGAACTGGGAGAATTCTTGAAAAAAAGTTAAAATTCACGATTCTTGGAAAATGAGGATGTTAGTCTCAACTGTATCATTGTGGTGTGAAAGATGTAAAACATAACATGAAAGGAGCTAGGGGGATCACATATCACATAAAAACCATTAGACAATATACCCATATTTTGTGGTCATAATGCTTGGAAAATGAATTTGTCCAAGGGGCTAATGGGTTGGTAAATTTACCACTAAGATCATATATAGATGTTCTAGGTGTCACTACCTATCCCATGAGGAAGAGAATCAAACCATATATATTTATAAATTAAGAAGGGTACAAGACTTGTGAAAAAAGTTTCGTAAATACTCTCTCATGGGGGAATATCTTGTTCTTGGCACATGGTACATCTATAGTGTAGCATCATGTGCTCAGTATAGTACCCTTTATGTCCATATCACACTTTTCATATGAGGAGTCCTTCATTTTTTTAGGTTAATGTTGTTGTGTAGTGTCATACATTGACTACCATAGTTTGGGATCATTCCATTCTTAACATATGAGGCATCCTAGTTTTATAGAAGGTAAATATTAACATCCCGGAAATATGGTATAATGCATCTATGTTTCATATTGGATATGTTTAGTGTTTCACATCTTACGTCAGGGAATTTTGGTTTTTCAGTTTAAATTCATGAAACAGAAACTATAGTTTATGTTGGTTTAAATTCATGGATCTCAAACTTTAGAGGAAGGAAGTATTTTAAGGTCATAATTCATGGATTGTGACTCCTAGTTTATACTCATACAGTTCGACCCCAGGTTACTACAATTTAAGGTCACAAAGCTTTGACTAGTTAAAAACATTATAGGGTCATACTAGTTGGATCAAGGGAATTATTTTTGTTTATGTTCATGTGTATTTGAAAATTTCCAAATAGTGTAATTATATACATCCAATATTTTGGATGAAAATAGTTTAAGATCATAATTATTTTATTGGTCGAAATTCATATCTTGCCATATTGTATAGACACTGGATGCATATAGTTTAATGTAATAGTTATTGTACCAATTGAAAGAATGTTATGTTCAAGCTACCTAGAACCAAGATACACATATTTTAGGGTCTTAATTCATGGAATGACTACAAATATATTATTTGTACTTCTAGTGTAAGAACCCGGGTTTTTAAAATGGGTCAAAATCCAACCCTGTATGAATTTTTGTCTTATTTCTGAGGAAACTAGAGAAAATTTTCAGTTTCTAGAAATTTCCAAACTACACGCTATGTACATTAAGTACACACCGTGAATATGTTAAGAGAGTGACCGACTGTGTGCTCATTGAGTACATGTCGTTTGATAACCTTGTCGAAAATTTCATACTACATGACGTGTAGTTTGAGACACGCCGTGTATACTTGACCTTGTGGAGGCCACACATGGCGTGTAGGCCTGTTGGATGGGTAGATTTTTTTAACCAAGTACACATTGTGTCCCTGTTGGACACGTCGTGTAGTCAGTCTGTGTATGAGAGAAATAAATGGCGTGTGGGTAAGTTAGTTAGGTAGAGAAGGAAAACCAAGTACATGTCGTGTACCCCTTGGTACACATCGTGTACTAATGTTGGCGGGATCTAGAAAGTAATTGGTGGAATTCCAGCTGCCATATGAATAGTTAAATGATATACACAATGTGTAGTTCTAAAGGACACGCCATGTAGTTTCTTTCTTTTTGCATGAAAACAGGCAGTAGCCTCGTTTGGAGGTAGAACATGTATTTTGGCCAGGTATCACGAAACAAGATTTCCGGACCTTCTATTTGCTCCTAGTTATTTGTTAGAAGTCAGATACAATCACAGTTGGATGTATTGGAACCCCCTCGGTAAGGCATAGATTCCTCTTTAGCCGTTTTTTTATTTTTGTTCTATAACGAGTTATAGGGGAATGAGTTAGTTCGACTCTTTTGTAGATTTACCACGTTTTAGACCTAATTAGATGTTGTTTCTGGGGGAGTATCATCATATGATTCTTAGGTAGGTGGGTCATACCTCTTTTTTTGTTTTCATAGTCATTTGGGTGATGTGGCCTTTAGTGTGTTTTGGGGTACTTTGAGCGGGACACTTTTTATCTGCTATTTCATATTGAATTGATTTCTGGACCCATGGGATGCCTTTGGGTATTATCTATTACCATTTTTTCTTGAGCGAGGCCAGGCAAGGGGTCGTAGATCATCAGGGCATTTTGGTCGGGGGATGCCAAAATGGTTATATTTGAATTATATTGTTATAAATAATTATGTTTATTTTATTAAGCCTGATTTAAATCTTTAGAGGCATTCAAGACCTCAGTGATGGTATGGGACAACAACTTGCATAGTGAAAATAAACTATTTAGAATGTTTTGGTTGTTTACATTTTCTGTTTAAATGCATCATATATTCAATTTTTATATTGCATATGTTGTACCCTTTTGGGTGGTGTTGTGCATGGCTCGAATAATCGTAAGTGTTTCCGATCACAGGATGGGCTAGGCCCAAGTTACTGTGGGTGGTTTTGGACCATGATATTGGGCGTCATGGACGTCGGCTTGTGGCAGTACGACTGTTTGGTTGGGCATGGCCCATGTTACTTGGATGGTGAGGCCATAAGACTTTAGTAGCATAGTCACAGAGACACGAGGAGTTAGATATGTTGTGGCTTAGGTACAATTATAGTGATTACTGCTCACCAAGATCTTTGATTAGTGTTCACATAGAGATACTCTGTGATGTGGTGGTTCTCACCACTCATGTGCATATAGGCCCTCGTAGATGTGGTTTAGGTACTTTGGTTGGGGGTGCTTCCCATAGAAGCCCATGTGGGAGGCGAGGAGCGTTCAGAGGATAGCATTGAGGCTATCTTTTTGGGGGATGAGTCTCGTTGTTATTTGAGGGAAGATAACACTATCCATCAGGATATGTTATTTCTGGGAAGACATCGATGTTCCTCCGGGTTACATCTTGGGCGTGCATTTGGGACGTCAGTACTTGAGGCACGAGGTGTCAGGAGGCACAAGGTTCCAGGTTACTATTTATGGAAGTGCCTTCGGAATGTCGGTGCTTGAGACATGCAGTGTCAGGTGGAACATGGTTTCGGGTTACACGACAGAGATTCTGGCGTTGGATAAATCAGGTGACACTCTATGGTTGCTTCTGAACACCTGTGGAGTTTGTGTTTATTTGTGAATCATTTCTTTTACTGTTTTTCATATAAATTCATGCATGCTTAAAAACATATATTAGGTATGCACTGTTGGGTGGTATCCTTCTTAGATTTGTCTCACACCATTTAGGGGACCTTTGGGGTGCATGTAGACTTTATAGATTTGCATGCAAGAAAGAGAACAGCCTCATGAGTTGGGTTGAGTTAGTTGTAGCATAGATATGGTGTGTACCTTGAGGTCTTACCTAGATCGAGTTACTCTCTTATGTTTTTTTCCTGTATCAGCATGCTTATTTGTTGTATCTACACTTAGTTATCCATTGGGGCCTTTTATATTCAGATATGTATGAACTTATTTGGATACATGTTTTATTGTTAAGTTGTAGTTACATGTTATCAACATGCTATTGTGTTTATTTCCTCTATTATTGATATATTTATTGCTTCCACTATTTATTGAGCTTGAATGTGCTTCTACTCTGCGGGTCTGGTTTGAGACTACTGAGTCATTTATTCCACTGCATCTCTACAGTTATACTTGGACCAGTTCAATTATTATTAACCTCCAAGATGGTATAGCCTCCCCACTATACCTATCATACCCTCGCTTCTAGTCATAAGCCTTTGGTGATTAAGGAGGTGTGCCTAAGGTAGTAGAACATGTACTATTTATCATTGTTCGGGTGGCTGTTCGGGTATGGGTCGTTAGAAAGTGGTATCAGAGGATTTCTTGATAGAAATTTAGTAGTAGTGTTTTACTGGCTACTAATGAAAACGAGACTTCTTTTTTTTTTCTGGTTTTACTATTTTGGATATGGTATACTATAGATAGGTTGTTACTAGAACTTGGTATCTAGCTTGTGCTTTGGTGCCTGCATCCCTAGGTATGAGCGATGGACCAAGTTACCTTGGGTGGGAGTTGCTGTTTTCTTTTCTATCAGATGATAGTTTATATGATTTCCACCATGGTTGCTCACTTGGTTTGTGAGGATATTGATTGTGATATGTAACCCTTGACCCGTTGTGGTAAGGGAGACATTGACCTTGGCCCTGTATGGCAAGGCCTGTTTTGATGGATTTTGGTAGGCAAATTTTTAGGGTATTTCATTTTCACAACTACACATATGCTTTTTAAAGTTATAATACCATGTGAATAAAATAAATTTCCATGCTTGTGTGCTATGAAATGTGAATTGATGAAATTCCTGATAGAATTTCTAGTTGTGCAATGTGTATTCCATGCTTTGTATTTTGAAGAATTTCATGTGTCAGAATATTTGGGTCAGGATCTTGTATGAGCAGGAAGATATTATTAGTTGAGGTGATTTGGATCACCAAGATTGGGCGACTCAGTCATCGGTTTGAGGCAACATTAGTAGTCAGGATAGGCATGGCCCGAGGTACTTTTGATACTTGGCTCTGTTGAGGGAGGGTAAGGAGGCTATGAGGCCGGCATGCGGTCGGCAGGGTTTGAGATAGGGGAGAGTAAGGGTAGTTGTTTTATGTAACCTTTCACTACTTTTCCTATCTACATGAATATATATTGTTATATATATATATATATGGGTTGTCTGACCATTTATGGTATTTAGTGGGTTCCTTTTAGCCGGCTCAGATAGAGCATCAGGCGAGTGGGGATACAGTGCGGTAGGTGCCGGATCAGGTTCAGGATTTGGTGCAGGCAGAGAATGAGCCACAAGTATAGTCTCAAGGACATGATTAGGCTCAGAATCCTATGCAAGCAAGATAGCATCCGAGTTTGGAATCGTTAAGTCCATCGCTCGACAAGCAACTCCTAGCGAGGTTGGTGCTTGTCTTGCATGTGATTGAAAGAGGCGCATGGGGTAAAGAGCCATCTATGGAATATCTGATGTGAGAGTTCCAATCACAGCACCTGCCACTTTTTCAGGGTGAGGGTGGTCTGCAGGCGGCTGAGAACTGGATTGAGAGCATGTAGATGATCTTTGAACAGCTCGAGACTCCTCCAGGGCGGAGGGTCAAGCTAGCGATGTACATGCTAAGAGTACCGGCGAAGAGTTGGTGGGATTTTTAGGTTTAGGCTCATTGGAATGAGGGACTGGCATTGAAGGACTTCAAGGATAGGTTTTTTTGAAGACTTTTACCCAGAGACCCTGAGGGAAGAGAGAGCTCAGGTGTTCTTGAGTCTTCTGTAGGGAGACATGTCCGTCATAGACTATGCAGCTACCTTCACAGAGTTGTCACACTTTTCCCCTAGTATGGTAGGTGATGGTGTGTCTAGGGTGAGGTGCTTTGAGGATGGCTTAATAGACTCCATTCAGATCCATGTGAATATTTTTAGGCTTGGATTTTTTAGAGGCATTGAACCAGGTGCTCATAGTGGAGGGCAACCAGAGGGATGATCCCCAAGATGGTCGGGCAACAACATCAGGTGATGGTTTGGATAGAAGGATATGAGGACTGGATGAGTTCCAGTAGGGGAGTCAGGCCAAGGAGTCTGCTAGACCACCTCATAGCAGTTCTGTAGTGGGTTTCTTCCAGTGTGGATAGCCAGGGCATGTTGAAACTCAGTTCTATAGGCCTCCAAAGGAGTTCCAGGCATGTGGATGGATCAGGAATCTGGAGAGGTTTTTCAGGAACCCTTCCCAGAAAGCCGGAAGTTAGGGACCAGGATAGATGGTGGCATCTAGAGATGGTTCGGGTTCGGTACTAGGAGAGGGTAGCCGAGGTTAAGCTACACACAAAGGATGTGACATAGATAGCGGGATCCAGCTGAGGGGTCAGTGGCTGGTGGCTGGAGCAGCACCGCAGGTGGGGTCAGGAATTAGGTAGATGAACTTTAGGACAGGTGCACACCGTCGATCTGCTAGAGGCTGAGCAGGCTAGTGAGCCGATGACGGTTAGAGGTACACTGTGGTTTGGCCATGATTCTCATGTTTCCTTTTTGGCAAGACCTGTTGAGGCATGTCTCTTTTGAGTGCATGAGATGCACAAGATCTATGTGGACTCACTAGATGCTAGTCAGTGGGATTGGTGCCATATCATTTTCATGATACATTGATATATATATATATATATATATATATATATTTGTGTGTGTGTGTGTGATATGCGTAGCACCAGTGGCATCAAGGATGCAGGTTACTAGAGGTTCCTTGGGAATTGGGGCATCGAGGATGCTTGTAACATGTGGTGCCTTGGGCATCGGGGCATCAGTGATGCAGTTTACTTGAGGATCTAGGAACTAGGTTCGTTTTGAGCATCAATGGGATGCAGGACCACATGAAGGTAGAAATCGATGCAATACGGGATACGTTGGGTGTCAGAAGTGGCATGGCAGGCACCAATGAAGTGCAAGAGTAACGAAGCATCACGGAAGGACTATGCGTCCTGGAAACATGTTAGTAAATCATTTCTCATTTTGAGTTTTGTTGGGTTCAGACGGGGTTAAGAAATTCCTAATGTGGGGAGCCCTTTGAAGAATTTAGCCGCGTCCATTGAGATTGGGGAAGTCTGGGATACTTTGATCGGGGTGATGTGTTTGATTCCATCTCTGGGTTTTGCATGATATCTCGACAATGATCTATGTTAAGGTGGGGAGTTTGTAAGAACCTGGGTTTTTAGAACATGTCATAATCCCGACCCTGTTTGAATTTCGGACTTGTTTCTAACGAAACTGAAGAAAATGGGCAGATTCTGGAAATTTTCTAGACTACACACCGTGTACATAAAGTACACGCCATGTATATGTTAAGCGAGAGACCAACCATGTACTTGTCTAGTACATGTCATTTGATGACCTTGTATAAACTTTCTTGCTACACGGAATTTAGTTTGAGACATGTTGTCTACACTTGACCGTGTGGATGCCACACATGGCGTGTAGGCCTGTTGGCCGGGTAGATTAGTTTAACAAAGTACACACCGTGTCCCTATTGGACAAGCCGTGTATTTTGGCTGTGTATGAGAGAATTTCATGGAGAGTGGGTAAGTCGTAGAGGAAAATAAGGAAAACTATCTACATGCTATGTACCCCTAGGTACAGACCATATACTGATGTGGGTAGGTTTTCTAAGTAAGTCGGAGGAATTTGAGCCGCCATGTGAACAGTTAAATGATATACATGGTGTGTAGTCATAATGTACACACCGTGATGTTTCTTTTTCCGCGTTAAAATGGGCAGTAGCCTCATTTGGAGGCAGAACATGTATTTTCGCCGGGTTTCAGGAACCAAGTCAGCCAGACCTTCTTGCTGCTCACGCTTCTTCATCCGAAGTCAGATCCGGTCACGGTTGGATGCGTTGGAACCCCCTCGGTAAGGCCTTGATTCCTCTTGATCCATTTTGTTTTATTTTTTCTTCTAGAATGAGTTATAGGGGTTTGAGAGGTTTCAAATCATTTATAGATCTACCACGTTTTAGACATAATTGGAGGCTGTTATTGGAGGAGTAGCATCGTACGAGTCTTAGGTAGGTGGTGCAAACCTATTTTTGTGTTTTCATACTCATTTGGGTGATGCGGCCTTCGGCACATTTTATGGTATTTTGAGCGGGATCCATTTTATATGTAGTTTCATATTGAATTGATTGTTGGACCCATGGGATGCCTTTGGGTATGCCATGTTTCCAGTTTTGCTTGAGTGTGGTCGGGAGCGGGGCCATAGCTCATTGTGGAATTTTGGTCGAGGGATGCAAAATGATTATATTTGAATTATATTGTTATAAATTGTTGAGTTTAACTTCTTAATCCCGATATAAATTGTTAGAGGCATTCCAGACCTTAGTGTTGGTATGGGACAACACCCTGAGTAGTGCAGATAAATTTTCTAGAATGTTTTTCTTGTTTACGTTTTCTATTTAAATGTGTTATATATGCAATTTCTGGATTGCATATATTGTACCCATTTGGGTGGTGTTGGGCTTGTACTAAATATTTTTGTGTGATGCCGATCATAGGGTGGGCTAGGCCTGAATAACTTTGGGTGGTTTTCGATCATGGGATTGGGCATCATGGACGTCAGCTTGAGGCAGTACGTATGTCAGGTTGGGTATGCCCCGGGTTACTTGGATGGTGAGGCCATTGGACTTGAGCGGCATGGTCACAGGGACAAGAGGTGTTATATGTATGGTTGATTAGGTAATATTTTGGTGATTACCGCTCACCCAGAACATTGAGTAGTGTGCACATAGAGATACTCCGCGATGAGGTGGTTTTGACCACTATTGTGGGTTGAGGCCCCCGTAGATGCAGTTTAGGTACATTGGTTGGGGATGATTTCTGTAGAAGGACACATAGTAGGTGAGGTGCCTTCAAAGTATAGCATTGTGGCTATCGGGATGGGGGCTGAGGCTCGCTGTTATTTGAGGGAAGCTATCGATATCCCTCAAGATACATTATTTGAGGGTAGATATTTTTGTTCCGCTGGGTTAATTCTTGGGTGTGCCTTTGGGACATCAGTAAATGAGTAATGAGGTGTCAGGAGGCACAAGGTTTTGGGTTACAATTCATAGGCGTGCCTTCGGGATGTCTGAAATTGAGCCATGTGGTTTCATGTGGCACATGGTTCCAGGTTACACGACAGAGATTCCGGCCTTGGCCGAAGCAGGTGACACTCCATTGTGGCTGCTGAGCACCAATAGAGTTTGTGTTTTTTGTGCAACGTTCTTTTTACTATTTTTTATTATAAATGCATACTTGCATAAACCCTTATAACAGGAACACACCGTTGGGTGGTATCCTACTGATATTTGACTTACACCCTGTATGGGCCCTTCAGGAAGCGTGTAGACTTTATGGATTTGCATGCAGAAAAAGGACAGTATTAGGAGCTAGGCTGCGTTAGTTGTAGCATTGAGATGGTATGGAACATGAGGTCTTACCTAGTAGGAGTTACTTTGTTTTTTTTCTTTTATGTATCAGCATGCTTATTTGTTGTATCAAAAATTGGTTATCCATTGACTCCTTTTATATTCAGATATGTAAGACATGCTTTGGATGCATGTTTTATTGTTCAGTTGTAGTTACATGTTATCAGCCTGCTGTTGTGTTTATTTACGCTGCTGTTGAAATATTTATTGATTCCCCTGTTTATTGAGATTGAATTTTCTTCCACTCTATGGGTCTAGTTCAAGTCTGTTGATTCATTTATTCTGCTTCATCTCTACTGTTATACATGGAATAGTGCCATTATAATTATCCTCTGAGAGGGTATAGCCTCCCCACTATACCTATCAAACCCTTGATGCTAGACTGTAGCCTTTGTCGTTCGGGGAGGTGTGCCTAAGGTAGTAACACCCGACCCGTTTTTCACTGTTCGAGTGGCTGTTCGGTTCCGAGTCGTTACATCCAGGAACGTATATGTACATCTTTTAAGGTCATAAAACATGGTATAATTTAAAAAAGTTTATGGTTGTACTACATAGACCTTAGATACACATAGTTTAAGGTCATAATGATTTCATTGTGGATCCTTACATAAATTACTTCTTACAAAACATGATTTTTGTGGGAGGTTTGATATTCTCTTCATCCAGGGAGATACAAGAGAATTCTCCATTATAATAGACCTGATGATTTATGTATGGTCCATCAAACATGTGATCCACCTTTTCAGGTATTCGTTTGGGGATCATCAGTGTTATAAGTGTGAGAACCATATTTTCATAGAGAAATTATAAGAGGTGAACTTTCTTATTGAATTATATTTAAATCATTTTCTAGTTCTACTGAAAGATGTGCTGGACCTAAACCCTATTTTCCTAGAGGGATAAAAACTCATATAGATGGAACTATTCCATTCTACATGGCATATTCTAGTCATAGAAAGAAAATGTGAGTGACCAAAATAGAACCTAGATGGGTAATAACACCTATATTACCTACAAAATGAAATAGGGGGTCACAAATAAGAAATTTGGAGTCATCATCCAATAGGCCTGGAGGGCATTGAGATGCTTATCATGCTAAATATTTTAACTTTGGACCAAAATTTCCATCATGTTGTAAGAGAGGGACTAGTTGAATTCCACAATCTACCCATTTTGTTCTGTGTGGTAGCATGATGTATGGTTATACATAATATGGTACTTGGAGAATTATTTGACCAACTAAAGACCCCAAATGTTGGGGCTGTAGATTTTGACAAAAGTGAGAGGAATCCCAAATTTTTAGATGATGTGTGAGCTCAAGAACATGATCATAAACTAGGTTTTTACTTTCTTTTGTGGAAAAACATATTCCCAATTGTAAAACATGTCAGTTTCTATAAAGAAAAATATGCACTATCATGGTTTCACTTGTGGGTGTGGGCCCACAATATCAAGTCCCTATACTATAAAGTTCTATGTATATATCGGTGTGGAAAATATTCTATGGTCATTGCACAATGTTTTCATGGATCTGACATGCATGACTCCTTTTAGAGAAGAAAATGTTGTCCAAGACCATGGTGGGCTAAAATTATTTGAATCAATTAATATGATGGGAATATTTCAGTCTCACATAATGGTCCCCATAGGATGTGACATTACATCATGGATATCTTATGGAATCTCATCTAGTTAGATTAAATGTAATAGGATTCCATCATACCAATTTTTTTAAATGGTATGATCTAAGTTAGGCACACTCAGGAGAGTAAAATAAGATACATGCCAACAGATTCTCTAATTCTCAACATGTACAAGATTCTTAGGCCTAATATATTAATCATGATATTGTTGATCCTTCAATAAGTCAGGCTTTAGGAGGCACCATAAAAATTAATCTTTCATCACGGAAAAGCTCGATCACCTAAATGGGTAACCTCATCATAGAAATCAACATATAGGGAATATTCCATAGGGTCTGGATGTGAATCAAGAAATTCTTCCAATCCTTGGCCATTGACGGCCTTCTCCCGAGATAGTATATTATTCTTCCCCTTTTGGAATATTTATTTATCTTTGAAGGGGGATGATGGACTTTTCTAGTGCTTTCACAAATAGGACCAATGGATCACATTATATGGGTGGAATTCAAACTGATGGTTGTATAATATACTACATAGTTTTCCCAATGGAGGATTGAAACTCTTAATCACAATACTACATGGTTCCTTTCTTCACAAACCTCATGAAAGGATCACAAATTCCTTCTAGATTTGAGATAAATTGACTTATTTAGGATATGTGTCCTTAGATGATCCAAATATGAAAGATATTTCATCGGGTAGGCATATGGTTAATTGAATTGATATTCTTCTTATCAATATTGATGCCATTATAACATACGATGATGTTGAGAAATATTTCATAGGTAACATCGAATTCAGACAATAGGGGGATCATCATCATGTGTCAGATGTGGGGGAAGAATAATAATTTCAAAACTTCCTTATGAAGGTCCTGAAAAAGAATGGAATTGTCCATGAAAATATCCTAGTATAATTCCACCAAAAACATCAGAATTCATTTAAAGATGTGGTGCATTGACCACTAAAAAGTGGCTCCAACATTCTTCGGGTCAATGTTCAGCACTGGATAAACGAAATTACCACATAAAACCATAATGGAGGTTGGTTTTTAATCCTTAGGTTCATGTAGATCTTAGTATATCTAGAGTATAATTCCATGATTGAGTGGGACAGGAACCCTATTTTAGCATCAAACAATAGTGATTTCACTAAAAGGTAAAAACAATCCTTTGGACAAAGGTGGTTGAGGTCCCAAATGCTGAAACTCAATCTTATCTACCAATTCATATCAATAAATTGGAATTTTATTTCAAAAATTTAGTGTATTGTACTTTAATAACGAATTTTTAGTTAAAAAATAGTTTCTAATTTGGAATCAACCATAACATAGTGATAAGGGGGCATATTTCTAGGTGGTTTCTTGAATTCAAAATGACTCACTAGGAAGACAAGATGGTGAATGGACACCCAAGGATCTAGACATGGAATCGTTTCATAGATCCATTTAAAGTCATAACATTTCTATTTTAAGAAGGATACATACTACTGATTATACACTAAATACATGGATCAAATAATCAGTACCAGCCTCAAATCTTCCTCAGTGCCTAGATTCACCAAAGGTAACTCATCAAAGGTGGAAGATACAACATGATGAAATGTAGTAGGGGCATATTCTAAATCTTATTAATCGTCTAATATATTAGAATAATATGGAAGCTATGGATCTTCTAGGATAGATGACTGATGGGAAGAATGGGTTCTTGCACCCGAAAATATGGAACTCTCTATGAGGGGTTCTAATTATTCTTTGACAATTCTGACCAATGATATCGTGAAAATTCTATCAGGTCTTTGAACGTGAGTTCTAGTATTGATTTTAATGAAATGGAGATGATTATAACTCTTTCAAACCAGCCCTTCTCTTAGTAACACGTGGGAATTTATTGAATTGGTGTACATGAGGAATAAAACATGGTAACTAATTGGGGACAGATCTTTTAGTACTAGTACAACCTAAGAAATGTTGTTATAAGAGGTAATATAAGGGTGGTCTCTTTTCATTATAGACAAAAAAACCTATTTTTAGATGATAGAGATACCTCCTAGTTCCAATGTTTTAGGATCCAAACAATGTGTAATGGGAAAAAATATTTAAATATCTCACTTTGATTGGATGTAGTGGTTATTAGATAGTTATGTGAATCAATGTGTTGAACCCTATTGGTTTGAATATTTATTCCTTCACATTATAGTAGCATGTGTCTATGTAGTGATCCTCAATGGAATAAAATGGGGTCACATCAACTAGGACTACCCTCAACTCCACCATTAAGATGTAATTGAGATACATGTGGTAAAAATAAGGGATCGTTTCTTGAAAAAGAAGGCAACTCATTCATAGAAGCATGTTATAGGGAGTATCTTGAGGGACTACCATGAATTATATTCTTGATATCAAGCCACAGAACCATGACTTTAATGGAACTATTCCACATGGATTCTTATCTCTTTTATCATAACTCTAAATTTTCATGTTGGAGAGAGTCACATCTATAAATGTCAGTCCCATATTTTGGAGTGTCTGGTATGGGATGCCGATGATCTCGGAACTAGTATCAACATGGTTTTAGATAGTCTAAAAGACATTGAAAAAGGCTATTATATTCAATGGGAATATGTTCCATTACATGATGAGAACAATTTCTTCCCTTGAAAAAGAGTTGATGGCCTAATTTTTCATCTTTCTTAGCCTCTTATGTGTAGTAGGCCTCTGTAGTTTTACTTCATATATAAATAGGAGGGTGTTTTTTAGAGCCAAAAAATGGAATCCAACATTTCATTCAATAATAGAAGATAATATAGTGTCAAAATCATCATGGGTATGTCGGTGAGGCACTAAAACACATCGTACTTCCGAGCCAAGAGAATACTTTTTCCTATCAAGATTTCCACATTGGCAGGGGGTGAGGCAGATACAGGAGGTGGAACATCTGAGTTATGAATAGAGGTGGAAATTTTTTCTACTTACTAGATAAAACATTCTATAAATTTTAATCATGACTATTGGTTTCATATGTTTGGGCACTTGCTGGAAGCAGCTAATCACAACATGGTCACAACTGAGCTACTCGATCAACTAACTTTGTCAGTTGTGGAGGCATACCTTTCATAAAATATGAAGAGGATAGTTATTACTAGTATTTATGAAAATCATCTTCCCTAGTCTTAGTATCATGAAACACCTAATCCGAGGCACTTACCAGATTATTCAAGCAGCTCATATTTCTTCTTCTTATTATTCAATGACATTTTTCAGTAGTACCAGACATGGTTCCATGCATTATGAAGTGTCTACTACCTAGATGATATACAAAAAGGTGTAATCTGGATAATACTATATAGAATATTCCATTATTTTACAATACCTAAGAACATATCCCAAATAAATAGGGTTGAAATTTCCAAGCTTTCAATATGGCTTCAGCACTAGTGAGGGACTCTAATTTCCCTTGCACTATTGGGACCTGCTGTTCTGAGACATGATAGACTTATAAACAAATGTGAAAGTACCATGTAATGGAGGAATAAAGAATACAGGATTTAGTGGATTTTCATAGTGTTCATGGATAATTACACTCGATGAGTGAATCCCTTTAAAGCCATCCATTCATTATATTTTAGTGTCATATAGTAGGGGTGACTATCATTAGTAAGAGCCTTCATTATCTTTATCAAGGTCAGAAAAGACATGTTTCTTCTATTGTGGATCATCTATGAAATTGAATATGAAATAACAAACATTATTATTGAGAAAATCCTTGAACATGAACCATTCCATATGGCCTATCCAAGGATCCAGTGATACAGGAAATGGTTGGGATGAATAGTGAGTTAGTCACACTCTATTTTGAAATCATTTATGTGTCTCATAATTATAAAGAAAAAATTGATTTTGAAAATATTATCATAATCTTGTAAGGGATGCTTCAACGATGTTATAATAGCAGAAAATAGCTGCACCTTCCATATAAGTTAAAAAAGCATTCTTACCATAATTTTGTTGAAAAGGACATAATGTATCTTCTTTGGAAAATGACGGAACAATACATTTCAAACCATTTTATAAAAAGTGAAACAAGGGTATAAATGACTTTGAACCATAGTCTAGAAAATATTAAAAAATAATTGGAACACATTTTTAAGAAACATGGATGTGGATGATAAAGAGGTCCCAATAGAAACTTACATAAAAAAAACCTCAGATAATCAAGAGATTTTGAAATTAACCCTTAACTTGTACTTTTCCTTGGTTAAGTATTGGTTAACCTCCTGTATAATTGTCAAATAATTGTTTCTAAATTATACAAGAACTATATACATAAATATGATATCATATTGGATCTTCTAATATTGCTTTGTTAATAATATTTTATTATTATCTTTGTTTTGGGTGTTAACAAATTAATTTACCTTTGTATTATTTTTATGTGAGTCATATTTGTTATGTATAGGATGTATCCTATTCATATCCAGAATGATATCAAGTCTTTAAACATAATTTTTAATCATCAAATGAAAATTAGTCTTGAATGGATACGTTGGGGGATGAATCTCATCATGTTCGTGGAGACGGTAATCCGTACGCACGCACGAGCGAAAATATCAATCTTTTGAATTTAAAACCATATATAATTGGATGTTATATCATATATACATAATAATTATCATGATATATTAATTATTTACATCATTTATAAATCATTATTATACTCATCTGAATAATAATGTATTGAGTAACAACTACACCACGACGTGGAGACAGTAAGCTATACGTTTGCACGTATGGTGACATTTCATTAAAGAGATAGATAGAATAATGAATATGTTTGTACCATATTTATAATGAAATCACATTATATAGAAGATACTGGAGTTATTATTTTATAATGGAAACAACAAGGAAAGAAGAAGTGGAAGAAGAAAAATCATGAAAGAGGTGGTGAGATATTTACCTCTTCTTCTGGTTCTTCCTTTTGATTTGATCAAAATGGCTCCTTAGGTTGGCTTTATGACTAAAGGAAGGACTCTAGGATGAAGGTAGGATAGTTTATAGGGTATTGGGGTAGTGTTTGGCAGAGCTTAATGGATTTTAAGGTTTCAATTAGAGAGAAAGGGAAGTGCCCTTTTATAAGAGGGGTGAGTGGCACCTTTGGAAAAGCTAGAAATGTTATTTTATAATAAAATAATTTTCAGTTTATAATGGATTTAAAATTAATTATTTAAAGTATAAGGTGGATATGGGTCAAAAACCACTCAAACAATTGGTTTTAGAAAGGTTAGGGTCACTATATTAACCATATCGTTTAGATTTAACTCTTAGTGAATTAGCTTGACATTTACCAGGTCTCTTTGTATTTTTATATTATACTGTTAATAATATTACTATAAACTTCTAGAGAACCTAAAGTGGTTCATTAATGAAAATATAATATTATTTAAGACCTTTGGCTGACACATAGATTTTTAGGAATAGGATATCAATTAATAAAAAAATATTGGTTTTAAAAACACTTTTATATCAATTTCGACACTTGTTGCTATTTTGTTTTTGTTAAATTCTTAACAGCATTATTACATCCAAAAAAAATTATTTTATCAACAAAAATATGTCATATTAATCAATAAAATTAGTTGAAATTATAAAAAGTCTCAAATTATATTTATTTGGATATTTATAATATCAAATATTTTAATATTTTATTAATAAGGTAATTACTGCATCATCATTGTAACGTAAATAAAATAAATTATTTAATTTCTAAAAATTATAAATAAAATACCATTGTGTATTTATATTTCTAATGAATATTTATAGTTGAATTTTTATTGTATGTAGCCCTATATAAAAAATCATATAGTTATTAAACATTGAATTTAACTATTTTAACTCTTCTTTAATTAAAATAATAATAAATGTCCTAATCTAATCCAAGTGGACCAAATGGATCATATTTTATTCCAAATGTTTTTTGGCCAAATTATAATTATCCAATATAATTAGGAAATGTTTTAGGGTAATAATAATATCATTTTTACCCTTAAATACACTATTTATTCTTAACCGTGGTAAATAAAAATTAAAAAGATACTATTTACCAAAAATTAATTTCAACTTATTGAAGCACATTTTACATAATGAAATAAACCGTGTCTCTCAGGTTTTTTATATTCAACTCACAGAAGCAGTAAAATTAAGTTTTTTGTAAATTTGCAAATGCTCCTAGGAGGTGGGTAAAAGACGGTAAAAAGCTCAATAATATTTTTATATGTCTGAAATTATTATAAAATGACTCCAATTAATTAAATTGAACTTATATAGGTATTATGAATCTATTTTTACTTAAAATAAATTTAAATAAAATAAATAATTATTTAAATAAAAATTTGGTTTCAAAATATAACTCAGTGTTTTCACTATTCATCAAAAATTGAATGTTTTCAGAAAAATAACAAAAAATCACCGTAACATAATTTTGATATTCAGAATCCAAAAATGAATTCCATGTTTATAGATAAAATTTCTAAAATTTTAGAAACTTGGTATTACTATTCATAAGGGCATGTTTGATTTGTCACGATGTGTTAGAATCTTGAAGTTTCATAGAACACAAGATATTGCATTATTCAACGGGAAATGTAATGTTGAATCATGGGGTGTTACATTATCCCCTCTTTCAAATAATTTTATCCTTGAGATTTCTAGAATAATACTGTCTAAAAAGATTCAGGTGGTTCTTCATCATATGTTCCTCGGGTTCCCATGTTGTCTCTTCCATCTTATGGTCTCTCCATAGAACTTTTAGCATAGGATTCGTCCGGTTTCTCAACACTTGTTATCTTATATCAAGAACCTTTACTTGCTCTTCAAAATAAGATAGATCAGGTTCCAGTTCTATATCCTTATAGGTGAGTACATGCGTTGGGTCATGCATGTATTTTCTCAACAGTGATACGTGGAACACATCGAGAACATTGGAGAGACTTTGTGGCATTGCCAAATAGAAAGCTACAAACCCAATTCATTATAGAATTTCGAAAGGTCCGATGTACCTAGGACTTAATTTTCCCTTTTACCAGAATTTATAACACCATTCTATAGGGATACCTTCATGAAACCATGATCTTCTACTTAAAATTTCAAATCCACCCTTCGGCTATCAGCATAGCTCATCTGCCTACTTTGAGATTCTTTGATTTGGGTTTGTATTACCTTCAACTTTTCCATCATTTCCTCCACAAGTTCTAGGCCTATGAGTTTTCTTTCACCATCTTCATCCCAACAGGATGGTGTGCGACATCATTTTCCGTATAATGCTTTATATGGTTCCATCTGAATACATGAATGAAAGCTATTATTATAGGAAAATTCTACCATAGGTAAATATTGGTCCCACATACCTTGAAAGTCAAGAGATCATGATCTCAACATGTCTTCTAAGGATTGAATAGTCTATTATGATTGTCCATCATTTTGAGGGTAGTATATAGTGCTCAAATGAAGTTCAGTATTCATGGCTTTCTAAAGACTTTTCATGAATCTTGATGTAAAACATGGATCAATATTAGAAACAATCGATATGGGTACTCCATGATGTCTCACAACATCATTAATATATAGTATTGATACACGTTCAACTGGTAAATCTTCTCTAATAGCTATAAAATTTACTGACATGGTAAGATGATAAAAAATGACCCATATTGAATCATTCCTTCTAGGAGTCTTTGGTAATCCCATGACAAAGTCCATATTAATATTATCCCATTTCCACTTAGGTATGGGAAGAGGTTTCATGACTCCTCCAGGCTGTTGCCTTCCAGTTTCCACTTATTGACAAACCATACATCTTGAAACAAAATCAGCAATCTCTATCATCATGTTGTCCCACTAAAAATGATCCTTCAAATATCTATACATCTTAGTGCTACCAAAGATTATAGAGAAATTGGAAATATGAGCATTATCCAACAATTCTCTTTTTAGATCAGTCATATCAGGAACACAATGTCTCTTCCAAACATTCAAAATTCAATCTTCATACACAAATTCACTCAATCTCTCATCATTCAAACCTTTAATCTTCTTTTGAAATTCTTCATCACCGGTCTGAGAATTATTTATCCTTTCTAGTAAATATGTTTTGACAACCATTTGAAAAAATATTGAAATTTCACCTTCCATGGTTATCCCCATGTCCAAAATTACTAAATCCTTGTATATAAGATCCTTTTCAACTCTCATCTTGTTCAGAACTACATGATTCTTTCTACTCAAAGCATCTACCACCTTATTTTTCATTCCTGGGTGGTAGTGTATGATAAAATAATAATCCTTGAGTAGTTCTAGCCATCTTTTTTGCCTCAGGTTGAATTATTTATATGAGAAAATATACTTCAAACTCTTGTGATTGTTATATATCTCATATTTTTCACCATAGAGATAATGTACCCATATATTCAATGAAAAGATTACAGCTGCTAACTCAAGATCATGAGTAGGATAGTTTTTATCATTAATTTTTAGCTGTCATAATGCATAGGAAATAACCATATCATTCTGTATAAAGACACAACCAATCCCTTTCTTTGATGCAACACTATAAATAACAAACTCATCATTCCCCAAAGGTAGAGTCAAGATAAGAGCATTGACTAATATTCTCTTCAATTCTTCAAAAACATTCTTCACACTATTTTGTTCAAACAAATTTAAACCCTTTTCGTGTGAGCTTTGTTAATGGGTTATCCAACCAGGAAAAATTAAGGATGAAACATCAATAATAACCTGCTAAACAAATAAAACTGCTTACCTCGGTTATACTCATTGGTGCTGGCCATTCTTGGATTTCCCTAGTCTCAGAAAGATCAACAAAGATTACATTCTATGAGACAATATGGCCATGAAATGAAATCTCATGAATATTAAATTCACACATGCAAAACATCCCATATAATTCATGTCTTCTAAGAGTCTTTAGAATAATGCGCATATGATTTTCATGACCTTCATAGCTTTTAGAGTATAACGGGATATCATCAATTAATACAACATCAAATTTATCAAGATATTACTTGAAAAATCTATTCAATATATCCATGATGACATAGGGTGAATTATTCAATCCAAAAAGAATTACTGTAATCTTATAATGCCTGTACCGGGTTTGAAATGTTGTTTTTAGAATGTATTCCTTATTCAAACACAACTGATGTTATCTAGATTGAAAGTCAATCATTGAAATTTATTTAGCTCCATGATGATGGTCGAATGAATCATCAATGCGAGGTAGGGGATACTTGTTATTAATTGTTATAGTATTGATCACCCTGTAGTCAATGCACAACCTCATAGATCCATATATCTTCATAACAAAACGAACAGGGGGTCCCCATGGAGAATCACTTGGGTGAATAAATCCCTTACTACTCAATTCCTCTAGTTTTTTCTTTTGTTCCTCTAATTCCATAGTGTCCATTCTATAAGGGGGGGGGGGGGGGGTTGATATGGGCCTTGAACCAGGAATTATGTCAATGGAAAACTCAATTTCTCATTCTAGAGGATGTCCAGGAAAATCCACTGGAAACACATCAATATATTCTTGAACAATATGTACATCCTCTATTTGAGCATTCCTTTATACACCTATAGTTATTTCAATATCTTCATACCCAATAATTGAATTTATTCGAGCTAATGGGGGTGGATCTAGATAAGAATTAGGTGGTGACATTTCTACTCTAATGATAAGGTACTCCTTATCATCATAAAAAACTGTAACCTCCTTCTTCTTATAATAAATTTTCAAATGATGGTCTGATACACAATCCATACCAAAGATTATATTAAATTCGATCATCGGTATAATGATGAGATCAATAGATAAAAATAATTTATATGCCTTAATGGGAACTGATTCAAAAAACTTTGTTGCAATGATACTTCCCTTAAGAGTTTTGACTGAAAACTCGCTTGTTAAATCAAATTGTAAATATCTAATTTTTTTAGAAAACTGGGAAGATATGAAACAATGTGATGATCTAGAATCAAATAAAGTATCGGCTAAACTTGAGGAAACTATTAAATTAACTACCACTATGTCTTTTGGAGCTTCATCCTTAGCATTAGTGATATCATAGGCCTCGCCATGATCCCTTGGCCTTTTATGTGGTAAGTTCCCTAACGCTTAGGAAATTCCTTTCCATATTTTCCACATCTCTATAATTGTTTCATTCAACATTAACAACCTATTTCTTCCCCTTGCAATCATGAGCTAGGTGGCCTTTTTCACCACACTTCTAACAGACTCCCATTCCCTTCAAACAAGTACCAGGGTGTTTATTCCCACATTTACTAGAGTATGGATATTAAACTTTTCCCTTCTTCTCCTTATTTTCATTTCCATAGTGTCCATCATATCTCTTCTTCTCTTGCTTTTCATTAATGTCGTAAGACTTAGAGAATTATTTTTTTTATCTTGATAGCACATGAGACAATATCTTCGTATGAATAAGAGGATTGTGAGACTAATGCTCAATAGAGAAATGGTTTAAACCCATCAAATAAATGATCAATCTTACATCATGGGTTACATATATAATCTGAAACATGCCCCACTAACCTTGTAAATTTAGCTTCACACTTTGCGACATTCTCATCTTCCTTTTTCCTCACACTCAGAAATTGTCATTCTATATCTTCTTGATGGTCATGAGGAAAGTATTTTTATAAGAAAATTTCTTTAAACTCCCTCCATTCCATATTTGATACTTCATCATATTCCTTTGAGTTTTAAATAAATGACCACCATTGATCAAAATATCCAGTGAGGCGGTAAACTACCATGATGACTTTTTCCCTTTTGATACTCCCCAAGGCATGGAATATTTTCTGGAAAGAATTTATCCATTTCTCAGATACTAGTGGTTTTGTGACCCCATTGAATGTGGGTGGCTGTTTCCTCATGATGTGATCTAACATTAATCCTCCACGCTGTGGATCAGGGTTCTCCATACGGGTAAGGTAATTATTCATAACCTGAGTGAGTTTCCCCAATATAGTGATAAGAGGATCAGCACTAGTTGTATCAACAGCTCCACTATAATTATCTTGAGAAGGAAGGAAATCCCCACATGCAGTGCGTTCATTGATACAGATTCCATTCATTCCACTAGGAACTATTTCTAAAAAATGGAATACTATAGATTAGTTTATGAATATCATTACAGAAATCCAAACTTGTAAAAAACTTAACAAAAATTTTACAGTTTATGGATATACTCTATAATCATAAAAATGTTTTCATTGAGGAAGTATATACTCATAAACCCTTCATAGTGGTTTGTAAATTAAATGTGAATTACCCTAAGCATATCCCTTGGGAGTGTCGTAACCAAGAGTGAATCAAGGCCCGAAGTCATGCACCATTTCCCGTTCGAGTCTAGCTCAAAGAGGTGTTTTCAGGTTTTACCCCTAGTTACATCTGTTCCAGACCGGCCTCTACCTGCTCATATCCAATCAAGGATGTATTTCTTAGAAAACTCATAATATCTCTACAATACCAAAATTCTAGGAAGTTCTTCTATACTAATCCTCAAAGACTATCTTAGGGAAATGTTATCTAATCATAGTTTATCCGAATCTAGTTTCCATGGATTGTACTAAACTTCCTCTGATACCAACGGTAATTCCCCGACCCCAGAATTCCAGAGTCAGTGCATTATTATGTATCATTGGATTGATCATTAATGATCAAGTCTCTAAATACCAATTAGTTTAGTAGCCTTAGAAGTACTAGACACAATCACAAGGTTTACATTACACCATAAAATGGAAAACATCAACAAAACAATTTCCATAGACAACACTGAGATCCCATAGAATATCCCTACAGGTCAGTCAAAATATATATCTTCGCATCCCAGAAAAAATATTACATAGAAAGGGGTTAGATTAGATGCTCAGTAAGGATAACAATTTAGCAAAAACGTTCATAAATAAGAATTAACATTTAAGGAAATGTATAAAACTCAAACAAAATCCTTTTCAACATAAAAATAATCCTAATATGGAAAATATAAATCAAAATAATTCCATTTACTTACTTACATGGATATTCTACTAGTCGAATAATCACTTGCAATAT
Organism: Viscum album; assembly: GCA_963277665.1. NCBI lineage: Eukaryota > Viridiplantae > Streptophyta > Magnoliopsida > Santalales > Viscaceae > Viscum > Viscum album. The sequence continues at coordinate 1,842,106,062 of OY728125.1, forward strand.
CAATAGAAACTTTCAAAATGATGGAATTCATAATGCCATACTTCATAACCACATAGTGAAGGCCTTGAGCTTAGACTAAAAATAAGATTTTGAAAATGCCTTGTGCCAAGACACTATTTTGTCTCATGAGACCCACTGATAAATCGAGGTGCTATAGGGGGCTCCACCCGTCACATAATAAGTCCAATGCATTACTCATATGAAATAGTTTAAACATAACACACACATCTGTATTAACACTAGCATACGAAATGTCAATACATTATCCATAAACCATTAATGGCATAAAAATAAAACATACACAGTCAAACATATCAAAAAAAAATTCAATACAATATGGATTTTTTGTATCATAATAAATCAACTTCAAATAATCTTAAAATCCATAAAAAATTTTGACATAGATGCAACCAAACCCTTTTCAGAGAAATATCTCTTTCTATTTTGAAAAAATTTAAGAGTCACATAATTATAAAGAGAAAATGTATTTTTAAAATATTCTTATGAGCTTGTAATGGATGATTCTAGAATGTTATAACAGTGGAAAATAGAAGAACCTTCCGTAGAAGTTAAAAAACATTCTTACCTTAATTTTTTCGGAAAGGTCATAAGGTACCTTTTTTTGGAAATGACGGAAAGATTACTTTAAATTTTTTTTATAAAAAGTAAATCAAGGGTATAAATGACATTAAACCATAGTCTAGTAAATAGTAAAAAATTGTTTTGGAATACATTGGTCTGAAACATGGATGTTGATGATAAAGAGGTCCCAGTAGATACTAACGTAAAAACAACCTCAGATAATAAAGAGATTGTCAAATTAACCCTTACCTTGTACTTTTCCTTGTTCAAGGGTAAGTTATCCTCCTGTATAATGGTAAAATAATTGTTATTAAATTATACAAGAACCATATTAATTAATATGATATCATATAAGATATTCTAATATTGCGCTGTTAATAATATTTTATTATTATCGTTGTTTCATGTGTTAACTGATTCATTTTTCTTTATATTATTTTTTATGTGAGTCTTATTTTTTATATATGAGATGTATTTTATTAATATCAATAATGACATCAAGTATTTAAACATTATTTTTAATCATCAAATGAAAAATATTCTTTAATGGATATGATGTGGAATGAATCATATCGCGTTCGTGGAGACGGTAATCCGTACGTACGCACATGCAACAATACCATTCTTTTGATATTAAAATTGTATATAATTGTATGTTATATCATATATATAGAATCATTATCATGTTATATTTATTATTTACATCATTTATACATCATTATTATACCCATATGAATAATAGTGTATTGAGTATCAACTACACAACGATGTAGAGACGGTAAGCCATACACACACACGTACGGTGACATGTCATTCAATTGATGGATAGAATAATGAATATGGTTGATTAATATTTATAATAACATCACAGTATATAGAAGATACTGGATTTATTATTTTAGAATGAAAATAACAAATAATGAAGAAGTGGAAGAAGAAAAAACATGAATGAGGTGGTGAGATATTTACCTCTTCTTCAGGTTCTTCCTTTTTAATTGATGAAAAAGGATCCTTATGTTGGATTTATGACTAATATAAGGCCTCTAGGATGAATAAATGACAGTTTAGAGGGTATTTGGGCAGGGTTTGTTTGATCCAAATGGCTCTGAAGGTGTGAATTAGAGGGAAATGGAAGTTCCCTTTTATAAGAGGGGTGAGGGGTACCTTAAGAAAAGCTAGAAATATTATTTTTTAATAATATCATTTCGGTATCTAATGGCTCAAAAATGAATTATTTTAAGGCTAAGGTGGGGATGGGTCTAAAAACCTTCAACCAATAGGTTTTAGGCAGGTTTGGGTCACTATATTAACTTTATCTTTTAGATTTAATTCTTAGTTAATTAGTTTGACATTTTCCATGTCTCTTTGTATTTTTATATTATATGGTTAATAAACATACTATAAACATCCTATATAACCCCAACTGGTTCATTAATGACATATATAATATTATTTAATACATTAGAAAACCTTATATTTTTAGGAATAGAATATCAATAAATAATATAATATTTGTTTTAAAAACACTTTTACGTTTATTTTAACACTATTTGCTATTTTGTTTTTGTTAAATTTTTAAAAAAATTATTATTTCTAAAATATTCATTTAATCAACCGTAGAATGACATATTAACTTAAAAAATTAGTATAATTCATAAAAAGTCTCATATTACATTTATTTGGATATTTATAATATAAATTATTTTAATATTTCATTGATAAGGTAATTACTGCATCATCATTATGTCATAAATAAAATATATTATTTAATGTCTAAAAATGATAAATAAAATACCATTATATAGGAAATATTTTTATCTTAATAATTAATATTTATAGTCGATTTTATATAGTAAGTAAGCCAATACTAAAATTTTTTAGTTATTAAACATTGAATTTAACTCTTTTAACACTTCTTTCAATAAAATAAAAATAAATGTCCTAAACTAATCCAAGTGGACCTAAAAGATAGTATTTTATTCCTAAGGTTATTTTTTGTCTAATTATACTTATCAAATAGAATTAGGACAAGTTTTATTGTGATAATAATAACATTTTTACCATTAATTTCTTTATTTACTTTTAACCGTGGTAAATAAAAGTAAAAAAGTTATTATTTTATCAAAAATTATTTTCATCTTATTGAACTAAATTTTACTTACAGATATCAAATGTGTATCCCATGATTATGAAATTCAAATCACAAAAGTGGTAAAATTATGTTTTATGTAAATTGTCAAATGCTCTTTGGAGGTGGGTAAAAGAAGGTAAAAAGTTCAATAATATATATATATATATATATGAAATTATTATAAACTGAATCAAATGAATTAAATTGAACATATATATGTATTATTTATATATTTTGACCTAAAATAAATTCAAATAAAATAAATAAATATTTAAATAAAAATTCGTTTTTAAACCATAACATAGTGCTTTTTTACTATTCACCAATAATTGAAAGTTTTCAGGAAATTAATAAAAATTCACCCTAAGATAATTTGGATATTAAAAATCCAAAAATGATTTCCATTTTGAAAGATAATATTTATAAAATTTCAAAAAGTTTTTTTACTATTCATAGTGGTTGGTTTGATTGGATGCGATGTGTTAGAATCCTAGAGTTGCATACAACACAAGTTATTGCATTATTCAAAGGGAAACGTACCATGGAAGATTGTGGTGTTAAATTATTTATTCATATTTGAGAATAATATATATATGATCCATGTGATTTTCATCATCTTAAATAAATCATTCATGAACTTCACAAAATCCAATTTCAAGCTAAAAAACTAATAATTGACTATGTATTGCATTGTCATCATTTCCCTCATTATGGTCCATTTTATTACTTTTTAGGGATATTCAGATTTGAATTAATGAGGTTATAAAAAGGAATTTGGTCCTAAAAATAATTTTCTACAATTTATAATTCAACTAATTCTTTGTTACTTGCATTTTTCCTCAATTATTTTATGCATATATTATATGGGTACATCAATCATAATAGTACTAGACCTCCATATTTTATTCATATAAAAAGTGTGACATAAAATGTTTCTTTGAATCAAATTATTTTAGAGGGATTGTTTACTTTGTACATAAAATTAAAACAATATATTATTTTGGCCTACTAAGTGCATCTTAGTTTATTTTAGGAGCCAGAATTTTCCAAAAAATTATATTATTTTGTGTAACCAAAATTATGTAATTCAAAAAACCTCAAAATACATTCAGTAGAATTATTTTCTGTATAACGTGATATTCAAAAAAATTTAGTCAAGAAATATAAATTTTTCAAACAGATTTAGCCAGTTTTGATAAACAAGTATCTGGAAGCCTAAAATCTAAAATCCACTGACAAAATAAAAAAAATTGATTTGAAAATGTATAATGTTATTTGGCATAATTAAATTATTTAATAATTTAGTTTCAAATAGCTCTTGTTCTCACCACTAATGAATTTTTGAAAGATCTAATTTTCCTTTAATATTTCATTGGCCTTACCATGTGTGTCCCAAACTACATAAAATATATTTTCAAATAAAATTTCTCAATATGCATGAAATCCAACATGTGATAGACTAAAAATCCAGACCTATATAAAAGATCACAGAAAAAAATATATTTAACCCACATGTGTTCTTTCCCAATTCAATCAATTTTAGTTGGTTTATAGACTATACAAATGTAAGTAGAGGTAATGAATAGAAAATAGATTTTAAATCAATACCTGAGATCATTGTTGTAGGTCAAACTCTTTCTATTTGAACTTCTATAAAATGATTTATCTTTCCTCATATAGGATGATTAGTAGGAAGAAACATATGATGATACTTTAAAAAATAATTTTTTCTTCTATTGATGAGCAAACATGATTTTATGTCAGTCATACAGTACAAATATTTTATACCATTTTTACTGTAGCTAGATAACATTCTATATGCCGTAAATTTACTAATTTTCCCTTATAATGTATCTTTTACATTAATTTGTTTCAAAAAAAAAGAATACCTATTCACACAATTACTCTACCGTGAATTTTACTCCCCAATAAATGGATAAAAATAAGAATCAATATTCTCTTCTAGAATTAGTGTAATTAATAATGTCAAATGATATATGGACCATTCGTCAATATCAAATGAGTTAAGTTGTGCAAAGTTATAAAAATGGACCATTAAGAATATTTACTACCGTAATAACCAAATAGATAAAAACCACTAATAGAAAGACCCGAACACAATCTATGGGACTCTAATGAAAAATACCTATGTATCTGGTCAAAATGTATAATTAATTACCATAAAAATGATAATTTGTTATTTTAATGGATGAAATATTGGATTTGTGTTCCAAAATCAAGGACATTGTGCCCTGAGATATAAATAAATGATTTAATCTTGGTGTAATAGGGAAATACTTCAACTATTTAACATGAATCAATCCAAAATTCACATTTTGACCCTCTTTGTACCACAATTGTCCACATGTAGGACAACAAAATAATGACTCATTTTTACCATATTAAAAGATAAAATCATTTTAAAATGAATTAATTTTATGAAAAATAAGACCCAAATTATGAAACAACTTCTTTCTCCAATATAAATTTATAAGGAACACATTAATTTCAGGTAATAATGATATATCTGAAGAGAAATTCTAATCAAAACATCTATATGAGAATCCATTTTATGATATAATAGCCATACAAAATTCAATAGATTCATGTTATGTAATCTTACAACCTGGAAATAAGGTATCATTAATAGATTCATTCAACTAATAAAATCATGATGGTTCTATCTCATGATTGATATAAATTTCATCATGAGAATCAGTTTTTTAAAACATGGACAACAAAAACTATGTAATAAAATTTGATATAATAATGGATCTAAAATTAAATTATCAGTCTCTTATCTGGAACTATTTTAACAATGTTTATACAAAATAACATAATCATTTTTCAAAACCAAAACACAACAAACAACCCCCAACATTGTCAAAATTTTCAATCCTCCTCAGGTCACAATTCTTATATGGGAACTAAATTATATCTTCTGAAATAAATTATTCTTTTGAATATGAAAATAAAAAAAATGCTTCATCACCATCAATATATACATGATTTATACCAAAACCAGCAGGATTCATGTGATGATTTATTCAATCATGATCATGTAATAAATATTTAGGTATACTTCCTTTTTTAATATTTTTCTAAAAATAGAAAATAGATATATTATAAATTACTTGTAGGTATTACATATTTTATCTATTTTTGACGCCCAACCCAGAAGCCCGGAGCCGGTGCATTACCATATTTTATAGAATGATTACAAGAAATTAAAATCCTGAAGGACTAATTAGTTTAGATGTTTTTGAAGACCATATTACATACATGAAACTTAATGAACATTTGGAAAGATAGAAAATACAACATGATACAAAATAAACAGAAATAAACATCCTCCTTGAAAGATTATTTAAGGTAATATTCTTCATAATCTGGGAAAAAGAAACATAATAAGGGATATCTCAAATTATTTGTAAAAGTTACATATAGTTGAATCATGAATCAATAATAAGTGAATCATAATCGATTAGAGATAACTAAAATGGCATGAGTAAATGAAAACACTCTCCATCAATAAGCTGAGAATAAAATTGCATCTATAGATTTTGTCATAGTGAAAAACACATGAATAATAATAAATGAATAATGAATAAAGATAATTCTTATTATTTTGACATCAAGTGTCTAGAATATGAACCATTATACAATAATGTAATATTATGTCTTTGGGTAGAATGTCATCTGAATTTTTGCAACATTCTCGAAGGGTTTGCCGCAAATTGATTTGTCTCATGAGAACTATCAATTCATTGAGGAGATATAGGGGGCCCCAACTATCACTACCTGTAAAAATAATAATTTATATAAATATTTAATACAAGAAAAATATTCCTTTTAAATTTCTATATTGTGTATAAGATACAGATTCAACATTATTTCCATAGTTAATGTATCATTTAAAATAAACACCCTATATAAAATGGCATAAGGATTAATAAAATAATAATATACATGATACAAGAAAACATATATTTAATAGAATTATAATTTCAAATAGATAATGATCTCAAATAGTCCGTGGATACAACACACAATAATGATTAGGTGCATAATAGAAATTAATTCTCAACGAAATAAAAATTGAGACAAAGACCTTTACACGTTGTAATCAATCCTGTCATATGACCAAAACATAATAATCAAAAAACAAATCAAATAATACCATGATTAAAATGATAATCTTGATATTACATATCAAATGTCAGTACACATACTCCAAATGCATGAAATAAGTGGGGAATAAGAAAAATCTCTTGGAATTAATATTGAGATGAGAAAACTATTACTTGATGCCCGAATGTGTTCATTGATTGATCTTAATGACATTAATAATCATATTTATCTTCATTAAATAACAATTCCATAACCCTCTCTATGTTTAATTGATTTATTATAACCTTATTAGGTTCATATTTTGACTTTTGGATTATTTTAAGAGGTTCTATTTTATTATTTTGGAAGAATTTTCTTCGTTGGGTTTCATGAGAAATTTACTTGTATTCATGAATGTAAGTTCATTTAAATGTGGTTAAAAATAGATAATTATAAATATATACTATTCTTTACATTATAGTGATATAGATGATTTTATAAGGATCTTGGGTCATACACCATGAGTATGACTCATTAGTTAAAAGTTAATGATAAACTCTTTGATTAACTTGGTAGTTTTGGGCATAATGAAATTGTTTTGTATTATTATTTTACATTATGGGTGTTTAAGGATTATAGAAAATTTATTAAGATAAAATAAATATATTATCATCTGTTTCAACCATTAAAAAGGATTCATGACCACTCTTGAAGTCATTTATAGAAATTAAGGACCTGATGTCCTTGAATGTGATAAATTAACACATCCCATACTCTATTTTATTTTTTAGTATATGAGGATAGTGAAAGAGAGATGATAATGAAATGTTAAATTATAATAATAAAATTAATTTTAATTTAAGATAATATAATTATTCTATCATTTGGATCTGGGGATTTGTGGAGATATAAACAAAATAATGGAACAAGTAAAAAAAGTTGAAAGAAAAAGGGAAAGAGGATCACATCTTGATTACTCCTCCTTGAGAATCTCTTTGAGGGAATTTTATTTGGATTATTTTTGATACAAATAGGTCTTGGATGTGGGGAAGGCTTGGGAAGTGTATTTGGCAGAAGATGGGAAAAGTTCAAAGCCTGAGTGGCCTGGGAGTAAGAGGGGGTGAGGGTGGTTTATATAGTGGAGGGGAGGAAGTGTTTCGTAATATTTTAATCATCAGTTTATTATTTTATCCAAATATATTAAATAGGTATTATTCCATGACCCAAAATATAAATATTTGAATTTGTGTTCGAACCAAATGTGCTTACCTTAGCAGGACATCATCTATGGCTCAATTAATCATGTATTTATCATTTATCATAATTTATGGTATTTTACTACTCATCGAAAATTCAAGTATTTCAAAAAAATACTGAAAATTATGTCTAATAATTTTTAACGTCCAAATACTATAATAAAATTCATTTTTGAATAATAATTTTATAAATATTATAAATTCATTTTTTAATTAAAATCATCATTTAATCAAAAAATACCAGCACTTGAAATATTTATCTTTATTTTTGAGGTGCCTAAATTTTATTTACACATTCTTGGGTTAGATTACCATTCATAAGGACCATATTACTATTAATAAGGGTAGGATAATATTCATAATCATTTGTTTCTATTCATTAGGTTATGTTACTAATCACTAAAAATTAACTTGATTCTATCAGACTCCAAATATCACCCTGATCGCCACAGTGTATGTCCGTTATTCAAAATTCCAAACACAAAAGTGGAAAATTTATGTTTAATGTATAGGTTATGACTATATCTCATAAATAACCATATTTTATTTTATAGAGACTTGTTTATTCATGATTTATTGGCTATCTAATGAATTGAAAGTATTTAAGTGAAACATACCCTAAAATGCTTGGGGTGTTATATTCTTTCCACCTTCATAAATCTCATCCTATAATATTATTCATGTACAAATACAATTAAAAATATGTGGCTGGTTCTTCTTCATAACATCCTCAATTTCCCACATTGCTTCCTCTATTTTATGGTTTATCTAAATATCATTTACTAGGTGTGTTTTCTAATTTCCCAATATCATATCCCTTATGTCAAGAATCTCGATAGGCTTTTCACAGTATGGAAAATCATGTTTCATCACTATTTATTCATTAATTAGTACATGAATTGGTTATGGCATGTATTTATTCAACGAAAACATGTGGAACACAATATGAAAATTGGATAGACTTGGTGGAATTTCTAAATGGTAGGTAACAACTCCAATTCCTTCCTAGATTTCAAAACAGTCCGATGTACCTGGGGTTTGGTTTCCCTTTCATACAAAAACTTATGACTCCCTTACATGGGGATAATTTTAGAAATACATCATATCCAAATGGATATTATAAGTCCTTTCTATGGTTTTCTACATTAAACGTTTCCATATTTGGGATGATTTAATATGGGCCTAATAATTCTTCACCTTTACAGTTCTCTCTTTGATATGTTCTAGGCCTATAAGGTTCTTCTCACAAACGTCATCCCAAAATGATGGAGTTCGACATCTCTTACTATATAATGCTTTATATGGATCCATTTTAATGATATAATGGAAACTATTATGATATTAAAATTCCACTAAATGTATTTATTGATCCCACATACCTTGAAAGCCAAGAGAGAAGGATTTCAACAAGTCTTCCAATGTTTGAATAGTCTTTTCAAACTATCCGTCTATTTGGGGGTGATAGGAAATTATCATATAATGTTTAGTATCCAAATCCTTCTAGAGAATTTTCTAGAATTTTTATGTAAAATGGGGATCTCAATTGGACACAATCGAGAGAGGTTCATCATGAAGTCTTACAACTTCATTAATTTAATGTCATTACAGACGCTCAAGTGGGAAATCCTCTCTTATAGCATGGAAATGTGCTGATTTTGAAAGGTGATAATAAATTACCCATATTTCATCATTCCTTATAGGTTTTATTGGTAGTCCTATAAAAAATTACACTTTAATTCCATCCCACATCTATATAAGAATATGTAGAGGTTGCATGAATCCTCTAGGATGTTGTCTGTCAGCCTTCACTTATTGGAAAACTAGACACATTGACAGATAGTCAGAAATTTCTCACTTTATGTTATCCCACCAATAATGTTTCTTCATATCTCTACACATATTTGGAATACCAGGATTTTTGGAGGAATTTTAGTTATGATATTTATCTAATTGTTCCATTATTAGCTCAGGTACTGATGGAACACATAACCTCTTTCCAAATTTCATAACTCCATCCTCATACACGAAGTCTTCCAATCTTCCATCCTTAAAAGCTTTAATTTTCATTTTTAGATTTTCATCATCAGATTGAGATATTTTTACCTTCATTATTAAATATTTTTTATCAATCATTTGAAGAAGGAATGCTATTTCCCCTTCATTAAAAATTCTCATATCCATCATTAGAAGATATATGAATATAGTATCTCCCTCAATCCTCATTTAGGCAAAAAGTCCATGATCTTTCCTGCTTAATTCATCAGCCACCTTATTATCATTTCCTAAGTGGTAGTGTATTGAAAAATCATAATCTTTTAGTAACTTGTGCAATCTTCTTTTCCTTATGTTTAGTTATTTATTTTTAAAAAGGTATTTCAAACTATTGTTATTTGTATATATCTCTCATCTTTTAACATAGAGATAGTGTATCAGTATTTTCATAACAATAATTATGGCTGATAAATCAAGATCATGAGTTGGGTAATTTTTCCCATGAGTCTTTAAATTCCTTGATGCATAAGAGATAAATTTATCAATTTTTAAAAGGACACCTCAAATCCCATTCATTTATGCATCATTGTATATGAAAATTCCATCATTTTCAGATGGAAGAGTCAAAATTGGAGCATTGGCCAATATTAATTTCAATTATTCAAAGAATTTTGTAAATTATTTTTTCCATATAAACTTAAGCCCCTTACATGTTACCTTGTCTATCAGGTTAGTCAATCAAGTGAAATTGTAAATAAAGAAATGATTGTAACCTGATAAGCTAATAATACTACATACCTTAGTTATGTTAAATGCAATGGGCCATTATTATATTTCTTTTGTCTTAATAGGATCAATTAATATCCCATACATAGAGACAATATTTCCATGAAAAGAAACTAAATGAATCCAAAATTCACACTTTCTAAGCTTCCCATAATTTTTTTTAATTCTAATAGTTTTTAGAATGATTCTCAAGTGATTCTCACAGTATTTGTAGATTTTGTAGTATACCATGATATCATAGATAAATACCACAACAAAGTCATCAAAATATTTCCAGAAAAAACTATTCATTAGATCCATGAAAACAGAGGGTTCATTTGTCAGTCCAAATGGAATTATTATAATCTCATAATGGCATATCCGGTTCAAAATGTTGCCTTGGAAATATCTTCCTTCCTCGCAAATAGCTAATGATATCCAGATCGAAATTCAATCATCGAAAAATAACGGGTTTTATGAATTTTCTCAAATAAATCATCAATTCATGGAAGATGATACTTTTTCTTTATTGTAATATCATTGATTTCCCTCTAATCAATTCATAGCCTCATGGATCCATTTTTCTTCTTAAAAAAGAGGACTTGGGATACCCATGGATAAAAACATTGTCGAATAAATCCACTGACACTCAATTCCTCTAGTTGTTTTTATAGATCCACCAATTACAATGTGGCCAATATACATGGAGTCCATGATATAGGTCATTCACCAATAATTAAATCAATACATAACTCAACTTCCCACTCTGGAGGATGTCCAAGTAAATCCTATGAAATACATCAATGTATTATTTCACAATAGGTACCTATTCATTTTGAATATTTCTTTCCTCACCCATTGATATTGGGTTCTCCTCTATCTATGAATTGAATTCAACATAGCTATTGGGTGTGGAAAGAGATAAGAATTCTATAGCGAGGATTCTTCTCTAATAATAAGGGATTTGACACCATTATCAAAAAATTTAACTTCTTTATTCTTGTAATTGATCTTCACATCATAATTTAAAAGGAAATCCATTCTAATATTTATGTCAAAGTCAATCATTAGTATGATGATAAGGTTAGAAACTAAATAACATTTATGTGTCATAAGGGGTACTGATTGGAACATCATTGTTACAAGGATACTTCCCCTTGGGGTTTTGACTAAAAAATCCTTTATTAAATCAAATTGGACATGTTTAATTTTCATAGAAAACTAGGAAAATATAAAAAATGCGATGATCAAGAATAAAATAAATCATTGGATATGTTTGATAAAATAATTAACGTACCTTCCACTACATCATTTGGAACTTCAACTGAAATGGTTGTAATCACATAATCTTTCCCTTGCTCTAGTGGCCTTTTTTGAGTCATTTTTTCTTCGGTCTAAGGACACTAATTTTCATAGTGTCCCATATCTCTAAAATAGTAGCATTGCACATCATTCAGTTGTCTATTACCCTTGAATTCACCTTATCAATTACCCTTTTCTACACTCTTATATAAAACTCATATTCCTTTCACGCATTCACCACTATGATTCCTTCCATAGTTCTCACATAATAGAAATTAATTCATTCCCTTATTCTTCATTGGTGCTTCAGCTTTGTCATGGTTATTAGAATGCATCTTCTTATCTTTATTTACATTGATAAAATTTAATATAGAAAATTCCTACTATGTTTTGATGGAACTTAATACAATTTAATCATAGGATAAAAATTTTAAGAAGCTAGTGCCCTTAGAAGACATGTCTTATGAACTTCAAAGAAATAATAAATCTTGTCTTATGAATCAGACACGTAATGTATAACATACCTAGCTAATTCTGTGAAGGTAGCCTCATACATCACTATACACTCTTCATCCCTTTGTTATATACTAATGAATTTCATCTTCATTTATGTTTGTAGTTAATGAGTGAAATATTTTTCAAATATTATCTCCTTAAATGTTCTCTATTCCAGTTCTTATATTTCTTCTTCCTATATGGTATTATGGATTAAGGACCACCATTGATCAACATCTCCCTTGAGCCAATATATTGCCAGTACTACATTTTCTATTCATTGCATCTTAATTCTTAAAATATCTTTCAAGTTGCTTGATCCACTGCTAAACAACCACCGTACTAGTAGTCCCACTAAAATATTGGGGCTTCTTCCACACGAAATGATTCTATACATGTGTAGCATGGTTATTAGACACATCCTGAGTATGTTATCCCAATATTTTCATGATCTGATCCACTCAAACAATGACTATTTTGACATGCTTAGTGGGGAAATCCCTAAAATTTTCCACAGGTATTGATTCCAATTCTTCAATTAAGAGCCATCACTAAATAATGGAATACATTAGATTAGGTCATATTTCCTAATTTATAACTAGAAAACACATAACATAAAATAAATATTTATGAAAAAAGTAATCTCATAATCATAAACCCTATTTCTATTTACTTTTAAATCATTCATAATGGTTTCTAAAGAAAATGTGAATTATCTAAAAAATATTCCCTGGGACTGTCACACCAGGTGCCCAGTAAGGACCATTTTTGTGTACCAGGATTCCATAGGTCATGCCTGGGACTCCTTGTTAGAGTTGTTACTCATAGGTACATCTGTTCTAGAACCACTCCCACTTATATTATCCTAAAAGGGATGTATTTTATTAGAATACCCATATAATATCTACGTTACGAAAATTCAATGATGTTGATCTATGATTTTCCACAAAGTCTAACATAGGGTTATATCTTCTAAACATGGTTCCCTTAATCTAGTTTCCATGGCTTCTTTTAAACATCCAATAATACCAACTGTAATTCCTTGACCCTAGATGCCCTGTGACGATGAATTATCTTATTACATTGGAACGACTAAAAAAATAAAATCCTAATGGACCAATTAGTTTTGTAGTTTTGGAAGATCATATTAAATACATGATACCAAAATTTAATTTGGAACAATGGAAAATATAACATGATACATAATAAACTATACTAAACTTCTTCCTTGAAACATTATTCAATGTTCTCTTATTCATTACCAAGGAAAAGGAAACATAATAAGGGAGAGATCAAATTCTCAATAAGGCGTACATATAGTGAAAAAATTAGTCATTAATAATTAAATCATAATAGATTTGACATAGGTGATATTACATGAATAAATGAAAACCATTTCCATCAATAAGATGAGAAAAAAATTGAATCCATAGATTTTTTCATCATGAAAACCTCAAGGATTGTAACAACTAAATTATGTATAAATAAAATTCTTATTATTTGGAAGTCATGTATATGGAACATGAACCATCATATAGTCATTTTGGTGTATGTATGTGGGTAGAAACCCATTGGATTTTTGGAAGCAAACACTTCGAGTTTTCTTCCAACTGATTTGTCTCATGAGACATGTCGATTCATCGAGGGGCTATAGCAGGTCCCTCCCATCACTTCCAGTCCAAATAATTATTTATTAAAAATTTTAATAAAAGAGAAATAATCCTCTTATATATCTACATCTATTAGAGGATATACATTCATCATCATTCAAAAAGTTAAAGTAGCATTTAAAATAAACATTGTATGTCAAATGGTGTAAGACATAAGGAAATAATCATATTCATGATACAAGGAAATGTATAATTAACATAATTATAATTTAAAAGGATAAATGATCTCAAATGTTAAGTGAATACAACATATATGAAATATTAGGTACAGAATACCAAGTAAGTCATAATGAAATAATATTTGATACAATGTCCCTTACCACGTTGTAATCAATCGAGTCGTGTGAAAAAAAATTAATAATCACAAAATGAATCATATAATACCATTATTATAAAGGATAAAAAAGTCATTATATATCATATGGCAGTGCATATACACCACATGCAAGAAATAAGATGAGAATAATGGAAATCTCTTTTAATTAAATATGAGATGAGAAACTTGTTAACTTATGTCTAAATGTGTACTTTGATTGATCATACCGACATGAATAATTAAATTTAGCTCAATTAACAAATAATTATAGAACATGATCTACATATAATTAATTCATAATAACCTTATTAGGTTCATTCATGTATATTTATGGGTTTAAGAGGTTAATTGTTTTTTTGGAAGTATTTTCTTCATTTGTTTTCATGGTCAGTTTACTTGTGTTCATGAATAGATGTTCATTTTAAATGTGGCCAAACATTCAGAATTTTTAAAATAATATATTCTTTAAATTATAGAGATATAAATGATATTATAATTATTTGGGGTTATAAACCATTAGGATGACTCATTATTTAAAAGTTAATGATAAACTATTGGATTAACAAGGTGGGTTTTTTCATAATTTACTTATTTTGCATTATTATTTTATATTATTAGTGTTCAAGGAGTCTTGAATGTTGCATAAGATAAAATATATATATTATGATTTTTTTTCAACCATTAAGAAGTTTTCCTCACCAGATTTGATGAAATTAGTAGAAATTGAAAACATATCTTCTTTGAAGGCGATATATTAAAAATCTAGGATGGTACATTCATTTTTAGTATAACATGAGGGGAAAAGGATATATGATGATGAAATATTACATTAGCACAATAAAATTACATTTCATTTAATGTATTGGAATTATCATAGCATTTTCATATGGGTAGGTGAGGAGAGAGAAATTAAAGAATGAAACATGTAAATGAAGTTGAATGAAAACGGAGGAGAGGTTCACCTCTTAAGTACTCCTCCTTGAGAATCACTTTAAAGCCTTTTTTCCTTTTATAGGGACCCGCATATGTTAGATGTGTAGGGAGGGATGGGTAAGTGTATTGTGAAGAACCTAGGAAAGAATAAAATCTTGAGAGGTTTGGGATGATGAGGGGGTGAGGGGTGGTTTATATAGTGGAGGGGAGGATGGTTTTCTTAATATTTTATTCATTAGTTTATTATTTTACCCATAGAAGATAAAAAGTTATGATTCCATGATAAAAAATATTGAAAAGTGCATGTGATTTCGAACCGAGTTTTCTTACATTAGTAGGAAATCATCCATGACTCAATAAATTATGTATTTTTCATTTATCATAATTTATAGTATTTTACAATTCACCAAAAAATCTAGTATTTCAGAAAAGTCGCAAAAACTCACCCTATCTATTTATTGATTTGTAGAATCCATAAATTACCTCCATTTTTGAAAAATAGTTATATAAATACGTGAAATTTATTATATAATTATAATCATCATTTATTCAAATAATACCATGACTTAAAATTTTCATCATCATTTTTAGGGTGCCTAAATTTGATTTACACATTCATGGTTAAGGTTACCTTTCATAAAGGTCATATTACTATTCAAAATGTTAGATTAATATTCATAAGGGTATGTTACTATCAATAAGGGGATTTTTCTATTCACAAAAAATTAGTTTGAATCTATCGGACTCCAAATATCACCTTGATCACAACCGTGCATTTCCATTTTCTTGAAATTCAAAACAAAGAAGAAAACTTTTTCTATTTAATGGCCATGTTATGACTGTATCCTATAAATAACCAAGTGTTATTCCATAAAGACTTGGTGCTTCATGAAATATAGGGTTTGTAATGAATTAATGGTATTAATGAGAAACATACCATAAAATGTTTCCAGTTTTATATATTTTCCAATGATTTTTACTAATTAGTACCGATTTTCAATAATTTCCATCCATTATTAGTAATCACATTTAATGTTTTCAAATTATAGGTAATTATTACTATCTTTTGATAATTTATATTTATTTCTTATAATATTTAGTAATTATTTATAATTATTTTATAATTATTCTTAATGTATAGTAATTAATACTTTTTTACTAATTATAGTTAATTATATCTAATTTCCATATTTGATTACTAATTACTTTAAATATATTTTAATCACCACTAATTATTAATAATTACCCCTAATTTTTACTAATTAGTGCAAATTTTTAATAATTACAATTAAGTTCTTCTTTATTTTAGTAGCTACCATTAATGTTTAGTAATTACAATTATTTTAACTAATATCATTAATTTGTTTTCATAATTATAAATAATTTTAATTAACTACCACTAATTACCCTTAACTATTAATAATTACCACAAATTACCCTTAACATTTACTAACTACTACATAGGTTTACGAGGAACCCCTGATGATCACTAATTACCTCTAATGTTTATAAATTACAGTTACTTTTTACAAAATACTGTTAATTATGGTTAATCTTTTCTAATTGCCACTAATTACAATTAACTAATACCAATATTACAAATTTTTATTAATTACCACTATTTTTTACAAAGTACTGCTAATTACAACTTTTTTACTAATTAAGGCTAATTCCCTATATTTTTCAAACTAATGATAATTATCCCTATTTTTTATAAATCGTAGTTTATGACACTTATTTTTTCAGTAATTATCACTAATAATTATTAACCTTTACTAAATTCCCATAATTTTTACAGATTTCTACAAATTTTTACTAATTACCACAAATTACCGCCTATTAAAACTAGTTTTTACTAATTTTTACTAATTAAAGTTAATTTTTCTAATTATCATAAATTACCACTAATGATTACTAATTACCACAATTTAACATTAATTTTTTACTATTTAGTACCAATTACTGATAATTATCTTTATTTTTTACATATTTGTTTATAATTACCACTAATTTTTACTATGTATATGTAATTAACAATTTTTTAACTAGATAATTCTAATTTCCTTTATTATTTTTACTAATTCTAATTACAATTTTTTTTATTAATAATAGTTAATTAACACTAATTATAAGTAATTATCATTATCAGTTATTAATGTTTATTGATTTTCACTTAATTTTATCGATTATTGAAATGTTTTTGTAATTAATGCTATTTTTTAGTAATTAAAAAAAATATTTATTACCACTAATTTTACTAATTACATATAATTACGTGATTTTTTTTCTAACTGCTGCCAATTATTATTAATGAAATTTAATTATAGCTTACTTAATTACTATTAATTTTGACTAATAATTTCTAATTACTGCTATTTTTTATTATATATTATTAATTACCACAAATGATTAAAAAGTAACACTAATTACAACTTATTTTTACTAAGTACTGAAAATTACCATTACATACTACTAATTAAATATAATTACCTTTTATTACCACTTTTTTACTATTTTTTACAAATTATCACTCATTTATACTCAAAAAAAATTATTAAAACTATTTTATACTAACTCTTTTCTAATTACCAAAATTGTTTACTGATTCATGCAAATTAAGACTATTTTTTTCTAATTATATTTAATTACAACAAGTTTTTACAAATTATCTCTATTGATTATTTACATTCACTGATTATCAGTAATGTTTACTGATTTCCACTAATTTATTTTAATTAATATCATGTTTCAATAATTAACTCGAATTTTTAGTAATTTCTGATAATTTTCAGAAATAATCTTTAATTAATACTAAATAACTATTTTTTCTAATTTCCACTAATTACTCTGGTTTAAAGTTAATTACCACTATGTTTACTCATTTATGCTAATATTTAACAAATATAGTGAATTACCGCTAATTACTGCTATTTTCTTATAATTTTCAATAATAACTGCTATTTTTTTCTATGTACTGCTAATTGGTGCTAATTTTTATAAAATATTACTAATTATCTATAATTTTTAATATTTAATACTACGAAATGGTATTTTTACATAAGTACAAATAATCAACACTCGTTTTTTCTAATTACATTTAATTATCGCAAGTTTTTACTTTATATTACTATTTACTAATAATTTTTATGAATTTTTACTAATTCCCAGTAATTTTTACCAATTGAATCAAATTTTTCATAATTATCTCTAAATTTTAAAATTATTTCTTTTTCAATTTATAATTATTCATCATAATTTATTATTATTTAAGACAAATTAATGCTAAATTTTACAAAATTCTCCTAGTTTTTTCTTATTGCCATTATTTTTTAACAAGTATAAGTATTTACTGCTAATTTTCACATATTATAGTAAATTTTATCTAATTATTTATAATTTAAAATAATAACTAAAATTTTAACTAATTTTAGATAATTAGAAATAATAAATATTAATATAAAAAATGTATAAATAAATAAATAAAAAATAAATACATCAATGTAGAAATTTATCAAAAACAACATATTGATATTAATTTCACAAAGTTACTTCCATTAAATAATTAAAAATTTATAGGAAGAAAAAAAGAGGAATTTATGAGGGAAAATTGACCTGAAGATGGTGGAGTGTAGTGTATATTTGAATAGGGGGTATATAGGTTTGATTATTTGAGATTGGATTTATTGTGATGAGATTCCAATCAGAAATTTTTTTTTGGGATGGTGACCCATCCTAAAAGGTACCCTATATAAATGTGAATACTAGTGGTATATATATATTTGCGACAACAAATATCACAAATAAGAAACAATCAACAAACCATTAGTGACAATTAACATTGTTAATGTTTGGATAATAGTGACGTTTCCTGTTGATAATAATACACATTGGTGATTGTAACTATCATGGGTAACACTGAATTTAAATATATAAATAACATATGAAGAAATATTTATGACATGTCATGAAATTCATCACAGATAAACTACCTACATATCAGTGGGAATTCACGTGAATATTATTTGTGATGGGACACCTTATCCCGTCACAAATACATATTCACATAAATTATTTGTGACTTGAAATTCTCACCCGTTGAAAAAACCTATCACAAAAAGCTATTTCACATAGTTCATGAATCAAATTAACTCCCACATCCTCTTGAAAAATTACAAAATAATCCAAATATCATATAAAAAACCTTAATATTCTCATGTTCCTTCATCTCACTATAAAAACCCTATTTTTTGTGTGTTTAAATATGAATTTTAAACTTATAGAAAAAATAAAAACATAAAACATATAAAATTTATCCTCTTTATTTCTTCTTCTATAAAAAAATACTAAATGATAATGGAATATTCTTAAACAGAATATCACAACAACATTAACATGGGTCTCAATGATCTCTAAAAAATCTATATTTCCCAAAACATCTCTTAGTATATAAACAAAAAATTATTTTCTTCATATTTTTATGTTCTATAAATTTATATTTAAAATAAAAATTAATATGGGTTTTTATTGAAAATATAATTTTGAATAATTTACAAAATTTATCTGAAAATATAATTTCTCATTTATATAATGCATTTTTTATTTCAAAACACTCATTAAAATTAGACAATCCAGTCATTAGAAATGTATTATATATAATGGAATTTCACTATGACTAGATTTTATAGTGTTTAGACAAAATATTATCTTCAAAAAAAAATTTAATTAGGGCCTTAATTTAAAATAAAAAGAAAATTAATCTCAGAAAGTGGATATAGTGTTTTAAATGTATAAATAATTATATTTTGAAAATATAATATTAATAGAATGTTAAAAAATAGAAATTTAATAACTCACAATAATAGAAACAATATTTAATCTACATAAATGTTTTTCCCATGTATTATATGATTTTATTAAAACATTAATTTACTATATACTTAGATTTTAAATTTCATAAAAATAGACAACTTTTCTCATCAGAATGAAATTTTAATGGGGTGAATATTTGGTAATTATTTGATAAAGTAATATTATAGGTGAATAGTAAAAACAATTATAAATACTATACATTTTATGAAATCATAATGATAGAAATATATCATAAAAAGTTATAAAAAATATTTATAAAATTAAAAATTATATTATTAATAAATTATTTTTTGAAAGAAATAAGATACTTAAATTGAAAACAAATTAATAAATTTATAAACCCTATGTTATG
This sequence comes from Viscum album, assembly GCA_963277665.1. NCBI lineage: Eukaryota > Viridiplantae > Streptophyta > Magnoliopsida > Santalales > Viscaceae > Viscum > Viscum album. The sequence continues at coordinate 1,842,126,835 of OY728125.1, forward strand.
TTTTATTATAATAAAAAACTATATTAGATTCTTTAAATAAAAAATATATATCATTGTTGGATTTTAATTTTGTGTGTATTGAAACTAAAAATAAACTTTTATATTTAAATCCTACATGTATTCCATACAAATAATCACAATCAATGGTCTTTGTAGTAAAAAAAATAATCAATATTTTATTCTGAAATACTTATTCCCCTTACCAACATAAGCTCCCATTCTCTTCCCCTTTCCCCTCACAACCAAAACATTTTCCTTAACCAAATATCTTCTAAATACATTCTATAAACTCTCTTATTCATGATCACAAGACCATGAGTTATATAATGTATCTCCTCCAAATACCCTATACTGAAACCAAAATAGGCAACTCGAATATCAATGTAGGGTTCCCAATCCTACTAATTTCTTATGGAAATCCCCATTTAGAATATATTTTATGAATACAATATATATTTATCCATCTATGATAAATGGATTTTATATTTTTAATATTCTTTTAACTTATTATCAATAAGAGATCACACATTTCGTTTCATTAAGCCCAATTTTATAATTCATTAAAATGTGAATGTATAGAATCTCAATTAACATTTTTTTCTTATTTGTGAATAATTTTTCAGGAATATATTTTTAACCAATTATTATATTGAATCTGTAATTCTATTCTAATGTTATTAGCATCCATTCTATCCATTATTAGTGATATATAACAAACTACCTCTAACAGAACACCATTTATAAGTCACAAATATATGAAAATATAGTTTTTAAAACAGAAGTTTTCTCATTTCAATTTTACTATTACAAATTATATATTATAAGTGATTATTAAAGGTCTCCTTATAACATTTTTCTAATTATAATATAATATTTTTATAAAAATAAATAATTTATTTTTTTCATTCCATTTAAACTCTCTGAAAAAAATTTATCATTCACAATGATAGTTTTTTGATACCAATGTAAACAATGATCTTTTGTATTGAGTAATACCTTTCATTCATAGTATTCAAAACTAAATTAATTATTTAATATAATTTAGTAATAAAATAATATATTTTCTAGTTTTTTGAGATGATTATATATTTAGGATAATTACAATATTCAAAGAAAATAATCAAAGGAAATTTTATAATTTGAAACAAGAATACGATGAAAAACATTATCATTTAGAAATATTATTTTAAATATTTAAAATGAACCAAATTTATTGATACTAGAATTTCATGAAAACTATAAATTGAAACTTTGGGTGATTATGGGTCCTTTGGACAGTGACCATCAACATTAACCATTTCAACTAATGAGTTTTGGAATGGTGAACTGAACTATATAAAAAATCAATACATAAAAATTAATAAACTAAATAAAATGAACATGATAATAAAATGATTAAAACGAGTTATACTAATTAAATTAAAATTAAAAAATTCTCTCAAGAAATAATATAATTTATTGGATATTATTATTCATAAAGATAAAGGATATATGGGGGATGTCTGGAGTTAGGGTTTGGGATTTATTCCAAATATTTTTTCATCTCTTATATTATTCAATTAATTCATATAATAATATCAAAATATCAATTCTAAAATCATGAATATATACCTTGAAACATTACATTAAATTTTTTAATTTATAATTTGATATCTCTATATATGATTGTAAATATTATATATTACTTTTTTGAAATGGGTTCTTCCCCCTTATTTTTTGTTCTTAGTTCATGTAGTTTATCACTATTTATCTATAACCCTCTCTGTAATATTTTTTTTATTATTTTATATAATTCCCATATTCTAATTATTTTTCATTATATATCCTTATTCTTGGGATATTTGTTTCTTTACAATTCCCTTTTAATACACCCCTTAAGATAATCCCTAAAATAGTTTTAAAAGAAATGTAAAAAAAATTCTATCTTATTCTACACATTCCATAATTTGTAAATATTTTTTATTTATAGGTGATATTAATGATTTATTTTAATATTAAAATTAATTTTTTTTTTAAAAAAAAATTTGAAAATGAATTCTTAAAAGTGACTTATTAATTTTTTTTATTATATCTCTATATTTTTTGGAAAACTTATAATAATATTTATCAGATATCCTTATCCCTATTCAAATTAGGGTAATTTTTTGTCTCAGTTTATATAAAAATTATTAAAAATTATTCATATTTTTATATGTAATTTACATTCATATTTTTATTTTAATAGTTAGTTTTTTCAATATTTACTACATAATTGGCAAAAAATTATATAGTTATTTCTATACACATTATAATTTTCTATCATCTACTGAATTATTTTATTATATATACATAATATTTTACATTCTATATATTAACCATTACCTATAATTGTTCTCTATTAATGATTCCATATTCATTAAATAATATTATGTGTAAATCATCCTTGGTTATGTTATCTAAGTATCCCCTCAATATGCGGTGTAGTGGAGATGAAATATCTGTAAGAGGAAACATACATCACAAAATTATTCCTACCTTATCATTAATAATAAAATATTTATACATTAAATCAGTGTATTTCCTTTTTAAATACCGTATGATGAAACCCAAGAACATAATACATAACATTGCGTCATTTTAGATCAATATTTAATAAATTTAACAACATTAAAAACCCAATGAAAATAACGGTTTAGTTTATTTGGAGACTATATAAATAATATGCTTATTTATGGGAATATATTCAACAAATCCATTTTAGATACTCTCATATAGTAACCTTTCTAGACATACCCTACATAAAAAATACTTCATATCATAGGGAATGGAAACGTAAGATAGGGTGATATAAGATTATGAGTAAGGATAAAAATGAGTGATATTGCCCATTATAGGATATGATAATCATAAGGGTATGATTACATATTCAATTTTATGTTCATTGAATAAGGTATTCATTCCCCAATAAAACATTGACCATAACCTTCTATATCAAATCATATATAGAATAATGATCGATAATGTTGTTAAAGAATAAATCAGCATCCAAGAGTTATAATATTTGAATGTGGAAGCATAATCAGATAAAACCATAATATGGTGAATATTTCAAATTGTAATATTTTACACATATAATCATGTCATCATATAAAAATTAAGATTATACACATGAATAAAATGAGAAAAATACTATTTCAAGTATATTTAATCATTTTTATATGAGCAGAGATTGAAAGAAATCATACTCCCAGATCAATATATGAATTATTCTATTCTAAATATTGTATAAGATCAATATCATCATCCATTGAGATGTAAATATCAAACAACCGATTTAATTTTACAGATACAACGTTCCTGACCACTAAATCATTATAATTCATTCATATAAATGTCACAAGATCAGAAAACATTCTTCAAATCATCGTAACATTACCCCATGAAAATAAATAAATTGTGTACACATCTCCTCATTATATTAATATGATATATATAGACATAATTTTTATTGTATCATTGGATCATTGTCCTAGTAAAATGAAATTTACATGAAAGGATGTTATCAATGATTAAAATCCCTTTAAAAGAATAAAGGGGATATTTTTTGATGAAAATACACTATGGACATTGAAATCCCATATTTAAAATATAAGAAAACAAAATTAGAAGGGAAAAATTTATTTTAAATGAACCATGAAACCATGTAATGTAACATTTAAATAATTAATTTATTAATATGGCGGGAAAATTAATTTTTTCTTTATAAGTTAACAGAAAATAGTTCTTTTACACTTTAGTAAAAACTAACAAAGTACTAGATTCATAAAATGACTCAAATATTTCAGTAAAAAGATTTCAAAGAAATTAAATAATGGGTAAAAATTACACTAAATATTATAAGGGTAATATTATAAATAAACCTGAAAGTATTTATAGAAAACAAGGACCGTGAAAAAAAATAGTATTTGACAGATTGAGATTAATAATGTAATTTTACTTAAAAACATTATTTTGGTCTTTAAAAAAATTTATGGGAAGAAAATGAAATGAAAAAATTTAGTATCTTGAATTAGCTAGATGAGAGGAAAATGGAATTTAATTTGTAGATATGGACTGTATAATTTCCATGAGAGAAATTCAAATATAAATAAACCTAATTAAAATAATATTGAACTAGGAATCCCATGAATCTTCTCTGACTTCCTTAATTTGTCATCAAAACATCTATTTAGTATATATATTTATATTATAAATATATTCCATAAATTTGATCATATATATATTACAAAATTATATTTTATTATAACCTTTTATCACATGTTAATTAATAATTATTTATTAAAATCATTAATCCAATTGAGAACTATTTATTCTATCATACTTGTTATGGTTTCACAGTTTATTTCTCAAATATTGATCATTGTTAAACAATATGTAGAGTTATAATCAAGATATTATTACAATTTATACTCATTTTATGGAAATGTATAGTTATCTATAAAATATAGAGGTAAAAATATTCATTTCACCGGTCTTGGAGACGGCTGGTCATGCATACGTATGAATGCTGTTATCACATATCATAAATGTAATGAATTAAAGGTATATACTAATTAAAATTTATAGTTTCATTTTTATTTCACATATATAAATAATATTTATTTATTATATAATTATTACTATATATGTAAAGTGGAAATAAAAAATGAATCACATTGATTTGTGGTGGTGTTTGTCCACATGTATGCATGACCAACAATATCATTTTCTGTAGAATCCAAATATCAGAAGGTTGTTCAGAAATTTTAACTCATGAATAACAATTAATTAATATATAAATTTCATAAACACTAAAAACAACAAAATAATCTTCAATGAAATGTGTTTGTGGATGGTGAATTGTATAATTATATGGAGATGATAAGTTGTACATACGCACAAGAGAAAATATAACTTCCAATTGGATGGAAAAGAAGGATAATGTAGTAATTTTTATATTCACAATAAAATATCATTATATTTAGGGTTATGAAAATATTATTTTTTGAATAAGATAATAGATTAATTGGATTTATAATAAAAAATAAATTTAAAGGTTTCAGGTAAGAGGATTAATATTTCCTTAGGATACTTATTTTAGATCCTTCCTTTAGGCACCTTATAATTGAATTTTATGAATAAAAGAATGTATAAATTGTTTTTGTGGAAGTTTAGAAATGAGTGGAATTGGTATTGAACGATATATAAGGATATATGTGATATACGTAATATAATGTAGTAGTTGACTTTTATATAAGATATGATGGCCACTCTTGGAATTTCATAAAATATTAAAATATAATAAAATCATTCTGTAGGAAAAAGATTCCTATTTACCATAGATTAAAAAAATAAAAAGTTATATTTTAATTGACTAATGAAATTTATACATGATTCCAAGTCATTCTTAAAAGTATATTTTCATTTACCCATTCATTAACCAATATTAATATTCACCGCTATAACACATTTTTAAATATTAATGGTTTATAATCTTACATATAAGATTATAATTGGATTCTAAATAGATGAGGGATTAGTTTTTTAAAAAAAATTGCATTAAGTCCCCTTTCTTCATTTTCATTATTTATAAATAATTTAATAAAATATTTTATGTATAAAATATCTTTAATGCCATTTTTGACACTATTCATGTAATTTGGATTTGAAAACAACTAAATTGTAATGGAATTGGAATATAAATCATTAATACATTCCTAATATTTTATGTTTATCTATATAATTCATGGAACAATAATTGGACATAGGAACATGTTAAAGATATTTTGAAGCATTATGTGACATTTTTAACCACATTACACTTGTTTTAACTTTTTAGTTTGAAAATTTTAATATGGTTACAAATTATCATAACCAAAAAAGGGAAATTTTTATAAAAATTATCCAGCTAATTCAAAAAATGGAATCAATTTTTCATGAATTTTTTTTATAATTAGAAAAAAAATCATTTTAATATTAGTGTGAAAAATGAGATGAAACAAATATTTAGGAAAATAAAGATTAATTATTGAACTGGATATATATTCCTATCTCAATCCTAAAAAACATTAGATATATGTTATAATAAATATATAATATATAATTTCCATTACAATAATTAAAGAATGGTTAATAATTTTATTTTTAAGATAAAAACACAATACATGATTAGTTTTTTTAAAAAATTACATTTGAATGCATTTTATTTTATTTTTTAGTTATTAGATATATAATTAATTAATTTAAACAATAAGTTTTTCATAAATTATGTAGTACAATTCATAAAATTTGATCTAATGGGTAGGCGATAGTTATCATAATAAATTATAATATGTTAATAATATATCAGGGTTTGTTAAAACTCAGTGTTCATATAAATAAATCTATGTAAGAAATGAATTTTTTTATAAATAAATTTTTTATAAAATATCAATGTAATTTATTATAACCACATCAAAGAAATCATAGAAATTTAAGCACTCCGAAACAAAAAAACGATATCTCTATTTTATCACATCCTCAACATCCTAATTTTCTGAGTCAAATTTCTAATTCCCCAAGAGAACATTAACAATGTAAGTCGAACTTTTATATTTAATTAATCCACTGAAAAAATATTTGAATCGAGTTTTCTTCATAAGAAATATCAAAATCCTATGGTAATACCTTTATGTTTAGTATATCCATCAGATCTAGTATGTGCTTAATTAGGTGTGATACATGGAATAAATTATGAAATTGAGATAGGTTTGATAGATGTGCCATGAAATAATACAATTCCACTACTATATTAAGGATATAAGAGGAAAAAATATACCTAGTGATTATATTTTCACTTTTTTTGAATCTCATAACCCTCTTCAACGGAGAAAATCACTGAAATACCATACCACCAATATTGAATTCCATATTTCACTATTTATTATCAGTATAACAATTCTAATAAAATTTGAGCAACCTTAAAGAGTTTCGTAATGGATCTAATATTCTTATCCATTTCATAAGTAACCTCCTGCCCCAACAAAATTTTTTCTTGAGCACCATTCTATTACACATATTTATATGTATAATTCTATATATGTATTCATATGAAATCCATTTTAAATATTGATTCAAATATTTTTTTACAAAAAAAACACAACTAGATAATGTTTTTTATCCTAAACACCATTTAATTATTGTGAAAATTTTCTCAACATATTATCAATGGTTTGAATTGTTTTTTCAGACTGACAAATTTTTTGAGGTTTATAATAAGCTCTACAGCATTCCTTTGTATATTGAGTCTACTGTAGAGATTTCTAGATCATTTAGGTAACCCTCAGTTCTCAATCAAATACAATAAAATGTTTAATTCCATTAAAATGTACCACTTCCTTCATATATATTATATTATTATGTTCAAGAAAGTAGTAATCTATAATAGAAATTGTTTTTCTGACTTTTTAATGATATTGACTATAAACCAATTAGCATTATGACCTTTAGATGTTTTAGGGAGTCTGAAAGAAATAATATTTGGTTATTTATTCCCATTTCTATTGGGTTATTAAAAATAGTTGTAACATCCCATTATACATCTCTCTATACCTTTACACGATGACATAATAGGCATCATGTTATATACTTTTCAATATATCCTTTAATTCTGACCCACCAAAACTATTCTTTCAAATATCTATAAATATTTTTACTTCTAGGATAAATTTAAACCATTGAAAAACACGATATATCCAGTAGGTCGTTGTTCATATCCGGTATGTATGTGACAAATAAACTTTTCCTTAACCATATCATTACATCACAATAACTATTGAACTACAGAATAATTATCACATTCTATTACATCTCTAAATCCTTCTTATAGACATCTTTAATCTTAAAATATATAAATGACCAAACAATAATTTAAACGAGGTAAAATTTCTACCTTTACATTATGATTTAAATACAAAACCTTTTAAAATGATGTATAATTGGACAATTTTCAGTCCTTATCCGGGAATAACAAGCATGTTCCTTTAGAATCATAACATCATCAACCTTGTTGTCCATCGTAGGGTGGTAATTAAATAAGTAGTAACAATATTTATTAAACTCCAACCATATTATTGGGAACATCTTCATCTATTTTTAAGTTAATATATACCATAATCATTTTTTTATAGTATATAAATACATAACTTCTTTATCAATAAAGACAACACCAATAATTCATTGATGAAAAATTTACTGAAACAGACTTCAAATCATTAATTGGGTAATTATTCAAATAAACCATTACATTTTATGGAAAATAATCTATAACTACATCATTATACATAAATATTAATATACCCATACCTTCATGGATGAAACACAATAAGATACAAACCCTCCACATCTTTAGGGTACATTAAGCACATGTGTGCTGACTAACATTCACCTTAGTTACTAGAAATTTTCATCACATTCATCTGTCCATAAGATCTTAGATCCATTATAAGTTAACATTGTGAGTGTATTATAATTTCATGAGAAATTATCCATAATGAATTGTTAATTAATATATAATCCAAGACAAATATGGATATGAGACCCAGTGGCTGGTCTTATCCAATTATCAATAACCATCATATTGGATGGATCCACTTATATACCATCCCTTGAGATTATAAAACAAAAAGTTATACTTTGTATATACATAATTATAACATTAAATTTTTTATATACATATTCTACATTATAATTTTAGAAAAATCTTAATGTGATCTTCCTGATCTTCTTTGATAAATAAATTTAAAATACTATCAACAATAAAGACTGCCACTATATAATAATGGAAATATATAAATTCTATATTTATTAAATACATGAATATGGTAGTGGAATTAGAAGGACCAAATGGAACCACAATAATTTCATAGTTTCCATTCCTCATTCGAAAGGTTGTCTTGGGTATGTCATTTCAATTGTCCCTCAATTGGTTATATATCGAATAAAGGACATGAAAGGAATGGAATTAAGATTCATGAAGTAGATAAAAAAGTCATCGACAGTGGTAGATGATACTAGTTCTTGATTTTGATCATGATAATTTCATACTAATAAACACATATTCCCAATGATCTGTCTTTCGTCTTAGAAAAATGAACATGTACACCTAAAGGTGATCCACATGGATAAATGAATAAATTTTCAATATTCAAATAGAAATGCATCACCAATTCCAATAAATCAGTTGGATACATTTTATATAAAGTATTTAAAATTTATACAACACTAGTTATGAGTTATTTTGAAAACTCAATGTTATGATTTATAGGATGACTAGAAAACACCTATACAAAAACATTAATAAAATCATGTATTTTAGAAATATATTCTATCTTGATTTTCTCACCAACAAACTGAGATAAAAACTACTATTTAATAGTAATTAATAACCATATAATGGATAATATTTTCATTAGAAGTTCATATTTATCGTTATATCAATATAAGATCATAGGTTGGTGGAGAATATCCAATTATATATCCATTCCTCCTCAATTGATGTGAATTATTTTTAATTAAATTCAATCCATGACCAAAATTATATGTAATTAAACTATAGGGGGAATAATGAGAATTTTTGGAAGCACATTCCCAATAAAATAAATCAATGAAAAATAATAGACATGTGATTATATTATCATACAATCAATGGGTTTTCATTTAAAATTAAATATCTAATCACTGAGTTGGTACTATGATACTACCAAAAAGATAATCAAATTTAAATTTTTGTGTATATCTACAATCATATAATGAATAATCATTTTTAGATTTAATTGTATGGGTAACTTTCCACAAATGATTCTCTACGCTCTCATTAGTTGTCACAGAAAATTCCTTTCTGTTATATTTTTTCAATGAAGGTTCTTGAGGAAGTTCCACTGAAATCAAAAATATTTTCAATAATTATATATTGAATTCTAATGTTATATATCAAACAAAAGTGTTATTTTTAGTTAAATTTCCATATTTTATGATTTTAGTGGTATTTTATGCTTTATCATAAAAAAACGCATGTTGGATTTTAACAGTATTAAATTAATTTTTTATTTAGGCTGTAAAATTATATCTACTGATATGGATTATAAACATTTATTCCATTTAGGATTCTATAGATCCTAGGGTTCATTTCATCCTTTTGTACCACAAGCTCATTCTTTCAATTGGCGGCCCAAAAGTAGATCACAATAGAGTCCTCAAAAACTATTCACAGATCTGGAAGGCTATAAATATGATTATATATTTTGAATTGGGACATCCCATTGAACCTAAAATTATAAATGAAGTTGTATAATGAATTTACTAACAACTATCCCAATGGATTCTAGGAATGAATCTTCAGTTTGGAAGGTAATTAATTCATTAGAAAATAGAGATATTGAATACAGAGAGTTTTTCAAGGAAGATTAAATTCTGATAGTGAAACTGTCATAAATAATGCTACACATGGACAAATATACTAAAATTTGAGGGGAAATGTGCATGGAAAATTTTAACAACTTTTTTGAAGGGGTCCATGCCTGAATCAACAATTTAATGGATCTAACATGTTACAGCGTTCAGGAGGAAATTTTTCCCTATGAAATTAGGATAACTAATTCTTCCCAAATCATTCCAATCCATCCCATTCCATCCAGGTCACCATGGAGAGGAGGCCACGGGATATGCTGATTATTTAGGATTTATTTCTTTTATTTTTATTTTAGTTTTCTTTACCATCTAATATGAATTCATTTTTTAATTAAATTGTTTCCATATTTTTCTATCTATATTTGTCCTCTATCCCTAATCTAATTAATATATTTAATTCTCAATGTACTATGACCTGTTACCCTAAAAAATTATGTGATAACCAGAGGCATCTCCCGGGGGAGGTATGTTTAAATTGAATTTATTTTGATCTTAAATTTCAAGGTTAAATTATGTTTTTGTTGATCAAGTGTGATGTGTATGGTTTTGGAGATCGCCCACCATGACATTGATCCTAAACTAATTTCAATTATTTTATTTAATCTTTTCCCTCACATATACTTAATACAAGATCTTCACATGATATATTTGATCCATTTAATGGATAAAATGACATATAATGGATCCAGGTCCTAGGAGATGTGATACTCTCAATCGAGGTGTGACATCAACGTTGATTATAGAAGGAGGTGAAATTATATTTTCTAAATAAATTTGATATTTTGAACCGATAAATAAAATAATACTAATTCATGCATGATATCTGAGAATTGAATTATCAAACATAATCTAAACATAATCAAGGAGAGTGATGTAACTCAAAAACCAAACCAAAAAGGCTAGAATCTTTCTTTAATAATTTCATTCTATCACGGAATGTTAGTTTTATATTTTCATTCATTTAAATTATATGTTCTTATTGTATTAAATAAACAACAAATAGAAGTTTTCTAGGTGAATTATATAAGGTGAGTGAACAAATGATAGAGATACTTAAGTGATATGACTGGGGTCAGCCTCTATACTTCATTAGGAACATTAGATTTCTTATTCCATGCCTAATGACATGCGTGAATTGATACTAGTGTTGTTACTATGGAGCTAATTGATTGTTTTCATTACTTTTTCTATTATTATATTTTATATATTCTTTAATATTTCAAAAAAAAACCATATAAAGTAATTTTTCCATGATCTTTTCAAGTGATCATTCCTTCAATACATGGAACATATATGCAATAGAGTATGATGAAGAAATATATTATAAAACGGAGGCCGTTCAATGAATATTTGATGCACTTACGATAATGGCCAAACAGAATCAAACAGGCATAAAAACATGGATCTCACCTACGTATTTTATGGCCATGGATAATGGGATTTGAACTGATATTAACTTATTCAAGTACAATAAACATATTCTATTGGGTTTACCCAAATTCATTAAATACATATAAGGAGTTGAGGCAAAACATGAGGAATGTCAAAATCCTAACAATTTTAGGATGATGATTCCAGATGACCATGATGAGCTAGAGTGGTTTCATGATGATGAAGAATTACTTGATAAGATATGTGTTGGAGATCAATAATATCTAGATGATTTTTTGAATGAGTATGAGGTAAAACATGATCTCACTATTACATATATAGTAGAATATCCAACACCACTATACTTTTCTCTAGTAATGGAAAAGCAGAAACCCATCCAAATTGTAGAATTTTAAGAAAAGAGGGAGGATATAGAATACCAACCACCATAAAAAAATAATCACACCAAAGAGGAACTTTCTATCGAAGAAGATATTCAAGTTGAACCATCTTTGAGATATTATAAATTTTTGATCTCAAACTCATTTAATTTATTTGAAAATACATTTAGTAATACTCCCAACTATTTTGAATTTTTAGAATTTGATGAATCATATTATTTATTGTAGGATAAAGAGGAAATCTAAATTTCACCTATTAAGGAATGCCTGGTGCTCCAAGAAGACAATAAAAATTTATTGGAAGGAGTACAAGAAGAGACACCGGTTGATTTTCTAGAACAACCAGAGACACAATCTACCAAAATTAAAAGGGAAGATTTTGAAATTATTACATAAAATTTAAATTTTGAATCTTTCATTGATTCTTAATTTCATGAAGAATGTCTGGGGAAACAAATATATTTTGAAGAAGATGATGAACATGTAGAAAAGAAGAAGGAGGATGTTCTATACTTCATCCTACCCCCACCATGCAAGTTGTAACACATTGTGATGGGGGTGGGGGTATAGTGTACTCTACCCATGGAGTTCTCTTAAGTAGATAAGATGATGTATATTCTGTAAAAATCCTCATTTAGTGGTTCAAGTCAATGAAGCCCAAACCAACATCAAAGTTCGGATAAAAGCAATCACATCCCTCTAGAGGTTTTTAAAATTTAGGGCCCCCTTTGGGGGTTATACCAAGAATTGTATTTTACGTTAATTCTAGTAATAGAATTTTTTATCTTTTAAATTGAGATTTCAAATTTAGTCTTATGAATTAGTCTGGCATAAAAACCACTCCCACTTATCTTTTTCAGCCTAATTGAAATGATCATTTTGATTAATTGGGAAATTTTATATTATATGAACTAGAAATAACTAAATAAAAAACTATGAAAGATGAGTAATATTTATTTCAAAAAGTTGTTCCGTTTTAATGTTTAAATTTTAAACTCCTTACATTTTCAGGGGTTTATAATTTTATATTTAAATTAAAATTTTCATTTCCACACTTTAATTATTATTTAATTATATTTGGGGAATGTGTTTATTTTTATTCCCATGATTCCATGTTTCAGATTTCAATTTTAATTATATTGAATGAGTAAAATAGACATTTTTATGTGAAAAGTGAAGCATGGATATTAAATGTGGACTTATGATATTAAAATAATAATTAATTAATGTAAATGAAATTTCCCCACAAATGGTCATGCATTTATTTTTTTAAATTCATGTGAATTGGTTTTTGGTTACTAATATGGCATTGAGTGTTTTTCTAAATCATTTGTGTCATTACCGAGATGACATATATACCTAATATATCCTAGATTATCTTGAGAATTTTTCTTGAGTGATCATGGGACGTGTCACTGACCGTAACATACATTTGATCTTTTCAAAGACATGACTCTGTATAAACACATTCAAAATGATTGAAGCATATTTTTATAGACTAATTATCTAAAAAATCACCTTTACATAAATCCTTCTTTATCCCATGGAGACCATGAATAGAGTTTTTTAAGATGAGCCATGTTTCAAGCTATTTTTATCCATTCCCACACTACTATTAGTATTTTCAGTATATTTTAATATTGATGTGTCGGGGTAAATGAAATAAAAGTGGAAGGGATAATATAAAATGTATGAAATAAGTACGGGGGTGGTATTGTTTTGATGAGAATGGTCATTTGATACATTCATTGTACTCTATTATTTTCCCATATTGAATAAAACAAATTAGAAAATGTAAAAATAAAAATAAAAAAATGTTTTATGATTGTGATAAAACAAAAACCACCATTACTAGAGTGATTATTTATATTATATGTTGTTTGGTGAAGGATTTTTTGTATGTTTCAAGAAGAAATTAAAAAAAGAAAAAAAGGGAAATATTATTTAGAATCAAATTGAAGAGGGTTCACAAATCAACCATTATCAATAATTTAACCAAGACCTTACATTGAGTTTGTGGGGAGTGGGTATTGATACATTGAGGAGTATAATTTCATTATACTTTTACTTTTGATATCATGCATTATAATTAATATGTAATCCTCCTCCTTGTGCCTTAATTTTTAAATCATCAAATCACATCAAACTTTAGACTGATTGTCATTTGAACCGTTATGGCAAGTCTTCATGATTTAATGTTACTTTTGTCTTTATGAAGTGGATAAAGTAGTTCATTTCTAAGACTATGGACAAGTATCATGTTCTCATTATATTATCATTACTCTTTGTAAATTTTATCACTAGATATTATAGAAAAGATACAACGGTGAGGAAAATCACGATGTGACATGTTTAATAATATTTAATTAAGAATCATGAATGAATAAAAGGAGAAGATAAATAATTTTTCAAATGGGAAAAGTAAAATATTTCCATTTATTTTTATTTGAAAAATAAGAATTTAAATTGATATCTTATGTGTATTATTTAAAATTTTATTTGACATTGAAAATTCATTGATTTTATTGATTTTGAATTTCAATAATGGCACTATTGGAGCACTCTTATTTTCAATGTTGATATTTCATGATTGGGGACAAGCGTGGTTTATGTTTGGTGAATTGATTGAGAAAATATTTTCAATAATTTTACATTAAATTTCCAGGTTTTTAGTTTAACTAATGTGTTATTTTATTTGTAATTTTCACATTTTATGATTTTAGTTATATTTTGATCTTAATGGAAAAAATGGACCATTTAAGATTTTTAGTAGTTTTACATTATATTTTTATTTTGGTATTGAAATTTTATATAATTATACAAATAATGCAATTATTTATTTCTAGGATTATTTAAATCCTGGTATTTATTTAATTATTCTGGACCACAACCTCAATCCATCAATTGGAGGCCCAAAAGCAGCTCACAATATTGGCCTCAAAAACAGTTCCTAGATCATGAATGTTTTAAATATGATTTATATCTGTATATGAGTCTGCCCTATAAAATTGAATTCATAAATAGAGTTGAATAATGAATTTATTAACAACATTAATTAATTAATCCACATGTGAATCACGTATTAAGAAGATAATCAATGCATGGGAAACAAGAGACATTGAATATGGAGAGTTTATCTAGGAAGATTAAATTATCATATTGAAATGGTCATAACTAACTCTACCCATGGAAACATATGCTTTAATTGGAGGGGAAACATCTATGGAAATTTTAAAAAACATTTATTATTGTTTTCATACTTGAATCATCTATTTAATGGATCTAAAACAAAAAAATGTTCATGGGGTGAAATTCTATCCAATAAAAGGAGTTGATATACTCCTTACCAATTAATTCATATCCATCACAATCCATCCTGGACAAAAAAGGGAGGATACCAAGGGTAATGCTAATTATTTTGGAATTTATTATTATTTTTTTATTTTACTTTTCTTTACTATGTAACACATATAAATTTTTTTTAATTCAATTGTTTCCATACTCATCTATCTATCTTTATCCTCCATCCTTAATGTATATCATATCATTCATTCTTATTACATCATAACCTATTTCCCTAAAAAGGGAGGGGATAACCCATGTCTTGGACCAGGGGAGGTAAGTTTCAATTTTATTTATTCAAATGTTAAATTATTATGTTTTATTATGTTTTTGTTGAGAAAGAGGTATGTACATGGGCATGGTGATCATTCAACATGACACTAATCTTCAACTCATTTTTATTCTTTTATTAGATATTTACATCCCTTCTATTGGATACATGATCATAATATGATAAATTTGATCTATTCAGTTGATGAAATGACATATGATTGAGCCCGTACCTTGGAGATGTCAAAATCAAGATCGAGTTTTTTCATCAAACATGATTTTGGGAGGAGGAGAAATAAAGAGTGATGAATGAATTTGATATTTCACACTACTAAATAAAACAATAGTAATTCATGCATGAGATATTAGAATTGATTTATAAATCTTAATATAATAAAACAAAGAGAATAATGGTACCCAAAAATGAAACCATCAAGGTTATGATCTTTTTTTAGTAATAGGATTCTATCATTGCATGTTATTTTAATATATTATTTCAATTAAATTCCATTTTATTATTATATTAAATAAAAACAAAAAAAAAATATTCTAGGTGAAAGAGATTTAGTGAATGAACAACTGATAAGGATTATCAAGGGAGACGACCCTGGTTATCCTCTTTACTATATTAAGATAATTATTTTTATTTATATGCTTTATGACAGGAATACACAAAACCAGTGTCATTTCTAGAGAGCTAATAAGTTGTTTACTTTACTTTTTCTATTTTCATATTTTATATAGTTTTAATTTTCTCACCAAAAAATACTTAATAAATTACTCTTCCATGATATTTTAAATAGATCCTTCATTCAATAAATTTAATAATTACACAAAGGGTTTTTAAGAAGAAATATATTATACACAAGAGGACCTCCAATTAAGCGATGATGTGCTTATGATATTGGTCAAATAGAATCATAGAGGCATAGTAGTATAGATCTCACCTGATGATTTGATGGCCATGGATGATGAGATCCAAATTACCAAAAATTGATTAAAGGTCGATAAGGAAGTGCCACTGGTTTTCCCAATTTAACTATAGACACCTAATAAATCAAGTCAAAACTCGAGGAATATCAAGAGCCCAACCATTTATGGAACTAAATTCAAGATGCTGATGATGATATGGAGTGAGTTCATGGTGAGAAAGACATACCTACTGATCTCTATGAAGGAGATCAATATGATCTGGATGATTTTATGAATGTGTATGTTGTACAACATGATATCCCCATTCATTATATAGATGAATACCCAAAACTACTATATTTGACTCTTGCAATGGAAGTGGAGGAACACATCCAAATGATATAATTTGAAGAAATGATAGAGGAGCCTAACTACCTAGCTCTATATAGAGATAATCTGTTCGATGAGGAAAATTCCACTGAATAATAGATTCAAGAAAAGGATACTCTAGGAGTGGATAAATTTTTGAACTCAAACTCATTTAATTTTATTAAAAATACTTTGATTTCTACTCGTCACTATTTTTAATATTCTTAATTTGATGAATCTTATTATGACTTGGAGGATGAAGTGGAACAAATTGTAGTTGTTGAGGAACACATATATCTCCCTGAAGACATTGAACATTTAAAGAATGAGTATAAGAAGAGACGCCAGTTGTTCTACCTGAACTAAAAGAGACAAAAGCATCCTGCATTAATAGTAACTATTTTGAAATTAATGTGTCAAATTTAAATTTCTAACATTCCTTTGGAGAACATCTATAGAAACCAAATTATTTTGAGGAAGATATTCCACAAGTAGAAATTAAGGAGGAGGAGGTTCCATACATCATCTTACCCCTATCATGAAAACATTACTACATTGCGAAGGGGGAAAATCTAGTGTACTATATCCACAGAGTCCTCCTCACTAGAGAATAAGGAGTTGATGTTGAAAAAAATACACATGTGGTGGTTTATGTCAAAGAATGACCAACCACAATCAATCTTTAGACACCAGCTGGTAATTCCCTTTGGAGGTAGTAAAAATTCAAGGCCCACTTTGGGGATTTTACCAAATTTTATCCATTACTTTATTTCTTTTACATTCATTTTTAATATCTTGAATTTATATTTTAAATTTGGTCTTAGTAATTAGTTCAGCATGTATCCCACCCCCTCTTAACTTTTTGAGCATAAATTAAATGATACTTATGATTAAATGAGTAATTATATTTTGTAGGAATAAGAAATCTCCAAATATTCATCGAGGAAAGATGAATAATCATTATTTTAGAACTGATTTGAGTTTTAATTTTTATATTTTAAACTACATACATTTTTTATGAGATTCTGAATTGATATTTAAACATGAAATTTCATGCCCACTCTTGAATTATGATTTATTTTTCTAAGAGACCTAAGTTTTTAAAGAATCTCATGATTCCATGTATCATATTTCAATGTTAATTAGATTGAATGATTAATAAAAAAAATTAATGAATTAAGTGAAACACGGATATAAAAATGGGGATTCAAGATTTGAACGAATTAATTGATTCATGTAAAGAAAATTTCTAAACCATTTTTCATGCATTGATTTTATGAAATACTTCTAAATTGATTTTATATTATTAATCATTCCTCACGTGATTTTCAAAATCATATGTCTCATTCCTGAGAGTATTTCTAGACCTAAAACTTCCTATTTTATCTTGATCTTATTTCTTGTTTGGTCATGGGACATGTCACCAACTAGAACAACAATTTGAGCTTATCAATTTTATTACTATGAAAAAACAAATTTAAAATGAATAATGCTTATTTTTATACCAAAATTATCCATAAAAATTCACATTTACATCAATCCTTCATTAGACCATTGAGACCACCTATGACCTTTATAGGGATAACCCATGTTTGAAGACATTTTTGTCCCTGCCTACAAAAATATTGATATATTCATGCTATTTTAATGTTGTTGTGTGGTGGTAAGGAAAATCAGGGTGGAAGGGATAATATTCAATTTATGGAAGAAGTTTTCTGGTGTTATTTTGGTAATGAGAAATGTCATTTGATTCATTCATCATACACTTTGTTTTTCCCCTATTTAATAAAAAAAATATATAATGAAAAATAAATAAATAATAAATTAATTATATTGTGTATTCATTTTGGAAAACCCAAATTCATACTTACTAGAACAATTATTTTTTTCATATTTGGTTAGGTGATGGATGTGAGTTATTTTTCAAGAATAACGTTTGAAAGGATGTTATAAAAATGAAAAAACATTATTTGGAAAAAAATTCACGAGGGTCCACAAATCATTTCTTATGGATAATTTTATCATGGACTTACTTTTAATTTTACGGAAGTGGGAGTTGCTGAATTGAAGGGGAGAATTTCAGTACTATTTTAAATTTTATATCATGAATAGTTCGTAATAGATAAACCTCCTCATTGATCCATAATTTTTAAAGCATCAAAGAATATTAACCATTCTCATCAGAATCATTAGAACCTTTATTGAAAGTACTCATGATTTTTTGATTCCTTTGTATTTAGAAAGTGAAAAAAGTATTTAATTTACAAGCCTATATATAAGGATCGTGTTCTCAAGATATTATTATAACTCTACTTTAATTTCATCATGAGATATGAAGGAAAAATTCTATGGTGAGGTACATCATGATGTGACATGTTTAGTAATAATAAATTGAGAACCTTGAATGAATGAAAGGAGAAGTTCCATCATTCATTAAAAGGGTAATGTAAAATATATTAATTTATTATTAATCAAAATATATTAAATTGATATTTTATGTGGATATTTGAAAATATTATTTATATTATTAACTTCTTTTTTTTTGTGCTTTAGAACTTGAATAATATGAAATATTGGTTCCCACTTATTTTCAATGTTTATATTTTATGCTTCAAGACATATGTGGTTTATTTCTGGGGGAATTAATATTGAAAACATTTTCAATAATTATACATTTAATTTTAATGTTTGAAATCCAAATAAATTTATATTTTAAGTGTAATTTCAATATTTTATGATTTTATTTGTATTTTAGGCATTATTGTTAAAATGACCCATTTTGGATTTTTAATATTTTTTCATTATTTATGTATTTAGGATATCAAATTTTCTCTACTAATCCAAATCATTCAATTATTTTTTCAGGATTATTTATAGACTGGGATTCATGTCATCCTTCTAGACCACAATATTAATCCATAAATTGGGGTCCCAAAAGTAGCTCACAACACATGCCTCGAAAACCATTGATAGATATATAAAGTTTTAAATATGAGCTTATATCTTGAAACGGTTTGGCCCAATTAATCTAAAATTCTATATCTACATGGAAGATTAATTTATTAACAACATTCAATAAAGAGTACATGTTTGAATCATCGCTTTGGAAGGTCATTAATGAATTGGAATCCATAGACATTTAATATGAAGAGTCTATCAGGGAAGAGTACATTCTCATAGTTAAATCATCATAAATCGGTCAATATATGGTAAACTATTATAACATTTTGAGGTTAAATATGCAATAAATTTTTTAAAAACATTCATAGAGGGGTCTATGTGTGAATCAACCATTTAATGGACCTAATATGTAGAAACCTTTGAGGGAAAATTGAAGCCTATAAAATAATGAGATCTCCTCATTCCAAAATAGTTCCAATCTATCTAATTCTATCCAGAGAACCAAATAGAAGAGACCATGGGCGTTTCTGATTATTTATGATTTATTTCTTTTTATTTTATTTTATTTTTATTTTACCATATAATAAATATTAATATTTTAAATTCAATTTCTTCCATATTCTTATATTTCACTTTATTCTAAATCCCTAATATAATTCTTATCTTTTATTCTAATTGTAATATTCTCTCTTACCCTGAATAATGATCGGCTAACCTGATGCTTGGCACAAGGGAGGTATGTGGAAATTTCATTAATTTTGATCTTAAATTCTTATTTTTTATTAAGTTTGTGATGATAAATGGTGATGTATGTGGGTGTGGTGATCAACCACCATGACACTGATCTTAAATACTTTTCTATTTATTTATTAAATCATTTCCCACCCTTTTACTAGAGAGAATATCTTAATAAAAAGTATTTGATCCATTTAGTCGATGAAATGACATATGATGAAGCTATGTCATGGGATATGTAACACTCACGACCGAGGTGTTCCATCAACTGTGATTATAGGAGGAGGTGAAATTAGGGTTGTTAAATACATTCGATATTTCAAACCACTAAATAAAAGAATAACAATTCATGCATGAGGTCTAATAATTGAATTATCAAACATAATATAAACACACACAAAGAGAAATATGGAACCCACAACATAAACTATAAAGAATATGATCCTTTATTACTAATCTCATTATGTCATTCCATGTTACTTTAATATTTCCTTTCATATAAATTTCATATCATAATTATGCTAAATAGAAACAAACAATAAGATGTTCTCTAGATGAATTATATTAAGTGAGTAATGAAATGAAAAAATATTCTCATGTAAGATGACCCTTTTCAGCCTATATTCTGCATTATGAAAATTCAAGTGCTTTTTTTCATTCCTGTTGACAGGCGTGCGTGAAAACTGGCATTGTTATCAGAGAGCTCATTGGTTGTTTAATTTTTCTTTTTTTATATTTTTTTTAAAATTTTCATATCCTTCCAAAAAATCCTTTAAAAAAGTTCTTATTCGATGATGTTTTCAATTGATCATTCCTTAAATACATGGAATAATTACTCACAAGTACAAGAAGAAGAAATAAATTATATATATGAGGACCTATAATGAAGAGCTGATGCAATTATGATAATGCTAAAATAGAATCAAAGTGGCATAGAGTTATGGATATCACCTGAGGTTTTGATTTCCATAGACATTGAGCAGCAAACTGACATACAAAGTGTCATGTACAAAAATTATTTTCAACTATTTTCCCCCAATTTTACTAAATAAATCCATGAAGTTGTGACCAAATAAAGGAATATCAATAGTCCACAAATTTTGGGAAAAGAATCAAGATACTAATAATGAGTTGTGGTGGGTTTATGATGATAATGACTTACCTATTGAGATACATGTGGCATGTTAATATGATATGGATGAATTAGGGAAGGAGTTTGTGGTACAACATGATCTACCCATTCATTACACAATAGAATATCTAAATAAACCCTACTTGTAAACAATTATGGAAGAAGAGGAATCCATCCAAATGGTAGAATTTGAAGAAAATATGGAGGATCCTATCTACATACATCAATCCATAAATAATAAAATCTAAGAGGAACTTTCAATCTATGAAGTGATTGAAGCCAATCCAACTCAAGGTGATGATAAATTCTTGAACTCAAACTCATTTAATTTTATTGATGTCACTTTGAGTACTAATCCAAAATATTTTGAATTTTCAAAATTGGATAATCCTTATTATGCCTTGAAGGATGAATAGGAAAATGAAATTTCACTTATTGATGAACACATGGAGCTCCCTGAATATATTTAATTTTTACTAGAGGGAGTACAAAAAGAAACCCCAGTTGTTTATCCTAAAAAACTAATGACCCAAACTACCTATACTAAAATCGATGGTTTTGATATTAATACTTTATATATAAATTTTGAATATTTATTTAATCATTAATTTCATGTTTCAAATCTAGAGATACCACTGGATTTTAAGAAATACGTTTCATATGTAGGAATGAAGGTGGATGAGGTTCCATTCTTCATCCTACCCTAACCATGAAAGTTTTACCATATTATGAAGGGGTGGATCCAGTGTAATCTATCCATGGATTCCTCCTCAATATATATTAAGAAGTGTGTGTTTGAGAAATCCACATGTGGTGGTTCATGCCAAAGAATCCCAAAGAACCATCAACCATCATATAACAGCTGGTGCTGCCCTCTAGAGGCAGTACAAATTTAGGTCCCACTTGGGGGATTATACCAAGATTTATCCTTTAAAATCTTTCTAGTTATTTCATTATCAATATGTAGAATTTATATTTAAAACTCATTCATATGAATTATTCTTCTATGCAACCCAATCCATCTTATCTTTTTTAGTATAAATGAAATTATCCTTTCCATTAATTGAGTAATTATATTTTGTAGGAATAAGAATGAAAAATATAACCAACGAGGAATGTGTACTAAGATTTATACCAAAATGGAGTTCACTTTTAATTTTGTATGTAGATCAAGAATCATATAATTAATAAGATATTATATATTTCATTATATGTGTACTTTTCCCCACATTATTCTCCTCTCCCTTATTAGTTGTGGTAGAAACATTTTTGCCACTATCATTTTTCTTTCGGGGTTCTTTAGTAATGACCACAACATTAGATATTATATTAGGTAATTGACCTATGTTATGCCTAGTCCCCATAAATCTTAGGAATTGAAAAAAATTTGTGGATTATTTATTTAAATATATTTTGTTTTCTATCCATTTTATCCCTCATTTACAATCATTATATTTATACATATCCTTTGAACAATTAAATCATTTCCCAGATCAATTCAGTTAAAATCCTAAATGTTTTCCCCAACCTTTTTGGCATGTCAGTGGTTGAAATATATGTCTTACTGGAGAATTACCAGTTTCATTTCCATATATATCAATTTTTATATTATTTTCACTAAAACTAGAATATTAATTTTTTTTCTCTCACTCCATTTCAACCTTTATTGAAAATTGAATGATTTATTCATAATTTCTAGACTCTCTTGTGTTTAACACCCATTAAAGAGTTCCTTTTCATTCCATTAAATAATTGATGATTTTTTTAAATATCATTTATAAATCATAAAACATACCTTAATAGTCATGTAAATATTTCATCGTAGGTTCTAATTAATTCATTAAACATTTATTTAACCTATAGAAAATTCCTTTTTCCCTATTGGTATGGAGAGTTAAGGAAGTTATTTATTGATAAATACCCACTTCCACTCATCCCATTCCATTTATTATATTTATTAATATTACTTCATTTTATTGAAAAGATTCCACCATTTATCATTTTCAACATGCAAGTGATATATTTCAATGACAAATTTTTCATGGTTCAATCATAGAAGAATAAAAATATCATTTCCATCACATTGATCCATATCTAAGAAACTAGTGGATCATAATACCCATAAAAGGATGGTGGATGTTTTAATATAAATGATGAAATATAATATTTCTACAATCATGGTTCAATAACTAGCTAAATATATATGAATTGTCATTATTTTATTTAGAGTGTTGAGTGAGAATATTTTCAATATATTGCATCCCAGCACACAAGACAATTGGTTGTTCTTGAGGATGGTCAATTCATTTAGAATCACTTTAATTATTAGCATGATTTAGAATAGTTATATCCATTGAGTATCATTTAATACATTTTAATCATCAAGACATAATAATTTCATTTAACTACTATATAGTCATAAAATATTGTTCATAAGATATATAAAGCCTGAAACCTAATTTCCAATCTATGGAACCTTAGGTTTAACCTAGTTTATTAATGTCCACTACAAAAACATTTGTAGGTTATCTTATACTTGGACTAATCCTTAGTGTTATGAAAAAAAATTCTAGTCCTAATCTCCAACAATTAACTAAACATATCTTCTAATACCAATTGATGTGACCCAAGTACATCATATATAAATATTACATGACTTAGATTAATATTCAAATTTTTTTCAAATAATATTAATTCATGGAAAATAAAGGTTTAGTGTATTTGGGGATAATATACATAATCTTATTATTTTATAAATCATCATCAAAATATCGCACAAAGGTGTTCCCATAGAGTACTCTTTATAAACATACTATACATATAACATTTATTCAAGACATTGAGAAAATAAACATATCAAAGGATTATATAAAATTCTTATTATGTTAATCAAGGTAGATATGAATAACTAGAGGATAAGATGTTCATAATGGTATAATAATTTATTTGAAATCATTTTATCATAAAAAATAACCCAAATTTCCTTGGATTATACTTTTTGAAATCAAATAATATCAAGAAGCATGCTTAAAAAATGCGTCAAAGAAGAAATTAACATCCAATAGTTCCACTATCAGAATTTGGATTCATAAGAATAAGAAAAAAATAATATTGTGATCATAGATAAATGAAATAATTTCTATGCATAATATTGTGATCGAAGTATGAAATCAATCATACATATGAATCAAAATGGGAATAATGATATTCGCAATCATGTCCTTGAATTTTCCTATGAGTGTAGATAAAAACAAAGAATACTCATGCATCAATATGTAAAAATGCACATTCTCAATCATTTACATTCTTAGCATCATCATATAATAATATATCAACACCACTTTACCCAATTCATTGAAGAGATTTAATGGAACCAACCATTTCATAATAATAATTAATTCATTTAAAAGTCACAATATCATAAAATTTTCTAAATATCATAATATAAATACCAATAAAAAATAATTTATTTATCAATAATATCAACATCATATTTATAGAACATCTATAGAAAGAGTAACTATTGAATCATTGGATCATAACCCCATTATGTCTTAATTAACATAAAATTATGTTATCATTTATCAAAATTCATTTAAAATATCCCCTAGAATATTTCATAGGGAATATAAACTTTTTATAATTAAATATTTAATTTAAAATATAAAAATTACCCAAATATCAAGGAAATAATATTCTTCAAAATGAACCATGAAATATTTTCATGGAATCTTAGAAGCATTGGAAATTTATGATGATGAGAATTTTCTCTCGGTTTATAAGTTAAATGAGAACATTCCATTCACATATTTGTAAAAATTAAAAAAATAATTCATTCAAAAAATAAAAGTAATATAAGGAGAGGAAAATGAAAAGAAAACATGTAATATATAAAAGTAACTAATTGGGTATAAAATAAAATGTATTTAATATATTAGGAAAATATAATTTACTTGATGTAAATCCACGCATAATCTATCCAGATTAAAATATAATTGAAAAAAACCAGCTACCACATGTTAGGATTCTTTTATAGATTGTCAAAACTAATATATAATAAATATATATTTATTATAAATATATTAATGAACTATAATCATAGTTATAGTACCATTAATAATTCAATTAAAATCTTTTATCACCCGATTATCATATTATTTTTACTAAAATCCCTGTTTTTGGGGATTCCTACTTTATTTTTGAAAAATATTTTGGTTTGGTAGTTTTTATAATCTCCCAGCCATCATAATTAGATTGCGATGATGCAATGGTGATACTGGGACTTTAGTGGGATCCCCAAAATATCATAGCCTAGTAATGAATTCCATGGACTCAAGAATATTTTGGGGATAATTTTCTAACTTAGAGATAAAACATCCAAACTACATAAACAATTACCAACCAAACCACTATATGATAAATGAGTACAAAATAAAACTCAATACAAAACCATAAAAAAACATTTCCAATGTTCAATATGAAACCAAAATAAATACTCAAAGATAAACCAAATACCACAGAACACAATACTCCCATGTGACATCAACCCATAAAACATAATTTTCTCCATGATCTAGCTCTATAGGCCATGTACATGATATCAAGAAGAGTCACTAAGGAACTGAGATACCATGGCTTTTCCTGTGTCTTGGTAGATGGAATATATAAATGAAAAATAGTTTCCATGCAATTTGTGAGTCAATACAAAGTAGGGTTTCCCCAATGGAATCCCAAATCAGTCTACAATGACTAAAATTATTAGTAAAAATATCGTAAATCAGTTTAAAAGGAGTTCAAAGAATTTATTTCAAGACCATAAACAATATAGAAGGATACTATTTTCAATAATAAGACTATTCTTATTTATTTTTTATATCCATAATCAATCCACATCACACACACCAGGCATACCCATGGGAAAATTCCATACTCATGATTAGTCTCTCATTGACTCACTATGTCATCACATGGTGACCAATACCAAGTGCCACAATGGAACATGACCCTTCAATAGGGTTATGTCATCAGATGAACTCACACAAACCATTTGTTTTAAGTAAAAATTCCAAATGGCATAATATATACTCTTTTAATTATATAAATCATTTCAATAAACATATTACATACATTAAAACCCATCACATAATTTTAGAATAAACATTTTGAAATTAAAAAAATGGGGGTTTCTTGAAATCCATCCATTTTTACCTCATTGCACAACCATAAAAGAAATGAGAATCCATTAAAATTTAAAATTTATTTCAAAACAATTTTATTAAAATAATTAAATAAAAACTAATATTTCTTGTTCTATATCGACCGAAGATAAGATAGAATCCATCTACCTCAAAATTGATAGTAAAATTGAAGAACAAAACTATAATATTATAGATCCACTTTTAGATATTCTTCCATTAAATCAATTAAATTATAGAACACCAATATTATCATAAAATAACATGATTCTATATACCAAAAATTAAATCTAATATTTGGGGAGAGATAAAAGACTAGATCTGAGAATATTGATGACCTACCAATGATTCTAGAACTCCAACGCGCTTCAATTCACCTAAGAATTGATAATGGATCCAATTGGGTAATCTATCAGGACTAGGATGAAAGTTAAAATAGTTATATTGAGATAATTTGTGATTAAATGTGTGTGTGAAACATTATTAAAATTATATACTAACTTTTAGGTGTCCCAAATTTACGATGCATTGTTTGGACACACAGTTTGTAAAACCATGAAACATACATGATTCTCACCAAGTTTCAAGAATAATAGTTTCCTCTATGAACTAACATGGGTTTCTAAAACAAGAACCAACCATGTTTCTACCCATTTAACACTTTCTTCCCTTTTATTATTTCCTAGAGATTCTTCATGGTTCCTAATAAACATTCCCAAACCATGAACCTCTAGAAAAGCCTCTAAAACATGTGAAAACCAATTAGAGCCTCCCAATACTCAACAAAAGCATTATTATAACTCAAAATACTTTAATTATCTTCTATATACCTAAAAATGGGTTAAAAATATTCCAACCATTAATCTTTCAGTCTCCAAAAACTTGGAAACTGTTGGTGTCCTAGAAGTGTTATGATCACTCCTCTAACATTTCCTTTTCTCACACATAGGATTTCTCCTAAATCCAATCATACTTTCATAAAACCCATAATAGAACAATTATTTTACAATGTAATATCATCAATTACCTATCCAAAATTCATACCATCGCATGTTTAACTATAAAATTATACTCCAGGTTGATTGAATACAATCAAAATACATAGTTAGGATTATATTTTTACATTTTCAACTAAGATACGTAAAACACATTGTGAACTAAACCTGACAATGGAGGAAAATATCACATATATTCTACCTCCACCACCAATAATTTTTTATTTTATTTTAGAAGCGATTTTAAGGAAAAGTGGGAAACCAATAATGTTATACCTCACAAACTAATTCATGTATCTTAAAAATTCTTATGTACAAATGATACAACTATTCCTTATTAAAAAATGATGATGCCTAAGTCTCGTAGTGATTGTGAAGAATATTTGATCACTAGCCTCAAACAAAAATAGTCGACAATGATTTTTATATATTATTTTAAAAGAAAATATTCCATCTATTTAAAATTTTTATAAACTAAAACTTGTAAACAATATCTTGCACAAATATATGTCTAATAAGTTATGTGTCATTTGTTTGCAACCATCATAGTGGATAATGACAATGATGGATGTATAATGATTCCAAATCATTTATATGTTTTAAGGGATGATAAAATTTATTTAATGAGAACACAAAAAATGGTATATGATCCTCTCACGAGACACTAAAATTCAATACAAAATCCCTTGGAAGATCCCCAAATATCTCAAACATCTTTTTTAATTATGTATTTATATGAAGAAGATTAGTTGATCTCATAATCAACAAAGTTCCAATGGATTTCTATAAGGAAAATAAAAATGGTACATGAACAAGGGGACTCTTCCATATTATATCAAGATTACTTCTCCATGAATCTTTTATATTTCACATATATAGTGTAAAGAAAATTCATTCAACCAATTATAAAAAAAATATTGAAGAAATGAGCTAACATTGTGAGAAAATCAATTATCAGCAATATGAATCCTTTTCTCCTCACCATACTTGAAAAACCAAGTAAAAAAATAAATGTCTATATGCTTCAATTTCTACATTATAATCAGTAAAGAATACAATATAAAAAATTGAAATTTATTCTCTAACTTGATCTACTAACATGTGAGGTATCTCTATAAAAACTATTATAAACCTCTTTTCAAATCAACCCACCAAAAAAGGCATTTCAATACTTTATACATATTTTGTATTTATGAATGAACAAAAATTCTCTAATGGTTGTAGGAATTTATTTTTGTTCCTGATAAAAGAAATTTTTGACCATCCAATCATCAAATATTAAATTTGATCTCCAATCCATCTACAATCCCTCAATGGTCTCCACACCATTGTGTTTTTATTGAATAATAACACATTCAAGATGAGATGTCTAAGTAACTCTATCTCGATCATATTAATCTAGAATAACTGAAACTAGAAAACAATACTATAGTCATCTTAATCCATATGCATATCATCTATCAATGTTATAATAATTAATTGATTTTATGCCTCATTAATAAACTAATCATATAACTTCCTGGTTAATGAATCTATCATAGGGGTCTCATTTCCCGATGTATACGTCAAGTTGAATTTATACATCTGTATAAACTCTATAAACTTTCACTACCTTTACACAAATATCACTGTAGAAAAATATGTTTCAAACTATTATGATCTAAAAATGATTAATTTATCACCAAATAGGATATAAATCTATATCATTAAATCATCGAGCATAACAGAAAAATCCAAAACATGTCTTCAGTAGTTCTTATCATGAATGTGTAACCATCATGAACCATATGAAGCAACATGATCTCCCTACATGAGAATACATCAAAATCTAGATCTCTATGGATTACAATATACTACATAGTCCTTTCAAGTATCTGGAATCATGTGGATAGGTTCCTATGTAAGTCTATACTAATTTTTCGGAAAAGATTTATAATTCTATTTTTATTTTTAAGTAACTCTTTTCCCCTTAAAAGTTGTCATCGTTGAGGAAAAATGTTAAAAATCTTGACCAATGTGTCTTTAGTATCATGATAAACCATGGAAGTTATATATATCAAAGACAATATTTAGTGGTTATCAATAGATAATATATTCAATCTATTTAGTTCCAATATAAATTAATTATTCGTAAATGACATGGCCATGGAAATACATCTCTTATATCTAGAACTCACACATTTATAACCTATATTAAAGCTGATGATCCCAGAAGATGTTCAATAATATAGCCAAGAGTTTATCATGACATACAGTTCTCCTAGAATTAAATAGAAAATAATCATTAAAAACCACCATAATAGAATCTATATACCTCTAAAAAAATTGATTCATTAATTCCATAAGTTGGGTTTGTGCTTTCATAAGGACAAAAGAAATAACAACATATTCATAATGGTCATATATTTTTCTAAAAGTTTTATTTAGAATATTCGTCTTCCAATATCATTTTTGATGGTATCCTTAATATAAATCTATTTTAAAAAACCATTGGGATCCCATCAATTGATAATAAATCATCAATTCAAGTAAGGGGATGCTAATTAATTATCATAACTTGGATAAGCATACTAAAATCCACAAAAATTCAAAGAGTTCCTTCGCCCTTCTTCACAAATAGTAGTTCTGTTTCCTAAAAAGATATGCTTGGTTGAAGTAATAATTTAATTTCTGAATCTTCCAACTAAGCCATTAATTACATAAATTCGAGTGGTTCCTCCATAAAAAAAAGAAGTTAAATCAAACTAGTCTCTAGCAAGAGATGAATCATAAACTCCACTTCTATAATTGGAGGAAAACCTAATAAATTGTTATTAAAAAATCAAAAAAATATGATATTGATAGTCGGAACATCCCTATTCCAAATATAATCCATGAATTCAAAAGTTATTTTTTCCAACTAACGTGTCATATTTCCAAAATCATCTTCCCAATTTCTTGCTCTATCATCTTATAAATCTCCATCTATTCACATGACATGATCAACCCCTCTAGATATGTTAAAATAACCTTTTAGGTATAACCATCAATATTATGTTGGATTGATTTCAAACCATACCAACCCAAAATCAAACCATAGACATCCATCACTAGAAAATATAATTCTTAAATCAACTCATACCCATCGATAGTTATTTTAAAAGTTTTACTGGTAATGGCTCAAAAAAAACTCTTAGGAATAATGTAGGTTGTAGCTTCAAAAGGGAAGGCTGATTTCGAACATGAAAACCCATATTGTAAAAAACCAAAGTTCCATTAAATGAGTTTGACTCACCTATATAACAAAATAATGAAAATGAGAAGCATTTGAAATAATCATACCACTTATAATCAATGGGCCAGATTGATCCTATACGATCACTATCTTGGATTCATAAAATTTATTTCTCTTTGAATATTTCTCCTTTATACTCAGTTGTGGTTGAATATGTTGAGAAGTCATGGTATTCACATGATCACCTTGGATCAATCAGTTATGATTATATGGATTATTGTATATCCCTCATCTAATTAAATAATACATTTCATGGGGACTATCGGATGTCTCTCCAGCACATGATCATGGAGCATTGCGACAATAGAGAAAACTATGGCCCATCTAGTTTCCATTATCTAAATATATAGGTTTTTAATACAATAATTATCTATATTTTCAATAAAAAATGGTAAAAACATCCCATCATAGTTTTTGGGTTTGGATGAATTTTTAACAATCACATTGTCTGATTTTGAGGTGCCCCACCACTTTATAAATGGGTTCCCATCTTCTTCTTATTTCCAGAATTATAGTTCCCACATTTTCCCATAAGAATAAATATTCTCCCTATAATTCTATTTCTTAATATATAATTTTTCACAGCAGCTATCTATTTACTATTTTTTATATTTCCTTATATAATGAAGGTAAATCATTGAGAGAAGATCAGGCCTCATCCCCCACTACAAAGGCATGCCTTCAAGGGCTCACTAGTATAGACATTTAGAGAAAAGATGTATAACATCAAAATTTTATCTGTATAATCTATCAACAAAATATTCTCATACTTATAATAGAATAATTGTATTGTTCTAGTAATATGAATAGTGTGAGGATATAATTGCTTATTAAAAAAATCCACAAAATCCTCCAATATCATGACATTGTACTATTTATCAGGAACTTATAAGTACGACCATCGTCTTGAAAAATCCTCCATCACATACATTTCCAATATTTCTTTCATATTTTCTATTCTCCTATGGAAATCACCATTCAATTCATAATATTCAAAAATACATCTACCATTCCCGATTCTGAAACCCCTTAAAATATGTATGGATTATTATTTTGAAAGTAAACTAAATGTTCCACATACCATGTTTCATCATGAATATTACCATTATCAATTTCCTTAAAATTATGTTAAATGATTCAAAATATAATCAGGTTCACCTATGGATAATGTAAAACTATAGTCTTAGTATCCTCTTCAAATTATTTTTTATGTTTCCTACCCAATTCCTTTTTCTATTGCTAAAAGAAAATATTCATTTTCTAACTCAATATCAACTAATGTCTTGGAAATTCGAATTACCACAACAACACATATCACAATCATAGTATTTCACAATTCAATCCTTTTCAAAATTTGAAAAAACACAGCAGCCCTGATTTTAAAAAATCAACTATTTTCAAAAAAATTGAAAATGAACACTTTTTTATAGTTTCAATTACCATAAATATCAGAATAAACTATGTAATCCATGTTGAATATATGACTATAAATTATATTCATGAGATACTAATCGGATCTTCCCATGACGATGAGGTTATTATACAACTTGAAGTGTCTCCAAACACTTTTCTACCCACCTTCCATAGTAATATAATGGTCAGTATAAAAAGGATAGCTATATATTTATTGATTTACATTTCATTTTTTGAGGATTAAATCTCCTTGATAACATTCCAATGAAACAATGATAAAATTTCCAACTCTAGTACTGAATAATAATGTTATAATGTGTTCCAAAAAGATAAAAATACCAACCAATACTTATACTATTTATAACATGCCCCTTCATAATTTCTTTAGAAGAGGAGGTGGTGATATGAGGACTTAGGTGAAATACCCATGATACAAATGTATGGATGTAAAATAAATGTGCCTAAAAAACATTTGTGGGATGATTTTAACTTTTAATGAAAAAACATCCTAATTAAATAAACTATAACCAACCAAACCTCTATATGAAGCATGAGTACAAATTAAAAATCAATAAATCCAAACCAATAATACCATATTAGAGTATAAAAAGAATAAAAAATTATTCTCAAATCTAACCAAAATACCACAAAAAAAACTAAGAAGTGACATCAATAAGAAAAATCCAACCCACTCCACAATCCATATCCACAAAATGTGGCCATGGGAACAAAGATGTATCATTACAGAATTGTGAAACATTTCCTTTAATTGTGTCTCAATAGATGAAAATTTTAAATGCACAACCATTCCCAAGAATTTTTTAGTATAAAATTAGTATAACATCCATTTATGAGTTCCATACACATTCCACTACGATATAAAATTTTAGTAAAATTTATATAAAATAGTTTAAACGTAGTTTTAATGATTAATATCAGGAAAATAAACAATAAAAAATGTAAATATTTTAATGAATAACAAATTTCTAATTTACTTTGCATAATCACAACCTCATCTCCACACACATGTACAAAAAAAGAATGTCCTCAGTACAGTTCTATAATAATGATAATTCTTTATTTGATCCACCATGTTTTCACAATGTTACCAATACAAGGTTCTCTAGTTGAACATGGCCCTTCGACTAGGTCACATATAAAAATTCAGTCACACCAAACCAATATATTATCCTTATTCCCATGCCAATCCATTAAATATAAAACCTTCTTATTATTTAAATATTTTCAACAATCTCTTTACATGTGAAAAAAATAAGTCATTCATAGAGAATTATCATTTTAAAATTATAAAAAAGGACGATTTCATGATATCCATCAATTTTTTGTAAATTTCATATGAATAACCAAAATTAGTTTCAATTAATATTAAAAAATATATATTTCAATTCCATTTGAAGAATATAAGACAATATAAATATTCTTAATTTTCTATATTTGATGGAGATAACATTGTGGACACCTACCTCACAACGGTTTGTGAAAACAAAGAATTTCACTACCATTATCTAGAAACAGGTTTAGATCTTCTTCACTAAAATAAATAAAACTATAAAACAACAAGATTATCATATAATAACATCAATATAGATAATATGATTAAATTTAAGATTACAGGATAGATAATATGGGTAGATCTATGAATAAAAATGACTTACTCAAGAATCGAGTCATCCAAAGAAATTTGAATCACCAAATAATCACTTTAGGATCAAAGTGGATTGTCTATCCATCCTTTGAGGAAAAATTAATGTTTTTAACTGGGATTTTGGGAAATTAAATAATTTTCTGCATCTTAATTTCTATTAGATCCATAATTGTTGGGGCTGTAACTATACGTCCCATGGTTAGGCCCTAGAATTTGGAAGTATAATAACCATCCATGTAGTTCTACTATTTAAAGAAGTCCCCTCATGTAGATAGAATACATTGATAGAATAATCATTAACTTAAATTTTGTTTCCCAATTTTTCATGAATCACAGTTTACCATGTGCACATGCATGGGTTTGCCCAATTTTGAAAAACCAATGTGTCGGCCCAATGTAAATCATCTTCCCTTGAATGGTTTCTTGAAGATGTTTCATAATTTTTAAAAATTATCAACAAACCATGGACCTCCAAAAAAACGTCTAAGACATGCCAAAACCCCTTGGGACCTCATATAACCCATCGAGATCATAACACTAACTCGAAATTCCTGAATAAAGGGTCTAGTACTATAAAATGTTGGTGATCTAGTTTTTTACCTTTTACTTTTGTCATGGTTCTATTATAAAAACAATATTAAACATAATAAAATAATTCTATATAATCTATATAAACATATTTATAGCTAACCATGAAATATAGAGATAAATAATTGAATTACATCGTTAATTGAGATAGTAAGATGTACATATGCATGAGGAATAATATCAGTTTTCATTGGATGAAAAAAAGAAATTAAAATAATAATACACAATTATAGAATAATTATTATATCATATATTTCATATATATTTATTTAATATATCATTATTTCAATCTATGTAAAGTAACAATGAAAAATTAATTGAATCTCTTTGTGATATAGGGAACCCACACATATTAACGAGGAATGATATCGTTTTACACCTAATTAGAATGTATAATGGTAGATATGATATTATAACTATATATTAATACTTATGTAATAAATATCATTTATATACATTAAAATCATTATAATATCCATCAATTGATGCTGGTTAGGGAGATTGAATTTTTTCACTTTTTGAAGATGAAATGTCCTACGTATGCAGGAGTGCTACATCCACATCCCAATTGATGATAATGTCAGAGAATAAAGATGGCTTCCTAATTATAAAAAACAAAACCATATATTGGATACCAAAAATATTGTTTCACGAAGAATATATTATATTTAGAAGATATATAAGATGAAATAAATTGAAAGAGGTAAGGTAAGGTTGTTACCGATTCATCAGGATACCTCCATTAGATCATTTCATTAGGACCATCTGAATGGTCTTTCATGACTTCCAAAACCTCTAAATTGTATTTATGTTTGTTTTGGAAAGATATTTCTAGGGTTTATTCT
The DNA here is from genome assembly GCA_963277665.1 of Viscum album. Lineage (NCBI taxonomy): Eukaryota > Viridiplantae > Streptophyta > Magnoliopsida > Santalales > Viscaceae > Viscum > Viscum album. The sequence continues at coordinate 1,842,162,708 of OY728125.1, forward strand.
TGATATAATGCTCAAAGTTATGTAATAAATATGAAGTATGTGATCAATTTTATACGTGAGGGGAGGGAATATCCTAGAAATTTTCAATGGTTAAAAATATAATAAAGTTGTTATATAGAAAAGTGAATCCAAATGTTTAGAGTATTGATGGAAAATATTATAAGGTAGTTATATCACCAAAAAATGATTCATAGACTTGTTTTGGTTTCATTTTAAACTTCACCATTTTGATTAATCCATTGAATAACAAATTTTATTATTAACTGTAAAATTGACTTTTTCTATAAAAGTGGGTAATAATTTGGAATATATAATTAAAATTGGCATAAAAATTTCCCTGGGATGGAATTTCGAACATAAATTATCCACCTTTTCCTTTTCATGAATTTTATTATTTTAAAATAATTTAATAATATATTGTTTATATAAAATATTATTAATTACTTCTTTAACACTATTCATTTCATTTTACATTGAAAAAACATAACAAAAAATTAATTTGAATAAAATCCTTCATAAAATTTCAAATATCTTATATTTTTCAAATGAAATAATGGAACGTAATAATTAATCCAAATTGTATTATATTTATTATTTTTAAATTCATTAGTTTTAATTGTCTATTAACTAGATAAATTTTTTTGGAATTGAATAAGAATTTATGTTAATTAATCAATTAGTAAAAAATATAAATAAAATAATATGATAATAAAATAAATGTACCTTTAACCTAAACATTTAGAACCTAAATTGACATCTTATTATCATTATAATTAAAATGTATATTTTTTATATTCTATAGAGTGACATTGTTTATTTATCCATTTATTTTAATATTATAATGTTCATGATCAATGAAATATGGAACTTGGTGACCATATATTTGGGATATTTATTGAAATTTCTAAACTCCATTCATCTAATAGGACACCAAAAATTGTTTGAAAAATTTCGAATCCTTATCCTAATATTCAAATATATTTTACTCATTTTACAATTACTGGGGTGAAAATATTTAACAATTGAGGCCATTAATATTGAAATAAGCAATACTTACTGAATTTTATCCTTTGGGAAAATAAGTTTTTGTCTATTTTTTCATGATTCAATTTTTATTATTGGAAGAAACTCTTTTTAAAATAAATTCATAGAACGTGACGCAAACTGTTTTTTTGAGAATATTTCTAAAGCATAAATTTTGATATATATTGTTATATAATTCCTATGAAATAATTTTATGGTTGTTATATTGAATATATACTGTGTAATTTTTACTAAAATCATGAAAAATTCGATTAATTTAATTTATTAACATAACAACATATTGTATGCATAAAAAAACTTTTGTAGAAAAATATATCTTTTACTTTCAAATTATTATTTTAATCATTTATAATTACTTAATAATAAGAATTCAATTGAACAATAAATTTCTCATATTTTAGTTTGTATTATATATACTATCCAATCAAATTGGTTGGCGTTTAGTGTCACAGTAAATATTCATTTTTTTAATAATGTATCATTGTTCATTTAGACTCAGTGTTCCGTGTATGGAAATATATCAATGAAATAAAATTTATTTATACGGAACTATATCATAAAATATTCTGGTTTTATGTCCTAAAATAATTCTTTTTAATGAAGGTGTTTTGGCTACATAACTATATATTCAATTGAAAATGGAAATTATTCACTTTGTTGTAAAACCATTATCAAATATAGTTATAATAACATATAATTCATTATCTTGATCAGAAGGTATTTAGTAATATATAACTGTAATTTTTTGGATTATTTATTTATCACAATAGTTTAATAATGAAATTGTTTTAATATAATTATTATTTATTTCTAATTGATGTGAAAAACATATAAATGTATTTATCATTATAACATCGATAACACAAAGAATTTTATATCCCTTGAATGCATTAGGTAAACCTGTCTCTTTCACGAGGTCATTATAATGGTGATATAATATCATGTAATTTAATATAATGATATTTATCATCAAGATGTAATGTGAATATCTTATAATTTTCTACATTGTCCAATTGCATTTAGCTTTTTTCATGCTGTAATTTTCGTTTTACATTGAGCCTTGAAATATGCTTATATATTTAAATTCATATGAACAATTCATAATATTATCTCATAAGAAGAGCTTTTACACCATGAATGGTGTTAATAGTCCCACCCTAAAGATGATTCAACTTATGAAATGATCAAATAAGTATATTTCCTGATTTTAATATATGTATTTTATGTACAGTATACCATGATTTATAGTAACACTTTAATCCCTAATTTTCACTTATTATTATTTTTTATTTTATTTATTTAATCATAAATTATATTCTATTTACATGTATTTATCTTCATTATTATTTATTTATAGATCCTCTCTACAATATTCAATAAATTTTACCCCTTATTGATAATTTCAGCATGTTTTTTATGTTTCCCAATTTCCCTAGGTGATCATATGCTATAATGGTATTTTTATCTGATTATTATGGGTTATAAGATGAATGATTTCATTAAATTAAAAATATTAGCGATATAATTTCATCCTCATTCCCAGAGATACTGAAAAAGGGTTTTGAAAGTTTGTTATAATTCATATTATGTGAAAATTTATATTTTCTTAGCACCAAATCCAGAACTACTGGTATGGGGAATCACAATGGGTATCAAATTAGAGTATAGTTTTTCTAGGTAATTGGGATTATGTATATGAATCCTTTGATGGATATTAATTACAACTGGAGAACAATATTAACTATAACTAATATGAACACACGGGGTTTAACATTTCACATCAGTATATGATAAGTCATATTATAGCCTTATACTGATGCTGATGGATTCATTACGTTAAATTATAGAAAATAAAAAATACATAGATATAAATCTCACCTTGAAACAACCATTTTTAAACAATCATTATATCCCTTTAATACGGAAATCACTCAATCCCTTCAAATCCCAAACTCTAGTGGATCACATGACTAATTAGGATGATGATGATGAAAAATAGAAACATGTGTACAGAGAAGATTATTATAATGTGGAGGAAGTGGGGGAAGAATCCCAATATTGGATGGAGGAGAAAGGTAGGATAATATTCCAAAAATATTTGAATAATACTATTATTGGAGTGAAATATCTAGAAATTAGGCAGTGTATGTTCATATGGGTATTGGATGAATATAAAAATAATCCTAATTTCAATTTCAAATATATTCCATGGGAATGAATTCTTCCACCATTAAATTTTTTCCGTATATTGATTATTTTATTATCTCTCCTACTCAGTGATTATTGAGGGTTCTTGATTGGATTAGGAAACATTTGCCTTTTAGTTCCTTTTTAATGCTAAATTGTTTTCTCAGTTTTGATATTTTTGTAGATTGTATTGACCATACTGGTGAATGAATATTTATTCGATGTGTTGGATATGTTGTTAGATATTATTTAAAATAGGGGGAGTAGATGGATTAGAGTTCTCTTAGTATTGTAGGTAAATCTTAATATTTACTCTGTTTGGTATCATAATTCATGCAATTTTTGAGTGTCTCTTACTTGGTGACCCACCTACTTTAAATGGGTTTCGTTATTTATTTTGAGTAGTATTATAATATATAAGTTTTCCTTTATGAATATGGGTTATGTAAGGCTATCACAAGTTCTAGAAAAGATGTTTGGATTCCATATTTTCTTCACTACCAATGATGAGTCTGAATCTGGTAAGTCTACTGCTTCATGTCCTAGTTTTCTGCAGCAACATGTTTTGCACAGCGGACTACATTTCTCATTATTATATTGGTGGAATTGTGAGTAATAATCAATTCTTTCTTGTGGTTATTATTTCTATTTAAACATCTAGTCATGTTTTGGTTTCTCAGTGCTGGGTGGTATTCATGGTTTTTAGCTCTTTTGTTGTCATCAAGTGGCCATCTCATTCATTTTTTCTTCATAAGTGTAAAGATTTTAAGCAGCTATTTTCATAGAGATGGTTTATTCTAGGATGAGGAAATGATAGAGAATGTTTTTTTCCTTTAGATATTTTTATATCTCTCAAGATTGTATTTACCTAAATCCAAAGATAGTGTGAGATTATCACACCTCGCCTTTGTACTAGAATTGTTTTTTTATAAATTTCATGGACATGAATTAGGTAACTAGTTCATGTCTATGTTTTTTTTAAAATTCATTTGGTTTTAGTTTTGTGGCCTCTGTAAATTTGATAAACATTATTAAATATTTCCCAATGAGTAAAAGAAAATTATATAATTTCTAGAATGGGTACAGATGTAACATTCTATATTTTTTATGAATATTTATTTTTGATAAAAAATGTTAATTAATATATATTTATATGTCAAAGAAATTTGTTTCTTCTACTTTTTAATGATAGATGATAAAAATATCTATACATGTCACCTTAGTTGTCTCCATTATTGCCTTCATGTTTTCCGAGAAATATTTTTTCAATTATAAATGAATTTTATAAATAATATCATTTAAAAAAAGGATATATAAAATACCTTTTAAAATAATCTTGTTTATTCGTACACATATATATTTATGTGATAAGTACATTGCACTTACTAATAGTTTCATTTTCCCATTGATATTTAAATATTAATTTATTCATATATAAGTAATTCTTAACATAGTATTGTATATTTTTAGTGTATTTACAATTGTGACATATGAACATTAATAATAATATAATAAATTCTAATGGAATATAACATTTTCTATACATAATATCATAAAAAATGAAAAATAATAATTATATACTAAAATTATCTAGGAGGAATTTATGGATCAAATGATAAAATAATTTATATGTAATGAATTTTTAAATATTTTAAATCTTTTAAAAGTAATTTCTAAAATAATAATTAAATGCTTTTAAATTTAAAAAATAATATGAATTATTTAATATACTTATTTGAAAATATTACTCCTCATTTATATAACCTATTTTAATCACAGAATAGATAGTTCGTTTATGTAAGTTAGTAATTGTGAAATTAATACAAACATTTACATAGTGACATTACTATAATCTGCCATCTTCATCATAATATTATTTCAAAAAATATTATATAATGATATATTTTTAATTAATTATAATATTATTTTAATAAAATTAACACTTTATTTCATCTATAATTTATAAAATATAACAAAAAATAAATCGTTATGAAATAATAAAAAATATAAATGTAATCACCCATAACAATAGAAATGGTTTTACTCTATTTTTTTCTTTGAATAATATGTTTTGTTGAAAAATATTATTTCTAATATTTGGACTTTTAATTTTATAAAATCAAATTATTTTTTTAATAGTAACATTAGAATTTTTGTATCATGAATTTTTTTGTAATTTTTCGAAATAGACGAATTGTTTTTGTGAATATTAAAAAATAAAGTTCAAACATCTATTATAAATTTAATGACCTCATTAGGATAAATCCATGCCATAAATTTTACAAAAAAACTATAAATAAGTGGTATATAATGAATAATTCAGAGGATAATGTTGGAGGGTGTTCGGCTTCATTTAAGGTGGAAACAATGGTGATTTACCTGAGGTAATCAATTTGTTCATTTTAGGGGAGTTCCTATAGAACATGTCATACATCATGATGTGATTCCTAGTGAGTGTTTGGTATTAGTTTATGAAGAAGGAATGTGTTAATTCACCTATTTATGTGAAACTTCAATAGTTTGTTTCACTAAGAAGTGTTCTTTATTAATTGTCAAAGGAAACTCAGTGAGTTTTTTAGGGTAGACTGAAAATGGTAATAACTCACTTATTATGGGTCTTAATATTATTAAAGTTTAAAAATAATGTTAATGATTCAAAAAAATTTGGATCTACTAATTGGATGTGTGTTTCAATGTATCAAGTGTTTTTCCAGATCGTTTTCTCCTTAGACGAGTTGAGGAAACATGAAATGAATTTAGGATCCCTTTTCCTTAAACATATTACTCTCTGATTCCATGGGTAGAATATGGATTTTAAATTTACAAATTTTACAATTGATTTTTTTGATGTTTTGAATTGGGTTATGTGCTCATTTTGATAATATAGATATGAAATATTATTCATGGATTTTCCATGGAAATTAGAGTTCCAATCAGGCATGATTGAGAAAGTAAAAATGTTAGACATATACATTTCTAAAACAATTAGTGAAATTATATCTAAATTCCACCCTCATTGAGAAGATAATAATTTCCATGCCTACTTAAGATATTCATTTCTATGTGGATCATGCGAAATATCAAAAGTATTTTGTGGATTGTAATTTGATTGGACACTTCAAATATTCCCAATGATTGGATATACTATATATTGGATGTAATTTTATAGTAAAATAGTCCGTATATCATAAGAAAAAGTCTAGGGAAAGTGATGTGGTTATAATAATCCCAATGAAAGAATAAAAAATTCTCACTAATAGAAATGTTCAATAAAGTCTATCATGATCTTATTCCACTGAAAATGATGGTATTTATCTAATAATATGAACATATTATGACTCTACAAAAGATGGGTGAGACATGTAGTAGGAAGTGGGTCCTGATCATATCAAAATATGTAAGTTATCATTCATCAAGAGAGTCGTAATTTGGATGGGTATGGAGAATGGTATACACATTCTTCTCTAATTAATCCCAATAGTTCATGGGATGTCCTTTTGTTGAAAAAGGGTGAATTCAATTTTAAAATATTGGGTATGAAATTTTAGAGGTGGAAATGGGGAAACTAAACATGAATAAAAAGAGAAACAATTATGTTGGCCATTAATTCTAAAAGGGATTTATATTGTTTTCTTCCATGAATTGAGTGGGTAAAATTAAGACTGACGCTGTAATGTTAATCAAGGTATCCAAGAACATGTTTTGGGATGTTTACCACCTACTCGAGTTTTTTTAATGATGAAGTCTCTAGTGGAATATAAAAGAGATATTTGATTGGATCCCTCCCTATTTGCAATAATGGAACTAAAATCTAGTGATTTCTTAATGTGGGTCTTTTAAATCAAGAAATATCCTCTAATTATTATAGTATACACATGATGTTTTTTGATGGCCATCCTTGGAAACATTACTGGACTAGGGTAAGATGGTAATGAATAGCATCAGTATGGTTTCTCTTCTTGGGTAATGATATTTTGGAAAATTTTATAAATGTTATTAGAGGTTAGAACATGATACAATAGTTATGTGTATGTAACTTTAAATTAAAAATAGGGGTTAATGTTTTACTGAGATTATGGGATTTCATTTGACCAATTTATAAATAAGTATTTGGGGAATACAATTGGCTCCAATTGAGGGTGATTAGTATGTTATTAATTCATGATTTTAATATATAGTGACATAATTTATATGTATGTATGCTTATAAATGTTTTTATGGAAAATTGGATTTTAGTTAAATGATTGAATTATTAATAACCAAATCATTGTTTCACAAAATAGGTTATTATTAATGAATTAGTAAGCTGCAATTAGTGAGAAAAAGTTTATCAGGTAAATTTAATAGTTTAATTTAATAAATATATTTCTGATTATTTTCATGAAGTGATCTAAATTGTTTTTAATTGAAAATATTGATATTTATTACAATTTTGTGTGATAATTTATATAGAATAATGATAGAACATACATATATCTTTGATCCCTGTAGGAAGTAGGTAATTAACAAGTGGTCTGGTGGAGGGAATTTTAATATGGAATTAGTGAGTTGATGTTCATGATTCTGGTTCTACATAGTCATCTATCAAATGTAACAATTCTATGGATAGTGTAATGTTTGATAACATTTAATTTTATTTCTTTTTTTCTCCTTCATGGTATCACATTTTCAATTGGATTTTCAATTTCTTTAGATTCATGGATGTGAAAACAATTCTGAGATAGAAAGTGGATCCCATCGTAAGAATACCATAACATGAAATTGATATTATTTAATATTTATATAAATGAGACTTATTTATTCTATAAATTATGGTTTTTATGTGATTATTGGAATGTTTTACTTAACTAATTTCTATCCTCATGTCAATTGTTAGCAGATACAGGGCACCATCCATTTATCTTATGAGGAATATTATGCTTCTAAAGGGTGTTGATACTATAATTTATTTATGGTTGTTGAGGATGAACAAATATCAAATAGTAAGGGTAGTTATTATATTAGTTAATGGTGTTGAGTTTTTTTTACTTCATTGATTGAAATATATAGAGACATACATCCTGATAAATTTCATTGGTTTCAACTAGAAAATGAGGTGTATTTTGTTACAAAATTTAATCTTTAATCCAAGTGATTCATAGGGGAATGTTTATTTTACCAACGTGATAAAAGGAGTTATTCTAGGAAATAATAACGTAGTTCAAGAATATTTATTTAGATTTATAGGATTTACCATTTTACCTTTAAGAACTTGTTAACATTTTCACTAATTGAATAATGATTTTAAAAAATAAGGGGACGTTTATAGTTTCCTAATGTCGATAATTGATTATTATTCAACCAGCAGAATTTGCAATAACATTATGTCCTGAATAAAGTATTCTCAACCAAATAATCGAGGTTAGTTTTATTTAGTTCATTCATGTTGACATATATACCATATATTTTTAAATATTTCACAAACTGGGTTTTCCAACTATATAATGATTTCTTTATGATTGTATTTTTTGAGGGTATATTGATATATACATGGTATTATGAGGATCATAAAATGGATTATTAAAATTTACTAGAAAAATTAAGATCTCACTAAATATATTCTATGATATCAAAATATTATTATTTGATTTTGTGGGAGAATTTTCTTGTACTTGTTGTCTTTAAATTTCATATATCTATTGATCCTAAAAAGCACAGGGCTATAATGTCCTCTAATATTCTGAATATTTTTTTAAAATTGGATTTTTTTTCCTGGACTGAGGTTTATTACTATAATTTTATTCATGAAAATATAAATAGTTTTCAAAAAAAACATTAGTTAAAAGGGGGTCACATTTTAGTGGTGTGATATATGTGAGTATTCATTTTATGTACTGAATAAGATGTTTAGTTCATCATCAACTATAGAATTTTTAGTGCTCCAGAAGTACTATGAGGTTTTTATAATGCTTCCGAATTCTGATTATTAGGTGTGTTGATATAATATGGTTGGATTGAGGTTTTTTAATTTATTAATCTTAAGCCTAATTAATAAACCTGAACTATAAAAGAGATTTATTAGGATGAAATAGTGCATAAAATTAAGAGTATTTTTCATTATATGTTGAGTAAGATATTTATTGTCTAAAATTATAAATTCATAAAGTATATATTTACTCAAGCATATTTAGACCTATGAGAGATGATATTGGTTTATTAATTATGTAAATTTATCTTTAGAAGTGAGATACTCGACGAAAATGTAATTCCTTTCCAAATAATTTATTTAGAAAATATCTTATAGATGTAGTTCATGAATCAATCAATGAGTATCAGACTATATCACACTTCATTGAGTTTCACAATAGGGATCTGGAAAAGTGGTTCATGTTTTATTGGAACCATTAACCATCACATCATCATTAATTAATAGTGTAAGAGAGGGCTAAATTTTGAATTCTATTTACTAGGTAGTTCATTGAAGATTATGTTACAGCATGTGACTATAAAAGGGATTAATCTTTATAATTATTCAATGTTATATTTCCATAGATGAGTATATTCCATATTAGTTTTTTGAGAATAAGTAGAAAATGTATATGCATGTTTCTCAAGTGGGTTCTAATGTTGTTTTAATTAAATTTTACCACAGTGTTATATAACTTTTTGATGGATTGGAATCAAGTATGATATAAACAGATTTATTTTGAAATATTTAATACTTTAATTATAAAAGGATATGAATTATCAAATTATGGGTATTCCTCAATGACAACCTATTTTGGAGATAAAATTAGATTATTTTACAATGGATACTATAAACAATTTATTTTTTTCATCTAAATCTAGGTATATAGTTTTGGGTATTATTTATCAATTTGATAAAGTAACAAAATTCCATAAAAATTATAAATTATACAAATATTGATATTAGGATGATTAATATTGGAAAAAATATACGACTTCATGAGATACCTAATTAAATTTTATCTTTTTTTCAAGGTTTACATGTCTATTATATTGGGAATTTCTAAGGGATTTATGTGCTGATTTTTTATAGATTATAAAATAAAATTAATTTACTGAAATAAAAATTTGAGATCAATAAATAAGTAATTAATAACATGTATCCTGTGTTCAACTATGAATATGTTGGTTTATGGAACACACATTTACATTTACTACATTGGTTTCATAATAATAAATAATAATAATTTATTTAGATGGATCCCTTTTGAGATCACTATGGGAAGTTGTGTCAATCAAATTTATATCGGATGTAATATAGTTGGATGTATCACTTTTGTATTAGAATAGAAAACAAGTTTTGTGATCGAGTTCATATTATAAAAAATATATTATATATAGATCTGAGCGAAAATATGTCATATGGATATCAAATACACTAACCTCTTGTGCTTTTTATTAGAGGTTGAATCTATCTGTATGTCTAAAATCAGTAGGGATATTGATGATTGGGAAATCATTTGAAATTAAATCAATTATATGATTTTATAATTTAGATACATGAATTTATTTGGGAGTTATATTAACAATTTACATTACATTTTAAATATAGTGTGATGCATGGTGCCTTCTATGTGTCACATAAAAGTAAATATAAACCAGAACCATCCCACATGCTTTAGTGTGATAATTTAGATCTAGAATAAAATGTATTTTTCATTAAGAGATTGGTGTATAATTTGGATAATAGTAATCATAATGTATATGGTTATTTGATGAAAATTATACATGTTTCATGTTATCATTTGTAATTACAATATAGAAATTTTTATTACGAAGTTGAAATGTGGTTTCAATGGATGATGTTGTTTGTTAGAGTATATGAAAATTAATCTTGAGTATGATAATATGTATACAATATAGTTTATTATAAAATTTTGTTTTTAGATATTTTTTAAATTATAATTCAGTTTATGTTTATGTTTATTTATTTGGGACAATATTTTGGAATTTTGGGTACATAAAGATAAGTAAATGGATAATTTATTATGTCTTTTGTGGAAATGTCGCAACATATTATTTGGGGTACTTGAGAAGATGAGATAATGTTCCCTTACCATCAACTATGATTCTTAATGGATCATAGTATGTTATAGGTTTCAACTAGGTGTCTATTGGTCCTTAACTGGGAACCAAGTGTATTCCAATGTGGCTTTTAATATCGATATTTTATGAGATGCTTAATCATAAGACTTATGAATTTAAATTTGATTCATCATTTTTAAATAAATAATTATTTATATTCTAAAAAAACCACCAATGACTCTAGTATCATTTGATGATTTATCTTTTGATTATAAAACATAATTTATTTGTTGGTGGTGTTGTATTCACAATGTAAATAGACTTAGAAGCCCTAAAAAATTTTAAGGTGGTGTTGATTGAATAATTATATCTTTTAATTTAGTTATCACCAATAATGTTAAAAAATAATAAAAATCCCAATGTTTAAAAATGGATAATGCATTCATCTTTGGAATTATTTATTTTTTAAATAACTATTAATTAGCTTATGGCGATTCTCATTCATTTAAATAATTTTTTATATATAATTTATGAACTACTATAATGATTTAATGATTTGTGTCTCCTTAATGGATGAATATTACATTTAACGTAGTTAGTGATTTTAAATGAATTTCTATGTATTATACACATATTAATTTTTTCCCTCATTGATGAAAATGTTTATTAATAATGGTAACAAGCTATAAACGTATAGAAATTTTAATAGTTTTTTAATCTATATATAATTGATAATTGAATAATGAAAAAGGAACCTTTGTTTAGAGTATCTAAAATAAGAATGAAATTCATTATAAAATAATATATATATATTTAAGATTTTGTAAAGTTATTATTGGTTATGTTATAATTTTAGAAGTGTAAGCATAGTACATTTATCATTTTTACACAAAGATACATTAGTGTAAAATTGAAGACCCCAACCCTATCAAAAAAATTTATATAGTCAATGAGGTTGAATTTGAATTGTAACAACATTTATGAAAATGATATATATGAACACCATGAATAATTTAATTCCATCACCACTAAGATAAAATTTTCTACACAATCATTAATAAATAGTGTTTTTCACTATTAGATATAATTTTTTATGTAATGGAATGCTTTTGAATAATTATATCAAATGAGGAAATGAGATGGGTGAAATTTACTAGTATGTAAATTCATGAAAATTATTAGGCACGCATAATTACTTAAGGGAGGACCTACATGTTTTTTTGAAATAATCCTAATATTAGGGTCATACTTCTATACATTAATGACATTTTTATGAAACAATATTAATGATATAAAATATCAATGAAGGGCCTCCAAGGAAATAATAATAGAAAAATAAATTTTCTATAGAGACATTCCATGTTAATAGAATAAATAAAATTACCTGATTGATGATGCTTTCAATTAAAATAATCATTAACAAATGACAAAAATCAATGTACTAGACATTAAAAATTTGTCAAGTCATCTGGAACAAAGAATATTTGAATTTAAAATAAATACACAATTTAATTATAGTTAATGGTTGAATTAAAAATTAGTCTATTATTATACATTTGAAACTTTTATATGATGCATTCTATTATAATCCATTTTTTGTAGAACCCAAATGTTTTGATAATCTTTATGGTGCCCGGAAATAGTCTATGATATGATATGATAACATAAAACTCAATCACATGGTTTGGACTTATTTTATACAAAAGATTATATCATATTTCATGTGTTTGGTAGGGGAAAACATTATGACATTCAACTATAAAAAAATTCATAATAATGATATTAGGATATAACACATTTTGGATAGTGATACAAGATTACATTTTTATATGAAAAAAGAATTTAATTACATGCATCCCTTGGTTGGAAAATAAATCACTAAATTGAATTCACTAAATTATATGATTAAATCATTTTAAATATTTCAACCATTTATAGATGAGTAAATTAAAAACATTGTGATGATTGGGGATATTTTTTCTCTAATGATAAGTATTTCTCAGATGAAGTATTTACACACATCAGGTTTATATTGATTATATAAATCATGAAATAGGTAATGGAAAATTTGTTTATTATATGGGGTATTAATGCCTACATACATCCTTGAGAGGTTTGTTCCAATATTTTGGAGTCTGGTAGAGGGTGGGGGGGTGTCCACATATTAATTTCATCATTATTTTAGTTTAATTTTTCATGGAATTAATCTTGGGATTTATTTTTTTATTTTTTTTAGATGTTACATTAAATTTTTAATTTATATTTTTTTTATTATTCTTATATTTTAGATGGTACTTATTTTTCCACTTATTATAGTTTTTGGGTTGTTTATGTTGGTGTTTTGTATCATAATGGATCATTAAAGGTTAAATAAATCCCCAAGAAATACTTATAGCCAATGATAATAGTAACCTTGCTAAAGTGATTATGTATTTCACTTTAGGTCTAATGGAATTTCACCATTATGTGAAATTTTTCTAATGGAAGGATATTACATTATGCAAAGTCAAAAGTAAAATTTTCATGATCATTTATTTTTTTTATTCATGGACAACTAAAACAAATTCCTTCACTAAAATATTAATATTTAAGAGAAAAACGTCAAAAAAACTTAAATTCTATATAATTCTTAAAACTTTATTGTAATATATTAAATATATAATAAACAATATTCGTAGTATTTTTAAAATAATTTTTATATAGAAATTAACTTGACATAAAGTAATTTAAAATTACTGGTTGTTATGATTATTCACTAATTTATTCATGATTATGTGGCCTAACTTATGCGTGTTTCATATTTGAACTTCCTCAACCACACAACCACATCATTAATTATATTAACATTGTTGTATTTCTATCTCACTTATACAGGGCCCTTTTCTCATAATAAAACTTATTTTAGTTACTTAATAAATATCTGACCTCTTCATTGATATCATCCATATATTTATCCACTTAATGGTATTGGTTTTAATTTGTGATGAATTTATTAATCTTTTTCTCATTCTAAATTAGCACAAATATTTTAAATTTGTTGAAATCAATGTTTAATTTTGAAAAATATTACATTGACATAGTTCGGTATTATGGAATCCAAAAATTCACAATGACTTAGCCTCTTTCAGGGGAACACCATTGAAGATGTACTAGAACACCGTTAATGGAGAGGTTGGTTTCAATGTTGGAATTATTATGGAACGTTATATGAAATTCATGTTACCCAAGGTTATTATTCTAGTTTTCAACGAATGGAAGATCAAAAATCAAGGTGTAGTATGAGAAAAAACCACTATTCTATGAGGTATTAATTATTTTGGGGAATACTATAGAAAAATTCTAGGTTATACAGAAATAGGTCATGAATCCTAATATAGATAAATCTATATCTGGAAGGATGATGTGAAATCAAAAAAAGTTAGAGAAAATTCTAACCAAAAGGGAGAACATTCGGGTAAGGACTCTGTGGATATTTAGTTGATGGAGAACAATTACACCTACATATCTGGTGAAGGGATGATTATGGTTTCCAGCATCAAATTTAGGATTTCAGTTGTGGTGGGTGGGTCAAATGACCAGTGGAGGTCTCTACAAATAAAAATTATGATATGCTGCTGGAGGTGAATACAGAACAAACTTTTGGGGATGAGATAGTGGGATATTTTGTTACTGAGATAACTTTAGTAGAAGTCTTTAAGTTAGATATGGATAATATATATAATTACAATATCTTCAAATTGGAATATAATAATAATAAATATATAGGTAATGTTGATATTATTGCACCAAATCCCTTATTAATGATAAATATCTCTATCATGCTTCATATGATGATGATTATAATTGAAATATTGTCAAATTTTCTATGAATAAAAGAATATGGAACAAAATAGTTGAATATGATGAAGAAAATAATCATATTCAATACTTTTCCCCATGTTCATATAGTGAAACATATAAGGAAAGTGGGTCAATAGATGGGATATCAAATGGAAATGAATCCTACATAAATTCAATCTTTGCTGAAGAAAATATGTTTGATGTTGGTTCTGTCAATTAAATTCAAACCATAATCCACTCAAGGATTATTGGTGGTGCTATGAAATCCTTGAGAAAAAAGTAGTATAGAGGATGAAAAAGGAAAGGGAACTATAAGTCAAACTATGAATCAAAATGATGACTCTATTTTTGAATTTCCTAGGATAGGAAAACGATAGATTAAAATACCATGAATAGATTTATTGATTATCCTAAATCCATTATTATAATAATTACTGAACCCAAAGACTATTTCTATATTAGTTATATTGGTTTCATCAAAAAATTTCACCAGTTTTTGGGTTCCAGGTGCATCTGATCTCTAGTGGAATTTTTGTTAGTCTTTTCTTACCCTAAAATAGATAATGTCTACAAATACAATATGGAAGACTAGATGGTTCGTTTAAAGATCCAACTTAATAAAATTAAAATATTCCTTTAATTTATTTATGTTATGACCAAGTACCAAGATAAAAGGTATTTAATTAAATTTATTGTCAAGATTAGTGGTAGTATATCTTATCATTGTATTCAAATATGGGATATTAAAAATATTCCCTATCCTAGTGATAAGGTTGGAGTTTCCACTCTTCTCTTCCTCTTTGTAAATTGAAGTATTCTATGTATGTGAATGATACGAAGGATATTAATGTTGTATTTGAATAATTTACTTGGTACAAAATTTATTTAGCCACAGTGGAGGCCAACAAGCTTGATCAATAATTTGAAAATGATATGGGTCTTGATAAATGCGATTTTGTTTCCATCATTCCAATTCCCAAACTAAATTTTTATCATGACACTATTTTTTTTGGAATCATGAGAAGGTATATGATCTTTCCATTCCATTTTATATTTAACAATGCACTATCTTTACTTCATAAATGTAAAAAATTCAATCCAAGAGTTTTCAGGATGTATGATCTGTGGAAATGAAGATATTTATTATTCTTTAAAGTTAAATCAATTAAAATATAAATATAAGAGTTTTAGTATGGAATCCTTTTTTGGGATGGAAACTAAAATATCCACTCTTGACGAGTCTCTTCAAATGGTTCTTGAGGATTCTACCAAGGTAGAATTTAATTTTCATAATTCTTATAAAGTCTCTATTTATACTAAATTGAACTCTCTTTTCTCATTAAAATAAAACATTCAAAATGAATATTTCCAATTTAAATTGATTGGGGAGGTGGAAGGAAAAAAATTAAAACTCTCTTCAGAGGGTTATGAAATTGAGTATACCAATACCCTTAATAAAAGTGTAAGAGAATGTCATTCCTGATACATAATGTATTTTAGAGAATATTTTGTCTTACTACACTATCCTTATTAATGGATCATAAAAAAATGGGAGTTAATGGAAGAAATTATTCCAAAACTGATTTATTATGATTTTAATATGCATCTCACATGTGTTTCATCTTAAATTTGATATAAGGGATACTCTTTTTATCCTTGGAACATGTAGTTCATCTATCTTTGATGGCATCAAAAATATATTTTATTTCAGAAATATTAATATGTTAAACAGGTGGAGATATGTAAGTTGGTCTCATATTTTATTATTAGTTGAAGAATTACTCATAGTTCCAATTCTTAGTTTCTATAATTGATTCAAAAATTTGAAATTTCCTATCTGATTAATCTATTCATGTTTGTTTCAATGTAGAAAACGAATTACAATTTGGGTATAAAAAAATAGGAAAGTAGGCATTCAAATATTTCTAATTGTGTCTTCTCTAACAATTAGTTTGGATTAGTTAAAGGAAGAAAATTGAAGATCACATTGGAACTACCTTAGAGTGTTTTAATTTTCATAAGAGTGTAAGAATTGAATCATGTATTAATAATAAACTTTATATAAGAATTTCTTTTTACATTATGGATTGAAATTTAATTTACATGGTGTTACAAATTTGTGGATTTTTAAAAACATTTTTAATTGAATGAGGTCTATCTTTGGATCTTCCCACATATCAGTGATCATGAATTGTTTTCCCAAGGGGTATTTCATATTCTCTATTAGTGTTCAAAAAGGGTATCCACTATCATCATTTATAAATTATTTTATAGATGATTATCTAAGTAGTAGTCTATCTAATATATTTGAACAAGGAAGATACATACTGATATAAGTTTCTGGCTTGCTTACTACCCCTACTCACTTTCTCTATGTCGATTATTTATTTATTTATTTCAAGTTAATAAAGGGAATATACCATCACATAGAAAAATTGTGAATAAATATTAATTTATATCAAGATAAAAATTCATCAGTGATAATTCTTTCATTTAATTTGGTCACATATTACCACTTTCTAAGAAAAGGTATATCTTATCGTAAATGGGAATTAGATTAAGACCCAAGATGTTTAATTATTTTTTGGTTCCTTTATTATGGAGAAAATCTATGAAAATCTATTTTATTATTATTTTTATTCATATTAAGAATCATCTATCAACATGGAAATGGATGAATAGTTCAATGAATTGAATATTATGTTTTGTGATGTTAAAAATAATCTCAAAACTAGTTTATTCCCATATGATATATAAATGGGCCATTTTTGGGTGATGCATCTTATTTATTTTCATTGAGAACTTCATTTATATTAATACCATTTTTGAAAGTAAAATGGTTTCTATACCTTGGTAGAAATGTTTTTAAACACATTCCAATGGGGGTTTAGGCATCAAGAACATACAATGTTTTAATTTCTCTCTTTTGGATTTGTTCACTTGGAATCCCATAAATATTAAATCAAATTCTCTAGGCTTTGAATGATATCAGTTTATGAGTGGGATGAGAAAAATAAATTATTATTTAATGGAATATTTCATATGGTCTTCCATTAGTGCTTCTTACCATACTATTATGAATTACTCTAGATGGATTGTATAGAATAATCCTCTCTGAAATTCTAGATGGATAATTCGACTACAAATCATTATTAAATGATTTCCAACCACAAGATTGTTTTTTATTATTATAATATATATATTATTTAATTTTTTTCATAACACTAATCCATAAATACATAATTATATTAATTGTATAATTCTTGGTTACCCTTTTCAACATGTTTGGAATTTAAAGTTGTGGAACCTATAAAAAATGGAAAGCTGACTAGTCGGGTATTGTATAAGAATAGTAATAGTTGACTAAATTGTGAAATGGAGAGGATTATATTCTTCAATAACTCCCGAATCAGTCTCACACAATGTACACATTTATGGGTACTGTAACATAATAATTTAACGGCTGAAAATTTATTTAAAACATTCAGAATATCTATTTTTATAGGTTTCCATTATGTAATTAGCACAAGGAGGATACATAAAAAATATTTACCAATTTTGATACTTCATTAGTTTTACAAAATGAGATAATAATCCTATTTTAGTTAATGAGACTATTTGTTAAATCAGTATATGAAATATATTAAATGTGTAAGGGGATTAAATTTTCTTTTCATATTTGGATTCTATTACTGATGGGAGTGGACGAGCTCCTACACTTGGACTAGTTCGGGTATAACATGGTCATTCAAAATGGCTCTTGATTCTATGTTTGGACTTCTATCATGTGAATTTTGGTGGCTTTCAAATAGTCACAGGATTTAATTCAAGGATTTTTTACTCTATTGTTTGTGAATGCATGGTTCTCAGGCATCTGGGAATTTATTTGAATTAAAATCTACCGAATGGGACTGTTGATGTGTTCTAGCTGCCTGCTATGTATAATTGAATAAAAATAAATTTAGATGGTTCTTAGAAAGGTATTCATGGTCCCTCAAGATGTGTCTTGGGTTTTCAAAATTATAATGGTGGAATTAATGGATGCATTTATTTGTTGTCTATAATTTCAACGTATCTTGATGATAATATGCAAGAAGTTTTTAATTAATGTAATTTTCCAGAGTGTAATGTTTGAACAACATAGGGATGAAATCTAAATCCAATACAATTGTTCTTTCAATAAAGATTGGTTTGTTACAACATTCATAGAGACTCAATTCTATATTGGTGGAGTGAATAGATATTCTAGTTTGTTGAAATTTCATTGTTACACATGTTTATTGAGACATGAACCTTATGGTGGATGATCTTTCCAGTAAAGGATATGGAAGTGATATCAAATGGTTGGATGAGTTCTAGGAAGATTTAATTTCACAAAATTAAATAGAATGTTATAAAATAAGTTACATAAAGAATTTATTGCTTCAATTTTTATCAAAAAATTCCTTGTCCATTTTAGTTGAGGACCCTTAATAAAAAACACTTAATACGTGAAAAAATTTCATAATTCTCTAATATTTACACTATTGATCTATACCTTTTATTTTTCTTTTAATACCAAATTATAGAATAAAAATATTAATTATTTTTATTTATAAATTTTTTCAATATCATTTTACAATTAGCTTTTCCATTTTTCTCCTCCTTAGAGACAATAAATACAATTAATGTTCATATAAATGATATCACGTGTACAAAATATGTTTATCCTATATTGTGATCTCCAATTTAATGTATTCTCTTAAAATATCTTTACATTATATCATTCCCATTTCATAGAAAAGACTTATAAAATAGTCACATATATTTTTTTGGTGAGTCAGCATGTTGTAGAAAATAAGGGTGATAATTGTTTTTCATAATAAACATAATAATAATAATTTAATTCTCATTTACTCAATATATATTATCCTTCATTTCATTTTATTCCAAAAAAATATATTTTCATTAAATTTATTTTTTTATAATTTTTTTAATCAATTTGAAAATTATTACATTTATACCTTTATATAATCATGGTGGGAGTTATAAAACTAAATTTTCTCTATTCTTCATAGGGATATTTATTACTTTTCATCTCCTTTATATGAAGTAGTTTCATCTCAAATAATATCATTTCCCTCTCAATGGTTATACATCAATAGAAAAATTCTACAATAATATTATGATCATTTAAGAAAATTTCACACCTCCTGAAATAAGAAATGGAAAATTATATATCACATATTGTTTCCACTACAATGGCTTCATTTCATATAAAACTGCATAATAGATTCAAAATTTAAGGATAAAAATAATAATATAAATCAATTTCAAACCATTTATATCATTGTATTTGGTAATTAACATTTCAAAAATATCAATTTCAATTATACAATAAATATTTCTTGAATTTTGAATTACTATATGTCGTATTTGGAACTCTTCCCATCATCTCTAAAAAACATTAGCATAATTGTTTTCTTTATTACATAGGATGTTAACTCTATTTAATTACTGTTGTCACATACATAACTTATTTTAAAGTTATTTTTAATTTATTTTCCATTCATGCTTTGTTTTGGGGGTTTCCAAAGGTTTTATGGAGAATATGTCAGTTTTCAAGAATTGGGCCAAACCGTGAGCCCAATTCCATATTTAAAAATAAATTTTTGTTTCTTTTATAACATTTTCATTTTTTAATATTTTTCAGTAATTCCAACTCCTAAATGTCCTCCCCTGATATATTAACACCAAATTTAAATTTGGAGCCTTTATAAATCCAAAATCGTGGGGGATTTGGTTTTTTATTTGAGAATTGGGCCAACCCGAAATCCCATTTTCCAGTTTTAAATTGTTTTTGTAATTTTTTAATATATTAATCATTATAATGATTTTTTCCGTGATTCCACCTCCCACTCGACCCTAAGGAGCCCAGTCGCGCTCCCATTCATTTTACCCCTCTTTGGAGCTCGTTTTCATCACTATGGAGTGCTGAAATTCTTAGGGTTCAAAAATAGGGCAGATTTGAGAAGGTGAGTTATTTACATCATAACTCTTTCAATTCTTACTATTTTCCCCCATTCCAGTTCCTATATGATCTCATAATCCCTATTCGAACATACCATGAATTGTTGGATGTTTTCAAATTCATATTCTGGTGGATTTTGAGTCGTTTTCTTCAAGATTATTTTGGATAATGTTTCTCTTTTCAATTCTTCTCTTCTCCTTAGGGTTTCCACCCTATCTCAAGAGTTTATAGAATGTACAGAACATAGGTTTAGAACATATGGTCTTATTTGGTATATTTTGGGTCAATTTTTGGTGGTCTAGGTCTGGATTTACATTCCTTGATGTGCGGCGGTGGTGCGGTTGATGTTTCGCACCATGTTTTGAGGGTTTCGTCAGAAAAGGTAGGTGATTCCATGTGTAATCATTTTTAGATGAGTTAGTTTTCTTGAATTGCTTATTATGAATTTAATAATATGTTGTGTATTGTGTGGGAACTGTTTATTTTGTATTTGGTAAAGCATTTGTTTTTACAGTTTCATTTTAGTTTAAAAAAAATTGGGTGTTTTACATGTGCAACCCTTTGGGTATTGTTTGGGTGTGTTTTATAACATAGGAAATTGGTTTAATAAATCTTGTTTGGGATGAAAATTCTGATTTGGTAGGTTATTGGTGTTCCATTAGGTTTTAAAGAGGTTTCTTTTAATGGGTTTAAGGTGTAAAGCCTTATTGTACTTCTTTAAAGTGATTTTGAAAATGTGTGCTTTTCATGAGGATCTTTTGTGGTATTGTTTGAGGTGTTTTTATAACACATGGGGGTAGTTTAATAAATGTTTTTGGGGATGAAAATTCTGTTTTGAATTTTTATTGGTGTGATTTTGTCCTTGAAATATGGTTTTGAAATGAGTTTTTTTGTGAAAAGATTTGGTACAGTCTTTAGAATTGTTTTATGAAAGTTTTGAATGGTTTAATGATTTATGTAAGATGTGAAACCATATTGGAAAACTGTTTTGGGATTTTTTATACTTTCAAATGGACCATTTTAAATGTTAATAGTTCTATTATGTTATGTGTATCCTCTTGGAAATGTTTTATAAAAATGTTTAATGGATTTACTAAAATGTGAAAGAGGTGTGAACGTTATATGGGCTGTTTGTGTGAGTGCGATGTGAAAAGTGGATTTTGTTTATAAAAAGGGTTTTAGGAAACATGTGAGTGGACTGTTATGTGATGTTTAGTATATTTGTAGGTATTTTATAAAATTGTTAAAGGATGTGTTGGATTGTGATTGTTATGCAAAAAGTGTTGTGGGCTATTTTGGTGTGGGTTTGATTTCAAAATGCATTTGAATGAAAAGTGGACTTTTGTGACTTGTGTTGTATACATGTGGGCTGTTTGGTGAATTTATGATATGGAAATGATATTTTCATGTGAAATGTATATTCATTGACTTGTTGAAATTGTTTGAGCACAAAGGGAAAACCCGGGTATCTAGGTGGGTGGACGTGTACTAGTATGCTAGTGATCCCGTGGGGTTTGGCCTCAGTTTCACTTAGCAAGATTAACAATAACAACTCTAACTAAACTAAGATGATGATGATTGGGGACCACTAGGTTATGGGTATGTTCCCTACTAGTGGCTCGTGCACGAGAACGAATATTTGTGATGGTTACTCTCACCGAGATACGAGGTACCTGGGACCCACAGCTAGCTTGTGCCTAGGGGTTATTTCCCATTGCTTGTGCTTACTGGATATTTTGTGCTTACCGTCGGCATACGGTACATTTTTCTGGAAAATTCAGTAGCTTTGGTGTTTATTTTAAAAAGTGTTAATCCTTTAAAATAGCCCACTTGAAAACTGTTCTTATTCAAATTTGCAGCTTTTAGAAATTGTAACTAGATTTTCATGTTTTTGAAAACTTGCATGCTTTTCGTCTTTAAATGCTTATTATATGGAATCTCTTAGTGGTGGTATCCTATTGGGCTTTGGCTCACACCCTACATACACCCTTGGGTGTAATTAGACTTGGTTATTTTGTTGTCGCAGGTTTGGGTATAACTTTTGTGCCAACAGTTCGGGTTTCCACCGGTCATTCATGATGCGGTGTTGTGGAGATGGCTTGAGGAATATGCCTCTTGCCATGTTGAGGTTCTTGGGCTGTCTTTTCAGGGGTTTGTACCTTTGTAATGATCTTCAAAAATTGTTTAAAATTGTGCAATTCAGTTCTGAATTTATTAAAAAGATGTTTCGGTTTGAAAAATAAAGATTTGGTTTCTTGGATTCATTTGATGTTTCAAGTATAAAAACTCGGGTAAATCGTTCCCAATTTTCAGTTATTGATACCCGGGCACTTGTGCCAGCCCGTGGGGATTGGGAATGCCCTTCGGGCCTTGTCACGGTCCAGGTTTGGCACTGGTTTCGGTGGAGACCAGATTTGGTTCGTGACAAAATGGTATCAAAGGAGGTTCGCTCCATTGGAGTCATGTTATTTGGGAAATAGTCAGGATAGTCTAGAGTTATGATTGTTGGGACATGTAATTCTGGTTATGGGTAGTGTTCTTGATCACCACACCTCATTTCAGGATTCAAGTCACCAGGGGAAGTTGGGATTTGTCTATGTCTTTTGGTTTTCTTGGTTTGATGATGATTAGGGGAAATGAAAAGAGAGTTGGGTTAATGGTCTCAATGAGCTCGCAGGGTCTGGCAAGCCAAGTGGAGCCTGGGATATTCCCTAGAACACTCTCTGTGACAGTGAAGTGATTGAATATGGCCGCCAACCATATGTCCAAGTCACCCACTGAAACTAGTTTCCTCTCGCATTGTCTGGTGTTCTTTAGTTTTGAAATCATGGCATTTTGGTTTTAAGGTGACTTGGTTTTAAGAAGCGTAAAGTTTTTATGAAATTATTTTCAAATAAAGAGGGAATGTTTGGGTTTATGAAATGGCAGAACTGAATTTTCAGAATTGTTTGGAAATATAAAATGGTGTTCTTACACCTCTTTGAAAGCAGGAACTATATTGAAGTTGGTTTTGAAAAGTGCTTCCAATAGCGTTTTCTAAACAATCAGAGTGTGTTTTAATGGGATGAGATGTTTTGAAATTGATGTGAATATCTTGAAAGTGAGTTATTTTCTAAATGGTTGTGACTTTCTGAAAAAAAAAATTAAGATGTGAGTTTGGATTTTGATCTCATGGTTAGCGGTTTTGAGAAAAAGGATGTGTTGGTTGACCGTTTTGGTTTTGAAAAGTGGAACAAATTTTGGTTTTAACCTTTGGTATTTTCGTGAGCAACCACATGCATGGGGTTATATGGGATGATGGATGGTTGATGACATGACTTGATGAGTGTCGATATGGATATGAGGAGGGTGCCATGTGTGGCACTGAAAAATGTATGTGTAAGGTCCATGGGGTACCATTGGTGGATGTGCTAACCACTGAACCATTTGTTTTCAAAGAAATGTTTTTAAAGAGAAATATGAAGACTGGATGAATTGTTGGGAATGGTTTATATTATGTATTTTTGGAAAATGTTGATGTTGTGGGATGTTTTGAGTCCAAGAACCCCTCCTGTTTGAACTGTGTTTTGGGTTTGGGTTTGCTCAGTAAGATGTGTTATAGGGATAGTTAGTGGTCTCTTTTGAAAAATGTTTTGGGACGCCTTTATGATGGTTCCATTCATGTGTTTAGATCTGGTTTGTGGTATATCTTGACTAATGGACCATCTTGGTTGGGTCCTTGGGTTCAATCGTTGGATAAGGTACACCCCCATTAAAGGTTAGTGCACAACTGAAGTGCAACCCGGATTGTTTCGCCGTTTGAAGACCCTCCAGTTGATCAATATAATGAATATTTTTTTCTTGATATTTTTAGATTGAGTCTACACCCATTCCTTTCTTTGATTTTTAGATCCTCTTGAAATGGTAGAGTGCTCGTGGATGGGTGAAAGAGACCATAGTTTCTTATGTTTTCTAATTCGTCGAAGGTGGATGTGGTCTAGGGTTGTTATTTGGATGAGTGTCTTGATGGTGTCTAAGAGGGCCTTTGGGGTTCTTAAAAGTTTCTTTGAAGCATGAGTTCATGTTAAACCACCAGTTTGAGAAATATGGTCACGATAGGATATTGTGTCCACTTTATAGAATTGTGTGTTGTTTGGGGATGTTGTATAAGGTCCCTCTCCATGCATTGTTTATATCAGTCACAATGGCCATGTTCGGTGATACCTTATGATGTCATGTGCTCGATTGACCATATAGGTGAAAGTCGTGAAATCCTCCGAGAGTCCCTGTTGTGTTGGGTGAATGTCTCCCTTGTAAAAAACATCAAAATATTCCATTTTAGAGGAAGTTGAGTGTAGATGTTCTTTACATCTGTTGTTTCTCACCTGAAGAAACAAGGTGTGATGTGTGTGCATCTTCTTAGCCCTTGTTTCAGTGAAATAATGAGATAGGGTAAAGTGAGTATGGAATTTGTTATGTCTGGAAAACATATCTTGGGTTGTGGTGTAGTTGTTGGTGGCCCCGAAAGAATAATTCTCATTTAGTGGGTTTCCGAAGACTAACTGTGAGGCCGAAGATGCTTTAATAATTTGAGCTCCAACCATAGGTCTCGGAGAGAAGCTGGCTCGCAGTCAGGGGAAATCACAGGGTCATTTAAACCCTTGTAAAATTTCATATCCTCGGTGTGAAAGATAGGAAGTGTTTAAACCTATGGTGTCATCATATTCCCTCTGTTGTTCTCATTCGGTGGAAATAGGTGGTTGGCCTTGTACCCATGTCATCGCCTAATGTCATTCCCTCCCCCTTTGGTTTCCATTGAGTGTTTGGAGAATGGTTGGAAATTTGGCTAGACATGTTAAGCACATAGTTTGTGAATGATTAAGAGAGACTGTGTGCCTGGAAGCCATGCAGGAAGATTGATCAGCACAGTTAGTTCACGGTTTCAAAAACTGTGCAGACTAACCGTGCGACCTTCCCAAATCTTGAAATTTTTGGGTCTTTCTGTGCCGACATGTGGTGGTTGATTAAGATGGTTGGTTCATATGGTGGGGAGAACCACTATGATTATCATGTATGTTTCTTAGGAAATTTCGAATGGAAGTCTACTCTTGGTACCAGGGAGTCCATTCAGGCCTCCACCTATTAGTGTCCTGATTCTGTCTCGAAAAAAAATATTGGTTGTCTATTATAGTGGGGAGCATATTAGTGTCCCCCCGTACCAGTAACATAGATTTATCTATGGTTTTGGCATGGTTTAGATAGTCTCGTTCGGAGATATCTAGCTACCAACATCTTCTTGACTAAAAGTTGGGACTAGAGTGTTCCCAATGGTTTAGTTAAAGTAAGGTAAGTGTAACCTTGTTCAAAGTTGTTGTTCGTTTGGGTGAATTGCTTGAGTCTTGTTCAGATAGTGTTTGAAGAGTTTTATTTTGGGATAAAGTATGAATGTTATTGATCCTTTCAGGAAAGTAGTGTATGTTATGGATCTGAGATTAATCATTCCTTAATTGATCACTGGAGATGTTTTGGCCTTTGGGGGTGAAACCTTGCAAGAGAGTACCTATTGGTTTCTCAGTGGGGTTTGGTTATTGCTTTAACCTTGCTGTGACTTTCCGCGGCGGAAAGTTTTCAAGGTGGGGAGAATTTTCACATACATAACTTATTTTAAAGTTATTTTTAATTTATTTTCCATTCATGCTTTGTTTTGGGGGTTTCCAAAGGTTTTATGGAGAATATGTGAGTTTTCAAGAATTGGGCCAAACCGTGAGCCCAATTCCAGATATAAAAATAATTTTTTGTTTCTTTTATAACATCTTCATTTTTTAATATTTTTCAGTAATTCCAACTCCTAAATGTCCTCCCCTGATATATTAACACCAAATTTAAATTTGGAGCCTTTATAAATCCAAAATCGTGGGGGATTTGGGTTTTTATTTTAGAATTGGGCCAACCCGAAAGCCCATTTTCCAGTTTTAAATTGTTTTTGTAATTTTTTAATATCTTATTCATTATAATGAATTTTTCGGTGATTCCACATCCCACTCGACCCTAAGGAGCCCAGTCGCGCTCCCATTCATTTTACCCCTCTTTGGAGCTCGTTTTAATCACGATGGAGTGCTGAAATTCTTAGGGTTCAAAAATAGGGAAGATTTGAGAAGGTAAGTTATTTACATCATAACTCTCTCAATTCTTACTATTTTTCCCCCATTCCAGTTCCTATATGATCTCATAATCCCTATTCGAACATACCAGGAATTGTTGGATGTTTTAAAATTCAAATTCTGGTGGATTTTGAGTCGTTTTATTCAAGATTATTTTGGGTAATGTTTCTCTTTTCAATTCTTCTCTTCTCCTTAGAGTTTCCACCCTATCTCAAGAGTTTTAAGAATGTACAGAACATAGGGTTCGAACATATGGTCTTATTCGGTATCTTTTGGGTCAATTTTTGGTAGTCTAGGTCTGGATTTATATTCCTTGATGTGCGGCGGTGGTGCGGTTGATGTTTCGCACCATGTTTTGAGGGTTTCGTCATAAAAGGTAGGTGATTCCATGTGTAATCATTTTTAGATGAGTTAGTTTGATTGAATTACTTATTATGAATTTAATAATATGTTGTGTATTGTGTGGGAACTGTTTATTTTGTATTTGGTAAAGCATTTGTCTTTATAGTTTCATTTTAGTTTAAAACAAATTGGGTGTTTTACATGTGCAACCCTTTGGGTATTGTTTGGGTGTGTTTTATAACATAGGAAATTGGTTTAATAAATCTTGTTTGGGCTGAAAATACTGATTTGGTAGGGTATTTGTGTTCCATTAGGTTTTAAAGAGGTTTCTTTTAATGGGTTTAAGGTGTAAAGCCTTATTGTACTTCTTGAAAGTGATTTTGAAAATGTGTGCTTTTAATGAGGATCTTTTGTGGTATTGTTTGAGGTGTTTTTATAACACATGGGGGTAGTTTAATAAATGTTTTTGGGGATGAAAATTCTGTTTTGAATTTGTATTGGTGTGATTTTGTCCTTGAAATATGGTTTTGAAATGAGTTTTTTTGTGAAAAGATTTGGTACAGTCTTTAGAATTGTTTTATGAAAGTTTTGAATGGTTTAATGATTTATGTAAGATGTGAAGCCATATTGGAAAACTGTTTTGGGATTGTTTATACTTTCAAATGGACCATTTTAAATGTTAATAGTTCTGTTATGTTATGTGTATCCTCTTGGAAATGTTTTATAAAAATGTTTAATGGATTTACTAAAATGTGAAAGAGGTGTGAACGTTATATGGGCTGTTTGTGTGAGTGCGATGTGAAAAGTGGATTTTGTTTATAAAAAGGGTTTTAGGAAACATGTGAGTGGGCTGTTATGTGATGTTTAGTATATTTTTAGGTGTTTTATAAAATTGTTAAAGGATGTGTTGGATTGTGAATGTTATGCAAAAAGTGATGTGGGCTATTTTGGTGTGGGTTTGATTTCAAAATGCATTTGAATGAAAAGTGGACTTTTGTGACTTGTGTTGTGTACATGTGGGCTGTTTGGTGAATTTATGATATGGAAATGATATTTTCATGTTAAATGTATATTCATTGACTTGTTGAAATTGTTTGAGCACAAAGGGAAAACCCGGGTATCTAGGTGGGTGGACGTGTACTAGTATGCTAGTGATCCCGTGGGGTTTGGCCTCAGTTTCACTTAGCAAGATTAACACTAACAACTCTAACTAAACTAAGATGATAATTATTGGGGACCACTAGGTTATGGGTATGTTCCCTACTAGTGGCTCGTGCACGTGAACGAATATTTGTGATGGTTACTCTCACCGAGATACGAGGTACCTGGGACCCACAGCTAGCTAGTGCCTAGGGGTTATTTCCCATTGCTTGTGCTTACTGGATATTTTGTGCTTACCGTCGGCATACGGTACATTTTTCTGGAAAATTCAGTAGCTTTGGTGTTTATTTTAAAAAGCATTAATCCTTTAAAATAGCCCACTTGAAAACTGTTCTTATTCAAATTTTCAGCTTTTAGAAATTGTAACTAGCTTTTCATGTTTTTGAAAACTTGCATGCTTTTCGTCTTTAAATGCTTATTATATGGAATCTCATAGTGGTGGTATCCTATTGGGATTTGGCGCAGACCCTACTTACACCCTTGGGTGTAAGTAGACTTGGTTATTTTGTTCTCGCAGGTTTGGGTATAACTTTTGTGCCAACAGTTCGGGTTTCCACCGGTCATTCATGATGCGGTGTTGTGGAGATGGCTTGAGGAAGATGCCTCTTGCCATGTTGACGTACTTGGGCTGTCTTTTCATGGGTTTGTACCTTTGTAATGATGTTAAATCATTGTTTAAAATTGTGCAATTCAGTTCTGAATTTATTAAAAAGATGTTTCGGTTTGAAAAATCCAGATTTGGTTTCTTGGATTCATTTGATGTTTCAAGTATAAAAACTCGGGTAAATCGTTCCCAATTTTCAGTTTTTGATACCCGGGCACTTGTGCCAGCCCGTGGGGATCGGGAATGCCCTTCGGGCCTTGTCACGGTCTAGGTTTGGCACTGGTTTCGGTGGAGACCAGATTTGGTTCGTGACAACTGTATTCTCTTTATAAAATATATTCAAATCCTACTTGTAGTTTTTTATTATTGATCACACAGTTGAATGTGATATAATTACTATAATTCTTCTATAAAATACTAGGTTATTTATCATTATCACTTGACTAATTAGTATCATTTTTAATCATATTTTCACATTTTCCCATCACTATAGTAGAATACAACATCTTCAATTTTATATATTGATTAATAAATAATTATGTTTTATAAGGTGTATTATCTATATATCTTTAGTGTGAGTAATATTATTATGATTATTTACTCTATCTAAAAATAATTTTCCTTTTAGTTTAGAGTTTTGGATAAATCCATAAGCTTTCACCTCTATTAATCTAGTTTATATATTTATTAGGAAGAATTATTTTTTAAGTCATCATACCTTTTTCCTTACAAAGTATTTCTCTCCTCACCTCAATTTTCATGGAACAATAATTTATATTTTGTTTCTATGTCTACATTAACTTTCTAACCATATTAGAATAATGGAAAGTTATATTGTAGTATTTTCAATGCATCAACTGGAATTTTTGGTTCATAGCAGATGTGCCACATAGCCCCATGCATTTATCCCCATACACAAGTGGTTTCCAATTGACAGTTAGGATAAAGATGTCATTAGTTTTGGGAATATAACATTTGTATAATTAAGGTCATGAATAAATACTAACACAGGGAAATAAATAAACAATTTAATAAAAAATTACATGGATAGTATATCAATTCATATAGAAATATATTACAGAACTTATAATGTCCTAGGTCAGAAACATGTTAGAAGGATAGGTATGTAAATAAAATACAATGTTATGACACCATATTATTTTTTGGTTATTTCCATGATTACCACACTCCATCTCCAAGATCCCATTGATGAGGTCTTTCTATTTATTGTATCATTGATCATTATTTTGGTATTCTATTTATGTATCCAATGCATAGTGTGTGTGTATAAACACTATAATACATAAAAAATAATCTTCAAAATTAGTATACATTAATAATATCAAATTCATTAATAATAAAAAAAACAAAAGGAAAACAATGTAGACTGATGTAGCGAGCATCCATTCACTAGACAAACCATAAAACCCCTCTTTTACCTACTTTGAATCCATACTAGAAAAAATTTCAACCAACTATCTAGAACATATAGAAGAATGAAATCCATTATCATGGAGAAACTTGGATGAATTTTATCCAAAAATTTAACATATCTATCCTCAATGATGGGATGGATGAAAAAAATGACTAACACATTCCACGTGAAGTGATAAATCATTTACACACATGAACAATTTCTAACAAATCTCTCTCAAAAGAGGGTTACTATATAAGTGTCAATATGTGTGACAAACTATAGAATAAATATAAATATAAAAGAAATATATAGTTAAAGGATGATATATCAACCATATTTTCATGTCATGTAGGACTCATAAGCATCATAAGTCATCATATGAGAAAACATAAAGCATAATTTTCATGAAACAATTTTCAATCACATTGGATAAAACTCAATAATGGCTTATGAAAATAGTTATACATATTCTAGTAATGTTATTGGTCATATATGTTTCCTCACCATGGTAAGGAACCTTTTACCAAAATCATTCCAATTTCGACATTGAGGTTTTATGTGGAATAATCTTTTGAATCATTCAAATGTATTATCATTTTCATATATCACTATAAGAATTAATATAATTGATTCTAATTATTTTTATTACCAAAATATGGATCCTCATGTGTTAATTATTTTTCTCTACTAGATAATTTACAAATTATTTATTTAATCAATAGAATTTGTATAAAATTTCAGTATTAGAGAATAACTATAATTCCAACATATTATGTTATTTTAGTTCTCCTAAATGATCATAATATAATCATGAGATAATTCATTATAAATTTTTATAATATTTTATTCTTATTTGTTATGATTGAATGTAATCCTAGATAAGGAGTAATGGGATTCTGGTATAAAGGGGCCATAAAAACTGATATTAGTAAAGTATCTAGTACTTTTAGAAGAACATCAAGTGTAAAAAACCTAATATTTATAACACTATTTAATTCACCATTCAACAAATTCATGAATATAGAGCATTGAAAAACACCCAAAATATGAGTTATGGATTTTAAAAAAATTAATGACTATATTTCTAATGATTTTCGTATTTTCAAAATGTGAAAATGCACTTTTGGGTTGAATAAAGAAAAGAATAATGAAAAATTGGAACATAAATTAACATTTATATTAATAAGCTTTTTGTTTAATTATAACATGGTTTTACACTTGCTCAGATTATTATTATTGATTGAGGGTCATGTATTTTAATTATGTGAATCTCTTTAGATTGGAACTAGATTTACACTACTTTTTTATTAACCATACATGTCACATAGAAAATAAGATATACATTTAAAAAAATTAAGACTAACATTATAGACCTATTGTTTTATCCTACATAACATTTTAATAAACTATATTACATTTACATAGCTCAACTATACCATTACGTAGTAGCAAGATTACCCTTATGTGTCCTTTTTTAAAACATATATACCTTTAAAAGACAACAAAAATGTCATCTGACCCTTAGGTTGTAGTTATTTACAAATATAGAATCCAATAAAATGTTACACTTATGCATCTCCTAGAAACCATCATGTGTATATGTAATAGGTATTTATTTTTATTCATACCCTATGCATTATATAAGGGTAAAATTCTAATTATAAATTATTAAATTCTGACATTTAATACTTATAAATTAAAAAAAATATTTTATAATAAATATATTTTTCAATACCCCCTCTAGTCAATTGTCAACCCTGAGAAACTCCTCAATTCGTACTTCATGAAAATATAAGACCACTAGTCTTGAACATATTCTACCATGATTCCTCCAAAAAATGAATTAGGTTGTATGATATCATGTAGTGGTTCCATGTTCCCCAGAAATACCATATCACACTATTCAAGGATCATTATTAGGCACTTTCTATATATTGTGTCCAGTTCTATCTCAACATCCTTGTAGTCCATCACATTCATTGGGTTAGGATTTTACAAGTAATGTAGAAAAACCAAAAACACATCATACATAGAACAATAATATAGAGGAATGATTATTTAGTAGTTTACTACTCTAATATATTCAGTTATATTTAACTTTAAAATAATCTAGGGATATAACATTATTTTTTTACAAAAATGATGATGTTATTTTTGAGGAGATGCTTGCAAGAAAACATAGTCACCAATAAAAAATTCCAAATGAAATCTCCTCTGGTCCACATACGATCAGAAACCTACGTGAATAATAATAAACCACTTCATAAATATTGAACTCTACTAGAGTCCCCCTATACCATACTGAGCCCATCAAATACCACATCATCCGCCTCATGCCAATATAGAGTTTAACAGAATGTATGACTATATATAACTTAAAAAGGTTCCATTTTGATAAAAACTTGGAACCTTTAGTTGTGGGATGACTATACCATGTGTTTTCTCTCTCCTATACCTCAATGATGCATAGGTCGCAAACCTAAAGCTGATCCTCAAGAATCTAAATCATTCATTCTAATTTTCTATTATTTTTTGGTTGGTATGATATACTCAGTATCAACTGAGTCCTGAAGAATTTATGAAAGCATTTCAAAAAATGTGACCTATAAAACACATCTATATCAATTTTGCTAATCACATTGAATCTATAAAAGATAATAATCCATGGTACATAAAAATTCACTAACACATCTAATTAATGGATATATTGAATAAATAAGAAATTATATTAACTCATCAAATGATCAACTATCATACAAATAGGATCTAGACTCCTTATAGTCTTTGGTAACCCAATCAAAAAGTCAGTCACCACATCCTATCATTTCCACATTGGTATAATAAGTATTTGGAGTAAAAAACTAATGTATTGATACCTTAATTTTATCCTCTAGTTTTATGGAATCATAAGAAAACCCTTGTGACATCACATCTCATACTTAGCCATCAAAATAGAAATATAATATCATGGTTCATCTTCATAAACAATATATGAAATTCAAATTTCGAGTTCTTAGAGTCCCTCTAAAATAGATTCCTTATGAAAGATAAGAAATATACTCTCCTATGGATTAATATCACAACATCTATATCTAAGGAACACAATTGAACTAAATCATCCTCTGTAAAGAATTCCTCCATCTCCACACACTTGAGGTATAACTCTTGTATCAAATTAAAATAGTCTACAAATGAATGCATGAACAATAATGGTTTAGAAGTCATTGAACCATGATCCTTGAATGCATCCACAAACCACTCATCCATCAAACTCATCAGAAACCAATCATCCATTGAAGGCCATGCTCGAAGCTCTTATTTCTATGGTTCATTCCCGCAAATAGAATCTTTAGTGACATTCTTTTTCCATGTATTATAGGCCATATAAAATTTAAATGTATGTATATTTTTCACCAAATACCTCTACCTAATATATAGATCCTATTAAGGGAAGTTATATTGGAGGATCTTATGGTTCTGGAAAATAAAAACCGCCCCCTAAAATGATATTATTTCCAACACATGAGATCATGGATCACATATTCCATCTCCAAAGAATGTCTTGGGTAGTTTCATTCATGGGTCTATATCTAACAAGACCCTTATGATACTTTGTAGTGTGTCTATATTATAACATCTCCTAAACCAACTATAGAAGCATCATAGTAAATTTCATTGTAAATGATATCCTTGATCAATATCAATATTAGGTATATCAACAAGATTATCCTTAGCTATAAGAACACATCCTAACACTTGTCTATTCACATCAATGTCACTCCTTCCATGGTAATCTCTCCTATAGTTTATTCCATTTGAGAGAATTTACTTCATAACTACCTTGAAATCCTTTACAAACCATGGACGAGAATGATCTCAAACATATTATTGTGATGGTCCAACAAAAATATTCCTCAAATTTATATTGGATTATGTAAATTCCCACCATATAGAACAAATTACTAGGGAACCACACCTCCCAAATATATAAGCTAAACAATAATATCTTAGTTTAAATTAGATATTTACTATGTTCAATATGTAAAATATCTAGGTGTCGAGTATGGATATCTAATGTTTTGGAGCATATTAAGATATCATCAAGAGACACCATAATGAAGTATTAAAGATAAACATGAAATATAAAAATCATGATACCCAAGAACGATAATAATTTATTTTCCAATAGGAATACATGATTATATTCTCATATAGTTTTCATCTACTAAAGAACACTACCTTTTGGATATCCCCTATGCAAAATGATGTTAGTGATAACTTCATAATATGAAAATATAAAATAACTAATAAGGTCCCTAAAACTGGTAAAACAGTTCATCCATTCCTAAAAATATTTATCAATCATTAAAATCACTTAGTTCATCTTCTTGGATTTAACACACATAAATTAATTTCATCCAACTACTTTTAAAAAAATATTAATTTACCCCAGGGATATGTACTCAGTATAATAAAACAGTTTTCCTCCAAATCATTGAGTTTTATATTATGTTATTTGGCTCCTCCAATTCTATACAATATTTGGCTATCAATATTGTTTTCACACATATAACATGTTTCATATTAAATTCAAATTCTCCCTTAGGAGGGAGACATAAAAAAAATCATCTAGGAAGACAACATAATAAATATAAACCACTAGATGAAATATATAGTCTTATAATAACTCCATGTCATGTGTTATATGACCCTCACGTACTCTAATAAATCTAATTGGGATTAGGTTCGGTCCCACTCTACCTATTCCCACATCTAATTCAAAATTAATTATAAAGTTCTCCTCCATAGTAGAATCAAATTATATTCATCTCTTCTAGCTCTCAATCTATGAAAAATAACTAGTTATTTAGTCCACTCAAATGTTTTCATCAATTATAGTAATCTCAAGGATAATTAAATCCCATAGATTTTTCTATCCAAGAACTACTAGAGGATGTCCATGACATCTCTCAGGTTGATCCAGATTCATCCCCAAGGCTGTATAAAGAAAAAAAAAATAAAACAATAAATTTACGAATAAATATAGGCTAGGTTTAATCATTTATAGAACATAAAACAAATTTCTTACAATAAATACATAAGTGGATATATGAAACATAAGATGGATTTATATGGAATCATATCCTATGAGGTACCCACAATATGACACCAAAACCCTCCTAGTACAACTCATGGATCAATCGAAGTCCTCCATACATGTTAATTTGTCACAATCATAAACATACATTTAAAACACAATATCATTATCATGTTCAACTAATAAATTCTTGAAAAATATATCACAATAGGATGAATAAAGATAAATCACTCAATAGAGAATACTATTATACCTCAAATATATAACAAATAACCTTTTCTTAAATTAAGGGGACACTTTGAATCATTATATAAGAATATATATATGAAATGTTATCCAAATTATCTAGTAATGATGCATAAATTTACCCATATCTCATTAAAATGTAAAATTACTGTATACATAGGGTGAACATGAAATTATAAACCTCAATTATATGAACCCTACCATCTATTATAACTTATAGGTTTTCTAGACATCTGCAACCTAGACACACATGAAACCCCCCTTCTGGAGTCCCACACATTTAATTTCATTTATATGTTTCCTATAAACATATCCAATAATAAGAATGACAGAAGAACTCCTATAATACCACTATTTTACACCCCAATCTGATTCATCGATTCGATGTCAGAGAGCCACATAAACTAACGTGTTCTACCCCAAATACAAGTGGTTTTTGACTAGAAGTGAGAGTCAGAATGTCGTTATTGTAGAATTTATACCCTATGTATAGGGAATGTAAAGTATAAATAATAAAATAGTAAAATAAATTAAAAATGATATAAAAATGGAAAGGAAACTATCTTATGTCATATTGAAATATATAACAAGGACAACCAAAGTGGCATGTCAATAATGTGTGAGAAATACCTGAATGTAAATAAAATACTAAAACATCTCTCTAGATAATATTTCTGTATATCACAATTTCACTATGATCCATACCACATATACCAATCATTGGGGCATTTCCCTTACTTGTACCCTTGATCATGAAGTATGCATTCACATTGAGATATGCATGTTGGGTGTAATTAAAAACCTAGTACGATATGAATAATAAATACAAAACACAAGAGAGAATGTATGAGAGTGTATTCCAATATACAAAATTATCTTGAAATAAAACACATATAATAATGTACAGAGTGGTCATGCATTAACCATGAAACCAAAACCCCCCATCCATACCATATTTGGCTTCATTATAGAATGAATGAGATCCCAACATCTAACACATATGAAATAATGTCTACTATCCATCTAACTCTTCCATCCCCATTATGTGATAGCCCAAGAACATGTATCACACAACCCCCATAATGGGATATCAAATGTACACACTGGCCAAAAATCATAGAAAACACCACTGGGATGGATCATCCATATGTCTCAACCTTCATGGTCAACTAAATAAGAGGGAGTAATAAAAAAATAAATTCATAGGTACAATATGTTTGATAAAATATCATAAAATGTCATGTAGGAGTCATATCCATCACAAATCCACATGCAAGAAAACATCAATTGGGGAATTTTATCAACACATTCAAAATAATTTGATCAAAATCAAGAATTTGAAACATATATAATTATAATATATTTTGTTTTTTATGAGGTATAGATATTTCTAAATTTTGGAAAACATTATTGTTTTTTGGATTAATGTGAATGACTAAATAAATATTGGGAGTTTTGGGGTTCCTTAGTCGTTTTTGGAGCCAAAGGCCTTTTTTTGAAAAAGATAGTTGGGCCTCATGGTTAGTAGAAAATTTCCATAAAATTAAAAAATGTTACTACTAAACATGTATGTAATTTCAAAGAGTAATGACAGGGTGCATGGTTTGATGAAACTATGTAGCAAGGGCCTCATACCTGTGTGAGACACCTACAATTTTTAGAGAATCTAAAAGCACATACAATGCTTGATCTATCTAATTTTTCACCATGACCATGTGAGGGTTTTAGTTCGATGGAGAAGAGTGCATAGATGGTTAATGTTTTGTTCCAACCATGTGGCCAAACTATATGACCCATTGGTTTTTTAGGGAGATGAAATTTTTTGATTAAAAATATTATTAAACTATTTCCATCCGTTCTTTATTCCTCCCTTAAGACAATGACCTCTAACATTGTGTTCATTATGATGTCATGGTTGTCTTTTATCCAATTTTCTGATCTGAACTCTCATTCATCTCATTGTAACTATGCTGGTGATTTCTTTATTCATCTTTTGTCTTTCACACATTGTCTTCAAATCAGTTCAGTCATTTTGGTGTAAGCTAATATGCCTAATTTTTTGGGTATTTGATCATTACTCCATTTATTCTGATCTATGACATCCCATGAGATAATATTGTATGATTTTTACCATGGACTTGAGGTAGGTGGTCTACATCATTCCATTAATATTTTGGGTTTTATATACCATGTTTTCATTATGGAACATGTCAAACCTTCATGTGTTACTCCTAACATTAATTTAACAACATGAATAAAATTTCTAAACCATAATAGTATACTTATATAGATACATTTTATGGTATGAGGTTTTTAGACCCCACCCAGACCACCTGTGAGGTATGATGTTGTATTCAAATAGTTATACCACCCTGTTCGGTGTCTGTAAGATCTCTAATTCAATGGAAGACTTATTGAATTAAGTGGTAAATAAATGGTTGAATAGGATATGGTTATATCTTCATCGTCCATGTGATTAAATTTTGTTAAATGATTATATTTAAAATGGGTTGGTTAAAATGGGTTTTCATGGAAAATGTGAAATGTGTCGGATAACTCATAGAATTTGACTTCATTATGAGATGATTAATTTATTATGGAAGATTTAACCTTTGATATTTCGACTATGTTGATCTTGATTCTATTGTTTTCATAGAAAAATATACTCTATGGGTCTAGTTTAATTTGGATGCATGGGAAAATTATACTCTTGGAATCTTTATTTCCTAGAACACCATGGATATTTTCCATGGACATTCAACTTGGGGTCCAACCAAGTGTTTAAAGCATGTCATGTGGTGATTATATGTGGACTTGATGAAGATTACTTGGTCATTTTATACATTGGATGATTCCACTTTGATGTGATAATAGAATATAAAGAATATGCTCATGTGGATGTTTTATCAGTATTTATAATTATCTTAGGATTATGGTGGATTGATTATATGTGACCATTATTATTTGTGTTTTATTAAACTTTATAGACTAGAAAGGGAAAAAAGATGAACATCGTGCCTTTAGTGGAAATTTTATAGCCCGAAGATACCCGAGGCTCCGGTCCCCTCCTCCCTAGTTGGGGGATGAGGGATCCTTCCATAGTCATCGACGACTCGTCCCTTCATCCCCTTCATCAACATAACTTACCTGCATCCTTTCCCATTGATCCCTATTTTCCCTAAGGTCTCTAACCTTTACGAAGGCCACAACAGCTTGCGATTTCTATAAAGGAGTTAAACGCAACTTTAGATATTCACAGATAGATGCTTGTGGAACGATTCAGGGGCATACATCCATTAGTTGAAGATTTTGACAGATTTGTATTCGAGTCATGGGGTCTTCAACACTGCATGGTGGTGGGTCATCTCAGCCAGCGTCAAATGATGATTTACTTCTCATTAGAGAAGGATTTCATCGTCTCCTGGTCCAGCACTCCATGAGTGTTCGACAGATGCAAATTTATCATCCTGCGATGGTCCATTGATTTCAAAATGAATCAAGATCCGCCTCTGGCTGCCATGTGGGTAATTTTTTTAGACCTTCCACTGTCTTTATAGAATCCTCCAATTATATGTATGCTCAGGAATATGGATGGAAGGTATCTATGTTCTTAGAATCGCACAACTGCGGTTTTCCACCCTATTTTTTCTCATGTATGTGTTGAGGATGACTTTTCAAAACCTCCAATTGAGTGGCTATGAATTTTGATCGGAGAAGTGCTAAGAAGGAAGGATAGGGTGGTTATAGACTCGGGGACAACATTGTCCTTGGGAGGTAACACGATAACCCATTTGAAATTTGGATGTCGTCGTGTGAACTAGGACATTCCAACTGTGGTGTAGGTAGATCCATGTTGGAATTTCAGTCATGGGATAGTGATGTTTTGGGTGAGCATGAGGGGGCACGTGGGGAGGTTCCAAAGGAGATGGAACTCCTCAGGATCCTGGATAATACAGTAGTGGAGGCGAATACCCAGGTGGCTTAGAAGCAGTGGCCTCCCTTGATTTCTACAATGGTTGTGAAGAATGTTAAGTTTGAGGAGGTAGAACCGTGGGTTGTAGACATCTTTTCATAGCTGAAACATTATTTTGGTATCAATGGAGTTGTGGAGGAGTCCCTTAGCTGTTTCTATGGTGAATCCACTAGCTACATCCAACATTATCGAGGAAGGTTAGGTGAGCCTGATAGGGATTGATGTTCAATGTCTCGGTGGCTCTCAAAGTAGAGGCTGAGAGGACACTAAGATGAAACCATAGTTTATGGGTCACATATATGAGCAATCCATAGGATCCGACTTGGTGAAGGGGAATTTCTTCTTGTCTGCTACAACATCCCACAATGGAAAAGGGAATCTGGACAGAGTGAATGTCTTGATACCCTTATTAACAAACACCCTTAGTGCAACCCATCCGTAGATTGGGTCTGGGGGTAAGAAATCTGTCTTGGATAATAAGGCGGGTAAGGATGATTCTCTATGTAAGAAGTGGCCCCTCAAATAACAAAAGATGATAAAGTTGGGGAACTGTTTTGTTGGATTGGGTGTTCAAGAACCTTCATTGTCTCAGGAGGACGATTCTTCAGGTGATGATAGTTATAGTCACTCTTCAGTGGATAATATAGACCAATGTCAATGGAAAGGTCCTCACATCCCTCAAAGGAATAAAGGGAAAGGCATTAGAGATTTAGGGAAATGTATTGTGGTCCCGGGGAAACATCCATAGGTATGCGAGGATTACTCTTAATTTACAAAGTAAAAGAAGACAAGGTCTTCCAAGAAGGGTAGAAAAAAGGAATTCATGACCCTAGAGAAGGGGGAAAGTGAGGAATCAAGTAGGTATAGAAGAGATAGAGAAGAAGAGGATGGGGAGTACTTGAAACATATCATGAACTCTATGGAAGAAATTCTTGACCAAGATATACGACCCAATGTATCAGAAGAGGTGTTCAAGAGAATTTAGGAATGAAGGTTTTAAATTGAAGCCACAGAGAATGAAGAAGTGTGGCTAGATATACAAGATATAATACTGGCATGAGCCTCCAATCAAAGTAAAATAAACTCAGAGGAATTTATTCAGACAATGGAAATTATTATTACTCACCTTGAAGAGATTATCAGGGAGGATATAGATATCAAGTTTAGTACACTGCACTGTGAACAGTATAGAGTATCCAAGTCAAGTAATATAAGTCTTGTGTTTAACCATTTTTGACCACTTTCATCACGTAGTGATAGACTATTTATGAACATTGGATGCCAATTTTTTCTAAAAATGGCTTAATAAGAATGTAAACATGGATTTTGACTAGAAAGTATCACTTATAATATATTATTCATTATTTTGTTATATATAATACACATTTCGTCTTCATATATATACAAAATGAACATGTTAGAGACACCATTGGTAGTAGCCTCATGAGTGTTGTCCCACACCCTATTAGGAACACTGTTGGGAACCTACATAGACTTCATGGATGTAGGTTGTGATCATGGAATTCACCCACATTATAGATCCTGATTTGATCATTATTTTGGAGTAGGGGAGAACAGGAAGGAGATATGATCCGGATTCTATATGAACATAGTTCTATAAGGATTTTTTTTCTTATGATGCGTGTATTGTATAGAATTATTTTTTCCCATATATTTCATTTAATTTATATATAAAAATAAAATGAACATCATATTGAGTATGTCATTTCTCTTGAATGAGTATTATTTTTTTCTTAATAGATGTTTTTATTCTATTAGTGATTTATTTTATTCTTTGGTTGATATATTTACTTTTGATACAAATGTGTTACACTAATCATGAGGGTATATTCTCCACACTGTACCATCACTGACCCTCACTAATAGTCAAAATCCTCTAGCATAAGGGGAGGCACTCTTGAGGGCATGTGACCCACCATAATGGGGCACCATTTAGTAGCTCTCGGATCGAGATATTATAAAGTGGTATCATATTTTTCCATTTTTTCTATACTATTTTGAGATAATTGTCATGATATTACTAATGAATTTTAATTTAGTAATGCATTGTGACTAGAAGTAGCTAACCCAAATATAGAAAAAATCCAAATTTCATGGAATTTAGAATTTTTGGTCTACATTTTTGTTATTAAAGTCAATTCGATTCCATTGTTGGGTGAATCAGATGATATAAAATTTTATTATTGATATGATTGAGGAATTATATTTCTTTACTTACCTAATTTGGTGATGAAGGATGGATCATGCCTCATTTTAGGCACCTTAAATCATTCACATGC
Organism: Viscum album; assembly: GCA_963277665.1. Classification (NCBI taxonomy): domain Eukaryota; kingdom Viridiplantae; phylum Streptophyta; class Magnoliopsida; order Santalales; family Viscaceae; genus Viscum; species Viscum album. Next base: position 1,842,205,101 of record OY728125.1, read on the forward strand.
AATGGATATTTTGTTCTATATAGGATTTATTTTCTGTCTAAATTCCATTTATTATGTGTTTAATATGTTCTATATGTTTTGTGGATTAATGATTATTGCAAGAAATTGAGAGTCATAATTGGTACTTATAGTTCCATTCATAACCAAAATTGTCTTTTCCTACATAGGTCCCATCAAACACCTGAAGCAATAATTTGTGGAAGTTTTATTCATGGACCAATGGTTATACGTACTGGAACATGATATTTTTGGTACTAAATAGAAGCCATAGTTTGGTTTATAGATTATATGTGCCCTTATAGATTGGATGTTGTGATCTTTTTTGTTTAAAAATTTAACGATTGTTGTGAAGAAATTAAAAGGAAATTTAAATTATGGAATTGAAAGGTCACCATTAAATGCAATTTCTATTTATTATTGATATTCCATATACCAAGACACATTATATGAAAAAGATAGCTTGACCCAGACCCAACTATAAGAGTGGGTAGTAGGCAGTTTCTCTAATGTTCATTATGATCATTGATTTTAACTAATAATAGATTTAGGACTAGGAATATTGGTGTGGATATTTTATAGTAAGGATTTGAGCTTTCCTATTATTATATATTTCATCCTTACTTTTTCAACACTTTTCTGATGTACGATCTTGAAATTTTAGAGGAATTACACAATAACGGACTTTAGTCATGCTCATGGAATGTGGCCGTAACCACGACCTCGATATGGTGGGACCTAATCTTCAAGTACAACCTCATGTACTGACTTTTTTATCACCTCCATTTATTTGAGATATAGGTATTGAAAACTAGATCTATGGGGGTTTGTTATGATTTATGTGGATAGATCAAGGATCCCCACAACCTACATCATATATAGATGATCATATGAGTGTGTTTCAACATTAACATTAATATAAATTTTCAGTGGATGAATTTCCACATGTTGCTGAGTTGTGTCATGAGACTTCATTATCAATTTTTAAACATCTGAAGACACATCATATGAAAATAGTGAAGCTTGTTACATATATTCTTAGGAGAGAATATATGAGAATGTGGGTTGTATTTTACTAGGATGATTGGCTTCAATATATGGTTTAAAAGGATTTTCAATCCTGGTTTTATGACTAATTTTATATCAATACTCTTTGGGATAAGAATTCCACTATGTTTATGAGTATGTAGTAGGTTGTGCTGATCGTTATAGAGAATTTGACATGATTTACTTATCATTAGCACTTCGTCCCTTTTTATTACACTGATGAGTTGTCTCGGGAAAGGCACATTGAGGATGTACAAAGTAATGTCATAAAATCATAGGTGGATATGTTTTATTTGATAACAAGTACTATCATAGTGAATCTAGAGTTTATTAATGAATGCTACCTAAGGGAAGATGGGAGTACCGAGCATGGTGTTGACTCTTCTCGGCCCATTTTTTTAGTATCATGTTGCAAGAAGTGAAATTTTGACCCTTCTGATGAGGGGAATATGAGTAAGAATTTTATTTGGAAGTTCTATTTTCTATAATCAAAATGGGAGACATGTAGATTTGATAAGTTGGTGTGATAGAGACCCATTTAATGTTCTATAATGCAGTATGTCGTTCAATATACAATGATTATGCAATAAATATTCACCAATAGTCACTGGAAGGGGGTTTAATCTAACTCCATGTCTAGGGGAAGGATTCAAAAATCCAGATTAGGTTGGGAGCTAGATTTTTGTTGGTCGTTTAGGTCTAGGTGGTGGTTATGTCCAAGGTTTCTTGGAACCATTAGTACTATGAAAACTGATTGGGTCTACTCTAGGTAGTGAGGTTGTGTCACATTTTTTTAATTTAGGAAAAATATATTCTCTACATTATACACCTTAGGAGTATAGAGCAAGGTCATCAATGGTTAGAGGTATGATCTTAGTAGTCTCCACACTAGTGTATTTTCATCCTGATACATGGTACTCTCATTATTTCATAGTTATACCTATTATGGATGTCCTTTTACTCAATGTTCTATTTTTAGATGATGGTATGATTCTTAATACTAATTTGGGAATCAAAAATAGAGGGTATATGCTAGTGTATATAATTACCCCTTGAGAAAAGAGGGTTTCACTTTTTATGAAATCTATTTTTCCTTGAGATGGTAGGTTTTGATGTTATACTCTGTATATACTAGCTAGACTCTTATCATGCTCGTGTAAACTGTTATCACAAAAGGGTGACCTTAGTGGCATAATAGTGTATGGTTATTGTTCACAAGGATGAATAGTATGTACAACCATGTTGAGATGGACTATAGAATCTTGAGCTAGGTAGGATGAAAACCTAGATAACTAGCATATATCTAGATCATTAGGGATTGCATTAGGCAGAAATCTGTCAATTGGATGATTGTTTCCAGGACATTTTCATGGATTACATGTTTGTACTACCTCCTATGAGAGTGTAGGAATTTTCATATCTATATAGTTTTATGAGTTTCACCCATAATATTTTCTCCTTATATAATTGATGTTGTGTAGTTATAAGAGATCAATATGCAACTAGGGGACATAGAGGGAAAGGGATTTGTTCGACCAAGTTCTTCTTTGTGTGGTTTTCCAGTTCTTTTTATGGAAAATAAGGAAAAACCCTTCATGATATGTTTAGATTATTTTAATATGAACCTACTGATGATTAAGTACTGGTATCTCTTTCCTTGTATAGATGTTCTCATAGAACAGCTCCAAGGAGATTGAGTTCTCTAAATGATTAATCTGAGTTTCTGTAATGATCAGGTGCATGTTGGGCATGAAGACATTATTCATATATCATTTCATAGCATACATTTTCTATATGAGTATCTAGTTATTATGTTTGGTCAGACCAATGTGCTAGAAATTTTCATGGATCTGATGAAACAATTGTTCCATTTATATATTGATTCATTAATGGTGGTATTCCTGGATAACATCTCCGTGTATTATCATAAGCAATAAGACCATTACAGAAATCAGGATATCATATTATATACAATGAGAGATAATGATTAATATGTTATGATCACAATGTTATACCTATAGATTTATGATATTCACTTCATTGGTCATATTATCGTAGATAAAAGATTATCAGTTGACCTTGATATGGAGAGAACTATAGTTTCCTAGGAGCATCCCAAGAATTTTTGTGAAATATAGAGTTTATTTGGGATATTTTATTATTAATTTAAATTAATATAGTAATTACCAAACATAGAAGAACCTCCTACTATCTTGAATAAGATGGAAACAATTTTTATATCTACATATTCCTCCAAGACAACCTTTTAAGAGATTAAATAGATTCTAACATCATCTTCTATACTGATTAGACCAAATCTAGAAAAAGGAATATTGTATACTATAATGAATCATGTACTAGTCTCGGAGAAGTTATGAAATAGGTTGAAAATGTTTTGGAATATTGGCCTCATCAGTTGAGACCACTTTAGATGAACTACCCCACACATGATCTTTAGTTAGCTATTATTGTTCATACCATATGATGTTAGAGGCATTATTTACTGGGAGATCACTTTTTGAGTATACAAACCACAAAATCATGAAGTAAATATTTAAACATTGTAAATTTAATATTTGGAAATGATGTTGGGTGTAATTCATAATGTTTTTTGGTTTAGATATTACATAAATTCATGGGAAGGGAAATGATGTTGCTGATTCACTGAGAATTAGGATTCATATATGGGTAGTTTATTAGACTAGTAGTTAGTGGAAGCATATGGACTTGTTTTAAGAGATAAAACTTAGAAATCATGATGGTCATGTGTGGAATTATATATCTTCCTTGGATGTTAATTCCACTATTTTGAATAGAGTGAAGGTGAGACAATTATCTGAGGAATAGGTCTATGTCCATTAGGAAAGAATCGCATGTGGGGACTCGCCTCATGGTTAGACCATGGGAGAGGATGGAAATTTCCATATTCATGGTCATGTTTGTATTCCAATAAATATATGTGAGTAGATAATGTGTGAGTCTCATGACCCAGTTGGGATAGTACATCCTAGTTTTGTTATGATGTATGGGGATTTTACAACAACATTTTTGGAGTTTGGGTATGAAATGAGAGACAGTTGGTTTTTTCATGAGGTTCACCACCTATTAGTAGGTAAAGGCAGAACACTAATTACCAGTATAGATTTTACATTAATAATTAATTACCAATTGAAAATGGGATGAGGTTGTGATTATTTTTTTACCATCATTCTAAGGTAAACTCAAGGTAGTCTTTCTATATGGGTTTTTGTTGACAATCTCATGAAGGTATTCCATTTCATGCCTATCAAGGTGACCTTCTTAGTAGATGATATTTGGAGGATATATATCCAAGAGATTTTATAGCTTCATAGGGATCCAAATATCCTTATATTAGATAGGTATTTTAGTCTTACATCATGGATTTGGAAAATCTTGTATTGGGGAATATGTACATATGTGCATTTGAGTACGTCATACAACCCTCAAAATGATGGGTAGTAAAAACACACTATATTGGATATAGAGTACTTTTTTAGAGAATACATCAATGATTTCTGGGGCTCCTGTGAGAGGCATATACCTTTTAAAGAATTCACCTATAAGAATAGCTTCTAGGAGACTGTACAGATGGAACCTTCTGTGAATTTGTACGGTAGTCCATGTTGATCACATAAATACTGGTACAAGGTATGAGAGGATAAATTTAATAGACCTTGTATCACTTAGGAGATATCAGAGATGGTTCATTTTATCATGAAGAGGGTGGATACTGCACAGTCTAGACAGAATTCCCACACCAATCCCCATCAATGAACTCTAGTGTTTGGGGATGGGGATTGGGTCTTTTTATATATCTCATTAAGGATGGGACACATAGGGATTCGATGATATGGTAATATTTACCCAGGATAATTCATACTATTTGAGATTTTGGAGAGATCTGTTCTTGTATCCTATCAATTGTAGTTAACTCAAATGTATTGAGCCATGAGTGAAGAATTATATGCATCTAATATATTTCATTATCACTCAAAACTATTTTATAATCTTAATACAGATATGTTTGAGTTGTAGGTTGATGCATCATTCAATTATTTCTTATCTGTTTCATTGAAAGGAGAATAAGGGATATCCATGTCTATTCAGTTAGTCTAGTATGGGTACTATGGAAGCAGGACCATATAGAAGATGAGACTTGGGAGCAGGATTCTGATGTACATGCCTATTCACCATAATTTTTTCCATAAAATTATTCAAAACACATGAAAGAGATTTATGAGGAATGAATTAATTTATAAGAGAATATTATAGGATCCCGAGTTTTTCAATGATGTGAAAATATTTATAATTTATGTTTAATTACTTATTTTTTGAGTAATGCAAATTCCTAATGAGATCAAATTATTTTCATGGGTTCATAGGAAAATTTTTGAGCCCGGAGGCCCCATTTTGGAAAAGAAACATGCATATTAGGATTACTAAAAACGATGTGGCCCAAATTTCATGGTTATTACTAAATGTGTTGAAGGTTTCACAGAGACACGTAGTGCCACATTTTTTGGGGAAACTATACTTCTAGGGCCTCAAGCCCGTGTGATGCATCTACAAATTTTATTAGAGAAATATTAATGCTTAGTGAATAATTTTTCTAATATTGTTTTATGAACATGTATGGGGGTGTCATCAACATATAAGGGCTCATGAATGTTGAAATTTTGGAAAACTGTGTGACCAAACCATATGATCAATGGTTTTTTATTGCAATGAAATTATTCCCCTAAAGTCCCATTAACCAATTTACTTACATTCTTTCTTATAAACAATATAAAACCCTATCTTTTTGAGTTATTTATGACTTCATGGGTGGCTTTGATCTCATTTCATAATTCTTAATTTCATTCAAACATCACTCGTCTTGATGGATCTTCTTTAGTGAGTTATTTTTTCATAATCAATATTTCATAATTTGTCTTCGTATGTTTGAGATTATTTTTTTTCAGGCTAATGTTCCCTATATCTGAAGAATTTGGTTGATCATCAATCTTATTTAGGTATAGGTTGAGTTTTCATCTAAATCTGGATCATTGTTCGTCAACAAAATTCAAGTTTCTGGTTTATAGACTTCCCTTAAAGATGAGTTTTTTATAATCCTTATTGGTGTTATGAGGAATTTCAGACCATATGGGGTTGATTTTAAAATTAATTGAACATATTGAATAAATTTTTTGGGCTTCATTTGGTTCCCCACATTCAACCATTTTATTGTTGGAGTATTTTATCCCGAACTTGGACCACCTGTGAGGTGTGTTATTATATCTTCCATTTTCTATACCACCCTGTTGGGTATGTGTGAGGCCACCATTTCAATGGGAGACGTATTGAATTTAGTGATAATTAAGTGATTTAATAGGATAATGTTTTTCCTTCATTCTCTAAGTGATTATATGTTGTTAAATGGAAAAATGTAGAATTCATTGGTAAAATTGGTTTACATTGAAAATGTGAAAAGGGATGGATGATAACATGTCTTGTGACTTGATTATGATATGTTAATTGGATTATACTAAATGATTCCATGAAAACATAATCCTTTTAGACTGTTATTCCATAGGATTACAAGGACATTTCTCCTCAATGGATATAGTTTATCTTGGATTCCTAATATATTTCTTCACATGGGATCCCACTTTCTTGGACCATTATGGAAATTATCCATAGACACAATCCTTGGGAACTTACTTGGAATTTACCTAGTTTTTTATATAGATAGTCCTCATACTCGATGAGGATTCCATGGTCATTTTATACCATAGATCTGGCCACTCTAGCTTGACACATGATTACATCAAATAAGACCATAAATATATTTTTATCTTAATTTACTGTTAGTCTATAATTGTCATGGACTTATTAAAGTCAACCCTAGTAAAGAATGGCTGATTAAATTTGATATACTAAAAAGAATAAATTATGTTTTCCATATCTTATTTATATTATATATAATTCGAATTGCTTCTATATATATAAATAGTTTGTACATATTATAGACACCATTGGTGGTGGCCTACTGAGTATTATCTCACACCCTGTTCGGGATAACGTTGGGTACTCAGATAGACATCAAGGAAATAGGTAGGGGCCATGAAAATCACCCACTTTATGATGCATGATTTGATCATTACCTTGGAGTATTGGATAAAATAATCGTGCTATTCCTATTATGTTATAATGGAGATAGTTCTCATTTTTTATTTTTTTGATACATGTACTATATTGAATTTCTGATTCCATGTATTTCCATTCATTTTTATATAAAAATGACATGTATTGTATGCGACACTACACATGTTATGAGTATTATTATTGATGTCTGAATTATTATATTATATAATTCATTTATATTATTCTTATAATTATTTCTTTACTTATGTTTCCTTCATGTTACTTAGATCATGAGAGTACTGTCTCCCCCATACCATCATAGACCATCACTGCTAGTCGAAAAACTATGGCAGATGGGGAGGTGAAATTTAGTCCATGAGACCCATGAGCTTGAGGAACTGTTTAGTGGATCCATGTTTGGGATGGAATAATAATCATAGAATGAAAAAACATAGTGAGAATAATATACTTTCCATCAACATAGTAATGAACATCCCACCTCAATCTTCTCAATTTAGCCCCATGATTCTCTATGGAATCATCCCTTGAAAAACATCTTTATATTATCAAATTTATACCACTCTTTAAGGATTCTTATATCTAATTAAAATTATTTAATTCCATAATTAAAACACTTCATGAGTATATAATTTCTCTCTCCATGATAATTTTTTAATTATGTATTTAATCAATAAAATTTTCTTGAAATTTATATCCTAAAAAAAATACCAAATGTGGTGTAATTTAATCTCTTTAGAATAATATTAAAATAATCATGTGGTAAGTTTTTATCATTCATTGATGACTTTGATTTATTATATATAAGGTTGAATCAATCCATTTATATAGAAATCATAGGAAATCTAACTTCATAAACTATGAAATAAATATAACATTTTCCTTCATGGAAAAGTTTTCTTGAAAAATGTATCCCCCTTGAATAGAGGGTTCTACTACACCGTGAATCCCAAAAATTACTCTAATACATTAAAGAAGACATTGTAGAACTGGTACATGGACTTATGGTCCACCAAGAATCTAGATGATATCAAAAACTAAATATTGTAATGTTTTAGTGATTTTAAGAATAATAATCACGTTATTTTGATTGAAAAATTTAAAACATCAAATTTTTTAATCATAATATAATTCACCTATCATGAAATTATTGAATAAACATTATTTAAAACTTTTAAATATGATTTGTTGGTCTTAAATGATTTATGGAAATTATTTCCCATGATTTTATTCTTTTAAAATTGGAAAAAATGTCTTAAACTTGATATGTGAAGAGAAAAATGAAAATATTTTTAATGTTAAATTTACATAAAAAATATATATTGGTAATGGTTATATGGGGTCTCTCTTACATATCATAGATCTATCATATGATGGTAAGGTACTTTAAACTTACATATCTCATGGGTTTGTAACATCTTTTATGGAACTCCTCATTACACTTAAATAACACATGAAATATAAAATTTACCATATGTAGATCAAAAATACCATTATGGAGTGGCAGAGATACCCTTACATAACAATTGAAGAAAATTAGTTACCAATATTTAGTTTAGGTAGAAACATATATGACAGCTAGGTTACCCATACATTGACCTTTGAAAATAATTTTACCTTTATATAGGTCCCAAAATACAATGCTACACTTACACAATATTTATTTACCTAGATGTAACCCTTCAAAATAACGAGTTACCATTACAAATATCAGAAAAACTAACAAGCATATATGTAGGAGGTAATTACTATTACATATACCATATATTTTCATCGAGGGTAAAAAGATCGTTTTAAATTTCAAATTTATCACATAAAAGACATATAAATTATAACAAAAAATCATTTAAAAAACAATGATGTTACAATATTATTCCCATTATACATTTATTTTCAGTAAAAAATATGATGAATTATTAATTAACCTTAATTTATAAAAATATTAATAAAATTATTATTCCATACACCCATCGGCATTTCCAACTCACCAATCATTCTATTTGATGTGTCCTAGTAGGTTTGGTTCCATTACGAGTTGGGGTAGATCAATGGTGAATATTATACAATTATTTTTTTAATTAACTAGTGTTACTGAATAATGTAATGATCTTATCTCTCTAGTTTACTTTACAATACAGTAATAGAGATATAAAATAAATAGCATAATGATATTTTTTTAAGGTTTATCCTCTATACATAAACATAATCCTTATCATGATTGTTTGAATACCCAAATCGTGAGTTCTTCTACTTTAAACAAACATGTTTAAACCAAGAATCATGATAAATACATCTTAATAGATTTCAACTATGGTTTTATTTTTAAGTGATGTAAACAAATAAAACATCCCATTGAAAACAGTAAAATATTTTGAGAAAAATATTGATCTCATTTTCCCATATGTTACATTATCCCCAAATTAAATACATCATTATCATTAATCCTATTAGATCAATCATGAATTGTATAATAACTTCATCAAAAGATTCAATAGTCGAGGATCATGATCATGACTATTTGACTTTCTCTCTGTCTCCCTGTCTCTCTCGCCCAATGGATATTCAATGATCATATTCTTCTTCAATTATATAAATTATTCATAATTTAAAACTTCCACTTAATTAATGGTTTCAAACTTTCATAACTCCATTATTAATTTTTTGATACGACTGAGTTTAAAATTATTATTTATTTCTCAAATATACCAATTCTTCTTTCTTTTTCTACATAATATACTCATAAAATATTATGATAATATTTTCATAATATTTTATTATGGAATCTCCCAATAATTTGACATATAATTATTATATATATTTAAACATGTGGATATATTCCATTTTCAATTTTAAGGAAATGATCAATAAAATCCCATTATCTTAACCATTGGGATCTCTAAAAGACTCGTAATGTTTCCTTTTTTAAATATTCATGAAATAAAACACTTTAATTTATTTAGAATTTCTAATACACATGTGTATAGACCCATATAGCTATTATAATGTGATATGGATTTCAGAATGGAAGACATAAAAAATAATTCTCAGTTAGGAATATGATATAGTCAATTACTCATGAGGTTTATATCCACAATGATTAGTTCCAAGAATCACCTGATATGTGTTTCAAAAATGATTCCTTTAAGAAGATCACTTTATTTAGAATTTGACAATGTTTCGAAATTTATGATGTAATAATATCTCATGAGATGTGTTCATCCTTCATTAATTGTGTATCTTACCAAACACATAACATATTTAGGATTCAGTGAGTTATGAATCCTCATTATCATTCAAAATCATCCTATGTGTATTATTAAAAAAGTATCTTACTTTATTTTAGTATTTTATACAATGGGCATATATCTTATGAGGATTAAATATTCCAACATAATCATTCTCTTATACTACGTGATAAAATACCTAATTTAATTATATGAACTTTCATTTTTTGGCCAAAATATGATTTATTTTACTTTTATCTTATTAATTTCTTAATATGTTTTCCATTATCGCATTTTTTATTTCTTTGGTCGATGTTATATGAAATTTTGTTATCGTATTCATTACGTTGGATCCATTGAGAACAAACCATGTATCTTATAAAAATCATGTTTCGTATGGAAAAAAATATTATGAAATCCATACTAAAAAAGACTTTAAGAAACTAGAAATTCCATAACCAAAATATAATAGTCGCATTACTTATCAAAAAACTTTCAAACACTTCAATATACCATCCAAACACATTTTTCAATCTCTTAACTAGCTGGATTCCACTAGAAACTTTGAGAAAAATTGTGGATATTTTTTTTTATTTTCAATTGTCGTTTCCTTAAAGAGAATAAAAAAAGCATCATATTAATTGGTATCAAACAATAATTCAACAAGTTATCATAGAATATCATATGTATCTATCCTTATATTATGAATTATCTAATTCTTTTGTAGTCATTATTTTTCTCCCATCACATAATAAAAAATTATTTACATATTAATTTCTTCTATTTTTGAAAAAATAAAATATATACTTGGAATTTAAATATTCACTCTTTAATTTGATTTAAATAATATAACAAAATTATGTAATTATGATTATCTTCAGTCTATACTCCCTATTTATAATAAGAAAAATTAGATTTATCATCTAATAATTTATCATATTCCTTTATTTGAAGAACTACTTATTTAAATCCCAATTTTTTTTGAATCACATCCTGGATCACTTTTTCAGTTAATGAGGATGCTACAATTTCATTATCCACGATCCCTTCATTGTCAACTGTAAGTCAACTTGGGATGACTTGTTAATGGAAACATTTTATTAAACCTTGAAATCATTATATTCCGTTAATATTCTACCAATATGATATAAAATTATTATTCTCATTTATGGGGGTGTATAAATAGATTATTCATGGAAAATATTTCTATATACACAATTCAACAAACCCATTATAATGATAAAGTGAAAGATTTTAAGATTCAGTCCCAAACCATAGGGTCCGAGCCTGAATGCCACATGACCTCAGGGGTGCCTCCATATATACAAGTGGGTGTTTAATAGTAGTGAGGGACTTGACTGGAATCATGTAGAGACCATACCCTCATAATCATGTTAGGTGACCAAAAAATAATAACATCAATAGAGAAATTAAATAAATAATCATTGTACATGAGTCAAATTGAACCTGGAATACAATATATTATAACCAAAACAAAACAAGGATCCTAGGTACATGTAAATCTAGTGAAAAGGTATCCATAGATCTACCAGCCAAACATCATCCAATGATGACGACATCCTAATACTCCACCTATACAACCATCCACTATATGGACTTTTCCCTTTATTAAGTCTCTGGTCATGAAGTATAAAAGAGCACCAAAATTCCAAAGTAGGGTGTGAGTCAATGAATCCGTAGGACAACGCCAATAGAACATAACAATATTGTAAAAAATATATATGTGTTTCCCATGAATACAAATAGGGTAAATATATAATAGAAATATATCACACAATTACATAACATATGTCGTGTCCTCAGGGCAGTCTCTACATATTTCAGTTCCATGCTAGGTGATACATACTTATTTCGGTATAATGCCTGATAAAACATTGTTATAAGATAGAAACATCCTCCTCAGGGACATATCCCTAAAAATGTTACTCATTCTATTGTCATGGATAGTCCAAGTACATGATGAACCAAGTTTGGAACATTTTTCTCGAGTGGATAGACTAACCTAGAATCAAATATCACAAGATGACCCAAGTCTATCAAATCCCACCAATATGGATATCCCCAATAATGTGATAAAAATACCAACTAAACAATTTTCTAGGTACACACTAATGAATGTTTGGCACATCCATCTCATATGATAGCATCAATGATGAATCAAATCCCATTTCTCGGCAAACATGTTTCATATATCACATGTCATCCAGTATAGAAAAATACCTGTGTCACATCTTAAAAGCTGACCAACTAGGAAAAATATGAATTCCCAACTATAGTAGAATGAAATAAAAAATATTTTATACATAATGAAAATGATAGACCAATATAACATAATCCTAATAAGTGAATATAATCATTGTAATCCATATGTGAGCACCACAAGAATAAGTTATGGGATACACACACCTCATGTGATCAAGTGTCAAAGATATGTCACATGTGCTACACATTTACAACAATAATCATTCCAATTAACTAAAAAAATGATGTACTGAGGATAAGGGATTCCAATAAATACACATAAATTCATAAAATATTACCAATAACCCATATACAACACATTCTGATTTTAATATCTTTGTACGTTAGGTGAAAAACAATTTTATGAAAATTATTGACTTTAAAATTATATTGCACCACTGAATCATCACAACCTTCAAATAATAACTCATTTAAAAATAAATCTCATCAAGACAATCCCAAAGACACCAATGGTGCATCAATCCGACCAGTATATGAGAAGAAATTTTGGATTTATATTTGATGATAATAAGAAAATAGGGAAAAAAATATTATAGAGAAGTGGAATGATGTATAGATGGAGTGTGATACATGGGGATGAAAAACCACTATATTATTCACACAAACCCAAATGCTATTTATATTAAATGTCTCCGATTTTATAAAATTCCAATAAATAAAATATATTATTTGAATAATTTAAAGCTTGAATAGGGAATGAATCCCTCATACATGCTTAATGTGTAACACCCCATAATGGCCTCACATCAGTTCAAATTTATTTATTTCTTCCATTTAAATCAAATTTTTTCTTTCATTATATATTTGTATTAAAAGAAATTATTATATATGTCTATACCCTATATATATACCCACATATACTTATATAGAAATTCTTGTGTGTATGTGTGTATATTTAACTCACACATATATATTTACTTATTTCATTACACTGGTGATATATACATACATATATACACAGTAGATGTATACACCAACCAACTATTTCCCAGATTAATAATATTAATAATAATTATTATTATTATAAAAAAATACTTTACATTGTTACCACCATTTTCATTCCGACAACAACATCCATTAAAAATTGATAATGGTAAATGAAATTTATTAAGAACACTATATTAAATTTATTTATAAAAATTATTAATATCAATATTATTACATTTCCTACATACTATTTCCACTGAACCGAAATTATTTATCACCTAAATATATTCTTTGTTTTTTTGACACAATTAATATTCATTTTTATCAAATTATTATTATTGTTATTATTATTATTTTTACCATCCAAATAAAATATGTATATATCAATTATTATTATCCTTATGTGGGATGTATCAAAATTCCCAACACACACAATACTTAGATCATGTATATGGTAAAACCCATATTTCAGACCTAACAGTGGATTTGTATTTTTCATCAGAAACACCATTTTGGATATATTCAGTTATTTTTAGAAAAAATATTAAATAAAGGAAAACAATAAGTAATCCTCACATGTGATGTTTTTAAACACCTAAATCCCACATATTCTATAAAATGAATATGGTTAACCACTCATCCCAAACAAAAAGGTTATATTATATTTCTCATACGACATACCATTAAAAAGATATTAATTTATATGGAGAAATGAATACATGTAAATAAATCATTTTTAATATTTTTATTCTATCAATGCTGAGGCTTTACGGGCCTCAGAATCCAAAAATAAAACATATGAGAACTTCGATAATATTCCATAGAAAATTCAAATGTGTTAAAATGGGATTTTATCATTTCATAAATCTGTAATAAAAATAGGTCTTGAAAACATATATTTTCAACACAAAATAATTGAAATTTATATATATAATTGGATTTTTATTATCATTTAAAAATTAATATATTGTAATTCTCCTCACTATTATTCTTCTCATACTCTAGAAGAATTGCATATCAGCGAACCAGTACTCCTCACATTTGCAGATTCCATATTATTTTAAATAAAACATTTTAGATATTTTTTTTTATTTCCACCGTTGGTGTTATAATCATCGTAATCTTGTTCCATTCGTGCTCATTGAAATGAACACATAAAACAGTTACCTCCTCTTCAATTATTAATTCTATATTACTAAAATCTACATAATAGACACAACCACATATATACAATCATGCATAGAATACAACATGTTCAAATACAGGAATGTTATTAATAATAAACCAAGGTAATATCATAATTTCAATCGGAATATCATTATTTGTGAACCATAAAATGAATGGAATAAATATATATATAATATGAAACTATGTTCCCAACATGATTCATGAACAAAAAAATCAAAAAATTTAGAATATGAAAATCTTATGAATAACATAAGTTGAATTTAATCAACTGCAAAAACAAAACATAATTTTTCTATTATAGGGAAACATGGAGGGATATTATTTAATATTTATTATAAACTAGAATACATCCCCATCAGAAGTCGCAACCATCTTAACTCATCTCTATCCTATCCAAAATCAATGAAATGAGAAAAGAGAAGTTATTGAATCATGATGGTCTGATGCCATTTTGTAACATCATGGGCTAGACCATTGTGTCCGAGACAAAATTCCACAAGACCTCATGTGTGCATCCCCATATTCCAAAGGGTGACCAATAGAAGATTGGATCTCAAGTAGAACCATGGGGAGAATATATCATCCATATCATGTCATGAGGAATAAAAATAATAACATAAATATATGAACTAAAATAATAATCAGAGTACATACAGATAACTTAATAATTCATTATTTATATAATAAATTAAACAAAAAAAGGAACCAGGAACATGTACATCATGTATGAAAACAACGTAGCAGAAGTACCACCTTAACACCATCTTGAAATGACCGCATCATTCATCTCAACTAGATCAACCATCCACCATAGGGCCATTTCCCTTCGCTTTTCCATTGGAGACATAGTCTACATGCACACTAAAATTCTTTAGTAGGGTATGAGTGAAAGGATTAGTAGGGAACCACCAATGAACGTTAAAAATAGCTCACAAAATATAAAATTTCATTCCATGAATATAACTAGTGTACATATGTAAGTAAAATATATCACTCATATACCAAACATCTTTTAGGTCCTTAATGACCAACTCTAAATGCATCTTCTCCATCCCAGGAGAGAGATACCTTCTTCGACACCATGATAAATGGAACATCAGTAACCATCTAGAGACATCCATTTTGAGTGGATTTTCCCACGAAAGTGAAAAATTACACTCGTATGGATAGTCCATGTACTTATTGACCAATGTCAGGAACATCCATCTCGAGTGGATAGCCCAAACATAAATGAAATATCACATGGAGACAAAAGTGTATCACAACTATATTGTATGGATATTCCAAATAATGTGACACATCCTTTAAATGAGAATATTCCATGTACACACCGATGCATTTCCTGAACATCTCTCTTAGTGGATAGTCTCAACCATGCATCAAATCTCACATGTTATTAATCATGTGACGTATTTCATAGGTAAACCAATGTGGACTGGTAAAATTTTTACACCTCACATAGTGATGAAATAGGACAAACTGGTATGATCAAATGAAGTAGAGAGAAATACAACACATACAATACATAATGAAAATGACAGATCAATAGATTATCAAGTCAAGATATATAAATAATCATCTGAGTCCATATATAAGAGACACCATCACGGGTCAAGGGATGCACACACCTCATGTGGTCATATGTCAAACATATGTCTCCAATGATATAATTGAACACATTAAAAAATGTCAATAACATATAATAAATAACAAAGTAAGGTCACAAAATTCTAAGGGAAACAAAGGAATTGCAAAAATCATGCCAATATCTCATATAAAACATGTTCTAAATTCAAGAGATTACTACATTAGCTACAAAAATAATATATGAAAATGGATGAAATTTGAATTAAATTTCACCACTGAAACCTCACTTCCTTAAAACACTATGGTTAAAATTATTCTCAACAAGATGAAATCAATGAAACTTATAGGGTATCAATCCGAACAGTATTGGAGAAGATATTAAAGATTAATCTTTTATGATAATAAGAAAATAAAGAAAAAATATAAAAGAATAGTGGAATTGGGAAAGAGGTGTCATGATATATATATGGGGCATGTGAAATGGGGGTGAAAATCTATTGCAGTCTGCACACAATCACCCCAACCATTTATTTTAATGTATTATCCCATTTAATTTGATTATAATAACTATCATATGTTATATGTAAAATTTAAATCATGTGCATGGAATGAATCTCAAATCCATGATTCATGTGAAACACCCCTCCATTTCCTTATATTAATTCTCAATTATTCCCTTCATTGATTTAAAATGTTTTGATACATTATATGTATATATAATAAATTTAATTAGTATAAATATTTATATCGTATATGTATCTTCACATATATACATATATAGACCCTTAAATATATATTTTTATTTATATTTAACCCTCACATATATATATATATACACATCCTTGTGTATATATATTGACTATGTAATTTTTTTTACACAATACTTTTATATATCGCATATATATACACAAATTATATATACACACACCCAAGTTATTCGCCATAATAATAATAATACCAATTATTATTCTTATTATTAAATACTTGAAATTATTTACACAATTAGGATTCCAATAATAATTCTTCTAAAAACACATATTGATAAATAAAATTCATTATTCACAGTCAAACTCATTTATTTAGTTAAATTATTAATATCATCATTATTACATTTTATTCATTTCATCCCCACTATAACACCATTTTTTAATCATATGTGTGTTTTTTATTTTATTATTTGACAAAAAAATAATAATTTTATTATATCTAGGTGCCAAACAAAATAATTTTATACCAATTATTATTACCCTTATATGAGATGTATGTAAATTCCAAATGTACACAAAGCATATCTAACACATAGGGTAAAATCTGTATGTTGGACCTAGCGGTGGTCTCATATTTTTGACCAAAAAACCAATTAGAGATATTCTTGTATTTCCATAAAAATATATGTTAAAATATTATATAAGTAATCCTCACATTCGATGTTTCCAAATTCTATAGAAACACAAATATTATGTCACAAATAGGGTAAAATCCTCATCGAGAACCTCACGATGGTCTTATAATTCTCAAAAAAAATCCATTTTGTAGTTATTAAATTTTTTAAAAAAACTCATTCGTATGAATAAATTGTATTTAATTTTTTATCACTATTGAGGCTCGATGCTCCTTGGAATCTCACACTGTGTTAATATATAACTCAAAAAATATTCAATAGAATATTTAATTTTTTTAAATAATTATTTTATAAAATCATAATTCCATAAAAAACTCACATATTGGAAATTAAAATTCTCATACTAAAATACTTGTATTTTATTAACTAAAGTGGGATTTTATTATCATATAAAATTGAGGATGTTTCAAAGATTTTTTTACTCATAGTTTTTGTTTTATATTCTATAAACCATCACCATATGAATGATAATTATTAAAATGAAAAATCCAATTGTAGATAGTCTTATTTTCATAGAATATTTAAATTTTTTTTCAAACTACAATGATTCATGATTTAGAAAGATTATGATATTTCTTATAGCTTGTCTTCATTTAATAAATTTTATAATGGATTTATTTTATTCCTTACTATGTATGTTTCGGGATTCAATGATGATCACCTATTATTATTTTAAAAATGATTTATCCATCATGATGCTTCACTAAATAATCTTCTCCTTAAATTACCGACATGTTTGTTGAAAATAAAATAGAATATGAATTAATATAGAACCTCATAGATACATAATAATACTTCATGGATTAGTGTATCCAATCAAAGAAGATCCTTTTATATTTTCAATCTCAAAATGTTGTAAATTATTTATGCTTCTTTCTTATAACGAGTCTTCATATGTTGCATTATAATATTCTTTTCTAAAATATTTTTCTTATGTGGATTTGTCTTTATGACATAATACATCTAGAAAAAAATATTATCTAGTTCTTCAGTCATCTTTTCCCTCAATTATTATTGACATAATAGGATGATCATATAGTACTTCATGCTATGATAATCCAGATAATTCTTATGAGGTTGATTATTTTATAGTTTTTGTGTCATAACATTTGGAAAATCCATCATGAAATCTGATCACCTAAAGTGAAATAAAATTTTCAATTTATTAATTATAATTTATTATACATCTTGCATATTATATCTATTTTTATTAGGGCAGGTAAAAAGGGGTTCAAACACTATTATTGGATACTTTTTTAGTAAATAATTTTTTCTCCTTTAATGAAATACAGTTTTATGGTTTATAAAACTTATGAATTTCTTACCAATTCACACAATTGGTAATATATTCATGTAATATAGTAATTAATTCCAAAAAACTATGACCTTGATTAAAATATTTTCTCAAATTTACAGTAAACATATTTTATCCCAACTGGGTTCAATATACTGAGATGGGGGAATAGGTGAATCATGGTATGAATGTTTAAAATAAAAAACCCTTAGTATATTAATTCATAGTTAATAAAATTACTATTCTAGACTTTTTTATAAAATGAATGAACATAAATAAAGTCACGTAGGAGAAATGTTTTTTTAAATGGTTCATTAATAGTGGAATAAGCACATGGATATTGAAAAGGAAATGTGCATGTGTAACAAAGACACTAAATTTAACAACAATTATATTATTTTGATCCAACTCACAATACCTTTTGGTTTAAAAAAATCACAAGTGGACATATCACAACACTCTAAAATAATGTTGTCTCACTAGTCCTTTATATGATTTTTCATGGATCACTTGAATCAATAATTTTTACACCACATTTTGTTCATCAATAACTTCCTCCTTCACACACATAATGAAAACCACTTTACAATAGATTTACATGGAAATTAATTTAGGTTTTCAACGATCTATACCTTCATGAAACAACACAATTATTAACAATAATACCAAGTTAGAGTGATGCTACCCACATTTACAAAGGTGGATATTTTTCAGTGATCATATAGCCTTTTATAATATCTCTCCTTTCGTAATTCTCACATAGACTTCACAAATCATAGACCATTTGTGAAGCTCACATTGCCTTTGTGAAGCTCATATATCCTTCATGATGATCCCAACATTCACGACACTAAGTTATTCTCTATGAGCTTCCTTTAAACTAAAAATAGATAATCATATGAAAAAATTCATACAAAAAATCATCTCGAATAACCTTCATGATTTTAGAGGCCTTGAATCCTTTTTAAGTAATGTTTGTCAAAATGAGTGGGGTAGATTTTGATTTATATTAATTTATTCATTTTTGTGACACATTTAAAGCCACCACTAAATTTTCATGATGATATAACTTAATTTTCATTAACATCCATATCTTCATAAAGAATATGGTAAATTTTTCCATTCATAAAGATTCTTGTGTTTATATATTTTACAATCATGACTTCATGTTCAGCCTACTTTTTTGACATAACTGATCAAAAAGATCTGAATAATTCTACAAGTAATAAACAAAATAACAATGAAATGTTACCATGGGTTATTTTTTTCCAAACAACCTCCAAATCTATTTTATGTTGGAATATTTCACATATTTATAGTCCAAAAAATTCATTTATTGAAAATTAGTTTTCATTCTCCAATAATAACACACATGTTCTTACCTTAACACTACTAATGAAATATAAAACATGTCATACTATATTTAATGAAAAACCATCCCAGATAATATATAGAAATTTTTTAAATTTATTCTTATATATTGATGAAACATATGTCTAAAAAATTATAGTTGTCTTACAACTGTAAACTGTGCTTATCATTTCCTTTGGGGATATGAATTTTTGGAACATTCTTATCTTCATTTTATGTGGAAGAGTGTATCTAACATGTCATCTAGTTTATACTAACTATATATTATTATTTATCCATATGTTGTTAATTATAAATGGTTTTCTAAAAAATTTATTGGAAATATATTTATATTCCATGTTGGAAACTATAGATACCCTTAATTTTCATAAATTAAAATTACATAACCTTTTCATAATAATTAATACATTATATAAGTGGATTATGAAAGGTCATATTAGTTTAGTGCCTTTGGAAACATGGAAATATAATCACTATAATATTAGCGAGCTATATTATATCAATCTGGGTTCTTCAATACTAGAACCCCTATTAGACATATCATAAATGAAATATATCTTCCTAAAGTAGGGAAGGAGTCATAAAAGAATGTGATCCTAAATGATTTGTAAGGTTAAAAAATGGATACATGTAAGTATAAACATGAGAATATGGGTATGAGAATGTGATCATAACATTATATTATCACACATTGAATATAAATGATCATAAACATCACTCATGTCATAAATGTTGTGAGATCATAAGACAAGATTCATAGAGTAAAAACAACATAAGAAATAATATCATAACATATGAAAAAAAACATGAAATTTTGGAAGACACATATGCATATAAAATTATTTCCCTATTACTCAAGGCATTGATTCCAAGGCCATATTATAGGAATGTATTCACTCCCCATACAATCTTTCTAGTCATGGTTAACTCTTATTTTCATCATATCAGCATGAGTTCACTCATCATACCATCTTTGTAGTCATGGATCAAATCTGTTGCCATCTTAGTAGTCAAGGATATCTCCCAAGACCATATTAGTCTATATCATGAGATATATATCTTTACCCAATTCATTAGTGGGAGATGTTGGCTTTACCCATCTCGTAATGAAATCATAAAAAACATGTGCCAAAAATTAATAAACAATCATATCCCAATCGATTAAAATCAATTGGGTATCATAAAAATTTCAGCATATAATTACTTATAGAAAAAGATAAACCATTCATAATAATTTCATCAATATAATAACCCGTGAAAATATGTGGATTTCAAAAGAATAAAAATCTTGAAATTGAAATAGGTTTGAAGAACATCTAACCGATAAAAGAGAAACTAGATTCATTAAAATCATTCCATCAAATAATATACCATTAAAGAATGAATATGAATGGAAACATTAAAAAAAGTTCCCTAGAAAGATATGAGTAACACCAAAAACATTAATAAATAATAAAAAAAATTCAAAAAATATCAAAAATATTTATATAGGAAAATATACTTTCTTATTAGAAAAAATCATTTTAAAAAATAAATCATTCTGTAATCCGTTTTCATAAAATAAATATTTTAAAACATATATGGAAGGATTGATACTGTTTTTAAAACCTAGTTCATTGAAATATAATAAAATAATCTTAAAAACATTTTGAAAACCATTTTCCTTGAAAAATTATAAAATAAGCATCAAAAAATTTTAAAAAAAATATTTCATTGATTTTTTTGAGAAATTAAAAATAAATATTTAAATATTTTGAAAGCAATTTATTTTATACCAATTTAAAAACATATAATGAATTATTTGAAAATCATTTAATACAATTAAATAGGAATCATTTTTGAAAACCTCTATCACTGAAAAGAAGTGTAAAAAATAATTTCTAGAATATAAGGAAATACTTTTATTTTAAACACAGACAAATTTTTAATCATTTAAAGGATTGTTTAAAGGAATTTTTGTCATTACAGTGGGTAAATCCTTACATTTCAAACATTCCTTTTGCAACATAAAAGTTTAAAAATACCCGTCGTCTCAAAAAGGAATAGAAGATTAATTTTTTAGAAAAACCATTTTGTTATAAATGTATATAATTGTAAAAAAATTATTTTAAATATGATATGATAATAGTATTTATTGTTTAAAAACCTTTCCCAGAAAACTTGTATTTGAAGGAACACTCATTTCCAACTGAAGAGGGTGGTAAAGGCAGTTTTTCTTAAAAAAGCCTTCTTAATCACCATATGTATCGAAGAGTGGAAAAAATAAAACGGACTTTATATATCATGAATAATCATCAGAGAATTAAAATAAATAATTCTATTGAGATATGGATTATAATATTTTATCAATTAATTCATAATCATAAACAATCTCGATGAACAATGTGATTGTCCTAATAAACTCTTACTACTTGCTAACAATGAATTTTAATCACCGTGTATGAAAATAAAATTTACTAGAGCCTAAAATATCATGGGGAATAATGATAATAGTGATATAACATGTCAATTTTAAACATATACAAATTTTCAATTAATATTGGTTCATGACAAAACTTGTGTCTTTATGAAGGAAAATTGAGACCAAATTACATTACCAAATTTGTTAATTTTGAACCATAGAACACATGAAATATATATCATAAAATGGATGTGTAAATAAAAATAAATTTATTTATAATTATCATATAATACATTCATATATTTTATATACACCACAATAATGAATTCAGTGGTGAATAAAGCTTGTATGTCTTGTAAATAAAAAGAGATGAAATTCAATTACCTTAGGTCTTGACTATCATCATACTAAAAAAAATTATTATATAATAACTATAATTTTAATATAAATCTATGAAAGAACCATAATATTATATATGATAAAATATATTGTTTTATTATGAATTTATATTACCATATTTTTATCATTTCTATGTTAAGGTTACCCTTTTGGAAATAATTGATTTGTTTTGTACATATGCCTCAATTTGTTATATCATTGGTCCTTGTATATATATATCATGATTTAATGAATTTAAACCATGATATAAATATCATTTATATCTAGTATATTACAATTATAAAAATCTGTATAATATAGAATTTTAAATGGAATACCACATCCATAGAGACGGTAGGCCGTATGTATGCAAGAACGATGATTCCGTTTTTATTTGTAATATTGAATGTAAAAAAAAATTAAATGAACAATATGTATTTATAATATCATTAATATTGAATTAGTATGTCATATATATCATAAAATTGCACTAATAACAACCTTAATACATTCCATGTACTGTGTTAATGAATCACGTTTTTTTGAGTGATTGGTAGTTTACACATCCTCAAACAGAATTATAATAATTACACAAAATAGAATGTATTATGATATGTTTTCAAAAGAAATTATACAAGTATAAAGACATATTAATTTTAATATTATATATATATATATTATTTCATTCCTAATTCTCATCCATGAAAGGTGGTAAAGTAAAAAAATAAACAATCATTGTTTTGTGATATGGTATTTCACTATACATGTATACAATATTCTTGTACCCATTAGATGGAAGTGTTTAAAAGTGTAGGTAAAAAAATTATAATTAAAAAATATCATTATATTTAGGATATTTTAGTTTTTTTATAATCACCAAAAATTATATTTTTATGTGTTGGAGAAAGAAAATAAAAGAAAGAAGCTTGAAGAGGTATGTTTCATCATCTTCATGTAATTCCTTTTTTGTTTTCAACAAAGTGATTTATTGGATTCTTTTATACCAAAATGATGATTCAATTAGGAAGGGAGGGATATTGGAGAGTGTGTGGGTAGATTTGGTCCAAACCACTGTGGTTTGAGATGTTTGATGAAGAGGTAGGATGCGAGGCATTTTTATACTGAATGAGGAGTGGCAGTATTTTTAAGTTTTGGAAAAGGAATTACTACCATGTTTTTAAATATTTAATGTGGATCCAATAATGGTCCCAAGATTAGAGAAGTTATTATAATTTCTAAATGTTGCTATAAATGGTTTTTTAGATAACTTTATAAGTCATTCAGACCATTATATTTAATGTTTAGTCTATAGCTAATCCTAATTATAACTTTATTGATGTAAGTAATTTAAATTACTTTCACTAATACATTTTTTAAAACTATGTTAAACTTATTATAAATTATAAAAAATGACTATTATGAATATAAAATTCAGTTTTACTCATTACAGTAACATAGAAGGTATAAATTAATTTAAATTTAATCTCGTAGATGCAACGCCAATGTGAGTTTTTAAATTAAAGGTGTTAAAAACTTTCTATGTTTTTGTAGTCGATTTTAAAGTGAAATTGATTCGGGAAACCTAATTTTGATTAATTTATAAAATATTGATCTTATTAAACATTAAAACTTCTTTGAAATATAATATATCCTTATAAATAAATTACATGAAAAAGACGTTATGAATTAAAATTCAGTAATTTTCACTATTCTTAAAAAAATTAAATGTCCCTGAAAAATAGAAAAAATTTACCCTATAATAATTTTTATGTTTCTTTTTCAAAGATAGAGTTTATTTTGACATATTAACTTTATAAAAGATCCAAAATTTAGATTTAAATATGTTCTCCCATAAAATTCAGAAAAATTGATATTAAAAAAATATAGTATTTTATGTGTACTATTGATTCTATTATCATCTTATACATATAAAATCAATTTTATGAATATAAATGATATTTTTATGAATATGTAACATATAAATTTAATTAATATCAATCACTAGTTTTAATTAATTTAACATATTATGATACATTGACGTGTTCATATAAAAATAGTCTTTTATAAAATCATTCAATTTATATTCATTTGGTTTATATATTTATTTTTAATTAGTATGTAACCAATTAATTCATTAAAGTATAATGATAAGTTAGGTAATATTATAATATTAAATTTAATTAATATATTTTATTTCAATAAATAATAATAATTTAATATTATTTTATTTTTTTGTAGCACTCGGTTTTTTGTTTTACACAAGCCATCTAGAAAATTCAGTCTTGTTTGTAATGTAAGATAATCTTGAAATTCAATGTATAGAAAGAAAAACATATTTTTTGCAATTATTCCAAGATTATTTCATTCCATATAATAAAATCCTTACATAGTTATTTAATATAAATTAAACTATTTTTAGTGTCTCGTGAAATGAATGATATTAAAATTCATAAATTAATTAGAAAAAAACTCAATTCACAAAATCACGGTGAGTTAAATTATTCAAACCTTAAAATAAATTTCAACCCTGAAATGCATCTAGGTTATCAATGGTTTAATACATGAAATTTCCTTTCATAGAAATCGACATCTAAAAGATAAACACTAATATTTAATTTAGAAAAGGAAAGCCGGAACCGTAACAGTTACCCAAAGTAACTCCAAATTATAATCCTACAAAGGAGAAAATAGGATAGAAGTGAAATCATGGACATATAAGATTAAAAAATAATGTTCTGATGAATAGTGATATAGAACATGGTTAGGAGAAATTTAATAATCACAAATCCATAAATCTATAATGATCTATTGGGCAATTTGATTCATCAAAAATGAAGGTAATAAGATATCATTTTTTGTTTCGAGATCATTTATCTAATTATTGGAAAATTTTAATGAAAACATTAACTTACATGATTTTAGGAAAAACATTCCATTTATTTTGTCATGATTATCATATAATTAATCTCTCATTCCAAGTAACGAAGGGGAATTTTTCATTCTCGAATAATTAATAGATCATGATATCCAATAAAACTAATTCGAGGTTTTTTCATCCACAATCAATGAAATTTTATTAGAAAATAACATTGAATATACTTGAATTCCCATGTGGTGAGATAGTTCATGAATTTCACAAACCTAATATAATGTTTAACTTATGATTTTCATAAATGGTCAGCCTTGTTACCCTACTGAATTATGGAAATAAAAAATAGGAGAAAGATGTTCAAGAAATTAGCTTAACATTGATCCCCCATATATCACAATGTATCACTTAGGTTGGAATATTCCTTACATGTGAATATCTTCATCATATATTCTGTTGAAACATAGGGATTAGTTGAATTACCATAAATCCTTTTGGAAAACATGGATCCTTCCTTATTCGAGACATTACTGTATAATTTCCTTAAATTCAAGATGTTTTAAACTTCATCCATGATGACATAGAACATATTTTAAAAAAAAAACACTAATGGGTTCTATGTTTATTTATATTATCCAGTTTATTTCATCAAAAATAATCATATAGTTATCCCAGAAGAACAGAATTTTCTTTATATATTGAATGGATTAATTGTAACATTTCCTTAGTCAAAATATCATGTTGTCCTTAAATCTCTTTTCTATTTCATTAGAAGAATTAAAAATAATCATGAAAAACTATTGTGAAAAATGTAAAATAGAGAATCCTTCTATATTTCACCATTTATATATCATAAATCCTGAATCCAAATAGGTAACGACATCAGTTATATCACTTAATTGACAATACATAAGAAGGTTACCTAATCCTATTACTTAGTTCCTCCTTCCATTCAAATTTCATCGGTAGTCTCTTCATTATCAGCAAAATAACTATTATGTATACCACCATTCCAATTTAATTTGGGATATTTCCACTAGGGACATTTATTTTTATAATTAAAATTCATTCCATACTTAAAACATTTAACCTTACATGATGTCCTTGGGATGATACTATCCCCATCAACTTCATTAACTGAACTCTTCATGTTTCATTCATTGTCACTTGCTTTGTGTCCTTCTATTCCATGATCAAAAGCCATATTATTCATATAAAACATTCACTTAAGTTATTATTCCTACATTATTGACACAAAGGAAACTGAATATTCTTTATTCAATGGACTTTGTTGCTTGAAATATCAATGAATGCATTGCTTAACATCCTTGTCGATTCCTAGTGTTGGTTTAGGTACACATTGTTAAACATTTTCTATGAAAACTTACTTGGAATGGTCACCCTATCCTTATCCCCAGTGATAATCCCATTTGACTTCTCGTCTATAAATTCTCCATCAAATTCAATATTAACCCAGTTCCTTATGGTTCCATAAATTGATTAAAACCAGAAAGTATACTTTTAGAAATAGTTATCAATGTAGAAAGCCACATAATCATGAAAAATAATTAATTATAAGATGTGTAGATTATAACACCGTCTTTAAATGATGTCACCTCTAGTTTATCATAGGATTTTAAAATCCATATTCTCTTTATGTACTTCACGAAGGTTCAGGATGTGGTTGTGAATTCCGAAAGCATATCCTCCAAGATTTTCAAACCATGTGT
Source organism: Viscum album (assembly GCA_963277665.1). Classification (NCBI taxonomy): domain Eukaryota; kingdom Viridiplantae; phylum Streptophyta; class Magnoliopsida; order Santalales; family Viscaceae; genus Viscum; species Viscum album. The sequence goes on from OY728125.1 coordinate 1,842,232,961, forward strand.
GTATTAAGTTGCATTGGCATGTACTAGGTTATGCCAATTTAGGCCTGAAACACCTTTTTAGTATTGTTACTCTTATATAGATATGGTAAAGATCAAAATCCACTAATATTGTCAAGAATCAAATTTATTTCTACGAAGTAACTCACATTATCATTTACCAAAATTCTAGTACATTTTCTTAAACCGTAACTAATCCTTATACTTATCCTTAGATACAACCCTAGACACATCCTTAGAAATATAGGAATGTATCTCCCTAAATGTTTCTCATCCTATTTTCCAAAGTATAGCTAATCAATTTCTCTTATGCCAAATATAATGACCCTCATTTTTATACATTAACATTACATAACATGCGAGGAACACTTAAAATATTATACAATAATATTCCCATAGATAATATTAGTTCAGTGCCTTCGGAAGCATAGAAATGTAAACTATGGTACATAATCAATCTTAATTGCCGCATAATTGGTTCTCTAAGACTATCACCCCTCTGAAACATATAATAAATGAAATATTTCTTCATGAATTTTGTTTGGTGACATAAAAAGGGGTGATATTTGATTCTCATTATGGGTAAAAAAGGGATTCATATAAGCATAAAAATGAGAATAGGGGTATCAATACATGATCATAACATTATAGGATCACACCCTTCATATCAAATATAATAAACATGAATCATGGAATAAACCTTGTTGAATTAGAATACATGAATCATATTTAAATAAAGAACATAATCCATGAAATCCTAACATATGAAAAAGACATGGAAATGTGGTATACACATAATAATATAAAATTATTTACATAGTATTCAACGAATTTCTTCCATGTTCTTCTTAATAACAGTGGTTCACTCCCCATACCATCTTGTAATTCAGGGTTTATTCCCATGGACATTTTAGTATCTTCATTTCACTCATAATACCATCTTGGCAGTCATGGTTCACTCCCAAGTCCATATTAGTAAACTGATTTCACTCCTCATAACAGCTTGGTAATCATGGTCCACTCCCATGGCCATCTTATTATCCTGATTTGAATCCTCAAACCATATTAGTATTCATGGTTCACTCCCATGTCCATCATTGAAGTCATGGTTTACTCCCAAGACCATATTTGTATATATCATGAGATATTAATCTTTACCTAATTCATTGGAGGGTGACATATTCCCCATCCATATCATAATAAAATAATACATACATGTGCCACAAAATTATAAACAAACATAAAACAAAATATGTAATTAAATGGGTATCAAAAGAATGTAATCATATTAGAACATGAACAAAATATTATAGGTTTCATAATAATATCATTATATGAATAACACATGAAAATAAGTGGGTTTCAAAATTATATAACCCAAGAAATAGTATTGTGTTTCAATAAAATATAACCCATGAAAGAGAAAGAAGTTTCATTAACTTCCTTCCATAAAAACATAAACCATTAAGGGAAATAATATTAATGGAAACATTGAATCATTTCCCCCTAATTAAATGAGTAACCAACATATGACATCTTAAATGGGAAAAAAAATTTAAAATACCCTTCAAAAAAATTCTTATTCAAAATATACTTTCCCCAATGAAAATTTCATTTTAAAATATAATACATTTTAAAAATATTTTTCATTAAATATATATTGAGTACTTAAAATGAATTCATTAAATAATTTATAGAATATTATCAAAAAAAATTATTTAAAAAAATAACTTTGGAATCTTGTAATGTAACCTTCAAGGGAATGTCATTCATAATGGTTGGAAACTCTTTACATTCCAAACACTCCCTTTACACCAAAAAAATGTTTAGAAATGTGATTCAACAATAAAAAAGAATATTCCATAAAAAATAGTTTTAAAAAGTAAATCATGGGTAAAAGATTCATTTAAATATAATATTATAATATTATATTAATTTATAAAATCTTACATATAAATCCTGGTTTTGAAGGAATAGGAATTTCGAACCGAAGAGAGGGGAAATGTCAGACTTTCTTAAAAACTCATTGTTAAACACTTTATATATCAACAAGTGTAAAAATGTTACATATACATGAATAAATAATTAATAAATATAGGATAAATAAATTCATGAATTATATTGATATATGGATCATAATATTTCATCAATGGAGGAATAATCCTAAATAATATCGATAAACGATGAAATTGTATCAAGAAACTATTACCACTTAGTAACATTGAATTATAATCACCATGTAATAAATGAATAAATTAATCTTAAAATTTCATTAATAATAAATAGATAAATGTTATAAAATTACAATTGTAATCATATATATTAAATTAAATAACATAGGTGAATGAAAAAACATGTGTCTCAATGAAGGCAAACTGAGACAAAATTACTTTATAGAGTTGGAAACTATTGAACCATACATCCCATGAATGGAGATCATAAAAAGGATATTTAAATTCCCATTAATTTACTTTAGCTAATAAAATAATATAGTCATGGACATTATATATACCACATAAAGTAAATGAGTGTTCAATGAGGCATGTATCTCATAGAAATAAAATGTGAGATGAAATTCTCATACATTATGTCTTGACTCGTTGTTTACTCATAAAAACATCACATATAATAAATATAAGTTTACTATAAATCTATAAAAAACAATATTCTTATATATAACAGCATATATGATTTTTTATGACTTTATATTAACCTTTTATTAATATTTCTATATTAAGTGGACACTTTGGGTAATATTTGCTTTGTTTTTTTACAAATGTGTTAATTTGTTATATCTATAGTCATTATACATATATCATGTTTTATAGAAAGTAAAACATGAAATAATTATCATTTATATTCAATATATTTTAATTAATATATACAATAGAGTATATAAATATGAAATAGAACACACCGTTCATGGAGAAGTAGGTCGTACGTACGCTTAAACCTTGTTTCCATTTTTATTTGTAATATTGAAGGTAAAAAATATAACTGAAATATATTTAAAAATAAAATAATTAAAATATAATTTTTATGTTACATATATAATATTAGTTAACTAAATACATCATTTATACACTCCATGTAGTGTGTGAATGAATCACATCGCCTTGAGGGGGTAGTAATTCACACTACTTGAAACAAAATTATCATATTTAAACAAAATAGATTGTATAAAGATATGTGTAGTAAAATAACTAGAGAAAATTAATTACATGAAAAGTATCATAAATATCATATATAAATAGTGTTTCAATCATAATTCATAATAATGAAATTTGGTAAATGAACAAAAAGCATATGTCGTTTTGTGACAAGGTAGTTCGATGTACACATAAAGAGTATATTAATACCCATTCGATGAAAGTGTGTGTAATTATAGATTGAACCCATAGAATAAAATCATATTATTATTTTGATTATAATGGTGTTGTTTTATAATAATTTAATAAGGAGATATTATGAGGATAATAATGAAAATAAGATAAAGGAGCTTGAGGAAAGATGTTACCAATTCTTTGGGAACTCTATTTGGTTTTCACCACAGAGATTCTCTAAATTTTATTCCTCTAAAAAGACTCATCGATGAAGAATAGATGGATTTTGGGGAGTGTATTGGTAATATATTGGATTATAATATATTTTTTTGTATGTGTGAATAAGTGTGATCACTACATGACTTTTTACAGCAAAGGAAGATCACCAATCATGTAAATTTTTGGGAATTAAAATCCACCCATATTTTATCCATTGAATCTAGATATGATAATGGTAAAAAGTATATAATAGTGATTATAGGGTCTTAATATGACCATAAATTTTTTTGGACATGTTTTGTGGTCATTTAAGCCTATATGCTTATAGTTTAGTCCTTAGTTAAGATTCATTTTACCTTAATTAGTGTAATTAATTATAATTACATTCAATAATAATTTTGATAAAAAACTAATATGATCATATAATAAAATATATAATATTAGGGTTCCTAATATGGAATATATTTTTATCAATTCAAATCACATAATTGAAAAAAAAATAATTCAAATTCAATCCTATATATGGGACAATAATGTGAGTTTTTAAAGTTAAACCACTCAAAAGATTGATATGTTTTTATAAGTAGTTTTAAAGTGAAATTTATTAAACTAATCTAATTTTTTAATTTTAAAATAGAATTTATATAATAAAAAATTTAAAACTAATTTCAAATGTAATTTATCCTTATAAATAAATTAAATGAAAATACAGTTTTGAATTAAAATTATGTAATTTTCACTATTCATTAATACTGTAAACATCTTATAAAAAACTAAAATTATAACCAAACTTAATTTTTCTATCTCAATATATAATATGAAGTTTATAGTGTCATATTTTATTTATAAATGTGTCAAAATTTATATTTTAAATGTTTTAACCACTAAAAAAGGTAAAACAACTTTTATAAAAATATAGGGTTTTATGTGCAAAATTGGGTAAGTTATCATCTTATGCAAAAAAGAAATTCGATGAATAATATTTTTTGAATATAAAACATAAAAAAATTAATTAATATCATTCACCATTAGTAAATAATTTATCTTTTTAATATATGTTGTCTGTTTACAAAAAATAGCCTTTTATAAAATCATTCCCATTATATTTATTTGGTTTCTTTATTCATTTCAAATTAATAGGGAACCCTTGAATTAAACTATATATATTCATAATTTGGTTAATCCTATAATCTCAAATTTGATGGATATATTATATATTATTAAATAATAATATTTTAATAATATTTTTTTGCAAACAGTATGCCATGTATGTAATGCTTGCCATCGAGGAAAGTTATACTTAAATGTAATGTAAGATAACCTTGGTGTTTTGGGTAAATAATGATAATATTTATTTTTATTATAGGGGAATATTAACATGGGGTTTTTATAATGAAATCCAGAAATTTTACTTTAATATAAAGGAACCTATTTTAATTGTCTTTTTAAATGATAAATATCAAAAAGATTAAATTATTTTGAAAAATATAATTCACAAAATCTCAGGGTGTTATAGAATCATTATTTCCAAAATCATCTGAAGTGTTTTATTTAAAAACAATTGATATTTCAAAGTATTTACAATAAATATTAAACTCATTTTGATTCTTAATACATTTTAAGTTTTTCTGAGATAGATTTTCTTTCTTCACAACATTATTTATCTTATCATCTCTTATTATTGCCTCCTGAAAAATAATCTCAATTAAAATTTCATTATCTTGTAAAATTATAAAACATTCTAACTCATCCTTCCATATGTATTTTGAATATGTTTTTTCTCCTTCATCATAATCAATATAGAAATCAACCAAACATGTTTCATCATGGGACATAAAATAAAATCGAAATTCTTCTTGGCTAATTGATTATGATTTATCTTATTTCTTCTTCATCAAAAAATTCATTCTCATTATATTATATTAAATTTTTTTAAACCAACCCCATATATTCTTCTATGGTTTCTCATTTTCATCATGATATTCAGATAATGTTTCCTTATTCATTTGGAATTTTACAAGAAATTTTCAAATTCCATATGAATTTTATAACCACGATGTTTTTTCTCATCTGTGTTCTCTCTATCCTTAATATGAAATATATGATATTTTATAAGAAATATTATTGAATGATTCATCATCATTTACATTATCAAATTCACTTGAATTCCCAACTTCTTCATATTTGATTATAAACATTATCATAACCTCAATGCGATATTATTATAGAATTTCATCCTGAAAATTATAATTTAAAAAATATTATATGAAATGAGGGTATCATGTAGTTATTATAAAGAAATATACTCTATTTTTTAAAATTAATAAATCATTACATCAAAGATATATAATAATTTTGACTTAATGTTCATTACATTAATATAACCTTCCATCACTTCTATTGATCCCAATATATTAAAGAAAATTTCATTAACACTAATTATGTATTCATTATGTTTTTCTTATGTAGTTTTCCTTATATCCTCAAACATACTCCTCCATATCTGATATATGGCCTCAATAGAATTAATAATTCCTTTATTATATCTCTTCAATTTATCCCAAATTTCCATGGATGGTTAATATCCAAAAATATTTAGGTAAACATTTTTTTTGAAAGATATATTAAAATGGAATTTTTATCATTTAAATAAATATCCATTTTTCCAATATCAAAAATTACCATAGGAACACCCAAAAAATATGGAAATACAACAATTATAGTGTCATTTAATTTTGTGAAAACTAAAAGGAGGTTATGATACATCATATTCATCTAGTTTTGGTATTACTTTTTATTGAAATTAGAGAAATACCTATTTTTTATATAAATATGATTCTTCATAGAATATTCATGTAACAAATTTAGTTTTAATGAATTATAATTTTCATATGAATTAATGTACTTTGATAACTTATGTTTCATGGAATATAATGTTAATAATTAATTACATGAAACGCTGAGTTGAGATTTCATTACATGAAATACTTATTTTTAAAAAACACTGTTATATATTATTAATATAGTTATTTAAAGGTGACCATTAAAACCTAGCCATAGAACATAGAGATATTAATATGAACAACTAATTTTAAATTAATAACTATAAGCAGTTTATATAATGAATTCATATTGATAATAGACTCTATTATTTTCACTAAGTCATCACATGTTTAAAAAATTCTATTTTCTCAAAAAAAATATTATTACATTTTATGAACAATAATAAAATAAATTTATGAATATTTTATAAAATTAATTTCATAAAGTAATCTTCATTTTTGAAATAATAATTTCAAAATTAACTTAAGAACAATATTTTGGATTTTTCTGAAAATATTCATTTTTTTATGAAGACTACAAAAATACTAAATGTGAATTGAAAGATATATTTTATGTTATTTAAATAGTTAAATTATATTTTTTAAATTTTTTAAATTTTAAATTAGTTCTATTATATATCCCAGAAATAATTATTAGTTCATTAGAATCAATTTCAAATTAAATTTTGATAAGAAAATATTGAAAATGTATGAACATTTTCTCTATAAAGACCTACTTGGTTATCAAATCTACGTTGTTAGTTATAAGTTAAAATGTTCAAATAACATTAATGTAATTTGTAAAAAAGGATTAAATAATTAAAACCAGATATATTCATATCATCTACTAAGGTGAGATAATCTTTTGGCCAAATTTATTATTAAAAATGGGAAAAAATTATGTGACATGGTTAAGGTAAAATGGGTTATCCGATGGGATAATGTTGAATGATAAAGGTTAAAAATAACCTATAACATGTTCAAAACTGTTTTTATGTCCATATTTTGTCTTTATCCCTTATATAATCAATATGAGTAGATTATTGAAGCCTTGTGATATGAACGAAATATGTGGGTGGAATTCATTCATTTCAAATAATTAAAAATATGCCACTCACATCACTTATAAAATATCACCCCATATCCACTATTATTAAAACCATCAAACCCATTTTTTTCAGCCATGAAAAATCCTATTCACTTCCCAAATTCTATCCTCTCAACCTAGAATCCTAATTTTGGACATAAAAGTAACCTTTGAATGTTACTGGTGAAAATTTAAGGAGGATAACCAAATAAGAGGTAATGTTTATAAATGAACATTTTTTTAATTTATTCCTCCAAAAACATATATTAATATAATAACATGATTATATAATAACCTTAGTATTTTCTATAAACATAGATGTTGTTATGCTATGTTAATTACCTACAATCATCTCCACTTCTATGAAATGGATTCTGGAATCATCATTCAAGTGTATGGTAGACTCTCATAGCATGAACCAATGTCATTCATTTATCTATTAACACCTATCATGGATAGATATAATTTTGTTTTTTATTGATAAATTATATTTATTATTTAATTATTATTTTTAAATTTTCATATCATATATACCATCATACTATCCAATTTTTAGGAAAACGATAACGTCTCCCGTTTGTACGGGGAACTAGTACACAACGAAGCGATGTGATTCATTCATGGTTTCCATGGAATGTATCAAGGATTTAATTAATAAATATATGTTGTATATAAGGCATAAATTTATTTTTTTAATGATAAAACATATATCATTTACTTTTCCTTCATTCTAAATTACAATAAAATGTAAATAGTGATCATGTGTACGTATGTCCTAACATTTACATGAATGGTGTATTTCATTTTAAAAACTAAAGTTACTGAATTATTATAAATACATATATAATTAATATATATTAAATATATATCATTTTAAAAAAAATTATATGATTAATCCATGATATATGTAAGAGTACCAAAAACAACAAGTAAAAACATAAAATAAAAATAGAGAAGTTATTACCCAAAACATAAAATTGTCATCTAATTATTAATTAATGGGAAATAAATTATAATAAGAAAATAATATATAGTATTATATACGTTAACATGGTTCTGTAATAGATTCATAATAAAATTATATTTATTATACGGGATAATTGAACTTGTAAGACAAAAGTCATGACTTATGGTTTGGTATTTCTATATTAATTTTCTTTTAATAAGACATATGTTATGTTAGGAAACTATATTTTTTAGGTGGTGTATATAAAGACCTTTTGACATAAAATATCATGAATTAGTTTATCATTAATATATTTTATGCTTCAATTTACTTTATTCCTTCAGGATTCTTGTGATCTAAATATACCTATATTTTAAGGATATTCTTTTTGAATACCACAGTTTATCATGAATGTTTATTACTATTTTATCATGATAAAATATTATGATCCATGTTTTAGAAAAATCATGATATTTAAAATCTTCTTATTATTCATGATATTTTCAATAAAAATTATAATTTTCCACCTTTTTGATAATTAAAATAATTTATAAAATGTTTTTAAGGAAATTTGTGTTTATTTATCCTTTAGGTTAGAAATATGTTTTCTTTCAAAACATTTTTCTTCTAAAGAAATTTTTGAAAGGGATTTCTCTATAATAATATGATTTTTAAAATAAATATTTACCCATTTTTTAAATTTTATAGATTTTTTTTAATCTAATAATCATTTAACTTTAAAATAAATTATAGTTATAATTTTATCAAAAATGTTAATGGAATATTCATTTTTAAGTGCATGACATGATTTAAATATTCCAATTACACAACCAATGATTTCTTTTAATCTCGTATATAATTATGAAATGTTATTTTCAATGAAACAATTTATAAAAAAAGGTGGTTTTATTTTTTTCAAAGGATAATGTTTATTTTCATCAAGAAATGTTTCAATCAATCTTTAGAAATTATTTTCCATCCAAGATGAAATTTGTTGATGTTACTTATATCTTAATTAGATGTGATTTAGGGATATCATTCCTATTCTTTCTCTAAATTGTTTATTTTTGATAGATTTATGTTTACAAAACTTATTTCTCTTTTATTGGTTATTCCAGGTAGAAATGATTATGAAACCTACTTATTTTGTAGAGTTATTCTATAATAAAATGATGAAAGTATTATAAAACCTATATATTTTTCATCGTCAATAACATGATTAGAAGTTTAGGAAGCCAATTTCATTTCATAGGTTATGATATTTTTAAACATTTTTGATCTTATTGAACACATAAATATGGTTCTCATTATGATATGGGTGGTACAAATATATCTCTCTAATAGATTACATACATATTTATATTTCATCATATCGACAGGACTAGAAAAGGGAGTGAACCTGATTTAGTACAGTATTTTACACTATATGGTGGTCTTGGGAGAAAAACATGACTACTATGATGGGTTATGGAGTGACGACATTCCTCTATGATATCCATTTCAATGATCCTTGTCTAATATAAAACTAATTTTCTATTCTTATGTGTATGACACAAACTCTATGTCTTATGCTATTGTATAGATCTAATGGATCATGCACATTGAATTTTGTATGAATCGTGTTTTATGAACTAAAAATATTTATACCATGATTCATGATTGAGATCTTGGATATATAGGGTATTGTTTTAAAATCTTATGATTATATTCCTAAATAGTTATGTTCATGTTATACATACATATCTCTCGTGTCTAACATTAATGATAATATGTTCTCACCCTTTTGTTATGTTTTTCCCTATGTTACGAAGATATGTATTATTTATGAATAGTATAAGAAGGTATTTATTCCTTCAAAAAATAGTGGGATATGTTATAGTTTACCTATGGACTATTTGTATGCATTTCTAGTTTTTCAAAGACTCCAAAATATTACGATCATTAGATGGTTGTTTGTGTAATGTAATTAATATTCATTAAAAATGATATAATATTTATGTTTGAGAATCCTAGGTCTCTATATTTGGTATTAGAGTATAGTACTATTTAACCGTTACAAACTAGTATTAAAAAATTTAGTGATATCCTTGATGTTATGTATGAGCCTAAGTCTGCGTTTGAGTCAATATATAAGAAAATGTCCTGAAATTTCATTAATGGATAGTTAAGATGATTTCCTAAAAATTTCATCCATGTATAGATAATACAGGTGGATATGGGTCTAGAAAACATGTACCTAGCTGTAATGACTCCCAAAACTTTGTAACAAGTTAGACATGACTATCACCTGGTTCACAACAACGAGACTTGTTACACAAAGGGTTTGACACTCCTAGGTGATATGCTTTTCAAATTCACAAACTCTTTATGAAACATCATGATGGATACAATCCGATGATGAATATTAATGACCTAGGATAAACTAAGGAGTTTTATATTAAAAAATATTTCAGGATATATATATATATATTCAAGTTATTATCCATGATTATCTGGTAACCCACAATTTTTAGTGATTCTTACACTATGTTTTTGGTTTTATTAAATTGATGGAACCCAAAGGAACTATGTTACGGCTGAGTGTGTTAGAAAAGAAGTTAATTGTACTCATGGAATACAATAGTTCTAGGATCTAAAATTTAAAGTCTCATTTTTATGATCACATTTCTATCACAAACAATGATTCATGCTGATATCCCAAACAAAGGAAGGGACAACATTTTGTTGAGTCCATACTGAGGCAATATCCACCTTCTATAAGTGGATCCATTTATCTTCTATATACATTGAAATGGATCAGTACCACTAGAAAAGTATTTTCTATTCTCTAGAGATTAGATCATGAAAAATTCATTTTTGATCTCTATAGTTTGGATGGTAAAGGAAATCAGTTGTTGAATCCGTTCACGAATAAGAGGAAACACGATGAAATTTAATCAATGTATTTGGATGACTTGTATAACCAATTTTATATAAGTAAATTTATTATATTATTCATATGAGGATGGATATGGTCTTTCCTAAGTTAATTATAAATTATTTTGAGTCATTTTATACATATGAAGAAATTTTTAGAAGACTTTTGAGGTACGATTATGTTATTATAACCCATATTGAATGTAAGGTTAATCAATTATACATTAGCTAAAAACCACATCTATAAAGGGAATCATCCAAAATAGACATTAGTAGTGATGAATATAGTCTTCTATATTCATTCATGGTGGAAATAATGTTGGATTTACATATTAATATCATGGTTATTACCAACAAAGGAAGATAGAGATCATTGGAAAATATAAATAACATGGAGAAAAGAAGATGTGGTTTCAATTATTCTTATTCTATGGGAAGAAACATTGAGGGTATTCACTTAAGAATATTATTAAATGTTTTAAATATGGAATGGGTGGTCATTAATAAATTAAGTGCTCATGTGATGGAAGTATGTTAGTTAATGATTCAAATTGATAAAATACTATATATAATAAACCACCCACACATGAGTGTTTCATATTGAAGGATTATGGGAATTACATTAAATAGTAACCAAATCTGATTTTTTATAATGTATAATGTTAAAAACATCTTAATCCAAGGGAAAGGGAAATATCATGTGGTCACTATTTCTAATGCGGTGTGTGTTAACGATGTGGTGAAAGGTACACTTACTATCCTCTATAAACCTATTAGGGTCTTATTTTTCTACTGATATAATGAAAAATTATTATATAAATAATTTTCTAAAGTTAACATTATCAAACCCAAATAATTTGTTATATAATTAGTAGTTAATGTCCCTAAACGTATGATTGTCACATCCCATGTTTTTTATGCATCTCAGATTATATTTTATGATACGTTTCATCCATTAAATGTATTAATGCATCCACTCATTGAATTTTATATTATATCTTTGATGGATTGACTTTAAATACATAAATCCCACATCAAATTTCATTGAAGATATATCAAATTTGATATTCATAACCAACATATGATCTGAAATCAATGTTAAATTATGTACGAACACCTAAAGGATATCCATCAATTATATGGGTGTTAATTCCCATTCATAATATGTATTTTTCTCAAATGGTTTTGGGGAAACATAACATCAATAAATGACTATTCTGTGAGAATTATTTGATGCATTTATAAAAGATATTCCTAGACTTTCTAAAAAATGTGAAGTTGATTTTTCAATATAACTCATACCTTGTGTGACATCAATTTCGATGAATCAATATAGAATGGCCCTAATTGATTTATAGGAATTGAATAATAAAATCCATGAGAACACTGCTAATGGAATCAATCAACCAAGTGTGTAAAAATGGGGTGAACCAGTTCTTTTTAAAAATAATCATGGAATGTTAAGACCATTAATTGAATATTAGGAGTTAAAGAGTTCAAAATTATGAACATTTATCATGTACCTCATATTGATGACATGTTTGATCAATATATGGATGTCAACATTTTTTCATGATGGACCTTTGTTGTGGATATCATCTATTACAGGCCAAGAAGGAGGTTATTCTCCAGAATACAATTAATAAACATTATGGACACTTCAATATGATGTAATTCCATTAGTTCTTACTAATTACATTGTTATCTTCATTGATAAAATTAATAGTCATTAAAGATCACCATTATCATTCTATTGTTTGTCTTTATAGATTATATTCTTATCTATTCAAAGAGTAAGGAAGAGAATTAAGGCCACATTATAATTTTACTAAATATGATAAATAAGGAGAAACTATATTAAAAATTTACAATTTATAAATATTTGATAGAAAAGGTTTCCTTTTAGTTTCATATAATCTTTTCAGAGGGAATACCTGAAGATGCATCAAAGACATATAATATTCAATGTTTTCACAGACCAACCATGGTGACTGTGCTCCATAATTTTCTTTATTTAGCTATATATTATGATTAATTTGTGGATAATTTATCATTAATCTATAACACAATCTCCATGTTAACTTGAAATGGAGTCATGTTCTTATAGATAGATAAATGGGATGAAAATTTCAAGTGACATAATAGAATACTACCAAGAACACATATTCATTCATTTACCTATAGTTAAGAACATTTTGAAATATATTGTGATTAAAATAATCAGGTATTCGGACCTGTTATTATGAATATTGACATGGTAATAGCGCATGCCTCATGATAATTTATGATTCATGTAAAAAATTACCGAATTGATGATTTAGAGTTAACTACAAAACATTTTTAATAAAAGATATTGATGAGTTATTTCTATGTAGAAAATTGATATATATATATATATATATATATACTAATCACAAAATTTTAAACTATATATTTACATGTATGGAGTTAAACATGTGATTGAGAAGTTGTATTTTTGGATTAATGTTTATTACTCCTCAATATATTACCGTACTAGGAAACTAAACAAGGTGGATGATGGTTTTAGTCGAAAGGATAATTCTAAACTATCCATGATTAGGTTAAACAATAAAATATATCTATATTTTCCAATGACGAATATAGAAATATTAAAAGAAGACGGAAAATAACATGTCTCTCTATAGAATGGTCAACCATCAATTAAATTGATGAATAAAGTGGCACTAATGGAATATGCAGAGTTAAAAATGAAGGTTATAATTGTTCCTAAGATTTACCTTGGCCATGATGGCTAGATAATGGTTAGGAACCATGTATGAATTTCTTCTATACCATATATGAAGAAGAATTTTTTAGATTAACCTCACAATTATTCATTCTTTATTCATCTTAGAAACAATAGTATGTGTATATATTTGAATGAATTATTCTTGTGGGATGGAAAGAAGAGAAATATCATTGAGTTTGTATAGTGGTTCATTATACCTCTACAACTAAAGGCTGAAAGATAAAATTATAAGGGGATGTTGCATCCATTACCCATACCAAATGAAAATGGGAAAACACCACCATGTATTTTTTCATTGGACCACCAAAAAATCAAAAGGAAACAATTATATATGGGTTGTAGTTGATCACGTTACTATGTTAGAACATCCTCATTGATATTCGAGATTACATTTATTTGTTTCAGCTTTCTGAGATATACATTAATGAAATTATAAGGTTTTATGGAGTATCACATTACATTGTTTTTGATAGGGATCTGAGTATTCCCTCTATAATCCGAAAAGTCCTTTATAATGAACTTTATATGATGTTGAATTTCAGTACTATATATCATCCCCAAATTTATGGTCATTATGAAAAAAAATTAAAACATTAGAGGATATGTTGAGATCCTGTTCTCTGGATTTCAAATTAGGTTAGGATCAACACCGTCCTCTAGTTATGTTTTCTTGGAATGATATATTTCACTCACTAATTCATATGGGTCCTCATGAAGACCTATATGGAATGAAATGAAGAGCACCATCAAGATATAGTAGTGTTGGAAAAATATAGATATCATGGCCTTAAATAGATGATGAAATAGAATAATAATTTTGATTCATTTAGCAATATATAATAGAAAATAAGAGTCAATAAAATGTTTTGTATAAAAATAATGTATGTGATCTTGAATATTATGTTGGTGATATTATGTTTTTAAGATTTGTTTCTTCAAATAAAGTTATGGGATTTGGGAAGAAAATGAAACTAAGCACTTGGTATATAAGCCCCTTTGAAACAATTGATCATATCTGGATCATAGCTTATCACTTGGACCCTCCATGGAAGTACTCTCAAGTCCATGATGTGTTCAATGTTTTTTCCTTGAGGATGAAAATACCTACCACTTCATATGTACTGGATATAGAGGTCAAACCATAAGAGTAAGATCTATCATATGAGGAACAACCGATGATGATTCTGGATTGTACAATGAATGTTATAATAAAATATAACTCACTCCTAGCCATAGTTTTATGGTAAAACCACTAGTCTAATGATGCTAAATGTAAACTTTAGGATATTACAATGTTGTAGTATACAAATTTTTTTATCAGAGTGATGAATTTCAAGAGATAAATTCATATTAATCAAGGTAGAATGTAACAAAATGATTTTTATGAATTATCCTTTTTGAAATGAATTTAAATTTCTTTGTTTCATGTGTTAAATGTAATAACATGTTTATATTGCATTACATGAAATATTGGGTTTAACATTCATCACACAAAACATTGAATTTTAAGAAAACCATGATGTAAGATTAATATACTTATTTAAATGATTTAATTATAACATAGACATTGAACCAAGCAATATTAAAAATTTAATAATAATTTTACAATATTAATTAAATTGTTTTTATATAATGAAAACATACTGATAATAAAATAAAAAATTATTTAACAATCCTTAACAAGTTTTACAAGTGCAATTTTATCAAAAAAAATGTTTTTATATATCTTTGGAAAAATAATGTAATTAAATATTGAAACATTTAGAAAATTAAAGTTCAAATTTTAAATTCTTTTTTTTTAATTATAATTTTATATACGTTTTTGTGTGATTTTTTGGATTTTTTTAAATGTTCATTTTTTAATTAACAATTAAAAAAATTGTTTAATTCAAAAAAGAATTTTAATATTTATTTAAAAAATTAAATTAAATAGTATAATTTTAATGTGATATTAGTTCATTTATAAATCCACTAATCAAATTTATTTAATTTGACTCATGTTTAAATAGAAATTTGATATAAAAACATTGAATACTTTTGAACTTTTTCTCTTTAAAAAACCTTTTTTATCATCATGTTTCTAGGATTAACGTTAAATTAAAATTTTCCAATTATCTTAATGTAATTAAAGATAAATAATTTTATATTTAGAATCATCATAATTTATATTTAATTATTTTCACTTAATTGTTTACCAAATTAATTTTAAAAATAGAAATAATTATTTAACATGTTTAAATAAAAAATTAATTAACTAGGTGATAAATATAGAATATAATGGTAAAAAATAAATCAAAACATGTCCAAACCCCATTGGATGGACATATTTAGACCTTATAACTTGTAGGATTGAGAATGGTCCATCTTTGGATCCTTGTTCTGTGAAAAGATGTGGGTAGAATTATTTCATTTTATTTAATTTACATGTGTATCGCAAACATCACCTATAGAAGGCCACCTACTCCTCTCATATTAAAACCATAAACCCCTATGGTTTGGAAACCCCCCCAGAAAAATCACATTCAATGATCCATCATAGCATCTTATAGGACATATTGTCTATGAAAATCCACTTTATAAAGGATTTTGTTGAAATACTATGGAGGATACCAAAAGAAGAGGTAACATTCAACAACAATCATTTTTGATTTATTTACTCCACCACGTAATTAATTTTTTATTTTACCATGATGATATAAAAAAACATAGTATATTTAATATAATGAGATGTTTTTATGTTGATTTAATTACCTAAAACCATATCCACTTCCATCAATTGGTTTAAAAAATCATCATTCGTGTGTACAGTATAATATCTCCTCGTGAAACAATGTCATTCAATTATCAATTAACAGCTCTCAAGGATTGAAAAAATGATGGATTCGATATTAATATATATTATATTTAGTATTATATTTTGATTATTGAATTTACATATCACATATTTGTTCATAATCTCTATATTATTGGAATGTGATAAGGGATGGCCGATCCAGTCGCCCACATCAACAATGCAAGTGGGTCCCGACGAGCTTCTCCTCATTCTCTAATCCATCCCTCCTCCCCGACTTCCCCCGCATTCACCTTCACACTAAAGTGTCGCCTCTCCACCATGGAGTCTCTTCACTTCCACTCTCCCAACAAGAGTTCTATGAGGAAACTTTCTTTCATGGTTTGTCTCTGGTAGCCCGGTTCGGTCGGCGAAACACTTCTCTGGACATCTTAGATTGTTTCATCAACTGGTCATGGCACCTGAATGATCATGTCATTTTCGGGCTTTTGGACGAGTGCCACATTCTTTTGCGGTTCACAAATTCTGATGATTTCATAGTGGCGTGGTCCAAGGGCCTTCTTTCCTATGAAGGGATTCACTTCTTCCTCTTCATATGGTGCTACGTCTTCCATTGGAAGCGGGATTCTTCCATCTTGGCGATCTGGGTGATCTCCCAGGTCTTCCACTCCCTTTTCAAAATCCTGCAATTTGTGAGATGTTAGGTAACCTTTTCAGGAGATTTCTAGTGTTTGATGAACGTTAGAGGTCTTTGTCTCATCCCATTTCACCACAGATCTTTGTGTATGTTGACGTTTCAGAGCCTCCCGTTGAAGAAGTTTGGATCGAGGTTATTGAAGAACTCTGATGTCTTCAACCAGTAGCTTTTGAGAACTAGTTTGATTTCTATTTATCATGATCCCTCTTGGGGAATCACTAAAAAAATTGATGTTATTCATGTAGAATTCC
Organism: Viscum album; assembly: GCA_963277665.1. Lineage (NCBI taxonomy): Eukaryota > Viridiplantae > Streptophyta > Magnoliopsida > Santalales > Viscaceae > Viscum > Viscum album. The sequence goes on from OY728125.1 coordinate 1,842,250,780, forward strand.
TTTCATTATGGTTTAAAATCGCTTAATCCCCTATGGGAATCAATCTATGGGTATCTCGGGCCATGCTGTTTCAAGTGTTTCTGCTCAGGAAAAGGATGGGTCTCGCATTTCCTCTTCTATTTCTAGGACCCCATGCGTGGACTTCATGGTTACAATGCCATTTATGGCTTCTCAGGTTAACCCAAAAGACTCTGACAATTTTCTTTAGATGAAATGAAATTTTGGTGTGACATGCGCGACTAAGGCTGTCTCTGCGCCTCTATCTAATAAAGAGAGGGAGGTCCAAACATCCAGTGCTGAAGCCCCTCGGATGGAGGAAGGGCTGCATTATGATGATGCTGGTGGCAAGAAGTTCAAGGAGGTCCTTACTACCCCTTATATTTGTGGGGAGAAATTTTTGGTTCCTTTGGCCAATCCATGTGTCTCCAACATATATAAGTTGTTGAAGCATGATCTATGTGTTCCTAGTACATAAGACACTACTCCTGCAAGGGCTAGACAAGATGAAGACTGTTCCCAGTGTCAGGATCTGGAGGTCAACCCAGATGCATTTCATTTCATGGTATGAGGTTTAGATTAGAAATATTCTTTAGAAACACCAAATTAGGTCTTGAGGGATAGAATTTCCGATGTAGAGAAGCTCAAATCTGGGGATTCTATTTTTCATTCTCAAAACCGGTTTTAGTTTTGTGGAAGAGGATTGCCATGTTACTGAAGAAGTAGGAGGGATGTACAATAGAAAGGTCCCCTTGGTGATTTTGGAGCATCTCAAGAGGAAATGGACGAGGCCTCATACACTACTGAGTCCAAGGAACGGGTCATAGAGGAGGACTACATTAGATCCTCCTCATAGAAGGGGAAACACAAAATTATGGATCCAGATGGATTAATTATAAACAATCGAAGGGTGTGACGTAGGAAGGATTACTCCAATATACCTAGTCCTCCAGTTAAGAGATCTGTAAGTAAGGGTATGTTTCCATCGAAGGCACCTAGAACTGGTGACCCCACACCCATGAACAAACAGAAACATTTTTACAAGCATGAGGGGGAGACATCTCCAAGAAACAAGAGGATCTAGAAGACAAGGATACGGCTCCTGGTATTCTCACGAGTGATAAGAGGATGCTTGATCCTAGGAAGCATCATGATGTAGGCTTTAATGGAGACCCTCAGTGACAGGTGACATCACTACTAGAACACATAGACCTTCTAATGCATTTTGATGAAACCGTATAGGATGATCTGGATATTAAGGCGTTGAAGAATATAAGACCGCTTCACGTGACCACTACCAAAGAGAAAAAGCGAGTGGACTATTAAGCAGGATAATATTTGGCTTATAGGGAACAACATGGGGAAGATCAATAAGGAGGAATACAATCAAGCATGGGACAACGTGGATCATCTATATTAAGGTACCCTAATGAACTACCCTAACTTCTAAGTAAATTCTTTCCCCTGGATATTATTTAGGGAGAGTAGTTCCAACAAACTCAAACTGTTTTTCAACAAATCTCTCATGTCATTTGGATCTGAAACATGAAATATGTGAGGGTTCTCACATATCCCGTAAAAGTGTTTGTAAAATAAAAAATTTAATGTTGGATGGATGGAATGTGATAATGTCGATCATCGATAAAGAGGACTACCACCTGACGAAGCAATATGATTCATTCATGATTTACAGAGAATATATTAATGATGAATTTAATAATAATTTGTTATATATATATATATAAATATTAAATAATGATACTATATATATCATTTAATAATATTTATTTCAATTGAAAAATAATATGGAAACAATGTTCATGCGTACGTATGGCCTACCGACACCGTGAATGGTGTATTTCATTTTATATAACTAAATTTTTTGAATAACTCTAAATACATATATACTGTATATATATATGATATTTGTATCGTGGTTAAAAAAAATTATATGAGGAATCATTGATCTAAATAAGATTATTATAAATAATAAGGGAAAAAATGAATAACAAATCACTTATTACAGAAAATGTAACTTTAACATGGAATTATTAATAATTGTATAGTAAAAAGAAATATGAAAATTATATATGATATGAGATATGTGAATAAGGTATTGAAATACATGTATAATAATATAATATTTATTTCACATGAGATTTGAACGTGTATAATGGAACTTATGAAATGAAGGGATTCTATATTAATTTTGCTTCTTTGAGACATATGTTATAAAATACAACTATCTTCTTTTATGGGGTGTATATACAAACCATTATTCTTGTAATATCATGAATTTATTTATCCAAATTATATTTAGATCTTAATTTTAGGTTATCCTCTCTTGGGTCTCATGATTTAAATATACCAAATATGTATATATTTTATGTTACAATCCCATCATTTATCAAGATTGATTATGATTATGTTTCTGATTACAATATAATATATTCAATATCTCAAGAAAATCATGAATTTTATTATCATATAGTTATTAACTATCTTTCAAAATAATATTTCTATTTTTATACTATTTTATACTTAAAAAATTATGCATTTTTAATACAGTCTGACTATATTTCTCTATTAGATTGGATATTTTCTTTCTTTTAAAACCCCTTTATCTAAAAATAATTTGAAAAAATGTTTACCTATTATCCTAAAAAAATTTAAAGAGGTTTTTAACCATTTTTAAAAAAAATCACTTTTTTTAAATGAATTAACATGTACTTTTCAAAGTGATTCCTATTTGGATGTTATAATAAATATGAATAAAATATTCATTTGAACGTACTTGCAATGAAGATATTTTTCTAACATCATGATCAATCATTAAAAAAATCCATTATTGGTTTTCAATTTTTCTTCCATAGAAAAATATTTTCAAAATGTTATTTTAATGTTTTCTTTTCAAAGATGATATGATATTTATCTCATGATATATTTTAAACAATGTGTCAATAATATTTTGAATTTATGATGAAATATATGTATGTAGACAACACCTTACTAGGATATATTTCAATAGTACCATCATTATTTTTTCTCTCAGTGTTTTATGTTTTTTTAATTGGGTCTATGAAACACATATGTGTTCTATGGGTTATACCATGAGGATGCTTCTATGAAACATACTTCATTCATGGGTTATACTATGATCAAATGATGAAATGATTATAAAACATGTATATTTTCCACAGGTTATGAAATGATGATACATTTATGAAACCAATTTCATTTCATGGGTTATGATATGATTATTTTTTATGATATTTTTTAACAGATAAATATAGTCTTCATTATGTGATGGGTGAGACCTATATATCCTTCTAATGCATTGAGTAATGATATGTATCTTGTGATATAGAGAGGAATGGAATGAGGAGTGAAAGCTATTTAGTACGGGATTTTTTTCACTATGATAGTATTTAGAGTGAACTATCACTACTATGATGGTTTGGGGATTGAACCCATTCAAATATTATAGCCTAGATAGTGATCCTTTACTACTATGTAAATTATTTTATATGATTGTGTATATGTTATAAATTCCATTTCCTAATCCAATGTCATGATATCATGGTTAATGTTCTCTGATTCCCTTATGATTCATGGATTATTTACTCCCACTATTTTTTATCTGAATCAAGATTATGATATTTGATATGAAATTTATGGTTTTCAAAATGTTATGATCATTTTCTCATACCATTATTTTCATGTAATGCTTATGTTTCTCCCTTGGTAACCCTTACTTATCATATAATCTCATTGTTTCTTATGTTTCTTTCACCATCTTATAAATATATTTATTACGTTTAATATTTAAAATTATTGTGTCTGTTATGATGATCGTAGTGGGAGATGATGGAGATTTACTATGAACTAGTTTATTGTGTTTTCACATTACCAAATATGCTAAAATATTTAATTCATTATTATTATATTTTTAAAAGGTAATGAATATGCATAAAAATTGATGTAATAACTATGTATAAGAATTCTATATCTCTTAATTTCATTAATATTTCAAATAGACCCATAATTTACTCTTATACCACTTAAAGTGCCCATGTTAGTTTGGAACCACAATAACTGGGTGAATCTATGCAATGTATTTTATAATTATTTATAAATAATTCACCTCTATGAGGAATTCTAATCTAGATCTAGTATTGCATTCTTATTCAACCTCAATCGATTTCATCAGAAAACAATATCACATTAATGAATTATTTTTTAAATAGTTTGGTCCCTATGTAAGGACCTTCCCATTTCTATTGATTTGATAGATTCTTCAATAAAGTATTCATATACTATAAAACAGTGTACTTAAAGTAGTTATCTTCCTAACACATTAAGTATAGAGTACTATTATGATCCTATTAAATATTATAATTTGAATCCTTGGCTTCTAAAATACTACTAAAAAAGGTTTCAAACCAAAAAAGTAATTTATCTAATTCTTATATTTTTTATTTGACCCTCTTGAGATAAATTATTCTCATAAGACTACTTAATTAGTCAAAAACAAGAATATACCTTCATTATGTTCATTGGAAACCATATTATCATGATAAAGTCTATAAAATTTCTCTTTCTCTTTAGATATTGAATGATCTGATTCTTTCAAAACAAAATGAATCATAAGAAATTGAAGTTTTCCACCATCTTTAGAAAATAACTTCTTTCGTCACATAATTCTTCTCTATTCAATACTTTTTAGTTTCTACATCTAAATTATATCACAAAAATCACAATTATTCTTTCTTTTCAGATTTTTTGTACTCAAAGAATATTATGTGAATATTATATCAATATTTAATTATGGAAACTCACACCATTCTCAGTATTAGTAAATATCATTACTCAAACTAATGGATATAATGAAGTTATAATTCTCCAAAAATATTAATTCAAAATCATATTCAATTTTTCTTTAAAATATTAGAAACACTTAGGAATTATACTTCATATAAATCTCAATGAAATATTAATAATTAATTACTTTTTAATTTCTATTCCATGTTTTCATAACCCAATATAGCAATTTCATTGACATATGTCTTACATTTGGGAGACCCTCTTAAATAGTTCATAACTAGAATAATTATCCACGTGAATAATTATCATTCTTTATTAAATAAAAAAAATTAAAATCATTATCTTAGTTTGGTTTAATAAAATACATCTTTAGAAGTTTATAGTTCAATGGTTTTCTGTAATGTATGATACCATATAATATAATCATATTATACAAGATATCTATATCTAGGGAAAACATGGTATCTTAAAAAATCCAAATCCTATTCGCTGACTCATTTTTGTTTGAAGAATCATTATCTTATGAAATTTTCCATCAAATCATACACACCAAGTATATTAACCATTTCTTGTATCCTACACAATATATATATATATATATATTATTAAACTATGATATCATCAAAGAATTCATATCATATGCACTCTACTAAAATATCATATATTTTTTAACATATTCTTATAAGAAATCTAGAAATTTACATATATATGAAGTATTTTATGATTTTTTTGGATTTTTTAGGATTTTTTCCTTTATCATATTTTTTCTTCCTATAGTATATGTCTTTTGAAATTCCAGCATCTTATGTAGAAGTTGTGATCTTATGTGAATTACTCGAGTATCTTAAAAAACACAAGTTATAACGTCTTATATAAAAAATAATATTTAATTATGTGTTTAATAATATTGATTTATCTTTCTTAAATGTACAATATATTTTTTTTAGAGTAATTGGGAATTAGAAGAACTATTATATAACAATGTGGAGATGTCCACATGGTGTATATTTTTACCAAAAAATTTATACTTATGTGTACACTCCGATTTCAATCATGACTAATTTTTTTCATTAAAGACATTTCCTTATTAACATTGATATAGTTTCTATACATTCTTTGGCCATGTGAAATCAATTTCAATACTTGGGAAGGGAAAAATATCAATAAGGGTTATAAAAAATAAACAACAATCAATAGTCCATTTAAGAAAATTAAAAACCATAAGGATGTTTCTATTTTTTCAAAATAAATATTGTTCTCACATAATCATTTACATACTCAATAAACCATTGTTATCTACAAAATATTTTCCTAAATTATTTCATTGAAATAATAATTTAATTTTAATAATAATGATATATACATGTAAAAATTTGAAAAATCATGAAATCGAATCTTTTTAAACCAATCCATTCACCTTTATTAGATCAAATTACTTCCATTATTCATGAAATTACTTTTTTACCTCATGAATATAATATATTTCCAACAAGTCACATATATAATAAAATAATATTATTGGGATATTATCCTTATAAACATATTTATAGGAACCCATACTACGGAAAACCATTCCTAGATAATTCCAACATGACTCTTATTTAGAACATATCACTACACAGTGCAATTTAAGGGGTATATCAGTCCCACATATCATCATATGTGACATCCATGAACAATAACATGAATAAATCACATTTCATCTTTAATTTCCATTCTAAAAGTCAAATGTATTTTAATTTTAGGAAATTATAAATTTAAAATCCTAGTATATCACAAAAATGAGTAGAAATATCATTTTCCATTAATAATATATTAATAATTAAAATTAATACAAAATTGGGAATATGATTGTCATTAATGAAAAAAATTAAAACTAAATTGGAATATTAATAATGATTATCAAAAAATGATTGATAGAAATAGGGGTCATATGGTAAATGTTAATATAAAACACCGATTTATAACATTTATATTGAAATTCAATATTTTGATTATAAAAAACATAAATAGTATTTATTTTAAAAAATTTAAAGAAACAAAATTATAATATAAAATTACCATAATCATTTATTTCACTATAGAAAGGACGTTCTTGAAAAAAAATGAAGAACATGGATTTTGTTATGGCCCTACCAACCGGGGATTTCTTGGTGAGTGAAGAGTCGAGTGTCATAACCCTATTCCTGCCTCAAATAGGACAATGGCAAGAAACCAATGCCATGTAGGCATTTCACACACATGGGATGCTTTATCCTAGAGTACCTGTAGACATATACACACATCTCCAAGCCCATACAATGCTGATAACATAAAAAATATAAGATACTATAACTATTTTCATAACATCAATCAAACATCATAGTACAACAAAAATACTAAAAATCCATAAAAATGGTCCAAATAATTACAACTAAAATATATAAATAAATTTCATAACTACTCAGAAGGAGGGGGATACATTCAAATGAAACACTAGTATAAACCTCATTATGTCAACCCTAAACTATACCCCACCTTCTCTTAGTCCTCAAATTACTTTGTAAACGATCTATCGACTAATTAAGACATGATATGTAGAGGATGTTCCTATGAATGGTTGAGTAGAAAATATCCCATATGACACCTAAAATAACACAAAAAAATTCAAAAAGAGTAGAAAGATCATCACTATATAGGAAAGTAAGAAATGATATGATATATAATGGTAAACATTAATAAAAACTAACTTACTCAGAGAGATACTAGGTACCACATTATCAAAACCATAACTCCAAATATAATATTCTTTTCAAGGTAAATATGTAATAGTCTTATGGGAAAACCCACCCCACAAGCAATTATCCACTGATGACACTCAATGGAGAGGTTGTTCTCTACAACCTCTCCCTTCTAGTGGAAAAAATATGGGTGTTCACTCTCATTAGGTATAGATTAGATGTACCAAGACGGAAACTATTGGTTTTTTCCCACGTAGAAAATAAATTAGACTAATACACCATTAGAAAGATCAGATCTTGTTATGTAGGTTGGGGTTCAATTAAAAAAGTTCACTTGGGGAAACATATCACTACTAATATTTTCTTATTAAATAAGTGAATAATGTACGTATAAGTTTCTGTCACAATGGTTCAATTACGCTACCCATGGAGAATAAAGGTATCGAGGATCACATTGGGCCTCATAAAGGGATACATAATATAATCTTTTGAGGGGTTTGAAATCCAAAACTCTAGACCATATCCTATACTAATCCCTTATGGGAGCAGTCTGAGACTAGTCAATCTATATTAAGAGGACTTTCTAACACAAATCGTAAGAGGAAACACTCCCAACTAAAACTCTTAAAGAGAAAATATCCAACAAACCTGGGTTAAGAATCAGTGAAAAAAGCATCTCATTTATATAACCTTTCATACTTTAATTTATTCCAAAATGAAGGATATCATCCTAATATATGTGGAAAACTACTCATTATGGAAAATTCGTGTTCCCGTATCTTATTCTAGATAAATCTTCATGAACGAGTTGTGCTTATAGGATATTTGATGTGAAGAAAGAAAAAACCAATTAATTTTCACCGAAAAATAGCATGAACGGCCAGTAAATCATGTTGTTGAAATGGTCTTTGAAAAGTGATCACAATATATTATTCAAATTCCCAAAATAGATTACAGGTAAAAAATTATTATTTTTAAATGTATGTCTACCACTTCTTGGGACAAAGCAACGAATCTGAATTAAATATACATCATTAGCCTTTAATATTCCACAACAATTCCATGATCAAGAATCATTCGATATATCATCAGACCGACAAAGCACATAGATAATACAACTAAATCATGATTTCATAATAGATTATAATAATATTTCAAAATAATATTATTAATATATTTTATTTAAATTATGGAGGAACCCAAGAACAACCCCCAATCACCTATACAGTTTATGCACACCTCACCCATTATTCGCTAAACAAATTTTTAATGAAATTATTAATATTAATATTAATATTATAAAAATAAAAACAATGAAAATTTTTATGTGGAATTCCCCCAACCCCCCCCCCCCCCCGCCATGTGAATCCCCTGTAAGCTTTTGTGCAATAATATTTCCATATATTTATTTGATTTCCATTTATTTATAGTTTTGTTATTATTATAATAAATAATAATAATTAAATAACTCATGTTACTATTATTGAAAACAATAATAACTACCAAAATTAATTAGTATTAAAAACAATAAAAACATGATCAGTTTAATATTATTAATATTAAAAATGAAACACATCACCCATCCTTGGAAGGTTAGAAATTGGATTTTAGACATTCATCACCAGAAAACTTTATATCATACTCATATATTGTTACTCCACATCCAGGGTCAGGGTTAGCCAATAATATACACTAATACCAGGCACCCCCATCTATGAATTCTAGAATATAGCAACCCATTTTTTGAAAACATCATTCACTTCTCCTCTAGGGAGATCCCCTTAATTCGACTAACACACCACCAATAACCTGTTCAGTGATTGATACTCATTGTCACATCCAATGACATGTTATTTATCTAAAATCCAAATTTAATGTCATGAAAATGATCCACTATTCCAAAAACTAATATCATAATGATTGGTATTCATAGATATAATCAAATCATTAATGTTAGTATTAATGACATTGAACAGCATGAATAGAATGAGAAAAACACAAAACACAGTGTGTTCCTTGATCGGTGGTCATGTTTATTTTGAAATATTAATTGGAATCCAATGAAAATGGGATTATTAAATCCAAACGAAACAATGAGAATAAATACATCTCAAATTCCTAGATTTAGGAAAATAAATTAAATGTTGTAATACTAAACAAATCTCAATATGTATATTGATTTGTAAAATGATTAATTAAATTACATATAAAATTAAAATGGGGATAAAACCAAAAAAAATTAAAAAACTGAGTTTTGTTTTGAATGTGGGAGAAAACTTCTACTAGAAATTAAAGTTGTTGTCCTCCTAGGTTCTCTATTCAACTCAATATTATCCTTGATCTGATCAATTATTATTCTCTGATCCCATTCCGCTAATGAAGAACACCCAAGAACCCTGTCAAATCATTCCAATGTTATCTGGATAACTCTAATAAATTTTCATAATAGGATATTAAAATAGGATTTTATGTTTTATTGTTATTATATAAATAAATTATTTAAATTATTTAACTAACTCTACCCAATAGTGGCTACCTCAACTGAACATCCAACCCTAACCATATTTATGACACTCCTTAGATAAAACCCAAATTCTAGAAACAATTATGGTCTCAAAATTTATATTCAAGACTCTATTTGGAGTTATTGCATTATTTTAGAAAAATATTACACATGTGATATTAATATATTTAATATTATTGTAATATCAATTATGGGATCTTCGAACCTCAGAATCTCACACTATATCAACATATTTCTCCACAAATTGTTCTAGAAATATTCAAAAGTCATAAATGAAAAAAAAGATGTTAAATTTTCCCCACCTTCATATATTTTCATCATAAAAATAGAAAACTTCTTTATAAGTGGGGATAATATGATATCAATTAGGCTTATCACTCAAATGAGCTCTCATGAAGGATTTTGTGCTACTAAAAATATTTATGCCAAAGGAAAAAAATTACCCGTAAAGGGTTTTTCCTCTATGGTAATCCAAAAACATTAGGACCCTTTAAATACTTGAAAAGTAAAATACCAAATTCTATATCAGTCTTTGACTACTAATAGATGATACATCAAGAGTCAAACCCTACAACTAGCTATAATATCTTGGCCCACCACGCCCGATGCCATGGGATATTTTTACGTCCTCACCTCTCTTAGATATACTATTAAGGGAAATAATTATGCTTCTTTATGTAATACTATTTTATCATGAATGGTGTCATCATAACACCTATAACTAGTACAACATGCTACCTACCATTATAAATCCCATCAAGAATATGTCAAGTGGATATCTAGTCATTCAATATCTTACAATAAATATGCATGATTTCTTTCTCCCTAACTGACTAGAAAATTAGTGGTCTAATTAAATTCACCATAGTTATGTTATACCATCATGACCCTTAAGGGTCAACTAAAATTTTTCAACCACTATATCCCATCAATCAAAAATATATGATAGAGAAAAATGATGTGAGCATCCACTACCTCGGCCATGCCGTTAGGTGGCACTCAAGCTATACCTTCCTCAACCTATACATAGTCTATTTTCACTTCAATTTCTGAGAATAACTATCTGATGAAGTGGGAGTCTCTAATAAAAAACTAACTCTAATAGATCTCCCGATAAATCTTGTTCTCTAAGTAAATTTTCTGAACCATCATCATTCCATCATGTTCTTCACCATTATTTTCGAGTACACATTGTTGAAATCAATGAACACTACCGAAAAACTGATACTATAAGTCATAAGTATCTAGTTTAGAACTCCCAAAAACATTATTTTTTAATTAAACATTACAAATAGTATCATAGATATATAAAATAAACTGAAATGGAATTGTAAAGATACCATCTATAAATCCTACTTACAAACTAAGAGCTTGTGATAAAGAATATTGTGCTAAAACTATAGGAACAAATTCCCCCCAAACCACATGTAAAATAATTAATTCATTATAAGGGTAGATGATCCCCCATGTATATATCCTATTTCAATTAATTACAATACATAGATAAGACAAAGATCTCATCATCCTCCATAGTGAACATCACTAGGATTCCCAAAGAAAAAATGGTTTATATGAAGCCCCAACTCTTCATATCCTCTAATATACATTTATCTGTTGTTTATGTTTGGGGCCATATGATATGATAGAAAAAATATTGTTCCATATATGTTTGAATTATATTTAGGAAAGAACATTGTGGGAGGTAAAACTGAACAATCCTTAGGGAATACGTCTTTTTTACCTCACCAATATCACTGGAACATAAATCTCATTATGTCTACATCTCCATCGAACATACAATACAACTAATATGAATTTTTCTATATCCTCAAAAACAATAGCGCATCCTCCTTATCCTTGGATTTCTTATCACTAAATAATTATGATTTCATCCCACTGGATTGAGTACACTATGAAACCACTAGTAACAGTTAGTTGATCGTGGATAGTAGAAAGCTAGTCTCCAGAAATAAAAACATCATAGGGCCTCATCTCCCTCGGAGAAAGGTTTCTTACATGGCTCTATCTCCTCTCAGATTAAATTCAAAATGACATTATAAGTGTATAATCATTGATCACCTATATAAGTACATCAAACAAAAAGGGTTGAGCCAAAAATATTCACTAGTATCACTAGGTTTTCAATAGGGTTATGTTCAGTGAAATGTTGTTTATAAATCATTTTGAAAACTAATGATAGGTAATTTAAGACACATGTGATACCTCAAACCATAGTCTAAGTTTTTAGTCACATCCTCCCACTAGATGAATCTATAATTTTCATTACCTCACTTTTCAGCACAACTATGGAAAGCTCTGACCCCTTAGACCATCTAATGGACCTCAAACATACATGATAATGGAACTCATCAACAACACCTCAACACTTACTTGTTTAGAAAGCACAGAATTTCTCCAAAAATATTGTATCACATTATAATTAAACATCTCAATGGTGGGTTTTTCACAATTCCATGTGTGCTTGATGTCATATCATACCAACACCAACCTAGGTATCTGTCAACAACATGTATTACCCTGTAGTAGACTCAAAGACATGATGAAAATTAATAGGGGTATTATCTATGTGGGAAACATGCACCACATGATAATTATAGTCCTCTACCACATGAGATTGGGGAGTGGATCACCACACAACCCATGAATTCACTCTCTGGAAGACACAATTTTTACCCAATATAGGTTTTTAGTATTTTTAATCCATTGAATCATACCACTACTCAAGATCCTGGGGACACTCTTCCCGAACAACTATATTTGGATAAATGTGCTACTAAATGGGTTGATTTATCACACACTATCTACCAAGAATAATGTCCACCTAAACATGTAAAAATAATTATATATTTATCACCAATAGAATAATAATATATATCCCACTATATAATATGGGCTAGCTGTTGTCGAGGATGAATATGAAACAAAACAGATTATAACATGGTTAAAAGAGCGTATCTTGGGAGATTTCTAAAAAATGACCTAGAAAAACAGCATTTATATATGATTCTTGTTTGAATGTTTACCCAGCAACCAATTCCAAATTGTACCATGTGAATAAGAAGTTTATCAAACGCTTGATGAATAGATATTTCTGCTTCCACACAAACACTAGACACCTTGGCCAGAGAGACGAAAAAGAAAAAAATTAACACTTTTTCACAAGTTCCAAACCATAACCACACAACAACAACAAAATATACTGTAGTCCTAATATGAAACTCTTCTAATAGAACTCTGTCCTAAAATGACCTATCAGGGAGCACCTAGCTTCTGATTAGTTGAATGTGAATGACCCATGGAAACCTCCAATATTGTAGGGGATGGAAACTAGTGATGAGTAGGTATATCCCAAACATGTGAAGAATATGACTAAATTAATGTTACAAAATCATATCTCTAATCTCTTTCAATGATAAAAATCTATAAAATATAATATTATATATTTTTCATGAATAACATGTTTCCCACAAAACATTATGACATTATTGCTAGAAAGAAATATAAATTTCCAAATATAATCCCACAAAAATCTAGAAAATAATATCTCACCATCTCATATGGAGGGGACTGATGTCAAAAGAAATATTGGTATTCACATTTTCCTATCTATACCAAAATATTCTCCATTTTCCTTATATCAACTAGGATATATTAAAATATTTACCAACTATATAATATACTACATGTGTTGGAAGATATAATATAGAGATGAGTATAAGAATCAATAGTATGAGACCCCGAAATAACCAAACACAATGAATAAAGAGTATTCAAGCCATCACTATATAGGTAAGTCAAATGATTATGATACATTATGTATAAACAATAATAAACCAAAATATAAATAAAAACACACCACATCCCATGTGGTCACAATAGTAACACCATTCATATGATTTATACATGATTCAAAATGTTTTTGTTCATCTGGGATAAATCAACTCCATCAGCTAGGATTCCATTGGTGACAATATACTTAAGGATTGTATCAATTTCCCAACTCCACTAATTCATCTCATTAAAGAGGTTACACTCATTGTTTTTGGATAAGTATAATAGTGAATGAAACTTTAAGGTTTCATTTGAGATACACACTAGATTAGAAAAATACCCCATTAGAAGGTTCATATCTCAATACATAGATAGGGTTTCAATTCCCAATGATAATTATGTGGAAACCTAAAACGACTATATTTATCCTACTATAAAGGGAATTAATTCATGTGTTTTTATTTTCCATTCCGATTCCAAAAACTCTATATAGTGATGATGAAGGGAATGAGGATCACAATGAAACTCTTGAAGGGATACAAACTCTAATTTTCAAATCAGTTTGGCATCCAATACTCTTGATCAGATGTCATACTGAACCATCATGGGAGGGGACTAGGAATAATTAATATAGAATATTCTAACTCACCAAAAATCATCTAAAATAAAGGATGTACCCAACCTGTACACAAAAATATAATGCATACAAAAAATAATTGTTAGGAATCAATGAATGATGAATCTTAATTACATCACATCAAATTGTATCTATGATGGAAAAATTATAGAAACCTTATCCTCTTACACATATTATTAAATTATTATATGAATAATTATCCATCAAATACAAACCAATGATCATAATATTGATTTTCTTGGGAAGAATAGATACATAATTATAAAGAATGAAACCAAAATAAAAAAACTGATTTATTTAACCTCTAAATTGATCTATTAAATTCATTTGAGAATTTCTATCTACATAGGATATGATAGGTAATACATGAACAAAATCTTGAGTTAAAAATCTCATTAAAAGAATAAACATGGGAATAAATAATAATACATGACCTTAAGGCATCACATGATAACATAGAAGGCATGAAACATGAATAATCATATAGAATCATAGAACGCTAAACATGGAATCATATAATAATGGGAAAATAATAATGTGGAAAAAATATACAACATGACATAAACACGAGTCAATGAATATTTCCCAGAATATATCACATTGTGGAAAAAGTCCCAAAATGGAATTAGGTTTAATCCCTTTACTAAATTGACATATGATGAGACTAAACAATACCCAAATTACTAGATTACTATACGAGTGCACCCCATAAAACATTTTTATTCATTAGTGTTCAATGTGAAGAAAAAAACCTAGGGAATACACATAAGGGTTACCCATGGAATTAAATGGGCCATGTAATCGTGTCATAGGTCATATAAATGGTCCTATCATAAATGGGACAATGAATTAATTGATTTAAATCATTCTCCTCCCTTCATAATGGAAAAAAGGCATAAATCTTCATAAATGATGTCCACCTGATGTGAAGAAATGTAGAAAGAGTGTTGAAAAACTATAAAAATGAGAACTTTAGTGGGGTATAAGGGAAAATATTAGAGTATTTATAGAGGAAAAACGTATAATTGTTTTCATAAAACCATAAATAAAATAATTTAGTTGTATTAATGATAAAAATATTTATTTTCTGTAAAATAATGTGGTACTAAAATAGATTATGGAGAGTACATGCATAGAAGTTAGAAATAGGGAAGATTCCTTTATCCATGCTTACTTATAAAGAGTAATTGAAAAGGTAACATTTAAAAAAATTTATTTCCCCATCAAAGATAGGTAAATTGTGCCAGGTACGTAAGTTAGAAAGATAAAAGAGAATTTATCAAGAGTATATAAGAATAGTTGGGAATTAAATTTGGGTAAAGAGGGATAAATCACATTCTGTAGGAAACAATGTATGTTCAGATATGGGTGGTGAGGACATGATAAGAAATTAAAAGAAATTAATACAGGAAAAATGAAGATTTTACCTCTTTAATGTCATCTCTATGAGAACCTCCTTAAAAAACATAGTTTGTTATCTTAGTGATACCAAAAGACCAAGACATTTGGAAGAGGCTTCAAAAAATAATTTGGTAGAATAAAACTAAGATTTAAATCTTTTAAGGTGTCATGTGAAGTGGTGGTGAGGTGTGGCATTTAAAATGTTGGATACTGGGGATTTTTTTATTATTTTTTTCATTAGCTTTTTTCAATTATATCAATAATACTGATTCATGCGATTAACTAAAATAAATAGTTCATGTGAGTTTTATATAATGGAAACATACATGACCTATGACCTAACCATGGCTCAAAAATTAATTTATTTACTTATAATGTTAAATACTATAAATTACAGTACTTCACTATTCACCTCAAATTCAACTATTTTATAAAAAACCCAAACATTCACAACCACTGTTTTTCCAAATGTTTATTAGAAAAATAGACTCAATATTACGAAAATAATTTTCTAAATTTAGGAAATTTAATTCTTAAATGAAACCTTCATTTACTAAAAAAAACTGATTTTAATATTATAACATATTTTATGACACTTTGAAAAATTATTTATGGTATTGTAAAATGATCATGAAATTATTAGACTAAAAAATTATATTTTATGAATATATTTATTAAAATAAAATATCTTTTAAATCATTATAAATATTATATAATTGTAAATAAACATTAATGTATCAAAAAAATTAAAACACTAAATTTATCATGTATAAAACATTTATTTAAATATTTTTTTATCATAAATATATCAATTTTTCATTCGTATGATACATAGATGTTATTTATGATTTAATAGGTCAGGTTAACATTTTATTAACATCATTTATTTTTTATAATGTCCGTATAACTATTCAAATGGTCAGGTTACTATTCCATCAGAGTAGGCTCAATACTTTCTATAATTACAACTTATTGAATTATTAATTTATGAGAATAATTCATTCTAAGTTATGTATGATTTTATACTATATAACATACAAATAATATTGATATTTATATTGATAAAATTTTGGGTCCTTACATTCTTTCCCCCTTTTTAAATTTCACCTTTGAAATTATGTTTTTCATAATTAGGTAAAAATATGTGAGTTTATTTCTCATATTTCCCTGTATAATCTTGAAAAAAAATTAGTCTGCATGAATAATTAGGTGAAAATGTTATAAAAAGGTAAATTTAAACATATAAGTATAATCTAATAAATTAAATGTCTGTTCTAATGTGTGATTCAATAAATATAAATATTAGTTATCCATAGTGATAGATTTATCCATTGAGTTCTTACTTATATTTTATAATCCTAACCAAAAATATAACCAGAGCTTCCTATGATACAAAGTATAGAAGTATGGAATTATTTCTAGTTCACTATAATTGGTACCTCTCAAATAACTCATTGGTGGATATAAATCCTAAGTGGAAGACTCCACTATTTCTAGGGGAATCACATTCCTCATAAATCCCTTTAGTATAGAGCCATACATCATCCAACGGTCACACGTGAGAGTTCCCAAGGGTCAGATTCCTTAATTTTTTATGATACAAACAGTATATACTATATCTTTCTAAACATATTATTACATGTTTTTAATCATAATTAACAACTAAATACAAACCATGGATCATAAATTCTAATGTCTTTGGAATAATATGTATATAAATGGAAAGTATGAAATAAAAATTAAAAATAAAGTATTTTAATTCATCTATATAATTAGAACCCAAATTCCATTGATCTATTACATATTTATAGGATAACCTAGGGAATAAATGAAAAATTTTATGAGCTAAAAATCCATGCAAGGGAATAGATATGCGAATAAGTAATAATAAATTTTTTATATGGTATAAAATGATAAAATAATAAAAATAGAACATGAATAATCATATAAAATTATTTCACATAGAACATATAATAATATATTCATAGAAACATAGGAATGTGGAAGTGAAATACAATATGAAATACACTTGAGTAAATCTTAACAGCCAATACTATATCATATGTTGGAAAACCTCCTATAAAGGAATTAGGATTACTCCATATACTAACATGAAATCTTATGAGATGAAACACTAACCAATTTATTAGAGTAATATTTGGGTTCACCAATCATTACATGTTAATTAATATGTGATCTAAATAAGTAATCAAGCATAGGTAATAAACATAAGGGTTTCCCATGGAAGGAAATGGGTATCAAAATCATGTCCTAAGGCATACAAAATCAATGTACCAAACATGTGTCCATGAAAGAATGTATTTAATTCATACATAGACACTCATAAGGGAAGATATGCATAGAACATGGTACACTATTTCGAACTAATGTGAAATAAAGTAAAAACTATTTTTAAGAAACATTGGAAATGAGACACTTTATTGTGGTTTATGGAAAAATAGACAAGTCTTTAAAGTGGAAAAATTCATAATTGTTTTCATAAAACCAAAACTGATTTATGTTAGTTTTTTAGGATAAAAAGGGTGAGTTTATAAAATTAAAGATGTTTTATAATAGTTTTTTTTGTACTTGAATAGTTGTTATAAATTTTGGAGGTTCCCTTTAATGATCCATAATTACCAATAGTGATTAAAAAGGAATTATACTAAAACATGTGTTTCCCCATCAAATAAAGACAAATTAAGGTAGGTACATATTTTTTGAACATATAAATAGAATTTATGAGAATTAAATAAGAATAATTTAGAATTACATTAGGGTATAGTGAGATAAATTTAACCCGAAAGAATAAATTGAGGTTTGGAAAGAATCCCTTACCTTATATCCGAAAGAATTATTCAATTTCACTTCATGTATTTTATAATCAAATTAAATCCATTAATTAACGAATTAAGAACCACTAAAAATTGAATTTTATTTATTATAATTTTTTAAGTACATTTTCCCTTTTTTAGGATTTATAACATTCAATTTCATCATTTTAGGAGCGTTCATTTAATTATTTTACGGTCAATTCCCTTGAGTTTAATAATGTGAGTTCTTGTAAAATGGAATTAAAACTACATAAGTTTAATTATATGATATTAATATACATATAAAAGAATAAATGGTCCCACATATCATTTTATGATATTATTAATATTAATTAAATAGAATTTTAATGATAAATGTTTAGTTTTGTCTGGTATTTTTTTGATCACTGCAAAATAGTTTTGGTTTATAATTTTATATTACACATATATATTTGTTATAAAATAGAAAAAATGTATATTATAAAATTTTCAATAGTTTTTAACCATTAATTTGGTTTTATGAAAAACCATTAATGTATGAATGGAAAATGAAAAACCATTATCCATGATGGCTATGAATCAACACATCACAGACACTGTTTTCATTTTTAGAATAAATAGAGAAGAGAATATAATTGATGATAAATATTCCATTGAAATATTAAAAATATACCATATATATTATATAGGGGTTATTATTCTGTATTTTATTGGTTAGGTGATGGGAGGATATGAAATTTAAAAAATTAAAAGAGAAATAAAGACGATCTTACCTCTAGAATATCATCTCCTTGAGAAGCTCCTTAAAAACGTTGGTTTGGTCTTTCAGTGAGACCAGAAATACCAGGATGTAGGGAAGTGGATATTGAGAGTAATTTTGTATTTTATAATAAATTTTCAAATCTTAAGAGGTGTGAGGAGAAGATGTGGTGAGGGGTGGTATTTATTGGGGAGGAGAGGGGTGTTTTTGATATTTTTTCATTTGTTTATTATTTTGAATCAAGACTATGAATTGTGATGATTCAGTTTACCATGTATAAAAATTACTATATGTTATTTCTATATAATGTGAAATTACATCATCAATGCCTCAACAATGACTAAAAAATACATTTACTTAATTATAATGTTAAATACCATAAATTTTCATGTTTCACTATTCATCAAAAAATAAACTATTCTAGAAAATCACAAAAATTAACACAGATCATTTTTGTAGTGATGGTTTCAAAAAATGGGATCTATGTTATAAATATAAATTTATAATAAATAGAAATATATTTTTTAAATAAAATAAACATTTACTTGAAAAATGATGATTTTAATTTTATAACAGATTTTATTACACTTTGAGAAATCAATTAATATATAATAAAGTTATGTAGTCATAATAAGAGAAAAATATTAATTTATGAATTTATTTTAGGGAATGAAATTCCCTTTTTATTAATTAAATTATTTATAATGTTTTATGTAAACATTTACCATCCACAAAAATTACAATACTTAATTTATAATTTTTAAAACATTTATTTACCTATAACTTGATATCAATATATCATATTTTCATTTTTAAGATATATAAATTTTACTTATATATACAAATGTTAGGTTACTATTATATTTTCCATATTAAAATTCTTAATGTCCATATAACTATTATAATGGTAAGTTTTCTATTCCTTCAGAATATGTTTCTTGATATCTATAAATAACACTTATTTCATTCATATTTTTTTTGGAAAATGTGGTATACATTTTGTATGTGTTAAATGATAATTATAATAAAAATAATTTGTTTAATTTCATTGAAAAATATTTGTGTTTTTACAAAATTTAAGTTTAAAGTATTTTTTTTGTAGAAAACTACTCAAGTTGGAATAATGGTGTGTCTGCATTTGATCCTAGAGAAAGCCCAAATAACACACATTGATCATCATCAGTCCAAATGAAAAAAAGATAAATCCATAAATATGACACCAAGAACAACCCTAAATTTCTAAATGGATCATGGAATTGTGGTCCTCACAAAAAAATATTCAAGATAGGGTATTCACTTTCCCAAAACTGACGCTTGGTAATTTTTTCATTATATATATGTATGAAACTTCATGGTCCTAAGCCATAAGTCCAAATTAAATATAAAAAATTGATATTGAAACATCCCCCATAATTCTATGATTGTGATTCCATATAAGGATCAATATTACGGTTTTTTTCATGATGAAGTTATGATTGAATCATGATTTCATAAATAATAATAACAATAACAATAATTAATAATAATGTTATAAATATGATTTCTACAAATTGGGGAGGATCCCATGCTCCTCCCATCCAATGAAATTTACAATGTTCGTATGCCTCAACATTCATTATATTCATGTTTTTTATATTTAAACCATTATTATTATTATTATTATAAAAATAACAACAATAATGGAAAACTGGGTTGGGGATACCCCAATTCAAAGCATCCATGAACGTACCATTATTTCCAGTGCACCTCACTATTTCAATATTTTTAATTTATTTCAATTTATACTTTTTTAATTATTATGATTAGAAATAATAATAAAGAAACTAAATAATTTATTATGTTTATAAACATTAATAATAGCATGATTTATTATTATTAAATATTATAATATCTATCACATGTTATTATTATTAAAACTAATACTAACACACACAATCTTCTCATAGCTAAATGGTAATTGAATTATAAATACCATATTACATAATCCCATCCATCATACCAACCCATACTAATAACATTTATATAGTCATGAGAACCCCTCATTCCTCAAAAACATCAGGATCCATCATCAAAGTTGGCTAGATTTCAGTAACCCATTGCACAAAAAAATCATTCGCTACTCCTCTTAAAATACCCACTCATTCATTCTTGTAGACCATTGATACCCAATATAAATTTAGTTTCCCACGATCAATACCAAACCTAAATTTTGTCTCCCAAATACAAATCCAATTTCATGTCCTTGATCTGTTAAACCAATGAATTATCTCACAATGACTAGTATTCCTAAATATCATCGACACATCGAGCATCTAATATCTAATGTTAGACACCAATAATGGAGGGAGTGAGACACATGAAACTGAGTTACCATCAATAGATGTTCATGCTCATTGGTTCATCAACAATGGAATTTAATTAATGGGGTATTATAAAATCAACATGAAAAAAAATTATTAATACATCCCAAATTTTGAAAATTTGGAATAAAAATCAAACATTCGAAAATACTATTAAGACAAATCCTTGGATTAATTTTGAAAATTATTAATTAAAATTCATCTCAAACTATAATAGGGATAAAAGCACAAAGAAAATATCTTACCATGGTTTTGATAGATTTTTGTTGAAGAATTCGTCCACTAGCAATGAATGTGACATTCCCATGACATTCATCATTCGTTTAACAATTATCCTCGGTACAATATTCTATCATTCCATGATTCTGATCAGACAATGTTGATTTCCAGAAACACCTCTCAAAAATTCCCAAGGATTTGCATCTCACCCAAACATTTTTCTATAACATTCAACATAAAGATGATTATTTAGTTTTGTATTATTAAAAATAATTAAATTAAATTAATTAATTAACTTTATATACCCACCAATGGCTGACACATCTTAACATCAAACACCAGATAATTTTAGTTCATACATATGTTGGACCCCACTTTATGGAATCAACTGGGATTTCATATTTTTTATTCTAGAATAATATCAATGTTTAATTTTTTATTTCATGTAAATAACTCCAACATGATATTAATATAATTAATATTTTTATAATATTAATTTATACCTTACCGAGATTTCTAATCACAAAAAATCTTAGTGCAGAAATTTAAAAATATTCATAGAAATATTCAAAATTCCAAAATGGAATAATACATATTTTATAGATATGGATAAAAATAGTTGAAAGTGAAACATTAAAATATTTAAAACTTGGTTTTGAAAAAAATCGGTGACCTCAACCCCGAGAGTCCCTATACGTCATATACACACATTAGAAGTGAAATTAAATTTTTTAAAAACATGATTGAAATACATTCAATTTCTATTGTTGATCATTATTCCTTATACTTCATTTATTATCATGTTTTATTTAGTAAATAAACTTATAAGTTCGTGAAGGTCTTTTTGTGGTTTCGTAGGGAAAACCCTTCTCGAGGTGTTGACTGAGTTTAAAATGGATTCTTAAATTGTAACATTGTTTGTAAATAAGATTTATAATTTCAGATACATATATTTTTTAAATACTATTTTAAAACATATAATTTATTATGTAAATATATTATTATATACATCACTTTGAGGAAAAGTTAGTATGCATATACACTTGAGAAAAATTAGTATTTTTCAATAAATGTAAAGGAAATAAAATATATTATGGTTTATAATTTTAAGAATGACATTTATTTATAAATATCATAAATATCCAATAAATATATCTTTACAGTAACCTATGATGTGTGGTAATAAATAATTAAATACATCACTTCATGGAAGAGGTAATCTATATGCACACATGAGTGGTGTTTCCATAACCCAATCAATGGGCGGACAAAAAATTTTGAAAATAAATTTTAGTAATTAAATAATTATTATGTAATTCTTTTCAATTAATCCTTAAATAATTCATTATATCCCACCATGTTAGCTGATATTGAAAAATGTTCCATATCACTTTGTTGAGGTGATAATTTGTACATACATACATGTGTCTTTTTAATTTTCCACTAAATTTGATGGATATAGAAATTTTTTTTACAACAACTGAATAAAATTTTAATATTATAATTAAATTATTTGAAATATATTTATATGGTTACATATGATTTGGATAAGGTTTCATAGGAAATATATAGTAAAGAACATGGTTAAAATGACTACCTCTTCTTTTTATAAAATCATATCAAATAAACTTAAGGCATTTGAATAAAAATTTATAGTAACGCCAGGGGAAGAGGAACATGTTAAGGGATATATGGAAGATTATTTAGGTAGTATTTATTTTGAGTGACAAATACAATCATATTTTTCTTTTCAATGGTCAGAGTGATTCCCATTTTATAGGCAAAAATCAATTTATTTTCCTTAAATTTCAATTCATTAAGGTTCCATAATGAAATATTAAAAATTAAAAATGTATCATAAATAGACCATATATAAAATTATAGATACATTATGATGATAATTTTATAGTGATATTAGTTTTATGATTTTTTATAGATTAATATAATATTTCTTATATTAAATATCCTTAAATTCTTTTTTGTGGGACTATTAACATTATTTGAATTTAATAAATATGAATATAATAGTTGATCTCTAATGCTATCAATTAAATGACCCTTTATCATTCAAAATTATCATTTAAATTCTTCAATATTCTTAATTCATTTGAATCATTCCATAATTTATCATTTTATACTCATTTACTTGGTTTTTCTCCTCCTTGCAAAAGCATTGTATAAAAAATATTTAAGAAATTATAAATGTTATAAAAGTATATAAAATTAAAAATATAATAAAAATATTTTTTTTGTCAATAATAAATACGAAGACATTTAATCATAGATATGGTATTTTTATCATTATCATTTACATGCAAATATATTAAGTGAGTTCGAGTGATATTTTAAATATATTAAATTTATAATATAAACGTCATTTCATAATAATATAACTTAGACATTAATCAAACAAGTTTTAGTTATAAGTTATTTTAGGGTTTAAAGACACTTAAAAAATTATATTTATACATTTTCTAGCGATATTTTTTGCATTATTCATGAGTTTAACACCCTCATTAACCATTTTTAACTCTTTTGAGGGTGAATTGTTTTTACTGTAGTTACTATTATTTTCATAAATAAATGTTCCTTATTACATACTTTGAATATTATAATTTAAAATATTTAATCCATTATAAAATCATAAATTTATATTTGTGGATAATTTTGTTTATCATATTTTCACAAAAATGATATAGAAATCAGTTTTTAGAAAAACACCCCTAAAAGAAAAAACATATTTTCAGCAAATTCATATATAAAATTGATACCGATGATGATAATTAGTTTAAAAAAATTAAATTATAGTTGTATGAATTGAAAAATAATAAATAATGAATATAAAATTAAAAATACTATATTTTTTAAATGGATCAAAAATATTTCATTTATTAAAATTAATATTACATAGGATTTAGAATGTTAATCATTGGTTTCTAAATTTAATATGATTTTATAAAACATTTAATATTAATAGTTAAAAAAATCTGAATTTTTTTAATAATATTATAATTATTTCTTTATTATATATTATGTGGTAACTATGAGAGTATTTTTAAAAATGGTATTTTCATTATTAACCTTAAAATATAATATTTCTTAATAATTTCAAAAATCCACCTTGACCTAATTTTGAAATTTTGAATTCAAAATGAAATATTATTTTATCAAATAGTTATTATAAAAACCATAAATTTATATTTTTTATCAAAATTTAAATTATACTAGACATAAATTTTATAGAAGAATAACCCTTTGAAAAACTATGTGTTCCTAACATCATTTCATATCAAGTGACAATGAGTGTTAATTTAATTTTAATGGAAAATTATATTTAAAATTTGATGAAGTTTACGATTAATTATAATATTTTTTTATTTATTTTAGTTTTATTTTTCTCATGTCCCACTAAATACAACAAGTTATTACATTATATTAACAACACCTATAATCACAAGGTGTTAAATTATATACCTCAATGAAATATAATCCTTAAAATTTTAATCTAATTTAGGATATTGATTTGATTAAAAAATTTAAATTCAAATAAATGGAATGTAAGTGGACTTCAAAATAAATATAATTCAAAAATAACCATTTTAATGTAACAATAAAACATATGAAAAGTGAAAATATATTAATATAAAGATAAATATTGAAATCTGGAATGAAATTGTTATTAATCCTTATCCATGAAATTTCATTTAAAAAATAAATACATTTTTTATTATAATAATAGGAAAAAACTATTTCATTATCATTTTGTAATCCCTTAATTTAACACTGTGACACTCATGCATGTTAATTAGTTTCAAAATTCATACCATGATAGAATATAAATATTGTAAATATAAGACTCAATATATTTAAAATCAAATTTGTTGGGATATTGTCTTATTTTTCCATCAAGATATAAAATGTTATAAAATATACTTAGTTTATTTCTTTGAACACCACATGCGTAATTTTTATTTTTTGTTGTTTATTTGACAAACTTTCACTTTTGACACATTTCACATTCCAATGATGAAAGACTTAGAATAATTTTTCATGATTTAAGAAAGAAAAAAATTTATAATAACTAATAAGTTTTATAAAATTATTTCAAAAAATTTATATAGTTTCTATCATATTAAAATATACAAAATGGTTAGTATAAGTTTGAAAAACCAAATTACAATTAAATATTATATTATTATAAAACACTTTATCATAATACTAAAATTTAAAATTAATTTATTCCAAAAAAAATTACCATAAATATCCAGTACAAAATTTAAACCCCAAAAGCTGGAATTATTATTTGAAATATTATTTCAAAATAAACTTAAAATTTATCTCCAAACCACAATAATCACTCAAAAAATCACATAACCAAAACATATAGAACCTAGTCATATATTATAAAAATATAATATTTTTTTCAAAAGTAATATAAATAACCATAACAAAAAATCACATATACATCACAATGTTTTCACAAGCTTTAATCCATAAATAATTTCACCTAATCTATCTTTAAACCCAATCTTAGACAAAAATATTCTCTAAAATTCCTTGTAAATTATTCTCGGTATAGTAAATTTCTTAAAAACCATAATCACTTAGTAACCAAATAACTTAACATCCCCCAATGATTTTTCCAAAATTACGTTAATTATAAAATCCAAGAATATGACATCACTAAATGTTATATATCTTGTTATCATGCGACTTTCATAAAATTTAATAACAATTTCTCAAAATGACACTAATCACCCTTCAATACAATCACATAATGGATCAAAAGGGGTTTTAAATCTATTGAACATATGATCCTCCTTAAATTTTATATCGCTTGAATAAAATTCAATGAAATCAAAACTCCTAAAAATAAATATGAAAATACATCAACCATTCAACTTCATTCGATATACATTGACCATATTTCCCTCATCTAGTTATATTATATATATTTAACAATAAAAACTATAATTCATTTTCTTAAATCTATCAAGTTAAATAATACATGTTTAAAAATTTAAAAATAATCCAAAAATTTTAAAATAATTTTTACCTTTCAGATGTTGTTCACAGATTTCTTCCTCATCAACTTTAATATCATTTGAATTATCTAAATCAATGTTCATACAATATTTTTTATTTCTCTCATGAGATTTAATCCATGCGAAGAAAATTTCCAAAATCCCAAGATATATAAATTTATGTAATTCAATTTATACCTTATGGATAACACTATTCTCCAACATTATTTTAACATAAATATTTATTTTTTCATAGATGTTAACTGATATATCACCTCCAATTCAAAATATAAAACATATTAATATAATTTTTAGACATTTTTAATGAGATTATACCTAAATAATTTACATATATAATGTGGAACCTTTTTTTCATTATGATCATTATCTCTTGAATACCCATGGGACTTAATTCATCAATTATTTAGTGATTCGATCAATTTAATTAGCTCCAGGTTGTTGATTATAACATGGGATAGATAGTAAATCAAAACCAAAATATTTTTCAATCAAACACTTATATTGTTGTATGATCAATCAGAATTCCAATTTTTTTCTTCAAACTAATTTTTTATATGTTTAATCATGGCTCCAAAAATTTACTAAAATAAAACTATTTTGTGATAGTATATAAAATATAATTATAATAAACCCTCTTATAAATAATAAAATGTCATTATCTATGAAACAGTATTTTGAAACCATTTATTCTACCAATAATAACCACAATTTTGTTTAACAAACTAGATTTTATGTTTCCAGAATACATCTAACTCATTATAAAAAATAAAAAATTCACTACCTTATGGTTTTAATAAATTTTTTATCTTTATCTAACAACATCATATTCTCCAAATTTATCAAATAATTATATTAAATAAAAACTATAACATAACATAACATAATAACTCATTATTTTTATTTTCAATTATAATTAATTTACTTTCTTACATTTCCATCAACTTTTAGTGTAAAGTTGTTAAAATAATGAATAAATATCCTAACAAACTAGATAGTTCTACAAAGTAACCTTTTTTTATAAAACAATTTTATTCTGTTTCATATCCTATTATAGCCAGGATAATTTTTATGCATTTAAGACCATAATTGACCATGTTATAATTTCTATACACTATTAGTCTATGTAATTTGTTTTTTAGAAAATGTGTGATGATGAAAAAGAGCTCATTGAGGGATATAAAAATTAAAAGATAATATTTAGCCCATCTGAAATCAAGAAAATATGTATGGATATTTTCATTTTTTCAATATAAAAATTAAGAAGAAGTAAAAACATAATTAAAATTAAAATAGATATTATTTTATACTATTTTTTATAAATCAATATGTATACATCATAAATGAAAAATTACAATCATGATTTTCTCTTGAGAAAACATGAGAAATTTTGATATATTTTCCTTTATAAATAAACATATTCAACATTAACATGTTTAGAATACTTCACGTATTCATAAATATATTTAATTCTCCCATTTTATAATAATTTTTTACACTAAAATTCATATAAATTATTGAAAAACCATATAGGAATCGTGGGAAATTATCCTTGAATGAACCCTTAAAAAATAAAATGGAATAACCATCATGGAAAATTGTAACATGTCTCTTCTAGAAAATATTGCATTACATAGTTCATTTTATAGATATTTCAATGCCACCTATCCCCATATTTAATTATCAAGTATCCCTATATTAATAAAACACATAAAACTATTCATTTCCAGTAGAAAACTCATAATTATTTTTATTTGAGACCATATGTAAATGGAGATTTTGTAATCTCATAAAAATGATAAAAACATCATTTCACATGAAAAAAATTAAAAAAAAATTCAATATATAAGGGGAATATTGTCTTTTAGAAAATATAAAATTTTAAAGTAATATTAATAATTAGTATTGATAATGGTTGTGGGAAATGGCATCCATATAGTATATGTGAAAATATTTGTATATCATTTCATAATAATTTTGACAAGTATCATATTCAAAACCTAATGAAGACTAATTTAAAAAATATGTAATTAAAGACTATGTGAATGGATATTTAATTTAGTCATTTATTTGAGAATAAAAAGGAACACTGAAGAAACAATTCAGGGAACATGTATATGGAGGAAAAATACTTTAAAGTAAAACATTAAAATATTTAAAATAATGTTTTGTAAAAAAAATATTTCATTGAGACTCGTACCTTTATATAGGGTGTTTATAATTCTTTTAATAAAATCATAATAATTATTTAATTTATTAGTAACTCTATTCACTTTGATTCCATTATCATTATTTTATTTATTTTTGTCATTATTAGATTTTATTTAATTACTAAATCAGTTCAGTTCACAAAATATTGTTGGTCTAAAACAATTTTTATGTGGTGAATAAAGTAAAATGGGTTAAAAATGATTATATCCACTTACATTAATCTTATCTATTAAATATAAATGATATTTTTAGAATGAAAAATCATTTAGAACCATTTATGTGAGGTGTAAATGAAAAATAAAATACATCACACCATGGAGGCTACAGTTTGTATATTGGAATAAGCTGTGTTTTTATATTTCAATTTATTGAATGGAAATAATAATGACCATGTTTTAACATTTGAAGAATAAAATTATGTTATAACCATAATATTTATCCCTCATATTCCCCTTTATAACCATAAAAGAGATGTATTGATGAGAAAAATATTCAAAGCTTTATGAAGGTTGTAGTCCCACAAACCCACGAATGTCTTATCCATTCTAAAATGGATGGAATGGAAATATAACAGAAAATGATTTTTCTATGATAATAATAATATTAATATAAATAACATAATTATTCATTTAATTTATCAATATTTCTAACCATATTTGGCAGTGATGAAAAAATAGATATGTTTCATTAAGGAGGCAATATTCTTTACTGAAGCACAATTGTCGTTTTCATTTTATTTTAGATGGAAAATTTGTATAAAATAGTATTTATAACAAAATAAAAACATTTACAAATAATTATTATATTTATTTCATTACATTAATATTATTATCTAATTTTTTCATATGCTCTGTGTATAGAGAAACATAAATCAACTCGGATATGACGAATAAAATTTATTTTCATATCCTCATTTAAATTGAACTAAAAGACATTAGAAGATATAAATATTTTAAAATCAGGTCCTTGTAAACATTCTATGGGACGTTTTGAAATGTATTTACAGAAATTTTTCAGAGAAACCAAACTGATATGTGTCATTGTAATTTTAATATTGTGTCACTTTTTTTTGCATAAATAAATTTAATTTTAAAAAAAAATTATGTATTTAATAAAGAAGACTATAATTTTACAAATGAAAATTTGAAAATATGTCTAATATATATGGTATTATTAACAAATTCTTTTACCACATGTAAAATTATAGGATATATATATTTTTAAAGTAGTTAATATAATATTATTTAATATTTGATATCGTTAATTTAATTTTAATTACTGTTCATATACGTTGAATTTAAAAACAACATGATAATCATGGATATCAAATATAAACAAATAAATGAATACACATCCTACACATATATCTATATAATTAATTTAAAATCATAATTCATCCATCCCATATAAATATTTTAATTTTTTAATACATTTATTGATATTTTTACTCTATGCACAAGCATTGTGTCGACACTATATATAAATTTTATATAATTTTAATATTATTTAAAATTAAAAATATTATACCAAATATTTTTGATTGAATAGAAATAAATATAAATTTCTTTGAAAATTAATAAGGAATTTTTATAGGAATCCTTATCCTGAAAATTTTTAATTGAGTTAGAGTAAAATTTTGATATGTATTAATTTTAAAATATAAAATAATTTCCATGATCCAAGAAAGATGAATCCAAATTGAAAATGATTAAAATATATGAATATTGAGGGCTTCAATACACTCATGTGATAAATCCTATAGATGTTTTTTTCTTATATGTTTCTTTATTACTTATTTTAACTCCCTCATTTAACATTTTAATCCTTACCATGGTGACTGAATTTTTTACCATGGTAATTATTCATTATGATCAAGAATAAAATTGAAATTAATAAATATATTTGAATAAAATGATTCAAAATGTATAATAGAATTTACAACATTAATTTTATATAATTGATACAAATTTGTTTTAATATATGTATGTACAATGTAATAAAAAACATGTCTTCAACAAAATACCCATTAAGAATAAAAATAATGTTACACCAAAATCACACATAGAATTGATCCCTATGATATTAATTACTTTATAACTAATAAAATCATATTTATTTGACTTTAAAACATATTATAAACTATATATATATTTTTTAAAAATATTTTATCAAATAGGAAAAATAGATAATTTATTATAATAAAACATTATATTTGATATAAAAAGTCATACATGGATTTAAAAATACAAAAAGTTATTTTCAAATGATTTATATTAATTATTAAACAAATAATTTTCCAAATAAAAGGTTTAATATACATTTATCCCATTACAATATTATAATTATCTCATAAATGTGATTTTATTTTTAGATTTGGTTGTTACAATTTTAAAATAAAAATCCACTATTTTTTATAAATTCCCAAAATTTAAATGTAATATATTTTTTATATAATTAATTAAAAAATGAATAAAATATAATAAATTCATTGATATGAATTTATTAATATGATAATTAAAATTTTAAATAAAAAATATATAGAAAACATCATTTATATAAGAATATATAATTTAAAAATCAAGTGTTCATAACCTAATTGCATAAAAATGTGCAGGGACTACTAAATTTTATATTTTGACTTTATATATTATAATTTAGTGATCATTACAATGAAATTTAATAAACATTTTTTAAATTTTTTTCTTTTTTTATATATCACATTATAGTAAAGAAGATATTTACAGAAATTAATATATATTAAAATCTATGGTTTTTGAAGAATTATCATTAGAAAAAAAAATATAATAAAAGAAATCACAAATGATTGGATAAAAAGTTACATAAAATTGCATAGACATGATTTAATACCAACAAAATTTTCAAACCATCATTAAACTCATAAAAACTTCATCCAAATACATTAATGAATCTTCTAACTAACTTGAATCCACCCAAACATTTCCAAAAAACTGTTGATTGTTTTTCATCATCATTTCTTTTATTAGCTTAAATATTTTTATATAAATCATCAAATAAAGGGTTGTTATCATGAATTAGTATATCTAGGTATTATATAATAGTTGAAGCACTTCCCATCAGCATACACATTATCGTGTTCCTCAACTCAACCTCTTCTTCTCCTAATACATATTTTTAACTTAAATTTATAAAAAAAATCCTAACTTAACTTCATAAATACAATCTATACATATGAATTTAACTATTTTATTTATTAGACTAGTTATATCATTTTCTCTAAATTAATTTTATTTATATTTACATTCATGAACTGTTTAAAATATAACATTATATACCATTTTATTCCATATATAACACTTTTTATATATCATTTATGAGACAAAAGTTTCATCTTTATTGGATATGTATATCTCATTTATATCTACCAACAAATATCCCAAAATTAACCAATATTCACTCTTCTTATTCTTTTTATTACTTTATATGGTTATAATACTTCTACAACTTATTTTACATTCAATTATATATTAAACTATAATTATTCATCAAATGAGGAATTTTTATTTTATAATTACCGTACATCAAATAATTATTAAAACGCTTTTGAGATGTATAAACTATTAATAGAAGGAGTCTATGAAATATATGTCATCTTAGAAATTTTCTCTTCATCTCATAAATTCATTAACGTGATTTTTTCCTTCAATATATTCAATAAATTGATATATAATACTAAAAATCAATAAGAATATCACCAAAACTCTCCAACCCAAATAATATCAATTAAAAATTAATTTTTTTCCTGAACAAGATTATTTCTCATTTCTCTAACTATAATTGTTTTCAGTAAATAACTTTGGAAATGGGATTTTTAGTGATCTACAATAATTAGGAATTCTTGCACATGTATATGTGAAATATTTTGATTCTGTATCATATTTCAATCCATAATTTTTCAAGCTTTTTACAATATACATTAACATTATAAAAAAATTATTAATTGTTTTATACTTTGGTATATAAATTAAATTCCTACACATTCAATTTGGATAATATAGACAAAAATAGAGACCCAATAACGTATTTTATTTATTATAAGTAATTTAAATTCAATTTTAGTCCTATAAAAGCATTATAGTTTAGTTTCATTTCCCAATGACCTTAGAAAATTTTACGTAAAACTATTATATGGGTTTAAAATTCACATCCAACTCATAAAATATCAGATTCATACTTTTATTATTATATTTTATTTATTTTATAATAACAAAGTAATACTTTTTATTATTCTTATATATTCATTGTGATCGTTGTGAATTTTACAAATTTTATGGAAATATGTGTCAATACAATAAATAATTTTGGTAATTTTCTTCTATTGATCATTATTTATAGAAAAAAATATGCCTCTCCAATTCATGAATATTTTAATCATGAACTATGGAACCTAAAAGTTTCTCATTAGTTTCTTAAGGAAATTTTGTATTAGAAATGATGAATTTTTCATCAGAATTAAAAAATAATACTACTTTTTATTAACCTTTAAAGTGTAATTTTTTGTGACACCCAAATTAAGGACCCAAATCATGAGACCAGATCTGAAATTGAAAATATCCTATTGTTTATTCCCCAATTACCAATGGATATCTAGAAGTAAAGAAAAATTATGTGATTTACATAAATAATGATTTATAATTGAAAATATAAACCAAATAAAGATTGATAAAATAAATGATATTTAAAATAAAAACCATTTATACGTAATTTATAATATGAAATAATATTTCCTTACAAAACCATTATAAATTTAAAATTTAAAACAAACAAATAAAACATTCTGATATAACATAAATATTTCATTCATAATCCACCAACTAGTTAATCATATCTCTAATTAGAATCTATAGAATTCAAATCATGATGAATGACTTCACCCCCTTACCTACACTATAACTTGTAATGACGACATATCAATTAAAGTTATTATTAAGGGAGAATGTTAAGAATCAATGTGATTTAATTAATGAACCAAATACAATTTAATTCAGAATATAAATATATTAATACATAATAATTAATATATATATATAGTCACTAAAACCAATACATTGATTTATCTTAATGTTTTTAGAACAGTATCCAAGACAAAAAAGTGAATTTTAAATCTATAATTTTCCAAAAATAACACTAAATTAGAAGATTTAATTCTAAATGTTGTATAAAATATATTTAATCCCCATTAAAATTTATAAAATAATATTTCACTATTTCATAGTAAAAAATATATTATTTTTACATTTCTAGGTATTATCCCTGTATTTTAAAAAACAATAGAAAATCTATTTTTTCTAATATTTAATGGACGCTATAAATTCCCCGAATAT
This sequence comes from Viscum album, assembly GCA_963277665.1. Lineage (NCBI taxonomy): Eukaryota > Viridiplantae > Streptophyta > Magnoliopsida > Santalales > Viscaceae > Viscum > Viscum album. The sequence continues at coordinate 1,842,285,443 of OY728125.1, forward strand.
TTGATGGAGACTATTTATCTCTAAAATTTACAATGTTATTCGGTATCATTGAGTACAAAAAAATAATCAATCACTTTATGTATATAATTTATGAATCTGCATTTACTACTGATGTTTATTCTTCACTCACACTATCGTATGTCTAAACCAATATGTTGGTTATTCACACAACTCCTAAACTTATTCTTCACCAAGACAAGGACATTGGTGTATCCTTTAATCCTAGGTCATGCCAAACCGTTATCACCATAACTCTTTCTCGTTAACTCACCATATTATGAAACATTATATGTCGTGTAATTTTTAGATATTTCTCAACAAATTCATTTAGAAAATATTCACCCAATGCAATAAATATTAAAGATTAAAATTTTTAAACCCATTTAAATGCAATCATCCTCCACACAAAAAGATTTTAGATGAATTAATTTAATTTAGTAAGGATATAAATCTTTGAATAAATACCATAACTGATTAAAAATATTAAATATTTCTACATGACTTAAATCATATAAAATTTATGAAAATGTACATTTTAAATTCAAAAAACCCATTTTCATTTAAAAAATAATTTCTAGAAAAATTGTTTTTTAAAAAACTAAAATATTTTCTAAAATCATCAGTATTTAACACAAATATTAAAAAAATTATTTATAAAATAAAAATTAATCTATAATACCAAACGAATTATTAAATATCATAAAATTGATTGAATCCACCCACATTGATGTGTTATTTTCAGAACATCCCTATTTCTACTGTCTAATATCATGTAAAGAGATTAAATCCACTAAATCTTTATAAAGATAAATGATAATATTTAATTAAAAATATATATTTTAATTCATATAAAATTATATAATCCATGATATATAGAATAATAGGTTATCATTTAAAGAATCTTATTTTCTAGATTCAATGATAATGTTTTAATATTTCATTAGATTTGATCCTCGTATGATCAAATTTTGGAGAATAATATTCTACTTCTATGAATAATACACATTTTTTATCTCAAGAAGGCATAAATAGAAAAAATCATTAAGGAATGAAAAATAGGATTTCTAGGAGGTAATTTTGAATCTAGATATATTTGTTTATAATAATCAATAGTATGCATAGTTAGTAGTCTAGTTTATAAAAATCATGCACTGATCATTAAAAAACATTTCACATCAAAACATTATCCTCACGATTTTTATAAAAAGTTATCCTAACCATGAAAAAATTATATATTGATATATCTTTATACCAAAGATGGTATTCCCACACGTACTGAATAATAATGATCCCATTCATACGACACTAAAAACACAGATTTTAACAAAATACCCATAAACCAAAAATGTGAAATAATTAATAGATACAGAATATCTAAAATAAATCCACTATAAAAACATTAATTTCTAAAAAATCAATATTATTTAATATATATTTAAAAATTTACCACCATTATATTTATAAAATAATACTATACCCTATAGCATATTCAACATGAAACATTGTTCTTAAGAAAATCTAGAAATATGAATATTTAAATATGAATATTAAAACATGACCATACAATTAAAAGGTATGAATATTAATAATAATATTTTGAAATATGTACAATTGTACTACTTAATACAAATGTGTTGAATAATTCATATCAAATAAAAACAAAAAATTTCAATAAATATATTTTATGCTTCAAAATTATGTTTTTGACAAAAATTGTTTTCAATTATTTTTGTGAGAATGTATTTGAAATAATATATTTAATATTAGAAATTTTATTTTATATATAGTTATTTTTTAAATAATCATATCAAAAATAGATTTGGGTTAAATTTTTGGCTTTTTTGAAAGATTAATTTGTCAGTGAATGACGATAAATAGTGATTTTTGTTAAATTGTCTTTTATTTACATTTAAAAATAGCATATAACATTTATTTTATGTTTAAGTAAATAAAATGATTTAATATTAAATAATATAATAAATTACCTACAAATATTAATTAATTATTTTGGGTATATGTTATGTTTTGGGTTTAAATATTCATTTTTTAAAAAATGAATTTTCTTTAAATTATACATATTTACATTAAAATTGATTTTATGCACTTCTAGAAATTTAAACATGAAAAATGGATCTCATATATTCAATTGGGAAGTCCAAATTTATGAAATCTTTCTATTTTATTTTTTCATTATAAATAGTAACCGTAGTGAATATTTGTCACCACGATATGGGTTAATCCTATAACTAAGGTAAAAACTAATATAATATGGAGTAAAAATGACAAATCACTTGAATTTAACATATTTTTCGGGTGTGTATCAACCACCTTATCCAAGATTCATTTTTAGGTAAATTTGAAACAATTTCACATTTAAAATTATTAATATAAAATATTATGTAAATAATCTTACTCAATTGTTTTTAATATCTATAAAATTTGTTGATATGGATACTAAAATATATTTAGTTATTAATTTGGGATTTAATGGAAAGTAATTTTTTATGATGGATATTTATTTTTAAATATTATTAATTAAAAAATTACATCAAATTATTACACAACGTTCATATAGTGCTTGAGAGAGTTGTAGAAAAATCAAGTAAAATTTTTACTAAGACAAAAAATAATATTTTTTAGGTGAAGTCACATCCATGAACATTTTAAATATATTTTTAAATTAATGAATATTCATGATTTGTTTTTGGGTGTTTCATATTTAGTTTTTGAGTAAAGGGTGTGTTTTCATGATATGGGCCAAACAATAAAGCCATTTCTTGTTTTAAAATAACAAATTTTGTTCATTATAACTCCTTCATTATTAAATATTTTACACACATTACACTTCCCAAATGGAGTTCCTTGGTCTATTAAAAACACTATATCCATTTGGACCTCACAAGAATCCATAATCAAGATGGATTTGTGTTTTTATTATGGTATTGGGCCTGCCCATAAGCCCATTTCCTCCTTTAAATTATTTTTTTTTATTTTTCAATATCTCATTAATTTTTTACTTTTTATGGTTATTCCACCTCCCACTTAAAGAAAAAAATATATGGCGCACCCCCATTATATATTTGGCCTATTTGGAACTCATCTCCCCCACAGATTAGGGAAATTTTTCTCAGTCTTTCTCAAATCAGCCAGATTTGAAAAGGTAAAAGGTTTCTTTCATCACTCCTTATATTTTCACACTTTCTTGCCCATTATAGTTCTTACATGACCACCTTATACTTATTCAAACCTTACACTCATTTTTTGATGTTTTTATATTCAGATACTGCTGTATTTTGGGTGTTTATTTTGAGATATCTCAAGTATGTGGGATTCCTCCCATGTTCCTCCCATTTTCTTTAGATTTCATCCACTTTTCTTATGGTTCTAAAATGGATAGAAGCTAGGAATAATTCCTAGGGTTTTATTTTGTATCATCTTGTTGAAATACGATGGATTAGCTACTTATTTCACTTTTTTGTGGTGCGGTGGTGGTGCGATTGAGGTTTCACATGATTGTTTGGAGTTTTTGGCCCAAAAGGTAGGTGATTCCATGTGTATGAAATTATTTACGAGTTAGATTGGTTGATTTATTAATTTAACATGTTCCTAATATGTTGTGTGTGGTGTGAAATCCATTTTTTTGTAGCATTAGTTAAACATATAGTATTAACGTTACATTCTATCTTTCGGTAGTGTAATTTTAAAATGTAATACATGTAATATATTTTGTGGTAGTTTTATAAAATATGTAAATTATTTATTAGTTGTTGAAATTGGATTTCAATTCTGTTATGATAATTAGTTAGTTTGATTTTGGCATCTAATGGGGGTTTTTGAATGGGTTTTATGTGCAAATCCATGTTATACTTTTTGAATGTGTTTTTTTAAAATTGTCAGTGGGTTATTGAGTTACACAAAGTGTGAAAAGGATGATTATGTACAGTTTGGGTAGGTTTATGTTTTAAAAAGGGTCTATTTTTTTGTATAAGGGCTTATATGTTATATTTACCTTCTTGGAAATGTTTTCTAAATTTATTAAACGATTAATTGAATTGTGAAATAGACATGAAACATGATGCATGTTGTTTTGGTGTGAGTATGATTTGAAAATAAATTTGAATGCAAGGAGTATTATGTGGAATGTGTGTGGGATGTTGGTATTTGTGTGTGAATTTTATATGGTGTTTTAATGTGAAAATGGTATTTCATGGATTCTGAAACTTTTTTCATCACAAGATAGAAAACCAGGGTATCTAAGTATGTGGATGTGTACTAGTATGCTAGTGATCCCATGGGGTACAACCCCAATTTTACATAGCATGTTTGAAAATGAAAACACGTACTAAACTTTGATGATTATGTTGGGGACCACTAGGTTATCATTCTAATCAATATAAGTGGCTCGTGTGTACGAGAATATATATTTTTATGGTCACATTAAAAGAGATATGTGGTACCTGGGACCCACATCAAGCTAGTGTCTATGTGTTGTTTCATGTTACTTGTAACCATTAGATACTTTATAATTACTGTTGACATAAAATATGTTTTTTTGGAATGTTCATTATCTTTGGCAATCTATTTGGAAGTGTTGATTTCTTTTAAAATAGAAAACTTGAAAACTATTTTTATTTAAAGTTTCTTCTCTTTAAATTTCTTACTATCATTTCATGTTCTGAAAACATGAATTCTTTTCGTCATTTAATTTTTATGAGATGTATTATTTAGTGGTTTTATCCTACTAGGATTTGGATCACAACCTACTTACAGCTTTGGGTGTAAGTAGGCTTGGTCATTTTGTCTCAGGTTTCGGTTATACTTTTAGTAGGAATGGTTTGGGTTTCTTTCATTCCTTTTTGGTGCAGTGTCATGGAGATTCCCTAAGGGTGGTGCCTCTTTCCATGAGTAGGTTATTGGGCTGTCCTTTTTGAGTTTTTTCCTTTGTTATAGTATTTAAGTTTTGTTCTGAATTATGTAATTCAATTCTGAATTTTCTGTAAAAGATTTTTTGTTTGACAAATCAATATTTTCTATATTGTATTTTTTTGTTGTTTTATGGTTATAAACTAAGGTAAGTCATTCCCAAATTTTATTTTATGATTCCCAGGAACTTTTACCTACCAGTGAGGATTGGGAATGCCCTGCGGGACTTTCCACCAAGAAAGTTGGGTGCCATTTTTGAAGGTGACCTGATTCGGTCCGTGAAAAAATGGTATCAAATGAGGTTCACTCATTGGGTCATGTAATTTGGGGAAGAGTTGGGATTGAACAGAGTTTGTATTATCAGGACATGAAATTCCCATTATTGGTACTGTGCCTAGATATCACACCTCATGATGTGATTCACATTTCTAGGGGAAGTCGATCTTTACAAGAGTCCTTTGGTTCTCTTGGTTTGAAAATAATGAAGGGAAATAAAAAAGAGAGTTGGACTAATGGTCTTAGTGATCTCACATGGCCTGATAATCCATATGGAGCCGGAGATATTTCCCTAGAACACACTCTATGATGGTGAAGTCATTGAAGTACAGACTCTAAACATATGTCCAATTCACCCATCGAAACTAGTTTCCCCTCGCATTGTCTTGTGTCCTTTTGTTTTGGATTCTTGGAAGATTGGTTTTAATGAAAAAATGACTTGGTTTTAAGAAGCGTAATGTTTTCTTGAAATGATTTTATAATAAAGAGGTAATTATTTGATTTTTGAAATGGGGGAAAAATTATCATAATTGTTTTGAAATGTTAAATTGTCTATTTAAACTCTTTTGAATGCATAAATTACGTCAAAGGGGAGTTTGAAAATATTTTTCATATAGGACATTTTGAATTATAGAAAAAGTGTTTGGAATGGAATAAAGTGTTTTTGAGTTTTTTTGTCGACATTATAAATGAATTTTTTATTTGGTAACTACTGAGAATTTGAAATGTTTGATAAGTCATTGTAATGTAGTTTTAAATATTAGGAGATGTGTTTTCAAAGGAATGGGTGTTGATGAAAGGGAGTTTTCATAAAACTGGGAGTGTTTTGAAATGATATGAGATGATTTGAAAATAATGTGTATGACTTCAAAGTCTGTTATTACTTGAATTATTTGGCCATTATAAAAAGTTTTTTATGATGTAAATTGGGTTTGATTTTGTGGATTTTTATGACCAGCCTTCACCAAGATGAGAGAAGGGACAACAAATTTCCAGACCCTTCCTTCTTCGAGTTTATGGAGAGATAATGACCCCCTGAGACCCGCCTTCAGTAGGTCCCAGAGTGGAGACGGGCCCCAACGGTATATAATCACACACAAGATGGAAGGAATTACCCTTTTTATTTAATAGGATCTGGAGATAAGATAGTAAATCCCAACAACACCAAAACTGGGGGTAAAAATTAAGCCAAAGAAAACCATTCCCATATGCATGTTACAAAAGTAAATTCCACAAAGTACAACCAGAATACAAAGGTAGAGTACTAAAAGAAAAGAATAACAACAACTGCGACTGACCCAACACCCGAGTTAGTACGGCCCTACACAATCCCTAAAGTCCTTCTGGAAAACTGAAGGATGTTTATGTACATAGGGGGAACATACAAGTATACTAAGTAGGGAAAAATAAGGAATCTCGTGCACAAGTGGGGAGGCATTATAATGCCCTGTGAGAAAAGAGACAACTAAATCACCTAGCAAGGAAAACTATCCACCCATGCCTCACCAAGGTACACTCCCAAAATAACACAAGTCAAGTAATGAATAGTAATAGCACATTGATGTTTGGATACCCCGCGCCACATTCCCACTGGTTATTAAAGACATCCTACGCATCGAAACAATCCCACCATTCTCATCTCAGTCCCACTGCCACACCCTGCCGGAAAACACCTGGGCTACTACCACACTTCTGATCCACAAACAGCTGGTCCTCATCCCGAAGTCTCTTCGGAAACAACCTGCCCGCACACACCTGGGCCAACCACCACAACTACCCTGCACGAAGAATATTGGTCTATTCGGGTATTGGAGAAAAAAAGGAGCTAATAACCGGCCACTCATATGAGGGTTGGGAATAACACCATCCCCCGTGAAATGGGGGTGTTCGGAACTATGTTCTCAACATGGGTGGGGCGTGAATAAGGAACATAAGAACTAAAATTATATGTATTGGTAACAATCACTTTTCCCAACCTAGGGTTTCCAAAGCCAGCCTAAGCACAAACACCCTATTACTATTCATTCATAAAAGAAAGGCATAACAGTCATGACCATGTCACAACTCTTTTCAAAACCAATTCCCCATTTAAGTGAATTTTACACTACTTGGAAAATAACAGGCATATCCACAAGCTAGAGAGAGAGAGAAACAACCAAAATTCAAATTAATCATTCACACTCAGTTCCCTTGTGAAGTCACAAAAACAAGGGATCAGTGAGATCCCTCGAAGTAATGGAACCGATCCAAGCCTCATGATACATCCCCGCACAGCTTAAAATTCACAACCAACAATCGTTCCACGATAGAGGATCACATCCTCATCCACATCACCCCAGAAACATCAAACATAACAACCCACCTACTACCAAAACATAGTTGGGAAACTTCTAGGTTCAAGCACATCATTCAATAGGATCTTCTTTTTATTGGTTAACCATGGTGACCACACAAGGATTAATGTTCACTGGTATTCATTTAATCCACCGAGTTTACGTGATTAACCAATTTCCATGTTATAGTCATTCATTCATCACAGAAGAAGAGGGTTCAATAGTGCTCAAGGAAATACCACCAACGACCATTATTTTTAGTGAGCATAAGCCCATACAGTTCACAACATATAGAAATTATAAATGAGTACATAAGAATTTTCATACACACCCCATCATCCCTTAGCAGTCTGTTTATTATCATTGTTATGGTTTTATCCATTCCCACAAAAACAATAGCGTACCCACCCAGCATGACACACAGTAAGGAGAGACAAAGGAAAAATCCCAACCTGGATGATCAAGGATCGAATTTACTCTCCACGCACTTGGAACGAGGGATGCGCGACTTGCAGGGAAGAAACATCGGGGAATCTATAGATGAGCAGGAAAAATCCCATAGGATGAGATCCAGTTCTTACGGGATATGGAATTTTGAATGGCTACGAAGTTGAATCGTGGTTCGCCACGTAGTTAGGTAATTATGCAGGATGTAATTAATTCTTATTTAATTATTCCCATCAGGGTGGTCACATAACATATGTGTGTTAAATCGTTTCTTTTAAATGAAGGAAAAATGCGCAATGGGGGTGGAACAGGGGAAGGTACGGGGATGGGCGTGACACCGAGGAAAAATCACAAATTTTTGTATGGTATGGGTAACCAAAGCCTTGGGGGATTCTAGATATTATTTATGGGCTTTAAATGTCTTTTAAAGGGGGTGTAAAATAATTTTTAAGTCAATAGATATGTCATGGGAGTGTAATGGTTGGAAACTGGAAAAGAACGCAGCGAGGACACAGTGCCACCATCACCTGTGTCACCCTTACGGTGCCACTTTCACGGTGCCACCGTGACCGGTGTGAAACCATCATGGTGCCACCGTGATTGGTGGGCGACTGTCATTGTTCCACCGTGACTGGTGGGCAACCGTTCCGGTGCCACCGTCATGGTGCCACTTCGAACGGTGCTACTATTTCGGTGGAGCTGTGTTTTGGAAAAGTCATGGACCCAGTGGGTCCAGGTCATTACATCAGATACCTCTCAAACTCTTCTCACCCTCAAGAATCAAAACTAGACCTAAAGAAAGAGGGGTTCCAAAAAACCACCTCGAAAGATACCTCTCAGGAGTAATCCTCATTTACATTTATGAATACCTCTCCCTAAAGTTACCGGGAATCATTCGAAGGTCAAACCGTCCAGTCGTATGGGTTAGGTTGTTTCTTGCCCCATGTCAAGATACTATTCGCCTTTTGGTCGCACTGACTCGCCTGAACAGGTTTAATCGCATCAACCTTAATGCGTCTTGATTAGTGATCAGGTCATCCCCTCCCCAAAGTCAGGGATCTTCATACACATACACCGAATAAGGAAAACCACATGTTCTATATTTTACATGGTAAAGTGTTCCATCACAAAAAAGTACAAACAAAACATAACAAAACTCAAAATAGATCGGGGTACTCGGCGCGCATCTGCGTCTTCTGTTCCCATGTACTTTCCTTGAGCCGCCATGCCTCCACAACACACGAACCAAAGGAATGGTCCATCCACGATGCACCTTGTCCTCATGATACTCAATCCTCATTGGACTTTCCACAAAATTCACATCATCCTTGATATCTAGATTTCATCAGTCGAGGACATGTGAATCATTATATAGATATCTTCGGAGCTGATACACATGGAAGACAGCGTGCAGTCTTAGAAGCGGTGGTTGTAGCGCTAGCTGATAAGACACTTCACTGAACCACTACAACATTTTGAATAGTCCGATGAACCTGGGAGAAAACTTACTCCCCCTACTGAACCTCTATTTCCCACGTCAAAGGGAGACCTTCAAGAAAATGTGATCACCGAACTCAAACTCTAAGGGTCTCCTCCTATCATCGGCATAAGATTTTTGCCGGTCCTGGGCCACAATCATCATCTCCCGTATAAGCTGATCCTTCTCTGTCATGCTCTACACCACCTCCAGGCCAAGAACACCTGCCTCCCCGATGTCTGTCCAGTACACGGGTGAGTGACACGGCCTCCCGTACAGTGTTCCGAATGGAGCCATTCCAATGGTAGAGTGATAGCTATTGTTGTAGGAAAACTCCACCAGAGGAAAGTTTCGCACCCAAGAACCCCCAAAATCTAGGATACATGCCCATAGCATATCCTTCAATGTCTGGATGGTGTGCTCTATCTGTATATCTGTCTAGGGATGGAAATAAGTGTTATGATGTAGCTGGGTTCCAAAATAATGCTACAATCCTCCCCAGATTCGTGAGGTAAATTGTGCATCCCTATCCGAGACTATGGACCTTAGAACTCCATAAAACCGCACCACCTCATCCACATACCTCCCTGCTAAGGCATCCATTTCACCTGACTCCTTGATCGCCATAATGTGAGCAGATTTCGTCAACCAGTCGACCACTACCCAGATAGCTTCGCAGCCTCCTTGAACGATGGGTAGCCCTGTGATGAAATCCATTGAGATGTTGTCCCACTTCCATTCTGGGATATCTAAAGGTTGTAACAGACCACCTGGAACACGGTGTTCAGCCTTAAGCTACTAAAACACTTGGCAGTTGGCCCTGAAATCTACCACTGCCCGCTCTACCATGGGCCACCAAAACGGATTTCGCAGGCCCTGGTACATATTGAAGACTCCCGGGTGCACTAATAGGGGTGAGTTGGGGAACTCACCATGAACCCTCTCACGCATCACCTCTGGGACAGACATCTTCCCTCAGAAAAGCATCCAATTCTGACTATCCTCTATCCATCCTTCCAGAGAATTACCTTGGTTAGCCATATCGCGAATCACTTCACTTTCTAAGTCTCCCCATTGGGACTCCTCTACCTGCCATAATAGAGATGACTTTACTATAATCTGATACATGAAACCTCTACCACCATCCTTCCTCGCATCCAGGTGCTGGGCAGCCAATTCTTCCATCTCCTTCCAAGAATCTGCCGACTCTCGAACATCATCCTTTTGAAACTTCCTACTCAAGGCATTGACCAACACATTCCCTTTTCCTGAGGTGTAGGAAATCTCGAAGTTGTAATCCTGAAAAAACTCCATCCACCTTTTTTGTCGTAAGTTTAGTTCCCTTGGGAGAAGATATACTTCAATATTTTGTGATCCCTGAAGACCATGAAGTGCTCCCTGATGAGGTAATTCCTCTAAAAATTTAGTGTGAAAACAACCACATCGAGCTACAAATCATGGGTGGCATAATTATGCACATGGGGGAATAACTGTCTAGACCCATAAGAGATCACCCCTTGTCGTTGCATTAGCACACACCAGAGGCCTTGTCCTGAAGAATCACAGAACACCTCATAAGACACCCCTTATTCAGTCAACCTCAGCACTAGGGAACTTACCAACTTCTCCTTTAGATAGCTAAACGCTGCCTAGCACTACCCATTCCACACGAATGCCTAGTCTTTCTTGGTCAAATTTGTCAAAGCTGATGCAACTCGGGAGAAGTTGGGTATGAAGCTCTGGTAGTAACCTTCCTGTCCATGGAATCTACGAACCTCTACCACGTTCTTGGGTGCTTCCCAAGACACAAACGCCTCGACCTTCGATGGGTCCACCGCTATTACCTGCTTTGACACCACGTTCCCAAGGAAGTTCACTTCTCGTTTCCAGAACATGGACTTAGAAAACAACCCATATATTTGGTGCTGTCAAGGGACCTCTAAAACCGTTCTCAGGTGCTAAGCGTGATCCTCCCTTGATTTTGAGTAGATCATGATCTCGTCAATAAACATGACTATGAACCGATCTAGGTATTCCAAGAAGAAGGAGTTCATGAGTCCCATGAACACAGGTGAAGCGTTTGTGATGCCGAATGACATGACTAAAAACACAAAGTGCCCATATCTGCACTTGAAGGAAGTCTTAAATATGTCACCCTCTGTCACCCTCAGTTGGTGATATCCAGACCACATATCGATCTTAGAGATCCCACCTGCTCCCCTCAACTGGTTAGAGAGATCGTCTATCCTTGGAAGAGGGTAAAGATTCCTGACCGTCACCAGATTCAGTCTCCTATAGTCTACGCACAGCCTCAGACCAACATCTTCCTTCTTTGCGAACAAGACTGGAGCACACCATGGTGATGCACTTGGTCGAAAAACCCCTTCTTTATCAGATCGTCAATCTGAATCTGCAACTCCCATAACTCAGAAGGATCTATTTGGTAGGGATCCATTGAAATAGGATGGGCACCAGGTTGCAAGTCTATCCCGAACTCAACATCATGAAGAGGGGGTAGAGTTGCCACCTCTTCAGGGAAAACGTCTATAAACACACTGACAATCCCTGGAATGTCCACCATTTCTACACCCATCAACTCCAATGATTGTTCAGCTAATAAGAAAAGGATGGGCTTCTCTTGCCTGCTTACTTTTTGGAAACCCTTCTCACCGATGAATGTTACATGTCGGCCTCCCAAATCTGAAAACAAGACCCTTCCTCAGAAGCAGTCAATGACAACTCATATAGAGAACAACCAATAAATGCCTAGGATGAAATCATATGGATATATCTAGAACAGTAGAAGATCCCTGATTGACTAATGTTTCCCTATAATTTGTCTATAACATCGACAAACATAAAACAAGTCGGTCTGACATCCGACTAGTGTACTCAACACCTGGGGAACTGGATGTGTCTCAGCATATAGACCCTTAGCATGGGCCAGACTGGGCACAAAAAAGTAGTGCAAAACTCCTTTATTTAATAAGGCATTGGCAAGAGTACTAAACATGCTGATCATACCTCGAACGACTTCTGGACCTGCAGGAACTGCTCCCTCTGTGGCATGCAACTACCCAAGCTTAGCTCCTCTACCTCTCAGCTATCGGCCTCCTCCCCGAATATGCCCTGGTCAAGGTCCCTGAGGATCGCCCTAAGGTCGACCTCCTCCTGCAACATCTTCCCTTGGAGAAGAAAGAGTTCCCTGTCAATGCTGCAGCTGCTGAAAGGTCATGGCTGAAAACTACTGCAGCAGGGGCGAGTGCTGCACCAGCCTACCCCCATTATACTGTACTTGGTCCGGGCACTATTTCTGAAGGTGCCCATGACTTCAACAGTAGTAATATTCTCGGTCTTGTTCCTGAACAGAAAAGGCGAGGACTTGAAGATCGGAAATGGAACTGTTGACGCCTGCTCTCTACTGGCCGAAACCAATAGGGTCCTAATGCTAGAGGCCTACTATTGACGACCTTCCCTTCTGAAGAGCCAAACTGGATTCCCTCTCGTGATACACCTCCCAGCATGTGCATCATTTCCACCACTTCATCCTTCTTCAGGACCTCTATGTATGTTGATAAGGTGAATGGTGTAACAACATATTGGAGAGAAGGTCGAAGTGCCTCCTCAAAACGTCTCGCCCGAGACTCCTTATCCAAAAAGGGATTGTCATAAAAGCAAAGGATATCCTTGAACTTTATCCCCAACTCTCTCTCTCTAACATACTCCCCTACTAGATGGAGAGTAGTTACTACCTCTTTTCAGCCTTCATCATGGAAGAGAGGAATTCTGCCCAGAAATCCTTCTCAAATTCCGCCCACGTAACCTCAACCTCCCTCTTTTCCCCAAGATAAAGTGTCCACCACTAATGTGCTGCTCCACGCATCAGGAATACATCTAGAGGAACCCAGTATTCCACCGGATCTTGGATCAAGCTAAATGATATCTCCATCTCTTCTAGCCAGCTCTCTCTCTCCACGTCAGAGATGCTACTCTTGTACTTCCTGAGGGTCTGTCGTAGAAAGACTCGAAGTGTCTTCTTCCACTAATTGTCCTCCTCCTCTCAGTCAACCCTCTGCCGATCATCCAAGTCATCCTATTGGGCCTCGATCTCCTGCACAACTCATGGTCATCTCCCAGGTGCCATAGCTGCATGGTAAACAAGTAATTTCTAATCCTGAGTAGTGTAGAATATTGTTCTTAAATTTTATTCGACTCTTTTTTCATTTTGAATCCCCACATACTCTTGAAAAACAAGAAGAAAAGTCATTATGATGCATGTAACTTCCCTAGGGTCTCCACCCTGAAATCAGTGTATCCTTAATTGGTCGTTCGGTAGACTAAGAGCCATTGCATTGGATCACAAGGGGCCCTAAAATCTTGTATCCTAGCCGTTATTCCTTGGCCTATATCATGCCCCAAGATCACCCAACATTGATTCCCTAACATCCCATGCAATCCTCACTATATTGAACCCCAGACTCCATACCATCACTCAACCATCACCTATGATACCATTATATCACGACCCGCATTCACCAAGATGAGTGAAGGGACAAAAGATTTCCAGACCCTTCCTTATTCGAGTTGAAGGAGTGATAATGACCCACCGAGACAAGCCTTCAATAGGTCTCGGAGTGGTGACAAGCACCAAGGGTATATAATCACACATGATATGGAAAGAATTAACTCTTTTATTTAATAGGATCGGAAGATAAGATAATAAATCCCAACAACACCAAAACTTGGGAGTAAAAAGTAAGCCAAAGAAAATCATTCCTATATGCATGTTACAAAAGTAAATGCCACAAAGCATAAGGAGACTACAAAGGTAGAGTACCAAAATAAAAGAAAAACAACAACTACGATTGTCCCAAAGCCCGAGCTAGTATGACCCTACACGATCCATTAAGTTCTCCTGGAAATATAAAAGTAGTTTATATATGTAAGGTGAGCATACAAGCATACTCAGTAAGGAAAAACAAAGACTCTTGTGCACAAGTGGGGAGTAATTCTAATGCCATGTGACAAAAGGGACATCTTAAATACCTAGAAAGGAAAACTATCCACCCAAGACTCACCAAGGTACACTCTCAAAATAATACAAATCAAGTAATGTATAGTAATAAAAAATCGTTGTTTGGGTACACCGTGCCACTTTTCCACTGGTTATTGAAGACATCTTATGCATCAAACCAATCCAGCCATTCTCATCGTAGTCACACGGCCACACCCCGCCCGTACACACCTAGTACACTACCACACATCCCGCCCGCAAACACCTGGGCCTCATCCCGAAGACTCATGGGTAACAACCTGCCCGCACACACCAAGGCCAACCACCACAACTACCCTACCCGAAGAATATTGGGCTATTCGGGAATAGGAGCAGAAAAGGAGATAATAACCAGCCACTCATAAGAGTGTTAGGAGAAACACCCCCCAATGAAATGGGGGTGTTCGGCATTAAGTGCTCAACTTGGGTGGGGTGCGAATAAGAAACATAAGAACAACAATTATATGTATAGGTAACAAGCACTCATCCCGTACTAGGGTTTCAAAAGCAAACCTATGGACAAAAACCTTGTTATTATTCATTCATAAATGAAAGGCACAACACTCACGACCAAGTCACAACTCATTTCAATACCAATTCCCTATTTAAGTGAATTTTGCACTATTGGGAAACTGACTAGAATAACCACAAGCTAGAGGAAGAGAAAATTCCAAACAACAAATTAAGCATTCACACCCAGTTCTCTTGTGAAGTGACAAAATCAAGGGATCATTGTGATCCCTCAATGTACTGGAACCAAATTAAGCCTCGAGATATAGCCCTACACATATTCAAATTCACAACCAACAATCGTGCTATGACAGAGGATCCCATCCCCAACCACATCACCATAGAGAGATAAAATAGAACAACACACCTACTACAAAAATAGTGTATGGAAACATTCAGGTTCAAGCACATCATTCATTAGGTTTTTCATTCTGTTGGTTAACCGGGGTGACCACACAAGGATTAATATTTATTGATATTCATTTAGTCCACCAAGTTTACGTGATTAACCAATTTCCATGTTATAGTCATTCATTCATCATAGAAGATGGGGGTTCAATAGTGTGCAAGGAAAGGCCACATATGGCCATGATTTTCCATGAGCATAATCCCATATAGTTCACAACATATTGAAATTATAAAAGAGTAAAACATAATTTTTAAATTCACCCATCATCCCTTAGTAGTCTATTTATTATCATTGTTATGGTTTCATCCATTACCATAGAAACAGTAGCATACCCACCCTGCAAGATAAAAAATAATGAGAGACAAATGAAAAATCCCTACCAGGATGATCAAGGATCGAAGTTATTCTCCATGAACTAATAACGGGGGATGCACGACTTACAGGGGAGGAATGTCGGGGAATCCAAGGATGAGCAGAAACACTCCAGCACAGGTGCAACACAAGCCTCAGGAAGGAGGGACTCCAAGCACACCAGGGAGAAGAAAGAAATCCAATCAAAAAGAAGAAGAAGAAGGAATTAATGTGCGATATAAGGATGAGATCCTGTTGTTACGGGATACAGAATTTTGAATGGCTAAAAAGTCGGATCATGGTTCCCCACGTGGTTGGGCAGTTATGAACGAGGGAAATAATTATTATTTAATTATTCCTACCGGGTGGTGGAATAATGCATGTGTATTAAACCGTTTCTTTTAAATGGAGGGATAACCTGCAATGGGGGAAGAACTAGGGAAGGTACAGGGATGGGAATGAAACTGAGGAAAAATCACACATTTTGGTAAGTTAAGGGCTGCCTAACCCTTGGGGGATTCTAGATATTATTTATGGGATTCAAATGGCTTTGAAAGGGGGCATTAAATCATTTTTAATTCAAAAGATATGTCGCAAGAGAAGAAATGTTAGAAACTAGAAAAGAACGCGGTGAGGTCACGGTGCCACCATCACTGGTGTCACCCTTACGGTGCCACCGTCATTGGTGCCACTATCACAGTGCCACCATGACCGGTGGGCGACCGTCACGGTGCCACCGTGACCGGTGGGCGACCGTCACGGTGCCATTGTGACTGGTGTGTGATCGTCATTGTGCCATAGTGACTAGTGCCACCGTCATGGTGCCACCACGACGGGCACCACCGTTTCAATGGAGCTATGTTTTGGAAAGTCATGGACCCAGTGGGTTCAGGTCATTATATGGTTAGTGGTTTTAAGAAAAAGGGATGTATTGGTTTACTATTTTGCTTTTGAAAATTGGAAAGAATTTTTGTTTTAACGATTGGTATTTCCATGAGTGACCACATGAATTGAGTTATATGGGAAGAAGGTTGGTTAATGGAACAACTGGTTTAGTGTCCATATGGATATAAGGTGGGTTCCCAGTGTGGCACAAAACATGAATATGTGAGTCCCATGGGTTACCATAGGTGGATATGCAAACTATCGAACCGTTTATTTTCCAAGAGATGAATTTAAAGGAAAACACGATGTCTTGATTTCTGGTTTGGGATGGTGTGTGTTATGTGGTTTTTTTAATGTTTTTGTTGTGGGATTTTTTGTTTCCCTGAACCCCTCTTTTTTTGAATGGTTATTAGGGTTTTTTTGGCTGGTAGGCTCAGTTGAAGGGATAGTTAGTGGACTCATTGTGAAAAATGTTTCGGGATGCCTTTATGTTGGTTCCCTTCATGTGTCTAGATTTGGATTTTGGAATTTCTTGACCAACAGACCCCCAAGGTTGGGACCTTGGTTTCTCTCATTGGATAAGGTACGCCCCCATTATGAGTTATTGAATGACTTAAGTACAGCCCATATTTGATCTTTCTTAGAAGATCTTAAAATTAATCAATATAAGGAAATGTTTTCTCGATTTTTGGATGTTTAGTCTACACTTTTTTATTTTCATGGTATTTTGCATCCTCTTGTAGTAGGAGATAGCTCATTTAATGTTGTAAGAGACCTTGGTTTCTCATGTTACCTGATTTGTTAAAGGTGAATACAGTCTGGGGTGGTTTGTCTGGATAGTGTTTAAGAGGGACTCTGGTTTCTTTGTAGTATCTTCGAAGTAGAGGTTCACATTAAACCACCTGTGTGGAAAATCTGGTCATAAGATGTTGTTATAGACGATTTCATGAATTTTTTGGTGTTTATGGATGTTTCATACGGTCTCTCTCAATGTATTGTTTCCATCAGTCGAAATGGTCATGTTCGGTGACACCGTGTGATGTCATATTCTCATTTGACTATAAAGGTGATGTTGTACAATCTTCTACAAGTCTTTGTTTTATCAGAAGAGTGTCTCCTTTTCGAGAATCTCGACATACCTTGATTAGAGGAAGGTGTTTCCATACATCCCCTCCTATTTCTATTTCTCATACAACGAAACAAGGGGTGACATGTGTGCATCTTTGAATCACTTGTTTTACTGAAATTCTAGGTTTGGTTAAAGTGAGTATGGAATATGTTATGTCTTGATGAACCCATCAGGAATCAGGGTATAGTTTTCATGGTACCGAAAGGATATGTTCTACTCAGGGGAATTCCAAAGCCTAAATGCAAGGCCAAAGTTGCTTCAATCATCTGATCTCTATCCATAGGTCCCAAAGTGATGTTGTTGTGTAGTGATGGGAAATCTTGGGGTTGTTCAATAATTTTCTCAAAGTCATATCTTCAGTATGAAAAATGGGAATAGTTTAAACCTATCGTGTCATTATCTTGTTCTAGTTGTTCCTATTTGGTGGTAGAGGTGGGGCAACACATTTATATGTTATATCATGAGTTTATGTTATTCCCTTGTTGTTCCTTTGATTTTTAGAGAAAATAAAGGAATTTAGGCACGACATATTGAAGAGAATGGTTTGTGCATGGTTAGTAGTAACCATTTGACAACCTAGAAAACCATGCTATTGGACCATGTAACAATGTGAAGCATCCCTTTCGAAATAATTCTCCACATGGATAGTGAATGGTTTCCTAAACTGTGTGGACTAACCATGTAGTCGCGCCAACTCTTCTAATTTTTGGGGTCTTTTCTTGTTGACCTATGATGGTCAGTTGAGATTGTTTTTTCTTATGGTGGGAGACCCATTATGAGTAAAATGTAAGTTATTTTGGAAAAGTATACTGAAATTATTCCCCCTTATGTCATGAAGTTTGTTTGGGCCTCCCCATCTTAGTATCCTGAGTCTATCTCGGGAAAATTTAATTTCTCTTGTGGTGGCGAGCCCATTTGTGTCTCCTTGTACTGATAAATAGGATTTGAATATTGTATTGGCTTGGTGATAGATAGAATAATTTAGATCTATATAATTACAAAAATATTACTAGACTAAACATTGGTATTGGTGAGTTATGAACGGTTTAATTAAATTGAGGTAGTGTTAAACCATTTCGATGTTGTTTCTTGTTCAGGTAAATTGCTGGAGTCCTGTTCGGTTAGTGTTTGAGAAGTTTTATTTTGGGATAAAGCTTGAATGTTTTTGATAATTTTAGAAAAGTGTTTTATGTTTTATTTAGTGAGATTATTTATTCCTTTATTGATCAATTGGATGTGGTTTGTCCTTTTGGGGTGTGGGAGAAACTATGTAATGGAGTCCATTTTAGTCTTTTGGTTGGGTTTGGTTTTTGTTTTTGGCCTTGTCGTGGATTCTGGGTGTGGAAAGATTTTTTGTGGGAAGAATTATCATATTTATGATTTATTTTAATGATATTTTTCATTTAATTACTATTTTTGAATTATTTGTGGGGGTTTCCCGATTAGTTTTGGAGGAAAGGGTTTGTTTTCATGATTTGGGCCAAACCGTGGGCCCAATTCATGTTATATTTATATTTTTATAAATCCTTCATTTTTAAACATGTTAAAACCATTAAAATTTCAAATTCGAATAACCTGGATTATTAAGTTCACAATATCCATTTGTACCTAATAATAATCCATAATCATGATGGATTTGGTTTTTTATTAAGGTATTGGTCTTGCCCGTAAGCACATTTCGTGCTTTCAAATATATTTTTTATGTTTTCAATATCTCATTCATATTTTACTATTTTTAAGAGATTATAACCCCCACTCAAAGCCCAAAACCTAAGGCGCACCCCATTATATATTTGGCATCTTTGGATCTCATCTACCCCACATATTAGAGAACCCTTTGTCAGTAATTCTCAAATCATCCCGATTTGAAAAGGTAATTTTTTTTCATAACCTCTTAAATTTTCACTCCCTTTCACTCATTTCAGATCCTACATGAGTACCTTAGCCTTATTTGAATCTCAATTTCATTTTTGGATATTTTTAAATTCAGATACTAGTTTATTTGTGGCACCTTATTCAATATATCTCAAGTAAGTGGGTTTCCCCACATGTTCCTCCCATTTTCTAAGGATTTCTTCTACTTTTATTGATGTTATAAAATTTAATGCAGCTAGGTTTCATTCCTAGGGTTAGATTTTATGTCATTTAGTCAAAATCTTGTAGATTATGGGTTTATTTAACTTTGTCGTGGTGCAGTGGTGGTGTGATTGAATTTTCGCACGAGAGATTGGAGTTTTTGGCACAAAAGGTATGTGATTTCACATGTAAGAAATTATTGATGAGTAAGATTACATGATTTATTAATTTAGCAAGTTACTATTATGTTTTTTGTGTTTAAAAACCCATTTTTGGAATCATTTGATAAGAATTTAATATTAATGTTACATTCTTGCATGAAGTTTTTTATTTTTAAAATGTAACTCTTGTGATATATTTTGTGGTAGTTTAATAAAATATTGAAATGAAATATTAGTTGTTGAATGGGGATAAAAATTATTCTTTGGTAATTCTTTAGTGTGATTTTGGCCTCAAAAGGGGTATTCTAAATAGGTTTTATGTGCAAATCCTTGTTCTACTTCTTGAAAGTATTTTATGAAAATTGGAAATTGGTTATTGACTTACACAAAGTGTGAAAAGTATTTTTATGTACTATTTGGGTAAGTGTATGTTTATAAAATGATTCATTTTGTTATGGAATGGCGGTTATGTGATTTTTACCATCTTTTAAACATTTTATAAAATTTGTTAATTGATTTATAGAATAGGTATAGAGATATGAAACATGTTGCAGGGCTGTTTTGGTGTGAGTATGATTTCAAAATTAATTTGAATGAAATGAGTATTATGTTACATGTGTGTGGGCTTTTGGTATGTGTATTTCATGGCTTTTGGAACTTGTTTGAGCATAAGAGGGAAACCTAAGTATCTAGGTGGGTGGATGTGTACTAGTATGCTAGTGATCCCATGGGGTTTGGCCCTAGTTTAACATAGAATGTTTGACGATTAAAACACTAACTAAAGTATTATTATTATGATGATTTTGGGGGACAATTAGATTATGTATAAGATATACAATAGTGGATCATGGGAACAATAATAGATATTTATATGGTTACATTCACCGAGATATGAGGTACCTAGGACCCATAACTAGCTAGTGCCTAGGGGTTGATTTCTATTGCATGGGCTCATTAGATACTTTATAATTACAATCAGCATACAATATGATTGGTTGGAAAATTCAGTAGTTTTGGAATTCTATTTGGAAGGGTTTATTTCTTTTAAAATAGCCCACGTGAACACTATTTTTATTTAACGTTGCATCTCTTTATAATTCTAACTGACATTTCATTTAATGAAAACATATAATATTTTGATATTTAAATGTTTATCATAGGTAATATTTTATTGGTGTCATCCTACTGGAATTTTTCTCACACCCTACTTACACCTTTGGTTGTAAGTATACTTGGTTATTTTGGCTCAGGTTTGGGTAATGTTTTTAGTGACAATGGTTCGGGTTTCATTCGATCCTTCTTGGTGCAGTGTTGGGGAGATGGATTGAGGGTGGTGCATCATTCCCTGAGGAGGTTCTGGGGATGTCATCTTTACTTTGTTCCTTTTTTATAGCCTTTTATTTTTTTTTGTTAAATTATGAAATTCAATTCTTAATTTTTTGTAAATATTTTTTTTGGTTTGAAAATTCCCAATTTAGTTTATTGGATTTGTTCATTATTTTATGTTTATAAACACAGGTAAATCATTCCCAAATTTTATTTTATGATACTCAGGCACTTTTTCTAGCCTATGGGAATTGGGAACACACTTCAGGTCGTACCATGGGCTGGGTTGGTTTCAAGTTTAGTTGGCAAACAGATTCAGTTCATGACGGTTGACCGAATGTGTCCTGTGGATTTTAAAGGTAAATATAACATATTATAGATGATTTCAAATTTATATTCAAATTCCATTATGGTTATGTGGTTCTAATATAAAAACTATATAAATATTTATTAAAAATACATTAATATTATTTTAAGTAAAATAATATTTTATTAAATAATATAAAAATATGAAAATATATTAAATATTAATGATTGGATTATAAATGGTATAAAATGTCAACCGTCCCCCATTTATGATATAATATTAACCTTATAAAAAAAATACCAACACAATAATATTTAAAAATTCATTATAATGGGTAATGTTAATATTTCATAACCAATAGGTTAAACTAAAAGATAATCTTTAATTTGATACCAAAACTATATGGGTGAGAATAAAAGGTCATTTAGGGACATGTATAATAGAATATATGAGGAATTAATAGGATAATCAGTATGGAAAGTAAATATTTTAACTCACATTCCATTTCATATATAACATTACTATCAAAACTGGATAAGTTAAAATCAATATGTAATGTTATATAATAGAAAATACATTCCATTTAGTGAATAAATGAGAATAAAATTCATCCATAGATAATATCATTGTGAAAATATATTGGATTATAATATCTATATTATAAATGACGGTTGTTATTAATTATTGGTCTATATGTCTGAGTAAAGTGATTGTGTTACCATCAAAACCATTCCCAAGTCAATTTATACATTAGGTAAAAAACCATTTAATTACAGTTTACTGATTCGTCTCATTATACTAAAATATTTATCAAGTTCATATGTAATTACAATTTAACACCCTATGTTCATATAAACCATTATTTTCGTCAAATAAATAAAATTTTTATTTATGTCATCAAATAAACTATGTCAACAGTTTCTTTCACAAGACACCAACTCGGTGTATGTTACACGCAACACCGACTTGTTGTATGTTACACGCACCAACGACTTGGATTACATTACTCGCAACATTTATGTTGTTAGAAAATTAATTTTAGAAAAATTTAGAAATATAATTTGATAAAAGAAATCATTTTCAGAATTTATATAGTGAAATTCTCTCCGAAATTTGTTTCATATTTTTCAAAAAAAACATCATTTTTTGACAAATAATCAAAAATTCAAAATATTAATTCTAAATGTATTTTCATATAATTTATTTATACGGATAAATATAGTATAATATTTGTTTAAAATTTCTATTTGATAGTTTTTTTGTAATTTAATTAAATGTATGTCATTGGAACTAATTTCACATTGAAATTGGATATATAAAAAATCCAAATTTTAAATTTTTTTACATTAAAAACCAACATTGTTAACCCCTCAGGGTTAAATTTTAATATTTTTCTACCACATAAGTAATTATAATTTGGAAAAATGGTTTTAATAATTTCAATGAGCATAATTTATAATTTATAATAAGGTAAAATTAGTTTTTGATGAAAAATATTAGTGAAAGTAATTGAAATTAATTACATTAATTAATGTAAAATTATGCTTATATAAGGACTAAAATTTAATTTTATGGTCCAAAATGAACTAAAAACATGTCCAAAATCCATTGTGTAGAAATATTTTTCCCCTATAATCAATTATATCAATTTTGGACCATTATTGGACCCACTTTGAACATGAAATACATGGGTGGAATTTCCCCTTCAAATATTTACCAGAGTGCCACTCCACCTATACTATAAGAAGAGATCATTTTCTAACACTTACTCACACTCTCAAGACTTTTGTATTGAAAAAAGATCTTATAAAATGGTTCCTAAACGTTCCATACTTCTTATTTGATGCCTCTATTTTGGGAGAAAGTCTTATATGGAATTCTTTTGTCACAAACCAAATAGAGTTACCTGATTTTGAGGTACCTCTTTTCTCAAACTATATTATTTTATTTCATTTCTCCACCAATACAATCACTTTATCAAATTATTTTATAAAAATAAAATTATATTCGTTATTCTATATTTTTTTTATGATATGATGTTTACCAAAACTTAAAAAAACTCTATCTAATGTTTAAGAAACATATTGTTAATGTGAATGGCGATCTATCGCCACAATAAACTATTATTGTTGGTTTTTCCTTTAATGCCTCTCTATTTGGAAATTATGATGCCCAGAAAATATATATATATATATTATATATTTATTATATAATTGAAATTTTTTATTCCTTTTACAACACATATCTTTTTACCTTCCATTTGGTGTAAATACAATAATTTCTTTTGAGGAAGTGTAGGCTATCACCCCCTTAAAGAAATGTGATTCGTTCATAATCTACATGGAATATAATTAGGATTGGTTTACTAAATGTATATATATATTATATATGTTATAATAAATATACTTTAATAATTATATATATATACATGTGTTTCATTTACTGTTTATTTCATCACGACAATTAATCAGAAATAACGTTCATGGATACGTATGGCCTATCAATTCCCTGGACAATGAATTTAGTTTCGTACTTCAATATTATATAGATTTATATAATAAAAATATAATTAATATATATGATATTTATATTGTTGATTACATTCTATAAATCATGATATAACTATAAGGACAAGAGATATAACACATCAAGACACATACGAAGTACATAGCGACTATTACCTAATGTGAAACCTTAATAAATATATTTTAATAAGAGGTTAATAAAGATAATAATTATATCATATAAGGTATTATATATAATAAAATATTTAAATAAAATATTTACAATAAATTTATATTTTCCATACAAATGGTTTGAATGAGTACGATGAGAGTCAAGACAAAAGGTAAGGTAATTTCATCTCACTTTTATTTTCCTGAGATACATGCCTTAATCACCACTCGAATATTTTTTGTGGTGTATATACTACCAATTAATGTTTTATATGTCTCATATAATTAAATTTATGGTTATTTAAATATCAATTTAATGATATTTCTTTCATGGTTTATATGTTTTAAATGCTACGAAATCATTAAAATATTTTTTTTCTCAATTTCACTTCATTGAGACCCATGTTTATTTTGTTTCTAAATTATTTTCCAAGGTGTATGACATCATGAATCTCATTAATTTAATGGTATAATAAATTGATTTAATTTCCATTTCTTACATTGACATTATAATCCCATTTCTCCAAGTCATAACATTTTATTAAAACAATATCATTACTTTTCATGTTTTTTTAAGATTATGATTCAATTAGTGAAATATTATGATCTATCTCCCTGGAATGGTCATGTGTTTCTTTTTATATGTTATTTCATGATATTTTCATGTATTAGTACCATTTTCCTATCTATGTAACTTAGGATAATATATTAAGTAAAATATAACCATGCATTTCTCCAGATATAAATCTATTTTATTGAAAAATAATGTTTTAAAAAATGTTTTAAAATAACCCATAAAGATAATTTTTAAGGAAAAAGGATTTTAAATTTTTTTTATTTGTTTCTGAGCATTCGGTATATGTTTTAAAATAAATAATAACTGAAAATGTTTTTTCTGGCGGTTTTATGTTTTAATAGACATTGCCAAAGGAGAAAGTATTTTTTCCCTCAAAAAATGTTTTTCAAATACCATTAAAATTTATTTTATATATAAGATAACATTTATTTTTGAGACTCATACCATAATAAGGAAATTATTAGATGTTTTCTTTGTCGCTAAATGGATTATTTTATGATGAAATGATGTTGATGGAACACATTTCCCTTTTTTGGGCTATACGATTTTGAAACCTTCTTCTTTTCATTTGTTATGTTTATGATAAAATGATAATGAAACCTATCTTATTACACATGTTATGATATTATTACATGTTTATAATACCCATTTCATTTCATTGGTTATGATACAATCTTTTGTCACCTGTATGTGTGATTACACTATGAGATTCGTGGGACCTATATATCCCTACAATGAATTGGTTAAAGGTTTATATCTCATTAGAAAGGATAATATGGTCTTGGGAGTAATCCAAGACTACTAAAATGTCCATGGGAGTGAAACATGAAAACCCAGATGGTATGTGAAGTGAACTCATGCTACTATGATTTCAATGGGACTGAAATATGACTAAAAAGATGTCATAGGGTGTAAACCCAAACTACTAAGATGGTATTGGAAGCAATGCATTGGAAACTATGTAAATAATATTCTATTCTATTGTGTCTACCAAACATTCATGATTTACTACTAGGTTATACTTTGATGGCTTCTGTTCTTTATTTCTTTATGTTTCATGTCTTATAACCATATATGATTGATTACATGATTCATGTATATGATATTTGATATGTATGGTATAGTCTTTTATTTTCATGATCATGTTTTAAAACCCATTTTCTCAACATTATTCTTACATATCTATCATGTTTACCCTTACTAAACAATTTAGCACACCCCGTTTTAGGTTTCATTCCCCAGGTTATGAAGATATGTATTATGTTTGATGTGTCTATGGAGGGTGTTGGTCAAGAAGAATCTTGTTGGAGATAATTTTGCTCACTTATATATTAGGGTTTATGTTTCCATGTTTCCAAAGGCACTAGACTACTACAGTCTTTAGGAATCTATTTTTATAATGTTTTAAGTATTCATTAAAAGTTAAGTAATGTTAATGTATGAAAACATAGTGTCTCAATAGTTGGTATCATAGAAAATGTCTAGATAACCCTAGGATGCTAGGATGAGAAATCCTTAGTGAGAACACTATGTACATGTCAAGGGATAAGTAAAAGAATAAGGAAACGAAAAGGAAAATGTCCTGGAATTATGGTAAAGTATAGAGTGAGGTGATTAATAAAAATACATCCATTTATGGATACTTCATGTGGATGTGGATTAGGTTAATAGAAAACTAGGGGTAAAATCTCTAACAATATGTTCTGAGATTGACTTAGGTTAATCTGTTACATGAAAATGGGCCTTGATGCATACCTGGTTTGACACTACCAGTGGATACGGTTTGGAAATTCACAAACTCCTCACGAACCATCATGAATTAATCAATTCGAATTTTCAATGAATAAACAAGGATAAAACTAATGGTTCTTATATTATTTAAGGTTTCATAATTTAAAAATACAATTATTGACTTTTCATGAATATGTGGTTCTTTGATAGGACAAAAGTTTCTCTTCCAATGCCATTTGATTTTACTCAATGGATAGAACCTGAAGGAACCACGTTAATGGTTATTTTGATGGGAATTCAATGATTTTACTCCTAATATAGTAAATAATATTGGATATGGGATAAAAACCCTAATTTTTATGATCACACATCTTTCTAAAGATATGAATCATAGTGGACTAACCAATGAGAAAAATAGGGAACACCATTCTATTGATTCATTCATGAGGTAATTTCAACATTATTTAAGAGGGTATTCAAATCCACTTTTTTCTGAAAATGGATCAGTACTAATAAATAGATATTATCCGTTCTGCAGTTTTAAAATAATAAATATGTCATCTAGGATAGTTATCAATTAGAAGGTGAAGAAGATCAGTGGTAGAATCTAGTCAAGAAAATGAGTTAGTAATATGTGATTGAATCCATGGATTCAGATGATTATAATAACTTATTTTTCAATAACATAACACCTTTCATTATTCATAAAAAATTAGAGAAACAGTTCCTTGAGTAGAAGAAAATGTATGATCGATCTATTGGTACCTATGAGGCTAATTTCAGAAAACTTTTGGGGTACACTCTAGGAATTATCAACCAGCTAGAATGTAATGTGGATAGGTTCTTTAGTAGTATCCAAGTCCTTGAATGGTGTGGGATGTAATAGACATTAGTACCTATGAAAATATTCGGCATTGTGCTATCAACGATGAAATAGAGTTTGATGCCACATATAATTATCATGTTTGTAAAAGGAATAAGAATATTAAGTTTAATTGATAGTCTAAAAAAATGAATATATGATGGTGATATTTCATTTATGCTCTCAATATGGAAAGATAAATGGTGTAATTTTACTTAAGGGGACTAATAAATGTTTTATTTGTGTATGTGAAGTCCCATTAGTAGAAAAATGGTCTTTATCAATGTTTTTTTTAATTTTGACATTAGTTGTTAATCGATGTAGATGTTGCCAACATTAAAAGTATTACTTTTGACTTCTGTTTTTGTAAATCGATGAGGAAAAATATTAGATTTGTTTTTTGGAATTAGTTTTGTAAGAAACGTTAAAAAAAATACCCATCGGTATCATTTTTTGCGTTAGATTCCTTAAAAAGCGAAGCTAAAATGTTAAAAATATTGACATCAATTTATAAAAAAACAACACTATAATTGAAAAAATATTTTGGAATCCTTTTTTATAATAACTGATGCCCGAAACTAAATTATTTTCTTCTATGTTTCAGAGCATTTCCTGATCATCAATTTGATTGGTCATAGAGATAAAATGAAGTTACAGATCAAATTTTATATCCCTCAAAATTAAAATTTATCAATGTTTTGATTAATACAACTTATTTTAAAAACCATTAATGAAAATCAAACAAAAAAATAAAATAAAATAAAAATAATATTTAAAACACATTGGAATGGTTTTAGGAGTTTATGTCAAAATGATACATTTTTAGTAATCATATCTTTTATATTTATCTTAGAACTCATGCGGTAATGAAAGCTGTGATCGATAATGAAATTTACACCTTTTGGGTAAATCTCATGCATATGTTTTAAATTTTTAACTTCATTATAAGAATCAATCAATATTATAAACAAGATAATAGAGTTTTTTTAAAATAAAGGAAAAAAATAATAGTGAAAATAAATGATTATAATAGATACCATGTTCAAATCATTTATTAATGTCATGGGGAAACATGATTGAATCAAAGTGGTAAAAACAATGATAAAAAATGCATTTATTTAAAGTAAACAAAAAAAATTTCAATAGCATTGTATAAATACATATGTGGGATTTTTAAAAGTTAAACTTGTTTTGTGAAAAAATTTAAATAACGATACTTCATATAATCTAATACTCTTTGGAGTAAATATTTTTTAAATCGACACAAAAGAGGATTTACATAGGTTTTTTAGTATGGATTTTTTACAAAAGCAATGCCAAAAATACCAATCAATATCATTTTTGGAATTTATTTTTAATCAAACCGATGCTAATAATTTTTAAAAAATAGTAAGCATAGTTTCTTTAAAAAAACATTGACGTAAAAAACATAAAAAAATAGTTTTGGTGTCTATTTTTTAAAAAATAAATGTGAAACAAATGTGGTTGGTTTTCATAAAACCAGAGTCTAGAAATTATTTTTTCTTATAATGTTTTAGAGAATTTCTTATTCTTATATTTGACTTGTATTGGATCTAAAACTAAGTTATGAATATAATGTTATGTCTACTAAAAGTATGACTTTTTTAAGACTTCTCTTAGAGAATATCAACTTCCATCATCCATAACTTTTTGTCTGAAACTCTTTTTTACCTTCACGACCACTAAAATAGATGAATGGGAAATAATCTAAAAAATAGTATCAAAATATTTTTATTAGGGTTAGATATAAAGAAACCCAATGCCAAAAATTATTCTCAAACATATTTTACATCGATCTAGATGAAAATAACAACATATTGTTTACGTTAAAGACCATTTTTATTCAAGTGGCCATTAGGCATTTGATTTCCTATGTAATGGGAGGATGTAAACTGACATTGCGAATGGGGAAAATCATTATTAAATGCACCACCCATGATTATGTGCTACAATTTTAAATAGAACATGCAATATGATAACCACTACCCAAACCTAAGGGATGGTGATGATGATCAATCTCAATAACCTTTTAAGCCTAGGTACAATATGAAATATTAGGGAATCATAGTTTCTGATGATGGGTTTGTTAATGACATGAGGAGTGGTACACTTACTATCCAATATAGATCTATTAATTTCATGTTGGATTCTCTATCCACCAACTATTCCATATATAATGATTTTTTTATGTGTGTTATGATTCAACCCAAACAATTAGATGTGGAATTATTAGTAGAAACAACAAATGGTACAATGATTACATCTCAATTATATTATTCCTCTCAAGTTGAATTTTGTGGGAAATGGGAATTCTACAAATCTTTTCATTTTTCCTTTGGTTGAATTTGAGGTCATATTAGGCAAGGATTTTCATTCTCAACATAAATCCCACATCAGTTGTCAATTATGGGAAGTTAAAACCTCCTTTGAGGATCCATCAATGTGATGATATATATGCAAATTTTATGGAGATTATATCTAGTTTATGGGACTTAATTCATATTCGAATGGATTATTTATCTCAAATTTTGTGGTAGAAAATAAACATTGATTATATTCATATTTTTCTTGAATTTGTAGATGTATTTCCGGAAGAGTTTCCTAGCCTCCCACCAAAGTAAACAGTTGTGTCCTCAATAGAACTCACATCATGGTCTAGATGAATTTCAATGACTCCTTATATAATGGATCTAATTGAGTTTTAGTAATTGTAGAAGCAACACCAAGAAAACCATGATAAGGGATTCATTAGGCTGTGTGTGTCACCTTTGGGTACACCCATTATTTTTTTAAAACAAATATGGATTAATGTGGTTCTACATTGATTGTTTGGAATTGATAAACATCACAATCAATAAAAAATATCCTCCTACATGTATTGATGAATTCTTTTAATAACTGCGCAGAGCTAAATAATTTTTATATATTTACCTTCGTTCTAGATATCCTAATTTAAGGTTCAATAAAGATGATATACACAAGAAAAAATTTCATACGAGCTATTGACACTATGAATATAACGTTTTTTCTTTTGGGTTTTATCAATTCCCCGGATATATTAATGGATTAAATAATTTGATTCATTAGAAATTACCTTGATCATTTTGTTTTATTCCATATAGATGATATTAGTACCTATTTAAAGAGAATGGTAGATCATGAATATAACTTTATAATTTTATAGAAAACCCTAAAGATGGAGAAGATATATAAAAAATTTACAATGTGTGAATTTTTGCTGAAAAATGCTTCATTTTTAGTCACATAATCATGAGAGATGGTATAGTAGTAGATTCATCAATGACAAAGGGAATTGAATAATTTCCTAGAAAATCACTAAAAAATAAGATTTTTAGATTCCATAGTTTAGATGGATATTATTGATTTTTTGTGGAAATTGTCTCATGAGTATATAATCCTCTAACCAAGATATCTCAAAAAGTGCCATTTTCCATGGGACATATGAATGTGGGGAAAATTTAATGTCACTAAATATAAATTTAGTTAGTTCACATATTCCTACATTATTCTATAGTGGATAAGGGTTTGTAACATATAGTAATTCATAAAAGAATGGGTTGGGATTTTTTCTTATACAAAATACCATGGTTTTAGTCTATGCCTCACTATAGTTTATGATTCATGAGAAAAAAATACCAAACCCATGATTCTATTTTAGCGGTGGTTATTTTTACATTAAATATATGGATGAAATATCATTATGGAGAAAATTGTGATATATATACCGAACAGTAAATTATGAAATATATATTCAAAAATAAGGGGTTGAAATTGTGGAGGATAAGATATTTGGTGTTGATAAATAATTAGGACTGATTGATACATTACCACCCTCGGAAATTGAACAAGGTTGTCTATGCTTTGAGCTGGAATAATGATTCTAGGATAACCATGACGAGGATAAAAAAAGAACCAATATTTCTGGGTTTTCAACGGATTGATCTAAAAATCTTATGTAAGGAGAAAATAATTATCTTTCTCAAATGAATGTTCAACCCTCTATGTATGTTAAGTTTAAAGAGTCATAAAAGGATAAGGTGGATCTATAAAAGAAAGTAAAAAATTTTCTTTAGTTATACCTTTATCTGGATGGAATGATATGGTTTAGGAAACATGTATGTGTTCTTTACTTACTATATTTGAAGAAGGGTATGTTAGAGGAACCTCATTGTTCTTCATTATCTATTCACCATGGAGGTACAAAGATGTTTATGGACTTGAAATAATACGTTTGGTGGGATTAAATGAATATAGATGTATTAGAGTTTTTATGTTGGTTATGTGTGTTCAAAGAAGTCAAGGCTATAAGAAACATCTGAAGGTGATGTTAAATCCATTACCCATAATATAATGGAAACAGGAGAACATACATACGGATTTTGACATTGGACAACCCAAAACATCAAAAGGGGTTTATGCTATATGGGTTTCAATCGATCACCTTACTAAGTCTAAAAACATCATCAGTATCATATATGACTTCTCTTTGGATCATCTTTCTAGGATATACATTAAGGAAGTGTTAAGGTTGCATAGAATACCATATTATATTATATCAGATCAGGATCCGAGGTTTTACTCAATGTTTTGGTGAAGTATTCTATAATTACATGATATAGTATTGAGTTTCTGCACTACTTATCATCCTCCAATAGATGGTTAGTCAGAATGAACAATTCAGACCCTAGAGGATATGTTGAGATCTTGTTCTATGTATTCCATGTTTAGATTAGATCAAAATATTCTTATAGTTTAGTTTTCATACAACAATAACTTCCACTCGATAATTCAAATGGAACCTTATAAATCCCTTTATGTGGAAAAATGTAGAGATCCAACATTATGGAATGAGGTTGTATAATGAAAGCTATGGGGACATGCGATTCCTGATGAAATAGACATGACAGTTAGAATCATTCAAGAACATATCAAGGCATCTGAATGTTGTAATAAATGTTATACTGATAACTGTTAGTGTGATGTAGAATTTCAAGTTGGTAATTTTTTTATGAATATGAATTTCAATAAATGTAATGATATTCAAGAATAAAGGGAAACTAAACCCTAGGTATATCAGTCCCACTGAGATTCTTTATCGTATCAAGACGACACCCTTTCGATTTGACCATTCTCTAAATATCTATCAATTCGATTATGTGTTTCATGTATCGCTCATGATAAATTACATACCTAACCAATCTCATGTAATGAACTTTGTGGATATACTACTGGGGCACGATATTTTTGAGGATGAACAACCAGTTGATATTCTGGACCAATCAGAGAAATTTCAATGAAACAAAAATAGTCAACAGGTCAAATTTTTGTTGACAAATCTCATGTTAGATGAAGCAACGTGGGAACTTGTTTATTTTTTGAATCAAAATTATCCTCTTTTTTTACATGAATGATGAATTTGGAGAGAGGAATTCTTTTTAAGGGTGGTATAATGTTAAAACCAATGATTTTATTAACCTTTTTCCGTTAATAAATTAAATTTTAATTTATTTCATTCGATTCAATAAGTCAAAAATTCCTTTTACAAAGAACCAAACTAGTGTACATTACAGTCAAAACTGACATGGCATATGTTATATATAACACCTTCTTCGAATATGCTACACATAACAATGATGTTTCTATGAAACATAATTTTATTGTTACAATTTTTAAAGCGACATAATTATAAACTTAAAATTAAATATATTTATATGAATACTAATAACTAATTTGAAAATTCTTTTCATAATTTATTGATATAAATAAAACATACTGATAATTAAAGATATAATTTTTTGTAAAGTCCTTATATGTTTAAAAGTACCATTTCTTAAAATGAATTTCTTTTAATATCCTCCTTTAAAAAATAATAAATTTAAATTAATATACATTTGGAAATTGGATCTGAAAAAATAAATTTCATGTTTTAATTTAGAATGATGAAATTATCTTAGGGATTTTTTTCAGTATTTTCCTTAGAAATTTCATCTTTGGATGAAAAGTAAAAAATACCAGATTTAAATTCAAAACTATTTCATCACATAATTTATTTATAAGGATAAATTTAATTTTAAATTGGTTTAAAATTTTAATTATATTATAATTTTGTCAATTACAAGAATTCAATTCATCATATACCAGTTCACATTGATGTTCTATATAAAAATGGAAAACGTTTGAAAATTTTTTCTTTCAAAAACTACATTATCGACCTAAATACAAGATTAAAATTAAATTAATTTATGCCACATAAATTATTTTAATACTAATAAATGGATTTCATTTTTGGAATCAGAATAATTTTTAGTTTCTAACATTTTCAACTTATCATTTTGCTAAAAATATCAATGAATGTAATTAAAATTAATTACATTGATTAATGTAAAATTATGATTAACTAATGACTAAACCATAATTATAATGTCCAAAATGTACTAGAAACTCAACATAAATCCATTTGATTTTCATAATTCATTATTATCATCATGTTTTGAGAATCTAAAAAATTATTGGATCAACTTTCATGATGAATTACATTGATGTAATTCTCTCTTGAAATATTTTCAAGAGTGAAACTCCTCCTCTACTATAAAAGTGGGCCTTTCCTCCCACTTCCTCACACCTCAATATCCATTTGGATAAAAAAATAGAATCCAAAATAACTCCATAAAATATATCCATCCCAAATTGAATCATCACGTCATCTGTATTGTATTCCAAGGAATCCTTTTAGCACAAACTAAAATGAGTTATCAAATTCAAAGGTAACATCTTTTCTCAATATCATTTATTTTATTTTATTAATACACCCCATAGAATCAATTTATTCCATGTTGTATAAAAAATAGTATCTTAATATAATAGAATTTATTTATGATAAGGGCTCGACTTACACTTACACACGCTTGCATTTAATGTGTAAGAAACATAATCTTTATGTGTACGGCGAACTACAACCTCCCTAAATTGTGATTGATGGTTTTTTCATTTACCTCCACTCATGTTAGTCACAATGATGGAGAATATATTTATGTATTACCTATATTATATTTATAATTAATTTATGATTTTTTATTACTTTTAAAAGGCATATATTTTTACCTTCCATTTGGTGTAAATATGATAATTTCGTTTGAGGAAGAGTGGACTACCACCCCTCAAAGTGATGTGATTCGTTTATACACTACATGTAATTTATTATGGAAGGGTTTATTGAATATATACAATATACATGATTTAATAAATCTAAATTAATTATTATATCTATACATATATTTAATTATCTTTCGTTTTTTTTACATGATAATTAAACATAAATAGCGTTCATTCGTTTGTATGACCTACCATCTCGATGAAAGTTGTATTCTGTTTCATACATATAGATTATATATATTTTGATAATACAAATATACTGACTATAAATTATATTTATATCATTACATATATTTTTGAAATCATTATATAAGTATGAGGACCCAAGAAATAACTAATTAAGACAATGGAAAAAACAAAGTGAATATTACCCGAAGTGAAACCTTAACATAGGATTATTAATAAGCAGGTAACATAGTGTTGTAATCAAACCATATATGTTATAATATAAAATAATAGAGTTTTTAAAAATGTGTATACTAAATTTATATATATTATTCATGTGGTTCGAATGAGTATGATAAGATTAAAGACAAAATGTATGAGAATTTCATCTCACTTTTATTTTCATGAAATACATGACTTAATCACCACTAACTTATTTTATGTGGTGTATGTACTTCCCATGAATGTTTTATTAGCCTCTTATTATTAAATTCATGTGTATAAATATATCCATTTTATGATCTTTCATTCATGGTTTTTTGGTTTTAAAAGTTACCAAATTGGTAAAATAGTTTTCTCTTAATTTTCTATCTTTGAAACTCATGTTTTGTTTTGAAACTAAAAAATTTTGTGGTGTATTATAACCTGAATCTTATTATTTTCCATATATTCTATGATTCATGTAATTTCTTTTTCATACAGGGAGATTATTAACCCATGTTACCATGAGATAAGAGTTGATTAAAATTATCTATTCTCTTTTTGATAATGTTTATAATTAGGATTAAATTAATGAAATATTTTGGTATATATATTAAAATAACTCATGAGTTTCCTTAACCTATGTTATTTCATGATATATTAATGTAAATGTTCCGTATTTATAGTATCTAGTACTTAAGGTAATGTTTTATTTAAAATATTAATCTCTCGCCCTTTGGTCAGAAATTTAGTCTAGTAAAAAACTACATTTTAAAAAATGTTTTCAAAAATGTTTTAAAATAATCCTTGAGTACCATTTTCAAGCATAAGGAATTTAAAAATGATATATTATTTTTAAATATTCCTTTATAATCTTTCAATTTAATTATATAAGATAAATATTTTTCACAACATCTACTATTTTAAAAAGGATTTTCAAATAAAATAGGATATTTTCCTTGAAAAATATTTTAAAAATAACATTAAAAATTATTTCAAATAAAAGATAATATCTATTAGTGTTACTCAAGAATTTATGGGGAAATTATTCAATATTTTGATGCATATTTTTTTCACTGAATAGATAATTTTTTGATAGCACGGGATTCATAAAACATGGTTCCCTTTCAAGGATTACATGATTTTGAACCCTACTTCATTTCATGGGGTTTGTGTAATGAAATTATTATTAAACATTTAGTTTTATAATGGTTATTTTATGATTACATGTTTATGATACCCATTTAATTTCATGGGTTATGATTTGATGTTGAGAAACATGTTTGTATTCTTTCATCATGTGATGGCTGGGACCTATATCTCCCTCCAATGAATTAGGTAAAGATTTATATCTATTCATATAGACTATGATGGTCTTTGGAGTGAACCTTGACTACAAAGATGGCCACGTGAGTGAACCATGACTACCATGATGGTATGAGGAGTGAGCTCATGCTACTAAGATAGACATGAGAGTGAAACATGGCTAACAAGAAGGTATGTGGAGTGAACATGTACTACTAATATATCCTTGACAATAATGATTTGGCTACTATGGGTATCATATTATATTAAAGTGTGTCTTCAATAATTATATGTTTTTTTTGTATTTTATGCCTTCATGGATTACATTCTTTATTTTCCTATGATTCATGTCTTACAAACTTCCATGGTTGAAGCCACAATTAATGTATCTGATATTTGATACTCATGGTATGATCGTCTTTTTTATGATAATGTTTTCATACCTTTATGTTTATGATTATTCTAACATATCTCAATTGTTTACCCTTACTAATCATTTGATATCAGCCCATATTAGGTGTCCATACCAAGTTTATGAAGACATGTATTATTTATTATGTATGCAAGAATGGTTCTATTCATGATAAACCTATTGGGTGATAATATAGATCACTTTTGTACCAATTTTTATGTTTCCATTTTTCCAAAGGAACTAGACCAGTATGGTCTTTGTGAATCTATTCGTATAATATTTTATGTTTTCTGAAAAATTTATGTAATTTTAATGTATAAAAGATAAGGTCACTACAAATATGCCCCACCCATCACACCAGGATCATGTCATTGCTCACATGTCGAATTACTTATTACATTCCTGAATCAATATGCCTTATCATCAAATATTTGTATTTAGTAAAGGACATAAGTTTATCAATATTTCCCCAATCGATCAAACAGCATTCAAAATTAAACAACATATATAAAAATGATATAAAATTCAAGAAATAATAATATCCGTGATAAATAATATTGATATTAAGGGAAAAGATGATGTCTAATGATCATAAGAAAATGAATTTTTAAAGAGGAATATAATGAATAAAATATGAAACAAGGATGTGACTGTCAAAATTATCAATTTCAAAAATAACCATAAACTATATAGATGATGAATAAGGAATTTATAAATTAAATATATAACCATTATATTAAGAATATATTTTTTCCTTAATGAGTTTAAATACCATAAAAAGATATTTAAAAATAATTTTTCTTGGGAAATATTTTTTTAGAAAATCACCTTTTAAATAATAAATTATTTCTTTAATAATTTTATTTGAAACAAA
This sequence comes from Viscum album, assembly GCA_963277665.1. Lineage (NCBI taxonomy): Eukaryota > Viridiplantae > Streptophyta > Magnoliopsida > Santalales > Viscaceae > Viscum > Viscum album. The sequence continues at coordinate 1,842,323,102 of OY728125.1, forward strand.
ATTATAAAACCTATGAATTTATATAATATTACAAAAAAATATATTTTAAAATATTCATTCAAACATCAATGGATGATTCAATGAAATGACGGTGGGTAATTGCATTCATTTCATATAGGGTGAAAAAGAATTACTTTTTCATTGTAGAATGTTTAGAAAAGTTACTTATTTTAAAAATGATATTAATATTATTTTTGAAACATTATGTTAATATAAATTCATTGGTAGAAAATTTCTTAATAATTCATTATTAAATGGTTAATATAAAAAAATTAGAAAACATATGTTTTGTTAGAAATGGATTTCTTACAGAATTGCTAAATAATGTCATATTTTCATAAAAAACATTCTAAACAGTTTTAAGTAATAAAGAGTGGAAAAATTGTAATTTTACTTGAAAATATCATGTATAACTGTAACAAAAAAATTATTATGTAATTATAAATTAATTTTATTTCTTTTCCAGATTAAAAAATCTTGATTTGAATGAGATTTTAAAATAAACTATTACAATGATCATAATTTTGAAGAGAGAATTAATAAATGAATAGATTATGTGTATGAAAATTAAATAAAAAATAAAAAAACTGTAAATACAATAGAAGATAAAAATAGTCATTACACAAAAAATAATAAAATATAAAAGACAAGGGAAAATTAATATAACCCAATGAAAAGAAATTGTGTTACATAATTCATTAAAACTTTTTTTGTTTTAAGTAAAATACCCATAAATGAAATAATTCAAATTGAAACATAAAATACCATTAATAATTAGGTATTCATTATATTATACATCAAAGGATTTTATATACATAATATAAAATAAATTAGGTTCATAATATTACAATAATCCTCAATGAATGAAAATTGAGTTGAAATCTCATACCTTAATCATTCTTTTGATTTAACGTTCATTAAACTAATTCATAATGGTATTAAACATGTTGTTAACTTATAAAAGAACAATATTATTATTTATAATATAATATATTATCCCTTTATAACAACCTATAACTATTTTGTTAATAATTATTTATTATTTTCATTATTTCATGTGATTATTGACTAATTTTCTCATGATTGTTTCATCAAATCATATCGAGTTATTATGTATAATAGAAGGTTATATAATACAAATAAAAAAATTATGAAATAATTATACATTTATACATAAATTATGATTTTATGAGTAATTATGATGTTTGTGTTTGATAAAAATACTTATGTTATGATCATGGAGAGGTTATGGTGTAGGTACGCATGAGTAACTTTTTAATTGTACAATGATCATTATAAAGAGTAGGTAAGTTATATTTTATCATTCCAGAATAATAATAATATAATAAATTACATATTAATTATTTAAATATACTTATATATAACATTCTTATGTTGTGGTGATGAAAAGAGTGTTGCATCATTTCGTGAAGGTGATGATCCACATGTGCACAAATGATATTTCCACCATTCATTGTGTGAAACAGTAAGAAAAAAAATGATATATATTTTCCATTAAGAATTATATATATGTCATGAATATATTAATTATGACATTTATATAACATATAACCATTATATTTATCCTTATCACCTTCTATTTTAAAAATTATTGAAGGTCGAATCACATCTCTTTGTGAGGCGGTAGTGAATAGTACACATGAGCTATGTTATCGTAAGCCTTAAAAACGGAACTTTTAAAAAAGTGATATAATTAATCTAGTGGTATAATAATTTTATAAATATAATTTATATACATTATATCCCTTATCATACCAAATAGTGATAGGTGGAAATGATAAATTGAATGGTGGTAAGAACAAGGAACAATACCATCATCATTAATAGATGTTAACAAGACTCTGAAAATTACATCTAAACGGACATAGTGCAACACATTAATGGGTTTTATACTAATTATGGGATGAATAACTCACAAAAAATTATTAAAAACATTAATTCATTCATTAAGGGTCATCAAAATTGAGCTCTTGTCATGGAACCTACCAAACCTGAAGGGAAAGAACCTCATTTCTTTATTAATATGTATAGTTCTTCTAGTTCATATGTATTAACAAAATGGTTATTCATGTCTTATAAGGAAATTTTGAAAGGTCACTTCAAAATTTAAATTATAAATATTTTAACTCATTTTACTATTCCCTATGCAATCAACAATAGTTTAATGACTTTGATACCAAAAAATGAAAATTAATTTGACATCAAGAACTTTATATCCATTTATATAAATAAAATATTCCCATAAATAATTAGCAATATCATTATGAATAATATGGGATTAATAATTACCGATCAAATTAACCCATGATAAAATTGGATCTATTATCCATTAAAAAATTGAATATATCTTACTCACAACCTTAGAATGTGTAAATATAATAAAGAGGGAAAGGAGAAAGAAAATTTTCACTCAAAATTGATATTTTCCATGGTGTTTTATACACTGAAATTGAATTTTTTTTCAATTATAAAGAGTTATAGTTTATCTAAATACATTACAAAATTAGTTTGGAACATCTGTAATTATAATATGATGTTAATTCTAAATAATTGGTCTCTTAGATGTTATTGAAATGTACCCATGGTGTTAACCAAGGAGATATTCTCTCAAGTCTTCTTTTTTCCGTTGTTGAAAATTATTTGAGTAGATACATTAATGATCTTTCTCAAATTGGCATATATTGAGAAATTAAAGTTTGGAGGAGTAACATCATCCTATCATATATACTGAATGATTATGAATTTATTCATTTTTGAAAGGCCTCAATAGAAACCATATATGCCACCAAAGGTCGCATTTCAAATTACGAGGAGGTGGATAGATAATATATAAGCTTGAACATGTCATTTAACTTTTTGGTGATATGGGTATGCTTTATATTAAATTATTTTGATGTACCCTTTTTTAGGTAAAAATGAATAAAAATTATTTTAAATTTATATGGTCAAGAATCATTAATAAATTTTCCATGTGGGGAAGAAGATGCATGTTTGAAATGGGAAGGGTATTCCTTTTCAACATAATGATCACAGGAAAATTTTATACTCAATCTATATTTATAGGTATAAAATAATCCCCATCAGTTATATTCAATTAATCATTAGTAATTTTATATATACAAGGTCTATTCATGAGAATAAATGGGTTAAAATTACATGGAATGAATGTATCAAACAAATAGATATGTGGGGACATTTTTTTGGACAAATTTTAGTTTTTTAATGATGGTATCATTGGGAAATGTACTTGGAACCCCTTATCCTCGAATAAATCCTCCTATAATTTCTTATCAAGAAGATTCAAAATGAAATTATTTTATGGGGACCCATAATACCCTACCTAATCTGATTGGTTCTGAAAAAAATATTTTAAGGAAACATTGCATAAAGAAAAGTGGTTGGTAATTAGGAAATCATATCTCAATTACTGGGGTACCCCTTGGATGGATATACCTCTCATTGATAGTGTCAATAATATTTCTAACATGTCATAGAAGACCATTTACAACTAAATAATTCATTCTATGAGATATTATTTTATCACATCATATGTTATAGAAGAAACAAATAATTATTCAATTATTGATAATTATATATTTTTGAGAACGGATAACACCAATCAGAAGCTTAATTTTAATTATCAATATAAGCTCTAATTTGAATTATCCTTTCTTCCACAGGCATGGATGATTAATTTGATGGTAAAATACATAAAACCGTCAATGTACCCCTTCTATTTAAAATATTTGAGAATAGTTTACCTATACATGACAATCATAAAGAGATTGGGAAACTCATTGTTTGAGCCTTCTATCTCTATTTCAAGGATAATGGGTATTCTAAACATCTCTTTATGGAATAAGGTTTTTCTCAAGCTACCAGGAAGAATAAATATTGAATATTTTGAATTAATTTCAATATATACGGGCACTTTGATCAACATATGGCATTCATCTTTCATTATAGGTAGAGTAACCAGGTCCATGGGAAACTCTTCATAATATCAACCTCAAACATTTATTATATATGGAGAGCATGGAAATCAAGGTTAATTGATATTAAATCACCCTATTCTCATGGAGTTATACATTCTATGTAAATAGAGGTGTATACGTCTTAAAAGGTGAAAAATGGTACCATGGACAATGGTACTATTGATCTGTTGAATCTTCTAAGGGTGATAATACATGAATGGAAAATAAATCCCCATATTCTCATGACTATATGTTAGAATACTCTTCTCATCATGTGTATATATATAAATTTTTAGGGTGTATCCTCTATAATTTCAGGACCCCCAAGTTGTGTAGTTATCTTCAGAACCTATCACAGCTTGGTTAAAATTTATATTATCATTATAAATTAATTAGAACTACATTCGAGGAGGATTTGTGAGATATGATTTATAATGTCAAATATGTTTTTAATTATTTCACTTCCCATTAGGTTGAATATGATTTTGAAACTACTCTTATGTACTTGAAGGAGAGAACTAATAATGTTTCATGAAATCTCTCACCAAATTGGATTTATTGTATTCATCAGTTCAATAATTTTATATGAATGGTTTTCTTTATAATATAGGTTCTAATTGTGAAACAAATGATCTATAAAAGGGGTATATCATGAAAATTATTATTATGTGGGACTTTATAAACTTGAATCATTATACACCAATAGTTGGTTCTCTTCATGCAAGTAATTATTTACTCCCATTTGTTTAGAACCCCATATAATGATTTATATTTAATGTTTATTTTATTTTAATAAAATTAGGACCAAATTTGTCTATGTCCTAGATTTTCAATATATATTGATGATATTTTAGATTTTATTTTACCATGGATTAATAACAATTTATGGTGTTGGAGGAATAAATACAATAAAAATTCTTGTTTATTAATGATACCTCTTATTCGGGTATACTCATTCTGTTTGAAAAAAATACTTTTGAGGTAGGATTTATACTTAAATTAAGGATTCTAGGATGAGAGGAGGGGATTTTGAGGTGTTCTTTGTACATTCATCTCTAAGAAAATAGTTTTGATGATGTGAATAATAGAAGAGAGGATGTGGTAGTTTATAAGTGTGGTGAGTTGTATACTTTTAATTTTTTGAAAATATCCAATAATGTCAACATTTTTATGATGCCACGTGCCTCCAAAAAATGCCTATTCTTGAAATTAAATGAGGTAGGAATGAAATATTACCATAAAATGGGTATTGGAATATTTGGTAGGTCATTTTAAACCTTAATATTTGTAGTTAAACCCCCACTAAATCCTTATTTACCTTGAACATGTAATTAATTTTTAATGTTTTCACTATTCATTTTGGTTAAAAATTAAAAAAACTTATTACTAATTATCAATTTAAATTATTAAAAAAATTTAACAAATTTTCTTAAATTCATTTCATTGATGTGTCGAATATTAATTTAATAATAATCCCAAAGGGATGATGAGAAAGATAGATTTCCAAGAAAAAATATCCAAATGTTTGAGGAATTTTTATTTCAAAATACAGTAAAATTTTTATTTTAATGATCTAAATTTGGATAATGGATATATAATATATCTATCTTTACTTTAAAAAATTAATAAATAATATAAATCAATGAATAATTTAAATTAAAAAAATATTTTAAATAAAATTTGGTATTTTCCACTACTAATCACAAAATTATTATTTTTAGGAAACAATCAAATTTTCCCTCTAAGATAATTTTGAAATTATAATTTCCAAAATGAGGATTATTTTTCTATATTACTTTTATAAAATATTAAAAATTAATCTTAATTATGTGTGTAAATCATGATTAATAAATATTTTAGAAAAGTGGTGTTTTTACATAAAACATTTCATTTTCTTTGGAATGAATATTATTCTATTAATAATTTGTAGGTAACAATAAATTTCATAATTTAGATATTAATATTCATAGCTTTCAATAATAAAATTATGTAAAAACTATAATATTAAATACTAGTATTTTAGTAAATAGTATATTTCTTTTAAAATATTGTGTTTTATGAAACATAATATAAATATTGTGTTTCATATAACACAAGATAAACATAGTGTTCCATTTAATGAAATATGTTTAAGATATTTATTTTATTTAAAAATAAATATATCATGGACTCTTTTGGTGTTATATTTTCTCCTTTATTAATGTTTTGTGTCACATTTACTATTGATTACAATGTTCTTATATTAGAATTTTATGTCGTTACATTATCACCACCTTAATAAAATTGTGTCATATAAATTTAAACATTATATTGGTAATAAAAAGTTTAATATTTTGAAATAACATTTTTGAAAAGCTCACATCATAATAGTATTAATAAAAAATCCTCTTAATATGACATAAAGGGAAGTAACGATGTTATATGGAATACAAAATAATGAGGTTTTAAATTAAGAGAAAATTGATTTATAGTCAAGATATTAACTTGGGGTGTAAGCATAAATAATTATAGGGAATGATTGAGATCATTGGTCATAAGAAACTAAATAGCCAACAGAAGTTTAAGGGCATCAAAATCATAAATCTGTGATGATTTAATATACCATATGATTAATTAGATATTAATGTAATTGGATAACAGTTTTTATTCATATCCTTCTTATAATGTTGTGGAATTATTTTACTATTTGTGAATATTAAAAAAATTATTTACTTGATATGTTTTTATTTCATAAGATCAATTTATTTGTTTATTTATACATATAATGTAACACCCCAGGTAAATAAAGAGTATGAAATTTTTATATTTATCTCTATTTGTGGAAAAAATGTCAATATTAATTTAAATGGAACGCTATGCTCGATGGCTTACCCAATATGCAACAAAGAGTTCTTTGAAAGCTTACATTGTAATCTAATAATAAAATAATATTATTTTAAATGGTAGTTAACACATACCCTTTTTATTAGAGGGAATGAATATAAATAGCTAAAATACGATTAATAAAAGTTGAAAGTCAACATGATAAGTTATTATGTTCCATTATGAATAAATTCCTCAATGAAGAGTAACTTAAAACAAAAAAGTTTTCTGTTAACTTTTCCTATTGGGGAATCGAATACCGTTTAACCCATCACCTGTTTGTGAATTTCTTATGGGTAACTTTCTCCTAGACATGTTTACTATCACTCTCCATCAGAACATGACCCTTTGTTTTTTTCCTCTATGTCCATAATTTCATACTTGGAATCCTAGTATGTGTTAAGTCGGGTGACCTTTGTACTTATCATTCTTTATTTTAAAGTGATTGTTTTATTGACTCTTGTTCCGATGTGGGATTTTCAATGATGTTTCCAAGCCCAGTTTTAAAATTGCGAGGATGCAATTCCCAAAAGTGGAGAAGGATGTAACACCCCAGGTAAATAAAGAGTATGAAAATTTTATATTTATCCCTATTTGTGGAAAAAATGTCAGTATTAATTTAAATGGAACGTTATGCTTGATGGCTTACCCAATACGCAACAACGAGTTCCTTTGAAATCTTACGTTGCAATATAATAATAAAATAATATTATTTTAAATGGTAGTTAACACATAGCCTTTTTATTAGAGGGAATGAATATAAATAGCTAAAATACGATTATATATGTTAGTTAAATGTTTTTACTTTTATCCAATAAATTTTAGAGGCTTAAAATACAAATGAATCCAATCTTAAACATTGAATAGACTAGTATTTTTAAAAGATTGTTTTACTACCTTTTGAAGGAACCCCATTTTTTAAATCAAACTTTTGACAATTTTATATTCTCTATATTTCAAAATAAACATATTATTTATGATTGGGACATTTAAATTTACCTTGGGTTAATTTTTGGTATTTTTCTAACAATGTTCATTTTTCAATGAATAGTGAAAAATACTGCATTTTACATCAAAATTGCTATTTCATATAATTTAATTATATGGTTATATTATATTTTTAATTTGTTTTAAAGTTTAATTAGAATATATTTTTACCATTTAATTCAATTATGGTCATTGGGATTAATTTCACTTTGGAATTAGGCATAAACAAGTGCCAAACTTTTCATAAATATTGTTTCTAAAAAAGCCACTATTTGTTTTGACAACGGGAAGTTTTTTAAAATTAATTATTTCAATTTATGTGTTTGGAATTTGGTAAAATGGATTAAATATTTGGAATCAGAAGTTCCAAATTATGTGATTAAGATTCTTTTGTTTTTGGACATTATGAATAGTAACGATGGTAATTATCTTTCATTATCTTGATTAATGAGTAATCAGGTTGTTAAAGATAATAAAATAATATCATACTAATAAATAAATACCACAAAATGTGTCCTAAGACTACTAGTTGTCTCATGGCCGATCATGGGATGCCTTTTACCAAACTTGGGGGCCCCATGGAATCACTTTTGTGAGAAAGTGTCTTTTTATCTTTTTATTTTTCAAGAATGTTAAATGTAACAAAGAATGTATCACCAAAGTAAAATATTTTTAATTTTGTCTAAATAAATGATACTTTGGACTCTAAATATTTATTAGAAAGATAAAACTATTTCCTACATCATGATAGTTTGTTTATAATTTTAGACATTAAATTTATTAAATTATTTATGACATCATGATGATGCAGTGATTACCTCATTAATAATGGATTTAAATAAAATGGAAAGATAATGTAAAATATAAGACCTACACATGTCAAAAACCTATTGGATGGGTGGATTTCGAACCCTTATCACCTTATCCTTGAAACACATCAATGTGGGACAATTAAAATCTGAAACCCATTTTCAAATAAAGTAACATTTATTTACTTTCCAAGAGTGGCCCTCCTCTCCTCTTATAAAAGGCCCCCACCTCTACCTCCTTACCCACAATTCCAAAGCCTTTGGCTCAGCCAAACCCTTCCCACTATTTCTCTACACATCCCTATATAACTCCTTGAAGCCTCACTTTGGGCAGAAGCCTTCCCAAGGAAGCCTTTGAGCTCAAACCAAAGGGAGTTACCCGATTTTATGGTAATGTCTTCACTTGAGTTCTTTTGTATTATTTTGCTTCTCAAACCCCCTAAAATCTTTCTATTCATTTATTTTGTAACAAATAAAGTATCTTCAATATACTATGATGTTTTTATACGAATGATTCGAGCTACACTTACACACACCTTCGTCTAATGATTAAAGAACATACTATTTCTATGGTTGGTGATTTTCTGCCTCACGAAACGATGATTGTTCAATATTATTTTAACACCTTTAATGGTGACCATTATGATGTCACTTTATTTTATATACGATATATATGGTATTTATGTTTACTATATGCTTATGTATTTTATATTTAAAACAGGCCTTTATTCTTTTCGTGTTGTGTAAATGCGATAATTTCATATGAGGAAGTGTGGACTACCGCCCCCTCAAGTGATGTGACTCGTACATGTAATACATGGAATGTATAAAGTATGAAATTAATGAACATATGTGACATATATAACATATATATTATACTGTAATTATAATATATATATATATCATTTATTTTTAATTCCATTAACATGACAAAGAAAAAAATGAAAGTAGTGTTCATGCGTACGTACGGCCTACCGTCTCCATGAACGGTGCTTTTCGTTTTTTATCTTTAAATGATTTGGAATAGTATAAAATGAATATTTACTGGATATTTATGATATTTTAATCATTAATACTATTCTTGAAATTATTTACTTATAACTACCTGGGCAGTCTTTTTTCAAACAAGTTCATTTTTGACTCATGTACCAAACATCGGCAAAAACGTCTAATATGAACTAACATTATTAAAAAATTATTATAACATTATCATATGTGATATGATATGAATAATAATCTCTAAAGGAGGTACTTAGGAAATTATAAATTTTCCAAAGATTATTATTTAGGAATATAAAGAAATGAAAAATACAAGTCGGACTTTAGGTAAGGGATCCTACTCCTCTCTTTCTTTTTAAGTACACTCTTTTATGTCATTCTTTTTAAAGCTCATATTTCTTGTTATTGGGATGTTCTTTTATATTACTCTTACTTTAATTATTATTTTTCATATTATTAGAGACCCTATTGTCTCTCATCAATCCATTTTGGATGTTTTCAGTGGCGCAGTTAGGCTACTGAATTTTCGTAAGAGATCTAACCTCTCTCTTTCTTTTTAAGTACTCTCCTTTATGTCACTTCTTTTAATCTCCTTTTTGTTATGTTGGGGGATGTTATTTTATATTCCTATTTCTTTAAACTTTGTGTTAATATGAAGAGAGACCCTATTTTCTCTCATCAATCCATTTTGGATGTTTTAAGTGGCATCGTTAGGCTGCCGAGTTTTCGTAAGGGATTTTTCATATCACTTTTATTCCCAAGATATTTATGCTACATTTGCCACAATTTCCATTGAGTGGTGTATGTAATGCCCATTATTTTACTCATTGTGTAATATAATTTCATTTATGAGTATTTACATCAATGTTGTATTTTCTTTCTTTCACGGGGCGTATGTTTCGAAAGATACCCCTATCGGTAAGGGAACCTTTCACCCTCCTCTTTTTAAAAGACTTCTTTTGTTATGTCTTTTAATTCACATACTATTATGTGGGTATATGTTCTTCTATATCCTTATTGATTTAAATTTTATGTCAATGTGATGAGATACCCTTTTTATCTCTCATCGAGTCATTTTTTGAATTTTGTAGTGACGTCGTTAGGCTGTCAAATTTTTGCAAGGGAACTTCTTAACCCAAATTTGATTCTTTGGGATAAACATGTACTCCTTGAATATGTCGTTCTATGAATATGTGTGAATAACCTATGATTTTTTTTACACTTAATATCCACTTATATTTGGTGTATTTGTTTGTCACACATAATTATGTAATTGAATTGTTCTTAAACCAAGGATACCATCTTTGTAAGGGACTTCGTCTCCATCTCCTTTCATTGAGTCATATTTTGTTTTATACAGATCTTTCTTTTATACAGTGTATAAACCCCTTTGACTTTTACATTTATCCAAAAGGAATCTTTGTTATACAAATCATTTTACAAAATGATAAAAGGGAATGTTTTTTGTCATACGTATGCAGCGACAATGACTTATCTGCCACCGTGACCATTATTTGAGTTTCGGCTTCCTCTACAAGACTTACCTTCTTTTTAAAAGGAAAATAAATACCATGTTTTACTTTTATTTTATTTTTGGTATTGAAAATGGTTTTCATAAGGTTTTTTATATAAATGTGTTTTATTGATATCCTGTGATTGAAATGTGGAAATGTTATGTTTCCTTTATGCATGTTTTATGTGATACAATTATGTTATGGTTCTTCGGCATTGTTATGAAGATGTGTGGTTCTGTGATAAATTTAGGGCGGGTGAGCCCGATATAGCTCTCCAATGCATTGGGTAATGTGAAGTAGTGAAACATTAAGGTTTATCCGAAGAGATTTAGGGAATATACTGTGATGGGAATTCCAAACGTAACCAAGAGGGTAACTCCCTATGTAAGAATGTTATGAATGCCTCAAGTTACCTTTTATGTCTTATGATTTCTATGGTTTATTCCTGATTTGATGAGGTATGTTAAAGTGCCTATGTTTTATGGGTAAAGTATGATTTCATTCTTACGTATATATGAACTCATGTTTCCTTTCCATATATTTTTATAACCCTTACTGAGCTTTTTATGCTCATCCCAAGTTTTTGAAATGTTTTTCACAGGTCAAGGGAAAGGTACATGATATTATGATAGTGTCAAGGAAGTGTCAAGAATGAATCCATGCTTTATTTTTAAATATGTTTCTGTTGATGAAAAAAATGATTACTATCTTTTATTTAACCACTTTGTGTAAATGTGGAATGTAATGCATGTTTTATGATATAATTCTCTAAAACTCTAAACCTGAAAAGATCCTCAATGTGTAATCTTGTAATAACTCAAGATTAAGTAAGGTTTAAGGCTGGGGCCTTATAGTTGGTATCAAAGGTCTGTTTAGATAACTTTAGAGGTTAGGGTATTCTTTAAGCATAAGTGACATTACCATATTGGCTAGGATTTTATAAAGTGTCATAGTTTTTAGATAAAATGAATGAGTAAGTATATCTTAGTGTTTATCTTACTCATTAGTACATGATGGTTTTGTTTATATACTCACACTGACATTTCTGTTTCTAGTGAATGGATGGATCTAGCAGGCACCAAAGAGACTACAGGTTTGAAGGAAACTGTGGTGGTTCTCTGATTAAGATACTAGATAACATGGGGGATTCAATGAGGAAACTCGTGGTTGTTCTAAACCAACTATCAAGGAGTCATGATCAACCACTTGAACCTTGGTACGTTCTATAATTCATCATGTACGAGATGACCAATCGATGTTGAAGTTCAGGTAATAATTATAAAGGTAACCATTAGGGTTTATATGATCCTTACTTTTGAGATAATTATGGGTTATTATATGTTATGATGGAAAATGAAAGGCATGAGATAAACATGAGGTTAAAATATGATATGTTTATTTTTGAAGATTTTATCTCGTTTTGGGGAATGTTTTAAGAATTATATAGTTTTGAAAAAATGACAACACGCAGACCGTGTGACAACCTGTCACGTCGGACAAAGATGTGGGAATTGAACCCACACCCAAAGTGTGACTGGTATTTATCACCTACCACTGGTCTATGTGAAGTCCTTGGTTAGTTTGACTAATTCATTTTATTTAGATGATCTTATGAATCTAGAATAAGCTAATTTTGTGTTATCTATGAAAATTATTAACCTATCATGGAGGATATGTGATTAGGTTAATTACTTTTCAATACAAGACATTAAGAGCAACTGATGTTGTTTGGAGATAAATGTTACGATTTAACTTGGAAGACTATGTGACTAAATCCTTCAAATATTTGGGTTTCAATCTTAGTTTGGTTTACTTTGAATAATTTTATGGAAAAATTGTTTATCGAATGGTCTCCATTGAACATTGGGTTTTGTTGGACAAATTTTGACGATTAAGCATAGATTTTCTTTTTTATAAAGGGTTATCCTTTTCTGGATTATCTAATCTTGTACTAACCTTTTTGGTTTGGTTTTGGTTATTGTCTAATGACATGGGAAGTATATAGTTCTCTTTGGTCGATTAGGTGATTCTCTAGAAGTTGATTATAGTACTCTTAATGTGAACAAGTCTTCCTAAATACTCGTCTTTTGGAGAAAATATGAGTTTGTGTAAAGAATCTAATAAAAGTTGAAAGTCAACATGATAAGTGATTATGTTCCATTATGAATAAATTCCACAATGAAGAGTAACTTAAAACAAAAATGTTTTCTGTTAACTTTTCCTATTGGGGAATTGAATACCATTTAACCCATCACATGTTTGTGAATTTCTTATGGGTAACTTTCTCCTAGACATGTTTACTATCACTCTCCATCAGAACATGACCCTTTGTTTTTTTCCTCTATGTCCATATTTTCATACTTGGAATCCTAGTATGTGTTAAGTCGGGTGACCTTTTTACTTATCATTCTTTATTTTAAAGTGATTGTTTTATTGACTCTTGTTCCGATGTGGGATTTTCAATGATGTTTCCAAGCCCAGTTTTAAAATTGCGAGGATGCAATTCCCAAAAGTGGAGAAGGATGTAACACCCCAGGTAAATAAAGAGTATGAAATTTTTATATTTATCCCTATTTGTGGAAAAAATGTCAATATTAATTTAAATGGAACGTTATGCTTTATGGCTTACCCAATACGCAACAACGAGTTCCTTTGAAATCTTACGTTGCAATATAATAATAAAATAATATTATTTTAAATTGTAGTTAACACATAGCAGTTGTATTGGCGAGAATGAATAGAAATAGCTAAAATATGATTATATATTTTTGTTAAATGTTTTTACTTTTATCCAATCAATTTTAGAGGCTTAAAATACAAATGAATCCAATCTTAAGCATTGAATACACTAGTATTTTTAAAAAATTGTTTTACTATCTTTTGATAGAAAACCATTTTTTAAATCACACATTTGTCAATTTTATAATCTCTATTTTTCAAAATAAAAATATTATTTATGATTGGGACATTGAAATTTACCTTGGGTTAATTTTTGTTATTTTTCTGACAATGTTCATTTTTCGATGAATAGTGAAAAATACTGCATTTTACATCAAACCTGCTTTTTCATATAATTTAATTATATGGTTATATTATCTTTTTAATTAGTTTTAAAGTTGAATTAGAATATATTTTTACCATGTAATTCAATTATGGTCATTGGGATTAATTTCACATTGGAATTAGGCATAAACAAGGGCCAAACTTTTCATAAATATTGTTTCTAAAAAACCCGCTATTTGTTTTGACAACAGGAAGTTTTTTTAAATTAATCATTGAAATTTATGTCTTTGGAATTTGTTAAAATGGATTAAAGATTTGGAATCAGATGGTCCAAATTATGCAATTATGACAATTTTGTTTTTGGACATTATGAATAGTAACGACGCTAATTATCTTTAATTATCTTGATTAATGAGTAATCAGGTAGTTAAAGATAATAAAATAATATCATAATAATAAAAAAATACCACAACATGTGTCCTAAGGATACTGGTTGTCTCATGGCCGACCATGGTATGCCTTGTGCCAAACTTGGGGGGCCCATTGAATCACTTTTGTGAGAAAGTGACTTTTTATCTTTTTATTTTTAAAGAATGTTAAATGTAACAAAGAATGTATCACCTAAGTAAAATATTTTTAATTTTGTCTACATAAATGATATTTTGGACTATATATTTTCATTAGGAAGCTAAAAAGATTTCCTATATCATGATATTTTGTTTATAATTTTTAGACATTAAATTTATTAAATTATTTATGACATCATGATGATGCAGCGATTACCTCATTAATAAAGGATTTAAATAAAATTGAAAGATAATGTAACATCTAAGACCTAAAAATGTCCAAAACCTATTGGATGGGTGGATTTAAAACCCTTATCAGCTTATCCTCAAAACACAACAATGTGGGGCCATTAAAATCTGAAACCCATTTTCAAATAAAGTAACATTTATTTACTTTCCAAGAGTGCCCCTCCTCTCCTCTTATAAAAGGCCCCCACCTCTACCTCCTTACCCACACTTCCAAAGCCTTTGGCTTGGCCAACCCCTGCCCATTTTATCTCTACAAATCCCTCTATAACTCCTTGAAGTGTCACATTTGGCAGAAGCCTTCCCAAGGAAGCCTTTGAACTCAAACCAATGGGAGTTACGTGATTTTAAGGTAATGTCTTCACTTGAGTCCTTTTGTTTTATTTTGCTTCTCCAACCGCTTAACTATTTTTATTCATTGATTTTGTAACAAATACAGAATCTCAAATATACTAGTATGTTGTTATAAGAAGGATTCGAGCTCTATTTACACACACCTTCGTCTAATGGATAAACAACATAATGTTTCTGTGGTTGGCAATTTTCTGGCTCACGAAACGATGATTGTTCAATATTCTTTTAACACCTTCAAAGGTGGCCATTATGATGTCACTGTATTTTATATATGATATATATGGTATTTATTTTTACTATATGCTTCTGCATTTTATATTTAAAACATACCTTTATTCTTTTCGTGTTGTGTAAATGCGATAATTTCATATGAGGAAGTGTAGACTACCGCCCCCTCAAGTGATGTGATTCGTACATGCAATACATGGAATGTATAAAGTATGAAATTAATGAAAATATGTGACATATATAACATATATATTATACTGGAATTATAATATATATATATAATTTATTTTTAATTCCATTAATATGACAAAGAAAATAATTAAAGTAGCGTTCATGCGTACGTACGGCCTACCGTCTCCATGAACGATGCTTTACGTTTTTTATCTCCAAATGATATGTAATAGTATAAAATTAATATTTAATGTATATATATGTTATTTTAATCATTAATTCTATTCTTGAAATTATTTACTTATAACTACATGGGCAATCTTTTTTCCAACAAGTTCATTTTTGACTAATGTACCAATCATCGGCAAAAACGTCTAATATGAACTAACATTATTAAACAATTATTATAACATTATAATATGTGATATTAACTGAATAATAATCTTTAAAGGAGGTAATTAGGCAATTATAAACTGACCAATGTTTATTATTCAGGAATATAAAGAAACGAACAAGACAATTCAGACTTGAGGTAAGGGATCCTACTCCTCTCTTTCATTTGAAGTACACTCTTTTATGTCATTCCTTTTAAAGCTCATTATTCTTATTATTGGGATGTTCTTTTATTTTAATCTTACTGTAATTATTATTGTTCATATTTTGAGAGACCATATTCTATCTCATCAATCCATTTTGGATGTTTTGAGTGGCGCCGTTAGGCTGCCGAATTTTCGTAAGAGATCTAACCTCTCTCTTTCTTTTTAAATACTCTCCTTTATGTCACTTCTTTTAAGCTCTTCTTTGTTATGTTGGGGGATTTTCTTTTATATTACTCTTTGTGTAAACTTTGTGTTAATATGGTGAGAGACCCTATTTTCTCTCATCAATCCATTTTTGAAGTTTTAAGTGGTGTCGTTAGGCTGCCGAGTTTTCGTAAGGGATTTTTCATATCACTTTTATTCCCGTGAGATTTATGCTAAATATGCCACAATTTCCATTGAGTGGTGTATGTACTGTCAATTGTTTAACTCATTGTGTAATATAATTTCATTTATGAGTATTTATATCAATGTTGTATTGTCCTTCTATCACGGTGCGTATGTTTCGAAAGATACCCATGTCGGTAAGGGAACCTTTCACCCTCCTCTTTTTAAAAGACTTATTTTTTTATGTATTTTAATTCACATACTATTATGTTGGGATATGTTCTTCTATATCCTTATTGATTTAAATTTTATGTCCATGTGATGAGATACCCTTTTTATCTCTCATCAACTCATTTTCTAAATTTTGTAGTGACGCCGTTAGGCTGTCAAATTTTTGCAAGGGAACTTCTTAACCCAAATTTGATTCTTTGGGATAAACATGTACTCCTTGAATATGTAGTTCTTTGAATATGTTTGAATATCCTATGATTGTTTTACACTTAATATCCACTTATATTTTGTGTATTCATTTGTCACACATAATTATGTAATTAATTTTTCATTAAACCAAGGATACCATCTTTGTAAGGGACTTCATCTCAATCTCCTTTCATTGAGGCATATTTTGTTTTATACACAACTTTATTTTATACAGTGTATAAACACCTTTAAATTTTACGTTTATCCAAAAGGAATCTTTGTTATACGAAGCATTTTACAAAAAGACAAAAGGGAATGTTTTTGTCATACGTATACGGCGACAATGACTTATCCGCCGCCGTGACCATTATTTGAGTTTCAGATTCCCCTACAAGCCATACCTTCTTTTTAAAAGATAAATAAATACCATGTTTTACTTATATTTTATTTTGGTGTTGAAAATAGTTTTCATAAGGTTTTTTATATCAATGTGTTTTATTGATATCTTGTGATTGAAATATGGAAATGTTATGTTTTCTTTATGCATGGTTTATGTGATACGATTATGTTATGGTTCTTGGAAATTGTTATGAAGACGGGTGGTTTCATGATAAACTAAGGGTGGGTGAGCCCGATATAGCTCTCCAAGGCATTGGGTAACGCGAAGGACTGAAACGTTAAGGTTTCTCCGAAGATATTTAGTGAATATACTGTGATGGGTATTCCAAACGTAACCAAGAAGGTTACTCCCTACGTAATAATGTTATGAATGCCTCGAGTTACCTTTTATGTCTTATGATTTCTATGATTTATTAATGATTTGATGAGGTATGTTAAAGTGCCTATGTTTTATGGGTAAAGTATGATTTCATTCTTATGTATATATGAACTCATGTTTCCTTTCCATATTTTTCATATAACCCTTACTAAGCTTTTTATGCTCATCCCATGTTTTTTAAATGTTTTTCACAGGCCAAGGGAAAGGTACATGATATGATGATAGTGTCAAGGAAGTGTCAAGAAATAATCCATGCTTTATTTTTAAATATGTTTCCGTTGATGAAAAAAATGAATACTATCTTTTATGTAACCACTTTGTGTAAATGTGGAATGTAATGCATGTTTTATGATATAATTCTCTAAAACTCTAAACCTAAAAAGATCCTCAATGTGTGATTTTGTAATAACTCATGATTAAGTAATGTTTAAGGCTGGGGCCTTATATATAATAAATTTTTCATTCATCCCTTCCTCCAAGAAATTAATATAAAAAATGATTTTTTATTCGAGAAACACTAAAATTGAATTTTTAATGTATCATAAGATCCATAAAAGAGTGAAAATAATTTCTTTTTACCTCTTATTATTTTCTAAATATGAATTGTTTAGAAAAGTAATATAATATGTTAAATTATTCTCAAAATGGAAAAAGTAACACCACTAGTTCATCATTATATTTATTTTTCGAATCATTCAACTAAAAATAATGAAATATTAATGAGCACATCATGGAGGACATTGGTAGGTTCCAAACCCTAATAACCATTCGATCATGGGTTCATGTCCCATGGCCCTACTAGAAGTGATGGGTTTCCCCCATCTTATGGGATTCATTATATAAACTATATTAATATAATTAATTTTTTGTTACAAAAAAATATATTATGGAAATACTAGAAACCAAATTAATGATTAAATAAATTTTTTTATAATGTTTTAATAAAAATTATTATTATTATTATTATTATTATTAGAAGTATAATAATCTTATTTTACTACTATTAAAAGATCATAAGTGATCATATTAACAATAAATAATATCCATAAAATTAAAATTATTTCTATAAAATTTAAATGCATTATTCATAAAATATAGTTTTTAAAAAACATATATTATTCCAATGTGTTGTATTGCTATAAATTTCACCCTTAGTATCCTTAATCATGGTAGAATCCTATCACATAAAACCCAAAAGTGGTGTATAAGACATAAATATTATGATGAATCAGAAACTCATTAACCCATAATAATATCAATGATTATTATGTCAATGAATACATAAATTAATAAAAAATTATACTAAATCATTAAATAATTTATGATTCTAAAAAAACAAAATACAATTTGTAGAATAATTTTTGAGTTTAATTCCTCAAAAAATTAACATAATTTATTTCATTTCAACACATGTCCTTATTTAGTTGTGGGCATAACTATGATATTAGTGAATTGAATTACATAATACCTAGGTTCCTCAAATTTAATACAAAAAACTATAAATGTATCCCTAAGATTACATTTATTTCATTCCATTTTACTATTTATTTTTTCTGGTAAATTAATTTAATTATTTAATAATTTTAAATATATAAATCATTTTATATTTCCTTTGAGACACCATTTTTACAATATATGATACATTATTTTTATCCTATGTAATTTTTTCCATAAACCTATAAAATCATTTTAAAATCATATTTAACAAAAATGTGAATTTTCTTAAGGGTATACCACAATCATATCAAATGAGGTACACTATAAGGGTCATTTTGATCCACCAGGTGGTGATTAGGTCCAGCCCAATGAACCCTTTTCTGAGTCATTACCCCTAGTTACCTCAATTCTAGAACCACGCTAATCTATAGTATCTGTAACATGATTTATTTTTACAAAAAACCACATAATAATTTCCATAATGAAACAATAATATGTTTTTTATACTTTTCATCAAATTATATCAATTATTTATGTTCCTTAGTCTATGTTTTCCCAAATCAAGATCCCATGGTTTATACTAATCTTCTTTTAATACCAACTATAGTAACCTTAACCCCAGTATCTCTAAGATAGTTTCTTCTATATTTCACTGGAATAAGATAAAAGGAATCAAATCCTTATAGACCGAATAGTTTTTCAATCTTGGTAAACTAGATACATAATTGAGTATAGTATTAAATTTAAAAAAAATAAAAAAATATTTATTTTTCATGAATAACATTATTCCCTCCACAATATACATTTAAATAATTCAACAATAACACCATGGATTCATGGGTAACGGAAAACAAATAAGGGTGATATCAATTACATAGTATGAGTTAAATATAATGAAATATATTATGAATCAATATGAATAATCAACATGGTATGGTAAAAATATGAAAACACTTGTGATTTAATCAACAACATAACTATCACAACTGGGTTAGGAATGATAGATATGGAAAAGATAAATATCTAAAACATTATTCTATTTAATCGATAACATTAAATGAAATGATTCTAGATATAATATCATTGTCAAAATCTATTATGTAATACCACAAGCTTCCATGGTACGCTTCCTTTTTAAATAATTCAATAGCGTGTGATGTATGAAAAACCGAGTTTAAGATAAACATTACCTATCAGACAAGCCATTTAAAAGTGGTTATGAATATTATTAAAAAAATTGAATTTAATATATACCATATAATTTTAACATTCATCTTTTCTATTTCTTAGACATATTATAAGGACAAATTATATTTTTTAGATAAAAGAAGTATTTAAAAAACAGTTTTTCCACCATTTAATGGATGACACTTTTTAAATACAATATTTGACTCTTTTTTATATTAAATTTTATAAAAATAATATTTTATTTATAATAGAGACATAATAATTTTTTTGGATTAATTTTTGGTACTTTTCTGATAACTTTCATATTTTGTGGAATACTGAAAAATACACAATTTTAACTGAAATTTTTTTAATGGAAATAATTTATATTATACAATTATTAATATTATAGGTTTTAGAGTATAATAAGAAAATATTTTTACCATTTATAAATATTGTTACATTAAAATTTTACATAAACACATGTCAATCATTTGATAGTTTTTTATTTCTTAAAAACATGCTTTTTAGTTTTGACAATGAGTATTAATTTTAAAATAATATTTACCAAATATGTGTTTTGAATTTGGAAAAAATGTTTCCATATTTGGAATCATGATTACATAATTTTATAAATTAGTAACTTTTATTTTATTTACCATGGTTATAGGGTAAATCTGGTAAATAATGGTAAACAAATCACAGTATAATAATATTAAACTACCGTAAAACATGTCCTAAAACTATTTTATGAGATATGTATGACCATGGGAATCCCTTTATCAATTGTGGGACCCCATGGAACCACATGGGTGTGAATATTACATTTTATAAAATTAATTAAATGTATAGAAAAATATAACATAAACATTTATCTTTCACTAAAAAAATTCATATGGTGTAATATAATCATTATCTACCACTATAAATAGTCATTAAAAAGAAATAAATATTTCATACATCATTTTATTTAATTTTTAATTTTTATAAATTAGAAAAATATATTTATTTATGATACAATGATGATGCAGTGATTACATTATTAAGGAATTAATCAAATAAATGAATTTGTAAATATTAAAATAAATATAATATGAACATTTTGATACCATCTATGAATTTTATGGATAATATTGACATATTAGGGATCATCAAATTAAATTTTATTGATGGACTCATGTTATTATTCCTTTAACAAAAAAAATTACCTAATAGTATCAAAATTGAAATAAATGATCTTCTAAAACAAATAATATATTATTAAATGAAATAAAAATCCTAAAAATATAATGTTGAGCCAAATAACTTGTATAGTGACATAAATTTCATAAATGATAATATTTAGGTTCTCTTGGTATTTTATTGTAAATATATTGACTGTGTGAAAGCGGACATGGTAAGAGTTAACTTATTTTATAAAGGGTTAATTCTAACAAATAATGTTCATTTTCTGATGTAAAAATCTATATAAACTATTGGTTTAGAGGATTTAGATCCCTATTATTCTTATTCTAGAAATAATTCAATTTTGAGATATTAGAAACCTAAAATATATTTATAATAAATAAATATTTCATGATTTTTCCTAAAATTCCCTTCACCTCTCTTATAAAATGAAACCTTCTTTTCTATTTAACTCACACCTCAAAAGCTTTATGTATCAGAAAAACCTCCCCCATTCTCCTCCGAACCTCTATCAATTGATCCCATAGGCTAAATTTTGGTATAGAGCCATCCTATGGAGCAATTTTTTTTAAATCAAAATGAATTACCCAAAGAAGAGGAAGTCGATTAATCCCTTATTTCAAAGTTCATTTCTTATGCTACATTCTCCTCATAAGTTGTTACCATATTAAAATAATAACTCCAGAATATACTATATTCTGATATTTTTTAAAATTATGGTACAAAAATATTCTTCTTTTACCCATCCTATTAAAAACAAGACCACCATGCGTGCATACATAAGGCTTACCTTCTCTATGATGTGTTATAAGTTTATTTTCATGTACACCTTATTTCATGTGTATAATGATGAACATAATGGATGTAAATAATACATATAACATGATATTACTTCTATAAAATTCATATTACTTCCAATTCAATAACATTTGACCATTAATGAAGTGATATCGTCGCTCGCGTCTACGTACAACCTATAGTCTCCATGATGGGATGAGATTCCTTCTCCAATTTAAACATCAAAGAATAATTATATAAAATATATTTTTCATAATAAAAAAATATATGACCTATTATGTATATTTTAATTATATATATATTAATGTTCATATATGTCATTCACTTACTTCCATTCAACACAATCAGAAAACAGAAGCATCATTAATGTATACGTACGACCTACCATCTCATTGAACGGTGTATACCATTTTATATACCTATCTACTATATATATTTATATTATTAATATATCTAATATATAAATCATATTAATCATCTTCTATGTAATAAAATCATGATCTATTTAATATGATCAAGAATAACTAGTCAAAACACTTAAGACACACAAAGCGATACTACCCAAAATGTTGCATTAACAGGGAATTATTAATAAATGGGTAATATAAAGTCATAAAAGAATCATATATTATATCATAAATTTTATTATGATTCTGATATATGTTAATAATATGTTTAAAAAGATTATACATGAGTGTCAGACAGGTAAATTGAGTATCAAATCTATGGTAAGGGTTAATTTCGCAATCTCGCTATTATTTGAGATTGGTTATGTGTAAGTATTTAATAGGAAATATTTATTATTTATGTCCCTGTTTTAAGAAAATGTTTTCAAAATATATATGTAAAGGTTTTATGGTATTTAATATTTAACTATATAATTATTTTAAATGTTTTAATGATTTATTTTTTAAAATAATTTTTGTTAATGTCCATGTTTTCAAAATTATTTTAAGGATTTATTTATATAGAAAAGATTGTATTAAAATGTTAATTCAATTAAAAAGTTTCAATTTGGTGTTGGACAATTTTATTGAAAAAATATTTTAAATTAATTCTTTTATAAATTGTGCTTATTTAAATGAATTCATGGAAAACGTTATTTCTCTCAAAGAGTTTTACTGATTATTTTCATCTATGGTAACATCCTTTATGGGATATTATTCTGTATTGAGGATGATTTATTATAATAAAATCTTTCGTATTGTATTGAATGAGTTATGATATGTTTAAAATTTGATGCGTTATTTTTATTCCATTCATGGTTTATGGTAAATTTACTGGTATTTCGTATGCTAGTTTTAGTTCGAATGTTTATGTTAGGATTCACCCTTTTCATATAAGGAATTCATTGGACTTCTTAAGTGACAGGTGGGTCTCTATATATCCCCATGCTACATCAGTAGGTCTCATGAGACGAAATAGTGTCAGGGCACAAGGCCTTGATATAATATTTTTTAATAGTCTTTGCACAAGTCTTTACCGTATTAGTTATTATGTATGGCATTATGCATTTTATCATTATTATATTAGTTATTACAAGTTATTATTCAAATTGTTGAATATATATGTGTGTGGTTATATAGTAATGTTTGAATTATTTTTTCCACATTATGTTCAAGATTATGTTATAAAAGTTTTTTTTATTATACATTTTGCATTAAAATATTATAGCATGTACTGAATTATTTTCCCTTAACGATCATCTGAGCTCACTCTTTTCTTACTTTTTATTTTCCTATGATATCATGAAGTTTATTAAGATTGATATGAAGGGTTATTATTAGGGAATAATGACTTTTTCAATGGACTTTTTAGGATATGTTTTATACAGGAATGTGTAATTTATCGATCATGTATATAATATATTTTCCAAGACTGCTAAACTGATCAGTCATTCGGGACATGATTCCTCACAATCATGTCAATATGTTAAAATGATTCATTAGCTCTGGGTAACTGTGGATGGGGTGTTACAATTGGTATCAGATAACGTTTATAAACAACTTTTTAAATATATTTATAAAAATTAGATTAGGGATCATAACCCTATAATAGTCTTTCGGGATGTGTATAGAAGAACCCCATAGAATTTTGTTAATGTAAAGATTACATATATATTATAATCAGTACATAATTGTCTAGATACTACATATGGACCTTGTTTTAGAAAAGATGTACCACGGGGTAAAAAATATGACAAGATGTTCTGAGCTTGACTTGGGGTAACCTGGTATATGACAATGGGTATTACTGCACACCTTGTTTGACATTCAGAGAGGATACTCTTAGGATAATTCATATATTTACTACATACCATTATGGAGGTTTTAGGAGTAAATATGTCATCAAAGGAACCATATTTATGATAATGGATTAGATATGTATATTTGATTCAATTTATGTTATTTATTTTACTTGTTTGGAATTATGAATTATGATTCATAACCTAATATAGTGTATTACATTGTATATAAATGGGGCCTTGTGGAATAAATGGAAATCACATCAAAGCATAGATTCAATATTGACATTTCCCTCATATTAAAGATTATGATAGTGAAGTTGGTGACACAACATGTACTTAATAAATTATAACCACACCAGGACATCTGAATTAGGTTATGAATAATAACCTTACTCGTATGGAGAAACCTCACTCAGAACGCAGAGGATCAATGTTAGATCTCTTCATGAGACAATAAACATAGACATTCAATGAGACTAAATATCATTTTTTAGCTAAGAAGTTGATAAGATAATTAAAGAAAATATTTCTTAATATGGGAAGTAATGAAATGGAAACGGTTTTCATGGTATCTTATCATCTCTCAAGAGATAAGGATCAATGGTGGTCATTAACTCAAACCATTGAGGATTATGAAGAAGTGGAAAATATTAAATTAAGGGAGTTTAACGAACTTTTCTTAGAGAAATACATTCCTTATGAACAATGAGCTGATATAGAAAGAAAATTTCAATGTCAGAGACAAAGATAATTATAATGTTGCAAAGTATGAGTCTAACTTCATGAGGGTAGAAAGGCACACTAAAAACTACATATGTAACCGAAGAATTATGATTGATCAATTTTTTGATGGGTTAAAACCATTCCTATGATGATAATTGGTCTCACAATCTTTATCATTGTAAAAATATATAGCCTCATTTGATATCAAGATGAAAGAAATATTTTATAAGTATTGTTACATTAAAGTAAATAAAGAGAAGAAGAGAATTGTGGAGCAAGAGATAGATAAAGTGGAAAAGGGGAAGAAGGATTTTCCATTTGTGATAATTGTGGGAAAAAACACCCTTGTATTATCCTAAAAGGAGTGGTAGTTTGTTAAAAATGTGGAGAGAAAGGCCACGAAGATTGTGATTGCAATGGGAAGAAAAAGGATGTTAATGTTCGATGCTAAAATTAAAAGGAAATATTAAATTAAGAAAATTATTGGCCAATGTTTTGAGGAAATATAGATCGAAGAAGGAAAATTGGTCAAGGTCAAGCTTATGGTGTTACTACAGTTTAATTAATGTAGTTGTGTTTTTTGATTCAATAATTATATTCTAGTTGTAAGAAGAATATGATATATAAAAGGATTTAAATGTAGTAAATTTTGATTTCAGTAAGGTTTAAATATGAATAAGGTAATCATATATTCATTGTGTGACAATAAGAGAAACATCATGTTGTTTGGGGAATCTAATGTCACAATTGCTTTTGGAAATTTAGAGACCATTTAGACAGAGATTGGATAAAAGTGTTTTGGTTAACTCTAAAGGCTGGAATGGATTATGTTGAACTTTTGATAGTATGGTTTAATGTTAAAAAATTTCATAATATGTTTTTTTTAATGTCATAATACTATAGTTTTATAAAAAGGACAACATGTGGTTCAGGAGAAAACTCATTGCATCCGAAAAAGATATGGGCATCGAACCCTCAATTGATGTGTGACAAGGATTTATCACCTACGTATAGCCTATAGAATGCCCCTGGTAATTATAAAATAGTTTTAATCATTTAGATGTTATATGGTTATATTTATAACCTTGTACAATTTTGATAAATAGAATATTTTTGAGTTTTATCTTTTGAAGATAAATAAGAGTTTGTTATAGGAATTAGTTAAAGGATGAAACTGTACCTGTAAATTAGGTATTCTTCATTTTTTCATAGTCTATGAATTAAATTTATTCTTACAACACTAGGTAACGGATCATAAATCCAAAAAAATCCTTGTAATTTCTTTTTCTATGAGTCAAATGGTCCCTTAGATCATCGGAGATTTATAGTTTCTAGTTGTTAAATTTCTCTTAATAAAATCCCTTATCACTATTCATCAGAACATGATGGTTTGTTTTCTCTTATATATCCATGTTTTCATACATGGAACTCTAGTATTTTTTTATAGAAACCATTAGTCTTACCTTTGTTTATTTAAATAGAGGTTTCATTAATCCATTTTTTTGATGTGGGATTTCAGCTAAGATATTTTGAATTGTCAAACCCCCTGTTTTCAATCTCAATTTTAAATTTTGATGATGAAATTTTTTAAAGGAGATGATAATGTAACACCCCAATCTTCCACAGTACGGTTCCTTTTTAAATAATTCAATAGCATGTGGTGTACCCAACACTGAGTTCCAGCGCACCACGATCTATCAAACTAGCCATTTAAAAGAGGTTATGAATAGTATCACCCATATTTTTAATTTTATAAATCACATATAATTATAACTTTCATATCTTTTTTTGTTTCGGAGATATAATATAAGGAAAATTGTAATTTATCAGATAAAAGAAGTATTTTTAAAAAAATGTAGTATTTCTACCTTTTAATGGAAAACCCATTTTAAATCCAATATTTGTAACACTTATATAATAAATTATATGATAATAAATTCTTATTTATTAGAGGAACATAAAAATTTGGTTTGGATAAATTTTTTGTATTTTCGAATAACTTTCATATCTTGTAATGAATATTGAAAAATATTAATTTTTAATTGAATATAACTTTTTTAATAGAAATAATTTATAGTGTTAAGTTATACATCTGATTGGTTTTGAAGTATAATTAGATAATATTTTTATCATTTAATATAATTTTGGTCATTAAAATAATTTTTAAATTTATATTGGACATAAACACAAGCCAATATTTTGACTGTTTTTTACTTTTTAGAAACCGGCTTTCTTGATTTGTCAACGAGAATTAATTTTAAATTATTTTGTACCAAATCTATGTTTTTAATTTTGAAAAATGGTTTCCATATTTGGAGTCATAAGGTATAATTTTTGTAAATAGGTACCTTTTATTTATTGAAATTATTAAAACTAACTTCAATAATTATTTTATTTACCATGTTTTAAGGGTAAATATCGTAAATAAGGGTAAAAATATCATTATAATAATATTAAACTACAGAAACACATGATCTATTACTGCTGGATGAGATATGTCAAACCATGTGATTCCTTGTGTTTATTTTAGGACCTTATAGAGCCACTTGGGTGTGAAAATGACATTTTATAAGAATTAATATACAGTATAGAAAAATATAACATATACATGTATCTTTCAATATAAAATTTATATGGGCAAATATAATTGATCTCTTCGACTATAAAAAGTCATTATAAATCTAATTTTTTTTACTACGTCATGATATTTTATTTATAATTTTTAGACATTAAATAAAAATATTTTTTTATTACCCAGTAATGATGTAGTGATTACCTTATTAAATAATTATTAAAATAAATGAATCTGTAAATATTACAATTAATGTAAATTGAACATTTTGATAACGTAAAATAAATTTTTGGATGACATTGAAATAATAGGTATGAGGTAATTTCAAAAAGGGTTACATCTAAAATATATGGTTAATTTTATGACCTAATCATGCCTAAAACAAATTACATGAGTGTATTTAGAAAAATAATCATACTAAACTATAAAAATATTATTATTTATCTATTATAAAACAAAAATAGTTTTACAATAAATTAATATTTCTATATGTTTCCTAATGTGACCGTCTCCTCTCTTATAAAAGGGAACCTCCCATTATATTTAACTCACATCTCAAATGACTTTTGTTTTTTCCAAAACATACCCATTTCCCAAAAAACCATCTATAAATTTATCCTATAGGCTTAAATTTTTCATATAGTCATCCTATGGAGCTATTTTGTTCAAATCAAAAGAAAAATACCTAAAGAAGAGGTAGTCATTTTATCCCTTATTTTGAATTTTATTTATTCATATACTTCCTCTTAATAATTTATTACCATATAAAATTTAACAATTAAAACATATAATATAGGAATATATGTTTTTAATTCTATGGGACAACCATATTCCTTTTTTTACACATCTTATGAAAAACATTACCATCATGCGTGCCTACGTACGACTTACCATCTCCATGTCGTGGTGTAAATTGTCACCATACTGATATGGGTATAACGATGAATATAATAAATGTAAATAATACATATAAAATTATATTGATTATAGAAAATTCATATTCTATCCAATTCCATAATATTTTACCATTAAGTAAATTATATCATCACTCGTGCATACGTACGACCTACCATCTCAACAACGCAATGAGATATATTCTCCACTTTAACCATCCTATAATAGTTATAAAAAATTTATTATTAATAATTATGTAATATATTACCTAATTAGTATACTATAATTATATATATATATATTAATTTATATATATTTCAATCACTTACTTCCAATCAATACGATAAGAAAATAGAAATAGCGTTTACGTGTACAGAAGGCCTACCGTCACTATGAACGGTGTATTCCATTTTGCATACCTATCTATTATATATATTTATATTATAAATATATATGACATGTAAATAATATTATACATTCTAGAAGTAATTAAGAAATGATCTATGTAATATTATCAAGAATAAAAAGTCAAAACACTTGCGATAAATAATGAGATATTACCTGAAATGTTGCATTAACGTGGAATTGTTAATAAATGGGTTATATAAAGTCATAAAAGAATCATATATGATATAATAAATATTATTATGATTCTGATATGAGTTAACAATATATTTTAAAAAATTAAGGAGGTTTTAGACTCTTACGGAGAGTATCAGATCTAAGGTAAGGGATAATTTCTCAATCTCACTATTATCCATGATTGGTTGTCTATAAGTGTTTACTCAAATATATTTATTATCAATGTCAATGTTTCATAAAAATTATTTAAAAAGTAATATTTTAATGATTTATGGAATTTAATCTTTAACTAAATCATTATTTTAAATTTTTTAATCATTTATTTTTGTAAATATGTTTAATTAATGTCCATGTTTTCAAAATGATTTTAAGGATTTATATATATAGAAATGATTGTATTAAAATGATAATTCCTTTAAAAAGATTAAAATTGGTATGGGAAACGTTTATTAAAAAATATATCTTAAATTAATTCCTTTATAAATTGTGCTACTTTTAAATAATTTCATTAAAAAATATGAATTTCTCTCAATGTGTATTACTGATTATTTTCATCTATTCCAAAATCATTTATGGGATATTATTCTTAATTGAGGTTGAATTATTATAATACAATATTCCATATTATGTTGAATGATTTATGATATGTTTGACTGTGGATGTGGTACTTTTATACCATTAATGGTTATAGGTAATGTATTGGCATTTTTTATGCTTGTTTTAATACAATTGTTTCTATTATGTTTCACTCTTTTCATGTGAGAAATGCATGGGAGTTAGTAAGTGACAGGTGGGGCCTACTATAGCCCCTCAATGCATCAGTAGGTATCATGAGACAAACTTGTTTATTGGAACAAGTAAATGACAAAATATTTGAGCATATTCTTGGCACAAGGCCTTGACTTAGTAGTTATTGTATACAGAATTATGCATTCCCTCATTATGAAATTAGTCATTACATTTGACTATTCAACTAGTTGAATATCCATGTGCATGTTTATATGGTAATGTTTTATTTTGTTTCAATATCATGTTAATTATTTTGTTTTAAAAGGCTTATTTTTTTGTTATTCATCTTTCCCTGAAAATTTATAACTTCCACATAATTATTTACCCTTATTGAGCTTCTCAACCCACCCCGTTCTTATGTTTTATTTTCCTAGGAATCCATGAAGTTTATTTTGATTGATATGCATGGTTAATCTAAGGGTATAATGACATTTTAAAAGAATTTTTTATATAGTGTTTTATGTTCTAAAGTGTGATGTATCATTCATGTATGTAATCTATTTTCCTAGAATGATAAATTGATCGGTCCTTCAGGACTTGATTCCTTATAATTAGGCCAAGGTATTGAAATAATCCACCAGCTCTGGGTAACTAGTTTCAGGGAATTACCTCTAGGATAATATTAACTAAATTCTTAATAAATATAATTCTTAATTAATGGATGTCATGAATGAGGCACATGATACCTCCACCATTAAGAACATTCACAATATGGTTTAAGCTATTAGTTAAAAATTGTTCAATGAATGATTGTAGATTTTATTCAAGAGACAGACTGATGCATTGAGGGGATATATAATTATTGGGTTCCACCCATCATTGTAAGCCCAAATCATTCTTTACATGTCAAATAACTAATTTAATTTAAGAATTAATATTCCTTAACATCAAATATCATTATTGATTTAAGGATATACATTTATCAATATTTCCACAATCAAGAAAATAAATTTCAAAGTAAAACACCATATGTAGATATGATATAATGATTAAGAAAAAATAATATCCATTATAAATAATATGGATGTTTATGGGATAATTATAGTAAAATGATCAAATCAAAGTTCATATTTCATGGTGAAGATAATTACTACAAAAATGATACACAGGAGTGAATGTTAATACTACCATTGGTCAAAATAACCCTAAACCATATATATAATGAATAAGGATGGTATTAATTCAACATATAACAACTATTTTAAGAATAATGTCATGATGTCATTCATTATTATAAATACTATAAAAATATTTCAAAAAATAACTATTAAGGAACCATAATTTTCATTTTAGAAATCTTCTCTTAAATGATATATCATTTTGGAAATAATTTTCTTGAGAATTTTTTTTAATAATAATGAATTTCTATAATATTAGGGAAACAAGTTCATTGAAAATATTCTTCTAAACATAAATGGAAGCCTCAAATAAATAATGTTGGGTAATTTCTTACATGTCGTACATGCTAAATAAAATATTCATTTTACATTGAAAAATGATAGAAATTTTTTTTTCTATAAATTCCGAGAATATTAATTTCAAACAATTCTGAGAAAATTAAATCATGACTGAAAATGTATTTAAAAATAATTTTTTAACGATTAATTTTTTTTAAACATTTGTTTTTAAAAAAAATGGGTTTTGATGAAAAAGGGATTCTGGACGAAGATAGAAATAAATATGGATTTATAACAAATCATATTCACAATAATTTTTAATAGAAAAAATAAAAATGTAAATATTAAATAAAAACACCAAGAATAACTATTGGAGAAGAAAATTAAATGATTTTACTATTTATTTATAGAATTATTTTCGTCAAATTCTTGAATAAACAATATTGATCAGAATGAGATTGTGAAATAAACCCTTATACAATAATAACGATTAAGTGATAATTAATCAACGAATCAACTATTTGTATGTAATTTAAATATAATGAAAATAATTAGATATACAACATAGGATAATTAAATGTAATTACACATAAAATCAAGGAATATAATTGAAAATTTTGAAGTAATATATCTGAATAATATGATATTGATATTTATAATTCAATTCCACTTATTAACTTCTTTGTAAAATCCCCATACAATAAATAATTAAAATTTAAAAAAGGGGAAAAAATGAATAATGAAAAAATGATGATATTTCATGTCAAAGTGGCAGTATATACCCCATAAAAAAAATTAGGTGCATAAAATTAGAGAATGTCTCAACTAAATGAAATTGATATAAAATATCTTACTATATGATTCATTATGGTTGAACATTGTTTATATTTATGTATAATGGTTTTATACAAGTTATTAACTTTTAATAGAACAATATTAGTAATTATAATATAATATATGATCCTATTTTATAATATTAACTTATATTCATTAATAATCATTCATTATTTTCACTTTTTCGTGTGTTACATGTCTTGTTTTCTTATGCGTGTGTATCATGAATGATCTAGTTCTTGAGAGTTTTATATAATATTATCATATCTTGAATAAAAGTAATGAAATAATTATAATATTTATAAATAAATTATAATTTTATGACTAATCATGAGGGATGGATTTGTGAAATAAATTATGTTAAGACCAAGGAGACGGTAGGTCGTATATAGGCATGAGTGACATTTCCACTTTTCAATGATATTATGGGAAATGAGGTAAGTAATATTTTATCATATATTATGGATAATAATGTAATATATAATGTAATATATAATTAAATTTACTTATATATATCATTAACCAGTTATGGTGATGAAAAGAGAGTCACATCATTTCATGAAGTTAGTAGTCCACACGTACACAAACAAATATATCATTTTCCATTAGTGAAATGTTGTGACATAAAATGAAAAATATTTTATATAAAAATTATTAATAACCCTATAATTTAATAATTATTTCATTCATATCACATATAATCTTTAACATTATACTTATTAACTTCCACTTAAAGCATTAGCTAACGAAAAATAACCTTACTACATGAGGTGGTGGTCCAGCATACACACCATTGATGTTATCATATCCACTGTAGTATAGAAAGGGAAAATAGTATATATGATATAATGAATAAAGAGGTATTTTTTGTTATAAATATCATTTATATAGTTTATATATATCATCATACCTAACCATGATAAATGTTAATGGAAAACTTGAATGACATTGGTTCATGAGGGGATATTCCATTATACACAGGAATGATGATTTTATAACTCATTTGATATAAGTGGGGATGTTTTTCATTAATTAAATTATTATATAGTTATATAATATATTTAATATACTAATCTTATTATATAATCATGTTTTAATAAGAATTTTGGGAGGTGGATAAATAAATAAATTACAAAGTATTGATAAAGAATATTACCAAATCTATGGTTATCTTCATTATGTTTTAACAAAATCCATCATTGGTTATATTTATGACAAAAAACGTCTTATATAATTTTTTATGGGATTTTTTGAAACTATATTTTTTTTATTCTCTCATGCAACGAGGTTTTATTCTATGAAGAAGAAATGAGATGGGGTGGCCTTTTATAGGTGAGCTGAGTGGCGGGTTTACAATCTTTTGAAATGATTTAACCATAACCACATTTTTATCAATCCAAAGGCATCCAAAATGGGACATGATATAACCTATTTGAAACAATGTAGAAATAGTTTATATAAAATGGGTATTATAAATTTTTTAGTTCATTTTAACACTTATCATCATAATTTAACCTCTTGGAAAGTTATTTTTTTACCTTTACTGTGATATTTAATTGTTAATTTCTTCAAAATTTATTTTGGATTAATTTAATGTTGAACATGTTAAATAATTTATATTTATTCTGATTCCAAGTAAGGAATTAATGTTTCAATATTCTATTCATTTTTATGTAAAAATATATTTTAATATTAATCCTGAATTTGTGATGAGATATCAGGATTTGAAAGAGAAAATTTTGACATGTTTAGAAAGTTTCTATATAAAAATTAAATACTAAAACGATTCCAATGACCTAAATTTGAATAATATATATATATATATAATTAATCTAAATATCCATTAATATAATTTCAAAATATAATTTCAAATTAAATATAATAAAAAATAAATTAATGTTTTTAATTAAAATTTTGGATTTTACATTGTTCATCAAAAATGAAATTTGTTAGAAAAGTATATAAAATTGACCCTAAGATAATTTTGAAATGACTTTTTGTGACTTTTTTTTCTTTTTTCAAATAATTTTTCTAAAATTGGTAAAAATTAATTTTATGTTATTTTTTAAAATAATGATTAAACCATCAATTAGAAAAATATTGTTTGTTTAGAAAATATATCTTATTCTTTTTAATAATAATTATTTTATTAATAATAAATAGATAACCATAATTTCCATAATTTAGTTTATACTATTAATATTCACCAATTTAAAGTGCAGGTTATTATTATTGTATTAAATAATGAATTTTTAATAAAATTTCATGTTTCATTTACACTCATTATTGCGCCCAATGCAAGGTAAAATAAATGTGGAATATTATGAATGCCAAAATCTATATTTCTTATAAAGAAATATATTGAAAATAAAAAAACTTAGATTAATGAAATATGTTATAAACTATTAGGATTTTGTAGTTTATTGTTACCTTATTTTTGCATCACATACGCTATCGAACACAATATTCTTATTTTTTAGTTTATGGGGTGTTAAAATTTACATCATTTTTATGATTATTATATTTTAAACATTCATGTATTTAAAAAATTTACAATAATGACATTTTGAAATAAAAAATATTTTATGAAATGATGTAATAATCAAAAAATATATCTAAAAAATTAAATACAGTTTTAACTATCCAAAATAGTCCTTCTAAAGTTCACATTTCCTTCTATAGAAACAATATCGACTAAAATATAGTGAAAAATATCGGCATCGTGCTAAATTTCAAAAGTTTTAATGGGATTAAAATGTGATAAGGCTAGGAAAAAAAGAAAAACATAAAAAAATACTTGATTAGATAATTTTCACTCATACTCATCATATGTTTAATAATGATTTTTGATTATTTTTTCTATGAATATTATTTTATATTAATTTAATACATTAAGAAAATTAATTGACTTGACATCCCCTAACATTTAAAAGGGTGTTGGTTTCTTCTCCAATACATGGTTGAAGATCTATTTGTTAATCTAATACCAACAAGAATTCACTCCCAACACCCATCTACACAATATATAGGATTATTTTGGGTAGAATAACATGCTTGGAGGGAATAAGGTGTGAATTAGAGAAGGTTGTTTGAAGAAGTGGAATGTATTTTAAGTGAATATTTTAGCTTTGTTTCAACTTTTGAATCCTATATATATTCTTCAAAAAGAATGAAATAATAAAACTTGTATAATACAAATATTGATATGTTGTTTTCTAAATTTTATAATATATACTGGACTCCTCTTAAATCAAATGGGAAACAAAAGCATTGTTTATGGGTACATCATTTTACTACCTCCGGTAGAGTTTTACTTTGTTTTAGATAACCTCATTTCACACATAATGGATGAAATATGTATTTATGAGTTTCATAAAAAAACTATCATTCAATAAATATAATATATCATATGTTTTATTACCATTTAATCCATTAAAAATTAATAATGTTTTTCTAATTTTTTCTTTAATTATATCCTCTATGAAGCGATTTGATTCTTGTTCCATGACCACATCCCATTTTTGTTTTATGATATAATAATTATTTGGAAGGTTAAAATAAGACATACCTTCTTTCCATCATGATCATTGGAAAACAGAAATGTTACTCAAGAGTATGTACAGCCTACCATATACATGATTGTAACATAATTCCATTCTCATAACAATATATAATGTCAATTTTAAAAGAAAAATTTAAATTTAAAAATGATTTTTATGTGGTGATACTGTTTTTTGTGGTGATTTATATATGAAAATTTTGACTATAGTCGATATACCATTGTAATTTTGGATATATGAGTAGAATATCTTCATAATGTCTCATTTGAACTTAATTGATAATGTAACTATATATATAATGATAATGAATTAAAAAATTAATAATAAAACAATTTTTTTCTCAATCATATAAATAATATTCAGTACTTTATTATTTATAAATATAAGGATTGTACTCAATTTATTGGACTCAAGTTAAGAGAAACATTACTTTAATAACTACAATTTATATTTTTTAATGAATTTTTACTAAATATTTTTCTTCCATCTATATATTTTTATAATTATTTATAGATGTATTTTTGTAGACAAAAATAAAATTAATTTTTAATTTTAATGTATATGATATGAATGATTTTTCCCACTAAATGATCTGTTTTTAATTTTTTTAATTAGTTTAAAATATTTCTCCAATTCAAAAAATGAAAAACATATTTCTCTATGTTATCAGTGTTCACAAAAATGGTCTTAATTAAAATTGATTTTTTAATACTAAAAGAAGGTTTTTCTAATGTGTGTAAGGAATGTTTTATGTGATATTTAAAATTTTATGATAACGTTATGGATCAATAGAATTATTTATAATGATGTTTGGTTCAATTATTAACCAAGTATGGGAGGTCTTATTACATAATAAGGATTGATGGTTCCGTTACAAACAAATAATGGATAAACCAAATATAGCTCTCTAAAAAATTGGCTACAGGGATGGATTTAACAAGTTGGGTTTGTCTCAATACATTATTTGATTTTATAGAGCATGTTATTCCCTAACAAGACTGATATGAAAACTATTTCCCAAGTTACTTACTATATGTATCTATTCATTATTTTATTCTTCACATAAATATGATGATTTAATAATTTATGATAATGATTACATTTTTATAAGAAAGGATATGATATTTTTTTCAGAAGAAATAT
Source organism: Viscum album (assembly GCA_963277665.1). NCBI lineage: Eukaryota > Viridiplantae > Streptophyta > Magnoliopsida > Santalales > Viscaceae > Viscum > Viscum album. The sequence goes on from OY728125.1 coordinate 1,842,360,289, forward strand.
AAATCTTTTATAAATGTTGTCATGATTGTTTTATTATTTTAATGAATCCTTATATATTTTATTTGGACATTATGACTTCATAAAAAAAATTTATTTGATACATTTTTAGAAGGGAAGTTCATTTATTGTGTATGGAAATATTTTTTTCATCAAAATGAATATTTTGAAAAGGGAGAAATTTTATTAGTATTCATTGAATAAATGGTATCTTTATTCTTTTAATATTTCCCTTACTCAGATTTTTTATACTCGTCCCATATTTTTAAATGATTTTCATATGGTGTAAAAAATAGTAGGAACAATGATGATGTCATAATATTGAAGAAGAAATGTTTTCTATAGTGTTAATAATTCCCACTTAATGACATGGTAATGTTAGGTAATCAGTTTTTATACATCTATTAAATAGGAAACCTAAAGGGTCATTAAAATTTAATCATTACAATATTTCTTTTTTGTTTTTATTTTTTTGTAAAGTTTAAATTGGATCACATTTGTTGGCGTTAAATCTAGAAATGTATTGTATTCGTTTTTAACACTAGATCTAAGAGTGTTGATTTTAGGATATTATAGTTATTATTGAACAAAGGTATAATATTCTATCATATTATTATGTTTTCATTTATGGATAACATTATATTCATGGATATCATCATGTATCTATAAGGTTAAGGATGGTAATATGTTTAAAGGACTGGTCACAAATTTTTTAGGTTTTCTATTAGGGATATATTTTATTAGGTTGAGAGATATGTAACCCTTAAAATTAACATGGATGATTATTTCTTAATAATGATATTATATTTTTGTGGATGTAGGATTAAAGGCATGAGATTAACATTTAGGTTAAAATAATTTTTTAATTTTGTTGTTATTATGGAAGATGGTAACCATTTTTTGTAACTTTATAAGAATTATATAAATATATTTTTTTACAAGGGCTTACCATATGTCAGGTGATTAGTTATTATATTCATCAATGCCTTAGGTAATGAACCCAAAACATAATGGTGAAAAATGGACAATACCTACAACTGACATATATGATTTTACGGTTTGCATGAAATTTCTTTACATAAATTTTTTGAAAACAATTAATATGTGGACTTTTGTAAATAATTTTTCTTTTATAAATAACCATAGCATTGAAATGTGATTCTTTGATTAAGGGATTGATTTTATTTATGAAGAAGATAACAATTTGGGGAACTTTAAATTATAATGGTGAAATGAATTATTTTTTGGATAAGATGTTTTTTCATATAAAATAGATTTTGAAATATATTTTGAAAGAATATATTATTTTAAAGTGGACTTCTTATGATTATGATTATTTATGTAAATTATTGACCCATCTTGGAGATTTTATAGTAAGGGGGTATACATTTTTTTATACTTTAATATTGTTTAATGCATTTTGAAGATAAATTTAATTTTTTTTTCATGGAATAATATGTTATAAAATAATTATAATCATTAGGTTTCAATTCTAGTTTGGAATATTTTTAATAATTTAAAGGATATTTGTTTATTGAATGACTTAATTTAACCCAAATATATTATTGTGAAATTTTTTAAAATGATGTTCAATTATTTCATTTAAATGTTTTTTCATTTTTAGGAATTATCTTAAAATGTTATAACAATTTTACTTTTGGTAAAAGTAAAAAATATAAGATGAATATCTTTTTATCATTTTTTGGATTAATAATTTCCACGAGTCATGAAAAAATCATCTTGGATACACATCATTTGGAGACAATGATGATATTGTGGTTGAAAGGGATGAATAATGATATTGATTGATTGGGTTTGAAGGAAATATAGAATGTATATTAATTTATGTTCATATATTAGATGGTGAAGGAAATTACTCAACCTTAGGAAAATGATATTTTGAAAAATATATGTCATATTACCTCAATTTATGATTAATAAATGGACTTTTCCATAACTTGTTAGTTTATGGTTTTAAGGTCATTTACATTCACATGATTATTCACAATCTTGTGATAAATTGTCTTTATTGCTATACAAAATAATTTTGAAATTATGTTTTTAACATGTCCAAATATTTAACCCCACCAAAGGTATCTTATTTAAAAACCTATGTACATTTTTTTGGATGAACATCTTATTTTACTTTCCTCTTTTTAAGTGGTTGTATTATTAACCGTTTTTATAAAGTAGTATTTCAAAATTTGTACTTTAAAATTCAAAACATTTTATTACCAAGATCAACGTTAAAACACGAGGACACATTTTATTTAATGAGGGTAATATAACACCATGATATTATTAATACAACTATATATTTAATATCATAAAATATATGCAACACCAATCATAAATAAATAATAAATTTTTAATTTTTAAATATGATATTTAAAAACTATCCAGTAAATTGGTAGATATGTATAGGAATAACCAGATTATAAAATATATATGTAATGTTTTAACTAAATTCAAATATAATTATTGATTATAAGGATATAATCACAATAATATTATGTAATGTAATTTTCGGCTAGAAAAAATGTTTCATTTTAAAATGGTTTTCATTTAATTTTTGGAGAGAATATTATGATTTTTGTGGATATTTTTAAAATTTTATTTGATAAAAAGGATATCATTTTTTAAATTGGAAAACAACTATATGTAGATAAATTTTTTATATTTTTTTATGGATTGATTTTCAATGAATAAATAAAAATGAATATATTTTGTAAAATTAAATAATTAATTTCATTTAATAGTATCAAAACAATTCCAATATGACATTTCTATATTTAAATTATTTTTTACTTATATATAATAAAATTAATTACATATTAAATATCATTATAATTGATTCTGTTATATGTTAATTTTAGGTTAGAAATCAGTTTTCTAAAAGCATTTTTTCATTTTGTTTTCTGGATTTATATTAAATATGATATTTTCCACTTATTTAAATTGAATAATGACTTATAAATCATATATTTGGAATAAATTTTCAATATTGGGGAAATTGGTTCATTTTATTTTCAATCACCATAAATAGTGAACACATTTTTTTTTCATCTCAATAAGGGTCAATTTGGTAACTAAGGTAAAAAATTATTATGATAAGGACTAAAAATGACTAATACATTTATATAATATATAATATTACTAGGATCAATTTTATTCTTTCCATATTGTAATTTATGGTAACTTTTTTCTACTTGCATTAAAATTACATATATATTATTTTTGGAAAATATAATGTTATAAATTTCACTATCTTTATTTTTATATCAATAGGGTATTTTTTTAGAGAAAAAAACAGCATATGTTCAATGATAATTTTTTATTTTTACGGTAAATAATTTTTTCGTCCTGATAATTTGTTTTTTATTTTTAGTTATGAAATAATTACCGAAAATTGTTACGCAACGTCGATGTGGTGTTTGTGAAAGTAGTGGAAAATTCAAGAGAATAATTTCATCAACCCTAAAAGTAATATTGTTTTTTGAGATAATTTTTATAAATTTTTTTAAAATAATGATAAAAAATATTAGGTACATAACATTAGAAAATTCCTCAATAAAGAAAAATTGAGATGAACTTCCTTACACCATTCTTAATTTAGTTGAACATTATTTTAGCTCTTGTATAATTGTTTCAAAAATGTTATTAACTTATTCAAGAAACATATTATCATTCATATTATTATATATTATAATTTTATAACATCTTATCAACTTTTCTTTAAAAATCCATTTTTTTATTTTGTGTGTTAATTAAATTATTTTATCATGCATGTTTTTTCCTAAAAGATATGGTTCTTCATAATATTATATAGTTAAGTAATAATTATAATAATATTCATTATATTATTATAATATTTTTTAAATATACTATAAATTTAATATAAATCATGAAATATGGTTATAAAATTTATTTACATTATGATCATGGAGATGGTAGTTCGTACGTACACATACGTAATGTTTCTATTTTCTAGTGATCATTATGGGGTGATGGTAAATTATATTTTAAAATTAAATAGTCATAATAATATCAAATATACCATATTTTTAATTTTAGTATACTTTAATATATCATATATTCTGAATGATGATGAAAAGAGAGTCACATCTCTTCTTGAAGGTAGTAGGGTGCACGTACATGAATGTATTTATCATATTTCATCAAGTGAAAAGGGAAAAAAAGTATATATACATAAATATTATCCTTATATAATTATAAATATACCATTAATTAAATAATTATGTCACCTTTATTACATATATTCATTAATCGTATCTTAATTCCCTTTTACATAAAGCATTAGTGAAAGATGAATCATATCGCTTCACGAGGTGGTAGTCCACCATACACATGTGTAGGGTTATCATATACCCTATGGAATGGAAAGTAAAGAATTTATATATTGTATAGTTACTAAATATGTATAATTAATTTAATGATATTACATATACATTTTATATACATTATTTTAGCCAACCATAAAAGGTGTTAATAGAGTATAAAATGACATCAGTTCGTGAGGTGGTAGTCCCCTATACCTATGAATGCTGACTTTATGAACATTTTGATGGATGTGAGGTGGTTTTATGTCATGAAAATAACGTAAAAATATCTAATTATATCATATATAATTATCCTATAATATATTAATTGTTTATTAAAATTTTAAAGTTGTAGAGAATGAAATAAAATAAAAATTCTCATTGAAGAACATTATCTCCAATCCTGGTATCTTCCTTAGTGTTTAAAAAAATATTATCTTGGATGGAATTATAAGAAAATTATGTCAGATATGATGATATTAGGGATTTTTTATGTAATTGTTTCAGTTATTTTCTTATTTAAGAAAGGGTTTAATGTGTGAATATGAAAGGAGTTGGGGTGGCATTTTATATGTGAGGTTAGTGGCACACATGTAATGTTTTGAAAAGAAGTAATTATATAAATATTTTCATGTAAAAAGACTGCAAAAATGTAAAATCATTGATGGTATTATCGATATTATCTAAATACGGATATAAAACAGATTTTATAGTACTTGTTGGTCAATTTAACCCTTTTCTTTTTACTATAACCCCTCGGTAAGCCCAATTTTACCTCAATGATTGTAAATAATTTTTTTTAATTATTAATTCGGCTAAAAAAATATTTTTACCATATAATAAATTATAAATTATTCTAATTAAAAATATTTAATTAAATATTATAAATTCATGTTATTGAATTGGAAATTTTTTATTAAAATTAGTCCAAGAGACATGATGAAAAATCTGGTTATTAAAGAGAAACTGTTCAATGGTTTATAATGTAATTATATCACAATTAAATATGATAATAATTCAAATGACCTAAATTTTATTAATACATACACATAATTTAACATATTTTACATTGAAAAATATTTAAAATCTAATTTTTCATTGAAATTAAGGGAAATTAAATGAAAGTTTTCAATTAAGAAAATTATTTTTCACTATTCATTGAAAAAAACATTTCAAAAGAATACAAAAATTCACACTACGAAAATTTTGATATTATGATTTCAGAAACGAATTTTTTTAAAATAAACTTTATAAAATTTATCCAATATAATATTATATTAAGCGTATAATGTTGAACTAAACATTGTTTTGTTTAAATATAGTGTTGCATATATCGCAAGCTATCAATGAAATTTAACTAAATCTAAATAAAAAATTTAAAGAATTAGGTTGTTACATTATTCCATAAAAAAAATTCATTATATAAATTTCATCGATATTAACTTCTAAGTAGATGATTGTAGTTTTTCTAAATAATATCCTACGGTTCCCATGTTGCTTCCCCCATTTTTGTAATTTCCTTAAGGTACCTTTACAAGATGAGTCTTCTGATTCCTAAATAACATATCTCGTATATCAAGAATCAATATTGATTCTTCATTGAATAATATATGAAGTTTAAATTATATTTCATAAGTGGTGATCACATTTTTTTGGAAGGTAATTCCTTAAAAATTATATATAGAACACGTCATTTACTTTTGAAAGAGTTTGTGGAATTTTCAAATTATAAGACACATTTCAAATTATTTCAATTATTTTAAGTTGTTTGATATACATTAGAATATTTTTATTGTTATTAATAAAACTTATAACACCCTTACTAGGATAAAAATTCAAGAAAACGTGATCTCCGACATAAAATTCATACTCATTCCACTGATTATTTGAATAACTAATTTGACTAAATTGTTTCACATCAATTTGAGTATTAATATATAGATTAAAATTTTTTGTGTCTCTTGAAAATATTTTTTCCCTATAATTTTCCTTTCACCTACTTCATCACAATGTATTGGAGTAAAAAATATCTTTCCATATAATACTTCATAAAGAACAATTTGAATAATTGAATGGAATCTATTGTTATAAAAAAACATTTTGCACTGTTAAATATAAACCCACATACCATGAATATAAAGACATAATGAAATCAATATGTATTATGTTTTGTAATTGTTCTTTCAGACTATCTATTAGTTTGAGGATGGTAGGCTGTGTTAAAATGATTCCAAGTATGAATATCCTTCTAAAGACTCTTAAAGAATTTTTATATAAAATGAGGATCACGATCTGTAAAAATTGACTGAGTTTAACCATGATGACATAAAAAATCATTAATATATATTCTTATGATGCAATAAAGTGATAAGTATTCTCTTTTTGAGTTAATTTGTTGATTTTTTATTAAATAAACAATAAATCATATTGAATAATTTCTTCTAGGAGTCTCCAGTAGTCTTGTAATAACATCCATTGTAATGTTATCCAATTTACAATTTGTAATTTGAAGAGGTATAATTCATCCTATAAGATTTTGACTAATATATTTAACTTATTGTAAAATTAAAAAACATAATAGCCAATTTCACACTTCATGTTATCCCACCAAAATGGTCCCTCCGATTTCATGGATTTTGTGTGCATTAAGTGTGTATAGAAAAATTTGAGCTACGAGCATCATCAAAAAAATAAATTTTTATATAAGGTATATATTGAATACAAAATCTAAATCTAACTTTCAAAACACCATCTTCATAATCATGGTTGCTAATTTCCCATCATTCAGAACATTAATTTTCATCTAAAATTAATCAACATCATATTGAGATTTTTTTATCATTTCTAATAAGATTGGTTCTTCTATAAATTGCAAAAAGTGTGTTGTATCACCATTAAAAATTATTATCATATCAATATTTATTATATCCATTAATATATTTTATCTCTAAGACCTCATTTTGGTATAAAATATAGGATATCTCTTACATAATGTTTACTCTACCTTGATTCCATTCCCTGGGTCATAGTGTATCTAGAAATCACAATCCATGAGTAGATTAATCCATCACATTTTTAGTATATTATGTTATTTCTATGGAAATATGTATTTTGAGTTTTTTCAATCCATGTATATCTAACATATTACCATAGATAAAATTTCTTCATATATTCAATATAATGATTATATCTTTCAACTCAATATCATGTATTTAATATTTTTTTAATGAGTCTTCAATTAAATTGATGTATATGAAATAAAATTATCATTTTTCGTTAGGAAACACCCATGTACCTATTTGATGACTTAATATATATCACAAACCCATAATTTCTATTGGGTAGATTCAAAATTGGGGAATAGAAAAATATCCACATTCTTTTATCAAAATTTATTTCCCATTCATTTTTAAAAAAAATTAATGCTATTTTATATAATATTTAGTAACACGTTAGCCAATTGGGAAAACAAATGAAAGAATAATTGATATAAACAAAAAAACCAGTAAAAATACATAAAATTGTTTTGTTCATTGATATAAACCCTTATTTAAATAACTTTTACTCTGTAGGATCAATTGAGATATTATCATGGAGACAATATGGCTAAGAAAAGAAACATTTTCATTCCATAAATGAAACATTCAAAATTCCACATATAATAATTTCCTTTGATGAGTATCATCAAAAATATGAAAATGATTCTAAAGGTCCTCATATCATTTATAATAAACATAGAATATCATTAATGATTACCATAATAAATCATCAGGATATTCCATAAATACTCTTTCCTTCTAATGATTAAAAACATATGGATCATTAGTCAATCCAAATGGCATTTTTATAAGATCTTAATGTCCACACCTCATTTGATATGTTTTTTCACAATGTATCACTTCATCAATTAAAATTTATGATTCCCAGGATGATTTTAAATCTAGAAAAATATTTGGATCAATTAATTTGATATAATAAATAATGATTGAGTGGTATAGGACACTTTTACATTGGCATAGTAGAATTTTTTTAGATTTAATGGATGAAAAACCTCATGAATCTATCTTTCCACTAATGATGTGAATGAAGACCCCCATGGTGATACACTGGAGTGAATAATTCCTTTCTCACCCAAACCTTGTAGTTGTTCATTCAACTCTACTAATTTCCCAGTGACCATTCTATAGGGTTTCATTGATATTGGTCTTACATCAAGGATTAAATTATTGGAAAACATGAATCCATTCACTAGGGTATGTCAAGGTAATTCCTCATTAAATACATTCATAAATACATGTACAATATAAAAATCCTTAATTTGAAGATTACCTTATCCATCCCTATATTTTGTTTCATATTCTTCCCCATAATCCTAGTAGAGTAGAGCTACTTTGGTTGGACCATGAAATGATTCAGATTATGATTTACATATTCAATAGGTTAGTAATTTTAAATCTTCTTCACAAATCATAGTATTCATCCTCTAATAAGAAATTTTTTCATAATATTATGAAATCAAGTTTAAACCCACTATTATATTATAGTCAACCATAGTTATGATAATAAAATCAATAAAAAAAATTAGGTTTATGTGTCATAGTTTGGGATCATTAAGACATCTATGTTGTAGTGAGAATTATTTTAATATTTTTGACTAACAACACCATTCCTAAATTAAAATGAATATTTTTAATTTTCATGGAAAAAGGGTAGATATAAAAGAGTGAAGAGATAAAAAATAAAGTAAATCAATATCTAAATTGAATATAGTATAAATTTATTTTCCATTACATCATTAGGTTCCTTCACCTTAGCTATAATGATCAGAAAATATAGATCTTCTTTCCTTGGCCACTTATATGGTATATTTCAATGATTATGGGGGTGATTTTTCATATAGTGCCTCATAACTCTATGGTTGAAATGATTAATAGAAGAATTTTTCTTCTTCCCTATTCATTCACTAACGTGTTTAATCTTTTCACCAAAATTATAACAAATTCCGTTACCCTTTAATCATTTCATCATATGAAGAAAATGACAGATATGGAAGTTCCATTTAGAGACCTAGCTGAATCCCAATAAAAATGGTTAAGCATTCACCTCATGTTTCATTTTTAATTCTTAGAATACCTAAAAATCATTTCTATTGAAAATTAAAACTCCGCATCACTTTATTATTCATTGTTTTTTTGATAAAAGTAATTTTCAGTTCATGTTAATTTTTTTCTTATGATGGAAGTATTATTCATAGAGTTTTTCTATAAAATATATCCATTCATATGTGTTTTATATCATATTATTCCTTAGAATTTTTAATCCATGACCATTATTGATATACATCAGCTTAGAGACAATACATTTAAATATTAACTTTTCCCTTTTCACCACATCCCATGTACATAAATATCCTGTCTAGAGACATAAACCATTACTTAGCTACCAACGGATTATAATTCCCAATAACTGATCAAGGATTATTTTGTATAGAGTTATCCAATATAAAAGAATCTTAATATGGACTAGTTTTCCCCATCAGGACAAGGTTATTTTTCAAAACTAATTATTTTTTCTCAATATAGTAACAATTTTTTTAGTTTCTATAAGAGTTGTATTGGAGTCTTCAATAAGTAAAACTCTATATTGTTCATGAGTATTGATACACATATTCCTTCCAATTTAAATTTCTAAAAAATTTAATATTCAATATTATCATACTAAATGATGAATCATAATGATTATTTCTAAATATGATGTAACAATTTTGATAAATTAAAATAATGAATTTTTTATCTTAGAATCATAAAATTTGTTTCTTTAGGGAAATATTTTTAATCAAATCCATCATAATGTTTTTAATGAAATTGTGGATTACTATAAAATTATCCACTTGTAGTGTCAATACAAGTGAGCAGTAAGGCATGTTGTAATGCAGAAGCTTTTTTTCAGGTCAAACACAATGCCTCCATTGCAATGGTATCACCCCTATGTACATATTTTTCAGAACCATTTCCTATTTTTTTTATTTATATATGGACGTTTTTATGGGAAAACTGACATAATATCTTCTTTTCCAAATCATTATTATGTTCTTATATACTTTTACTCAATGTATAACATAAGGTTATCTACCATAATCTGTCATTATTATTAAAGTTCCAAAGGTTTCTACTAGACATTCGTTGACACTAACTACAGCAGCCCTGACCCCAGTAGCTCGAATCTTGTGTCTTAATATATTACATTTGAATATATATAAGGAATCAAATAGATAAGGTTCAATTAGTTTAGATGTTTTTGATATCCAAATACAAACATGATACCCATTTTTATTATAAATAGAAAATAAAAAATTATAAATAACAAAATAAAAAGAACCAAATCCTTGAAAACCCATTCAAATATTTCATCTTCATATATTGTGGAATGGAAAAAATTGGTGTGAGATAATATTATTAGTTATGGTTAGACAAAAAATCTATCTTGAATCAATAATAATAAAACCTTTGAAATGGTAATGAATTGAACTGAAATTCCATTTATGTAGCTTTTCTATCATTGTAAAATATAGAATAATCAATATATAAAGGTTAATAAGGGGAAACACAAGAAATTTAAACAATAAAATAAGATTGAAATTCATATAAACTTAATATTATCAAGAAAATGTCATGGATAATTAAAAAAAATTATATTTGATAAAAAAAATTAATTATTGGAATACATGTTTCTTAGAAACATGATACCTTTTCTATAATGATATATCCTCAATACAGTTCAAAACAATTGGAAAAAAATCCTTTGGATTTGTCCAACTTACTCATCTCATTAAACTAATAATTCATCAATGGGATATATATAACTAGGACCAACCCTTTTATCTATGATATAAATAATTCATCATATATGGATTAATCAAGTTATTTCAAAAACAATGTTACTTATCAACAAGTAACTGTATTGATTAAAAGGTACAAATTTAGCAATATTTTCTCCTCTAAATCAAATTAATTTGGAAGTAAAAACTATATAAAAATGCTATAAGTTTCATAAATATACATATACATTTCATGATGATATATAAATATAATAGGAATATAATTTCGTCTAAAAATTATTAGAGGAAAGAGTTTATTTTAATTGAATGTTAACAATAACAGAATAATGTGATATTGGACAATAAATTTTACAACTTGGTAATTTAATTTCCAAATCCCCTTGGAATGAGTAATATAAACTGAAATATAAATTCATTTAATTATAAATGATTATTTAATATAAAAGGAAATAATATTAGGGTCACAAATCTATTTTACCCTAATAAATTAAATTTTAATTCATGTATTTCAATTAACTTAGTCAAACATTCATTTCACAGAGAACATAAACTAGGAGTGTGTAACACGGAATACCGAGTTTCTACGAAACATCATTTTATTTTTATAATTATTTATACTAGGTACTTATAAACTAGTTGTTAACAAATAATAATATGAATAGTAATAACTACATCTCAAATAATTTTATAATGGTTTTCTATAAATAAAACATATTGATAAAAAAAATTATTGAATCCTTTATATGTTTAAAAAATATTATTTTCTCAAATGAAATAATTTTCAAGTCCCTCTATGAAAAAAATGAAATATATTTTATACACTTTTATAAATTTTAAATTTGATAAAATGAAACTCAATATGGAATTTATAATGTACATGTTATCCTAGGGTAAATTTTTGGGATTTTTTTGAGAAACTTTATTTTCAAGGAATAGTCAAAACTACTCCATTTTAGTTTAAAACTAACTTTTTGTTTGAATAATTATTATTTATAAATTATACATTAATTTTTTATGCTCTAATTAGATCAATAATACACTTATTATTACAATTTATTTCATTATAAACAATTCCAATTTTAAATTGAATATAAAAACATAACAAATATTTAAACTTGTTTATATTTTAAACCCCCATAATCTTTTCCCACCTACAGTAATAGAATTAATGTTAATTTTCATGCATTCATGAATTGAATTTTCAAAAACTAATATAAAATGTTATAATTAATATAATATTTAGAGTCTAATAATTTCAACTTATTTTTTAACAATAAATATTTTTAATTTTGATTACAATTTATCACAGTGATAAGGGAAAATTAAGCTTAATTATAGACTAAAACATAAAAGTAAGGGCCCCAATGTCCTATACACTTATACAAAACCCATTTCCTTTACATTGATAGAAAAAAACTCATTCCTAATTTATTCTTGTTTTTTATTACTTTTGTTTAGGTAAGTACATCTGTACACATAACTTGTTTTAAAATATTCCATGTGAGTTCTTTAACTTCCTTATAGAAGGCCACCACCTCTCCATATTCCTCACATTTCTCAAACCTCTTATGTTCTGTCAATCCATACCCAATAATATAACAACCCTACTGTTTATTTCACACATAAACATAATTTATTAGAAAAATTATTTTTATTTATAGAAAATAGATAATAGATTGGTCTATTGTTGTTTGGTCTTAGGAACATTACATAATATCTTAAAACATGAAATAAACATATTCATTGAAAACTTCTTTTACATGACCACATACATTCCTTCATACATATAATTTCATTGGATAACCTGAGCACATGCATAATAAAAGTGTGAGCTATAAAACCATGTAAGGGAGTAAAATAATAATAAAAAGAAGAATAAATTAAATTTTAGGCAATAGTCATATCAATGGACCATAATAGAAACATGAACATAAAGGCATGATATAGAAAGATCATCACAACATGGAAATGTGGTAGCAACATTTAGCATGATATTAGCATGAGCCAAGGCTCTTTAAACGTGGAGCATGAGTAAACTCTCATTACACATGAATTATCATGAGTAAACAATAATTGAACATGAATTATCATGAGAAAACCCTCATTTCACTTGATGTATCACTATACAAATCATTACCTAATGCATTAGAGCTCTATCCGAGTGCACCCTTCTTAATCAATTCATTTAATGCATAGGTGTGCCAAATGGATCATATTACATGGATTAATTAAATATCTTCATTTTTTACAAGATAAATGAATGTAAAAATAATACATGAATATATATAATAAATAAGTAAATGTGCCTAAAGGTGAATACCCTTGACAGAGAATTGGGTATTGTATTCACTACACAATGACTTTAGCTCGGAAAATCATAGTTAAATTTCTGCTACTTAACGGTGTGACATAAGAAATCATAAATTTTTTGATGAGAGTGAAAGGGGCTTCTCAAAATATTTACATGAAATTGATATTAAAGGGGTCATATAGATACATTTCCCAATATATTTAATGGAATTTATATTCATAATACAAAAGAATTAATTGAATGTAAATGAGAAGAATGTAATTCCTTACATAATTTTTTTTGGTAATGGGTGTACATGGGAGGAATTAATGAAATAGAAAAAGGACTCTAACAATTCGAACATAAGGATTTATGTATGGGGGAGCTGCTAAATCATACCCTGAACATTGTTAATTTAAAAACAATACTATAATAAAATAATGAAATCTGGACAAAATGAGAAGTGAATAAATTATATACATGGATGTGTGATCCCAATGGCTTGGGATGGGCTTTAGTGAAGCTTCATGGAAGTTTGGGGTGCCTTGGGAGGACTTTAGAGAGTTGATATCAGGGTATGGATGTACTCCATGGGTTTTTAGTGAATATAATTGGAGATTGAGTGTGTTATATAGGAAAAGAGAATGAATTTTTTATTATTTATGTTTTGGACACCACACATTAAACTAATTAATACAACAAACCGTCCAATGGTTTTTTCATATTTTATTCCAATGTAGAGTGGAAAACATTATTTTATATGGAAGGTTTCCAAACATATTATACCATTAGGTTTTCTTATGTGGAGGTGAGTCACACTCTCATGGAAATCATTTTAAAATGGTAAAATGTTTAATAAGGCTTGGAGGGTCCACTATGGCATTGAAAAATAAAATAACATAAAATAGCTTTATTTTAAATTTAAATCATATAATGTCTGAACATACCATTTATATTATTTTATTACAACACTTTTGGGTCATTATGATGTAAAAACACATTATATATTTAAACGATATTTACTTTTTACCCAAAAAATCAGTTATCTTAAAAAAATTTAAAAAATTCACCATTGGATAAATTTGACATCCTAATTCCAAAAAATAATATTCATTTTATCTAAATAATTTCCTAAATATGTTAATTTTTACTTTTAAAATAAAAACCAACATTTATTGAAAATTAACGGGTTTTGACAAAAACCTCTTACAAACCTTAATAAAAATTACAATTGTTTTCATAAAAAATATAAGATCCTTTATATTTAACAAAAATTAAATTTTGTTATAATATTTAATTAAAATATTATTTATTTTACAAATCCATTAATCTATCAAAATATATTTCATAATTGAATATTAACTAAAAATATGATTTTTATTTAAAAACAACATAAAAAGTAACCATAATAAAATGAACATATATTATTTATTCTATACAGAACTAATGTATATAATAATAGTGATAGGACCTTATTAATGACCCCTTATCCTACCTTAATAATACCAAAGGGTAATGTGGGCAATGGTGAAAAACTTCTGGGGTGGCTCTGATAACGTCGCTCAGGTTGTAAGATCTATTAACTTTTACTTCTCCCATATGAGGCTCCTTTTAAACATAACATGTTGAATCTTAGACTGGGCTTGATCCAAATGTAAGCCTAATGATGTTACCTCCTTTCTGATATCCGTTAAATGGGCTTCGTATGGAGAAATTTAACTAGATGAGGTCATCACGTCATTTTTCTGAGTAAATTGGATTTGTAAAAGCCCTATATTTATAGTAATCATGTGGTCACTATTCAACGATTATATTAGAAACGGTAAAAATTAATAATGGTAATTTAAAATCCAAAACATAAATTCATGGAATTCCATATGTTATATACCTGTTTTAAATAATAATAAAATTAATTTGATAAAGATAAATTTTCATTAAAAAATATCGGGTCATCTCAATTCCCCCCCCCCCCTTAAGATATATCGCCCTCAAAATTTTTGTTTCCCACAATAATACAGATGAGGGTAACTCTTATTCATCACTCCCTCCAATTCCCATATTTCATCATTGAACTTGTGGTCTAGCCACAACACCATGACAAGTGGATTTTTCTTATTTCATATAAGTTTTTTCCTACAATCTAATATTTTCATTAGATTATATTCATAAAAGAGTTCATTCCCCAATGGTACCACCTCTGGGTTGAGTACATGTGAATGGTGTGGTATTTACTTCCTTAAGAGTGAGACATGGAATAAATCATGTACTTGAGATTGGTTTGGTGGGATTGCTAGTCCAGATTCCACTACTCCAAAGAGATCAAGGATCTCGGATGGGCCGATGTACCTTGGACTATGATTTCCATTCATCCTAAATCTAATAACTCTCTTCCATGGTGATATGCATAGGAATACCATGTCATTGACATCAAAATACCGGTCTTGTTGATGATTATCATCATAACACTTTTGTCGACTCTGAGAAGCTTTAATGTGTTGTCGTATGGTCTTAACCTTCCCAACCATTTCTTCAACCATTTCTAGACCTAGGGGGTTTTCTCCCCAATTGCATCCCAACATGCTGGTGTTCTTCAACTCTTCCCATAAAGGGATTCATAAGTAGCCATTTGGATGCTTGAGTGAAAACTGCTATTGTAAAACAACTAAACCAGAGTAATATGTTGATTCCATACTCTATTGAACTACATTGAACATTATTTCAACATGTACTCAAGTGTTTAGATAGTCCTCTATGTTTGTCCATCAGTTTAAGGATGATAAGCCATTCTGAATTTCATCTCAGTATTTAGAGCATATTGAATAATCTTGCAGAACATAAAGATGAATCTTGGATCTTGATCAGATATAATATATAGTGGAACTCAATCAAGCCTTACCACTTCTTTTGTAACACCCAAAGCTTCTACGGTACGCTTCTCTTTGAATAATGTGATAACCTGTGTTGTACGCAACATCGAGTTCTAACACACCACAACTAATCAAACTAGCCGTTATGAATATTAACACATAATTTTTGAAATGTTATATATTTTATATTTAAAAATGGACTTCATTTTTGTATACATAATATAAAAATTATCCGAAGTTGAATTTTTGGTATTTTTCTGGGAACATCCAATTTTTATAAATAGTGAAAAATACTTTAAAACAACTTTTTTAATAAAAATAATTTATAGTGATAAATTATATTATTGAGTGGTTTTAAATTATAATTAGAATTTATTTTTACCATTTTATCCAATGGTGTTCATTAGAATTACTTTCACTTTGAAATTGGACATAAACAATTGTCAATCTTTTGATATAAATTGTTTCTTAAAAACACGGTGTTTGTTATGACATCGGGAATTAATTATAACATTAATTAATTCAACTTATATGTTTGTAATTTTGTAAAATAGACATCATTTTTCAATTTGGAATATCAATTATAGCTTAGGGTGAAATTTTGGTATTGTTCTAAAAAACTCCAATTTTTGATGAATAGTGAAACCACTAGGTGGTAGTTAAAAAAAATGAAATTTTCATGAAACATAACATTACCACCTCTGTGAATGGAATTTCTAAAATCCGAGAAACATGGTTAATATCAATTAGTAAAATGTGGTTCAATGAGATGAAAATAATTTTTGGTGAATGGTAACTTTTTACTTTTATTTACCATGGTAAAAAGTAAATAGGGTAATTAAGGGTAAAAATGATATTAATATTACCCTAACACATTTAATAATTCTATTTGACACATTTATATTGACCAAAAACAACCTTAGGAATAAAATATTATCATTTAGGTCCACTTGGATTAGATTAGGACATTTATTATTATTTAATTCAAAGAAGAGTTAAAAGAGTTAAAATCAACATTTATTTACTAAAACATTTTTAATATATTGTTATACATAAGATAAATTCGATTGTAAATTATCATTAGAAAGATAAAAATATTTCCTATATAATTATATTTTATTTATAATTTTTATACATTATATAATTTAATTTATGTATGACACAATGATGATGCAGTAATTACCATGATAGTGAAAAATTAAAATAATTGATATTATAAATAAACAAATAAATATAATTTCAGACTTTTTATGAATTACACTAATTTTATAGGTTAATATGACATGTTATTATTGACTTATGTAAATGTTTTAGAAGTAATAATTTTGTTATGATTTTCACAAAAATCAATTATTTAATAGTGTCAAAATTGACATAAAAATGTTTTTAAAACAAATATTATATTATTGATTGATATTAAATTCCTAAAAATATAAGGATCGGCCAAGAGACATATATCATGATAGGTGTATCATTAATGGACCACTGGGGGGTCTCTTGGATGGTTATTGTATGTTTATTAACCATATCATTTAAAAATACAAAGAGACATTGTAAAAGTGAAACTAATTAACTAAGATGTAATACTTAAAGACAGGGTTAATATTGTAACCTAAACCTGTCTAAATTCTATTTGTTGAGTGTTTTTAGACCCATCCCTACCTTAAACTATAAATAATCCACTTTGGATCAATTAGAAACTGAATATGAATTTATAATAAAATAATATTTCTATCTTTTCTAAAGGTGCCGCTCACCCTTCTTATAGAAGTGCACTCTCCCTTCTCATTAACTCACACCTTCAAAGCCTTTTGATTCGGCCATCCTCTGCCCAAATACTCTCTCAACTTCCCTCACTTCATCCTAGAGGCCTTCCTTTAGTCATAAAGCCATCTTATGGAGCCCTTTTGATCAAATCAAAAGGAAGAACCTAATGAAGAGGTAATGATTTCACCACCTTTTTTCAAGTTCCTTTCTTCTTTAACTTCTTCTTTCTTTGTTATTACCATTCTAAAATGGTAACTCCAGTATATTATATATACTTTGATGTTATTATAAACATTTTACAACCATATTTTAGTATTCTATCCATCTTTTGAATAACATGTCCCCATACGTGCGTACGTACGACTTACCGTCTCCACGTCATGGTGTAATTGTATCCAATAAATTATTATTTGTAAGGGTATAATAATGATGTGTAATTCATATAAATAATAAATATAAAATGATGATGATTCTTTATATATGATATACCATCCAATTAAATATTATTTTATTATCAAAATAATGGTATTGTCGATCGTGCGTACGTACGGACTACTGTCTCCACGAACGCGATGAGATTCATTATCCATCGTATCCATTCAAGTATAATTCTCATTTGATGATTAATAATAGTATTTAAGGACTTAATATCATTCTGTATATGATTAAGATACAACCTATCCTTGACAAACATGACTTACGTAACAAAACATATAAAAGAAAACTAGTAAGTTAACACCCGAAACAATTATAGTACTAAGATATTATTAACAAATTAATGTTAAAAGATCATATATGATATCATATTACTGTATATGATTATTGTATAATTTAATAACTATTATTTCACCATTATACATGAGGTTAACCTACCCCCATCCACGGAAAAGTTCAAGTTAAGGGTTTATTTCACAATCTCTTCATTATCTGAGTTTGTTTATATGTGATAATCCACTGGGATCTATTTATCATCCACATCCATGTTTCTTAAATACGTTTTTCAAAACATTATTACTATTTTACAGAATATGGGTTAAAGTCATTTATACCCTTTTTTGACTTTTTATAAGAGGTTTATAAAGGAATATTTCCATTGTTTTCCATACAAGGTGCTCTTTAACCTTTTCGACAGAATTAAGGTAAAAATGATTTTTAAACTTATACGGCGGGTGCAGCTATTTTCCGCCGTTATAAAATCGTCGAAGCATACCTTAAAAACTTATAAGAATATTTTCAAAGAAAATATTTTATTTTATATGACTCTTAAATTATTTCAAAATAAAAAGAGATATTTCTCTAAAAAGAGTTTTGATCTCATCTATGTCAACATCCTTTGATGGAATTTAAGCTTATTTGAAGCTGATTTATTATGAAACAAAACATCCATATTGTATTGATGGTTTTGTGATATGTTTGACTATAGATATTTTAAGTTTATACCCTTTATGGTTTATGGTGAAAGATTTGACATTTCATATGCTAGTTTTAATACGAATGTTTTTGTTATGTTTAAACCTTTTCGTATGGGAATGAATTAGACTTAATATGTGACAGGTGGAACCCGCTATAGCTCCTCGATGCATCGGTAGGACTCATGAGACAAACTAGTGTCTTGGCACAAGGCCTTGAAAAAATCTTATTTGTAATCTTGGCACGGGGCCTTGGCTATGTGGTTCTGATAGTATGGCATTATGAATTCCATCATTATGAATGTGGTTATTGTTATTGCATGTGATTATTTGATTAGTAGAATATCCATGTGAATAAGTACATGGAATTATTTCATTTTATTTTGGCCATACTATGTTGATGATCAAGTTTAAAAGGCTTTTTTTAGTAATACATTTCCTTAAATTATTATTCTTATTTATGAAAGTTTATTCTATATTATTATCCTTACTGGGCATTTGAGCTCACCCCTTCTCTATGTTTTATTTTTCCCAGGATGTGAAGAAGTAATTTAAGAATGACCTGCAGGGATAGTATGAGGAGATAAGAGTGTGGACTATGGAGACTAATTTTTTGTAGTTTTCATTTTTATGATGGAATGTAAAACATTATGAATATATCTAGTGTTTCTAAGGCAACAAAACTAATCGGTCTTTCGAGATTTGATCTTTTCTTGTGATCATGCCAATGTTATGTAATAATGCACCAACTCTAGGTAACTAGGTTCGGGCGTTATAGTTGGTATCAGAGGAATTTTAGTACAATCCTTGGAAGCCAGATTTAGATAAACTCTGATTAGAGCACATAGAACTAAGATGGACTTTGAGGATTAATATAGAAGAACTTCCAAGAATTTTGGTATTGTAGAGATTTTGTGAGTTTTTCGAGCAATACATCCCTGTATGGATACGAGCAGGTAGAGGCGGCTCTGGCGCAGATGTACCTAGGGGTAAAACCCAAAAACACAACTTTGAGCTAGACTCGAATGGGAACAGGTGCACGACAACGGGCCTTGTTGCACTCATGGTTACGACACTCCTGGGGGATAGGCTTAGGATAACTCTCATTTTTATTACAAATCATTATGAAGGGTTTATGAATATATACTTCCTCAATGAAAACATTTCTAATGATTATGGATTATATCCATAAATAGTTCAATTTATGTTATGTGTTTTATAAGTATGAGATTATGTATTTTGATTCATAAACTGATCTATTTTATGCCATTGTTTAGAAATGGTGCCGAGTGGAAGAAATGGAAACTATATCAATGCACGCACTCCATGTAGGGATTTCCCTCCTGCACAAGATAATTATAGTGGAGCTAGTGATGCAACTAGTGCCTATCAGCTAATCACCATACTGGGACAACTCACTCGGGTTATGAATAATTACCTTACCCGTATGGAGAACCCTGATCTGCAGCGTGGAGGATCAATGTTAGATCGATTCATGAGGCAAAAACCACCAACGTTCAATGGGAGTACAAATCCATTAGTAGCTGAGCAATGGATAAATTCCCTAGAGAAAATATTTCAGGCTTTGGGGAGTCGTGAAAGGGAAAAAAGTTATCAGGGCAGTTTACCGCCTCACTAGAGATGCTGATCAATGGTGGTCATTGATTCAAAACACAAAGGAAGATGATGAAGTATCAAAAATGGAATGTAGGGAGTTCAAAGATCTGTTTTTAGAAAACTACATTCCTCGTGACCATCGAGCAGATATGAAAAGGCAATTTCTGAGTCTGAGACAAAAGGAGGATGAGAATGTCGCAATGTATGAGGCTAACATTACAAGGATAGCAAGGTATGCTGGAGATTAAATATGTAACCCAAGAAGTAATATTGATCGTTTCTTTGATTGGTTAAAACCATTTCTCCGTCGAGAGTTAGTCTCACAATCCTTTTCATCGTACTAATACATTGTCTCATGTGCTATCAAGACTGAAAAGGAATTATCTATGTCTTATGACTTTAAAGAAAAGCAATAGAAGAAGAGATCTACTGATCAATCCGGGAATGAAAATAAGGGGAAGAAGGGAAAGATTGAATATCCATCCTATGGAAAATGCTGGAAGAAACACCCCAGTACTTGCTTAAAGGGAATGGGTGTCTGTTACAAGTGTGGTGAAAAAGGCCACCAAGCTCATGATTCCAAAGGGAAGAAGGAAGCTACCAATGTTTAGTTCTACAATTGCAGGGAGATGGAAAATTATGCAAATGAATGTCCTATGCTTCAAGGTAACTTACCTAAAAAAGGCCAAGGGATCAAGGCCATGCTTTTGCTATCACTACAGCTGAGGTAGAAGCTCCGAAAGACATGGTGGAAGGTAATTTAATGGTTTCCTCATGTTTAGAAAATGCATTATTTGATTCTGGATCTTCGAATTGTTTCATATCTTCCCAGTTTTCTAAGAAAACTAGATATTTCCAATTTTATTTAACAAGGGAGTTGTCAGTTAAAACTCTTAAGGGAAGTATCATTGTAACAAGGTTTTGTGAATCAGTCCCAATTAGAGAACATAAATGTTCTTTATCTGCTAATCTAATCGTCATACCTATGATTGAGTTTGATATGATCCTCGATATGGACTGGAATTTAGACTGTGATGCGAAGATTTATTATAAGAAGAAGGAGGTTATGATTTTTGATGATGATGATAAGGAACACCTTATCGTTAGAGAAAAATCATCACCACCTAATTCTTATATAGATCCACCCCTAGTAGCTCAACTAAATTCAATTATTAGTGAGGAAGAGAATTAAATGATTGTGGGTGAGGAGAGGAATGTTCAAATAGAGGATATACCTGTTGTGAAAGAATATGTAGATGTATTTCTGGAAGATTTACCTGGACATCCTCCAGAATGAGAAGTATAGTATTCCATTGATTTAATTCATGGATAAAAGCCTATATCAAGGACCCCTTATAGAATGGCCACTGTGTAATTAGTCGAACTAAAGAAATAACTAGAGGAATTGAGTAATAAAGGATTTATTCGCCCTATTTTTTCTCCACGGGGAACCCCTGTTCTCTTTGTTAAAAAGAAAGATGGATCTGTGAGGTTATGTATCTACTATAGGGAGATCAATGCTATAACAATAAAGAAAAGTATCCCCTACCGTGAATTGATGATTTATTTGACCAACTGCATGGAGCTCAATACTTTTAAAAGATTGACCTTTGATCTGGATACCATCAGTTGTGTGTGAAGAAGGATGACATTCTGAAGACAGCATTTCGTACCAGGTACAGGCATTATGAGTTTACAGTAATGCCATTTGGATTGACTAATGAACCATCTGTATTCAAGGATATGATGAATATAGTTTTCAAGGAATATCTCGATGAATTTTTGGTGGTATTTATTGATGATATCTTGGTATACTCCAAAAGCTACGAAGATCATGAAAATCACTTGCGCATTATCCTGAAGACTCTGAGAAGACATGAATTATATGGGAAGTTTAGCAAGTGTGAATTTTGGCTTCAAGAGATTTATTTTCATGGCCATATTGTCTCTAAAGGTGGAATCTCTGTTGATCCTTCTAAAACCAAGTGAATCCATTAATGGCCAGCACCTACGAATATAACTGAGGTACATAGTTTTATTGGTTTAGCAGGTTATTATCAACGTTTCTTCCAAAATTTTGCCCGATTGGCTAACCAATTAACAAATCTCACACGTAAAGGGGTTAAATTTGGATCTACAAAAGAGTGTGAAGACTGTTTCGAAGAACTGAAGAGAAGATTAGTCAATGCTCTTATATTGACTCTACCATCGGGGAATGATGGGTTCGTTATTTATAGTGATGCATCGAAGAAAGGAATTTGTTGTGTCCTTATACAGAATGATAGGGTTATTGCCTATGCATCACGACAGTTGAAAATTCATGAGCAAAACTATCCTACTCGTGATCATGAGTTAGCAGCTGTGATCTTTGTTTTGAAGATATGGAGGCACTACCTCAAAATTAAAAAATGTGAGATTTATACTGATCACAAGAGTTTGAAGTATATTTTCTCACAAAAATAACTCAACATGAGGAAAATGAGATGGCTTGAATTACTCAAGGATTATGATTGTACGATACACTACCAACCGGGGAAAGAAAACATGGTGGCAGATGCTTTTAGGAGAAAGGATCACGGAGTTTTGAACAATATGAGAATTGAATGGGATCCAATTTTCATGGATCTAGTGAAGATAGACCTGTGAATAACTAGGGAAGGTTAAACATCAATGATTTTTTAAATGGTTTCCAAACCATAATTACTAGAAAGGATTAAGAGTTCTCAGACTGATGATGAAGAATTTCAAAAGAAGATTGAAGCTGTGAATGATTGGAGATTGAGAGACTTTGTGTATGAAGAATGAATTTTGAATTTTGGAAAGAGACTTTGTGTTCCTGATATATCTGATCTAAGAAGGGAATTGATGGATGATGCTCATAGTTCCAATTTCTCTATACACCATGGGAGCACCAAAATGTATAGATATTTGAAGGAACATTTTCGGTGGGACAACATGAAGAGGTAGATTGCCGATTTTTTTTCAAGATGTATGGTTTGTCAACAAGTGAAAGCTGTAAGGAAACATCCTGGTGGAGAATTGCAACCTCTTCCCATACCTGAGTGGAAATGGGATAATATCATAATGGGCTTTTTCAGGGGACTACCAAACACTCCTAGAAGGAACGATGCAATATGGGTTATTGTTGATCTTCTTACCAAGTCTTCACATTTTCTAGCTATAAGAGAAGATCTACCACTGGAACATCTAGCAAGACTATATATTGATGAATATATGAGACATCATGGAGTACCCCTATCGATTGTTTATGATCGTGATCCCCATTTTATTTCAAGATTCTGGAAAAGTCTTCAGAAATCCCTGGATACTGAACTTCATTTGAGAACTGCCTACCACCCTCAGACAGATGGTCAATCAGAACGAACTATTCAAACCTGAGAAGACATCTTGAGATATTGCTCACTTGACTTTCAGGGTATGTGAGATCAATATTTACCTATGGTAGAATTTTCCTATAACAATAGCTTACATTCGAGTATTAAGATGGAACTATATGAAGCATTATACAGAAAGATATTTTGCACACCAACCTGTTGGGATGACGTCGGTGAAAGAAAACTTGTAGGTCCAGAACTGGTGGAGGAAATAATGGAAAAGGTGAAGGTAATCCAAAATCACATCAAAGCATCTCAAAGTCGGCTGAAGAGCTATGCCGATAATCGAAGGAAGTATTTGGAATTTCAAGTCAGTGATCATGTTTTCCTGAAGGTATCTCCATGGAAGGGAGTCATATGTTTCGGTAAGAAAGGTAAATTGAGTCCCAGGTACATCAGACATTTCTAAATTCTAGAACGAATTGGGGTTGTAGCTTACGGATTGGAAATGCCTCCAAATCTCCCCAAAGTTCACGATGTGTTCCATGTATCTCTATTGAGGAAATACGTGCCTGAACCAATGCATCTACTCAACTATGATGAATTAGAACTGGAACCCGATCTGTCTCATTGTGAAGAGCCCTTCAGGATTCTTGATACGAGAGAACAAGTACTGAGAAACCGGACGACGTGTCTGGTAAAAGTATTGTGGAGAAACCATAAGATGGAAGACGCAATGTGGGAACCCGAGAAACATTTGATGAAGAACCACCCGAGTCTTTTCATGTGGTAGTATTCTAGAAATTTCAAGGACGAAATTATTTGAAGGAGGGGAGAATGTAACACCCCAAGCTACTACAGTACGCTTCTCTTTGAATAATATGATAGCGTGTGTTGTACGCAACATCGAGTTCTAACACACCACAACCAACAAAACTAGCTGTTATGAATATTAATTCTACTTTTTGAAATTATATATATATTATATTTCAAAATGGACTTCATTTTTGGATTCAGAATATCAAAATTATCCTAAGTTGAATTTTTGGTATTTTTCTAAGAACTTCTAATTTTTATGAATAGTGAAAAATACTGAAAAACAACTTTTTTAATCAAAATAGATTATAGTGATAAATTATATTATTGAGTGGTTTTAACTTATAATTCGAAAATATTTTTATCATTTTATCCAATGGTGTTCATTAGAATTAATTTCACTTTGAAATTGGGCATAAACAATTGTCAGTCTTTTGATATATATTGTTTCTTAAAAACACGCTATTTGTTGTGACAGCGGGAATTAATTATAAAATTAATTAATGCAACTTATATGTTTGTAATTTTGTAAAATAGACATCATTTTTGTAATCGGAATATCAATTATAGCTTAGGGTGAATTTTTGACATTGTTCTGAAAAACCTAATTTTTTTATGAATAGTGAAACCACGAGGTGGTAGTTAAAAAAAATGAATTTTTCATAAAACATAATTTTACCGCTTCTGTGAATGGAGTTTCTAAAATCCGAGATACACGGTTAATATCAAGTAGTAAAATGTTCTACAATGAGATGAAATCTTTTTTGTTGAATAATAACTTTTCACTTTTATTTACCATGGTTAAAAGTAAATAGGGTAATTAATGGTAAAAATGATATTAATATTACCCTAACACATGTCCTAATTCTATTGGACAAGTATATCTCGACCGAAATAAACCTTAGGAATAAAATATTATCATTTTGGTCCACTTGGATTAGATTAGGACATTTATTATTATTTAATTCAAAGAAGAGTTAAAAGAGTTAAAATCAATGTTTATTTACTAAAACATTTTTAATATAGGGGTATACATATGATAAATTCGATTGTAAATATTAATTAGCAAGATAAAAAGATTTCATACATAATAATATTTTATTTATAATTTTTAGACATTAAATAATGTAATTTATTTATGACACAATGATGATGCAGTAATTACCATAATAGTGAAAAATTAAAATAATCGATATTATAAATACCCAAAAAAATATAATTTGAGAGTTTTTATGACTTAAAATAATTATATAGGTTAATATGACATGTTAGTATTGGCATACATAACTTTTTTCGAAGTAACCATTCTGTTATGATTTTCAAAAAATTCAATTTTTGAATAGTGTCAAAATTGACATAAAAGAGTTTTTAAAACAAATATTATATTATTAATTGATATTAAATTCCTAAAAATCTAAGGTTAGGGAAATAGACTTATATCATGATAGGTGTATCATCAATGGACCACTTGGGGGTCTCTTGGATGTATATAGTATGATTATTAACCATATAATATAAAAATACAATGAGACACTGTAAAAGTGAAACTAAATAACTAAGAGTTAATACTTAAAGATAAGGTTAATATAGTAACCCAAACCTATCTAAATTATATTGGTTGAGTGGTTTTCGACCGATCCTCACCTTAAATGTTAAAAAATATACTTTTTAGCCATTATAAACCGAATATTAATTTATTATAAAATAATATTTCTAGCTTTTCCAACAGTGCCCCTCACCCCTCTTATAAAAGGGCACTCTCCCTTCTCATTAACTCACACCTTAAAAGCCTTTTGGTTCGGCCAAACTCTATCCAAATACTCTCTCAACTTCCCTCACTTTATCCTAGATCACTTACTTTATTCACAAATCCATCTTAAGGAGCCCTTTTGATCAAATCAAATGGAAGAACCCGAAGAAGAGGTAATGATTTCACCACCCTTTTTCAAGATCCTTTCTTCTTCCACTTCTTATTTCATTGTTATTACCATTTTAACATAATATCTGCAGTATATTATATATACTTTGATGTTATTATAAACATTTTACAACCATATTTCAGTAT
Source organism: Viscum album (assembly GCA_963277665.1). Lineage (NCBI taxonomy): Eukaryota > Viridiplantae > Streptophyta > Magnoliopsida > Santalales > Viscaceae > Viscum > Viscum album. Next base: position 1,842,387,630 of record OY728125.1, read on the forward strand.
TCTATCCATCCTTTTAATAACATGTCACCATACGTGCGTACGTACGGCTTACCGTCTCCACGTCGTGGTCTAATTGTTATTCAATAAATTGTTATTTGGATGGGTATAATAATGATGTGTAATTAATGTCAATAAAAAATATAACATGATAATTTTTATGTATATATGATATACCATCCAATTACATACTATTTTATTATCAAAATAATGATATTGTCAGTCATGCGTACGTACGGACTACCGTCTCCACGAACGCGACGAGATTCATTCTCCATCGTATCCATTCAAGTCTAAATCTCATTTGATGATTAATAATAGTATCTAAGGGCTTGATATCATTCTGGATATGATTAGGATACAACCTATCCATGAAAAACATGACTTACATAACAAAACATATAAAAGAAAATGAGTAAGTTAACACCCGAAACAACGATAAGACTAAGATATTATTAACAAATCAATGTTAAAAGATCATATATGATATCATATTAATGTATATGCTTCTTGTATAATTTAATAACAATTATTTCACCATTATATAGGAGTTTAACTGACCCCGCAACCAAGTAAAAGTACAAGGTAAGGGTTTATTTTGCAATCTCTTCATTATCTAAGGTTGTTTATATGTAATAATCTACTAGGATTTATTTATCATCCACATCCATGTTTCTTAAAAACGTTTTTCAAAACATTATTACTATTTTACAGAATATGGGTTAATTTCATTTATACCCTTATTTGACTTTTTATAAGTAGTTTATAAAGGAATATTTCTATCATATTCCAAGCAAGGTGCTTTTTAGCATTTTCGACAGAATTAAGGTAAGAATGTTTTTTTAACTTATACGGTGGGTGCGGCTATTTTCCACCATTATAAAATCGTCGAAGCATCCCTTAAAATATTATAAGAATATTTTCAAAGAAAATTTTTTATTTCATATGACTCTTAAATGATTTCTAAATAAAAAGATATATTTCTCTAAAAAGAGTTTTGATCTCATCTATGTCAACATCCTTTGATGGAATTGAAGCTTATATGAAGATGATTTATTATGAAACAAAACATCCATATTGTATTGAAGGATTTGTGATATTTTTGACTATGGATATGTTATTTTTATACCCTTCATGGTTTATGGTGAATGATTTGACATTTCGTATTCTAGTTTTAATACGAATGTTTATGTTATGTTTAAAACTTTTCATATGGGAATGCATTGGACTTAATATGTGATTGGTGGAGCCTGCTCTAGATCCTCGATGCATCGGTAGGTCTCATGAGACAAAATAGTGTCTTGGAACAAGGCCTTGAAAAAATATTATTTTTAGTCTTGGCACGAGGCCTTGGCTATGTGGTTATGATAGTCTGGCATTACGCATTCCATCATTATGAATGTGGTTATTGTTATTGCATGTGATTATTCGATTAGTAGAATATCCATGTGAATAAGTAAATGGAATCATTTCATTTTATTTTTTCCATACTATGTTGAAGATCTTGATTAATAGGATTTTGATTTAGTAATACATTGCCTTAAATGATTATTCTTATTTATGAATGTTTCTGCTATATTGTTATCCTTACTGGGCATTTGAGCTCACCCCTTCTCTATGTTTTATTTTTCCCAGGATGTGAAGAAGAAATTTATGAATGACTTGTAGGGATAGTATGAGGGGATAAGAGTGTGGACTATGGAGACTATGTTGTTGTAGTTTTCATTTTTATGATGTAATATAAAACTTTATGAATATATCTAGTGTTTCCAAGGTTACTAAACTAATCGGTCTTTCGAGATTTGGTCTTTCTTTAGCTCATTCCAATATTATGTAATAGTGCACCGAATCTAGGTAACTAGGGCCGGGGCATTACATCTCTAATATATATCCATGCTAGTTGATCTAATAAAAAATCCTCTCGAATTGGAAAGATGTGTGGAGTTTTATAAGATGATCCCCAACAAACAAGATAGCATTGTTTCCTTTTAATGTCTTTGGTTGTTCGGTGATAAATTCCATGGTAATGTTCTCTCATTTCTAGTCTAGTATGTGTAATGGATGCATCATTCCCTTATACTTCTATTTATGATCCATCATTTTCCGACATACCATGATCTTTGACGTATACTCAATGATCTCCTTATTCATGTTATTCCACAAATATTTTTCTTAGAGACCTCAATACATCATTGAGTTTCCTAGTTGAATTGATAAATTCAAACTATGTACATCATCCAAACGTTAATTATTTAACTTCAGATTATATGGAACAGATAATCTTGAACCAAATATCACAATTCCTTATTCATTAGAATTAAACTCCTAAGATTTCCCCTTTTTGATAGTTTCTTACTTTTTCTGAATTCCCAAATCATCCATTTGAGCATCCTTTAACCTTTAAAAAAGAGATAGTTGATAAATCATTTGTGAAAGGAATTATGGTGATCCCTTCATTATGATTCCCATGTCTATATTCATCAAATCTATGAAGATTTGATCCATTTCAATTACCATTAATGATAGAATCACTAGGTCTTTTTTACTTAGAGTATCCACCACCTTGTTCTCTTTCCCAGGGTGGTAATGGATTGAGCAGTCATAGTCATTCATCAGCTCTTACCATCTTTGTTAGAGAATATTCAACTATTTCTGTGTGAATATATTCTCGAGGATTTTTTAATATGTATTTATTTCAAAATTCTCCCCACAGTGGTAATCCACCATGTTTTCAATGTGACGATTACTATAGCCAACTCTAGATCATGTGTGGGATAGTTTTTCTCAGGAACGTTAAATTTTCATGAATCATATTTAATGATTTTTTTTATTTTTCATCAACACACATCCCATACCCTTCATCGAAGCATCACTAAAAACCACAAGAAGTTATCCACCTGTGGGTAGTGTGAGAACGAGTGTAGTTATATGGCTTCTTTTCAACTCCTTGAATCTCTCTTCGCATTCATCAATACATGAAAACATAACTCTCTTCTGTGTTAGCTTGGTAAAATGGATTGAAAATAGTTATAAATGTCTAAAAAATCAGTGATAATATCCATCTAAACCCATAAGATATGGATATCTGTTACCAATGTTGTCTTCTTCCATCCCACTATTGCAACTATTTTGGAGGGACCCTCAGATATCCTATTTCTTATGATGATATGACCTAATAATGAGACATCCTTAAACCATACATCACACTTGATATACTTTTAATAGAGGTTATCCATTTGCATGGTCACTGTTACAGTTATTAGATACTCTTCATTCTCCTCATTAATTTTGGATTATATTAGAATATCATCTATAAAGACTACAATAGTATTGTATAGGTAATCCATGAAGACTTTATTCGTCAAGTCTATGAAACTTTTTGAAGCATTAGTGAGTCCGAACAGAAATACTATGAATTCCTAGTGCCTATATCTTGTACGAAAAAATGTCTTGGGGATATCCTCCTTCTTCACACTTGGTAATATCTTGGCCACAAATCCACCATAGAGATGTATTGTGCTCCACTTAACTGATCGATGAAGTCATCAATTCTTGACATAGGATACTTTTTCTTTATCGTGATTTTTCCGAGATTTCAATAATCAATGTGAGAGTGAATTTACCCATACTTCATCTAGACCAAGAAGACTGGTGCACTCCATGGTGAAGCACTCAGGTATATAAACCCCTTTTCTAGATTATCCTATAGTTGTTTGTTCATCTCCTCATGTTCTAAAACAACTATTCTATACAGAGTCTTGAATATTGGCAACTCCCTAGGTAAAAAATCAATTGAGAACTCAACATCACTTCTTGGAGGATGACCAAGAAATTCATCGGGTAACACTTCAGTGAATTCCCTCACAATAGGCATGTCTTCAAAGATGGTTGATTATTTTGACCCAATCCTCATAGAATGATATGCATTCTCATAGGGCAGTAACATTCATGCCTAATATGATGGTTTTAGAGAAGATTCATCCTCCTCTTTGAGCTTTTACAGAATCAGGGGTCAATTTTCTATATGGAGTGTGATTTACCTCTCATAGTAATTTATGTTGTCACTATATATGGAAATCCAATCCATGCCAACACATTCATCAAATTACACCATAGAGGATATGACAAGGATTTATTGGAATTTCAAACCACATATAGTGACATGGGATGAGTTATATTCATTGGATGCAATGATTTCCTCATTTTTCATTCTCACTGACATCTTTACTTCCCTGATTTGTGGTGGTGTTGGGATTGTTATACTAAACATTATGGATATAAAAGAATGTATAGAACTAGAATAAAAATGTATGTTCACTATTATTAAATGAATAACTGGTGTACCTATCACCACATAATTTTCGGGGTTTGCATTGGTGATAGTGATGGAAAAATATCACCCTTACTACCATGGAGGTTATTGGTTTCCTTCGAAAAACCTTGGCTTAGGGAACTGGTTTTAAAAGTTCCCTAGTTCATTGTAGTTGAAGCAATGAACAATGATTTGAGGGTCTAACAGAGTGTTCCTCTCCTCTGTCACATCAGTGGGTTTTTCTTTTTGGATGTTAATATCATGGTGCACTTCTCTTCAACACCTAAAGCATTTCCTCATCCCCTTCAGGTAATTTATGGGGTGCTTCTTTCTTCACCTTTGGAAAGTGGGGTGCTATAATTTTATAACATCATTGGAATTATACTTTGAAATGTGAGAAATAAATTCCTCCTTACAGTTCTTATACCTATGATACCCCTTAGATTCACCGAACTCTATTTCATCTTTGAGGGAACATCAGAAGATTTCCTCATAGCTATCAAAGTCACAGATCGTTAGGGATTTCTAAAGGCAAGGTTTTAGCCCACAAAGAATTGGCCAACCATGAATTAGTTGGTAATAAAAAAGATAAAGGAATATCATAAAATCCTTGTCATATTTTCCTCATATGCTTGGATGGATTCACCATCTTTTTTCATGAGGGAAATTAAGTCCCTTTCCATGTTAAGTTGGGTGGTGCGAGGAAAATATTTATCAAAAAACAATTTCTGGAAATCCTTCTATTACAACACCTCGATCTACTTCTCATGCATTGTATTTTTAATCAATGTAAACCATTGATCAGCTTCACCCTCCTTATGATAAGAATCCAGAATAACCTTCTATTGTTCAGAACATTGAAGGATGGAGAAGATATTTTCAATGAAATTGATCCATTTTTCAGTAATTGAGGGATAAGATCCATTAAAAGTTGGTGGAATTTATCTCATGAAGCTCTCGATTGATAATTGTTCCTTATTGAGGGGGGTGAATGTTCATCCTGTCCCATGATTCTATTCAATACATGAGTTAACTGAGAGAGTATCATGACATAGTGAGTGATTCCCGCACCCATTAGATTGGTAATCTCATCAAAACATTCATCAAATTTATCTTCTCATTAGATGATTGTCAGGGTCCCCTTATTACTAGTCGTTGGCTGGAATAAATGGAAATTTAAGGGTTAAACATAAACTGGAATATAATGAAAAAATGGATAACATATAAATTACATTTATTTCCATTTATTATCAATGTAATCAATGATCTACTTCCTAACATATATTCTTAGGGGCATTTTTTTAATTCCATTAATAATGGTACATACTAAGATTATTGATTTACCAAAGAATATACCTAGGGATTGTCATAACCAAGAGTGAAAATGGCCCATTTTCATGCACTGGTTCCCATTTGAGTGTAACTAAAAGTAGTGTTTCCAGAATTTACCCCTATATATATTTGTGAATGATCCTCCTCTACCTACTCATATCCTAAAAGGGATGTATTTTCTTGGTAAACCACATACACAATACTCACCAAAATTTAATGATTTTTTTATTGCACATAGTCTCGTACCTAGGGAGTTTATTAGTGTTTTCTAATCCTAATCCCCAAATAACTAAACCAATCCTCTGATAAAAATTAAAAATACCATGATTTATATTTCACACATAAATATAATTTATTATATAAAATATTAACTTATTACAACATAGAAGATCTATAGGTCTAGTGTATATATAGATTAGGAACATCACATAACAACTTAAAACATGATATGCACATATTTATTGAAAAAATATTTAACATGGCCACACACATTCCTACACACATAGCATTACATTGGATAACCTGAGGACTCACATAAGAAAAGGCTGAGCCAAAAATCCCAATTAGGGAGTAAAAATGAATAACATGATGAATACAATACATGTTAGGAAATAGGAATATTGATTCAGTATAATAGAAACATGAACATAAAGGCATGATATAACATGATTATCATGACATGAAAATGTGGTAGTAACATTTAACATGATATTAGAAATAGCCACAGCTCATTGTACATGGAGAATGAGTAAACCCTCATTGTACATGAATTAACATGATTAAACCCTCATTTGACTTGAATTATCATGAGTAAAACATCATTTCAAATGATGTATCATGATATTAATCTTTACCCAATGCATTGGACCTCTATAGGGGCTCACCCTTAATCATTTCACTTTAAGCATAAGTCTGCCACATGGGTCATATAACATGGTTTCATGAAACAAAATCATTTATTTCATGATAAATGAATGTATAATTCATGCATGAAGCTATATATTTAATATGTAAATGTAAATAAATGTTAATACCCTTTATAGATAAACAGGCATGGTATTCCTTACACAATGACTCTGGCTTGGAAAATCGTGGTGCAATTTCAGCTGCTTAATGGTGTGAACTAGGATTTCATAAAAATGTTTGATAAGAGATAAAGGTGTGTCTCATCATATATACATGAAATGAAAAATAATGTGGTCTTATGGATACAATTCCGAATCTATGTAATTGAATTTAGATTCATAATACAAAATAATTTCTTGAATGTAAATGAGAAGAGAGAAATTATTTACGGAATTTTGGCATAGTAATAGGTGTATATGGGTGACAATAAAGAAATGGAAAGAGGTATATCATAATTCAAACATGAGGAGGTAATTATGGAGGATGTTATAAATTATAACACAAAATTTTTCATTGAAAAAATGGTATAACAACATAATAAAATTTGGTCAAAATTGAGAAATGAGTAAATCCCTTACCTGGAAGTGTGATCCCAATAAATTGTGGGGGGGGGGTCTTGATCGAGGCTTCGTGTGTTCTTGGGTGCCTTCAGATGATTTTGGAGAGATTATTCCCATGTAGGGAGGGGAAACAACGATTTTGGGGGAAGTTAAATGCGATATTGAGTTGTTTAATATAGGAAATGAGAGGGAAGGTTTTGGGCACCACACATTAAACCAATCAAAACAAAAAACCATACCATTTTTTTGCCCACAGTTTTTTCCAATGTAGAGTGGAAAATATTATTTTATAAGTACATGGTTGAACTTATTAAAACATTAGTCTTTCTTTTTTGGAGGTGATTCACACTCTCAAAGAAATCATTTTAAAATGTTAAATTGTTTAATAAGTCTTGGAGGGTCCACTAAAGATTTGTAAAATAAATCAATCAAACCTAAAATTAGATTATTTTAATAGTAAAACATATATTTCTCCAATAACCAATTAATATGATTTTATTACATCACTATTGGGTCATTATGAGGTCATAAAAAAAATTTATATTTAAACGGTATTTAATTTTTACTCAAAAATTTGACAGTCTGTGAAATTTATGAAAAATCCACTATTGGATAATTTTGACATCCTAAATACAAAAATAATATTCAATTTATCTAAATACTTTTATAAATATGTGAATATTTTCTTTTAAAATAATAACCATCATTTATCAAAAATTCATTACATTTATAAAAATATCTTTCAGACCTTAATAAAAATTACAATTGTATTGATAAAAATTATCCGATCATTTGTATATAATAAAAATAAAATTAGTAATAATATTTCATTAAAAAAAATTTTAATTTTAATATCTATTAATTCATCAAAATAGATTTCATAATATAATATTAACTAAAAATACAATTTTATATTTAAAAACATTTTAAAAAGTAACAATAATAAAATGAGATTATATTCTTTATTCAATACAAAAATAATGCATATAATAAGAGTTCTTGGGTATTTTTAAATAACCGATATACCACCTGCATAAGACCCAATGGTAAGGTTTACGATGGTGACAGACTCTTGGGGTGGCTCATATAACATTGCTCAGGGGGTAATATCTATTAACATCCACTTATAACATTGATGGTTCCATTCATGCTTATCATGTGGAAGCTTGGCTTGGTCATGGTCAAGAGTGAATCTCAATGATTATAACTCCTTTTCGAGCTCCAACAAATGAACTTCTTATAGAGAAATTATACTAGATGAGGCCATTACTTCCTTTTTCTGAGGAAATTAGTTTTTTTAAAGCCCTATATTTTTAATAATCATGTGGTCATTGTTCAAAAATTATATTAGAAACGGTAAAAATACATAAAGGTATTTTAAAATCAAAAAACCTAAATCCGAGGAAGTGAATATGTTATATAACCATTTCACACAATAAGACATTTAATTAGGTCAAGAGGAATTTTTGTTAATAAATGTTTGGCTAGTTACAAATATAATTCCCAAAAACCCTCCCATCCTCCTATAAACCTTGTCTTTGGATCAAGGAAACCCAAGGAATCCTTTTGGCACCAAATAAAATGATTTTCCCAATTATGAGCTAATGCCTTATCTCAAGTCCTTTCTTTTTTATTTTCTTTATACATATACTTCTACTATCTTTAATATATTATTATATAAAAATAATAATATTTTTAGTATACAAGGATTTTCGTATGTAAATGGTTTGATGTAAAAAAACACACACATCCATCTAATTGGTAACAGACTTACAATTTCCATGTATATAAAACTACTTCCTCACGAAATGATGATTGTTCAATTTTCCACTACCGCCTACCATGGTGGACATTACGATGGACCATCTATTTATATATATAATATGTTAAATTTTTTTTGTATTTAATATTATTTAGTCTTTTTTACAACAAATATCATTTTACATACCATTTTGTGTTAATATGATACTTTTGTTTGAGGATTTTTAGGCTACCAACCCCTCAAGGCGATACGATTCGTTCATACACCACATAGATTATAATAAGGATGAATTTAGTGAATATATAATATATATTTATGAATTAATAAATATATTTTAACAATTAAATATATATATAAATTCATAAATTTAGGCATATATTTATTTTACTTTCATTATATCAATATGACTATCAATTTAAAATAGCATTTATGTGTACGCACAACATACTGTCTCTATGAATGACGTATTCCAATTCATACTAATATAATCTATAGATTATTATAATACACATATAACATATATAAATGATATTTATATCATGGTTTAAATTTTTTAAATCATGATATAATGTATAAATTCCAATGATATATCAAATTAACCCACATATAAATAATAAAATCTTACCTAAAGTGAATCCTTAACATAGGATTATTAACAAGAAGAAAATGTATGTTCATAATAAAACTATATATGGTATTAGATATATATATATTCTTATTTAAAAGATTTATATTGAATTTATATTTTTTATACATGTGGTTTTAATGAATATGGTGAGAGTCAGACACAATGTAATGGGATTTCATCTATCATTTTTCCTCTGAGATTCATGCTTCGTTCTCCACTCTTTACTTTTATGTGGTCTAATTAATTACCATTATTTTATTATATATATTATAACTATATTTATGGGTATTAAAATATCTTTTTTATGAACTTTCATTCATGTAATTTATGTTTCAAAAGTTACCAAATCGGTAAAAATGTTTTGTGTTAAATTTCCTTCTTTGAGACTCATGTTCTGTTATGAACATAAACTCTTTTTTTAGTTGTATATAAGTCAATTTTACAAGTCATTTAATTAATATAATTATTTTCATGATATTTTTAACTTTATTAAATTTCCTTTTCTTATATGTCAAGTATGATGCCAAGTTATCAATTTATAAGAGTTTATTTAAAAATCTCAAAACTTTTCAAGATTTTTTACTTTTTGTATTCCATTGATAAATTATTATGTTAAATATATCAAGAAATTCATGAATTATCTTATCTAATAGATATTAAAGATATATTCATATAGTGGTAACATTTTCTACACTATGTTATATAAGACAGTTAAGAATGTTTTTTAAGAAAGCCCGACATTACCCTCTCTTCAGTCGAAAATTAATGTTCCTTCAAAACTATTTAATAAAAAAAGTGATTCCAACAATATTCAATTTACCTTCTATGATAATTAAAATTATTTTTTACCATTTTATTCTTTTACGAATGTTTTCAAAGGAATAATCTTTTCTATTTCTGAATTGGCCAATTTTCTATCCTTTCTACCATAAAAAAGAATGTTATTTTTACCATATGCGACATTTAAAGATTTATCCTATATCAATATTTTGGAGATTTATTTTAATTTATAAAGATTATTTTTTATAAAATGATTTTAATTGTTATTTTCAAGAAAAATGGGTTTCAAAACATTTCAAAAATATTTTTATATGTTTTCAAGGAAAGTGTTTTTCAAAACGTTTTCAAGATTATTTTATAAAATTTAAAAGGAAAAAGGATTTCAAAACATTTTCAATCTTTATTTATAAATGTTCAATTTATTTTCAAGGAAAATGGTTTTCAAAATGTTTTAATGATTTTTTTATATATTTTCAAATTATTTTCGTGGAAAAAAGTTTTCAATGAATTTAAAAGAATTATTTATTTGTTTTCAATGTATTTTCAATGAAATTAATTTTAAAAAAATTTCAATATTTATTTATAAGATTTCAATGTTTTTAAAATATAACTAATTTTTTAATGTTTTGAATATTATTTTATAATTATTCAAGGAAGGTGGTTTACTAATGATTTTGTGTCTTCCTTATAAGTTTTAAAGGTATTTTATATGAAAATGATTATCAAATGGTTTTATGTATTAAATTTTTTTTTAAGAATAAATGATAGTTTAAAAAAGTATTTTTTTTAAATATATTTAAAAAATATTTTCCATCTATATTGAAATATATTTATGTTACTCATGACCTACTAGTAAATTATATAACGGTTTAATTCCTATCATTTAAATGTATGGGTTATTCTTAATGTCTTCGTATTTATGAAACCTATTAATCATTCATAGGTTTTATTTTTATGAAATATTTATCTCTTTCACAGGTTATATATTTATGAAATCCATTTATCTTTAACAAGTTATGATTTGGATTAAATGGTTACGAAATCTGTATATTTTCAAATGGTTATGATATTTTTCCATGTTTATGATACCCTTTTAATTTAATGGGTTAATATATGATTGACTATGATTTTTGGGCACATGTAATTATGATTTCACTATGATATGTGTGGGACCTATATCTCCTTCAAATTAATTGGGTAATTATTTATATCTCATGAGATAGAGTAATATTGAATTGGGATTAAACCATGACTACTAAGATGGTCATGGTAGTGAAACATGACTACCAAAATGGTATGATGAGTGAACTCATGCTACTAAGATTTCCATGGGCGGAAACCTTTACAACCAAGATGGTATGAGGAGTGGACTTAGGCTTCTTAGATTGCCATGGGAGTGAACCATGACAACAAAGAAGGTGTGAGGAGTGAACTCATTCTACTAACATGGTTATGGGAGTAAACCATGACCACCAAGATGGTATAGAGAGTGATCTCATACTACAATTATGGTCTTGGCTGCAATGTGTTGGATACCATGGAAATCATATTACATCCTTATGTGTCTTCCAATCCCTTGTTTTATTCTTATGTTATTATTTTATCTTTTATGTTATTTATTTTCTTATGATTCATGTCATATAAAACGAAATGATTTATTCCATTATTCTTGTATATGATTTTTTATATGCAGTGTATGATCTGATATTTTCATGACCATGTTCTCATACCCCTATTATCATCATTATTATTATATATATCCCTTATTTACCCTTACTGATCATTGGGTCTAAACCTTTTATTTTGTTCCCATTCCCTGAGTTATGAAGACTGGTTTTATTTTAGAGTACTAAATGTGGAAATATTTATGGGAGATGATGAAGATCCTTCACCAGGATAAAAGATTTATTTTTCATGTTTCCAAAGACACTAAACTATTATGGTCCTCGTGCATGAATTTTTTGTAATTTACAATATATGTAACTAATATGATTCAATATCCATTTATGTTAATCCTAGCTCAGTATAAAGAACACAGACATGATATAATTGATTATCAAAATCAAAAGGTTATCAACAATATCCAACAACAATATCCGTAAAGGCCAAGATATTAGGGATTGGATTAGTATAACACTATTATTGTATTAGATCCTGATAATAATGTGTTGATAGGTAAAATAACTTTTCATTGAATATTATGGAATGAAATATTGGATTCCTATTTAATTTATTCATTAATATAATTGTATTTTAGTTATTCTTTTCATATTACACCTCCAAACATGGATGTCGAATTATCAGCGAAAATAGAAAACGAGGAAATAATTTTATCTTAATCACATATCTCCTCCCTTATCAATATTTTTGGTCTGAATCCCCAACAAATCCTATAATAAACAATTTATGGGAATTTTAATGGTATATTGGGCATCAATTAGGAGTCCATATATGAGTCCAACAACAACGATATAGAGAATTAAAACACCTTAAAATTACATAATAATCCTCATATTTCATACATGTATAAAGAGTATGATGAATATCTATTAGAAAATTCTTCTCATGAATTGATATTATTTCCTTATAAGTAAGACTATCTATATAAAATATTTTTGGAAAAGGAGTAATCCACTCTTGAGTTCATTCTAAGGACAATGGAATATGATGGTGTATTTACCCAATGAATTGTATAGTCCTACACTTAATTGAATGGTTCAGTTATTAATTGATGTTACACATAGAGATCTACTGATATCAAATACTCCTTAAATAATGATCCTAAATGACTTATAAGAACTAAAAAAATCCAAGAAAATCTATAAAAGGGCTCATATTCCCAAGAGCTTCCCCATTGGTCCCACCATTCTTCTTCTTTTGAAAAATAATTGTTCAATGCATCTATGAAATAATTATTATGGAGTAAAAAATTAAATATTAAGAAAAGTATCCCCTTCCATATATTGATAACATATTTGATCAGCTATGATATCCCAAATAATTCTATAAACTATAAATTTTTTCAATGTATCATAACATAATGGTGAGAATGGAGGATATACCCAAAACACATTTTCCATATAAGGTATATGAAGTGGGAGTTCATATCAATTCCATTATGACTCACCAATTCTCTAACAATATTTACTGAAATTATTAAAATATTATTTTTATATTACCTCAAAATAAATTATTAGTGTCTATTCAGGATATTATCGTATAAAAAAACTAATGTGGAAGATAATGAACATTTGAGTACTTTTATAAAGGAATTGTGAAAGGAAAAAATTTATTCCATGTCCAACTAGAGTGATTTTTGGATATTTAAAGTCTCAATATTTGTTCATGAAATCAAACTTTATTTTACATATATATGAATCATTAAAAAATTAATGATAGATGAATGAACCATAAAAAATATTTAATAGATATCTATATTTTTTTAGATTATCTTATTGTTAGGTATATTTTTTTAGAAACTTTTCATGATTATTAACAAAACTAACCAATTAAACATAGATGGATGTCATCCTCATATTGACTAGTGAATATGATGATATATTCAAGGTGTTATGGAAGAGGTTAATCATTACTCATATACTCATAATACCCACCTATAGTGAATGATTAATTATATAAATTGATTCTTTTATGAAGGGATTAGGTTGCATCTTTAAGAAAAATGGAAAGTTGAACGACTATAAATCTAAATAGTTGGAGATACATGAGTAGAAATATCCAAAACATGATATAGAGTTGATTTCAGCAATTTTTTAAATAATAATTTCGAAAACATTATCTTAATTTAGTAAATTTTGATAGATATATTGATTTTAATATCCTCAAGTGTATATTCATTCAAGATGAGATCAACATGATCCAAAAAGGAGGTAAGGGATGATCATGTATTTTTATTATTCTATCCATTACATTCATGGTAAGGGGAGTATAGTGGAAGATGATTTAAGTGAAACATATCTTATAACCATATCTCTAAAAAGGATTGATAGGGGTAAAATATTCTTGGAAAAATAATGAAGGGACATGTGGATTATAAAGGAATAAATTTCAACACAGTATGCTCAAATAAGTTCACAAACATCCATAAATATTATTATCAATGAGGTTAAGATAGATGATTTGGAACTAAAGAGAAAGGTATTGAATGTTATGGAGTTTAATATTAGAAAATAAATTTTTATTAGGATAATAACCTAAATATATTTATGATAAAATATATTTTAATAAAAACTATTCAATAAATTCTTATTTCCTTGTGAATTCATTATTCCGTTCCAAAAAACAAGATCAAGTGTCTCAAATTATCTGTGAGAGTGCATGTGTTTACATCTTAAACTACCCATGCCTCCATGGTATCATATTCAATGTGTAAACCATAGTTAGTTTGTTTATTTGTCTTATATGTTTGTTGGATGACATCCATCATTAAATGAATTGAGGTACTATCATCTTGTTCACAAAAATTTTCTTCATGAATCACTACAATTCTGTGATGTTATCAAATTTTGAGTGTCAATAGATCACTATATTTGTAAAACTAAAGATCATTGTGGGAAAATTTAATCACAAATATCTTCAATTTTGTTGAATAAAAGGATTAAGTCTCTTTTTTATCAATTTACCCTGAAATAAAAAGGGTCATAGATCATCCTCGTGAAAAGGATAAGCACAGGACTACGTCTCACAAAAAAAAGTATGTGGATCTCCTTCTCAAAACAAATATATTTTATGGGATTACCTTTCTTCAAGAATCCTTGAAGGCTCACATGACACATTTAATTCTTTCAAAAAATAAATATTCATAGAGGCTCTTCTTTTTTTGGAAAACGATATCACCCAGAGATATTATGAAAGACATCATACAAATATGTCTTATTTCATTGATATTTAGAGGAGAGACTCATAGTCTTTCACTGCTAAGATTCACTAACTCAAATCATGGATTATATATTTTACCAAATACTTATACAAAAATTCAAATATCATTTCTTTTAACCTAAAAATAATGTGTTAATAAACTCTGAAATAAATGGAATTCTTGCTTCATGATAGGTGTTCTCCACTGCGATGATATCCTCATGTGATTGGTTTCATAAACACTTGAAAATGATCTTCCAAAACACCTAATATCTAATGGCCTCCTATAACTGAATATTCAGTTCAAATAATATATAATAATATAAAACATGAATGTGAATATTTCTAATTACTTTAATTATATTCATCTCATTATTTTATCCTCAAAATTACCATGAATCCCTCTTCCTTGACCAATGGTGTTTCCACCATCTTTTCTGGTGAAGCCAACCGCAATATTGGATGGAAATTGGAGGAATATCATGATCTAATTTGAAAATATTAAGGTATATTTCGAAATAAATGTGGGAATTTGATATCTCTTATCACATCGATTTTGTGAACATAGTTATGTCCAGATATTTAAAATGGGTGAACAGTTCAAATCATCATGGAATCCCACATTAAAAATTATATGTGGAATCCCTACAATATTCTATAAAATAAATGATAAATCACCACTCAATGTGGTACTGGGGATGGTAGGAAAGTACACATCACACTACACGCTAACACAGGTTGTGACACATGCGGTCCCAGAGCATCATGGGATTTATGGACTACATATGTGTGGCCTAGACTGTGTGATCCATATGCCTTATACATAGGCCCTCCTATATCCTATGAGAGCTATTTTCCTCTGTATCCTATTAGATTTCCCAAGATTAACTCCCAAGCATGGTTGAAATTTTTCTTACAAAATCCATTGTGGTGGTTGGGTTGGATACATGGTATGGTTGGCCATATTTTTGAAAAACATATAATTAATTAAATGTTTAATATGAAGTCATATAAAAACAAAGCCATAATTCAAATTTATACTGCCATATATTCATTTTAAATTACTCATTATCTTTTTCATATTAATTCAATATATTTCATACACATCAAATATTCATGAAAATAGTAATTATGTGGCCTGATTCTTCTTCATTAAAATCAGAGTCAAAATAATCTTCATGTTATCTTCTAAATGGTTCACATGAAATAATGACATATTGCATGACCTTATTTATATTCTATTCCACAATTATCTTTATAATATATACTCCTAATAACTTCTACAAAATCATAACCACTTTTTTCTTTATTTTAGGTAATTTATTGCCTTTGATGCCTGTATTTGTCATGATGATCAGATACTGAATTGAAAGAGTTACTAATAGATTTATTCAGGCATGAAATCAAATGTCATCTAATTAATCCATAATAATTATCTAGGTTTTAAATTATAACCGAATGTCTTCAAATTAAATATATTTTTATTCTTATTATAAGACATTAACACATCATCCAGGTTCTATTAACATAGGAAATTCATCATCATATTGGAATCAAAGAAATATTATTATTTAATTTATCATAATTGAAAAACAATGGGAATAAGTAACAACAAATAAAACCCATACACATTGTGGGTTCTTAAAAAATCATCATTTATATTTTTTGGAAATAACGTCAATGTTCTCCCCCAGAAGAGTATGTCAATATTTGGATCATAATATTCTCTTTTCCCTTTACTCATCCAGGGTCTCATCTCACTTTCTCTTCCCCTTAGTGAAAAAATATAATGGTAAGGGGAATGGGGAATGGGGTATCATTCTATACATAAGAAATGTTCCATCCATAATTTCACCCTAGGTTGACTTGGGTTGTACTCAGTATAGAAAATAAGAGGATTTGATTTAGAAAAAAATGGTTCCCCTTACCAAATGATAACAACACCTTTTCTAATGTGAACTCATAAGAATTTATTAAAGGGATATTCAATTCTATTCCATTTTGAAAATAATAAATTTTATATGAATCTTTTTTGAGAATTATAAATCTAAAACTATTTCAATATCTTCAATAAATGGGTCAAAAACACTCATGTCCTAAAAGATGGATAACTTCCCCTAGGGAACAACTATAATTATTATGTAATTGATTTAATAAATTACTCACCCTTTATAAAATGATCATTATTTTGATTAACTAAGGATGGGAGATTTAATAAATGGAATAACATTGAAAATTATATTATCTTCAGGCAAATTCTAGAATAATTATATTTGATACTAATTGCAAAAATGATTATATTATATTCATTGTCATTAGTAATTTTTCACCCCCACCCCCTAAGGAAAACTAATGAAGATATTTATAATGATGTAACTCCTTAATAATTGATTTCACGATGTTCCAATTTGTATAATACACCAATAGAGATATTCAAATTGTTAATTTACTGATTATAAATTTTCACAACTTCACTACTTATGATATTCATGAACATATTTTCTGTAGAGACTTGAAGCTTGACGTACATGAATATTACATTACTTTTTCATAATACTTAATACATAAGAAAAAAACACATAAGGACCGTAATAGTTTAGTGTCTTTGGAAACTCGAAATAAAATCTTCTAATCGTGTTGAAAGATCTTCAACATCTACCGATAAAGATCTTCCTTTTTTTCTTACCTAAAACCTTTCCTTATATCCTGTGGAAGAGAAAACATAAAAGGGTGAGCTCAAATTCTCAGTAATGGTAAACAAAATAAATATCAATCACATCATATTCATAAGAACATATCTTTTGGAAATCTTAACCTGCAAAAGAGATCATGATTTCATAACATGGGATAAATCATAGTAGTGAAATGTAATCCCAATAATCATAACATAAAACATAAAACTTTGTGTCATACAAATATAAAAATAGAGAATCATTTCTTATTAGTCAAGACTCATTTCCATAACTATCTTAGTGGGCAAAGTCCCTTTCTGAACCGAGTTCACTCCTCATTTTAGTCCTGTTTCACTGAACCGGTATAACCTACCGTTCCAGCCATGTCTATCTCATGAGATATAACATCTTTACCCAATGCATTGGAGGGAGATATAGGTCCCACCCATCTCATAATGATACTATTCTTATGTGAGCCACAAAATCATAAACCATACATCATAGCATAACCCATGTAATAAAAATGGGAATCATAAACATCGTGACATCATAAAACAATTCATATACGGTAAAGGAATTCATAAAAATAATTACATCACAACATAACAAAATCATTGTAAGAATAGGGATAGAAACATAACCCTATGTTATCTTAGATGCAAAATAATTTTGATAAAACATTTGAACTTCATTCTTGAGGAAAATATCCTTTCTACTTCAAAAAAAATTTCCTTTATGAACATGTCATTCAATTTTAAACTAAAAGAAGTTCATTAAAAATAAACATGATAACTTTTAAAGCAAGCTTCTTGGATATAATGTTTTAAAAATCCATTCATGACGTATAAGTAAAAAAACATTCTTCGTACTTTGGTCGGAAAAATCAAAAAGTACCTCGTACGAAAAACGACAAAAGATTCCTTTCATATCCTTTACTAAAAACTCACTGAAGGGTAAAATTGGATATAAACTATTTTATAAGGATATAAATATTACATATTGAGGAAACATGGATGTGGATGATAAAATACACCCCAATAAATGTCAAAGTATAAACAATCTCAGATAGAAATGAGACTGCGATATTTCCCTTAACTTAGGTCTGATTTGCTTCGTAAGTGTCCGAACCTCCTGTATAATGATTTAAATAATGTCATTGACTTATTAAAAAATCATATTCATTGTTATTATATCATATATATGGTTCACTTATGACTTTATATTACCCGTTCTTTTGTAAATTCATGTTAAATTTGTGTTTTGGGTAAAATCATCTCATTTGTCGTTCGTGCTTTAACTAGTAATTATTCATATGATTACTTAGATCATGATTACTTAATTCCAGAATATAAAACATGATTTATAAATAATATATATTCATAATATACATATATATAATAAATCAGTAAATGGAAAGAAATACACCGTTCATAGAGACGGTAGGTCGTACGCACGCATGAACGCTGTTTTTGTTTCCTTATTGAGTTCAATGGAATTAAGTAGATGAAATAAATATATATACACATAAATCCAGTATCATTATTATTTCATATATTTCAAGATTAATAATTATATGTACTTTATAATCATTCATGAATGGTTAAAGAGGAGAATTAATCTCATCGCGTCGTGGAGACGGTAGTCCGTACGTATGCACGAGCGATGATATCGTTCTCATGATCGTGGGACTGTATTGGAGTGTATGTATACTATTTCAGAATCAATATCACTTTAAAATAATCATATATATTTATTTTTTACACCATTATACCCATCCAAGTATGGTGGTGGTGGAAAATTGATTTCACCACGGTGTGGAGACGGTATTCCCTATGTACGCACGCGCGGTGATTTCGTTTTCCATAGGATGGATAGATGGTGAAATAGGGTTGTTTCATAATTATAATAACAAATCAGTATATTAGTGATACTGATGTTATTACTTCATAATGAAACAACATAATAAGAAGAAGTGGAAGAAGAAATAAAGTTGAAATAATCGGTAACGGAAATTACATCTTCTTTGAAGCGCCTCTTTGAGATATCCTTTTAGGGCACTAAAATTGGTCTTTGAGGAATACCAGAACCTCTAGGATATATCTAGGGAAGTGGAGAAGATAATTTGGCAGGGGTTGGCCGAGCTTGAAGGCTCAATGTTGTGTGAGGAAGAGAGGGAGGAGGTCCCCTTTTATAAGGGAGGAGAGGGGTACCTCTGGAATAACAAAAACAATTATTTTATTATAAAGTCAAATTCGGTTTTAAATAGCTCCAAATTGATTTATTTAGAAGCTAAGGTGGGGATGGGTCTAAATACTCTCATCCAATAGAATTTAGACAAGTTTAGGTTCCTATTTTAACCTTATCATTTAGATTTAATATTAAGTTAAATAATTTTACTATTACCGTGTCTTCTTGTGTTCTTATACTATAAGGTTAATAAACATACTATAAGAATCCAAAAGAAACCCAAGTTGTTTATTATTAATATATATAACCTTATCTAAGTCATTTGGACGAACCATATATTTTTAGGAATAATATAAAAATTAATAATATAATATTTGTTTTAAAAACTATTTTATGTCAATTTTGACACTATTTAGTAATTGATTTTTTTGAAAATCATAATAGAATGATTAGTTAGAAAAAAGTTAATTAAATCAATACTAACATATCATATTAACCTAAAAAATTAGTTTAATTCATAAAAAGTTTCAAATTAAATTTATTTGGATATTTTTAACATCAATTATGTCAATATTTCATTAATCAGATAATTACTCCATCATCGTTGGGTCATAAATAAATTAAATTATTTAATGTCTAAAAATTACAAATAAAATGCTATTATGTAGGAAATATCATTAGATTTCTAATTAATATTTATAGTCGAATTTATCTTATGTATTACCCTATATTAAAAATGATTTACTTATTAAACATTATTTTAACTATTTTAACCCTTCTTTAAATAAATTAATAATAAATGTCCTAATCTAATCCAAGTGGGTCTAAATGGTCATATTTTATTCCTACGGCTGTATTTGGTCTAATTACGCTTATCAACTAGAATTAGGTCATGTGTTAGGGTAATAATAATATCATTTTTACCCTTAATTACCATATTTACTTTTAACCGTGGTAAAAAAAGTAAAATGTTACTGTTCACCAAAAAATATTTTCATCTCATTGAACCACATTTTAGTCCATGATATTAACCTTGTCTCTCGGATTTTCAAAATTCCACTCACAAAAGCAGTAAAATTACGTTTTATGAAAAATTCAGTTTTTTAACAACCACTTAGTGGTTTCACTATTCATCAAAAAATGAAAGTTTCCAGAAAAATACCAAAAATTAGGCCTAAGATATATTTGATATTAAGAATTCAAAAATGATGTCTATTTTACCAAATTCAGAACATATCAGTTGAGTTAATTAATTTAAAAATTAGTTCCCGTCGTCAGAACAAATAGCGTGTTATTAAGAGATAATAACTATCAAAATGTTGACACTTGTTTATAACTAGTTTAAATGTGAAATTACATCCAATGACCAACATTTTATTAAATTGTAAAAATATTTTCTAAATATATTTTAAAACCACTCAAATTAATAATTTATCACTATTAATTATTTCTATTAAAAACGTTCTTTTTAATTAAAATTTAGAAATTTTCACTATTCATCAGAATATGAAAGTTATCCGAAAAGTACCAAAATTTCACCCTAAGCTAATTTTGATATTATGAATCCAAAAGTGAAGTCCATTTTGAAAAATAAAATTTACAAAATTTCAAAAAGTGGTTATTACTATTCATAACGGCTAGGTTTAATAATATTTTAATAGCCTATCGTTGTTTAGTGAAACTCGGTATTGCATACTACACATGCTATATAGGAAGGTCGTGATTGTGTGTAATGTAAGGAAAGTCAAGGATGCATGTTGTGAAAGCTCCTTTTGGTGTAGTTTACAATACAAGACATTAATGAAAATAATATTTTTCATAAAATCTCGGGGTGTTACATTCTACCCCCCTTAAAATGAATTTCACCCTTGAAATTCGTCGGGGTTATAAATGGTTTACTACTTGAAAGTTTCTTTAATAGGAACCCACATCGTAAAAATGAATACCAAAACCATTCTTTATAAACAAATTTATGAAACGTAACGGTTACCCAAATAAACCAATCATTTGGTTTCCACATAGGTAAAAATATGGATATGGATGAGAAATCTAAACATCATGTTATGATGGAGAGTGGTAGAGAACATGGCTGTGGAAAATCCAGCAATCACAAAGCCATAAATTTGTGACGATATAAGGTACCATCTAATTCATCAGATATAAGAGCACTAGGACAACATATTTGGTTTTCAAGATCTTTTCCTTAAAGTTGATGAAATTGGAATTAGAAGAAATACTTTCGTGATTTTGGTACTATGTCATCATTGGTCATTCTTTTGACAATTTACACTTCATCTCTTAAAGAAATGAAGTTGGATTTGTCATTCGTGAAGTGTTAGAAGATCTTGTGATAGAATGATGGGTCATTCCATCTATCTCAAACAAAAGGTTACAAAAGTTATCAAGAATACATAAGACTATAACGACCCATACTTTACATACATTGTTAATACGTCAAAATTGAAGCACACTTATTACAACATATGACAAAACCACAAAGGACCATATAGGTATAGTGTCTTTAGAAACTGGGAAACATAAACAACTGGTTCATAAATCTTCTACAGTGTCTCCCATTTATTTCATCATATCTAGGGTCCCTTTTAGCATATTCTACTTAATATCCATCTTCCTGACCTGGGGAAAAGAAAACATAAAAGGGTGAGCTCAAATGCTCAGCAAGGGCAAATAAAGGAAATAAAAATCATATCATACCTTTTTAAAAATCATATCCTGCAAAAGAGATCATAATATCTTAACATGGAATAAATCATAGAAGTGAAAATGAGATCCCCATAATCATAACATGAAACCTGAAACTTTGTGGCATGCACACATAATCATGGAACCTCATTTCTTGTTAGTCATGACTCATTGGCAAGACTATCTTAGTGGACATAGTCCCTTTCTGAACCGAGTCACCCTCGTTCCAATCCTGTTTGACTGAACCGGTATAACCTACCGTTAAAGCCATGTCTATCTCATGAGATATAAAATCTTTACCCAATGCATTTTAGGGAGATATAGGTCCCACCCATCTTATAATGAATACTTTCTTATGTGTGCCACATATTCATAAATCATACATCATCGCATAACACATGTAACAAAAATGGGATTCTTGAAACATCGTGACATCATAAAACAAATCATATAAGTTAAATGACTTCATAAAAATAATTCCCTCAAAACATAATCAAATCAATGTAATAATAGTGATAAAAACAGAACCCTGTATTATCTTAGATGGAAAATAATTTTGATAAAACACTTGAACTCCATTCTTGAGGAAAATATCCTTTCTTCTTCAAAAACACTTTTCTTTTCTTAACATGTCATACACATATAAACTAAAATAATTTGATTAAAAATAAACTTGAAAACTTGTAAAGGAAGCTTCTTGGAAATAATGTTTTTAAAAATCCATTCATGCCATATAAGTTAAAAAAAACATTCTTCGTACTTTTGTCGGAAATGTCAAAAAGTACCTCATACGAAAAACGACAAAAGATTCCTTTCTTATCTTTTACTAAAAATTCACCGAAGGGTAAAATTGGATTTAAAAAATTGTAGGTGGATGGAAATAATATTACATATTGAGGAAACATGGATGTGGATGATAAAATACACCCTAGTAAATGCCAAAGTAAAAACAATCTCGGATAAAAATGAGATTGTGATATTTTCACTTACCTTAGGTCCGATTTGCTTTGTACGTGTCCAAAGCTCCTGTATAATGGTTTAAATAATGTTATTGACTTAATCCAGAATCATATATATTGATATGATATCATATATGGTCATATTCTTAGCTTCTTGTTAGTAATATTTCATTGTTACTTGTTACTCGGGTCCTTATTGCCTTTTGTTCTTATGCGTGTTTTGCTGAATAAATTCTTATTCTTCTTTTAAGGTTATAGATACCTTATATCCAGAATGGTATTAGTGTAACATATATCATATTTATTCATTCAATTCATTTATATAATTACTATGTAATGATGATCATGTAGAACGAGTCGCATCACATCGTGGAGACGGTATTCCGTACGTATGCACGAGTGATGATATCGTCCCTATGATCGTGGAACTGTATTGGAGTATAAATATATATTATTTAAGTATCAATATTACTTTATAATAATCATAAATAGTTACTCATTACACCATTATACCCATCCTTGTAAGGTGATGGTGGAAAATAGATTACACCACGGCGTGGAGACGGTATTCTGTACGTACGCACGCGCGGTGATTTCATTTTTCCGTAGGATGGATAGAAGGTAAATTACGGTTGTTTCCTATTTATAATAACATATCAGTATGTAAGTAATACTGATGTTATTAATTTATCATGAAACAACTAAAGAAGAAGAAGTTGAAGAAGAAAGAAATTGAAAAGATCGGAAATGGATATTACCTCTTCTTTGGAACGCCTCTTTGAATCCTCCACTTAGGGAACTAAGATTGGTCTTTGAAAAAGACCAGGACCTCTAGGATTATTCTATGGAAGTGTAGAGGAGAAAATGGCAGGGGTTGGCCGAGATTGAGTGCTCAAATTGGTGTGAGGGGGAGGGGGAGGAGGTTCCCTTCTATAAGGGAGGAGAGGGGCACCTTAGGAATATCTCAAAATATTATTTTATATTAAAGTCAAAATCGGTTTATAATGGTTCCAAAGGGTCTTATTTAGAATCTAAAGTGGGGATTGGTCGAAATCCTATCAACCAATAGAATTTATACCAGTTTAGAGTATTATTTTAACCTTATAAAATAGATTTAACTCTATGTTAAATAATTTAACTTTTATCCTTTCTTTTTGTTTTCTTTCACTATATGGTTAATACACTTACTATAACATCCCAAACGAACCCCAAATTGTTTATTATTAATATATATACCCTTATCTAATTCATTTTTCCAAACCTTAGATTTTTAGGAATAAAATAACAATTAGTACTATAATATTTGATTTAAAAACTATTTTGTGTCAATTTTGACACTATTTGATATATGATTTTTGTGAAAGTCATAACAGAATTATATGTTCGAACCAAGTTGATTAAATCAACACTAATATATCATAGTAACCTATAAAGTTATTGGAATTCATAAAAAGTATAAATTACATTTATTTTGGTGTTTATAACATCAATTATGTCAATATTTCATTAATAAGATAATTACTGCATCATCATTGTGTCATAAATAAATTAAATTATTTAATGTCTAAAATTTATAAATAAAATACCATTATGTAGGAAATCTTTTTATCTTTCTAATGAATATTTATAGTCGAATTTATCTTATGTATAACCCCATATTAAAAATGATTTACTTATTAAACTTTGATTTTAACTATTTTAACCCTTCTTTAAATAAATTAATAATAAATGTCCTAATCTAATCCAAGTTAGCCTAAATGGTCATATTTTATTCCTAAGTTTGTTTTTGGTCGAATTAAACTTATCCAATAGAATTAGGACATGTGTTAGGGTAATAGTAATATCATTTTTACCCTTAGTTACGCTATTTACTATTAACCGCGGTAAAAAAAATAAAAAGTTACTATTCACCAAAAAAATTATTTTTATCTCATTGAACCACGTTTTACTTACTGATATAAACCGTGTCTATCGGATTTTCGAAATTCCATTCACAGAAGCGGTAAAATTATGTTTTATGCAAAATTCAGTTTTTAACCTACCACTTAGTGGTTTCACTATTCATCAAAAATTGAATGTTTTCAGAAAAATACCAAAATTTCACCCCAGGCTAATTTCGGTATTCCGAATCCAAAAATGATGTCCATTTTGAAAAATAACATTTATAAAATTTCAAAAAGTGGTTATTACTATTCATAACGGCTAGTTTTAATAATATTTTAATAGTATATCATTGTTTAGTGAAACTCAGTAATGCGTACGACGCAAGCTATCGAGGAAGGTCGCGATTGCGTGTAAATTAATCCAAGATAGTATGTAGTGAAAGATTCCTTTGATGATATATAAAAACAAAATATTACTCAAAAAAATATCGGGTGTTACATTCTACCCCCCTTAAAAAGAATTTCTCCCTCGAAATTCGTCACTTTGTAACAAACAGATGAGGATACTTCTCCCTCATCATATCCTCAAGCTCCCATGTAGCTTCTTCATGTTGGTGGTTCCTCCACAAAACTTTCTCCAATCGAGTGGTCTTGTTTCGTATGACTTTTTCGCTACGATCCAGAACCTCTATCGGTTGTTCTTCATAAGAAAGATCTTGCTCCAGCGGTATAGCTTCTGAGCTGAGTATATGTGAAGGATCAGGTATGTACTTTCCCAGGAGAGATACATGGAACACATCGTGAACTTGAGAGAGATTCGGTGGAAGCGCCAATCGGTATTCTACCTTTCGAACACGATCCAGTATTTCAAAAGGACCGATATATGTAGGGCTCAACATCCCCTTCTTTCCAAATCTCATAACCTTCTTCCAGGGAGATATTCTTAAGAACACTTTATCACCCACTTCAAACTCTAGGTCTTTTCTTCGGTTGTCATCATAACTTTTCTGTCAACTCTAAGCTGCTCTTATGTGTTGTTGAATAAATCTGGCCTTTTCTGCCATTTCATCAACAATATCAGGTCCTAATAGCTTTCTTTCCCCAACTTCATCCCAGCAAGTAGGAGTCCTGCATTTCTTTCCATAGAGAGCTTCATAAGGAGCCATCTGAATACTGGAGTGAAAGATATTATTATAAGAAAATTCCACCAAAGGTAGGTGTTGATCCCAACCTCCTTTTAAATCCATAGAGCAAGCTCTCAACATATCTTCTAGGGTTTTAATTGTTCTCTCAGACTGACCATCTGTCTGGGGGTGATAAGTAGTGCTGAAACTGAACTCTGTATCCAGAGTATGCTGAAGACTTCGCCAGAACTTCGAGGTAAATCTCGGATCCCGATCAGATATAATAGAAAGTGGTACTCCATGCAATTTACCACTTCCTTTACATATATCATGGCAAGCTGATCTAGAGAGAAGTCCTCTCTAATAGCAATGAAGTGTGCAGACTTTGTAAGACGATCAACTATGACCCAGATAGCATTATTGCCTTTGGATGTTTTAGGAAGTCCTGTGACAAAGTCCATAGTGATGTTTTCCCATTTCCATTCGGGTATGGGTAATGGTTGTAACATCCCCTTAGACTTTTGTCTCTCAGCTTTAACTTGTTGACAAACCAAGCATCGAGAGACATATTCAGCAACATCTCTTTTCATGCCATCCCACAAGAAGTACTCTTTCAGGTCCCTATACATATTCGTGCTTCCAGGATGAATAGAGAATGAAGAACTATGAGCCTTATCCAGCAACTCCTTCTTTAATTCGGGGATGGGAGGAACACAAACCCGATTCCTGAACTTTATTATCCCATCACAATCAAGGATGAATTTAGGAACATTTCTCACCTTCTTTTGTAACTCGACATCTTCTTTCTGTTCCTCTTTAATCTTCACATGTATAGATGGTTGAACATTCATTTGAGAAAGATAAGATTTTTCCCCTTCCATTATAATTCCAAGATCCATCCTTTGTAAATCCATAAATATTGGATCTTTTTTGATCCTCATCATGGATAAACTAGCATGGTCTTGTCGACTTAATGCATCTGCCACCTTGTTTGCTTTCCCAGGGTGGTAATGGATTGAGCAGTCGTAATCCTTAATCATCTCCAACCATCTTCTTTGATGCATATTCAACTCCTTTTATGTGAAAATATACTTTAAACTTTTATGATCAGTATAAATATCACACCTTTCACCATAATGGTAATGCATCCAAATCTTTAATGCAAAGATTAGCGCATCCAACTCCAAATCATGTGTTGGGTAATTTTGCTCATGGATTTTCAACTGTCGTGAGGAATAAGCTATCACCATATCATTTTTCATAAGAACACACCCCAATCCCTTCTTGGATGCATCACTATAGATCACAAACCTTTCTCCACTACAAGGCATTGTGAGCACAGGTGCACTGGATAACCTTCTTTTCAACTCCTTGAAATTCTCTTCGCATTCCTCTGTCCAAACAAACTTAACTCCTTTTCGAGTCAACTTGTTGAGTGGATTAGATAATCGTGAATAATCTTTTACAAAACGTCGATAATATCCAGCCAAACCAAGAAAACTTCGGATCTCAGTTACTGTTGTTGGTCCTGAACATCTTTCGATAACCTCTGTTTTTGCTGTATCCACAAATATCCCCTATTTTGAGATTATGTGACCCAAAAATGCAACTTTTTGAAGCCAAAATTCATACTTGGTAAATTTGGCATAAAGCTTCTCCTTTCTCAGGGTCTTCAATATAATTCTCAAGTGATCTTCATGCTCTTCCTTGCTCTTTGAATAGACAAGAATATCGTCTATAAAGACTACCACAAATTGATCAAGATAGTCTCTAAAGACTCTATTCATTAGATCCCTGAAGATAGAAAGGGCATTAGTAAGACCAAATGGCATCACTATAAAATCATAGTGTCCATACCTTGTACGGAAAGCCGTCTTTGGTATATCCTCCGTTTTGACCCTTAATTGATGATACCCTGAACGAATATCAATCTTGGAAAAGTACTGAGCTCCGCGTAGTTGGTCAAATAAGTCATCAATGCGTGGGATAGGATATTTGTTATTGATAGTGATCTTGTTAAGTTCTCGATAATCAATGCAGAGTCTCATTGATCCATCTTTCTTCTTAACAAATAGAACAGGTTCTCCCCAAGGTGACGCACTAGGGCGTATGAATCCCTTATCAAGATTCTCTTGGAGTTGCTTCTTCAATTCATGCAACTCAATTGGGGCCATTCTATAAGGTGTATTTGAAATAGGCAAAGCACCCGGTACGAGTTCTATTGAAAACTCAACATCACGATTTGGTGGAAGACCCGGTAATTCCTCCGGAAAGACATAATCAAACTCCCGTACGATGGGAATATTCTTAATCCTGAGTTTCTCACCAACCATTTGAGATAAATAACCTTCATTTTGTGGAATCAAGACCCATAAGATGGAAGGAATTTCCACTAGAAGGTTATATTAATCCTTGCATCGATAGAGGACCGTAGATTGATCTGAAATATGTGATGTGACTTCCCTTATTTGGCAATTTATATGAGCTCCATGTAGAGAAAGCCAATCCATGCCAAGAATCACATCAAATTCCACTATAGGAAGGATCACAAGATTTGCAGGAAGCACTTTCCCACAAACATTAATCGGAGAAGAATTATAAACTTTTGATGCGACTGTTGTGCCATTAGGTGTTGTCACAGCTAACTCAACATCTAATTGTTGAGGTAATACGGTGATACCCTCAGAAAATTCTTTAGAAATAAAAGATTGGGTGGATCCAGAATCAAATAAAACATTTTCTACTTTAGAGTGGATGGTAAGTGTACCTTTCACCACTTCGTTATCATACTCCACATCGCTGATAGAAATTTTATGTTACTTTCCTTTGTCTTTAGCCTTAATATTTTGTTGACGTCGACCATCATCATCAACCCTTGGATTTGGGCATTGATTGGCATAATGCCCCATCTCCTTGCACTTGAAACATTTAAGTGTAGTATGTTCATTCTGTGTATCCCTTCCTTTGTTTGCATCATTAGACATCTTCTTCCCATTATCGCGGCATTCAAATGCCCGATGACCTTCCTTTCCACATTTAAAACATTTACTTTTCCCTTTAAGACAACCCCCTCCATGTTTCTTTCCACACATTGAGCATAAGGGAAATCTCATCTTCTTTTCAGTGTGCTCTTTAGATTTTCCTTTGAATTCCATCTTCCTCTTCTTATCAAATCCATTTGACTGATGGGTTACTCTAATCTCCATCTCGACTTTGAGAGAACATCGAAAGATTTCCTCGTAGCTATTGAAGTCCCTTATGGCTAACACCCTTCGAAGACTTGGTTTTAAGCCACTAAATAATCGATCGATCTTACTCTCAGGTTGGATAATAATACCAGAAGCGTACCTTGAAAGTCTTGTAAAATTTTCTTCATAGGTACCAACAGATTCATCATCCCTTTGCTTTAGTTCAAGAAACTCTTTCTCCATCTTTGTTCGGAGAATACGAGGGAAGTACTTATTGAAAAATAAGTTCTTGAACTCGTCCTATTCCATGGACTCAATTTCATCCCTTTTACTCGTATTCTTTATAAGATTCCACCATTGATCAGCATCTCCTTCGAAACGATACACTGCTAGGATGACTTTATCATGTTCAGAACATTGAAGAACTGAAAATATCTTTTCAGTAGTACTAATCCATTGTTCAGCAACTAATGGATCAGTAGACCCACTGAAAGAAGGTGGACGCTGTCTCATGAAGGATTCAACAGAATGTTGCTCCTTCCTTTTCTCGTTTGGAAGTCCTGCATGATTCATAACTTGAGAATGTTGTGTGATCATGGCTACAAGATTTTTCATTCCAGATCCCATATCGTTCGGTTGCTCAGGGGGACAATCATTTCATTGCCCATCGCATTCCGCATTAACACGGTTCCTTCGGGTTCCAGCCATTGACTAAAACCAAGAAGAATAGTGTGAGAAACACTAATTATAATAGGAAAACCACATAATTCAGGAATAAAATTTTCATGCTTAAGGTCTTATCCTAGGTTATTCATGGCCATTTCTAAAACACTAAGATTGTGTTCTATGCTTAGACATATCCTTAGGGTTCTTACTAAGGCTTTCACATCCTAGTTTCCAAAGGTTGACTATACCTTTCCTCTGATACCAACTATAACGACCCATACTTTACATACATTGTTAATACTTCAAAATTGAAGCACACTTATTACAACATATGACAAAACCACAAAGGACCGTATAGGTATAGTGTCTTTAGAAACTGGGAAACATAAACAACTGGTTCATAAATCTTCTACAGTGTCTCCCATTTATTTCATCATATATAGGGTCCCTTTTAGCATATTCTACTTAATGTCCATCTTCCTGACCTGGGGAAAAGAAAACATAAAAGGGTGAGCTCAAATGCTCCGCAAGGGCAAATAAAGGAAATAAAAATCATATCATATCTTTTTAAAAATCATAACCTGCAAAAGAGATCATAATATCTTAACATGGAATAAATCATAGAATTTAAAATGAGATCCCCATAATCATAAAATGAAACTTGAAACTTTGTGTCATGCACACATAATCATGGAACATCATTTCTTTTTAGTCATGACTCATTTCCAAGACTATCTTAGTGGACAGAGTCCCTTTCTGAACCGAGTCACCCTCATTCCAGTCCTGTTTCACTGAACCGGTATAACCTACCGTTTCGGCCATGTCTATCTCATGAGATATAAAATCTTTACCCAATGCATTGGAGGGAGATATAGGTCCCACCCTTCTTATAATGATTCCTTTCTTATGTGTGCCACATAATCATAAATCATACATCATCGTATAACACATGTAACAAAAATGGGATTCTTGAAACATCATGACATCATAAAACAAATCATATAAGGTAAATGACTTCATAAAAATAATTCCCTCAAAACATAATCAAATCAATGTAATAATAGGGATAAAAACAGAACCCTATATTATCTTAGATGGAAAATAATTTTGATAAAACACTTGAACTCCATTCTTGAGGAAAATATCCTTTCTTCTTCAAAAACACTTTTATTTTCTTAACATGTCATAAAATTATAAACTAAAATAAGTTCATTAAAAATAAACTTGAAAACTTGTAAAGGAAGCTTCTTGGAAATAATGTTTTTAAAAATCCATTCATACCATATAATTTAAAAAACATTCTTCGTACTTTTAACAGAAAAGTCAAAAAGTACCTCGTACGAAAAACGACAAAAGATTACTTTCTTATCTTTTACTAAACATTCACCGAAGGGTAAAATTGGATTTAAAAAATTGTAGGTGGATGGAAATAATATTACATATTGAGGAAACATGGATGTGGATGATAAAATACACCCCAGTAAATGCCAAAGTAAAAACAATCTCGGATAAAAATGAGATTGTGAGATTTTCCCTTACCTTAGGTTCGATTTGCTTTGTACGTGTCCGAAGCTCATGAATAATGGTTTAAATAA
Source organism: Viscum album (assembly GCA_963277665.1). Classification (NCBI taxonomy): domain Eukaryota; kingdom Viridiplantae; phylum Streptophyta; class Magnoliopsida; order Santalales; family Viscaceae; genus Viscum; species Viscum album. Next base: position 1,842,419,762 of record OY728125.1, read on the forward strand.
TGTTATTGACTTATTCCAGAATCATACATATTTATATGATATCATTTGTGGTCATATTCTTAGCCTCTTGTTAGTAATATTTCATTGTTACTTGTTACTGGGGTCCTTATTGCCTTTTGTTCTTATGCGTGTTTTGCCGAATAAATTCTTATTCTTATTTTAAGGTTATAGATACCTTATATCCATAATGGTATTAGTGTAACATGTATCATATTTATTCATTCAATTCATTTATATAATTACTATGTAATGATGATCATGTAGAACGAGTCGCATCACATCGTGGAGACGGTATTCCGTACGTACGCACGAGTGATGATATCGTTCCTATGATCGTGGAACTGTATTGGAGTATATATATATTATTTCAGTATCAATATTAATTTATAATAATTATAAATATTTACTCATTACACCATTATACCCATCCTTGTAAGGTGATGGTGGAAAATAGATTACACCACGGCGTGGAGACGGTATTCCGTACATACGCACGCGCGGTGATTTCATTTTTCCGTAGGATGGATATAAGGTGAATTAGTGTTGTTTCATATTTATAATAACATATCAGTATGTAAGTAATACTGATGTTATTAATTTATCATGAAACAACTAAAGAAGAAGAAGTTGAAGAAGAAAGAAATTGAAAAGATCGGTAATGGATATTACCTCTTCTTTGGAACGCCTCTTTGAATCCTCCACTTAGGGAACTAAGATTGGTCTTTGAAGAATACCAGGACCTCTAGGATTATTCTAGGGAAGTGGAGAGGAGAAAATGGCAGGGGTTGTCCGAGCTTGAGTGCTCAAATTGGTGTGAGGAGGAGGGGGAGGAGGTGCCCTTTTATAAGGGAGGAGAGGGCCACCTTAGGAATATCTCAAAATATTATTTTATATTAAAGTCAAAATCGGTTTATAATGGTTCCAAAGGGTCTTATTTCGAAGCTAAAGTGGGTATGGGTCGAAATCCTATCAGCCAATAGGATCTAGACAAGTTTAGGGTATTATTTTAACCTTATCAATTAGATTTAACTCTAAGTAAAATAATTTAACTTTTACCGTGTCTTTTTGTTTTCTTTCACTATATGGTTAATACACATACTATAACATGCCAAACTAACACCAAATTGTTTATTATTAATATATATATCCTTATCTAAGTCATTTGTCCGAACCTTAGATTTTTAGGAATAAAATAACAATTAGTAATATAATATTTGATTTAAAAACTATTTTGTGTCAATTTTGACACTATTTGATATATGATTTTTGTGAAAGTCATAACAGAATTATATGTTCGATCCAAGTTCATTAAATCAACACTAATATATCATAGTAACCTATAAAATTAGTAGAATTCATAAAAAGTCTCAAATTACATTTATTTTGGTGTTTATAACATCAATTATGTCAATATTTCATTAATAAGATAATTACTGCATCATCATTGTGTCATAAATAAATTAAATTATTTAAAGTCTAAAAATTACAAAGAAAATACCATTATGTAGGAAATCCTTTTAGCTTTCTAATGAATATTTATAGTCGAATTTATCTTATGTATAACCCAATATTAAAAATGATTTACTTATTAAACTTTGATTTTAACTATTTTAACCCTTCTTTAAATAAATTAATAATAAATGTCTTAATCTAATCCAAGTGGGCCTAAATGGTCATATTTTATTCCTAAGTTTGTTTTTGGTCGAATTAAACTTATCCAATAGAATTAGGACATGTGTTAGGGTAATAGTAATATCATTTTTACCCTTAGTTACCCTATTTACTATTAACCGCAGTAAAAAAAATAAAAAGTTACTATTCGCCAAAAAATTATTTTTAACTCATTGAACCAAATTTTACTTACTGATATCAACCGTGTCTGTCGGATTTTTGAAATTCCATTCACAGAAGCGGTAAAATTATGTTTTATGCAAAATTCCGTTTTTAACCTACCACTTAGTGGTTTCACTATTCATCAAAAATTGAAAGTTTTCAGAAAAATAACAAAATTTCACCCTAGGCTAATTTCGGTATTCCAAATAAAAAAATGAAGTCCATTTTGAAAAATAAAATTTATAAAATATCAAAAAGTGGTTATTACTATTCATAACGGCTAGTTTTAATAATATTTTAATAGTATATCGTTGTTTAGTGAAACTCAGTATTGCGTACGACGCAAGCTATTGAGGAAGGTCGTGATTGCGTGTAAATTAAGCCAAGCTAGTATGTAGTGAATGATTCCTTTGATGATATATAAAAACAAAATATTACTCATAAAAATCTCGGGTGTTACAAAGACCATCTATGGTGAAGTTAATCATATACGATTCCAAAAATGAACTTATACTTCATATATCATACCGCGTAATAAAATAAAACTAGTTTCTACTAACCAAGGACTTCTTGTAGGCCAGTGGTAGGTGATAAAGGCCAGTCGCACTTCGGTTGTGGGTTCGATTCCCACAGCCTTGTCCGACGCGATGGGTTGTCGCCCATCCTACAGGTTGTCCTTTTTCTAAAACTACATTACTATAACATCCCATCAATAATATCGAAAAAAACTTTTATCCTTAAACAATACTAAAATATGTCCAACATAGTCCATTCCAATCTTTGGGCTTATCCATAATACTGCAATCCAATCTCATATTATAGTGAAAACGATTACCAAAGAGTTCATATAACAAGCATGTTAATACCATCGTTGATCCCTGTATATCATGAGATATGTCTTGTTGGTCACATTCCAAACATTTGAAGGCCTTAATCATGTATTATCTTGAAAAATGAATACCCATTGAACCTTAGTGAAAACATTAATGCAGTTAAAAGTTAACACTTTCCATATACAAAAATCCTCAAAATTCTATATACTCAAACCATGATATCACTTAGTCCTTATATCAATCATGAGCTCATGAATATTGTCAGATATGTCATTTTCCCGTTTTCCCTTCATTATGCGCATATCAGCTTTTTTCCAAAAATATCTGAATCACTTTCCATGGTTACCGGTATAAAATTATTGAAGACCATAATAGACTAATACATAAATATTCCAATACTCAGCATTATTTTGGAATCCCATTACATAAACACTTAATCATTCCACCACTTCTTTTTCATATTCAACATCACCAATGGTGATCACATGTGACTTCCCTTTGTCCTTTTCCTTAAGTGGTTGGTCATGTCGATCATCACTAACCCTTGGATTAGGGCATTTATTGGCATAATGTCCCATATCCTTGCACATGAAACACTGAAGTGTAGTAGGTTCATTCTCTGTATCACTTCATTTGTTTGCATCATTAGACATCTTCTTCCCATCATTGTGGCATTCAAACGCCCGATGACCTTCCTTTCCACATTTGAAACAGTTACATGTCCCTTTAAGACAATCTCCACCATGATTCTTTCCACACTTTTAGCATATGGAAACATTCATCTTCTTTTCACCATTATTCTGGGATTTCTCCTTGAACTCCATCTTTCGTTTCTTGTCAAAACTATGAGATGGATAAGTAACACCAACTTCCATTTCTACCTTGATAGCCCAACTCACAATTTATTCATAGCTACTGAAGTCTCTTATAGATAATTCCCTTCGAAGATTTGGTTTTAAGACACTGAAGAATCGATCAACTTTACTTTCAGGTTGGATGATAAATCCAGATGCATACCTTGAAAGCATTGTAAAATTCTCTTCGTATATACCAACAGATTCATCATCCTTTTTCTTTAGTTCAAGAAACTCCTTCTCCATCTTTGTTCGAAAAATACATGGGAAGTAATTAATGAAAAATATGATCTTGAACTTGTCCCATTCCACGGAATCAATTTCATCTTTTTGCCTCGTATTCTTGATAAGATTCCACCATTGATCAGCTTCACATTCTAAACGATATTCTGCTAAGATGACTTTATCATGTTCAGAACATTGAAGAACGGAAAATATCTTTTCAGTAGTACTGATCCATTGTTCAGCAACAAGTGGATCAGAAGACCCACTAAAAGAAGGTGGATGTTTCCTCATGAAGGACTCAATAGAATATTGTTCCCTTCTCTGCTCATTTGGAAGTCCAGAATGATTCATATCTTGTGTAAGTATAGTAATAATATTTTTCACTCCATCTCCCATAACGTTTGTTTGTTCAGGAGGAAAATCATTGCATTGTCCATTGTATTGATCAACACAGTTCCTTTGTGTTCCAGCCATCGTCTAAAACCCAAAAAGAATAGTGTGAGAGGCAAAAATCATGATAGGGAAAACAACATAATAAAGGGGGATTACCATCAATATCTTACATCTTAGGTTTAATTATATGATCATTAGCGTAATTCTAGGACTATAACCTATACGTATACTTAACATTATGGACATCCCTAGACATACCTTAGAAATATCTCTAGGGATCTCACTAAAGTTCTCTCATCCTAGTTTCCAAAGGTTGACTAAACCTTTCCTCTGATACCAACTGTAGAGACCCGAAGCTTGACATACATGAATATTACATTACTTTTGCAGAATACTTAATACATAAGAAAAACAAACACACAAGGACCGTAGTAGTTTAGTGTCTTTGGAAACTCGGAATAAAATCTTCTAATCATGTTGAAAGATCTTCAACATCTCCCGATAAATATCTTCCTTTTTTTCTTACCTAAAACCTTTCTTTATATCCTTGGGAAAAGAAAACATAAAAGGGTGAGCTCAAATGCTCAGTAAGGGTAAACAAAAGAAATATGAATCACATCATCTTCATAAGAACATATCTTTTGGAAATCATAACCTGCAAAAGAGATCATGATTTCATAACATGGGATAAATCATATTAGTGAAATTTAATCCCAATAATCATAACATAAAACATGAACCTTTGTGGAATACACACATAATTATAGAGAATCATTTCTTATTAGTCAAGACTCATTTCCAAGACTATCTTAGTGGACAAAGTCACTTTCTGAACCGAGTTAACTCCTCGTTTCAGTCATGTTTCACTAAACCGGTATAACCTACCATTCCAGCCATGTCTATCACATGAGATAAAAAATCATTACCCAATACATTGGAGGAAGATATAGGTCCCACCCATCTCATAACGATACCATTCTTATGTGTGCCACAAAATCATAAACCATACATCATAGCATAACCCATGTAATAAAAATGGGAATCTTAAACATCGTGACATCATAAAACAATTCATATACGGTAAAGGAATTCATAAAAATAATTCCATCACAACATAACCAAATCATTATAAGAATAGGGATAGAAACAGAACCCTATGTTATCTTAGATGGAAAATAATTTTGATAAAACACTTGAACTTCATTCTTGAGGAAAATATCCTTTCTACTTCGAAAACATTTTCCTCTATTAACATGTCATACAATTTTAAACTAAAAGAAGTTGATTAAAAATAAACGTGAAATCTTGTAAAAGAGTTTTCTTGGAAATAATGTTTTAAAAATCCATTCATGCCGTATAAGTTAAAAAAAACATTCTTCAAACTTTTGTCAGAAAAATCAAAAAGTACCTCGTATGAAAAATGTCAAAAGATTCCTTTCATATCCTTTACTAAAAACTCACCGAAGGGTAAAATTAGATATAAACTATTTTAGAAGGATATAAATATTACATATTTAGGAAACATGGATGTGGATGATAAAATACACCCCAGTAAATTTCAAAGTATAAACAATCTCGGATAGAAATGAGATTGTGATATTTCCCTTACCTTAGGTCTGATTTGCTTCGTAAGTGTCCGAAAATCCTATATAATGATTTAAATAATGTCATTGACTTATTACAGAATCATATTCATTGTTATTATATCATATATGGTTCACTTATGACTTTATATTACCCGTTCTTTTGTAAATTCATGTTAATGTATTGTTTTGTGTAAAATCGTCTCATTTGTCGTTCGTGTTTTAACTTTAATTATTCATATGATTACTTAGATCATGATTACTTAATTCCAGAATATAAAACATGATTTATATATAATATATATTCATAATATACATATATATATTAAATCAGTAAATGGAAAGAAATACACCGTTCATGGAGATGGTAGGCCGTACGTACGCATGAACGTTGTTTTCATTTCCTTATTGAGTTGAATGGAATTAAGTAGATGACATACATATATATACACATAAATACAGTATCATTATTATGTCATATATTTCATGATTACTTATTATATTTACTTTATAATCATTCATTAATGGTTAAAGTGGAGAATGAATCTCATCCCGTCGTGGAGACGGTAGTCCGTATGTACGCACGAGCGATGATATCGTTCTCATGATCGTGGGATTGTATTGGAGTGTATTTATACAAAATAAGAATCAATATCACTTTAAAATAATCATATATAGTTATTATTTACACCATTATACACATCCAAGTAAGGTGGTGGTGGAAAATAGATTTCACCACGGCATGGAGACGGTATTCCGTACGTACGCACGCGCGGTGATTTCATTTTCCGTAGGATGGATAGATGGTTAAATAGTGTTGTTTCATAATTATAATAACATATCAGTATATTAGTGATACTTATGTTATTACTTCATAATGAAAAAACCTAAGAAGAATATGTGGAAGAAGAAATAAAGTTGAAAGAATCGGTAACGGAAATTACCTCTTCTTTGAAGCACCTCTTTGAGATCTCCTTTTAGAGCACTAAAAGTGGACTATGAGGAAGACCAGAACCTCTAGGATATTTCTAGGGAAGTGGAGAAGAGAATTTGGCAGGGTTTGTCTGAGATTTAAGGCTCAAAGATGTGTGAGGAAGAGAGGGAGGAGGTGCCCTTTTATAAGGGAGGAGAGGGGTACCTTTTGAATAACAAAAACTATTATTTTATTATAAAGTAAAATTCGGTTTTAAATAACTCAAAATTGATTTATTTCGAAGCTAATGTGGGGATGGGTCGAAATACTCTCATCCAATAGAATTTAAACAAGTTTAGTTTCCTATTTTAACCTTGTCATTTAGATTTAACATTAAGTTAAATAATTGTATTTTTTCTGTGTCTTCTTGTGTTCTTATACTATAAGGTTAATAAACTTACTATAAGCATCCAAACGAACCCCAAGTTGTTTATTATTAATATATATAACCATATATAAGTCATTTTGCCGAACCTTAGATTTTTAGGAATAAAATAACAATTAATAATATAATATTTGTTTTAAAAACTATTTTATGTCAATTTTGACACTATTTAGTCATTGATTTTTGTGAAAATTATAACAGGATTATTAGTTTGAAAAAAGTTAATTAAATCAATACTAACATGTCATATTAACCTTGAAACTTAGATGAATTCATAATAAGTTTAAAAGTACATTTATTTGGGTATTTATAACATCAATTATGTCAATATTTCATTAATAAGATAATTATTGCATCATCATTGTGTCATAAATAAATTAAATTATTTAATGTCTAAAAATAAAAAATAAAATACTATTATGTAGTAAATATCTTTAGATTTCTAATTAATATTTATAGTCGAATTTATCTTATGTATAAACCAATATAAAAAATGATTTACTTATTAAACATTGATTTTAACTATTTTAACCCTTCTTTAAATAAATTAATAATAAATGTCCTAATCTAATCCAAGTGGGCCTAAATGGTCATATTTTATTCCTAAGGTTGTTTTTGGTCGAATTACACTTATCCAATAGAATTAGGACATGTGTTAGGTTAATAATAATATCATTTTTAACCTTAATTACCCTATTTACTTTTAACCGTGGTAAAAAAAAGTAAAAAGTTACTATTCACCATAAATTATGTTCATCTCATTGAACCACATTTTAGTCCTTGATATTAACTGTGTCTCTCAGATTTTCGAAATTCAACTCACAGATGTGGTAAAATGATGTTTTATGAAAAATTCAGTTTTTTAACTACCACTTAGTGGTTTCACTATTCATCAAAAAATGAAAGTTTCCAGAAAATACCAAAAATTAGGCCTAAGATATATTTGATATTAAGAATTAAAAAATGAGGTCTATTTTACCAAATTCAGAACATATCAGTTGCATTAATTAATTTAAAAATTAGTTCCCGTCATCAAAACAAATAGCGTGTTTTTAAGAGATAATAACTATCAAAAGATTGACACTTGTTTATAACTGGTTTAAATGTGAAATTACATCCAATGACCAACATTGTATTAAATTGTAAAAATATATTCTAAATATATTTTAAAACCACTCAAATTAATAATTTATCACTATTAATTATTTCTATTAAAAAAGTTCTTTTTAATTAAAATTTTGTAATTTTCACTATTCATCAAGAAAATGAAAGTTATCCGAAAAGTACCAAAATTTCACCCTAAGCTAATTTTGATATTCCGAATCCAAAAGTGAAGTCCATTTTGAAAAATAAAATTTACAAAATTTCAAAAAGTGGTTATTACTATTCATAACGGCTAGTTTTAATTATATTTTAATAGCATATCGTTGTTTAGTGAAACTCGGTATTGCGTACTACACACGCTATCGAGGAAGGTCGTGATTGCGTGTAATGCAAGGAAAGTCAAGGATGCATGTTGTGAAAGCTCCTTTTGGTGTAGCGTACCACAGAAGATATTAATGCAAAAAAATATTTTTCATAAAATCTCGGGTTGTTACATTTTCCTTAGGATATGAAAAATAATATCAAGAAAAATGGTATCTTCTTTATCATGGTATTCTAGAATATATTGAATCACATTCTTCATATTTATAAAACATTATTTTCTATCATATATTTTAGTGAATACTAATTGAGAAATCATCCAAGGATGTTGATTTCATTATCCTTACAGTCAATAATTGATAGCACTAACAAATTATCAGGTTCTCACCCAATGAACATGTTTTACCTTTAATTTGATACATTATAAGAAAAATTAAAATACAAAAAAGTTTAAGGGAATAAGTTGGACCCTCATTGATTCATCAATATTAAAAACAAGTTGATTAGTTTTTCTCAACAAAGTATATTAATTTACCACATTATTTAGGCATGAAAATTTGTTCTTCAATTATTATTTTGTCTATGTGGGCCTTTTTACTACAAAAATTATTTTTTGTGATAATTTCAATTACCAATGACTTTTAATGCACATGTTTATCCTAGGGAAACATCAATCTTCTTAAAAAAAATTCTTATGATAGATTATATTAAATATAATTTTTAAAAGAATGACCATCCATGTTTTACCTAACAAGGATAGATTAGTTTTATTCATGTGTAATATTTTCATTTCATTTTATAATATATATTGTTTGTGAATCATTAATTTTTTACATAAGTTTCAATTAATCTATCCAAAAAAACTAACAGATCATTAGGAGCTATTATAGAAATTTTGTATTGTTTTCATGACTTATTCTATGTACCATTAAAGATAAAAGTTCTTTTCGATGATGCACCTTTATTAAACATCATTTAATTGGTATAATTTTGTTTTTCAACTTCCCCTTTTGGAATCTAATTGGTATAATTATTGTTCCAAAAATTAATTTTATTTTAAATATTTATTTCATATCCAGTTTCTAATGTACTCTTTTCTCATCAGTTTTCGATACCTGTTGATGTGAGAATGTACCAGACTTTTGACTATGACCATTTCATACATCATAGGTTTCATAAACAATTCCAATTCAATTTATAGTATACATATTATTCTAGACATGTGGATGTTTCTTCCTTATCTCTATATTTCTGTTCATTGGTAATACGATTACTTTGGGATTTTATATTTTGAGGATTGTACAAAACAATTAATTCAAAATTCCTTAATTTCCTATAGCACCTTCATTGACAATAATTATTTATTTTTTGATAACTTATGTTTAAGGCCATTATGTCTTATTCATGACTTGTTGTGATCTTTATGGTGAATTATATTAAAAACACATTTTTATTCACCCTTTCCATGGTGGAAGACTTTATCTCACCTTTATTCATTCATACTTATTCATATATTGTTTTCCTACCTACATTGTTGTTAGAGACATATTTAGAATGAATAGTATAAGATTGTGTGGATGGAACCTTTTTGTTCTCAAATTATTTTGATAGATCATTGAATGATGTAATGATAAATTTTTCACATGTTGTATGTTTTTTTATAGAAAAATAATATTGTGAATGTTATGTGGAATCAAACATAGTTTCCTTCATTTGTGATGACTCAATATGTGTCTTCTCAATATTTTCTAACTAACCATACATTTTTATACATTTCAACTTTAGGATTATTATTTAATCATAAATCATAATCATTTTATCTTCATAATACAACTTCATTATTTCCATTTCATCTTCGTGTAGCTTAACATTTTTCTAAATTAAAGAGTCATGTTCCATGATCTTCTTGGATATTTCTTCCAATTGTAAATCCTTGACATTAGTGTTATTTTTCAATTTCAATTTAAGTTAATGGATATTTTATTCTTGAGTATTTTTGAATTCCACTTTATCTTAAACATATTTGAGGAAATTTGAGGAACATAATTCATATTCTCTCATTGATACTTCAATGTTTCGTACATATCTAGATGTATTTAAACAATATAAATTTTTATCTTGCAATCCTTCCTCCCAAACATCAGCTTCAGCTTGATGATGGGGGATATTTTCTATAATAAATTTATATACTTTTGAAATAAGGGAAACTGTTTTTTAGGAGAAACATAAATTATATCTATTAATAAAATAATTGATATATCATGAGATGTTGAAGATTGAGCATTATCACAACTTGTACTATAATCTTATTTAGGATAGATTTTAATGTATCTAAAACATACAACTTGATTAATTGAGGTAGGGAGATTTTAAATATTCTAAGTGGAAACATGATCCACTGTCTCATTACATTACATTCTTGATATGTCTTCATTGTTTCTAAGGAATATAGAAACATTTACTTCCTATTTTATATATTAGAGGGACTTCATCTAAAATATTATATTTTCCTTAGTTTTAATATTTGTCATAGTATTGGTAGATATAGACTTATTCTCATATATTAATAAATATTCACCAAAATACAGTTCATTGTTAACTGAAGAAAGAAACATGAATCATTAAAGGATAATATCTTTACTATATAAAATCAAAAAGATTCATACATACCCTTTAATAACTATTAAAATGACCATTTTTTATTTTCCTAACACATAGAGGGTTTATTAATCAGTGATGGAGTGTTTTTAATCAAATTTTAACTTTTTATCCCTTTACCTCTTTGACCTGTTTGGATATTGGTTCCTATTATCTTTTCCTTATCACATGAATGTATATGAATGTTGTAAATAATCGAACAAGATATTTTTCAAGGTTCGGTACTCAATAAGAGTATCTAGTCATTTCCTTAGTCCAAAAATGATCCTTACCATAAAACCACTAGAAACTAATCCTTTGATTGTCTTCACATTATGTACTTAATACCAATTCACATGAAAGGATATATATTTAAATGAAACTACATGTTTTATAACATATTGATTGATATTTATACTGCCTCTACAGATATTCTCCAACTTTTGGAGAAATTAATTTATAACACCAATAATGTATTCCCCCAATTGAGACTACTATTTAATGTGATGGTGCTATTTAGTTATTCCATTAACATGTTATTCAATTTCTTACTCACCCAATAGAAAACATGAAAATAATCTTATTTCTTCCCAACAAAAAACTAAACGATGAAATTTATTGTTCTCCAATTGCTCAAAATAATATCAATACGATGTGTACTGATGAACGGAATTATCCAAGACCCAAAAGGTAATAAATTGATATCAAATTTTTATTAACTTACTCTTCTACCTTTGATCTATGAGAGAAAAATATATAAAATAGTGTAGAGTATTGTCCTGATCTATTCATTGGGAAACATATGTTACCAAATATTCTTCCCATTATTCCTTATATAATCAAAAAATCATTTGTTAATATTGAAAAATAGAAATCATATATAATTCTAGAATAATCATATTTAATTTACTCTTATTAAATAGAAAATATAAAAACATGATATTATATTGGATCCTCTATATTCATATTGGGGTAGAAGATACTTTTTCAATCAAATTTAATTATAGCATAAATGTTTTTCCTATTAGAAAGATCGTTTAGAAACTCATATAGTTCACTTATAGAATTACTAACACTACAATATCATATATACATCATTGATGTAATACATGGTTTATGTCACATGAATACTATGTTCATTTTTCAATTTTTATTGTTGTTCTGTTCTTCCAATGTTTTTTTGGGTTATCTCTATTTCATATAAACATATTTTTAATAATCATTAAAAAATTCATGAAAACATGCATAAAATTTTTACTATCCCATTTTTTATTCCACTGACATATATCTACACACACTATCCACTAACTTTTTCTTTCTTAGTGTTGTCATGATACCATTTCACAAAACATACATAGGTATCTAAAATAATACACATGATTTAATGTGCATCATGAATGTGATACCCATTGTCTATATGTGTTATTTTTCTTTTTGTAAACCACTGTGAGTGTGGTTCTTGATCATAGATGTGTGTTGGATCTTCTCCTTCATTTTACATAGTGAGGTAGTCCTCATTGGTTTGCAGAAATTTTCTTCATGAATCACTATGATCATCTGATGTCAACACATGCTGAGTTTCCATGGATCACCTTCTTTGCATATATATAGAGCTTTAAAGAAAAACTCATTCATGAAGATATTCATGTTTGATGGAAAAATTATGAAGGATCATGGTTTTCCTTTCATCACAAAAATAAAAGGTCCATGTTTATTCCTCCCTCAAAATATTATTATGTAACTCCATAATGAAAATTGAAGTGTGTTGGTCTCCATCATGAAACTAAGAAGGATCATGGTGCTCCCATTTTTCACAATGCATTGATTGATCATGTGACTAAATGCTTTATCACAGATAAAAATGTTTCAATAAGGTTATATTTTTTTGGAATTAATGTGAACTCAAATATATTTCAATTAGAAGAATAATCACATGGCTCGATGTATGAATTTTAATAAAAGATATTTACAACCTAACACTACTGATATTAACCGACTAAAATCAAAAAAATTATGCCATGTCGATGTCTGAAATGATGAAATTAATATTTTTTCTTTGACACCTTAAAACAAAGAGCTTAAAGATGTATATATACATTGAATTTTTGGTTCTTGATCAGGTTTATCATTTTTAATTATTTCCTAATTAGTATGAATTAAAAAGTCATGCATTCTATCTTCCAAAATGATTGATCTCAAACGGTGTCCAGTAAATGCCTTTGTAATTTAGCCAAGATCTCTTCAAAAAAATAATGGAAAAAATAATGATTAAATCAATAAATTTCAACTCATATTTTCAACCTCAAAACTGCCATGGAATAATCTTTTATGACTAATGGTGGTACATTCAACTTATCTAATGAAACTAGTAGTGGCATCGAGTGGCAAGAGGAGGAATATGAAAATGAAATTTGAAAATTTTCATGAACTGTTTTGACAAAAATCTACAACCGAATTTTTTTGTTCATATAAATCTAACTGCATAGAAGAATTAATGTACGTATGTTAAAATATGGTTGAAATGTACCAATCAACTCATTTCCCACAACAATCTTGATAACCAGCATCCCTCTAGTATATTACATAATTGATGACCACTCACTGCTCGAGCCCGCACTGAGGTTGATACCTGGATTCAAAACACATTTAATGACCACATGGGAAATAACACACATGGTTTATTGGCTTAATGGGCTTCATGACCATCCTATGTGAGGCCTCATCCACTAGATATATAGGCCTTATTCATGGGCCAACATGCAACTTGTGAGAACAAGGCTTCTCTACCGCCTTCATGGTGGCCTCAGATAACCTCTTATGTGTGTGGTTGACCTTGTATACCACATAATACATGGATGAGATTGTCTTGGATATATAGTATGGTTTTCCATATTTTTTAAAAACCATAAAGTTAAATCATACTGAAATATTCTATCATATAAAAATAATGGCCTCCATAAAATTCATTCTATCACTTCTTCTTCTTCAATTCCTCTTTCTATATGGAATATAAATTCCATATATCTCATAATCATAAAATCCTCATGAAAATAGTAATTATTGATCTTGGATTCCATTCATGGAAATTGGAATCTTTATAGTATTCACATTGGGTCTTTCATGGTTCTCATGCAACAATGACATATTTCAACACCTTCTTCAAATGACATTCAACTATTCTATTTAAAATATAAACTCTGAATAACTTCTCCAATATCAAACCCATGGTTATATTTTTTGAAGAAAATATATCACCTATGATTCATATTCATGACATGGGGATCAGTTCACCAATATTTATAGTTACTATTAGAATGATTCATGGATGACATAAAATACCCTCTTGTTAATCAATAATAATTTTCAAGGAATACAATTGAAAAACGAAGTTATAAAGTCATTTATATTTTTTCAGATTATAATACTTGATCACTTCATCCAAGATCCATTAACCGTGAAACTTCTTCATCATATTAAAATCAATGAATTCTTATTGTTTCATCAATCACCATTTTTAACCAATGACAATCATTTATAACAAATACAACTCATACACCAAGGGGTCTCTTTGCTCCAGTTATAAATACTACCCCTTTCCACCAATTTTATCTGAACATAATATATTCCTTACACTTCTAGATTAGTATCCATATATATCTCTGACCTTCCATTCCATGTCCATGGTTTTCAACAATGACCAAATGACCATTTTCTAGAGCCTTATGTTCTAGCCTATGAGTTAAAATTTAAATTATTCGTTAATAATATCAAATGATGTCGCATAAATTCATTTATACTTCTTCCTCCAAAATTATATTATATCAATTTTTTTATAATAACACAAAAACTAAATTTTTTTTATATTATATAATACTAACGGAGATTCCATAACCTAAAAACCTTTCATTTATTCTATAATGGGAATGTTTTCCGGGATCTGGTTGATCCAATGTCTTTAGGGAAAAAAATTGTATTTTTCAACACTGTATACATGGATTATTTTAGAAATATTATAATAGTATAATATTAATCTAAAAATAACGTGTTACATTATTTCCTTTTTTTAATGTATTAATAATCATTAAATTATATAAATATAATCTACTTCATGTTGGTGGGGGTATATTCTTATAAATGAACAAACAATGTCATATTAAAATTTATAATAAATGTGTCATCCCGATTTCAAATCACATATGAATATTTTGGAAAATATGATATAATAGAATAATTTGAAAATAAATATATTTTAATTACATTTTAATGTCCAATTTTACATGATGTTCAATAATTTTTTAACAAAATGAATTAGTACTGCAACTACGAAATAATCACTCTTGGGAGTGGGAATAAATATAATTCCATAATTAAATGACCATAAACGAATATATAAGATTTATAATAAGTCGCATATATATATATTAGGAATATTTACTAAATAATGTAATTATTAAATTTAATTTTATTATTTCCAAAGTTATATGACCATTTTAATGCATTAAGGGCCTAAAGTAATACAAATTCAAAACACCATCTTCTATTTTGGGTAATTCATCCATTCAAAAACTGACTTTATCACATTATTCTTATCATGCATTTTTTGTATAATTTTTATATATGTACTAAATTATCATGTGTATGCATTGATTAACATACCTATCCTTATTGAGTATATACTTTTTTAAGGTTCCCATCCAAATTCAATTGTCCATAAAACCTAATTAAAGAGAATATCACTATTTAATACCTCATTTCATATACCACTACATTAAATTAATTTAAACATATATGTTTTTAAATAATAATTTTTAAAATTAAATCTATTTTTTAATCTCTGGTTATATTATTATTTATATATTATTATCCTCTTTAATGAAATTTTCCATTTTCATAAAAACCCTCTTAAGATGTTCATTTCCAAAATTACTTCTCTACTCTTATTTTAATGTATTATTTTCAACTATATTTATCTCTTATGAAATATTATTCTCACATTAGTAATTAATTTCACATAATAATTTAATTCCTTAATTTATGAGAATCATTATGTTATTCAATTTGACTATGATCTTAGATAAGATTATATAACTAATTCTATTTTACATGGATTTCAATTAATCATATATTCTAGGTCTGTTTTCATTATGTGAAACTCATATACATGTACTTGTTATGAATATAAATGGCTCACCATAATACCGTTCCAATTGATTGGGTAATTTACACAATTCACGAGATAATTAGTATGTAGTGTGGGTGGTTATCCTTTTAAAAAAAATTCGTTTCCTTGGTGTTGAACCTTGATATATGATTATGTATTCCAATTTTTTTGGATTAAAAATTATTTTTATACTACATTATTATGATATAATCCTTTTCCATCCATGTTTCCATGATATTATTCTTATTTATTTTATTAAGATATTCTTTTTTTCCATATGTATGATGCTTAATTGGATTATTTCCATTTATGAATTTATATATAACCACTTCCTTATATATATCCCCATGTAATTATATTCAACATTAGTTGACTATTGGGATTTATGATCCCATTTCAGATATTGTAATAATAATGATGATGTTTATATTAATTATTTAAAATATTTACAGATAGTCATCCAAAAATACTAGACCTAATGTTCTGTGGAATATATTTAATGAAATTTTATTTTGAAAATAATTAAACAAAATGATTATGTTTTTTTTCTATAGTTATTATTCATAAAAACAATGGCCTAATACACCTAATTTTTTCTATCATGATTAGTTTTCAATCGAAACCCTTAGATGACATCCACAATTTTACTCACTAGTTGACGATCTATATTATCACACTCCATTGCCCTCTCCCCATATCCAAATCTAATGAAATATCTATTATAATTCATATTATATAACATGAAATTATATATGTATAGATTCTAGAATAACTCTATCATTCAACATCACAGAAAAATAACATCCCATAATGTGTGAAGCGGGATTTATATTTTGAAAAAACAAACATTATTTCCAATCACATTAAAATTATAATCCAATAATGGTTAAAATAATATTTAATTTTTGAAATTACATTTGAATAGAAAAAATAATGTTTTTATGAAAAACACATTTCTTGTATAAAAATAAAATTTCTTTAAATAAATGTCTTATGATGAAATTTTTTATGCTTACAAATATTCATATAAACTTTTATATATTATTCAAGTATGGTATATCATGAATCCAATAATAATATTACAATTTCATCACTACTGTCTATTTTACATAGATTTATCGATAATTTTATATTATTAGTAAAGAGGTTTGATATGAAATTGTATGGGTACGTTTAAAGTTCCAAATATTATATTTGTTGCAACTAAAATACCATTCAAGAATAAACTCATTGAACCATATTACAATACTATTTTGTGACTCCAAAATTTAGGACTTTATCTCTTAAGATAAGAAATGAAATTAAAAATTCCACCATGAATATTACCTAACTTCTGAAGGCTATAAAAATGGTTTTTTATAATGTAAGACACTTGGGGGATGAACCAAATTTGAAATAAAAATCTAGATATGTATGAGAATTAGTAATATCCTTAAATTAAAAACCATTATAAAATAACATAGAAATAAAATATCGTTATTTTCATTATATTCATATTTTAAAAAATAAAAATAAAATAAATGAGGTGCATGATGATAAGTGATAACGATGTCATATAATGAGAAAATTAATCCATCTCCATTTCTCTATTATGGACCTATAACTCACCTGTAATGAAAAATTATGTCTTCTCCTCGCTAATAATTGTATTAATGATGTTAATATTTCAACCAAGGGGGGCTATATTTCGATGTGTATCAACTCAATGGGGTTTACCAGTTGAATCCAATACACTTACATATATATTTAAATTTAAATAGACATTATAATTAGTAATGATAAATCAATTTATTTTAAAAATACATTTCTTTTTCAAAACATTTTGAAAAAAATGTTGAAGACAAAGAATAGAATTTCAAACCAAAATTTTATTTTTTTTTAAAAAAAATTGAATTGATCCATTTGATTCTAAATATAGACAAAATATCCCTCTACCAAGATAATATTAATTTAAAACCATGCCCATATTTTGAAACCTTTAAACCCAGCTTTTTCTCAAATCCAATTTATAACATTATTTTTCCGAAAAAAATTGAATGAAACTTCCCCTTTCCAAATATCTAAATTAATATCTTTATCTTACCTTAACCTAGTATTTACCTTTACATACAAACCCAATCCATACTTTTCACTACGAATAGGTGAGTGGTGCTACCTTCTATACCAAATTATTCTACCTTCCACTCACCTGATTACATACTCTATATGTCATTGCTTTACTATGGATTATTATAAGAAGATTGAAAATAATAGTCTCACAAAATCCAATTTGATCATACACACACCACATATGAGAATTAAAAAAATAAATAATTTCTAATAAATTTTTTAAATCCAACAATCTATCCCAAATAATTCACATAAATGTGTTTATCATAAAAACTATTTACAGTTTTCCATAAAACAAAACACCATAAGAAATATTTAATCTATAAAAAATTTCTAAAATTTCTCAATTTATATTGAAAATATAATTTGTAATTTAAATAATCAACATTTATAAAAATAATAATTACCAAAAAACCATCTTGGGGTGAAATCATATTTTTACTGAAAGTAATTTGTCTTTAAAATTGTGTAATTTAATTAAAAAATTCATTAATAAAATATAATTAAATGTTATGAAATTATCAATTCTAAAAAATGAGGTATAAAAATTTTATATATGGAAATTCTATTTATAAAATATCCTTAATTTATATCACCTTGTATCACCTGGAGGGTTTAAATCATCAATGTCCATACCTAGATTAATGATAAAATTTAACAAAAATAAAATGATTCATAGATCATAAATAATCAAACACAAATTTGATAAATAAATTAATAAATTATGAGATTGAAATTTTGAGATCATTGAATCTATGAGATCTATTATATCAAAAACATTTGTTATATTTCAATATGTTCTAGATTTTAATTAGTATTTAAGCCAAAAAATCTGTTAATATTCTTTAAAATAATCCAAATTGATATTAATGGAAAAAAATATTTTTGTGAATTTAATCCACACACACACACACATATATATATATTACTCCTCGATAGAAGTGGTTAAGAATAATGTGAACTATAATTTGGTAAACATCCTGATCCAAAAAACATAGTTTCACTATTTTCTATTATGGTTACCATAGTCGTACAACTAACTATTCATGTGAATTTTTTGCAACTCTTGGTCAACACTCATAATTTGGATAAACATGAGCTTAAATTTTTTCCTCTTTATTACAGTGTAATCTATGAATTTTATCATGAAGACCATTAAAACACAAAACAAAAAATAACTAAAAAATATAAGGAATTTTTTCACTATATCATTTTCTCAATAATTAATTTTTGAAATGATTTATATCCATCAACAACTATGTCTTACACATCTATGTATGTTTAAATAAGTAATTGATAAAAGTCATTAATTCTTCATGAATCATTAAAATTTTTAACTCAAATTTATCATGAAAAAATATATTTAATTCCATATTTAAAAACTCATCCTAGCATGTGAGTAATTCTTAATGACCTAATTTATTAAAAAAATAACAAATAACATTTTTCTTTTAAATTATTCAATGTATGATAAATCCACTTCTTATTTAATAATTTATGATAAATTCGCCATCCTTTTCACTCTATTCATTATATTTCTCATTTAATTTTTATGAAATTATTAATTTTATTTATCTGGGATATGTTTTTTATATTAGATAATTATAAATATCTTTAAAATATAATATGGAAACTATATAACTCAAGATATTTATCAACAATACATTGACCCAATAATGGGTTGGTCAATTCTATTGTACTATATTACTGGACATTGTATAGTTATTTTATTATTGAGGGTAG
The DNA here is from genome assembly GCA_963277665.1 of Viscum album. NCBI lineage: Eukaryota > Viridiplantae > Streptophyta > Magnoliopsida > Santalales > Viscaceae > Viscum > Viscum album. The sequence continues at coordinate 1,842,439,916 of OY728125.1, forward strand.
GGTGAATTAGTATGCTATATTTTTAATAACTATTAACCATTGAAATATATTTTGAACAATTTAAAATATTTATTTTCTAATATATCTCAATCTTAAATGACACTGAATGTAGAAAATTTTGAAGTAAATATAGTCAATTTTTTTAGAAATATTACCAAATTGGTGGCAGTGGACTACCATTACTGTGCTGTGGTTTTTTCCCTTATATATGAAAATTAGGTATTATTATCATAAATGTTGATATTGAGGAAAGAGTATATCCTATGTTCCTATAAAAGAATTTATATTATCACCCGCCATTTTTACATTCATCACAACTTACATCTTCATTATACAATATTATAACCAAGGTATAAATAAACTGCTCTAAGTGTTTCTTGATTAATATGCTAGTTATACATATATAATTATATTATATAGTTATGGAATGCTAATTCTCTTTAATTTTATATAATTATAATCTTATATATTATTTAAATCTTTTCAAGAACTTATAGTAAATAGATTATAATAAAATAACTCATACCATAAGACTATAAATGTATTCGCTGTTGATCATGTTTTATTATTTTATTCTCAGAAAATTATACAATTTGTATCAATCCCATGATAGAATCATTTTATTAATCAACAATTTCTCATATCATTTCAATTTTTAATCACCTCAATGATCTATTATTTCATTTGATATTTTTATAACATCAAAATGTAATTTTATCAGTAAATATGGCTAGAACATGGTTGTTTATGACAAAAAAAGATTATTAAAAAAGTATAATTATAGAATGAATAACATCATTTAAATCACACATGGAATCATAAATAAGAAATAATTCCATAATTATATCAGTGTTAGTATAATTTTTTAACACCGTCAACCCAAACCACTTAAATCAAGTAGATATCACTTACATTGAATTTGATTATGACACACAAATCCTTAGGATACCTCATGTCACCCTTACATACAAAATTATCTCAATTACAAAGCATTAAGATAAATGCCTCATCTGTTTGAAAATTTCAGTCGCACTTATAAATATTCCTAACCATGAATTCTCTCATACAAAGCCACATATACACACATTTTAACTTACTCAAATCCAATCCTCATTTTTATAGAATTTTAAAATTTATATAGCCCCTTTATTAATTATGTATCCCTTATACAATGTCAATAATCAATTATAATGATATCAAATCACATACATTTCATTTATTATAATTCATAATTTTTCTATCCACAAGAATTAAAAATGTTAAAATCAACTTCTTTATGTTTTAAAACTATTTAGTTTTGACTTTCACGTCCTCTTGGCGTACAAAAACAAAATTGACATTATGCCCTTCATGGTCACAGTATATGTTTTATAATGGTAATTTTAATTTTTTTTCTCAGTTAAATTAGTTTTTTAACATTAATAACCATGTTTTATTTTTAATAACATTGATATTTCTTCATGGTTGACCATGACCAATGTCAATACAAAATTTAAAATATTTTAAAAAACACTTAAATTTATTTAAAACCACAAAATATTATTCAAAATCCCTTTTTATAAAAAATAACACTCTAAAAACATATTTTAATAAATTATAAACTATTTTTTAATATTTAAAGAAAAAATAATTTAATATGATAATATGAATACATGCATCCACTATTTAATTACTAACTAATTATAATGCATTCTGTCACACCCCATCCAAAAGACATTAATTAATTTAATTAATTTAATTATTTCTATTCTCTTTTTAATGTGGTCTATTAGTGGTTAATTTTTTTAAATTTTCAAGTGAAGAGGAGTTTTGTGCATGAGTTGCACATGGTTCATAATAATAGTTCGATAATGGTGGATAAGGAGATGTCATCAGACAGTTCCATTTGGCAGGGTTGAAGCACTATTTTCACAATTTCACATCTTCCTACAGGTAAATATCTGAGAGTGACTTACCTAGGTATTGTCCAGCACATGGTCAGCATTGGGTCTAGTGAATCCTACACAAATCGTTTGGTCGACATATGTTAAAATATAATATAAATTAAATAAGAATAAAGGTAAATGAAATAAAATTAATGGGTTGTTTTAATAATAAAAATAATGATAATATTATTATTGAGATAATAATTATTATTATTATTATTTATATTATTTTTATTATTAAGATTATTATTACTATTATTATTATGTTAGGTTTTTTTTATTTTACCTTTTTACATTATTTGTTCTTTCTTTCATTTTTTTATTTCTCTCATACTCCCCTATTCCCTATGTTACAACCCTCCCCTCCTCCCACAAACATTGGGCCATCCCAAACCCCTTTTCTTATTTCCCTCCTGTGACCCCTTTGGTTGTCGCCCCACTCTCCTTCCATCGACTTCCTCTCGAAAAATAGCTTCTGGAACTCCATCTTCCTCATGAAGCCTCCTTCTGGTGCCCCATCCCCCTCACATTACCACCTTTACACAAGACACCCATTTGATCTTCAATATATCTAATTCTTCATGGGTTCCCACTTGTAGCTCCTTGGAAAGGTTTCCTCTTTCTCTTCTCTAACATTCTGGTTCTTTTCAGACATCTCATTGCCCAACCCATTCGGTTGAAACCCTATGCGATGGTTTGATTAATTTTTTCCAAATTCTTATGATTTTAGGGTATACAAGGGGTATCTAGGACCCATTGGTCTATGTTTTGGATACCACCACTGAAGGTGTGGCGTGTTAGGTTGATTCCGATCAACGTCATCATTTTGGGGTAATATGTTTTACCATTGCTTTGTTTTACATCCTTAATTTGAGAGTCATAAGGTGTATTACATCCCTAAACGTGATTATAGTGAGTTATAATCTCCTTTTGGTGTGATAAAACAAATTTATGGGTATATATATATATATATATCTCCCTTAAGTGTATCCCCTCATCTTTTGGGGAATACACACCTTCAACTAAAGGTTATATATATATATATATAAGGGTGTATGTTCATGCGTGTGCGGAGTGGTGTTGTGTCGTCACCACCAATTTTTATCAAGCACCAAAGTGTATTAGCAAGGTCCACTCCATCATTGACGTAGGTTATATATTCCCATGACTTTAAATTAAAATCCTTAATTCCATGATTGATTTAAAATATATTTTATATTTATATAGTATTTATATAATTTTTTATCTTATTGCGGCAGTTATAAATTGTAATTTTTGTGTTTTAAAAGATTAATTCAAGCATGCGACATGACTTTTTTATATTGAAACATTTATTAGACCATTTTTATAAGTTGTGATGTATTCCTAATGCTCAATTAGTTTTAAATGTTAAATACTAAAAAAATGTATTGTATTCAGTGTTTGAAAAATATTTTCAATGAGTTAATTCAATTTAACCATGTTTTCAAGATTCCCTTTAAATGTGTGATGACTTGGATGTGTAATTTTTCATTTAAATTGTTTTGGAACCTAAAGGATCTAATAAAAAGTGTTTTTTCTAAAATTTAAATAATTATTATAATGTACGGAAGCCTATTTGGAATCATGAAGCTTATTTTATGTTTTTTTCATGGTTTTAGGAAGAAAATTATATTATAAGTGATGGGATGTTTGGAAATGTTAATTTGAAAATGGTTTTTTATATCCTCTTAGAAATGGTTTTGGAAATTTTGTGTGAGTGTACATCAAATGGACTTTTTATTATTCCTAGTTGGAATTTCAGGTTATTTTGAGAATGAAATGTGGTTTAAAAGTGGAAATTCTCAGTTGGAATCTTTTAATGTTTTAGAGAAACATTTTAATTGATTGTGTGATGTGATGGCCCATTTAGAACATTTGATAATGTCATATAAATATATATATATATATATAGTGGCACACATATAAGGGTATTTCCCATTATTGGTTATCATATAAGTGTTGTTCGTGTTAGGGGTAGGCAAGTGTGGTGACTTCAAGTATGGTGAGTCATGCGTGTCAGGGCCTCCTACTTACAATGTATATTTTAACTGTGGGACTCTTGTGCAGGTTTTAGAGGATCTAGTGAAGGTTGCTGATCAACCCTAATTAAATGGGCTGGTACCCATAGATTTGTTGAGATGTGAGGTGGGATATGCCATTGGATTAGTCATTTGAGGGAGACCAGTTGGTTATAGACATAGAAGCCTCACCATTTTCTTATAGGTAGTTTTGAACCAAGTATATCTGGGGATGTTTAGGAAATTCCCATGATTTCATACATGTATGTTGCTAATTTATTTTGTGAAAATTTTGGTTATTTGATATCATGACACTTTTACTTTTATTTTTATATTAATATACATGATTTGGTACTAGTTGGATTTCAAAAGGATTCATTACAATGACTTATATATTTTGGTAATTGATATAGAAAAATAAAAAGAATTTTTTTAATATAAAAGCTTGTTAAATGTTTTGATAAAGGATTGGAAACTCATATTTTTATATATACTATATTCTAACTAGAAATAATGGATTTCATTTTATATGTGGGTAATTGGGTGTGGTTTATTTTGAAATTCTTAATCAGCATCATGGTGATCACACCTACTTTATCATTTTAATTTTAGGTTTCTCTTGTTTTACATCACTCTTCGGGAGAGATTTGTTCAATTTTTTGTGGTGAACTAAGAGGTCACATGGAGGTATGTGTAGTACATTATTTATTTTTTATGTGATCACTAAATTTTAATCTTTAGTTTGATTTAAATTTATTTATTTATCTTTTTTTCATGGGCCATATAATTCCTATATATTTAATAATTATCCCCAACAATAGTTTCTATCCCTTATGGATTTGTAATTCCCATAGGGCTTTGTCATAGATCAGATTGGTGACCAATTTTGGGTCATCCTGGGTTTCTTCTTGACAAAATAGTCTCATAGGGGGATCTTTGTTATTTTTTTTGATCATCATTTTGAGAAAAGGACTATTGGGACTCACGATGTAGGTACGGGAATATCACCATGAAATCATTATTTTTCTAATCCTCATGTTTCCAGGGGTAGTTTGTGATTTTATTCTTTGGTGTTGTACTTTGTTGGTGGCGGATGACCAAGAGTGTGAGTAGATGTTTCACAGGAAACATACATAGAGTAGTGATCCAAGTGGTGACTGAGTACATAGTTTGAGAGACTCTTAGTGGTTTGTGATTTTTGGGAGCATGGTCTTCTAAACTAAGATTCCAAGTTAGGATTGAACACCAGTTTACCATCTAGGTGCTTCAGTGTAAGTGTTTTTTTTTGGTTTGGGTGAATATAAATTGGTTTTGGGATTCTCTCTTGAGATATTAAATGAGGCTTGATTTGTAATGGATGGATTTATAAAATGAGAAACCAGGGTTGTTTTGAGAATATAAGAGAAACCATTTTGAATTTTGAAAACTATTATAAATTATGAAATGAGTATAATTTGGAAATTGTTGGTTTTGATGGTGAAAGGATATGTGTGACCTTTGGTGTTCCTTCTATACTTTCACATATGTGCATGTGTGTAGATAAAGTTCATGTTTTTATGTATGTGTGGATGATATAAGTGGTATTGGGGAAAAATATGTGATTCTTCATTGGATACAATGGTTGAGTGATTGAAAATAAATTATTGATCTAGTTTTCAAAAGTTGTTTTGAAAAGTACAATGGTTTTTGATATAAAGTGGATTATTTTATAAGGAAATTTTAGGTTTTAAAAGGGAAAAAATGTGATAGGGTTTGGAATTTTTAATTGGATGTTCTAGTATGAATTTTAAAATAGAAAATGAATTTTGATTTGGAAAGGGGATTAAATTTGAATGTAGGTTAATTCAGATAATGGTGATTTTCAAAACATAAATCTTATAATATTTAGTGATGTTATTGTGGTTTTATTTTGGTTGAGATTTGATTTATCATCGATTTGGTCTAAAATTTTTTGGTCTATTAGTTCGGTTTTTGGTTGGAGATATACTTTTTGGTTGAGATTTGGTTGGGAGTTATAATCAATTTTGTATTCCTTTGTTATTTGATGTATTCCACCCAAAAATATCCCAAATGATTTTTGTGTCTTTCCATAATTGGGCATGCCTATACTCTTAGTGGAGAGCCGATATAGAGTTCATTCCATTTATTATGGTGATTGATGTTTGTTAGAGGTAATGGAGTGAATCAAGGAATTCAGAAGCATTTCTAGGAACTCTTATTACGATGATAGTTCAAGTTGTTTGAGTTTGTTTGGAGGCCCATATTTGGACTTGTGGAGGGTGGATGTTTCTTTATCACTGTCAGTTAGGGTAACATAGGGAGTTTTTAATACCCCTTTTATGCAGTGAATTATTCCTAAGGAGGAAAAGGTGAGATAACAATCATGGCTCATGGAAATTAATAAAGGTTAGTGGATGATGAATTCTTATGATGACCACAATAAGGATATGGTTTCATTTTCATCAGAGTTAGCATCATAAGATCAGTTTGGTAAGTTGTTGGATAAACCTTTTTTAGGTGAGTTGGTTTATAGATTGTGGGAATTTTCTAATATGATGTCTCTTGATGCCTATGAATGTTCACTATCTAGTGTTAAGAGTGTTCTTGAGGAGCCTATTTTGGAAAATTCTCTTTCTTTGGGTCTGATCCCCAGTTATTCAGACTATCCTCATTTGTGTTTCCAGTGTGGCTTGTTCGGGCATTTGAATTTCATGTTGTGAAAATACCTCGAATGATTTCCAATGATGTGGTTGTTCGGGTAACATGGGGATGTTATGAAAGTGGCATCATTTAAAGGAGAATGTCATGGCTAGAGGATGTCAGCACCTGACTATGAGGTAGTGGATGCTATAAGACTTCAGAGGTACAACCAATGGTCTCTAATTGGGGCATATCATGTGGTCCAGAATCGTAGGGAGTGTGGAGGACCTCTGTCTAAATTTTTTCTCTTGTGATGGAATTGGATACTTAATGTTTTCATCACATTGTCATCAATCATTGAAGTTACTTTTTTCCTAAAAGGCCTAGAGGCCTCATACCCTCATTTTGGTATTTGTTTTTGAAAGTTCCATTTTGGTGGATAATGGTTTGGTGGAATTGTATCTTTGTAAACCATTGTAGTCATAATCATTCCTTATAGTTGCGAACCCTTGAAAACACATATATTTTTGGATTGTTTTTAGTTCTAGTTTGCTCTCGTTTCGAAGATTGTCGCATCTTGTTGAGGTAATTAATTGTGTTTTGGTTTACTTAATTGTTTGAGGGTTCTTTGTTTGGCCCCCGTGTGGTGGAGTTTGGTCATTGTAGGAGCTATGGTGGCTGGTCTATATTGGGGGTTATAGTTTTGGTTCATATTGTTAGATCTATAGTTGGCCAGTGTTGGAAATTAAAAGGTTTTTTTAAGTCAGTCAGTTCGTAAATGGTGGGGAGACCCACCATGGATATCATTGTCTTTTCATTCTGTGTTGGTCAGAACAAGATATGTTTTTGTGGTGGGGATAACCCCTTATATTTCCACCATTATTCATATGATATGATATATTCATGATCGATCGGGTGTGAATTTTGGAATGAAGGGTCACACCCTGTGGTTTTTAGTTTATCTCTGTTTTAATCGGGCAGGGATTTGAGTTTTGTGCATCGCTAGGATTGGTGACATTATGGGTATAGAAACATTTTGGGCTGGGGAGAATTGTCACACCCTGAACTCAAAAATACAATTATTTTAATTATTTAAGTATTTATATTCCCATTTTTTTGTGGGTTGGTCTTGGTAAAAAAATTTAAATTACCTAACGAAGAGGGGTCCTGCACACGAGTTTTGAACAGTTAAAAATTACTGTGTGACAACAGTGTGTGAGGGTCTGTCATCAGACATTGCGATTTTTCTTGGTCAACGCATAGTTTTCTCGACTATGCTTCTACATGTAGGTAACCGTGTGACGCTTCTCGACCTATGTAGTGGCCATCACACAACCAACACACGGTCTGTTGAACTATCTATAAACTGTGAGGGTTACCTATGTTCAAAAATAAAATAAAATGAAAATGTATACTAATTAAATGAAATATAATTAAAATTATATTTTAATAATAATAATAACGATAATATAATTATTTAGAATATTATTATTATTCTTATTAATAATATTATTATTTTTATTACTAATATTATTATTATCATTATTATTAATTAGTTAGGTTTTATTTTATTGTTTATTTTTCCTTTATTTTTTTCTTTCTTTTTCATTCATTCACTTCCCTCCTCTTCCTTGTATCACACCCCTCCCCTCCAACCACCTACATAGTGCTGCCCCTCCCCCTTGACTGTTCTTCCTCTAGAAACCCCCTTGTTTGGTGCCCCGCTCCCCTTCTGATGGAGTCCTCTTGGAGAACAACTTCTAGGGGCCCTCTTCCTCAAACATCCTCTTATAGCACCACATCCCCCTCGTGTGAACCCCTTCATGCATTACACCACTTTGACCTTCAATCCATCTAAATTTTCATTGGTTATCACTCTAATCCCCTAGATTTTGGTTCCTCTTCCATTATCCTTCAATTTTTAGGGGATTTTTGGAAAACTTGTTTCCCTACCCATTTTTTCAAAACCATGGGTGAGGTTTTTATTCGGTTTTTCATGATTCATCAGATTTTTGGGTGTTCAATTGGTATATCAAGACTCGTTGGTCAATCTTTCAAAAACCCCATAAATGTGAGGTAGTTTAGGATGATTCTCTCTATCGCTATCATTTTTCGATAATATTTTTGTCCTGTTGGATTTTTGGGAATCATTAATTTGTTTTTCTTAAGGTGTATTAAGTCTCTAAACAAATTATAGGGTGCTTTATTCATTATTGGGTGTGCAGACACACATGATTAGATATGTATATATTGATTTTTATATATCTCTATCAGGAGTATTCACTTATGGTGCAAAGAATATGTGAATTAAAAAAAAGATTAATATACATATATAAGGGTATATGTTTGTGCGACTACGGAGAAGTTTTGAGTGTCATCGCCTATTTTTTTAAATGCCAAAGTGTCTCGGTTTGATCTACTCTTTTTTTGAGTTAGGTTCCCTATGCCCTCGACATTATTTTGAAATCCATAATGGCTTTATTTTTTTGAAAATATTTTTCATATTTATATACATTGTGATCTGGTTACGGTTGTTAAAAATAGTTATTTACGTGTTTTATATAATTTATCCAAGCCTACGGTAAGAGTTTTTTTATATTGAAAACTATCTTTCGCCATGTTTGGAAGTAGGGATGTATTTTTAATGCTCAATTGTTTAAAAATGTTAAATTTTAAATATTGGCTTCCTTAATGTTTTCAAGTCTATTTTAAGAATTTCCATTAGGTTGCACTGATATAAGCATGTTTTAAATCTTTCTTTTAAATGTGCGGTGCCTTGGTTGTGTAATTGTGCATTTAAATGTTTTTGAACATAAGGTTTTAATAAATAGTTTTTTTCATCTAATGTGTAAAAACTTATTGTAATTTATTGAATCCCATTTGGCATCCCTAATCATATCAATTTTTATTTCATCATTTTAAGATGGAATCGATCTTAGAAATTGAAGGCCCATTTGGCATTGTATATTTGAAAATGGTATTTCATAGCCTCTTAGAAATTTTTTTTGGAAATATTTACTAGGAGTAATTGCAATGGACTCGGTATGAATCCTGTTTGGCACTTCATGTGGTTTTGAAAACAAAATTTGGTTTTAAAGTTAAAATGCTTAGTTTGCATCTCTGAATGTTCGTGAGAAAGGTGTTATAGGCCTGTGTGACATGATGGACTGGTTAGAACCTTTGATAATTTCACATATATATTTATATGTATATAAATATATATATGTATATATATATATAGTGGCACACCTATAGGGTGTATTTCCCATTATAGATTATCAAATAGGTGTTTTTTGTGTTTGGGTTAGGCATGTGCGGTGACAGTAGGTAAGGTGGGTCACGCATGTGAGGGCCTCCAACTAAACATTATATTATTTCCCTGGGTTTCCTAGAAATCTTTTAGAGGTTCCAGTGATTGTTGCTAATCAATATCGATTAGAAAAGATGGTAACACATAAATTTGTAGAGAGTACAGGTGGTTTGTGCCACTATATTTTGAAAATTGAGGGAAGATAGCTGATTATTGAATTAGGAGATTCACCATATATAGACAAGTGGGTTCAAACTGAGATTATCCAGAGATCAATCTAGGGATTTTTATAAAATACCCATGGTTTAATACTTTTATGTTCCTTCTTTATTTTGTGTCATTTTTGGTAATTTTATCGCATTAAATTTTTACATTTCTTTTTATATTAAAATACATATTTTGGAACTAGTTAGATTTTATAAAATTTCATTGTAATGACTTATATATTTTGTTAATTAAGTTGGAAAAATGAAATGAAAAGGGATTTCCTTAAAATTAAAATCTTGTAACATGTTTTGAAAAATTAGTGGTAAACCATATTTTTATATATAATATTTTTATACTAGGAATAATAGATTTCCTTTTCGAGGTGGGGCATCCGGTGGGGTTTAATTATGCATTCCTAAATAGCATCTTAACGATCAAAGATACTTTATCTTTTAAGATTCAATTTCTCCTAGTTTTACATCACTCTCAGTGGGAGAATTGTTTTTTATTTGGTGGTGACCCATGAGTTCACATGGAGGAATGTGTTTTATCTTTTTTATTTCCTCTAGGAATGCTTATTTCTACTATTCAGTTTGATTTTAATTTATTTTTTTATGTTATGTTAATGGGAAAAAAAATTTCACACCTTTTTAATATTGATGTATGGAACTAGTTTCTAGCCCATGGGGATCAGGAGAATCCTTTGGACTTTTCCGTGGATCGGATCGGGTGACAGGTTCAGGGTCAACTCAAGTCTATTGGTGACACATTAACACATTCACAACTATTATATTTTACCCTTCTCAATTATGTAGTCTAAAACATTATTATATAGCCTTTGTAATATTATTTATTTACTTATATATGAATTCAATTTCAAACATAAGCATCATTTTAACTCCCATCCATAATAGACCATTCCCAATGACATTATTAAAACATTTATCCCTTTAAGAGAATAGGAAATCATGTTCCATTGAAATGTACAAAATTTATCTATTATTTATTATCATACCTATATATATAATTCCTCAAAATATTTTAATTACTTTAAATCATAATTAACATGAATTAAAAATCTCTTTATAATAAAATTGATCCTAGTAAACATATTTATTGTCAAAAAATACAATATTATAGGATTCCAATATATCCAAACCTCACAATAATGTTTTCTAAAAATATATATATATATATATAATTAATAGAATATTTTATTGAATGTTATCATGTTATAAAAAAAATTCAATATCCTAGATGGATATATTAGTATTCCCTCAACATTTACTGTAGTTTCTCAAATAATTATTCCATAGTAACTGATAAAATACTATACGTAAGAACCCATATTACTTTGGGAAAATTAATTTATATGTAATATGCCATTGGAATACATAATTTGAGTCATGGATAAAAGTGGTGAAGATAGGAAAAATTAATATGTTTGGGCCGATATAGAGGAATCATAGGAATTCCACTATTATTCATTAAGAATGATGAATTTATAAAGGTGTGAATGAATATTCTTAATGGTTTTATAATAGATAAAATGTCCCTCATTGATGTTGGTGTTACTCTATTTCATTTGAATAAGTGAATTCCAATAACTATTATTCTAATTTTCCATGGTTAATGAAGACTAATCCTACGAGTAAATCCATGATGGTTCTGAAGGTTGATTTTAATATAGAAGACATAGACCATGTTTATGGTTCTAAGATACCAGATGAATCCTCGAATTCATACATATATAAGCTCTAATTGGTTGGTTATAAAGCTTGAGAATGACTTGATTAGTATGTTAATACATTTTTCATAGAGGATTTTTTCCATTTGGTTCTCAACAAAGAGGAATACTTCTTAGCCCATGCTAATAATTTCAATAATTTTTTTATTAAAACCAAATACTTTCTATAAAATGTTATAATCTAGATACTTTAACTTCAGTAAGGATTTATATGATGAATGATATACAAATCTAAATGTTCAATTTCATATGAATCTATAATATAATAGTATGATAGAGAATATGACTATTCCCCAAGGTCTGAAAAGAGAATATCTTATATGGTTATGCAATAAATTAAATGGTTTTACTCTATTTTTACCTACTTTCACCTTCATTGTAGAATTTTTATTGGTTTACTACATCAAATATACTACTTCAGAGGAAAAAATGGGATGGAAAAATAAATTTTACATAAAATATTTTTCTTATAAACAAAAGTACGGATCTGATGTTCAATATTGAATACTAGATAATTTTTTTGGATGTTTTTTATTTTATTATTACTTTTGATTCTACTTCCATTTTTAAGAGTGTTTGAATAGAGTCATGTGAGGCTTTTATAATCATGGTTTCATTATTATTTTGTAGCTTATTTCTCTTTAATTCATGGTTTTTCTACGTTTTTATCTTTGTATGTCCCTCAATGAAATTTTTATAATTCTCACATAACCATTTGTTTATTTATTTAGAAATTACATATATATATATACATATGGATTATTTTTTTATATGAAAAATATAATTATCCTTATAGGATTCAACTCATTTCCTTTATCATTTCATGTTCCATTTCAATATTATCTCTTTACATCTTTGTTTCAAAATATTTGGAAAATAAGACATATTCATTTATAGAGGATGAATCAAACATGAAAATATTTTATAATTTAATAAGTATTTTCAAAATTGGGATTTCATAATGTAATATATTTTACTAAATAAAAATGTATTTCTCAATTTAGAATGTTCACAAGATAATTATTATAGTAATTTATTACTTTCATCATTAATGTCACTTTTATGTTCATAGGATTCCATTGTAATTAATTACATTTTATCAATTAGTAGGTTATCATATTCTAAAGATGAATAGGCCAATTTATAATATCTTATTAAATTTTAACTTTATTCCATAACGGATAAATAAATTGAATAATAATTGTCCTTTGGTAGATTATTTTTCTTAATATGAATAATATTAGTCATTAGTGAGAAATTATTCCACACCGTGTTATAAAATTCATATGGTAATGTTGGATATATAGTTAAAATCTAACTTCCTTATATCATGAAATCATTTGATTCTTTTAAAATAATATCAATACCTCTTTATAATGACAGATGCTAATGTAACTGCCTAGTAATTTCATAAATTGAATACAAAGGAATCTTGGATTTTTGTTGAATTTAGAATTTTTCCCATGAGTGACTGAGTTACACTTCTTCATTGGTATATGATTTTTCTTTTGTATAAAATAATAACATGATTTAATAAAATATTTATATATCTATAATAAAATTTTAAAAGGAAAATTAATTAATATCCAAACACAATGGGAAATCTATCAAAAAAAATATATCATTTCATTCATAAGAACCATTAATTATGAGTGTCAAAATTTAAATTATTTTGTTATTTATATAAACCAATTATTACATATAAAATAATAAACACATTGGAGTTTTGATGGAAATCTTTATTAGGTAAATGTAATTTATATATAATATTTTTGAAATCATTATCCTATTTAAAATATAATGTATGGATATCAAAGATTATAATTTATACCTTTTATGTTTAGATTTTGTAAATAAAAATAAAACTTATTTCATTTCAATGCATAGAAAAATTGATTAAATATATAACATTAAAAAAATTATTCATTTATCTATAACAAGAAATCAAAAAATCATATTTATAAATTTGATAAACTGATTTCATAGATATTCTCTTATGTTTATACAAAATATCCTTATTTAGATATTTGTAATGAAAAATAATGTATGGAGTTGTAGATTTTATTATTTATGATTATGTATCCGTTAAATAATAAAATCATGTATAGCTAATAAATTAAGTAGAATACCAAATATAAGTTAAATAAATTTTAGATAACATATATCTAGATAACTATACATAAATTAATAAAAAATTTGATATCCTTAAAATTTCATTTCCAATAAAATAAAAACATCAGATAATTTTGTGCCAAATTTTTATACCAATGAAAATAAGAATTTTTTAAAAAAACTATATAATTTAATGATAGTTTTTTATCTTTAAAATATTTCTTTTTATTATATATAAATGGTTTACAAGTACTTATATGTGGGACTTATTAGTAATTGTACATATAATTTTTTAAAAAATTAAAATAATTAAAATAAAAAATGGAATATATATTTATATATTTTTACTTCCTAATGATATTATTTAATTATATGAAGAACATAATAATATTTTGTTAAATATATATACACTGAAATCAGTGTGAATGTATATTATATTGTCCACTAGATCTTGATCATTTCATTATTAAGTTCAATGGTCTTAATGATATCATAGTCATCCTATTTTGGCTTCGGTTACATAGTAATTTGAAAATTAAACCTAATATAGAAATATACCATTATAAAAAATAACAACTCATAATACCATGTCATCTATTTCTTCTTTTATATAAATCCACAAATAAAGTATTAAATTCAAAATATTTTTTAAATACGACATTCAATAAATGTTAAATATTTAAAAATATACTTATATCACTTTAGTTTTTTTAGAATTACTTATTTCATATTTCCCCACATTTTTATTAAAATCATTGTTCAGTTTTGAATATCTATTAATTTTCCAATACATAGTTAGTTAATAACATCCAATACTCCTGTATATAAAATTTCATTTAAAAACATGTGATTTTGTTATTAGTTTATCCAACAATGAAATTTGTAGCTTCATCCATTGTTCTATAACTAGGTCATTCTAAAATACATATCTTTATATAAGATACTCTATATGAGTTAATGGATATTTTTTAGTTTTTTTCAAAGCATTGTATAAAAATAAAAAATATATGTTTTTTATTTATGCATGTTGGAGGAATTGTTTTAAATAATTTCACATAATATATTTCACTTGAAAGATTATTTTGTGACACTTATGAGTTTCTATTAATATATTTTTAGTTAATGTTTTTAGGATGGAGTGATTATGGTTTTTTTTGGGGAAATGGTATTTGAAGACTCATATGTTTAATTAAATAAATTTATTATAGTTTTGTATTGGTGAGATGAAGTAGGTAGCCTCCCTCTTATTGATTTTTTTTAAAAAATTGATGAATGTAAGATATGTTTTTTTAAAAAAATTCTCTTATATTATTATGCTGATTATTGTAAAGAAAATTATATCCTAGAGTTATTATTAGTGATATTGAGTTTTATTCCATTCATATAAATCTATTAAATGTGCTCAAACTTAGTATAATTTAACAGTGAAGGGTCAAATAAAATGTGGGCATGTGGTCCCCATAAGTCAACTTTTGAATGATAATCCATTAGAATATATCTTTTAGAAGATCAGTTATTTTGATATAATGTCACACTAAGATATTTGAATAATGGAAGAAAACCCACACCCAAGTAACTACATCGTAACAAAAAACCAATAGGTGATCAGAGAGAAGACTATAAAAATAAAATGATTTGTATAGATATAAAAAGTCACATGAATATTCTAATGTTTTTTTGTTAAAAAATTCCTCATAATCCAATGGGGTAAAACTAAATATTATTTATTAAATTTATAAAAACAAGATTACTTTATTTTTAATACTCAATGAATAAGGAATCAAAAACATAAATAATATGACCTAGTATGTTGGTCTATAAATCCACTTACCAATATATATGGGATGATTCCCTCCTAAACTAACCTCAAAAGTTATTCCCTTCATTCTATCAAATACTTCCATCCTCGTAAATCCTATACTCAACTAGATGATTCATCTATTGTTTTTTACAAGATGACTACTAGGATTCTATCATTTCCTTATTTCCATTACTACTTCATTGATAAGTGATTAAGAAGTAACCTCCAAACAAGCTTTCTAACTGTGACATCCCCTGTATTATCTGAATACACTATATCATCACATTGTCCTGTTATATCATCTAATAAGCTGCATCTTGTATGTATCGTATGACTTCCTATTGTGTACGAACCTAAGACTATAACCTGTACTTAAACACCATCATAATTAAACCATATGTAATTTTTTATCCATATGTTTCTCTATCTAGAAGAGTTAATCCATGTCTAGAAAATTATTTATAGGGATGCACCTAATAATCCCCCACATGAGAATTATTTTCTAGTCATAAGAACAATGTCCTTATTGAAATATTCCAATGGACTGGGACGGTTACCCATACCATTTTTTAACCATACTACATTCAAATTCCCTTTACTCTCTATTTCCACCACGTTCTTTTACTGTATAAATATAATAAACCCCATAAAAATTTTCCTAAGGAGTTACATCTACAATATTTTCTAAACATCGTCATCGAAGGGTAAAAGTACTATGAATGTATATAGTATTTATATCGGGTTATCCACTAAATTTATTTTTTAAACCAAAATAAGTATTTAGTCATGTAGTGATTTACCTTATTTTTGAAAATACACCTTCCATTTCATCTATATGATTAATTATTTATACAATGTATACATAAATATTTTGAACATCATGAATAAAATATAAATTATGATATTAATCCTTTTTTAGCTATGTTAAACAACTTGGTTACACCATAACGTCATTAAACCTGACCCACTTGATGGAATTTACCAATCAAAGTAGATATTAAGGTATAATGTCCCATCCACAATTCCGTTTCATATAAATATGGATCTATGTGATGTTTTCTATGATAAATCTGAAGACACTATATATAATCTTAATTCGTCATCATATCCAATAGAACATATATGTTTATTTAAATCTATGATATACATCATTCCTTATATGTTTAAAAATATTTTTTTCTTCATCTAGATAGAAATTTATGATATGTAGATGATCCCTAGTTCTTTCTTATCTACCAGATGTACTTAAGAAAATATTCCATAAATGTAATTCTCTATAATTATTTTCTCTAACATTGATTGGAACAAATATTTAGTGTCAATCACCTATGAATAAACTGATCTGGCAGTACTAAAGAGACATTAGCTCGTATCTACTTATATATGGTCCATATACCCACTTAAAGAAGCATATATTTTAAATTTATCCCTCTATTCAGTACAATATTTCTTGACGTATCTGTTCCTCCATTATTCCAACATAGAGAATCAATATATATCAAAATAATCTTACTATTCCAACATCAACCATTCCAATTAAAGAGGTTTTGTTACAAATGAAACATCCTTTTCAATCTTTACTATATATATTTAAGGAATATTCCCCAATCTCTTTCAAATGAATTTATGCATTTAGGATCTGGTCTCAAATATTCACAATTATTAAATCGTTATTTCTGATGCAAAAAATTATGACATTCATAATAATTTCCCATTATTCAAGGAGTGATGAGGGGAACATTAGCACCTAGACTATGACTCTAATTTGAACATCACAGACTCTATATAACTCTTACTAATATAATTGTTTGTATATTATTGACAATAAGTCTACCTTCTAAAATTTTGATTCCTAATAGTTACCTCATTATGAATAAATTATTAATTATCATTGAATACATATACTTGTCATAGAGGATATTCATGATTTCTGATGTAGTTTCAACTTATCACTTGTTTACCAACACATTTTAGTCAAGTTACTATCATATAAACCCATGTTCATTCTCATCTAAACTCAACCATTGTCATTCATTCATCAATTCTTAGTTGGTACCATTCAATTGACGATCGTGTCCCATTTATAATAATAAATCATGCATATTTATTTTATAGAAATAAATATTTGTGGCATTAAGAATCAACACCTCAAACATATACTTTTATAATTTCATTCTCATGAAATCAAAAACTCCTATAAACTTTTTAAGAAAATTCAAGAACATTAAACCAATATTCTATTATATGTATACATACAGAATATTTACATTGAAATGGTCTTTGAATAACCTTGTATAGGACTTTATAACATTTAATTACATTAGCATTAATATCTTATAACCCATTATGGGATCAAGATCACAGTCTTTTCAACTCGTGGAAGATAATCTACCTAAAATTTTCATATAGAAGATAAATCTCTTTAATATAAACACATAGTAATGATTATTATATGTGGAAAGAAATATTTCCAATGTCAAAAAAATATAATATTAAACCACCATATGAGAACAAAAAATACGATCAAAATACAATGACAATTAATCTCAAAATAATAATAAATTTTTTACATGGTTTCCCTCCATTCTGTCAAATCCTTCCACCACCTCAACTCCTCTACCATATTAATAGTGGGTTTATTACTAACAATAACATAAAAAACAATAATTAATTCACTTATAACCATGGTTTAAATTTAATATATTTCATTGTTCTATTTGATTTGTAGTTTTAATGAATTATCCAAAAAATTTACATAAAAATGTGGACATTTCGATAATAAATCTATTTTTCATGAAAAAAAATTCATTATGAGGAAAGAAATTATTCATTCACGGTAACTCCCATATTTTTTACCATAACTATATTGTCCTTTATAATTGTCCTTAATCTCTATAAAAATAAATAAAATATAATTGGATGAAGAAAAAAATAAGTATGGTATATATAATAAAACAAACTAGTTAGTCAATTTCTAAACCTAAAAACCATATAATATGTTTTCCTTTATTTATAATAAACATTCTACATTTAAAATGGATTTAATTTCCTTTCATAAAACTAATTTTCATAATATATTTTATAAAAATATTATCATGAAATTATAAATGAAAATTCATAATTATAGTTTTTTCTAGGAAAACAAAAAATCTCATGAAGTCCATTTTAAGAAAAATAATCTTTTCACCTTTATAAAAGGTTATAAACATTCCTTATGAACATGATCAAATTATCATAACATTTTAAATAAAAATATTTTTGCAATAAATTACTGCATGAATATCATATAGGTATCTTGTGATAGTAAATTTATATTTAGAATTACAAAAGACTTTCTAATGGAATAACCTAACTAGATAATTCTATGATTTCACATGAGTAACCTATCTCCAGAAAATATTTGACACTTTAACCAGTACATTGGATAACTATATTGATATCACCCATCATCAAAGCTATATATGGATTTTAAATCATTCATAATAATTTTTTATAACATTATAATGAATAAAACCCTTATATCATGAAATATGACAATAAAAATCATTTGAATTGGAAGACATTCATATAAGAAATAAATCTCTCTATTATCTCATAATATTAGGAAAGAGTTTATATTTACTTGAAAAGTTATAAATATAAAAATTATAGAAATATGTATCGATAGGTTTAATTTAAAAATATCTATGAATAAATTTTGAATAATTTTTATAATGGATAATATGTATGTCATGGGGAAATGTTTTATAGGTTTATATATTAAAAAAAATTCACATTGGTAAAGAACATCAAGATGACCCATATTGTGAGTATATAAAATATCCCTTTTAAACCATTAAAAATTTTCAAAATTAGCATAAAATTAATTTTAAAAATATTTTTTTAAATAAAAATATTATTGGAATGTTTTTAAGAACATGATATGAAGGAAAGTGTTTATAAAAGAGTTCATTTAAAAATGAATTAATCAAAATTCTATTTTTTTAAGTCTTTGTTGCCTTTGAATATACTATACAACCAGAATGATAAAATAGTGACATCTTTACACATTATTAATAAAATATTTCATGTTCATTTAATTATTATGATTTTTTATTTCATTTGTTAAAATAACATATTCAGTTACTAAAATAGGAAAATATATATTGGATGTTTTAGCGTCGTTCAAAATAAAACCTCCAAAAAAAATAGGTGTTTTTACCATGTTTTTAGGTTTTAGGGGTCTATAGTGTATAAACCCATAAAAATTATATAATTATAATATTTTTATATTAATGAAACATTTATAATAAAAACATTAATGAGTCCATGTTAAATCAATCACATCATTTCATGGAAATCGTAGTCTACACATAACGATGAATGCCATTTTAATTACTCATCCGAGTGGAAAAAAAGATTGTACATTACATTGAAAAGTATTATATACAAGAAAAATTTTGATATCTATTAATTTTTTTTATCTTTATAAACATCAATGTGAGATGGAGATGAAAATTGAAACACATTGCTGCATGGAGGTGGTAATCCTCTCATAGGAAGGAGCGATGTTTTAATTTACTGTAGATGGAAATGATTAAAAGAATGGTCATAACATAATCATGATAACATTTAAGTATAATTAAAATATTTATTTAATTATTTTAATATATTTAATATATGATTATATCTAGTAGAATAAAAAATTAATATGAAACACTTAGTTAAGAATTATAAATCTTCTTAGAAAAACATCCCTTAGTGTACACCGTAGACATTCAAAGGATGATATTATGGTGATAACATAACCTATTGAAAATTGGGAGGAAGGATTTGATGTTATTTTGATGGTTAATGGTCAATATAAGTGGCATATGCGGTCTTAAGAAGAATGAATAATATAACTTTTATAAGTGAGGGGGACGAAAAACATGTAAATACATTAAATATTTACATATAATATTTTTCAACCTCAGGAAAAATATTTAAAAACTCCATATATTTGTTTATATGATTTATAAGGTCAAAATATATTCATAAAATAAATTTTATATCATATTATTTTTTATTTGAAGCCTTAAAATTTGGTTAAAACGCTATATAACTACTGTTTAACTATAACAATTATAACATATTTTTCAATCATCAAGAGTCATTAAAGTAATTTTAAAGATAAAAAGTCATCAAAAAATGAACCTTGATTTATAGGATCGAAAATATCTCATCCAATTGAGTGATTATTGGGGTTTTATAGTTTTAAAATGATTTAAAATAATCATTAAACATAAAATACCATCTACGACCATTTTTAGGAATATTCTTATATATGTACATTCAAGGTATGATGATAAAAATGATTTTTTATTATAAACTCGTTAAATCTAACTTATACATTATAAATTTACATTAAATTTTTTTAATCAATATTTTAACCAAAATATATATAATTAATTTTTTTCAAATCATTTATATAACTTTTCTAATTTTTCCACAAGCATTATGTCAACATCAACTATGTCATCAATGTAATTATATCATCATTAAAAATTAATAATAGATTACTTTCACTGAAAATAATTTATTTAAATTTAAATTAACTATTTTAATTCATTAATGATTACTTTTTAAACCAACACAAAAAAATTATATTTATTAAAATAAAGAGAGTGACAATTGGTAATTATCATTTACCTAAAATAATATAGAGGTAATTATCAGATGAAAATGATCCCAAACATCAATAATCTAAATGATAGGATGAAATAAATAAAATAAAAAATCATAAAATGGAAAATGGAAAACTTTTTATTGATTTTGAGACCTTACGACATATTTTAATTTTTAATTAACCGGTTTTACGCATTAATGTGGTGATAATGCTTTACCATGGTTACTATTCAGTATTCCTAAAAATTGAATTTACCAATTTACCAAAATTGAACATCATTATTCCAAATATATCGGACAATTTTTTTATTTAGTTCTATAAATTTTAAATTATTTATTTTAATATAAGTTAGAAAAATAAAACAATTATTTTTAATAAAATAACATTTTCCACAAAAGTATATATTATACCAAAATAAAATATAAATTTTTATTCTATAGAATTATTTGTATTATTTTCAATATAATGTTTCTTATATTAAATTAATAAAAAATCTAAAATATAATGGAAATTGTAATTTAAATTATTTTTTCAGAATAATTGACGTATTTGTAAAAGTTGTTATTTTTCACTATTAACTAAAAATTCAATCTCATTATATGTATCCAAAAAATTGATAATATGTCAAAAATTATATGAATATAAATAATATATACCTGAATTTTTTTCAAATACAATATATATACATAGAAAATATTATTTATAATATAGAACTAATAAATGTAATAAATGTATATTTGAAAAAAAATGTACTTTAAATCTGAAAAAAAATATCTTCCCAAACATTCCTTATTAAAAATTAGTAAATCATATATAATTATTTAATTAAATATATAATATAATTATTTAATTATAATAATTTATCAGTGTTAATTAATTTAAACTAAAAAGATAAAAATAAATTTCATATATAAAATCATTTATAAGAAAAAGATTGATATTTTCCTTAAATTATCTTCATTATTTCCATTCAAATGATAATTAATTTTATATTTATTATTCATTTTATTAATGAAGAAGTATCATAATATCTCACAAATTATGGATATTTTTTTTCATACCCACTACACCAATGGTACAATCATAATAGAGATTTTTAAATTATAATTTTGTTCTACTATATAATAGCTTGTTTAAGATTAGTATCCTGTATACCACTGGCTATAATATATATATTTTTAAAAGAATCAAAAAAAATTTGGTGTTACATTCTACCCGACATAAAATAATTCTTTCCTTGAAATTTTATCTCATATATCATAAAAACATTTCAAATGTTTTCAGAATAAATTACAAGAACATGTAGATTAATAATATATAATGAAATGGAAATAATTTTGAATACATAAAATTTATATTGTTCAAAATCCACAACAAAAAAGTGATAATAAAATATCATTGTCATATTTTAGAAGGAAAATATGATTACCAATTGGAATAACATATAATTGGATTCGCAAATAAGGATAACATTGATTAAAGTTGAATATATGGACAAGGAGGCTAAAAATAATATCCAAGTAATAATAAAGAGTGATACAAAACATGATATTGAGAATGTTAATGCTAAAAAAAATCAATAAGTGACAATGAATTCTATTAATTTATCATAATTGAATTTAAAAGGAATATGTATTTTTATTTCATGATCCATTTATTATATTTAAGGTATTGTTTTACTATAATGATAGTTAACACGAGATAATATACTTTATTGAATTCATTCAAATTCACCAAAATAAATTCATACTTAGGTTTCCTTTGATAAATTTACACTTCTATCTAATTCCTTAATAAAAAATGAATATTATTGATTATATTTTCAATTATTAATAACAATGATTATATTTTAATCAATCACAAGATCTACATAAGGACAAAAATTTATTCATCTTATATATATTAATTAACCACAACCATAATGGTTATCAAAATATTAGATAATATCAAATATGAGTAAAAATTAATTTTATGAATGGAAACATTAGTCTCCAATTATTCCTTAATAACACTCACATTCAAAATTAATCATTCCAATTGTATATAACCTTAATCAAATTCATAATATGTCTAACCATGTTAAAAACCTATAAATATGGAAGATGTGATCACATATTATTAAAATATAAATGTAAATTTTTTTTCCAAACAACTGAAATCACTCTTAAGGTCACATAAAAATACTATATATTCTATTACCATATAATCTATAAAATATGTTAATTTTATTAATAAATATCATTAATAACCTTATATCAAAATAAAATAATATATTTTTATGAATGATAATTTGTCGATTATTTATCAAACAAACTCTAATATTAGTGAAAACATTATATTGTCATTTACCTTAATCAAATTTTTTCATAATATATAGATTATATTCACAAATAACCTCTCATGTTTATCTATATAATAAATTACATGTTCCAAAAATAAAATAACTATTTTTTCCCAAATTACTATAGATATCACATCAGAAAAGGTGATCTGAAACCTAGAGTTTAAGTTTATCTTTAAAATCATTTTTATAAAATATAAAATCATTTATCCTCAAATCATATTTTAACTAAAATATATACTAAACCCATGGTTTTGAATCGCATATAGGTCTCCCAAAATGTCGTTAATCAACTAAAATTCCCATCATATAAATCCGCAAAGGGGGTATCTATTCCTTTAAATGTATGATCATCCATAGGCTTATTAAACTATGATAGTATCTAAAACTATTGACATATCCTCAAAAAGAACATTATAAAATATAATAATTTCATAACTTTTCCTCTAATAAAAAATACAATTCCCTATAATAAAACAATATCCAAATATATATTATTTATAAAAAGGAATAAAAATTATTACATTTAATGGAACTTGATTGTTTACAGTTTTAGTGAATTCGATAAAAAATAAAATAATAAAAGTCACATTTCCATAAACTACACAATTTAATTAAAAAATAAGAGTAATTTATAAAGTCAGACATTTTTAATTTATGGTAACTACCACAAATGAATATTTTACAATATCTATGTTTATACTCATCTTTAATCATAGTAAATTTTATTTGGAAACATGTGATGATAAAAAAATCAATAATGGATGCAAATAAATAGAAACTGATCGGTCCATTTATAATGACTATATGAGAAAAAATCAATTTACCCTAAAAATTTTCATAAAGGTAACATAATTACATAAAGTTTTATTTTACCATTTGGAATTAAAATATTTCCATTATGAAATATTAAATTAATATCATGTTTGTACAATGGGAAATAATATTGACTTTTTCCCTTATAAAAACCCTTAAAATGGAATCACATATCTAGAAAATTCACATATCTCTTTATAGTATCCTTTCAATTGTAAACCCTGATACTTTACCCAATGGATATGAGATCGATATCATTATAACATATAATATGAGATATACTTGGATCACCAATCATTCATATAAAATAAAAAATATTCATAAAATTAATAAAAAATATAGCAATCATTGAAACCATGAAACTCAGTTTCATTAGAAATGAATCCCAAAAGCAATAACAATTTCAGTTATCTCATAAAGTTTATAAGTAGTTTATGTTTCATTAGAAACATTTTTTATAAAACAATTCCTATAATATTGAGGGAATTTTTTATAAAAATGATGGAAACATGAATAAGAATATGTATAATAAATTATGGCTATAGTGGTTGAAAAACACTCATATTGTATACATTATTTAAAACCTTCCTTTTTCACCTTGGTAAAAAATAAAAACATTACTTGTAAGTTAAATGTTTAATAGATTAATATTAAGACATCTAAAATTAATTCCAAAAAATTTAAAAACTATATTTAATAATTATTTTTCTTTTAAATAAAAACACTCTTATAACATTTTTAAGATGATTGTTTTAGAGGATAATTTTTGGAATGAAAAACAATAAAAGTAGGGTTTAAAGAAATATTATATACATTATGTTTTTTAGATTTATAAATTTTTTTTATGATAGTCTATTAGTATTAAATAACATTTATACTTTATTTATAAACATTCCATTTTCATTTAGTTACTTTTATTCCTTTTTTTCTGTTATTGGTTTTATTTTGTTATATAAATGGTTATGTATTCATTATATGTTTTGGTTTCCTTATATTTATGACATCAAAAAAATAAGTTTGTTTACCATGGTATAGTAGGATACAATTCCATTGATACCGTAACAAAAAATATAAAAAAATTAACTCATCATTATATTAGACACATTTAAAACAAAACATGTAAATTAGTCATAAACAATGAGGCACATAATTTCTTTGAGATAGAAGTATGTACATATGCATAGAATAAGGTTTCAATTATATATTTAGTGGATGATAAAGAAAGAATATAATATTATACTATAATAAAATCATAAATATGTTAATATTCTATATTTTTTATTATTTATATCCTTAATACCATACATGTGACATGGTGATGTTAAATGAAACACACCCCTTTGTGGAGAACGTAGTCACCATATACGCATGAGATATGTATTTATATTATAAATGAATAAAAATTAGAAGTATTTAGTTTTACTAAAACCGTAATAATACTTCATTATTCAAAAGATGATATTTTTATTATTTAAACTGTGTATATGAAATATTTGATGGGGGTAGAAGATGAAATAAATATGAAACATTATATTAATAATTATACATCTTATTTGTAAATACACCCTAGTATTAAAAAATAACATTTTTTAAGATATTATGTATATGAGAAATGGGAAAATTTAATATTACGATGATGGATGTAAATATATTTTTGCTGGGATTTTTTATATAGATTGATTATGTTTTGTGATAAGGATAGGTATTTTATATGTAAGGATACTGGAAAACATATAAGTACACAAAATATTAATATATAATATGTGTTTACATGTAAATACATTTTTTCTGGGATTTTTTATATAGATTGATTATGTTTTGTGAGGAAGATAGGTATTTTATAAGTGAGGATACTGGAAAACTTATAAATACACAAAATATTAATATATAATATGTGTTTACCTTATAAAAATTTACCAAAATATACATTATAATATATTATAATGATAATATGTTCTAAATATTATCAACCAATAAACATTAATTATGATATTATTTAATTTTTTACATTATCTTTTGATTACATCCACTAGTTACCCAGGTTTAACGACAACTTTTTAACAATTTTTTTATTCTTTTTGTGAAATGAAAGTAATTTTAAAAATAAAATATCTTATCTAACTGAAACATAAAGGATTATTAAATAATATACCATCCACAAGAGTTAGGATGATATTTTTATTATTTTTTAATGTTTTAAAAATACTTTTTTAAAACATAAAAATCATTTAAGTTCATTTTCAATACTATTCGTATATTGTTACCTTTTGTCCATAAAGATAATAATTTATTTAGAGTATAATATTCTTTAAAATCACAAAAAATATTTCATTATCCATGAAATTAATAAGACACTATAATTCATAAAAAATGTTATATTTAATTTTTTAAAATCAATTATTTAATTTCTCTACTACTAGGATTCGCATTGTGCAAATTTTTTATAAGTGTTCAAGGAAATTATAATATTAATAAACAGAAAAAATAACTAATTGTCATAAAATTATTTATTTAATATTGAAAAAGGATATTTTTATCCACTCATAACTTCTTTAATATCCTATGAAAACATATTATATAAATTAAAATTAATATAATGAAATTTTGTATTTATCAATTACTGAAATTAACATAAAGGCCGTTATCAAAGGAAATTTATACAAAACTTCTGTAATTTCATATATAGTATTATTATAGTAAATATAAATTCATACAATGAAATAAATGATTGTTTTATATTGACTTTGACACCTTTTCCAAAACAATTACCCTAATTAATGTGTTTTACCTATTTCGGTTATGATAAGATATTACGATTAAAACTATTCATTATGTGTATAAATTAAACTAGCCTATTTAAAAATTTTAAAACATAATATTTTTAATCTTATAAAAAAAATTTGAATGAAATTTATATAATTTTAAGACAATCATTTTCATATTTCTGTACAAAAGAGAACAAATGTTTTTTAAAAATTGTATCTGTAGGCATTAAAATAATCATAATCATTATAAAAAATTTATTTCATTATATAGATTTATATTTATTATGTTTAATCCAATATATATTATGGTAATTTAATAAAACATTCAAAAAATACTAATATTTTAAAATTACATTATTTCAAAAAAAGAAATTACATTTTTACAAAAATCTGTATTTTCACTATTCACTCAGAATTCAATCATTTCTGATAAATTTAGAATCATAATTATAGGGCTATTAAGACACGATGAATGAAAATAATATATAATTTTCAATGAATATTTAAAAAAAGTTAATTATAATATCCCCACATAATATTTATTTAAAATAATTTCTGAAGAATATCTATTTCTAATGAATGAAAATATAACATTCTTGTTAATTTCCTATTTATCATATTTAAATGAATTTTAATTAAATTGAAAATATTATATAATTATTTCATTACAATAATCTATAAACACAATATAATTTAATCTTCTAAGATAAAAATACATTTCACACATAAAAAAAGTTTTATGAAATTTTTTTTTTACCTTCATAGGATTTTATATTCATTTCCAACAAATTGATAATAAAAGTAGGATTGATTGTTCATTTTATTAAAGAAAAAACTGTATATAAATTTCAAAATATGGTTATTCCGATTCATACCTACTAAATCATGGGATTTTTCATAACATTCATATTTTAATAAAAATATTTTTACTGTGCATAATTGTTTCTTTCAGTGGTGAATTGTGTAAAACACACTCTATCAAATATATTCTTTAATATATAAAATGAACAAAAAAATGTATTTTTTAGTTATATTCAATTTTTTTCATAGCCTACCTCATAAATGTATATCCTTTTCCCATTTCCTACAACACCTCCTTTAAAACTCATAAGGAGATAACTTCTGAAAAACCTATACAGCTGTATAATCAAATTTTATTAGGTTACCACACTTTATGATGAACTAAAATTTCAATATCATCGAATAAAAAATGAATGGTCAACAACATCACTATAAACATTGTTTGGGAATCATAGACACTAGTTTTTATCACTCCATCATCATCATCTAGACGATTAGATATTATTGGTCTGGATATTCTCTATCCTGTAAACTAGATGCATGGATGAAAATGTATTTTCCTAGATGATTAAAATATTAAAAATAATTAAATGGTTTATTCAGTTGAATACCTAAATAGATTAGTTTTTTCTATCCAATTTAAGGGAAAATGTTCTTTCAATTAAACTCATGATTTATTTAAGACATTTAATAATTTGTTTTTGTTAATTAAAAAAATTTATTTTGAACATTTTTGTTGATTTTATTATAGTATTCAATTCATTTAATGGCTGCAAAAAGATTAAATTTCATTCAAAATAATAAACAATTTCTTTGAAGATTTTTTGAATAACATTTAAAATTATAAAAAAAGTATTGTATAATGGAAATTTTATTATTTATGATTAATCTATATTATAAAATTTTAGTTTTTAATTAAAAAATTATTATTTATTTTTTAAGTTTAATTTGTCAAATTTCAATTTATCTATTTAATTTTATATTAATTTATTAATTCAAAAAATTTCTCAATTTGCATAACACCCATTTTTTAATTTTTGGAATTTATTTTTTATGATTTTTTATGGTAATTTTTTTCATTTTTTTGTGTAGAATGATAATTAGGGAAGGATATTTAAAAATTACAAAGATTAGGCTAGAGTATGTTTTATTGTATATTAGTTGAGTAACATTGGATTCAGAGTATAACGGTATGAAATAAATTTTTTCTTATGAATAGTTGGGAAGGAGGGAACATATCAACTTAAATGAACTTAATGGACTTGCACTATGTTGCTGGTCATACCTAATTTTTAGTATGTGGTTCCCACCATGAATCATTAATTTGTTCAACCTCAGAACAAAGGGGAATCTCAACAAGGTTTTCTCCCATAAATAATACCTGATAACCCATTCATTCATATGAAAAAAAATCATTATCGACTAATTGGTGTGGAATGAAAAATAATGGAAAATATGTGTTTCTTTGTCTTTTACCTCATGCAACGTAATGGAATTATCTATCAGGATTAGTATCCATCATATGAGAAGGAAGAAATGATAAAAAATAGAGTATTATAGACACAATGGAGGATTAGGTCAACATACCAATCACTATTCAATCCATAATGGATTAGGAGTGTGGTCATTCTTAATCATTAATCACTAGAGTCAACCAGGTACATTTTTTCAATGCATAGTATTTTTCAATATAAAATTTCAACTCATTAAATATTTTTATTATAAAAATGTGATCATTTCCAGTGGTATTGAAAAAAACATAGAATAAAAAGATTGAAAAAACATTATTTTATTACATTTCAATAATTAATCCTAAAAATCAGAAATAATAACACAATCTCATGAATGTATGGTTTACTTTATTCGAGAAACACCAATATATGTAACCTATTATACAATCATTATGAAAATTTCTCCATAATTTTTCATGTACTATACCATCTTTGATACTATTTATATTTTATACTCATATCTCAATCCTAAGTAAGGGGAAAATAAGGAAGAGGTTAGACCAAACCCTAGGCAAGGGAAAACAAAAAGACATGTATCCAAGAGTTAGATAATTATAAAACATGAGCATGAGAGAAATATCATATTAAAATAATATTGAATAATAAGATTTTTTAATGTGACTTGATATAAGTACATAGTAACCCTAATAAAAAAACTCTTACAATGGAATAACAGTAAGAAATCAAGATCCAATAGTCATGATAAGTGAACTATAATAATGTTATATAATATAATGACATAAAATGATAATATTATGAGAAAATACCAATCATTCCAAAAATTTATGTTTTGAAAAAATCCAATTATGTGCACCCTTGATAAAGGTGAACAAATCTAAGGATGTCTCCCTTCATTATATCATGAGATTTAAAATTTTCCCAATATATTAGACAGATATACCATGTACAAACCTTATTAGGGATTTATTAGACCTACCCCATCATAGGCTTATCTCATACCCATATAATCTTAAGTAATAATAAACATAACCACATTCCGGGATTTATAGAACCCATCCCATATCAATTATTTATTAGACTGATACCATATTTGTTATTTAGAATATCCAAAACATATCAAGGTTTGATCTATCCTGATTATATAAAAATTACCTTCCATAATCATTTTTGACATGAATAAATTCATTAAAATAACTTAATGGAATAACTTGAGGAAAGTAATCAGGTTTTATGTCATTTCTAAATTGCATTGTTTAATGTGAAGTTGAATGTTGATTATTTTATATATAAAATTTATTCACCCAAAATGGGTTTTTATATTGTAATTTAGAAGGTTTTTTTAAATCATAACAATATAAGAGCTATATTTATTTTAAAGAGGAAAATTGAAGTGATATGATTATTAGATAAATAACTTTCAAAAATAAGAATTAGTACACCTCATTTAAAATCTGGAAAATCCATAATTTTTCTTTAAAATAAAAAAATCGATTGATAGAAATTTTTTAATATTATTATTAAACATAAATAAATGGTTTTTTAAAATAATTATAAAATAAAAATTTTATAATATATTTCATTAACATGACATAAAAACAAATAAATATTCTTAAAAAATCAGATCATTAAAAAATTTGAAAAAAAACAATGAATTAGATTGAAATTAAAATTTTTAATTTTGATTAAGGTTTAATTATTTTTTCAAAATAAGTAAGTGTTAATAAATATATGAAAACAAATATAAAACATGGATTAGGTGAATAGTAAATATGAACAATCATACTGTGATAGAAACCATAAGATTTTTTAGAGAATTTATTTACCACAACTATAAAAGAAAATGGAACCAGTCACTTGAAAGATTTGCTTTCCTAGATAGGATGATAATGGAACATGAAAGAAATATCTATATGTAAGAGAATAGTTTTGAATAAAAATAAAATCAATAATTATTATTATAACTCAATAATGGGAATTGTGTTTATAAAAGCCTTATATATTTTGGAATTTTTATATTAAAGACTATCTAATGAAAGAATAATATATAGATTGTATAACCTAATAAATTAAAATATTATGTTAAAAATATATTCATTAGGTAGTAATAAAATCATATCATGTATATCATGGTCCATATAATGAAATGTTCTCAAGGAATTAATTTTTAGTTAAAGAACTACCTACGTTATTCTAGACATCAACTAATGCTCTTGAATCATCGATATAAAAAGTTGACTTTATTAATCACTAATTTTAAAAACATATCTTTATATATAAACCATGTATATAATTAATTTATAATTATTCGCAGAAATTATATTATTTAGTTATTATATTCCTTTGATATCATCTACAAATAATTTTGATAATTTTGAACTTGTTTTAAAATAACAGACTCATTAATCATTTTTCTCCGAAAGATCATTATTACAAGATTATAAAATTGGTTATAATTTATATTTCCTAAAATTTTATAATGTAATTACATCATTCTATTAACTTTATAATTATGGTTTTTATAGATGAAATTGATGGCACAAATGTTTCACAGATCTTTAATAAATGATCAATTATATATCATTTAATTAATTTTATATTAATGTTACAATTACTAAAAAATTAAATTCACGATTTACTGATTTATAAAATATTCCATCCTGAAAACAGTTATAATACTCATGTGTGATATTCTTTTAGATCATTATTAAAGTGGGTGGTCAGACTGACTTAAACATGAACATTACATATTTAATCATTGAATATGATTATAAAATTGCCTTATTTTTTTAATAATAAAATTACTATGAAAAAAATAAAATCACTTATATATTTTTATGAATTATTATCAAATACTAATAAAATATGATAAACCTAAAAAAATATAGATGAAAAAATGAATTACGTTACTCTGTGGTGGTGGTGGTCATACATGCACAAATGAGATTTTTTTTATTGAAAAGGTGAAAGGTGGTTGATATTTATTTCATTACAATAAAAAAATTAATAAAAAAACAATAATTATTTCATTATATATTAATGTGAAAAATATTTTTTCGAAATTGATAAAAAAAACAATTCATGGATTAACTAGTACTCACATTGATGACTTGACTTTTTCACATGGAGAAATCTATCAAAATTGATGGATTTGGTGAAATTATTATTACCGGAATCATAAAAAGTGAATGATGATTATAGGGGAATGATATATGGATTATTTCAGGGTCGAATATTTTATTTTGGACTGCTACATAAGGAGTTGTGGGAGGATCATTATATATGAGTTGATATTGACATTTTTTAAAATATTTAAAACTAATATATGAATGAATCATATCTCACATATCAAGAAAATTATGAAATGAAAAATATTTTAGTAAGAATATTTTTTTGGCAAATTAAAACCAAATACAGTCAATTTTAAACAATTTTTTTTTTCATTTTACACCATTTCATTCTTTAGTTGACCCTTCTTAACCTTTTTCCCTTTTACCATAGTAACCCATTTTTAAATAATTATGTCATTTATATAACTAAAAAAATTGTTGTATTATGTTAATTTAACCTTTTAATTCATAATATTTAATCCTTTTTTTGGAAAAAATTTATATATATATGAAAAGTAATTTTTACTTGAACGTATTTAACGCCCAAAATTCTAGTTAAAGGAAAAAATTATTTTTTAAGGCATAAAATTTATGTATGTGACAAAATTATATATTTATTTTATTTTATTAATAAATTTTTTTATTATAAAAAAATTAATTTTATGTGCCTTTAATATCTAGAAAATACATAATTTAAAAAATCCTAAATTAAAATAAATGAAAAAAACATTCTTTTATTGGAAAATATTTTGATGTTATCAAACATGAGGAATAAAAATTCATCATAGTATCATTAAATGTATATTATTACCCAATAGAACATATTATACCATATAAAATGTTTTATTTTGTGAAATTACATCTATTTATATAGCCATAAACCCTACTATTTTTCTAAAAACTATGTCTTTCAGTACTCACCTAAAAATATATTGCATCTCATAAGACTCAAAAATTCACATAAGAATAATATATATATATATATGGAATTAAATTATTAAATTTATTATTTATAATTAAATTTCGAAAAAATATGAATTTATCTTTTATATTTAAATTAAAAATATAATGAAAATGTGTTTTTATTAAAAAAAATTAAATTTTAATCAAAAATTGTTCGTAATAATATTATTATAAATATATAACTTCAATGATGTTAATATATTTGTTCTAATTTTTTAATATGATATATAAAAATAATAATAATTTAAATGAGGTCAATTTAATTACATAACACTTGAAATAATTATTTATTACCGAATAATTATTTTGTAAAATACTAAATAATACTAATTATTTATCCTTGAAACATAACAAATTTTAACATAGTAACATATTTTTCTTTACTACATTTTTTATTCATTTTACTATTTCTGAATAATTTTCATATAATAAGTGTGGTCATATTTTGGTTCAATGTTCTGTGTGAAGAAATCCATTAATGAAAATATTTATTCAATTAACCATATTCCAAAGACATTGGTGTCACAAAAATAACCCAATTACAGTTCTCCATTTTATATTCCATTTAATTATGCTTATATCTTTTTCCAATGCTTGATAATGTGTTGTAACTATTATTATTCATTCAAAATATGTTTTTAGAGATGATAAAGGTGTAATCCCCAAATATTTATTATCTTCACTCTGTATTTCAGTTATATGATTTTTTAATAAAACATTTTGTTTTAGGGACTCTAATTTTGATAAATTTATATCAATTAATAATATACAACTGATATTATTCAATATATTTGCCATGATTGACATGTGAGTGGGTGAACCCGAGCATTTTAAATGGGTTTTCATGTATTGAGTCTCAATATTTTTGAGAAACTAGGTTTCAATATATGGAATAAAATTTCTGCATAGGGTTCCAAAAACATTATCTTTATATTTCTATATATTAAGAGGACTACTATTTTTATCTTAAAAGGACTAAATAATTTTTAGAATATCTTGTAATGTATTCACCAAGGGATCCATAATACATTTAATGAAAATTTGATATGAATGTATAATCTAAGTGTCTGAAATTTTATAAAAGAAATTATAGTTATTAATGTATAATATATGGTTATATTTATATAAAAATAATAAATTTTAAGTGCTTCAATAAGGTTGTAGTGACATATCCAGACCCTGGTGCCATGCCCTAGTGCCCTGAGACAGACCGCTACCAGACCTTAGGCACACCTCCTTGTATGCCAAAGGATACCGAATAGTATTGAGGGTATATGATCGATCATTTGGAGACTACACCCTCTTTTATCAAATTAATACCCCAATATAAAGTAAGAAAAAAAACTAAAGAACATGTAACAATAAGCTTAATAGCACCAATATCAGAATATTACCAAAAATAGAGATCCAATATAAAAAATTGAACATTGAATATTTCATTCTAAAGTATGTACCGAGTTTTAAAATGAAAACCAAAAAAAATGCACTAATGACTCTTTAGCAAGTCTCGAACCATGAATAGTTCCCATAACCATGATCCATCCCAATTTAACATGTATATCAAAGGTGATTACCCTCATCCTATTTTGAAAACATGGAATATATTTTCATACATATCAAGTGTCCTGACTAGGGTGTGAGTAAAACTCAATAGGAGACCAAAAATGGTGTCTAAAAAATATCCATTCAAAAATAGTTTATGAAGTTGTGTAAATAAATAAGTACAATGAATGAGAAAATATTTATCAAACTATCAATTATTAATTATTTAACCACATATATCATTGGGTTCTCGATCACTCCAAAACCTCAATACATTCTTCACTCTACACTAGGTCTAAACAATGTCACATATTCAATTCACATTTCATTATAACACATGGTTTTCTATTATCCAATTCATTTCAATTTCATTATTACGACCACATGGAGCCATAGTCTAGAGCTAGTATTTTCGAGGTATATTACCATGTCTATATCTTGATGAGTTTTTGGAGAATCTTGTCTTATCTCACACCTCATGGTTATTCGGAGAATGAATCCGGATCATGTAAAATTTATCATGCATGCTTTGGATATAGAATGAAATATCTCTCACCATATGGGTAATTGGAGAAATATTCCTTATCTCACACCCCTTTAATCAACCATTCACACATATAAAAAACTATCACCATATTTCAATCGTCTCAACATCACGTGTTTTTACATTGTCACATCAACCAAGATTAATCAACAATATTCATCTTATAACAATTATCCACCACATCCTTCTCTAAATTAATTCATAAATTAATTATTTTGTGTCCATTAATTAAATCAACAATTGATTAATAAAATAAATTTCCTTTAATTAATTAAACAATTAATTGAAGATATATATTCCATTAATTAATTCAAAAATTAATTAACCACAACTATTCCATTATTTAAATAAATGATCAGTTAACTATATCTATTATATTAATTAATTACACAATTAATTACTTATTTAACTATTTCAATATTCAAGAATTAATTCACAAATTAATTTTTCACAATTCAAAATTTTATACTTTGATAATTAATTCATTAATTAATTATCTCAATTCCACAATTCCATTATTCAATCAAATCCCCAACTTCCCGATTCATTAAATTGTCACATTAATAATTTCAACTTAAGAATTACATTTATTAAAAAAGCATTGAATTTATATAATAACATACACCTAATTTATATCAATACTATGGGATTTTATTAATAGAACACCTACCTCAATTCGTTGATGATAGATCGCCCAATGAGGATCCCCAATTTCAAGGGAGTAACGATATATAATGGGAATAAAATGGAAAACCTAAATCCGGATCAAAAAAATAAATACCTCGGAAATATTGATATAGATATTGAATCCTAGATGTATATCCTCAAAACTAGGTCTCGATCTATTCAAAACACGAAGAACAACCATTTCTAGAATGGGAGAATAAATGAATTGTAATTGGATACAAAGACGTATGTGATCCTATTACAAAGAGGGATTCATATTATTGACCCCAGATTCAAATTGCTTAAAATGGAGGATAAGATGGATTTTAATTCAACCTAGGGGATCTTAAATTGTTAAAGAACATTAGGGGGTGAATGGGTTTTTATTGAGGAGAGTTTTTATGGTCACTGTAATTTAAAAACTAATTTTTGGGCGATTTAAAATTTCATGGATGGTTTTTCCGGAATGGGTTCAACAATTTTCATTAATAAGTGGCTAAAACATGTGCCTTTCATATAGATGTTAACCATTAATCCAAAAAGGGTGTGTAGTTTGAAAAACAATGCACTGAATATGTAATTCCCATCAGATAATGTTTTCAAGTTATACTGGTTTGGGATGCATGGTTAGGAAAAACCTTGCTCCAACCATGTACTAATTTTCTCCAATTACATTTTCATAAATTTCAGGAAAAAAATAATCAAATTATAAAACAAAAATTACTCAAAATGGTAAAAAATTGTACATCAAACAAAGCATGAAGAAACTCTAGAAAATGTTTGGATCTTACACTCTCTCCACCTTATAAAAACTCATCTTTGAGATGCACTCCCAAGACACTATAAGATTCTGAATCAAAAATATTATGCCCCTAAGCCAAAATTTTTTCTTATCATTCCCATTTCTCCTACCGTATATCCCATGTTTCAACAATACATAAATGATATTTACAATGATTCCTCACAACACATTCTCACTACAATCCAAAAAACTATTAGTGGCTCCTCTAAGGATGAATATATCTCAAGATCAATATCATTCATGTCATTCACATGATAAAGGACAGGGTGATACAATTGTAGTTTTGATAAATTTAAAAAATACAACATAGAATGAAAATTTTCTAGAGGAGGAAATCGATACGCAACTAGCATGATTCTCTCCACAACCTTAAATGAACCAGTGAACATGGGAGCCAAACTACACTATATATGTATCCTGTGGTGGATGAACCTATGTGACACCTGAATGAATACATGGTCACCCTCTATAAACTCTAGGGGTGTTCAATATCTATCCAAATATTAATTTTTTCTACTGTATTAAGTATCCATGTGCTTCTGAATCAGCTATACCTATTTTTAAATAACCTAAACGAGGCTTGGTCGAAACAACACTGACTCGCCTGCCTCCATCTATAATAGTGGTGATCTATAATCCCTATCATAAAAAAGACTTATATGGTTCCATCTATATCTATTCCTGATAACTTTTGTTATAGGAAACATCTACAAAATCATGGTGGTACTCCCAAGATGCACTAAAGTAAGTAACATGTTCTCGAAGAAAATCCTCCAATAATTGTATAGTATGTTTCAAATTACCTTCATTCTATGGGAGAAAATATATTCTCAAGAAATATTATGTATCATATTCCTTATGTAATAGATTCTCGTAGCATGAGGTAAAGTGTGAGTCATAGTATGAAACTATACTCTCTAGTACCCAGTGTAGTCGGACTATCCCCCAAAAATAAAAATATGCAAACTACTCCACTGAGAAGGTTTCCATATTGGGAACAAATGTGATACCATTTTAAAATGGTACACAAATCACCTAAATATTTTAATTATTATAAGGAATCCTCATAAGAAAGACCATAAATCCCATGTTCACATTATCCCACTTTCAATCTAGAATAGGTAAAGAATATAAAAAACCTCTAGGTTATTTATTCTTGGCCCTCGCCTACTAACAGGTGTATCATCATGTCATGAACCTTTATATGTAATTTTTCATGATTTCCCACTAATAATTTCTTCAATGTTAATATTACACTTTGGTAAAACCTATATATTCCACCCACATTGAGTCGTGAATTTACCATATCATCTCCTCTCGCATTCTTGTAGTAACATTAACAAAATTCATGACATTAATGTTCTTGTCCTCATCTATGCTCTAATATGAAGGTGACTCCCCACATTAAAGGCTTCCCATAAAGAAAAAACACTATATATCCTTATACTAGATATCTCTAATCTGAGTAAAAAGTATAGAATCTATTGAAACTAATATGAAAGTCATATTATCATCAACCTCTAGAACAACCACATTTATTTTAGCTAAAATATTCATCATGTTCCACTCAACACTAGACTCTTGAACTACCTAGGATTGATTTTTTATACTAAAAGCATTATCCACACTATTTCCCTTCCTAGGAATATATTCTAGATCAAAATAAAATGACTATATAAAATCCACACATATCCAGTATTGTATATTGAAATATAATTGTGAAAAGATATACTTCAAGCTATTGGGATTCATATACATAGTAAAAATTATTCCCAATAGATATTTCCACCGACACTTGGAAGCATAAAATAGAACTGATAACATGAGTTTGAGCATTGGGTAGTTCCATTCATGTATCCCAAACTCCTGAAGCACATATTCCACAACTCAATCTCCCTTTATCAACAGAGCTCCAAGTTAGATCCTACAATCATCACAATCCAGTGTCATATCCTCATCCGGATCAAGTGGGATCATGGTTGGTGTCGATTACAAGCACATCTCCATATCTGGGAAAGAGTTATGATATGCTTCTAACCATTCCAACATTATCCCCTTATTGGTCAAGACGGTATGTTGAATTTATAATCAGGAAAATTCCTAGATAACTATATGCTAACATCTAAGAAAACCATAAAACTATGGATATCATAAACATTCTTAAGATTCTCCCAAAATACCACTTTTTGAACATTATCAGGGTCTAATGACACACCTTCCACTATTATGATGTGACCCAAAAGTATACTTGATCAATCCAAAACAAACACTTGGATAGCTTGGTGTTTATTTAATTCTATCTTAGTGTACTCAATACGATATCAATATTTTGGACATGATATCCATCAATCTTCAAGAATACCAAGAAATCATCCACAAATATTAAAAAAAATTATCCTAGTATAGATGAGAGATCTTTTCCACTAATTAAATAAACACTACAGGTGTTTCATCAACCCAAATTCCTTTATGATGAACTCGTATAGGTCTTACCTACTCCTGAAAGTAGTCCTCAGTATATCAAATGTTTGAAAACTCAACAATGATACCCTGATCATTGGTCATTGATTGAGAAAACACTTGATCCTCTCAACTAGTCAAATAGATCATCGATTTGTGTAAGTGGATATTGATTCATCATAGTCATCTGGTTCAACTTCTAATAACAAACACACAAGCATAAATTCTTGTCATCCTTATTTGAAAAAAAAACACTGGTAAACCCTAAGGCGACATACTCAAGAAGATAAATCCATTATCCTATAACTTCTATAGATGAGCCATTATCTTGTTATTCTTTGTATGATACAATTTTTATGGTGGAATAGAAACCATAATATCCCTCGAAATGACCTCAATTGTAA
This sequence comes from Viscum album, assembly GCA_963277665.1. Classification (NCBI taxonomy): domain Eukaryota; kingdom Viridiplantae; phylum Streptophyta; class Magnoliopsida; order Santalales; family Viscaceae; genus Viscum; species Viscum album. The sequence continues at coordinate 1,842,480,027 of OY728125.1, forward strand.
ATCCCACTTCTCTCTCAGGTGTCTACCCTATGAAGTCATCAAGAAACACATCCATAAACATGTCCATAATGGTCCAAATACATAATTTTTTATCTATCCGTCATCAATAAATAGAATTACAACCTAGGATGTATGTTCTCCCAGTTTGATTTAAAATAGATCTACTCTGCCTTCTTGGATATCCTACTATCCATGGTGAATATATTTTTCACCCTTAAGAGAAAAACAATTTAGTCTCTTAGGGGAACAATAAATTTGATCTTGGTATGTGTCCAGATGGTCCATTCCCAAAATCAAGTCGAATCCTATCATTTCAGTAATATTATGATCCCATGGACAATGATACTCCCCATCCTCGAGGGAACTCTATAGCAACCCTGGACTTTTACACATATAAGTACATGATTTTAAGCATAATAAAGAATTATAGTACAATCCAAGGATAGTGAACACTAGCGTCTTGGAACAATATGTACATAAAATAGAAAATATGGTAGGAAGTAAAACAATCCATTATTTAATATTTATAATCATCTGTCAAATTCCATTGTGACCATACATCTTCATAGGATAACCTGATGAGAACATGAACAATGGTATGAGCTAAAAATCCCATTAAGGGAATAAGTATGAGAATAATTCTTTAGAACAATGGTTCGAAGACATTATATAATGGTATAAAAAGGCATGTAAAATATGTATTATTAACATATAAACAATATATCATATAAATATGGAGTCATAGTAAGGTTGTAGCAACATAAAACATGAATATAGCGTGATTTAAGGATATTTACACATATATAAGCACATGTCAAGGTTAACCACCAAGATCGTTGCACCTAGTAGCACAAGTCATGGATAACCACCAATACTGTTTCACAGAACATTTCATGAGACTCAACTTTACCCAATGCATTAGAGCACCATCAGTAAAAACACATAATAACATGTTCATGAATATGTTTTCCATATAAATGTTCATACATTATCAATCATACATATACATAAGAGTACCCATGGAATGAAATGGGTATCATAATCATGTCATAAAGAATAATAAATGGGAATATCATACAGGAGTACATAAAAGAAAGGAATTTTAAAATATATGGATATAAGGGAAAATATTCATATATCATGGTATGTGATGTCAAATAGAAGTCATAACATGTAAAAAGATGATTTATGAAATTTTATAAATAAAATATTTTAGTGATGTTTTATGTAAAATGATAAAGTGAATTAAAATTTAAAAGAGAATAGTATATTATATAATACAAATGTAAAACAATAATTTTTTTATAATAATGAGAATGATTTTATAAAAAAGGTGTCATAAAATAGATGATAGATTTCACGTGAAATTGGGTAAGAATTTGGGAAGTACCCTTAAAACAACCCTGCAAATTGGAAATAATTGTGAAGGAAAAGACATAAAAATATATATATCCCAAAAATAGAATGGTGAATGGATTGTGGTAATTGTGTTTGGAGAATATAAACATAATTTATATGATTATCATAAAATGAAAATATAACTTCATTTGGATAGAATACCTTACCTTAAGACTGATGGTGTGCTTCGCATGATCTTAATAACATGGATAACCAAATTAAAATAATTAATTAGTATTCCAAAAACTACTTTTTCATTTAATTGATTTATTATAACCTTATTATGTTCTTTCATGACCATTCTGATGGGATAGTATGTTCAATTTACTTGTTTGGGAGCATTTGTTTCCATGGTTTTCAAGAAAGGTTTACTTATATACAGGTTAGGATAGAAATGTAATATGAGAATAGTTTTATATAATTAAATTTGTATGTTATTAGTTAAAATATATAAGATTCTGTGGTTATAAAATTCAATTTTTAATAGGGAAGATGAATCATTATATAAAACATTAATAATAAGAGGTTTGGTAAAATGGTGGTTTTTGATCACATAGAACATATTTTTATTTATAAATTAATATCATATATAAAAAAATAATTCAGAACATTAAATAAGTTACAATAAATATATTACAGTCTGGTTAAGCCAATAAAATGGTTTCATTACCATAATGGAAGATGATAATTGAAATTGAAAACATGCCATCCTTGAATGTGATAAATTAGCACATCTCAGATGGTGTTATAATTTGTAATATAATGGAAGGTTAAAGGGGATATGATGATGAATTATTCCATTATCATAAGGAAATTGAACTAAATTTATTGTAATAGAGTTACCATGACAATTTAATTAAAGGAGGTGATGAAATAAATAGAAAAGAATGAAACTTGAAAAAAAATAAAAAGAAAAGAAATGATGAATATACTTCTAGAATATATCTTCCTTGAGAACCACTTATTGGGAGAGAAATTGGTGATTTTTAGAGACCTATGGATGATATAAATTGGATAGGAGCATAGAAAGATATTTTAGAAGAATTCTTTTGATGAACAAGTCCTGAGAAGAATGAAGAAAAGATGGGGTGGGTGGTTTTAATAGTGGAGGAGAGGAGAGGCAGCCCATTATTTTAATCATTAGATTAATATTATTGCTCAAAAATAATAATATTATTCATTATTGTGACCAAAAATATGTAAATTGAGAGTGTGACTTCGATAAATTGGACTTATATCATAATAACATCATCGATGACTCATCCATGATGTCGAAATTCATTTATTTAGTAAATAATGAAAATTCACTATTCACCCAAAAAAAGTATTTCTGAAAAAATAAACAAATCCCCCCAAACAATTTTTTTATGTGTAGAATTGAAAAATGAACACAATTTTTCAATAAAAATTAAAAATATTAGAAAATTTCTACTTAATTAAAATCATATTTTACCTTAAAAATACTAATTTTGAAATTAAAACAGCTTTTGAAACACTTTGATAAAATGATTAAGGTCTTATAAAATTATCTTATAATCATAATACCTCAAAATAAAAATTTATGAATACATTTCATGATTGAAAATTTTCATTTAATTTATTAAATTAATTATAATATTTAAATTAAATATATATGACTAAGAAAATACCAATACTTTATTAATAATTTTTAAATTTTTTACTTACTTATACTATGATATAATTATACCATATTGTCACTTATAAGATGGATAATTTTGTTTATAATTTCATTGGAGAGGTTACTCTTACATTTTCCATTTTACTATTCATAAGGTTCCTATTACTATTCCAAAGGTCAAGTTTTTATTTCATCAGTATATGTTCCTTAACTTCTAGAGGTGACATTTTTTTTCACTAATTTATCATTTATAAGGTTTTAATTTTGTTCAATAAGTAATCTTATTTGATTATACCATAAGGCATAATTATAATAAGGGAATTCCATTGACAAAACATTGGGTCGTTACAAACATCCCTTACACAAATATATGTCTCTAGAACGTACTACCAATGGTGTATCTATCATCATTACTCCACTCACAAACTCCACTAATTGGATATAACCATAAAAATGTTTTGTAGATAGAACTCAATTACGGGATACAATATCAAAAAATGAACTGTCTAATATAGAAGGTTTAATAATAACACCTCTCAATGTCGATAGTCCAGCCTCACTATCCACATGTGTATTTTGTACCACATGTAGTTTTCCTTCCCCTATCCCCCGTGATGAAGTCTAGTTCCCTTAACTACACCACCCTTCTAATACAAGTTCTCTTTCCAAGAAGCACTATGTCCACCTCCACTACATCCATCTATATTAGAACACCAATAGTCAATCTAATATGGTGCAAAAGACCCACTATATGCACCCCAATTATATCTACCTCCTCTGTTATTACATGTATATAGAGGGTTTTTTCATAACCAGTATTGATGAATTATATTTTCAAAGGCTCGGCATTCTACTGTTGTTTGGTGAATTTTTTTATAAAAGTTCCCGATCCAAGATCCATATGTTTGGCCACTCTTCTTCCAATTTCAATGTCTAAATTTCTCATAACGATGCTTCCTAGTCTTAGTAGACACATTTCTCGTTCATCCATCAGAAACCACTTATCGACCACTAGTGTCCTCCTTCAGGTTCCCCTTGTCAATGAGTGCCTGATTCACTACATCTAAAAACATCCCCTTCCAGAAGATATTCACTTGTGAATTAATATCACAAATAATTCCATCTAAATCCTAATTTTATGAAATACCCACTTATACTACCAACAATAGAGATAATCATTGAAAATATATAAAGAATACATAATTATAAATCATGAAAATACCCTCCCAATTAAACCTCCTAATCTCCAGATATCTCTCATTCTTGAGTGACTTAGGGTAAAATTTTTCTAGTAACTTTCCTTAAATTTCCTTCCACTACATATTCACAAGTTTTCCATACAAATATTGGCTTTCCCACCAACACATCTCTTAACCATGTATCATACATGAATCCATCATGAATCTCTTCTCATAAAGAGTCTCCTAGTGGTCAAGTATAGTTTGGATAGACTCAATACAAAACCTAACTCCCTCAGGTAAACTAACTCATGTAAATATTGGAGTGTATTGTAACTGAAACTCCCTCGTATGATCTTACATACTCTTCAAAAACATCATTGGGTTTCCTTTCATAAATTGCGTGAAGTAGGAAAATTTCAATTAGAACTTCAATTTGACATCCCCACCCATCACCATCAGTGCCTCATGTTCTTCTACTAGAAGACCATCCCTTATGATGTCCACCTATCGTCCTCTCAGTATGCATATTCATGGAGGCATGTCTTTATAATGCCAAAAATGAACCTCAAGACAAAGTTTACAAAGTCAACATGTTTATATATGATGGAAACACAATATGGTAGAACTAGTCATTCCCAAAAAACTCTCCACATAGTAAAATATGAGGTCCAATAAATAACCATTAAGATCTTAAAAACATATTTTGGTTAACAAGTTTAAACATCTTCTCATTAATCAAGTTTATCATTTTCAAACCTAATTATTTTTATTTGGAATCATTTTCTTACCACGTGAAATTTAATATTAGGTACCATTTTCAACACAACCTCACAATAATGGAATATATTTCATTTTCAATATCATACCCAAAACACATTCTCTCATGCATCCCTAAAATAATGCAAGTCAAAAAAAATGTTGAGTTCCTATAAGGTTGTTTTCATATTCAAATCACATACCTAACCATTTCATGAGTCAAATATCAATAAATATCTAAAACAATAATCACATCACACCATAATTAAATCACCCAAGGTGAATTAATATTCAACTATAACAACAAAAAACAATAAAAATGATCCCACCCCAGATATATGGATTCCTCCCATACATGAGTTCGAAACATCCATGCATGATATCATTTCAAAGTATCAACTCTCACAAATATCTGATCTACCTTTCTTAAATAAAAGATAAAATAAAATAAAATAAAACTACACTTTAATAGAACTTTGTAACGTCCCAGCCAAGGTTCCATGCCCTTATTCTTTGAGCCAGACCATAACATGACCTCAGGTGAGAATCCACGTACTATAGATGATTCCAAGTAGAATAAAGGGTCTAATATCGATAATAGGGACACTATACCCTCTATTATCAAAGTTATACATAAGTAGAAAATGAGAAAATGTAACTAAAAAACATATGACCATAAGAATAATAGTACCAAGATCATAATAGGACCAAAATTGGAGATAAAATATAAAAAATGAACATTATATATTCCAAGCTAAAGTGAGTTCCATGTGTCAAAATAAAAACCCAAAAATAAAGACACAGAAAACATCCAAACGGGTCCTGACCCAAGTCTAGTTCCTCAAGAATTATCTATATTGAATAAATAATATAACGCCTATCATTTCCCTTATCATATCCTAAAAACATTAAATATATTCAGATACTAATCAGGCAGCCCAAGAATTGTGTGAGTACAAATCAGAAGGTAATCACCAATGGAATATAATACAATATAGAGTCTAAAACAATGTATGCTGTTGTACAACGAAATATGGGAAATTAATAAGTAGAAATTTACAACATCATCACTTATTCTTTAGTTAACCACATACACCACATGGTTCTCAAGGATTCCAGAACCTCGTAATAAGCTTCGTCAAGCACCAGGATTGAATCGTGTGAAATATTCAATTAACATTTCATTATATCAAAAGGGATAACATTATCAATATCATTTAAATTTAATTATTATGACCACATGGAACTATAGTCCAATGAAAATGTTTGGACAATAAAAAACCATGTCTATCACCCCAGGAGTATTTGGAGCACCAGTCTCTGTCACACACATCACATCTATTTATAGCATCAATCCCTTTCCAATACAATTGTGTATTCATTCTTTGGGTGTAGAACACCATTTCTATCACCCTATGATTATTTAGAGCATCAATACATATCACACAAACCATTTATCAATAATTCACATATATAATATCATATCTCATTTTCACATGCATCTCAACATCACATGGTTTCACATTGTTACATCAACCCAGATTAATCAACAATAATCCTCTTACCACAATTATCCACTACATTTCTCTATTAAATAATTAAGAAATTAGTTAAATTATGTCCACTAATTAACTACAAAATTAATCAACCCCTTAAATTTCATTTAATTAATTCAAAAATTAATTAACCATATATATTCTATTAATTGTTTTAGTAATTAATTAATCACATCTCTTACATTAATTAATGGAAAAATTAATTAATTTTTTACTCAATTAATTAATTCCATATTTAATTAAAAATTTAACAATATAAAAATATAATAAATAACTCAAAAATTTATTATTATTAACTCACAATTCAATACTTTGATAATTAAATCATTAATTAATTATACCCAATCCATAATTCCATTATTAAATCAAATCCCCAATTCCCAAATTCATTAATAACCACATTAATTATTTCATCTTATGAATTCCAATTTATAAAAATTACATAGATAATATAAATTAACATACATGTAATTAATACCAATACTATGGGATTTGAATGAAAGACCACCAACCTCAATTTGCTGACAAGTGATCGCCCAACGGAAATCAACAATTTGAGCAGAGTAAAAACGTAGAGCGAGATCTCAATATCAAACATAAATAATGATTGAAAAAGTCATGATAAATTAAATTTAGATCTATATAATTAAAATACTAGATGTATATCTTCAAAACTAGTCCCATATTCAATCATAATATATGAAAAATTCCTTTTGTGAATGGGATAAGAAATGGAGACGGATGGGAAACCAAGAAGGATTAGATCCTCTTACTAGGATGGGTGGAGGTCTTCGACCTGATATTAAAATTAAAAATAATAGTGGTTTATAGGTATTTTAATTCGTGAAGGTGGTTATATAACAATGAAATAACATTAGGTGTTGAATCGGGTTCAATTTATGAGAGTTTTGGGGGTTCCTGTAATTTAAAAACATATTCTCCGATGATTTAAAAAGTCTTTCTTGGTTTTCTGGGTAGGGTTCTCAGTTTTACCTAAATGTATTCCTAAAACCTCCACATATAATTTAGGGGTGCATTGTTACACTAAATTGGGAGAATAGTTTTACAATCCATAAACCAACTATGTAATTCCCATCTCTCCAAGGTTGCACGATTTTCAATGATGGGGCGCATGGTTTGGAACACCATGTGAAATAATACAATACCATTCTCCCTTATAATTTTATAAAATTATACCCAAAACCTCTTCAATACATAACTAAAAAAATGAACTCAAACAAGGAAAGAATATTACCTGAAAACAAGCATAGAACAACTCACGAAATGGACGAGAACTTACACTGCAATCAATGAATTTATAAGATATTTTTGAGAAAACACCAAAATGGATATTTTTTATTTATTTATTTTTGTTAAATAAATTCATATCATTGAAGGGAACTAAATAAGTAATGATATATCAAAATTAAATCCAACAATATCACTCAATGATACATTATAACATTGTGGATAATGGGAATTTAAAATATTTCAAGATCTCAATGGGGATTTTCTTGTTAAATGGTACATAATTGATTCATAATCATGATTATGTGATTACATAATCCCTTTCTTGAATTAATGTTATATTTTATACATATTTATGTTTGTGTTATTGTGCTAGTTGAATTAATATGGCCTATATTATATTTTTTTGTAATATTAAGATGATAGGGTATAAAATTAAAAGGATTAAGTGGATGAGAGATGAGAAACATTGTAGGGTTAAATGAGTCCTCTCATGCAATGGATATTATTTTATTACTAATTTAATAGTCCATTTTTTACTATCCTTATTTATATTACATAATTTTAATATGAATTGATTTTAAGCTAATAAATCTCTCAAAATGGTAACAGGATTAATTTACTCAATATAATGTGACGATTTTATAGAATATTACTATAACTGGGGATATGGCTGTATAGGTCCAAACGTGTATATTTACACATTATTAAATATTTTTAATGTGTGAGAATTATTGATTTCAAATATCATAAAAAATTCAGTTTGTGATTTTCAAGTGTTTGGGGAAGATGGTATGCATCTTCTAAATTACACATTGGAATTCCCCATGGATATGTTATTGATAATGGGGTTCTTTATTATTCCTATTTTTTTATTAGGATAATTCCATTAGGGGTGTTTTTTTGGGCATCAAAGTTGATGGAAAGTACATAATTTGTGATATTTATTTTTTAAAAATTAGTAATATGACCATATATTTTTATGCTATATTTATAGTCATGTATAAAATCTATCCAGTGTCGACGGGTGTTATGGAAATGTTTTTGAGCATAAAACACATTAAAAATGCATTGACAATAAATATAAAAAATTAGGTTCCTATAATATCCACCCATATCCTAGAAATGAAAAAAATAATTATAGAACATGTAACTTTATTCTTCTAATTTGGCCCATCCATGATTCTTCTACATGTTCTTAATATGGATCACTAAGAGTCCATTAATATAATTATTCTGCCAAAATTTTCTAAGTTTTATGTGAATCTCCTAGTTATTTATAAGTATTCTCTCTTCCTACATTTATATTGGGACAATATGTTATGATATTGATAAATCGAACTTCAAATTTGTGAAATTTCATTACATTAATATCATATTAAAATTTCATATATCATAAAATTAATGTACCTATTTATATTTCCTTCTAAAGAACTAAATATCTAAAATTTTATCTCGTTGATGAAACTTTTCATAATTTTTTCAAACGTTAAATATCATTGTGACGTTCTATTCATTTCCTAAAATTGATTTCATAAAATATAAACTATTATTTTTCCTTTTAAGATCATTTGAATATCATAAAATTACATTAATAACTAATAATGATAGATTATATTGAATAATAATAAGATAACATGGATTGTATGTAATGTACCGGACCTCTCCGACCCTTTCCCTTGTAAAAAAAAGATCATGAAGTGTTCTGGAGGGTAAAATGGACTTTTCCACACTTTCCAGAATTTTGAAACTACACACTGTGTAGTTTGAGTACACGCCGTGTACCCCCCTTCCCGGGTATACCCCGTGTTGCAGACCATGTCCTTGCTGTGTGGAATAATGGGTGCACGCCGTGTGTCCAGTTCTACACGCCGTGTAGTCTTTCCCCCGCATACGCATTACCAGTCAACGGCTGTATACCATGATGGAGTCGTGTCCTTGCCGTGTGCAATAAATGAGTACATGCCATGTGTCTAAACTACACGCCGTGTACTCCTTCCCCATGTATGCGTTACCCTCAAACTGTGTGTTGACTAGTCAACGGCCGCGGAGCCGTGTTGGAAGCCTCGTGGAGACCGTGTGAAAGAACCGAGTACACGTTGTATACCATAAAGTACACGCCATGTACTTTTTCTTTTCATTCCTATAAAAGGAGGGGTCCCTTCCTCCTTTCAACTCACCCCTCTTCTCTCTTCTCCTATTCTCTGATCAGAGCTCTCTCAAGAGAATCAAAGGCTCTTTCTTCCATAACTTTTTCGTCCGAGCTCCGATTTACGATCCTTCAGCGGCCACGGGATCGTAAAGACGAGGCAGAGCTTCCGAGCCTGGGTCTGTTGTCTTTACATCAGCATTTTCTTTCCAACCTCCACCCAAGGAGGTTTTTCCAGGACCAGACATTAGTGACGAACGCTGACAGATGTCTTCTAAGGTTGATCCGGAGGAGCGTTGCAATCAAGAACCTGTTGAGGTAGGGATCTTACCTTTGTCTCTATATTTTGTGCATCATCCGGGGTGGGTATCCTCTTGTTTTCATGAGAAACAGTTGAACCGTTAAATAAAGATAATAACTGGTTAAAGAATTGGGTTGGGAAGTTAGTGATTGTTGTTACTTTACTATTTATATCCAATGACATTATTTTTTTGAATTGAATGAGCTTCTACCTACTGAAAATAACGGTTGTTGGGGGCCTTTTCTTACGCAATTAAATATTTCCCTCTCCTTCTGTATTATCATATGGATGGAAGCATGTGGAATGTGGAAATTGGATAATCACGTAAAGTTGGCTGATTATATGAAAATCAGGAACACTTTTGTGATCACCCCGGTCAAACAAAATGGAATAATGAACATTTGGGTGTAGGATTGGTTACGAGGCATGTTATGGGGGTGTTTTGTGGGTTGTTTTGGATAGTGTGAGCAGCGGGGCTGTGGTTGCCTTGGTTGTGGATTGGTGTGAATGCTATGTTGGTGCTGGGTAGCGGGGCTGCAATAAATGGTATCAAAAAGGTGTTGATGTGCGGGTTCGTTGTAGTTGTGGTTATGGTGGTTGGCAGTGGGGCTGCAGGGATGGGTTTAAATGTGAACGGACAGTGGGTTGTGTTTAATAAATAAAATGTGGAATAGTTAATGAATGGTGGGGCGTGGTAATGGAATGGTAATAATAGTAAATTAGGTTGGTTGATTGATAAGAAGGGTTTGGTTGTGCTGCCTGTGTTTTCCTAACTTGATTTGTGGATGGCAGGGATATGTTTTACAAACGTTTGGTGTGGTTGGTTGTGGATAGTTGCCCAGTATTTAAGGAACTAAATGAACTAATTTCTACTGAAATGTGAAAACCTAAAGGGGGTTTGGTTTGTTTCTTGTATGCATGCTTCGTAGTAGTAGTGTCGAGGAACATGCTCAGTTTCTCTTTTTAGAATCCATAGGTTGGGTTGTGTGGTTGTTATTTATATATATCTATATCTATATCTTTTATGTTTTATCGCTCCCCACCCATGTTGAGCACTTGGTGCCGAACACTCCCATTTTATGGGAGAGGGTGTTTTTCCCTTAGTTACTAGCTCCTTCCTGCTCCTTCTCTCCTAGGCTGTGATGGATTGAGGTGACCTTACACCTAAGACTCATCAGATACGTTTTGATTGAGGTGATTTTAGCCCAAAACTCTTCGGGAAGGTTCTACTGTTTCCCAAGAATCTTCGGGATGAGGCCCAGGTGTGTGCGGGCGGGATACATGGTTGTAAGGCCCAGGTGTGTGCGGGCGGGATACGTGGTTGTGAGGCCCAGGTGTGTGAGGGCGGGATACGTGGTTTTGAGGCCCAGGTGTGTGCGGGCAGGATACGTGGTTGTGAGTCCCATGTGTGCGGGGGAGGGATATGTGGTTTTGAGGCCCAGGTGTGTGCGGGTGGGATAGATGGTTGTGAGGCCCAGGTGTGTGCGGGAGGGATATGTGGTTGTGAGGCCCAGGTGTGTGCGGTTGGGGAGAGTGTGGCTGCGTGAGGATGTTCGTCATTAGGAAGAGCAGCTAACTAAAGGGAAATGGTGTGGGGTACCCGATACTCTTGTTCTTATACTACTACTACCTGTTGTTCTTGTGTTTTGGTGAATGTGGCTGGTGAGGTTGGGTGGATAGGATTCCTTGCTAGGTTTCTTCTGTTGTTCTCACGAGACATTAGGATGTCTACCCACTTGTGCACGAGAGCTTTAGGTTTCCCTACTGAGTATACTTGTATTCTCACCCTACGTTTAAATTCAGGTTTCTAGGAGGACTACCAGGGCCGTCCGGGACCCTACTAGTCAGACCGTTGGAGTTGTTGTTGTTGTTGTACCTTTGTTTTTCTTTTTCTATTGTACCTTGAGCATTCTTTTACTTGTAACTTTGTTTTCTTTGAACATTATTGTACTTGTACCTTTTTATAAATTTGATTAAACATGCATGTGGGCTTGGTTTGGGTTTATTTCTATACGCTTGTTCTTTTTCCTTTTGGTGGTTGACTTGTCCTATTTCCCGATCCTAAATAATAAAAAGGGTAATGCCTCCCATATTTGTGAAAACTCATACCCTTGGTGCTAGTCGCCACCCCCCGGGCCTACTGGAGGCGGGACTCGGGGGTCATTATCTCCATTTCACCATTGCCAACTCAGGAGGGGCATCTTTGTTGGGAGGGGGTCGTGACATTGTATCATAAAAAATATGCTATTACATAGAAAATTGCAATATACTAACCTTGAATAAGTAATGGTTTCCAAAAACGAAAACAAATTTTTTTTTATAATAGATCATTATGGTTTCTATTTAGTTCATAATTCAATAAATCTACCCTTAATTATAACACATCATAGACTAGGAACATCATAAAAAAATTTATAATCATGTTTAATAACTTATGAAACCATACCAAATGATTCTTTTAGTAATCATATATATTATTTTAAAAAATCAATCATCAATTATCACTAGTTCTAATATAATATGTAAAACAATACATAAAATCCACATAAAGTTATTTTTAATATCCTCAAAAACACATTTATTGTATCTCCCAATGTTTTAGGGAATCAAATTAAAAATGAAACATATTCATTCACCTAGACATAAAGTGTGATCCCATGGGCCTTTATAGAAATAAAAAAAATTACTAATTTAATAATATATAATTTTGTTAAAATATAATCCTCAATAAAAGTGAAATTTTTACTAAATCACCAAAGGGATTTTTCCTGATATTTAACAAAAAAATGTATTTCATACATGTGTCAAAAACCTCTACTACGTTTAATTATATATAACAAAATAACCCCTTTTTCTAAGAAATAGAGTGACAAAGAGACACATAGTATTTGAATACCATATAACCAACTCATAAATTATTAATTATTTGGGTACAAATAGACTAGAAAGATTAAAATATCACTTGGGATTAACTAGGAATGTTGAACACATACCATTCGCTCACCCAAAAAATAAAGAAACCCATTTTCACATATATAGGTAAAATCATATAGATATTTCATTACTCTCAGTCAAGGTATCATATGTAATACATATCATTTCAGAGGGAAAATACCATTTTGGTTGAACCTTGATCAATGAAATGTTTAGTAACACTCTAAACCACCCTTTGATTAACTCAATCGCATGGAATTTGTATGAATGGAATCATTTTATGAAGGATTTCATGTGAAGTATCTATTTGATAGGATATTTATATATTCAACATGAAAAAATAACCTTGTTATTTTTGTTGTACATAGACTATATACTGCATGTGGTGTATCCAATTTACAATATTCCATTAGTACGTCATTAGATAATTTTTTTTCAGTATAAAAATCCCCATCAATTATACAATTTACATGGTTTCATATAATAGTATACTCTGTAAATATAAAAAATTATGGATAACTCAAATTTATAATCCTAGTGGTTATTTACCAATATACATCATGTAATATTTATAACCAACAAGAATGAATGTTAATGTGGGGACATAATTTAACAAAAAATGATTCATATTATATATTCTGTAACACCGCATGCTTCTATGGTATGCTTCTCTTTGAATAATGTGACAGCGCGTGTTGTACGAAACACCGAGTTCTAACACACCATAACCAATCAAACTAGCCGTTATGAATAGTAATACCTAATTTTTGAAACTATATATATTTTATTATTTAAAATGGACATCATTTTTGGATTTTGAATATCAAATTGAGCCTAAGGTGAAATTTTGGTACTTTTTGGATAACATTAATATTTTGATGAATAGTGAAAATTACTAAATTTTAATTAAAAACAACTTTTTTAATCAAAATAATTAATAGTGATAAATTCTGAATTTGAGTGGTTTTAAAGTATATTTATAATATATTATTACCATTTAATATAATTTTGTTCATTGGTTATAATTTTACAGTTAAACTGGACATAAACAAGTGTCAATCTTTTGATAGTTATTATCTCTTAAAAACACGCTTTTTTTGTTTTAAGAACGGGAATTAATATTAAATTAATTTCTTCCACTTCTTTGTTTTGAATATGGAAAAATGGATTCCATATTTGGAATTGGGATGTTCATATTTTGTAAATAGGTAACTTTTATTTTTAGACATTTTGAATAATTACTTCGGTAAATATTTTATTTACCATGGTTAAGGGTAAATCCGGTAAATAAGGGTTAAAAATAATATTAAAATAATACTAAATTACCCTAAAACGTGTCCTAGCATTATTAGTTGATACATGTTCGACCATATCCATCTTTGGGTTGATTTTGGGACCCCATGGAGCCACTTGTAGGTGATAGGGACACTTTATTTTAATTATGTTAAAATAAGTACAAAAATGACATAATCATATATCTTTTAGAAAAACAATTTTTACATAGGGTTATCTATGTTTGACGTTCGACTATAAATATTCATTAGAAAGGTAAAACGATTTCCTACATAAGAATATTTTATTTATAATTTTTCAAGATTAAATAATAAAAGTTATGTATGACACAATGATGATGCAGTAATTACCATAATAGTGAAAAATTAACATAATGGATATTATAAATATCCAAATAAATATAATTTGAGACTTTTATTGAATTAAAATAAATTTATAGGTTAATATGACATATTAGTATTGATAAAATTAACTTTTTTTGAAGTAATAATTCTGTTATGAGTTTCACAAAAATCAACTATTGAATAGTGTCAAAAATGACATAAAAGAGTTTTTAAAACAAATATTATATTATTAATTGATATT
Source organism: Viscum album (assembly GCA_963277665.1). Taxonomy (NCBI): domain Eukaryota; kingdom Viridiplantae; phylum Streptophyta; class Magnoliopsida; order Santalales; family Viscaceae; genus Viscum; species Viscum album. The sequence goes on from OY728125.1 coordinate 1,842,495,067, forward strand.
AAATTTCTAAAAAACTAAAGTTCGGTCAAAAGACTTATATCATGATATTTGTATCATTAATGGGCCACTTTGGGGTATCTTGGATGTATATAGTTATTTTATTAACAATATTATATAAAAATACAAAGTGACATGGTAAATGTCAAACTAATTAACTAAGAGTTAATACTTAATGATAAGGTTAATATAGTAACCCAAAACTATCTAAATTCTATTAGATGAATGGTTTTAGACCTATCCCCACCTTATCATTTAAATAATCAACTTTGGAGCTATTATAAAACGAATATTAATTTATTATAAATTAATATTTCTAGCTTTTCCAAAGGTGCCCCTCACCCCTCTTATAAAAGGGCACTCCTCCTTCTCATTTCATCACATCTTGAAAGCCTTTTGGATCGTCCAAACTCTACCCAAATACTCTACAAAAATCCCTCAATACAACCTAGATGCATTATTTTGATCAGAAATCCAACTTAAGGAGACCTTTTGATCAAATCAAAAGGAAGAACCCGAAGAAGAGGTAATGATTTCACCACCCTTTTCCAAATTCCTTTCTTCTTCCACTTCTTCTTCCTTTGTTATTAACATTATAAAATGATAACTCTAGTATCATATATATACTGTGATGTTATTATAAATATGGTACAACCATATTAAGTATTCTATTCATCTTTGAATAACATGTCACCATACGTGCGTACGTACAGCTTACCATCTCCACGTCGTGGTGTAATTGTTATTCAATAAATTATTATTTGGATGGATATAATAATGATGTGTAATTCATGTAAATAATAAATATAACATGATTATGATTCTGTATATATGATATACCATCCAATTATATATTATTTTAATACCAAAAGAATGATATTGTCGCTCGTGCGTACGTACGGACTACCCTCTCCACAAACGCGATGAGATTCATTCTCCATCATATCCATTCAAGTGTAATTCTCATTTGATGATTAATAATAGTATCTAAGGACTTTATATCATTCTTGATATGATTAAGATACAACCTATACATTACAAACATGGCTTACATAACAAAACATATAAAAGAAAACGAGTAAGTTAACACCCGAAACAACGATAACACTAAGATATTATTAACAAAGCAATGTTAAAAGATCATATATGATATCATATTAATGCATATGATTATTGTATAATTTACTAACAATTATTTCACCATTATAAAAGAGTTTAACCTACCTCAACCAAGGAAAAGTACAAGGTAAGGGTTATTTCACAATCTCTTCATTATCCAAGAATGTTTATACGTAATAATCTACTGGGATCTCTTTATCATCCACATCCATGTTTCTTAAAAATGCATTCCAAAACATTTTTACTATTTAAAATAATATGGTTTAATGTCATTTATACCCTTGTTTGAATTTTTATAAGAGTTTTATAAAGGAAGATTTCCGTCGTTTTCCAAACAAGGTGTTTTTTAACCTTTTCGACAGAATTAAGGTAAGAATGTTTTTTTTAACTTATACGGTGGGTGCGGTTATTTTCCACCATTATAAAATCGTTGAAGCTTACCTTACAAGATTATAAGAATATTTTCATAGAAAATGTTTTATTTCATAAATATAAGACTCTTAAATGATTTCGAAATAGAAAGAGACATTTCTCTAAAAAGAGTTTTGATTTCATCTATGTCAACATCCTTTGATGGATTTAATGCTTATTTGAAGTTGATTTATTATGATACAAAACTTCTATATTTAATTGAAGGTTTTGTGATATTTTTGACTGTGGATGTGCTATTTTTATACCATTCATAGTTTATGGTGAAAGTATTGACATTTCATATACTAGTTTTAATACGAATGTTTATGTTATGTTTAAGCCTTTTCATATGGGAATGCATTGGACTTAATATGTGATGGGTGGAGCCCACTATATCTCCTCGATGCATCAGTAGGTCTCATTAGACAAACTAGTGTCTTGTCACAATGCCATGGAAAAATATTATTTTTAGTCTTGGCATGAGGCCTTGGCTATGTGGTTATGATAGTCTGGCATTATGCATTCCATCATTATGAAAGTGGTTATTGATATTGCATGTGATTATTCGATTAGTATAATATCCATGTGAATAAGTAAATGGCATTATTTCATTTTACTTTTTCCATTCTATGTTGAAGTTCAAGTTTAAAAGGCTTTTGTTTTTGTTATACATTGCCTTAAATGTTTATGCTTATTTTTGAAAGTTTCCACAATATTATTATCCTTACTCGGCATTTGAGCTCACCCCATTTCTATGTTTTATATTTCCCAGGATTTGATGAAGTAAGTTTTGAATGACCTGCATCGATATTATGAGGGGATAATAGTGTGGACTATGGAGACATTATGTTGTTGTAGTAGTTTTTCACTTTATGATGTAATGTAAAACATTATGAATATATCTACTGTTTCCAAGGATACTAAACCAATCGGTCTTTCGAGATTTGATCTTTATTTTGATCATGCCAATGTTATGTAATAATGCACCGACTCTTGGTAACTAGGGTCAGGGCGTTACAGTTGGTATCAAAGGGAGTTTAGTACAAACCTTGAAAGCCAGATTTAGATAAACTCTGATTAGAGCACATAGATTTAAGATGGACTTTGAGTATTAGTATAGAAGAACTTCCTAGAATTTTTATATTTTAGAGATTTTGTGAGTTTTCCAAGCAATACATCCCTGTCTGGATACGAGTAGGTAGAGGCGGCTCTGGCATAGATGTACCTAGGGGTAAAACCTGAAAACACCGCTTTGAGCTAGACTCGAACGAGAACTGCTGCATGACAACGGGCCTTGCTGCACTCTTGGTTACGACACTCCCGGGGGATATGCTTAGGATAAATCTCATTTTCTTTACAAATCATTATGAAGGGTTTATGAGTATATACTTCTTCATGAAAACATTTTTATGATTATGGATTATATCCATAAATAGTACAATTTATGTTAAGTGCTTTATAAGTATGGGATTATGTATTTTGATTCATAAAATAATCTAGTTTATTCCATTGATTAGAAATGGTGCCTAGTGAAAGAAATGGAAACCATATCAATGCATGCACTCCATGTAGGGATTTCCCACCTACTCAAGATAATTATAGTGGAGCTGGTGATGCAACTGGTGTCGATCAGCTAATTACCATACTGGGACAACTCACTCAGGTTATGAATAATAACCTTACCCATATTGAGCACCCTGATCTGCAGCATGGAGGATCAATGTTACATCGATTCATGAGGCAAAAACCACCAACGTTCAATGGGAGTACAAATCCCTTAGTAGCTGAGCAATGGATAAATTTCCTAGAGAAAAAATTTCAGGCTTTGGGGAGTGGTGAAAGGGAAATAGTTATCATGGCAGTTTACCGCCTCACTGGAGATGCTGATCAATGGTGGTCATTGATTCAAAATACGAAGGAAGATGATGAAGTATCAAATATGGAATGGAGGGAGTTCAAAGATCTGTTTTTAGAAAAATACTTTCCTCACGACCATCGAGCAGATATGGAAAGGCAATTTCCGAGTCTTAGACAGAAGGAGGATGAGAATGTCGCAAAGTATGAGGCTAACATTACAAGGTTGTCAAGGTATGCTGGAGATTATATACGTAACCCAAGAAGTAAGATTTATCGTTTCTTTGATGGGTTAAAAATATTTTCCGTCGAGCATTAGTCTCACAATCCTTGTCATCGTACGAAGACATTGTCTCATGTGCTATCATGACCAAAAAGGAATTCTCTAAGTCTTATGACTTTAAAGCAAAGCAAGAGAAGAAGAGACCTGTTGATCAATATGGGAATAGAAATAAGGGGAAGAAGGGAAAGGTTGAATATCCATACTATGGTAAATGTGGTAAGAAACACCCCAGTAATTGCTTGAAGGGAAAAGGAGTTTGTTACAAGTGTGGTGAAAAAGGCCACCAAACTCGTGATTGCAAGGGGAAGAAGGAAGCTACAAATGTTCAGTGCTACAATTGTAGGGAGATGGGGTATTATGCAAATGAATGTCCAAAGCGTCAGGAGAACTTACCTTATAAATGTCCAAGGGATCAAGGCCAAGCTGATGCTATCACTACTGCTGAGGTAGACGCTCCGAAAGATGTGGTGGAAGGTAATTTAATGTTTTCCACAAGTTTAAAAAATGCATTATTTGATTCTGGATCATCGCATTGTTTCATATCTTCCCAGTTTGGTAAGAAAATTAGATATTTCCAATTTGATTTAACAAGGGAGTTGTCAGTTAAAACTCCTAAGGGAAGTATCATTACAACAAAGTTTTGTGAATCAGTCCCCATTAGAGCACATAAATGTTATTTATCTGCTGATCTCATCGTCATACCTATGATTGAGTTTGATATAATCCTCTGTATGTACTGGCTTTCGGACTATGATCAGAAGATTTATTGTAAGAAGAAAGAGGTTACGATTCTTGATAATGATGATAAGGAACACCTTATCTTTAGATAAAAATCATCACCACCTAATTCTTATCTAGATCCTCCCCCATTAGCTCAAAAAAAATCAATTATTGGGGTGGAAGAGAATGAAATAACTATGGGTGAGGAAAGGAATGTTAAAATAGAGGATTTACCTATTGTGAAAGAATTTGTAGATGTATTTCTGGAAGATTTACCTGGACATCCTCCAGAACGAGAAGTTGAGTTTTAGTTGATTTAATTCCTGGATCAAGGCCTATATCAAAGACCCCTTATAGAATGGCGACTGTATAATTAGTCAAACTAAAGAAACAACTAGAGGAATTGAGTAATAAAAGATTTATTCTCCCTAGTGTTTCTCCATGGGGAGCCCCTGTTCTTTTTGATAAAAAGAAAGATGGGTCGATGAGGTTATGTATTGACTACAGGGAGATCAATGCTATAACGATTAAGAATAAGTATCCCCTACCTCGCATTGATGATTTTTTGACCAAATGCATGGATCTCAATACTTTTCAATGATTAACCTTCGATCTGGATACCATCAGTTATGTGTGAAGAAGGAATACATTCCGAAGACAGCATTTCGAACTAGGTACGGGCATTATGAGTTTACAGTAATGCCTTTTGGATTGACTAATGCACCCTCTGTAGTCATGGATCTGATTAATAGAGTTTTCAAGGAATATCTCGATGAATTTGTGGTGGTATTTATTGATGATATCTTGGTATACTCAAAAATCTACAAAGATCATGAAAATCACTTCCGAATTATCTTAAAGACTCTGAGAAGACATTAATTATATGGGAAGTTTAGCAAGTGTGAATTCTGGCTTTAGTAGATTTCTTTTCTTGGCCATATTGTCTCTAAAGATGGAATCTCTGTTGATCCTTATAAGACCAAGGCAATCCAAGAATGACCAGCACCGACAAGTATAACTGAGGTACATAGTTTTATTGGTTTAGCCGGTTATTATCGACGTTTCGTCCAGAATTTTTCCTGATTGGCTAACCCATTAACGAAGCTCACACGTAAAGGGGATAAATTTGTTTGGACAAAAGATTCTGAAGAATGTTTCGAAGAACGGAAGAGAAGATTAGTCAATGATCCTATATTGACTCTACCATCAGGGAATTATGGGTTCATTATTTATAGTGATGCATCGAAGAAAGGACTTGGTTGTGTCCTTATGTAGAATTATAGGGTTATTGCCTATGCATCACGACAGTTGGAAATTCATGAACAAAACTATCCTACTCATGATCTCGAGTTAGCCGCTGTGATATTTTCTTTGAAGATATGGAGGCACAAACTTTATGGTGAAAAATTTGAGATTTATACTGATCACAAGAGTTTGATGTATATTTTCTCACAAAAAGAACTCAACATGAGGCAAAGGAGACAGCTTAAATTACTCAAGGATTATGATTGTACGATACACTACCACCCAGGGAAAGCAAACAAGGTGGCAGATGCTTTCAGCAGAAAAGACCATGGAGTTTTGAACATGATGAGAATTGAAAGGGATCCAATTTTGATGGATCTAGTGTAGATGGACATGGGAATAACCAGGGAAGGTGAAACATCAATGCTTTTTCAAATAGTTTCCAAACCATCTTTACTAGAATGGATTAAGAGTTCTCAGACCGATGATGAAGAATTTCAAAAGAAGATTAAAGATGTGAATGATGGGAGATTGAGAGACTTTCTGTATGAAGATGGAATTTTTAAATTTTGGAAGAGACATTGTGTTCCCAATATACCTGATCTAAAAAGTGAATTTCTGGATGATCCTCATAGTTCCAATTTCTCTATACACCCTGGAAGAACCAAAATGTATAGATATTTGAAGGAACATTTTTGGTGGGACAACATGAAGAGGGAGATTGCTGATTTTGTGTCAAGATGTACAGTTTGTGAACAAGTGAAAGCTTGAAGGCATGAGCCTGGAGGAGTTATGCATCCTCTTCCCATACCAGAGTGGAAATGGGATAATATTATGATGGATTTTGTCATGGGGATACCAAATAATCTTAGGGGGAATGATGCAATATGGGTTATTGTTGATCGTCTTACCATGTCAGCACATTTTCTTACTATAAGAGAAGATCTACCCCTGGAATGTATAGCAAGACTATATATTAATGAAGTTGTGAGACTTCATGGAGTACCCCTTTCGATTGTTTTAGATCGTGATCCCCATTTTACTTCAAGATTTTGGAAAAGTCTTCAGAAATCCCTGGATACTGAACTTCATTTGAGCACTTCTTACCACCCTCAAGCAGATGGACAATCAGAAAGAACTATTCAAACCTTAAAAGTCATGTTGAGATCCTGCTCACTTGACTTTTAGGGTATGTGGGATCAATATTTACCTCTGGTAGAATTTTTATATAACAATAGCATCCATTCAAGTATGTAGATGGCACCATATGAAGCGTTATAAGGAAAGAGATGTCGTACACCAACCTGTTGGGATGAAATTGGTGAAAGAAAACATGTAGGCCCATAACTGGTGGAGGAAACGATGGAAAAGGTGAAGGTAATCCAAAGTCACATCAAAACAGCTCAATGTTGGCAAAAGAGCTATGCAGATAATCAAAGGAAGGATTTGGAATTTCAAGTCAGTGATCATGTTTTCCTGAAGTTATCTCCATGGAAGGGAGTCGTACGTTTTGGTAAGAAAGGTAAATTGAGTCCCAGGTACATCGGACCTTTTGAAATTCTAGAACGAATTGGGGCTGCAGCTTACCGATTGGCAATGCCGCCAAGTCTCTCCAATGTTCACGATGTGTTCCACGTATCTCTATTGAGGAAATACATGCCTGGCCCAACGCATGACTCACCTATGAGGAATTAGAACTGGAACCTGATCTGTCTTGTTGCGAAGAGCCCGTCAGGATTCTAGATATGAGAGAACAAGTACTGAGAAACCGGACGACGCGTCTGGTAAAAGTTTTGTGGAGAAACCATAAGATGGAAGAGGCAACGTGGGAACCCAAGGAACTTATGATGAATAACCACCCGAGTCTTTTCATGCGATAATATTCTAGAAATTTCGAGGACAAAATTATTTGAAGGAGGGGAGAATGTAACACCCCAAGCTTCTACGGTACGCTTCTCTTTGAATAATGTGACAGCGTGTGTTGTACGCAACACCGAGTTCTAACACACCATAACCAATAAAACTAGCCATTATGAATAGTAATACCTACCCTTTGAAATTATATATATTTTATTTTTTAAAATGGACTTCATTTTTGGATTTGGAATATCGAATTTAGCCTAAGGTGAAATTTTGGTACTTTTTGGATAACTTTAATATTTTGATGAATAGTGAAATTTACTAAATTTTAATTAAAAACAACTTTTTTCATCAAAATAATTAATAGGGATAAATTATGAATTTGAGTGGTTTTAAAGTATATATAGAATATATTTTTACAATTTAATATAATTTTGGCCATTGGACATAATTTTACAATTAAACCGGACATAAATAAGTGTCAATCTTTTGATAGTTATTATCTCTTAAAAACACGCTTTTTTGTTTTAACAACGGGAATTAATTTTAAATTAATTTCTGCCACTTCTTTGTTTTGAATTTGGAAAAATGGATTCCATATTTGGAATCAGTATTTTCAAATTGTGTAAATAGGTAACTTTTATTTTTAGACATTTTGAATAATTACTTCGGTAAATATTTTATTTCCCATGGTTAAGGGTAAATCCGGTAAATAATGGTTAAAAAATAATATTATAATAATAATAAATTACCCTAAAACGTGTCCTAGAATTATTTTTGGATACCTGTTCGACAATAGGCATCTTTGTGTCGATTTGGGGACCCCATGGAGCCACTTGTAGGTGATAGGGACACTTTATTTTAATTAAGTTAAAATAAGTACAAAAATGACATAAGCATATATCTTTAAGAAAAAAAGTTTTTACATAGGGTTATCTATGATGGATTTTAGACTATAAATATTCAATAGAAAGATAAAAAGGTTTTTATACATAATGGTATTTTATTTATAATTTTTAGACATTAAATAATTTTATTTATTTATGACGCAATGATAAAGAACTAATTACCATAATAGTGAAAAATTAAAATAATTGACATTATAAATACCCAAATAAATATAATTTGAGACTTTTATCAAATTAAACTAATATTATAGGATAATATGACATATTAGGATTGATTTAATTAAGTCTTTTTGAAATAATCATTCTGTTATGAGTTTCACAAAAATCAACTATTGAATAGTGTCAAAATTGACATAAAAGAGTCTTTAAAACAAATATTATATTATTAATTGATATTAAATTCTTAAAAATATAAGGTTCGACAAAGAGACATATATCATGATATTTGAATCATTAATGTACCACTTGGGGGTCTCTTGGATGTATATAGTATGTTGATTTACTATATAATATAAAAATACAAAGTGACATGGTAAATGTCAAACTAATTATCTAAGAGTTAATACTTAAAGATAGGGTTAATATAGTAACTCAAACCTGTCTAAATTAAATTGGTTTAATAGTTTTCGACCAATACCCACCTTAAAATTTAAATAATCAACTATTGATCTATTAGAAACCGAATATTAATTTATTATAAATTAATATTTCTAGCTTTTCCAAAGGTGCCCCTCACCCCTCTTATAAAAGGGAACTCCTCCTTCTCATTTCTTCACACCTTCAAAGCCTTTTGGGTCGTCCAAACTCTGCCCCAATACTCTCCCAAATTCCCTCACTACAACCTAGAGGCCTTAGTTTGATCAAAAGCCAACCTAAGGATCCCTTTTGATCAAATGAAAAGGAAGCACCCGAAGAAGAGGTAATGATTTCACCACCCTTTTCCAAGTTCCTTCTTCTTCCACTTCTTCTTCCTTTTTTATTAACATTATAAAATTATAACTCCAGTATCATATATATACTGTGATGTTATTATAAATATGGTAAAACCATAATCATTATTCTATCCATCCTTTGAATAACATGTCACCATACGTGCGTACGTATGGCTTACTGTCTCCACGTCGTGGTGTAATTGTTATTCAATAAATTATTATTTGGATCAGTATAATAATGATGTGTAATTCATGTAAATAATAAATATAACATGATAATTATTATGTATATATATGATATACCATCCAATTATATATTATTTTAATATCAAAAGAATGATATTGTCGCTCGTGCGTACGTAAGGACTACCGTCTCCTCGAACACGATTAGATTCATTCTCCATCGTATCCATTCAAGTATAATTCTAATTTGATGATTAATAATAATATCTAAGGACTTGATATCATTATGGACATGATTAAGATGCAACCTATCCATTAAAAACATGTCTTACATAACAAAACATATAAAATAAAATGAGTAAGTTAACACCAGAAACAACGATAATACTAAGATATTATTAACAAATCAATGTTAAAAGATCATATATGATATCATATTAATGTATATGATTATTGTATAATTTAAAAACAATTATTTCACCATTATATATGAGGTTTTCCTGCCCCAACCAAGGAAAAGTACAAGGTAAGGGTTATTTCACAATCTCATCATTATCCGAGGTTGTTTATACGTAATAATCTACTGGGGTCTCTTTATCATCCACATCCATGTTTCTTAAAAATGTATTTCAAAAAAAATTTACTATTTAAAAGAATATGGGTTAATGTCATTCATACCCTTGTTTTAATTTTTATAAGAGTTTTATAAAGGAATCTTTCCGTCGTTTTACAAACAAGGTGCTTTTTAACCTTTTCGACAGAATTAAGGTAAGAATGTTTTTTTAACTTATACGGCGGGTGCGGTTATTTTCTGCCGTTATAAAATCATCAAAGCTTCCCTTAAAAGATTATAAGAATATTTTCAAGTAAAATGTTTTAATTCATAAATATAATACTCTTAAATGATTTCAAAATAGAAAGAGATATTTCTCTAAAAAGTGTTTTGATTTCATCTATGTCAGCATCCATTGATGGATTTTACGCTTATTTGAAGTTGATTTATTATGATACAAAACTTCTATATTGTATTGAAGGTTTTGTGATATGTTTGACTATGGATGTTCTATTTTTATACCATTCATAGTTTATGGTGAATGTGTTGACATTTCGTATGCTAGTTTTAATACGAATGTTTATGTTATGTTTAAACCTTTTCATATTGGAATGCATTAGACTAAATATGTGACGGGTGGGGCCCACTATAGCTCCTCGATTCATCGATAGGTATCATGAGACAAACTACTATCTTGGCACAAGGCCTTGGAAAAATATTATTTGTAGTCTTGGCACCAGGCCTTGGCTATGTGGTTATGATAGTCTGGCATTATTCATTCCATCATTATGAAAGTGGTTTTTGATATTGCATGTGATTATTCGATTAGTAGAATATCCATGTGAATAAGTAAATGGCATTATTTCATTTTACTTTTTTCATACTATGTTGAAGTTCAAGTTTAAAAGGCTTTTGTTTTAGTTATACATTTCCTTAAATGTTTATTCTTATTTTTGAAAGTTTCCGCTATATTGTTATCCGTACTGGGAATTTGAGCTCACCCCTTTTCTATGTTTTATTTTTCCCAGGATGTGAACAAGTAAGTTATGAATGACCTGCAGGGATATTATGAGGGGATAATAGTGTGGACAATGGAGACATTATGTTGTTGTAGTAGTTTTTCACTTTATGATGTAATGTAAAACATTATGAATATATCTAGTGTTTCCAAGGATAGTAAACCAATCGGTCTTTCGAGGTTTTATCTTTCTTGTGATCATGCCAATTTTATGTAATAATGCCCCACCTCTGGGTAACTAGGTTCAGGGCGTTACATATTCTAAAAAATAGTTAATAATTATAAAAAAATGAAATATTTTTTCCCACTGAATGTGTGTTCTGGTTAGGAATCACTATTTCCGAATAGTTTCCAATGGTTTTGATTATGGAACCAAAAATACACAACAGTTTTGACCCTTGAATCTTAAGAAATTTTATTGGTTGATAGGATTGGTGGTAAGGCTCATCACACCCTTTTGGGGGGAAATATTTCATACTATGGGACACCCTTATAAATTTAGGATATGTTCTCAAATGCTTTAATAATTTCCAAGTATGATGTAAGTTATCCCTATATTAAAAATCATTTATTATTATTTTTTGAATTTAGAATCATCTATATATATTCTATCTTCTTCATTGATGGATACATCTATATGTAACCAAGGTTATCCATCAATGGTGTCTACTTATTTTCTACTTATATATTATTTGGTTTCTATTGTGAAGATTCTAGTTTTTAGGCCCTGAAGTGGGGCACTATGGAGTTTATGGACAACAGGTAGATATATGTCACTCTATAATATGTCGACCTCGAGGGATATGGAAGTTGTTGTGAAGTTGGGATTGAACCCATAGAGGGGCTTCCTACATATCCTTGTGAATGGAATCATAACCCATGTAGTTTGGTGCCTCTTGATGGGGAACACTATACATTTTAAGGTACTGTGACAAGTACTCACCCATCTAGTTTAATGTCATGTGGTTTAGACATCTAGGAATAAGGTTCCTAGTAATGTTTACTATATGAATTTTATCGAAACAAACCTACGGACTTGGAAGGGATATGAGTTCCCATGTTTAATTATACCATGTTGGGGATGGGACCCAAAATAATAGGGTTGGTTTAGGATGTTTGGTTTTAACCTTTAAGAGGCATACTACATATATCATTTGGAATGGAATCAAAGCACATATAGTTCTCTGTTATGGACTGATGTGTATAGAGTCCCTCATAAGTTTGTCTCACATGGGATTATATCCCTTTGAGATGATAGTTTGGTTATTACCCCTTATAAATATATATCATATGATGTCACCTTGGGGAATGTTTTATCTCATATTGATTTGGGGGCTCAAATCGTTGTTTACTTCTAAGGAGGGTACCCAGGTTATGGGAGTTATAATTGGGGATTATTCTTAATGAGGATTCCCATTAAGATCTGGCGTTGATTGGGCTTCCTATGTATCCCAGTTATGATAGAAATATGTGTTCATGTAGTTCATTTCTTTTGGGTAGATTGTGTGGTTGGTGGGATCATTACAATCCTCTAAGCCCACATGATTCATGCTTGGTGTGAGAAACAAGAGGATGTGAGAGATTAAAAAAACACACATTCCATACATTGATGATGGAATATGATGAGGCTACATAAGAAGTTTCTAGGGATACAATAGAAGAGTCTGGGGCTAAGCCAGTTCCCTAAATTAACATTACAATGGATGAGATTTCAAGGCATGTATGGAATGAAGGATAATGATATAGATAAGAGAAATAATGTAAGATCCTCCATGAAAGGCTAGGGGATTACTCTGTATGGTTTCCCATTGAGTGGTACTAGGAGAGGAGAGAGACATTTCCATTATCAATTGGAAAATTACGTGTGATCGTTACCCACCCTGCCAGGGTCCAGAGGATCCAGGTCATAGATATGAGAAGGGGAGGATGGAGTCATGTCCCCGTAATCCAAGGCATGGATCTTTGAGAGATTTTCCATATGGTAAGGATCCATGTGACCATATATATTCAAATCTACATACAACCTCAGGTTCATTATTCTATGGTAGGACATGTGTGGGAAACCTCTAACCGTATAAATTCAAATCCAAATGGGAGGTACGCTGATATGAATTTTAAAAAATGTTTGTAAATCTGGAGGTCATGGTGGAGGATTTAAAATAGCCCCTTTTAGAAAAGAAATATAGTGAAATAGAATCATTTCTAGGAATGTCATTGATGGAGGCTTCATGAAAGTCTCATTCAGACTGAAGGGGTGAGGCGAACCATTGAGGACCATCAAAGGGGTGCACCGTGGAAGGGATCTCCATACAAGTACACTTGGAATAACTGGTTACACCTTCGGTGAAGAAGAACCGTGATGACTATACATGACATATGCTCCTCTCTAGCCATAAAGGTTCTATATAGAGATTCCCATAGGTATGTTGTGCAAGACCCTGTTTGTGGAAATGGCTGCACACTATTATTCTTAAATATGAGGGGTTTTTTGAATGAGTAATCCCAGTGTTATTTATTATTAACACCAAATGAAATTAACTATGACAATCCCCCTTTTATTCCATCTATTTAGGTGTTAGGAAACTACTTTTGTGGTTTTGAGGGACATGAGTAATGTACTATGGGAGATTAGAGCATCAATTAGCCTTCAAAGAAATTAATTTGTAAAATGGAGACCCAATGATCTCTTTAAAGGCATATATTAGACCACAGTAGAATGTGGCAGGTTACAAAATTGTGTGTAAGGTCTGTAGATTGTGCGTAGGTAAATATTTCACAAATGGTGTTTTGGGGGACTTGGGGGAAAGATCTACTCCATTCCATAGTGGTTGCGCCCCACACCCCTACTGCTAACCATTAATATGCTTCCATACTAGGCCTTATAGTAAGTTCCATTTATACTGCCACTATCCTCCATGAAAAATGAAATGCTTTACCAAGAACTTTTTGATCCCAGTCGACGTGATTTTCTATCATGACAGATGGAAATCCAATCTACTCATTCTTCCAACATTAAGATTTATTTGTACATAAACTCATCATTTGGTTCCTAAGTAAGGTTTACATCTTAATGTATTTCATAAAATTTCATGAAACACATTTCATTATGTCTATAATATCCCCCCTTCAAATTAGATACGTACATAATGAAAATAATCTGGTTATTATGTAAAATTAAGGGCACTTTGATGCATTCTAGTATCATTTTTCAAGATTTGTAGCTATACCATGGTTGGAATGATGTTCTAATTTTCTTTCCTAGTCCATGGGGCCCTATTAGAATATGATTCAACTGTTTTATCTTCAATAAGAAACTAATGGGGATCATGAGGTTGTTCAACATATGAATAGCTATGTCAAAATTCTTTTTTAGTATAAGAAAGATAGACTCCTTTTTGTGGATGTTGCACTGATTATTCTCCATAAATTAATAGAATTTTCTTTCCAATCATATTTTTCTTCATCCCTGGTTTATTCCTATAATAATAATTTTATAACTAATTTTCATAGCACTGCATTTTCATATCATCTAAAAATAATTATAATGTTAAGGATGGGAGGCGCTCTAAAAGTTTACCTAATCTAACGAACCTAATGATCATAGTTTTACAGTTAATAGGTTCATTTTTAAACCCCCAAATAGATTGTGTCTTTTAAATACTCATTGAGAGATTTTTCCAAAACCATATAGAGTGTTGTTTTACAAAGTTGAGACTCAACTTTTATTTTTTAGGGTTCCCTTTGAGTGTTTTCAACCTAATGATTAATGTGTATATTTTTATTTTTTTAGATATTTAAAGTCATGAATTTCAGACTAAGAGGGGAAGTGTTTTAGGTCAAACAACATTGACCACAAATTTTAAAATTATAACCAAATAAAGGTGTAATTCCTAGTAATGTTTTAATATTCATTAGATATTTTCAAGAGGAATCTTGAGACAATTTCGATGATTTTCAAATTGAAAACATTGTATTCAAAAATAGATAAGGTATCTCTTGAGAATGAAGTTACCACTAGTTGATAAACACATTATAGGGTCTATCTTATGCATGAAAAAAATGGGGAATGTAATACATAGTCACATAAAATTATCATTAGGATGACATTCCATTTATGTGGGTGACTTATGCAAGGACGACTGGGGAACATACGACATAGTCAACTAATGTAGTATTCAAGAACTTTGTCATTCTTTTACTGAAGAAATAATTATACTTAAGAGTTAGATGTCTCAAGACCATAGTGGTTGAATTTTCCATGGAATGATATATAGTAATAAAGGAATCATTCATACCAATACAAGCCACAATTGGGAAACCACCCCTTCACGAATATTATGTGGGACAGAGTGTGAATTTGATTAGAATGAGGCTTTCTAATATTATTTTATGTAGTTTAAAGTCATGTAGTGAGGATATTAGGGGGTTTTGTAGTTAAAAATTATACAGTATGGACATTATGGGGTTTTTCAGTTCAAAGTCATACAACAAATACATTAGGGTGTCTATAATTTAAATTATTTACCATTGAATGAAGTTTTTATTATTCTATGATTCCTAGTACTATGTCTATAAATATGATACTATATCTAGGTATGGAAGGAGAAAATTGTAATATGTGATTTTTGGGGGTATACATATCTGAATGGTGGCATGGGATAAATTTATTATTATGTTCGAGGAATTATTTCCATTGAATGAAGTTACCACTAGTTTAAAAACATATAATGATGGTAGCATTATGCAAGGCCAACTGGGGCATGTACAACATAGTTAAGTAGCATTATACCTTGGATGAAAAAACTATATGGGTGTGACGTATGCAAGGCCAACTGGGGAACATACTACATAATCAGGAAAAAACACTCCCATGGATTCTGTCATTCTAGCACTAAAATCCAATGTCATTTTGTGGATATTCAAATTTTACAAATAATAGAGTTTGGTTTGTGGAGAAAGTAAATTAATATAGAAGGGGTATTTCAAGTTAAAATTTCCAATGAATCGAGGAATTGGATGCTCTTTGTAGGTCTGACCAAAACACAAGAAATATGGATCCTATTGTATTAGGACATATGACTATGACCATAATATTACAGAAACAATAGATGATACAGGGTGAAATGGTCCAAGGTTATTCTAGTATGATTTGAGGTATAGAATGTAAAAACTGTAAACCATGGTATTGGATACTTTTATTTCAGGATAAATGATCATTGAGAAATATAAAAAGTTGGCCACTGATTTTCAGCTTCTAGTATAATATCATCTAGTATTATAGGGATAGTAGAGGATTCTCCCAATAATGATGTTACCACTTGTTGAAAAAAAACCCATATGATGGAAATTTTATGAACGTCTATCTTGGATGCATATTACAGAGTCAAATAGTCTGAATATTATTCTAACAAACCCGTTATGGGGATGATATATGAAAGGTCAATGGGGGAGCATACTTCATGTTAGTTAAAGGTGTTGTCAGGTACTATACATTCTAAAAGAAGAATCTATGAAAATATTTTTATGATCTAAAAGTATTCAAGATTAGATGCATGACATGAAAAAATGGAAATTTGTAATTAAAAAGGGAAGAATTTGGACTGATATTGGATATGAATTTGGATTCTATTGCATTTATCTGACTCATATATAGAATGGGGACATCTCTTGTTTCCTTGGAGGGACATATAAGGGGAGGACCCAAAATAAATGCTCCTGCATAGATTTTTGTTCGCATGTAGGAGGAGGGAATTTTATTTTACATCATGGCTGGGGAAATGGCATAAGGACTAGGCTTCACTGCATATCTCAATGGGTTTTGAATCAAGACACACATAGTTCTAGAGGTACCATGCAATTTGAAGTCATGTGGTGAGCATGTTGCCTGTGAATTTTAACATATTATGTAAATTATGTAGGTGATTCTAATGTGAAAAGGAATATTGTGGCTTGGCCAGGGTGTAGGTCCAAGGATTCATTTTTTATCCTTCCAGTTTAAGAATTAATGCAAACACAGTTCAAATAGATATGGGTTCATCTATAATGTGGGAACTTATACTGGAAATCCCTATTTTAATATGCCTTATACCTGGGAGAGTAAGGGATTTTGTATATTGTGATGTGAATGGGCCAAGTATAGAAGATGTGGATATCACAACATATTTCAATGGGATGATAATCATGACACATGTAGTTCTAATTTAAAGGACTGTCTTCCTAATTGAAATCATAAGTGGAGGATGATGGGGGTTACTTTAATAAAGGTTCATACATAAAATGAGAACTCTTGTTGAATCTTCTGACCAAGATATGACTCATACATGAGATAAATGGGGCATTATGTTTGTCATGTTGTGACTACGTCTATGATTTAGAGTTTGGGTGTCACTATATATCACATATGAGTGAGAATCAAGCCACGTGAAGTTTGTGAAGAAGTTACCATGCATGTATGAACTGTACACATGGAGTGGGGGATTTTAAAATGTGGTTTGTCCTGAGGATGTGAACCATGGGTCACCACATTCCTCAAAAAATGAGAATAAATCCACATGTAGTAATTTTAATTCTATGATTTTTAACAACATGTAGTAAGGATGAAGGTGAACTAACGTGATGTGAAGGAAAAATTGTGGTTGGGACTAAGAATGATATTTTGGGTAGGACAACATATCTCATTGGAGTAATAATCAATAGTCAGAATGTTCGTGACAGGATACCTATGTAGATATGATTCATACATAGGATGTAAAGTGACTTTATTATTAATCACAGTTGGATAAAATATTGGAGATTCAGGTTTCACTATGTATCTAAATAGGAAGAGAATCAAGCCACACATAGATCATGAAAATTCTCCCTATGCATATCAAGTTCTTGCAGATAGGGGTGTATTCACTTTTTCATAAAAATTCTGGATTGACTTGAGATAAGAGTTATGGGTGTCACTATATATCTTGGTGGGTAAAGAATCAAGAAACACATAGTTTTTGACAAATCTCACCTCACCTACTTAGGTTTTATGTGAATAAGTGGGATTTAATATTTTTATGATATTTTATAAGGTAAGGGTTGGGCTCAAGACACGTGATGGAAGGAGAATCATGAATCATGTTGTAGAAGGATTCCCAATATATAATTGTCTCATATATGAGTAAATGGGAAATTGTTTCTTTATTCTCATGGTTTGACCCATGATTGGCGATCTGGGAATCACTATGTATCTCATTAAATTGGAATCACACCACATGTTGTTCTATGTTGTTTTTGTAGTTTATCGTCATGCAGTGAGGGCGTGTGGTGAACTTACAAGAAAGAAACATTATATCTAAACCCAAGATAGAAAATCTATGTTTCACTACGTATCTTTATGGGGGAAAAATCAAGAAACATGTAGTTTATGAAAGTTATTCTCTATATTGGTCTGATATAAAAATAAGCATAAATTGTGCTCAATTACAAATAGGGAGTTGAAATGATGTGATTGAGGTTTGCGCATGGAAGTTACTCATCTTTTTAGAGACCTAAAAGAGTGTCGACTGGTGGTATCTTGGGGATTTCATAACTCCAAATAAGGGAGACGTTAACAATGTAGTTTAATGCCATATGGTGATGAAAATCGGTTCAATGTAGGTTAGAATTTCCCAGCTTGAACCACATGTCATGCAGTTTATCATCATTCGACAATGATAATGATGCTATTCATGTTAACATCATGCAACATGGAATAAAATAGTGTTCTGCAGTCTAACATCTTGAAACTAAGATTATGGTCATAACACATTTTATTGTAATGAAACTAGGATGGAAAAGCAGTGATTACACAAAATAATTCGTTAGGAACCTTTCAATGGTTGGGGTTGTTGTGAGTTATCCATCCGTTCATATAAAAAAACAATCTCCAATAGAGTGGACCTTTTTTATTGAGTAAGGTCCCACCCACTTTGGATCAATATTTGGAGGCTTATCTTCAGGTATCATTGGATTCATAAGGACAAAAAACAACTCTCCTAGGAGGAACGAACAAAGGAAGGTCTTCTTATTAAATGATGATTCTATTCTATTGTGATATACTTCCATGTAATATAAGGTATTCACACTCTTTTATTCCATTCACTCCAAATAATCAATACATTTATGGGATTTCTCATTGGTGGATATCTAAAAATTTTGATCTCGATATGATGGAAGCTGAATGTCAATGGGAAGGACTACTTCAGCTCTAGTCACTAGTGGGTACACATTTGACCATGTGATAGTACGAGTTGTAGTCTTGTAGGATCATAATTCAGGAAACATCCTTCCCTAACACAAATTCTTATCTTTATCCACCATATTTTGGATTATGTTGGAAATAGTCTTGTTTAAAGCCTCTATTTTAACATTTCACTGTGCATGATTGCTTGGGGAATGGACATATTTGATATTTCATTCCTAATATAGATTCTCTACCTCATCTAAAAAGAAATTGTTGCTGATTTCTATTAAATTGGTATAAAGGAAACCATATCCAGTGATGGTATTAGTTTTGATGAAGTTGAAAATTCTTTTGACTCCAATTTCTATGAGGGGTATTTCCTCATCCCATTTGGAGAATAAAATGGTATCATTAAGGATATTCTTGAACTTCTTAGATATAGCCAGAGGATACGGTCTAACAAAATCCATTCCCTATGCTGAAAATAGCTACGAGTACTTTTTATATATAGGAAATCTAGGGGTTGATAAATGAAATTTTCATCAACTTGGTTAGGAAGAAACTTTATATGGAATTCGTTCCAATCATGAGTCATCGAATGAATATGTATCCAAGCCTTTTGATTTGGTAAAAAATCCTATACATGAGGCCCCTTTATATAATCATTTCATAAAATCTATAGTCTCTTATCAATAAACACATATGAGAAGGACCATATGAATGCCTCATTTGTAGAGAACATTTGCGTGATTTGGTCCAACATGAAGAGTGAAATTATCCACTGTATTTTGGATCCATTCTATTCCAAAACATTCTATTGCAATTACTCTATCTTGGAGATGCTCTACCATGGGTGTCGTTCATACCATGGAATGGATATATGGATCATGTATGGAACATATTTAATTGATCTATTCTTATCTAATTTTAAAAAATATATAAAATCATTTAACGATGTGAAATATTGTTGATTGTTTCATCCTGATTAAGATCTTCTAAAGCATTAGCTGCATTTTCAAGCGTATCTTTATGGTCATTTTGTAATCGGAAGATGTGAGTCAATGTTAGATCTAAGTGGAAATCTACAATTAAACCTTAGACATAATCACACCTGGGAATTAGTTCTTCCTTTCTGATATCATAATCCACGATGATCTGTTTGATTATCAATTCTGAATCACCCTTCACTTCTAGGTGGTTCACTAGTACATGGAGTGCTAATTCCATGGATGCATTGAGATCCTGAGTTTTTATCTCATTATTGGTACAAAATTCTAATTATATAATGGAATATGGAAACACTAATTTTTTTGGGGAGGTAATTACAAATTATAACCCAACATTATTGATCTTATGGTATTCCATTCCATCTCACGTTGAACTTCTAGAAGTGATATAAAAATAAATCCCCCATGTTCAAGGGTTTTCTTGAATAGAGAATATTTTTCCATCTTGTAATTTAGTATTTAATGAAATATATTTTATATTTGTATTCTCAATGAAGAATTTTACTATGTCTTGTCATTTCACTACTTTTTGAGGCAGAAACTATATATCAAACTGATATAGGTTAACCACCCACGGTGTTAGGCAACATATGATCATAGGACAACCGAAGGAAAATTTGATGAGGTTATTGTGAGAAACAAAGTGGATATTGTAATGCTGCAGATAGTTCCACAGCTTCTAAACTAAAATGATTAACACAATGATACTTTTATCAATATCTGAATATCATGTTTCTATGTCGATTCGGGTTTGACTGAGGTAATATTTTTTGTATTCCCGACATCATTACTTTCTGTATGGAAGGCACACAACGATCACTCATGGGATACCACATATAAAATGAGTGGATCTCCTTCAAAATGTGGCATCAATACTACTGTCCTCAAGAGGTATTTCACGAGGGATTGAAATGGTTCTTGATAGTCATTGGTTTATAGATAAGTATCCCCCTTATCATCAATTTGGTGAAGTTGAAAATCTTACCTTCTAGATTGGATATATTGTTCTAGATGTATTCCATGTGTCATTATTGTCGACTCATATATTTTCTTTTTGAAGATGAGAAATTTCAATTATATAATTAATCATCCAAGGATCAACATCAGGGTGGTGATGGCATACAAATAAACAGTGGAATTTCCATGAGGTTACACCAAAATCGCATTTCAAGTTGACAATATTTAGATTATACCATCGAAACATAATGAAAATGGTTTCTAAGACAACCAGGTGATCAGAGCATTGTTGGTATTTAACCACTAGATCATCCACACAACATTCAACAAACATTCCAATGAAGGGTTTGAATATGTGATGCATGAAACACTATTATGTAGAACCAACATTATTCAATACGATGTGTATTATGAGGTAATAGAATATGAGATTAGGTGATTTATGAGATCTAGATTCATTATCTGCTAGGGATATACATATTTGAATATACTAAGAGGAGGCGTCTATGATGCAAAGGGCTTGGTACACAACTGTTGCATCAATTAGGAGTTCTGTGATTGGAAATAAGAAGTTATATTTGGGAAAATGTTGGTTGAGATATCTAAAATAAATGTAAACTCTAATTTTTTTGGTTCTATATTTCAATAGGATGATGCTGGAAATACATTTTGGGTATTTTTCCCCTCATAAGAAGTCAACCTTGATTATTTTTTCCACTTTAGTCTCAATTTTGGAGTTGTGAATTGGGTGTCTCCTCCTAGATTCATTCTTGTATCCCCAATGATATTATGGAAAACCAAAATGGTAGGTGGAAAACTCGGGGTCAAGGCTGGGAATTTCTATGTAATTCTAGGAAAACACATCCTGATGTAGCTTTTGAAAGGAGATGTATTCATCCTTTTCATTGGGAGTCAACGTTACACTAATTCGTGTGGGGCATGTATCTTTTTTTACCAAGATTTATTTCTATAGGATTACCAATGGTGGGGGATAAACATTCCACAAATTCTAAAGGGGTATCCTTAATATATTTTTCTACTTTATATTCCACATTCTCCATTTTTTTATTATTTATTCAGAGGAGTTGACAATGAAATCTCTTCATAGGGAAATAGGGATTCACCATTTTGGAAATCCAGAGAATAAGTTAATCATTTTTGGCTCACAAGTTATCATGAATTCATCGTGGAGTCCTAAAGGGGAAACAAGGGACTGAGAATAGGTCTCCTCACCTTCTATTACAATCAAGACAACTTCTTTCAATTCATCTAATAGAACTGGGCTTTGTTGAAGCTCTAGGGAATGAATGAATAGATTTTCATTCAGGCATTCATTATCACTCAAGTAGTTGAAAACTTCTTCAGCACTAGTGGGCCCAACATCCATGATTGACATTAAGGAATCTACTGAATGAAAATGTTAATTTTGTCCTGCGTCATCAATTTGATTAATATGAAGCACATAATATGTGGTGTGGTTCTTAAAAGTGTTTGGTGGGATCATCTTTAATCTAATTGGGGCAGTGATTTGTGTGACATCATTGTCCATGGATGTTTTTCCTCCATTATGATAGAACCATGAATCAATATATATTTTTATTGGATTTAAATGGTTCCTTTCCACCATATAATGTCCCAATATAACCACTAATAGAATATTTGATACATAGGTGATATGATGAAGGGATGACCTCATATTGATGCAGCCATGGTCTTCTCGAGCGAACATTAAAATACATGTCTTTCTGCATCAAAAAGAACCCTGATTCAAACATAATATCTTTTAACTGAGTGTGGAGTGTGATTCTCACTAATGTTTTATAAATTAATTCTTTTCATAACCCTGTTGCATTAGAGTAAAGGTAGACAATTGAGATCTATTATGACCCAGTAGAATAATTGTCCAAAATGGGATGAGGCTTAATCCTGATCCATTATCAGTGAAGGCTTATCAGATATCAATTTCATTGAAAATGATTGATATATACAAGGATCTGACACGTCGATGGATGAAATAATCCTTATCACTGTTAGTGAAGGAAAGGATCATATGGAATTCGATAGGATCATTCCCTAGAAAATATACATTAGTAGATGTGACCTCAACATAAAATTATTATGTGCTTGAAAATGAATCAATGTGTACTACCCATATGTCAGTTGATAGTCTCGGAGAATCCAACAATGATAACATATCATACACTAGGGATGGGTGCTTCAAAACGTCATTATTTTCATCTAGAGGATTGTGTTTCCCATCATATAGATACACATTTTTAGGTGACTTGAGAGATAATGTTCCGAATGTGGATGGACCCTTTCATCTGAAAGAATCAACAAGTACTTATAGTATTCCTGGATTATTTCAGATATGTCTTCCCACTTTCCTATGAGGTGGGGGTATAGCCCTTAAATAGTATCCTAGTATGATCAGGACAGTGAAAACCATGTCATGTGTGGAGAATGAACTCTCATGTTCTTGTTTATGTCATTTGAGATCATTTTTGTTGGTTTTATCCATGTAGACAATTTGATTAGGGGTTTGGATGATGTTGTGTATTCTAGAATGACAAAATCTTTCCCTGTATCCACGAAACTAAAAACAACTTTCCCCAGTTCCCCAATCATGTTATGTGAAATCAGTTTCATGATCATAATGATCAATTTAGTAGGGATTTGTAAATTTAATATAATTAACAGAACCAAAGATCAAATCTACATCCAATGAATATTCTCATTGGGGGTCTTCTATTATAGTGATTATTGGCAGGACAGTTCTTGTTCTTTTGAGATGGTTTGTATGAAATCTAATATGGTAAAAGATGATTTTTTACTTGACATGGGTTTATCTTATTATGTTTTTTCCTTGTCCTTCTGGTTGTGTATCTTCTTTGAGGATGGGACATTAGAGGACTAGTCTTTTAATGAAGCTAGCTTTGCTGTAGAAGAAGTGGAAGGAGTCACAGTTGGCTATTTGAACTATGATTTTAGAATGGCATGAGTATGATTGATTTTATGACAATCCAATCACTGAAATTATTTTTATTTTTTATTTTATGTTCTTATCTATTAACTTCCGTCAATTAATTGGTAAAATAAACTTATTCAATATTGGATGGTGAATTTTTCAGATTTAGTTTCCTAGAATCCACCATATTTTGTATGAGTACCATGAAAAAAACACTCCTAGATGGGATGGACCACCATTTTATGGATGGAGAAATGGATTGGGAGATCCTCATCACCTTATTTATTAGGTTCCATGGTCTTTAGAAACAAGACTATGTTGTTTTCCAAAGATTAAATGATGTATCCATGGACTTGGTCATTCTAAATGAAATAGAAATTATTTTTAAAATCCTCAGACTATATATTCCTTCAATATCTTTGTTCTTATTGATTATTTGTTTGATTCTATTGAATCTCATGGATTGGATCCTTGTGGTATGACACCACCTTTGAGGTAGGTGCTCGTGCAGGGGCCTATATATGTGTAACTGTATATGCCTCTCCCTTTTTTGTTCTTCTTCCCGTAGTTGATGGGATTACTCAGGACTTGACTTTGGTATCTTTGATGGAGTTTTCTAGATATTGTGCAGTTTCAAATAGATACTAAAACACTCCTATGTATTTCATAGGGATTAATGGTTTTTGAAACTCATCGCGGTTATTTTCTACGTAAATATGTAACAATTTTTCTTTAAGGAGTGGTGGGTTCAAGGGGTATCTCAATCCTTTCCACTGAGAAATGAAATCCTATACTCTTCCATTATAAATTTAATTTTAGTCTATGAGAAAAAAAATTGTTTTCTATAGAATTGAGAAAAAAATGGAAAAGAAACATCAGATAGAGGTATTCTCATCCATTGATTCATCAAGACTAAAAACTCATGTACCATACAAAGGATGTCCACAACAAATATTTCATGAATCATATGAGTTTAATTGGATCTTTTTTTTCAGTGGTTACCATCGTAGGATCACAGTGATGAAATTCTGTATGTGCTTCCCCAGATCTCCCAAGCCATTAGAATTTAGAAATATAGGATTCCTGATGTTTGGTGGAGGAGTAGTTAGACCCACCCATTAGGGGTAAGCCTTCTATTATAGTTGTACTAGAACACACATTCCTTCCATATATTCCAATAGATATGTTATTTAATCAAAGGATTTCATAAGAATTCAAGGAATTTTGGGTTGATCTGGGACCTGAAGAGTTGCAGTTGTTGGAGCTTGAATGGGATTGACGACTGGTATGACCAATGGGGGAGGAACCACTGGTATCTTCATGAATAATCAATAGGGAAGGCATACAAGGATTTGTATGACCATGCGACAGATATGTACCCAATGTAGGAACGTTATAATTTGATGTTGTGGTATTATAATATCTTATTATTTGATGTCCCATGTTGAGTAGATGATCCCTATTTTTTCAGTTGTTGAGGAAAACCCTCATTACTATGGTATGCTAAATGGACATTTGATTTGGGGCCTTCTTTCCATTTATATCTGGAAAGAAGATTTTTGTGGAGTAACTCTGCATTAAGAATTATCAATTCTCTCATTTCATCCTCTTGTTAAGAAAAAATTTCCTCTAGCTAAAGAGATTTTTTTTCTCTAGGGGGAAGGTGACACATAGTATGACCCTTACCTTTTTCCATATTGGGTGACTTTCTAGAAGGTAGTGTTGTATTATTTGAGGATATATCCAAATTTGGTGTGAGCCCCTTGTTTCGGGTACACACACCTTGTGAATTTTTTTATTGTGGACTGTCTCCAAAATAGGAACATCTTCTTTGAAATCCACTAAATTAGATTTATATTCTATAGTATCTTCAATGATGGAATTGATGACACTCAGAGATGTATAGTGCATCGAAGACACTGTGTTAGAATTTCTAGAAGATCAATTTCATCTGTTCCCTCCACACGACATTATTATACAAATATTTTACTCTCTGGGAACTGTTTACTAATAATATGTGACTCAAATGGAGTACCCTAACAGTTCGGTCGTATGCGTTCCATGTGAAGGTACTGAATAATGAGATGGTATAAACTGAGAGGATTCATTTCACAACTTCTTTTCTAATTGGGGTAAAATTTATTTAAATTGATGAGGCGATTTTTGGGGTGAAAATTTTCTAGCCATGAGGGCTAGGGATATTCCTATTCTTTCTTTACAACACTTCAGGTTTGGTTGGATGCTACTGAGGGTTGGGTTAAAAAATCCCCCAAATTTTCCGGATGGGGTTGTTCTCAAACTATTGTGGATGATATTACCATAGCTTCTCTTATGATTTTTTATAGTCTTGTATAAATGTCGGTTGGGTGAATTATTCAGCACTCACATAGATCATTCGTTTCGGAAGGCCATTGATCTTTTTTTGACATTTTATAAATCTAATGGATGAAATTTTATAAGAGGGGGGGCTTCTTTAATTTCACAGATGCTTGCTGTAAAATTATATAAATATATTTATCTCTTCGAGCCTGATTTAAATAATAGTCATTCAAGGCATGTTCTTATTGATAATATATACAGTCATTAACAAAATCCATTTTTTTGTAGCCGACCTGGGGAAATAACATTTCATGAGATGACATTACACAGGAATTTCATAGCTAGAGATCATAGTAAATTCAATGTTATATATGCTAACCATCCTTCAATATGGACACCATACGGGGCATCTATGATTAGTCATCACAATCTTATTAATGCCTTGTAGAATTCACATTAAAGGGCTCTCAATTGATTTCCAGTTTTTTGATTTCAAGAAACCATGAGAGATGCCAAATCAATTTGGTGTTTCAAACCTTCTATTACATTTACATGACTTTGATATTCATCATATTATAATACTTTTTGTTTTGATGATAAATAGTCTTCCTTATGTTGAGGAAGATGTAAAAAATACAATCTCCTGCCAACATCTCTGGAATGTTTTATTGGATGTTTGACAAAGGCCATAACATGATTGGCATTTAACCCATAGCCAGTTGTTTCCTCAGGTAGAACATATCCTCTTCATCTTTTTCTAGATGTTTCTCTGCATTTTTAGGCAAAATTAGTCATTTTCTATGACGTTATCATACACAACAAGATCGGGAGAGAGTTTCCTTATTATGATGAATGGGAAGTGGCCTAAGGGTGCTTTCAATAATGATCATTGCCTTAGGATATCATTCAGCTGAGAAATAATTTCACCTTCTAGTGAGAAGGCATCAGATGTGACTGGAATTGCATTTCCTATTGCCTCAGGATAAGAGGGTTTTTTTATCACTAAATTGTCTATTGGATAATTCTCTAGCAAATGTGAATTACTACTATAGAATGGACATTAAAATCGAATTCCATCATGGGGATTACCACCATTGTGGATTACAAAAACTGATAAATCCTCATGCTTCTTGGTCATCTAGAAAAATGAAGGGTTTTTGTGGATCTCATCAAGAGATAATTTCTTTATATTGACCCAATTATCATTAATCCAGACTTAAAAATAACTTTTCTAATGAGGAACATTAGAATTATTGCTAATGATACTGTAATTCGGTAACAATAGATTAGTATATTGTCATAAAATAGATGAATTTTTGATGGATTAAATAACTCCATCATTAAGAGGAACAAAATCAAAGAACAAGTCTTGATTCTACAACTGTTCTTGGTGAGGCTTTTTCATAGTTGGCATTTTTGACATAGTTGGGGCAGTTACAAGGAGAAGTTGTTATCATGGGTAGCAATATGTGCCTGCCTTGGAGTGGACATCATAACAGGCTAAATATATCCCGTTGGAGAGGGTGTATGTTCCCGATCCATTTGTCCATATGATATGGGGAGTGTACCCCAAGAACCTCCTGTACTGAAGTTCATTTACATATCAACTCTGGGGTGACATGATGATGAGACACCCTAGGTATAAGGATATAGTTATGTGTCCATCCCTAAGGTACCATTTTTTCCACTTTGATGATACTCTTTAATGTTTCTATGATATGGGTAGGAATTTTTTTATTCCATTTAACCATATATAAGATGTTCTTGGAGACTTCTGTAACTGAAATGGGAATATACATTCATTTCACATATTGAGTAAGTGTATGTAACTTCTCTTGTACTTAATTTATTGGAAGTGGATTCTGAAACTAATTGTTTTTGCGGTAATAGAACTGCGTTTACCCCTAAATTTTCATCATATATCTCTGAATAACTTCTCTTTGTGATTCTATACCACACTGATCGTAGGCTTGGTGATTATAGTCATGTGTATGTTCTTGTTTGCAGGTTTCTAATGAAGTTGGTTGACGAGTTTCATTGGATGGTTCTAGATGATCTTAATGAAAGTTCTACTGATTCTATGAATGTGTATATTCTTTATCATATTACATCATAGGATTTGACATATGGGTTAGGTTGGGCACCACCAGATGAGTCTGTCGGCTGGTAGAATAAAGGCCTATAGGTGTATGTGCCCAATCATTGTCCTCCACCGAATTAGGATGGTGGGATTCTATAAAGGGGTAAATTGAAGTAAATTCCACCTTTTCCCCCAGTTTAATCATTGTAGTTCTGTCTTGCATGCTCGGGTTTGTGGCACCTAGGTTGTATGGTCAAAGGAAAAAAGCCCCATCATGTTGAGGGTTCCCTGTCATGCGATGTTGGCATCAGTGATTACTAGAAAGACCCTTGGGGAACCATGTGTCTTTAGGGTAAGGCCAAAAGTGGCATCCAGATCCATCTCCCTAAAATATGGGAGGTACTATTCATTGTGGTTTGGGGAAAATCTCTTGAAATGGTTAAAAATGGAGGTCAGGGCCATCTACGTCAGGACCACCTATCATGATTGACCAAACAAATGGGGGTGATTGTTGATTTGGAGGGCATGTTGGGTAGCCTCTAGGGTCAAGATGGTATTGTGATGATTTTACTCTCAAACTAGTGCATTGGAGACCTAGCATTTATGATTCTAAGTTAGTGATGGCATCCATTGTGTGAGTGAGGATCATGCTTAAGGAACAGCTGGCACATTCTTGGGTGTAAATTTGGAAGAATCCATTGGATTAAATGGAGTTCTTTGAAGGAATTTATTGCATGTTTGAATAATAAAAGCAATGAATGCTGAAAAATATTTTTTTATGAATACTTGCATGATTGATTACCATGTACGACCCTCATTTCCATTGAGAATTTATGTAGCATAAAAATTTGGGAACACTATCTTCTTGGTTAAAGATTCACATTGGGTAAGTCCTTTTTTTGTTTCCCTTGGAATGTGTGTTCTAGTTATAAATCGAATTCACTAATGGGATTCAATAGTTTTTTTTGGGGAATCAGAAACACCCAATAGTTTATTATCCAAAAATTACCTACTTTCCAAAGGTAGGTTCTCATTCGGGATTATGACCTATGATGCTTAAGAATATGAATTGGTCGAGAGGATGGGAGGTAATTCTCACCACACCCTTTTTAGGTGTATTATTTTCTACTTCAGGACTCTCTTATAGAATTATGATATGTTCATGAACCCATAATTAATTCCAAAGTAAAATGTGAGTTATCCCAATATTAGCAATCAATAATTACCATATTGGGAATTTATAATCATTTGAATGTATTTGTAGTTCTTCATTGATGGAGATATCTATATATATCCGACTTTCTATGTCATTGGTATCTACTCATATAAAAGCTATAGATTATTTGGTCTTTATAAAGAAAATGTGGGGTTTTAAGCCATGTAATGGGGAACTCTGATGTCTAGGGTCATCCAGTTAGACAAATCTCACTGTAGAATGTATCGTCATCTAGGGAGAAAAAAGTTGTTATGATGTTGCGGTCGAACCCATCAGTGGGATTTTTATGTATACTTGTGAAAAGAGTCATAACCCACATAGTTCGGTTCCTCTTAATGGGGAACATCATTCATTTTAGGGTAGTATGTTAAAGACTCAACTGTAAAATTTAATGTAATGTTGTAAGAGATTCTAAATGTACGGTTCTTAGTTATAGATTTTTGTGGGGTTTTTGTTGAAATATCCCAATGAACTTGGAAGGGATATGAGTTTCCAATTTGAATTTGACACTCATGGGGATGTGACCCAAATGAATAGCATTGGTTTATGATAGGAATTATAGTTCTCATAGTTTATGTTGGATTTTGTGGCCTAAATCCAACTACTTTGTAAATTATTCATTAATAAAAGCCTTATCACATCTTGATTGTTCTTCTGCGTGACAATGCATGTGATAATGTCCTAACGATGGCTGTTTCATTAAAGGGTCACAACAGATCCCTACTGACAGTAGTGAATAAAACGTTTTTTACAGCAGTTATTTTTTATTTTTTACATTGTATTTTGGCCGATGTTATTACAGGAGACGTTATAAATTTTTTTATGTCGGTTATTTTACAACTGGCATATAAAATAGAAATCTGAAGCATTTTTCACATCAGTTGATAAAAACCCAATGTGGAAAATGCTTCGGAGTTGTGGTTTATGAGGTCGGTTATTTAAAAAATGATGTGGTATATACTCTTTCATGTTAGTTATTATATAACCAACGTCATTGTTGGACTCAACTATTTTGATAATCTCAATTATGATTAATTATGTTTTGATAGTCCAAAAATGATGTTTATTGATTAATCTTTTCATCACATTAGATATTGTTTAAGTGCTTAATGACAAATATAAAAACTCATGATATATCTTTCATTCAAGAACATTTGGTTAATCTTTATAAATTTCTATTCTAACATAAGTTGTAGATAGTTTTTAGAAATAGACTAATAGCTACCGATACAGAAAGGTCACCGGTATGCAGATGAGCTACCGATACAGAAAGGTCACCGGTATGCAGACAGCTACCATTACAGCTGAGCTACCGATAGAGTAAGTATACCGGTATAAAAAACATCGACCGATACAGAGTGATTGCTACTGTTATGTAGTCTACCGTTACACGCTCACCAATATGCGTCACAGGTACATTAGTATACCGCTACAAAGAGCTACCACTAAAGGATGTTACCGCTACATGTGGTCACCAGTACTTGGAGCTACGGCTAGAAGGAGTTACCGCTACAAAAAGCTTCTGATAGATGATATAATGATACACTATCTACCATTACAAGTCCACCACTATAAGATCATTGATATGAAAAAACTATCAAATGGAAACCTGTCACTATTTCTCTAAACTCTATCTCTGTTTGCCTATTAGAAATGGGCATATTTTGTGCTTTTAATGCAACCTATAATAATTAATGATGTTTTTTGGATGTCAGAAAACAGTACCTCATATAAATCATTCCTATTTATAGAGCTCAAGGAACATATAAAAGGGAACCTCAAGATACTGAAAAAGACAGATAAGAATGGGTCCTTCAATTCATATACAAAAAAAACGATTCTGGATATACACGAAGTGATACATTCACATAAGAAGAAGGAAAAACACATGCTAAATCTGTAGAACATGAAAATTCAATGAGTGAAGAGCTTCAATGACTACACCTACACTCATACTACTCAATCTGATCAAGCTAGACCTGGAAATCAAAGAACAAAAAAGATACTCTGTTTTTCAAACAACTTCCAGAGACGGACTGAAGCTTCATCTGCTTCAAATCCAAGGTGTCCAAAGCTTCACAGAAAACACATAGAGCATTATAAAATCATGTATACTTGTTTAGATCTATTTTTTTTCATTTATTTGCATTTTGTGCAATGTGTGAGCTTTGAATATTTATGCACACGTTGTCTCCTCTACTGAACTGGAGGATTTCTAAATCCTTACTCAATCCCCCTTACTCATTTTTATCCCACTATGGATAGTGGTAGAGGTCAAGTGTGACCTAGACAACCTATGTGTTGTTGTTTATCTTTCTCACGAAGAACTATGGTAGAGGTCAAGTGTTACCTGGACAGTCTATGAACAACTGTGAAACCCCAATCCAGGGTGTGGATCATAGTTTATATAAAACTGTTTGAGAGGACTATGTCTCTCCTTGAGACTGATCCTCTTGTTTAACTCTTCTGTGAAGTGTTATTTTATTTAAAACTATTTTGAATATTCTGATTCTAAGTTCATTAAATATAATTAGATTTTAAAAAGTAACTTTGATAGTTAATCTATTAAGTGTTTATATTTATTATAAACTAGTAGGTTAGTTTCAAAATATAATCTAACATTCAGATTTGATTAAAAGAGAAATAATCAATCTCTTGAGAACCTAACTGAACCATTAATGTATTAAAAATTCACTACAGTTTAGCTTGTTATTTTAATTGGGGGATTTTGATAGAGGTCTTTTAAACATAAATTTTAATAGGAACTCAATTAACCCCCACCCTTGATTATCCACTTCAGCCAACATTTAGTATCAAAGGATTTGCTAAAAGATTTTCAAAACAATCTGTTTGTTTTCAACAGTGATTTTAATTGTATCATTAAAGATCATTAAATTTTTGTTATTTCTAAATCATTATCTCTTTAATGTTTTTGCTTCAAATTAGTCATTATGGATAATAGACTTGAAATGGTTTCTATAAATATACCACCATTTTTAAATTGTTTCAATTATGTCCAATGGAAAATAAAATTGAAAATTTATTTTGAAAGTATGGGATTTCACATCTGGACTGCTATAGAGACTCAGTATACGATTCTAGAGACTATTAGAACTACTTGGGATGAACCTACAAAAGCTGTTTATAATAATTACTATAATGTAATGAATTCCATGTATTGTGCTTTAGGAGATGGATAATTTAATCGAATATTTTCTTGTAAGACTGATTATGAAATTTTGTATACCTTGTTTATTTATTTTGAGGGAACAACCAATGTGAAAGATATGAGATTAAACACTTACATTATTAAATTTGATAATTTCAAAATGAAATATGATGAATCTATTTTTGAGATGTATATCTGGTTTAATGAGATTGTCAAATCAATGATCTCACTGGGAAAAGTTGTTCATGCAAAGTATCAAATCATGAGTATACTAAGATGTCTGCCAGAAAGATGGAGAGGCACATCAGTTTCAATAATAGAATCGTGTGACATAAGTTCACTACCAGGTAAAGAGATTAATGGTAATTTGATGATGTATGAAGAAGAGCTAAAGGTAAACAAAGAAGAATATGATGAACCAAAAAATAAATCATTTGCCTTCAAGACCTATGCTGCAAAAATTATGGACCAATTAAAAATTCCAGATGCAAGTGATGATTCATGTGGTGAAGAGGGTGCATCTGATAATGATGCTGAAATGGCTCAGATAGAAAGACAATTTAAGAAGTTATATAGGAAAAAGATGTTTTTCATAAAATACAATTATAGGGGAAAGTATGACAATAAAGGTCATTTGAAGAAGGATTTGAAAAGTACTGATAAAAGTGATGACATAGTTCTCTACGAATGCAAGAGGAAAGGACATGTGAAAGCTAACTATCCAAAGATAAATTAAAAGATGAAATATGAGTAAAAAAAGACAAGAAGTCTATGAAAGCAACTTGGAGTGCTTCAGAAGACAGTTCAAGTGATTGTAATTCCACTCAGGATGAAAAATCTCAAAAGGAAAATATGTGTTTCATGACAATCACATCTGAGGTAACATTGGATACTCCTGCTTTAAACTTTTATTATTATGGAGATGATTCTCACTCTAATTCAGAAAACATTTCTAGTGAAGAATTATTTGAATACTGTAACATGCTAGAGGATACCTGCAATGAGCTGAAAGACAAGTATAAATCTTTAATGAAACATCATTTTTTAACTAGTATTTTCAAATCTGCACTAGAAATAGAAAAGGAAAAGAATGCTCAACAACTCAAAGAGAATACTGAACTAAAATTATTTAATGAACCACTCAGGAAAGATTTAAAAAAATTACTAATGTAAAGAAAACTCTTACACAAAATCTAGGAAAATAAGTATCACCAAAGTATACTACTGTTTTAGTCTATCATCCTATATAGAGAAAGAATAAAAATATATATTTATTCCTAAATCTCGATAGTAGGGTACTTGTTCTAGTTCTGGAAATTCCTATGTATCATCTTGGTACTTACATGGTTATAGATAAAATAAATTTTATTTGTCAAAATCTTTTAAATCTATTGATTATGGGATACCCATTAGAAAAATATGGGTAAAAAAAGTACTTCTTGATAACCTGTCTGGACCCAAGAAAATCCAAGTAACAAAATCACTTTCTATCTAAAATTGTGTTGTAGGAAACCTGCTTAAAAATTTCATATAGGAAGACAAGCTATTTGGATAGTGGATTTTCAAGACACATGACATGAGACTTTTCATGCTTTAAAATAATAATCAAGGTTGATGGAGGATAGGTCATCTTTAGCGATAACTCAAAATGAATGATCATTGGCTTAGGCCAGATTGGCGACACTGATACAATATAAATATTTAAAGTTTTATTTTTTAATGGAATAAAGTGTAATTTGTTAATCATTTCTCAGCTGTGTGATGAGGGATTTAATGATATGTTTGAAAATGATTATTGTAATGTTTTTAATTATAAAAATGTTTTGGTGTTTACTACATTAATAAATGAATATGTCTATGCTATAGATTTGAATTCTTTAGATAAGAAAAATATTACCTGTTTAAACACCTTTTAAAAAGAATGTTGGATTTGGCACAGATAATTAGGACAGTGGAATACACACTCAGTTAGATAACTTATTAAGAAGAAATTAGTTAGAGACCACCCTAAAATTTAATTCTTAGCTGATTGAGTTTGTAATCCCTGTCAAAAGGTAAAGCAACATAAAGATTATTTTAAATCAAAGAAAGAAGTTTCAACTTCTCAACCTCTTGAGTTGGTTCACATGGTTTTGTTTGGACCATTCAGAGTTTCTATTGTAAATGGGAAGCATTATATCTATGTCCTTGGAGATGAATTTTCAATATATACGTGGGTATATTCTCTAGCTCACAAAATTGAAGCTTTCTCTTACTTTATTATATACTCCAAGTCTGTAGAAAACCTTAGTGGACTTAAGAGCAAAACCTTGAGAAGTGATCATGGTTGGGAGTTTGAAAATCATGAATTTGAGTCATACTGCTCACACAATGGATAAAATCACAACTTCTATACCCCTATGAAACCTCAACAGAATGGTTTAGTAGAAATAAAAAATAGAACTCTTCTAGAAATTACATGAAATATGATTAATGAATATGATTTACCTATTTATTTTTGGGCTGAAGCTATAATTACAGGTTGTTTCATTATAAATATAGTTTTGATTAGAACAGTAGTTAAGGAGACCCCTTATGAATGATTTAATAATTGAAAAACTAAAGTTATTTATTTTAATGTTTTTGGTTGAAACGTTTTTTCTGAATACTAAAGATAATCTGGATAAATTTTCATCTAAGAGTGATGAAGGAATTTTTCTTGGTTATTCTTTAACTAGAAAAGTCTATAGAGTTTTTAATAAATGAACCAAATGTGTGGAAGAATCTGTTCATACCAAATTTGATGAAACTAATCCACATGAACCTAAACCCTCTCTTGAAAATCTTGAATAATATTTTCATATTTTGAACTTTAATGATGAAATTAGTCAATCTGTTATAGAGACCACCAGTTCTGGGAATATTTCAGAACCTGGTGCTGGTGATCTCGAACCTAGAGAAGAACCTGAAACTTATAGTCCTACATTTGTTAGATCATGTATTATTTTAATGAATCATCCATTAGATGTTGTTGTAGGTAATCATGATATAGGGACACATACTAGAGTTTCTCTAGGAAAACAGGTTGAACGTAAAGCTTTTCATTCACAATCAGAACCTAAAAATATCAATGAAGCTATCAATGATAAATTTTGGTTTATGGATATGCAGGAAGAGTTAAATCAATATGAAAGAAACAAAGTCCAGAAATTAGTAGAAATACCTAAGGACACTTTGACCATAGGCACAAAATGGGTTTTTAGAAATAAGGATGATGAATTTGAAAACATCATAAGAAACAAAGCTAGGTTAGTTGCATATGGTTACACTCAAAAAGAAGGAATTGACTATGAAGAATCCTTTGCACTCGTAGCTAGATTAGATGCCATTAAGATCTTTCTTTCTTATGCATCTCATCTGAATTTCAAGTTATAACAAATGGATGTTAAAAGTGCTTTTCTAAATGGTTATACAATTGAAGATGTTTTTGTTTTTAAACCACCTGGATATACAAAACCTCATTTTCAAAATCATTTTTATATACTTTTTAATGATTTATATGGTTTAAAATAAGCTCCAAGAGCTTGGTATGATATAATTACTAATTTTCATACCTAAAAAGGTTTTACTAATGAAATTGATAATCCCAATATTTTTATCAAAAAGGCTTCAAAAGATGTTTTGATAGTACAAATATTTTGTTGATATTATTTTTTTGATCTTCACAAAATATTATGTACAGATTTTTCAATGATTATGCAAAATGAATTTGAAAGGAGCTTAATGGGAGAACTCAAATATTTCCTTGGATTTAAATTTTTTCAAAATAATGATCGAATTATTCTAAATCAATGTAAATACACAATGGATTTATTAAAACGTTTTGGGTTGGATAGTAATAAGGGAAGTGATACACCTATGTGTAGCACCTATAAGTTGGATATTGATAAATCTAGGAAACCAGTAGATCAAACCAACTATAGAGGTATGATTGGAAGCTTACATTACCTAACAGCTAGTCGACCTGATATTATGTTTAGTCTGTGTATGTGTGCATGATTTCAAGCCAATACAAAATAATCACACTTACTTGTTGTAAAAAGGATTTTTAAATATCTTAAACATAATACTGATTTAGGTTTTTTATCCAAAAGGTTAATATTGTGATTTAATAAGTTATTAAGATGCTAAATTTGTTGGTTCTAAGTTAGATAGAAAAAGAAAATCTGGAAAGTGTAATTCACTTTTAAAATCCTTAGTATCTTGGTGTAGTAAGAAGCAGAATTCAGTTGCATTATCTACTGCTGAAGCAGAATATATAACTATTGGTTGTTGCTGTGCACAACGTTTTTGGATAAAACACACATTTTTGGATTATGGATATGAATTTAGACATGTTTATATTCAGTGTGATAACACTAGTATAATCAATATCTCTATGAACCCTGTATCTCACTCTAGAACTAATCACATTGATGTAAGGCGCCACTATCTAAGAGATCACTATCAAAAGGGTGATATAACTCTTGAATTTATAAGCACTGAACGTCAACTAGCAGATATATTTTCAACGCATTTATGTTCAGATAGATTATGTTACATTAGACATGAATAAGGAATGTTCAAATGTCCTCACACCTCACCGTTAGACACACCACACCATTAGACACACCTCACTGTTAGACAAACCTCACTGTTAGACAAACCCCACCATTAGAAAAACCACACCATTAGACATACCTCATCATTAGAAAAACCACACCGTTAAAAAAGCCTCACCATTAAATACACCTCACCGTTAGACAATATAAACTGTAAGGATACCTCAGTGATAGTAATTACCATTATAATCCTCAATGGTAGAATAGTTATCGATATATCGCACTGTTTTAAATTTGTGTGTTTTAAGTCGAGAAACTTTTTCATTTTAATATTTTTTATATTATTATGTTTCGATACATAAATGATAAAATCAAGTATAAATCAAATTCAATCCACCATGAACTCCTCTCTTTCATGTCCTCACCTACCCAAGCCTCTGAAATCGTGCGAACCCTACGTTTTTCGATTTGGAAATGGCCCAAGTTAAGAGACAGATAATTGATGAAGGTAATGAGATGAGTGAGAAGCGACCAAAAGTCAGTTCTAGAGCCACTCAATATAGTAGTGGTACTGGTAAAGAGAATAAAATTTCGGAGAATTTGTATTTATCTAGGAGGGAAATAATAATTTAGAAGGATTTATGTTGAGCGAAGAGCTCGAACAGTCTTCCACCAGTGGCTCTGTAGACTATTCTACCTTGACCGAAGTGGTGGCTACCACATGGGATAGATGATAAATTTTTCAGGATTTTATGTGGGAGGCCTCTGCTTCTATGAATGAAGTAATGGAAAAAGTGGATTAATATTTCCAAAGGGTCTACACTAAACATCAGTTGAAGAATCACTTCAAACATTTGTTTGAAAATTTGAAATTACATAATGTAACTCAACCCTTCAGAGAGGAAGTGAGTAAGCTCAGGGAGCTGACTCTAGGTCTGGAAAAATTCCTAGAAAACAAGTATGACTGCATTTATTCTATGGAAAGAGGAGGAGAAATTATCATAGATTTTAGAAATCTCTTGCTTCCCTTTTTTCATGTTGATGCTCATCCATTAATTGTACCTCCAACTTTACCTGCATTTGGCTCTACTGCTTCAACTTTTTAGATGACCCCAGCTTAAGCTATCAGAAGAATGACACTAGTGATTAATAAGAGGATTACCCACTATAGGCCAGGAATAGTTTCAGTTGCTCAACCTCTAGTGGTTATTTCTGGAGTTCACAAGCCTTAAATCACAGCTACCCAGCCTTACTGTACCTCAGATCTCAAAGGAAAATCCCACGTAGAAATTCAGGAAGTGGATTGAGTGGGTCTAGATGGATTTTATATAAATCATTTTCACCTTGTGTATAGTTTTTTAATCCTTATGTACTTTTTACTCCTTAATGTATACCTCTTTTGCAATCTCTTTGTCT
The DNA here is from genome assembly GCA_963277665.1 of Viscum album. Classification (NCBI taxonomy): domain Eukaryota; kingdom Viridiplantae; phylum Streptophyta; class Magnoliopsida; order Santalales; family Viscaceae; genus Viscum; species Viscum album. The sequence continues at coordinate 1,842,534,059 of OY728125.1, forward strand.
CAGTGTTTTACCTATGGTGATGACATCATTTATTGTCTAATTTTCCTCTGATACACAACTATATCTCTTATCTTTTAACTTTGATTCCCCATCTTTTATGTTCTCTGATACATTCCTTTTATTATTATTCTATACCTCCCTTATTTTTTCTAATCCCAAAGGGGGAGAAATCTTTCCCATGTAGAAGGATTATAAAGTGGGAGAGATGATAAAGGGAGAGGATTCATTATGAAAAGACGGATATATATCAGACATGGATATTAATTCTATTTAATCAAATTTTTTTGATACATTTGCCTTTCCGAATTTTTAATTATCTCTGACACATATTTTTCTTGTATTGGAACACACTGAGAAATAAGAACAATTTTATTTCAGTCTGATACATTTGAATAACCTGCAATAATTTGTGATTATCAAAAAGGGGGAGATTGTTGGCCTCACCTGTTTTGATAATCTCAATTATGATTAATTATGTTATGATAATCCATGATGATATTTGTTGATTAAAATTTTCATCACATTAGTTACTGTTTAAGTTATTAATGTCAAATATAAAAACTGACAATATATCTTTCATTCAAGAATATTTGGTTAATCTTTGTAATGTTTTATCCTAACTTAATATGTGGATAGTTTTTACAAACAGACTAATAGCTACCGATACAAAATTTTCACAGGTATGAAGATGAGCTACCGATACAGAAATATCACTGGTATGCAGACAAATACCATTACACCTAAGCTACCAATAGAGTATGTTTACTGGTATGCACAAAGTCGACCGATAAAGAGTGACAACTACTGTTATACAGTATTCCGTTACAAGCTCACCGGTATAGATCACTAGTACATAAGTCTACTGCTACAAAGAGCTACCACTAAAGGATTTTATAGCTACATATGGTCACTGGAACTTGGAGCTTCCGCTAGATGGATCTACCACTACAAACAGATACCGATACAAGATCTACTGCTACAAGATCTACCCTTACAAGTCCACCGTTACAAGTTCAATAATACAAAATTCTACCTAATGAAAACCAATCACAGTTTTTCTAAACACTATATCTGTTTTCCTATTAGAAACAGTCAAATTTAGTGATTTTAATGCATCCTTTATTAATTAATGGCATTTGTTGGATGTCAGGAAACCGTACCTCGTACAAATCATTCCTACTTTTGGAGCTCATGGAATATATAAAAGGGAACCTCGAGCTACTGAAAAATACATATAAAAATATTCCATCCACGCACATATACAAATAATGTTCTTGATATACAAGAAGAGATACATTCACAGAATAATAAGGAAGAACAAATGCCGAATCTGTAAAACCAGAACTATCAAAGAGTGAAGAGCTTCAACGGCTACACCTACAGTCATGAAATTCAAGCTAAACAAGTTGGACCTGGAAGACAAAAAACAAAAAATGATACTCCATTTTTCAAACAACTTCTAGAGAGGAATCACACTTCATCTTCCTCAAATCCATGGAGTTGAGAGCTTCACTGAAAACACATAGTGCATTATAAAATCATCAATATTTGTTTAGATCTATTGTGTTTCATTTATTTACATTTTTAGTGGTGTGTGAGCTCTGTATTTTTAAGCACACATTGTCTCTTGTGCTTAATTGGAGGATTTATAAATCCATAATAAATCCTCATTAGTCATTTGTATCCCACTGTGGATAGTGGTAGAGGTCAATCTTGACCTGGACAGCCTATGTGCTATTGTTCATCTTTCCCATGAAGAAATATGGTAGAGGTCAAGTGTAACTAGGACAGTCTATTCAAAGTTTTGAAACCACAATCTACGGTGTGGATCATAGTTTATATAAAACATTTTGAGTGGACTAAGTCTCTACTTGAGACTAATCCTCCTGTTTAACTCTATTGTGCATTGTTATTTTAGTAAAACTATTTTTAATATTCCTCTACTATGTACTTTAAATATAAATCTATTTTAAAAAGTAACTATAAAAGTTAAACTAGAACGTGTTTGTATTTATTGTAAAACATTAGGTTAGTTTCAAAATCTAATATATCCTTCAGATTGGATTAGCGGACAACTAATAAATCTCTTGAGAACCTAACTGAACATTTACATTAAAAAAATTCACTACATTTTACCTTTTTATTTTAATTGGGGGATTTTAATAGAAATCATATAAACAAGAATTTTAATATTAACTCAATTCACCCCCCATATTGAGTATCCACTCTGAAAAACAGTCATAAATCACTCCTCTGAAGTATTTATCACGTAAGTTATTTTCATAAAAGATGTGATAAACCTGTCCTCCAAGAGGTTTCCAATATCATTTAAATAATATCCAACCTGAAAACATATTTACTACATCGATTATAAAATAACCGATGTAAAAAAACTATTCATTTCCATTTATTATGTCGATTATGAAATAACCGACATAAAATCCATTTCCCATGCATTTATTATGTCAATTTCCATATTACCAATGTTAAAACTAATCACAATGAAATTTTTTTTACATCAGTTATAAAATAACCGATGTAAAAAACAATTTTAATTTTTAAATAAAACTAATGATCCACTTCTATGACCTAAAACAAAGACCTGAAGCAGACCAAAAACATTCCAAAAATAGTCCAAAAACAAACCAGAACCCCCCCCCCACCCCATTGGATAGCCACCAACACTGATCAACCACTACTATGTCCTGCCAAAATACCTAAAAACAAACCAAAAACATACCAAAAACATACCAAAAAAGACAAAAACCCAGACAAATATATACCAGATCCCCCCACCCTACTGTACCGCCCCCACCACACCCCTGGACACCCCCATCCCACTGGACACCCCCAGACAAAAAATAGACCAAAACCCGACTAGATCCCCGCCCCCACTGGACAGCCCCCACCACACCCCTAGACACCCCCACACCCCTGGACTACCCCCACCCCATAGACAACCCCCACACCCCTGGAAAACCCCCCACCCTCAATGACACCCCCACCCCTTGGACATCACTCCCACACCCCTGGACATCCCCCCCAAACCTCTATATCCCCTTATTGGACATCCACCACCACACCCCAAGGCACCCCCACACCCATGGACTGCACCACCCACTATATTTCACACACACCCCTGGACCCCCCCCCCCCCACACTCCTGGACAACACCACACCCTGTAAATCACTCCCACACACCTGGGCGTCCCTCCCACACCCATATACAACCACACCCCACTAGAAAACCCCCATTAGACCCCTGGACACCCCCCCTACTCCCCTGGACTTCCCCCACTCCCTGTACAGGCCCCCACACCCCTAGAAAAACCCCCACCCTCCTTGACACCCCCACCCCCTAGTAAACAGTCCCACACCCATGGAAAAACTTTCCACACACCAAGAAACCCCCCCCCACTCCACCCCACTGCATATCCCCCACCACAGCCCAAGAAACCCCCACACCCCTATACTCCCCCACCCCTGGACATCCCCCCCCCCCGGACAACCCCCCACTCCCGTGGAAACCCCCCCCCCTCCGGAACACCCCCATTCCAATGGACAACACTCCAACACCCCTAGACAACCCTCTCACACCACTAGAAACCCACCCCCACCCCACTGGGGTACCCCTCGACACACAGGGACATCCCCCACTCTCCTGGACATCCCTCCCACCCTCTTGGACAGCCTCCCACCTTCCCACCCCATTATACATCCCACAACACACCCTTGGACACCCTCACCTAAATGGACACCCTTAGACCAAAAACAGACCAAAACCCAAAAGAAACCATACCAGAACCCCCCCCCCCCCCACACCTCCACACAAGACAACCCCCACCACACCCTTGGACACCACCCCACACCCCTGGACTGCCCCCACCCCATGGACATCCCCCCACACCCTTGTGGACACCCCCATCCCTTGGACTGCACTCCTACCCCCCTAGACAGCCCTCCCAGACACCTAAAACCCCCCACCCTTATGGACACCCCCATCGAACTGGACTGCCCCCCCTAGACACCCCCTAGACATCCCCCACTCGCCTTGACATTCCTCCCACCCTCTTGGACACCCTCCCACCATCCTACTCCATTGGACAGCCCCTTCCACACCCCTAGACACCCCCACCACTTCACTGGACACCCCCAGACAAAAAACAGACCAAAACCTGAAAGAAACCAGACCAACCCCCCCCCCCCCCCCACTATATATCCTCACCACACCCTTGGACCCCCCTACACTTATGGACTTCCCCCACCAACTGGATAGCCCCCACACCCATGGACAACCCCCCACCCTCCCAGACTCCCCACCCACTGGACAACACTCCCACACCCCTGGACAACCCTCCCACACCCCAAGAATCCCCCACCCTCTTAAACACCCCACCCCACTAGACATCACTCCCATGGATAGCCCTACCACACCACTATAACCCCCCCCCACTAGACTGCCCCCCCCACCCACAACCCTAGACACCCCTCCCACCCCACTGGACTGTTGGAACCATGGTATTCTATGCATGATTTGGAATATGGTTTGTTTATGTTGTCAATCCTCAGTGGATGTTTAAAATGTGTACCAGAAAAGATATCATACAGTTCAAACAAACAACAGTATTGATGGTGGCGCCGTTTCCCAGTGTTTGCCAAAATTTTGGACCTGAATATCGACTAATGGAGAAAAGTGTTTTTGGTAATGATACTTGCGTGCCATGTACATGATGTAATGGAAACTTGAATACCATTTGTTTTTCAAGATCAGAACTTGAAAAAATGGCAAAGGGATTAGGCTCACGCAAGTTTTGGGCGGGTCGCGCAAGTGATCTGCGCGCCGTGAAGAGACTTGTGCGCCGATGCCTAGGAGGATTGGAAAGTTGCGTGTCAGGTGTTCTTCATGATCAGAACATCAAAATATAGAAAAGTAAAGTAGGTCCCACAATTTTTGGTGTGTTCACACAAATTAGTAGCGCGACAAAGGCAAGGTAGTTGGAGCTGCGCACAGTGACTTGCGTGCCATGTGGACACTTGCGCGCCACCGTGCAGGGGGTAAAGTTTTCCTATAAATAGAGGACCCCCTAGTCATTTGTAACAAAAATTGAAGACTTATAAATTTTTTTAGCTCACTTCGTGCAAGTGGTTGAGTCGCACAACTGGTAGTTGGGTCGCACAAATAGAGGATGCGTGCTGATTGTTGGCTGCGCGACCAAGGCAGTTTGGGAGTTAAAGGTGCAGAGCCGCGCACGTTTGGAGTTGAAGGAGGCAGTTTTGCCCATGTTTGTGGGTGTCACCTGCGCGCCAATTTTGTACCGCGCAAGTGACTTTCGCACCGTTATTGGAACTTGTGAACCGGTCTTGGAGAAGCGCGCCAGGTAAGGTTGTTGTATGCTGGACCTTTTAAAGCTTCATGAAAACTGGAAGATTTCTAGATACCTTCAGGGGAAAATGGGATTAGTATACGAGTTAAAGCTGGACTTCAATAGAGCATCTAAATTCCTTAGAGGATGAATTATTTTGTAATTATGAAGAGACCTTCACGTCTATAAACTGAGTGAGACTTCACCAAATGCAGTAAGCCAGGGGGAGTCAACGGGAGTGACCTGAGGGAAGTAGTGAGCTATCCCTGAACCTTTGTAAAGGCAGTGAGCCTGGGATAGAGTGACTATTCCCAAACCTTTGTAATCCCCAACTAGTGAAGTTTAGTGGAATTCGGTATGACCGAAAACTTGTCGGCATATGCTCTTTGGACATAGCCCTTAGTGGTGAACCAAGTAAAAATTACTCTATCATCTCTTAGAATGTGAATGTTTCATCATTGATCATATTCTTCATATAGGTTTAAGTAGTTCCTACCAACGTGGGAACAAGATCCTTGTTTTTAAAATAAAATGATGTCACCCTGATTCACCCTTCCCCTCTCAGGGTGTCCCGGGGTCATACATGGACAGAGCCCACAACACACATGGAACCCCACCTCACTGGACACCCCCATACCAAAAAAGACCAAAACCTGACCAAAACCAGACCACCCATCCCCCCACTAGACATCCCCCACCACACCCCACCACACCCCCACACCCCTGGACTGCCCCCTCCCCTTGGACAATGCCTGGACAGCTGGTGTTAGTAGAGGCCTCCATCCCTAATGGGGCTGAATGCCATTGGAAGGTACTCGACACTCTCACATGCAAAGAATAAGCTCTCAAAATGTTTCACCAATGATTTCTTCCCCAATAAACATCATTAATTCTATCTCATTGATGCCAGTATAACCAGGGTAAACGCCGTCATGTGTGACTAAAATACCTGGATCAAGCCGGTGGATATCTCCCAGATCTTGTGGGAATATAAATTATGCTCCCAAGGCTGCCCATGAGACACCGGAAATGACATTAACAAAAATATAGATGGTGGGAAGAGGGAGCTGGTTCAGATGGTTGAGAGGGATGCGGAGAAGACGACTGTGATGATCCTAAATATACCCAAAAAGATCACATATGTGACTGTTTAATTTCTCTAATTAGATGATTAAACTAATATAGGGATTTTTGTGTATTTTTTGGGTAACAGACGGGATATGCTGGTAATGTTCCTGGACCAACATTTCCTTGAGGAGAACAACCGAGGTGGTTTTGAAGGTGTTCCGTCATCATTTGATTTTGTATACTTTCCCATTGACTTCATGTGATAAACATATTCCTTGATTTTTTACATCTAAAAGTGTTTTTTGTTTGATGGTGTTCATTTCATTGTTGTTGTTGATGACGGGGTGCAATAAAGGATATTCTTATGTGAGCTTCACAATCTCCACAGCTGTGTGGAGGATATTTCAGGCATCTCATGGGCAGCCTTGGGAGCATCATTTCTAGTCCTGGAAGATCCAAGATATTTCAACAGCCAAGATCCTGGTATTTTAGTCACACATGATGGTGTTTGCCCTGGTTATACTAGAATCAAAGTGATAGAATGAATGGTTTTTAAAGGGCAATAAGGAATTGGTGAAACATTTTGAGAGCTCAAATTTCACATGTGAGAGTGATGAGTACCTTATCGTGGCGTTCATCCCCCTGAGAGATGGCAGTGCCTCCTCTCCCCCCCTAGACTGCCCCACCCCCAATCCCCATGGACACCCTGGAATCCCCCTCACCCCACAGGACACCCCCACTCCCCTGGACACCCCCTGGATAGCCACTCCTCTGGATAGCCCTCCCACCCTCCTGGAAACGCTCCCACCCACTAGGCTACCCCACAACCACTCTCATGGACACCCAGGACACTCCCCCACCCAACCAGACAACCATACCACACCCCTAGATACCCCCACCCCACTGGACACCCCCACACCATTGGAAAACCTCCCCCATGACCAGAATCCATACCAGAAAAACCATCATAAGTAGACCAAAACAAAAAGTAGATAAAAATTTAAGATTCACATATATAACATTAAAAACATACAATGTCAACTTAAAAGAAACTAAATCCAACGTAAATTACTACCAAATACACAATTTCAATGATAATATTCAAAATTACATTTTAAACTGCAAACAACAAAAATTCAATAAACCTGTAAAATAATTTGAACATTCCACTTGTAAGTGTTTGACATCTTGAGCCCTATAGTGTTGAGGGTCATGAAATAGCTACACATTAAAAAGGATAGTATTTAATGTTTGTAATGAATAAATTAAATGAAATATTATTGAAAAGTTTAAAAGGAAATCTTACAAGGTCATAGTTCACAACTGTTCAAGTTGTTATTATTTCATACATAAATCTTAACATATAATATCCACATTCGATGACGAATTGTTGTTCATGACAATTATATTTGAATGATTTTAAATTCAATATATTATTTTTATGTAATAAATCAAAAAGTACAAATTATAAATGGCTATTTACCATTACATTTAATTATTTTATCTTTGCACTCCTTTTCCTTGTTATTTTTCAAAAGTAGACCCATCCCCTACTAGAAAATAATACGAATGGGATAAATTTAAAATTCATTATAATATATAAAACGATTGAGAAATTGAAACATACTTTGCAACATTTTCTTAAAACCTTCCCACAAATCACCATGGACAGATCATATCCAATAATGTCCTTTCTCTATTGGGAAAAAACACCTAACATCCAATGATCACTAATAAAATAAAATTTAAGGTTAGTGGTTTCTTAAGTTAAAATATAATGAACTCTTTGAGAGAGATGTGTTTCATACCTCTCACAAAAAGGCATTATCCAGCATTGTGTGAATATATTCTATTCAAATCATTCAGTAATAAAAAAAATTCTTTGTTCCTCATCCAATGAATGTGCTTCAGGGGAAATCATATGCAAGTCCATGAATCTGTATACATTTGTCTTCTCATTATTCTCAATAATTTTATAAAAATACCTAATGAAAATAGACATAAGTATATATTTATAATAAATATAACAAAGGGAAAATTTGTTAAGACTTACATGAAAAACAATTACGACGTTGATGCCCAACTTACCTCCAGTAAACATATCCATGATATCATTTTTCACAATCCCCATAGTTATTGCACGCCCACAAACACGAGCTTCCATTGGTAACTCATAATGTTCTGTCAACAAATTTGAATATCTTGACAATTTGTTAAGACTACTAGCATATGTATCTAATGTCATAGCCATTTTTCTTTGTTAATGTCTATACAATATTTCTATACCTTACGTATTCCTGTAAAAATAAATAGAAAAATATATTAGTTTTCAAATGATAAAAAAAATTTAATAAAAAAATAAAATAGAAGATATAACATACATACCATTATGGTAATGAGTCGTAGAAGTGTAGATGGACAAATTATAAAATGGGTGATACTATGTCCAACTTTTGTCACCTCATCTGTATGTAATGGTACTCATGATGCTCTATCTATAATATCTGATATAGTGACCCTATGATTTTCTACCTCTAATTTTTGATGATAAATTGGTTCCCCTATACAATACAACATCCCATATTCAACTACATGATGTTTAGGATCATTAGCATACATCACTAAATAATTAGGAAGCTGCGGCAGAGGAATAGGATAAAACATGGGGTCCGCAGGCTAGGGTGGGGGAGTGGGAGCTACTGGCGGAGGTGGAGGATAAATAATGGGGTCTGCAGGGGGAGGTGGAGGAGTGGGATCTACAATCTGAAATTTTAATTTCAAGTCTGCAAACAGAGACTGTACTGATGCTCTTATATTTTCCTTTATCTTATCATTAATATTATGAATTTATCCTCCAAAGATTCTATTTTTTTATAAACACCCTCATCATAAGAAGATGAAGAATAGGGAAACACTTTTCTTACCGATACATTTTCCGGATATCCTTCTACACAACCAAGATGTTCGAGATTTCCTAGTGTTGTAGATAAAATATTTTTCCTCCCAGCAGGTGTAATACCCTCTATGAGCTCTGCTCCCAAAGATAATCTTGTATTCATTAATGGAACATTTTTGTAATGATTTAAATTATATGAAGAATATAGTTAACTTAGATATATAAAATATATATCTTGCAATCCTCTCTTATATCATTCTTGAATCTTCTGAAAGATATTTCCCTTTTTCCTATCCGAGATCTCTTAAAATTTTCAAGTCTAGATGGAGGGGATGGAGGGGCCACCTCTCCAGAGCTTCAAGACATAAATCATAGTTTTTGTAATTTTTCCGCCATCATTAGTTATTCCAATAATGCATACCCTCCCCGAGAAAAACGTTGAGGGTATATATTTTTAGATTGGATCTCCTGATGATATTTCCTTGATTTCTGTAAATTAAGAATAATAAATCATTATGAAATCATTAATAAGATCATTTATATAAGAAATATTATCAAAGTTTACATTTCCCTTAACAAAAATGAATCTTTTTTCTAATTTTAAAAAACCGTCTCTATGTGTCTTCATCTATGAAAGGATATATAGGACATGGATTGTCATGACTCCTATAACCAAAAATGAAATTAGATGATGGGGTTGATTTGAAATCCCACCAATCCTAGCAGCCATCGAGAAGAATTCTTTCCTGACTCCTTTAGTGTCAGGAATATTAAATGACATCTGATAAAGAAGAGGTTAAACATAATATATGTACTAGAAACATTTAAATAATAGGAAAACAATAACAAAAGATCATACAAAAATCAATTACCACAAATGAGATATTATCACTTTGTCCACACTTCTCCATTCATCATTCAAAATGATTAATTTTATCTTACCTTTATTTGATACAATACTCTTAAAATCATTTGCATTTGGTCCTATAGGGATATCATCATCATCAAAATCAACGAGTATAATTTGATCCTGCATATGGGAAAGTGATAATTTTGTTAAATGTGTGCACCCATACTTACCAACTCTTGAACACTTTGTCGGAATGGGAGCACATGAGAAAGATTGGGGAACACCAAGAGGAGAATGTTAATGTTCCTCCCTAGAGGTATGACCAATATTCTCATATCCAAAGTCATGTGGTTGATCACCTAATTGATATGAAATTATCCTTTAAATTAAATAAACAAAAATTAGTTCACAAACATAAAAATTCAAATATTACAATACTAATGTAAACAGAAAATATAAAATTGTACTAAGTTATGAAATAGTAAACATGGATAATATGACAAGCATACAAAACAATGGTAAATATTTGTAAAGAAGGTAAACATGGTAAACAAGGAAAAACATGGTAAACCTGGTAAACATGGTAAACACGGTAAACATGGTAAAGTAATTTTCATTGAACAAAAATAATAGATTTATAATTTATGTAATTGTAAACATGATAAAGTAAACTAAACAAAATTAAAACAAAAAAACTTATACTTATTTTTTTTAATACACGTTTTAATGAAGAAAAAACATACAATATCTATCATTTCATATAAATGATAAATGTAAACAAGAAATAAACAAATGTTACCTGTAATTTTAGGAATATAAAAATGGATTGTTTTCCCAAATTCCTTCCATGTGATCATTCCTTATGGAACAGACCATGTCTTCAACATGCTCATCATTATGTTCTATTAACGTTCCATGGAAGTAGGGATATCACATAAAACAACATCTTCATCAAGCTCAACCTCACCAACATATTGTTATTTCGGTTGTAAAACAATAGCCCACTACATATTTTATTGATCTACAACATAGAAAATTTGTTTTTGTGTGTTTCTATTATAAAAGAATCAGTTGTGTCATCGAATCTATTTAGATTAACAACTATCATTCCAAATTCATCATGTATGACACTGTTGTTACTGTTAAACCATTTACAATTAAAAATATGAACTCTAACTTTATTGTAATCAACCTCTCATATTTCATCAATCACTCCATAATATGCACTTGATGCAGAAACTGAGTTTTTGTCTTGAGCTCTCAAAAAAAGAGTAGCTTCTGCAAAAATCAATACACCACTATTCTGAACATCACTTATATTTTACTCAGCTTTTGTATGAAATGTATAGACATTAATGTCATAACCAGACAATGTTATAACATTTAAACATGGACCACACACTACCCATTTTAATGTCTTTGATACATCTGATCAACCAAGCAAGGTCTTTTTAAACCTTGACAAAAAAAATTATCTCATTCAAAAAACACATTTCATTCTTCTTATTATGACATTATTTCAACTCATTAATATGCAATGTGATATATGTTTAAGCATCAGCTATGTTATTCATGATTTATAATTATGACATCTTCATCTATTCAGCTGACAATGATTTAACATTCGAGCCACGAATCCCTTTTCCCTCCTTATTAACGCATTCATGGAGAAATGGAGGAAAACCTATGTGTTACGCCATAGCCATGTAGCTTGTATAAAACTCTGCACCCTCCTCAGAAATATACTTTTAAATAAAGGATTCTTCAGGTCGATATAGATTCTTAACATACCCCTTCAATATTTTCATATACCTTTCAAAAGGATACATTCGACAAAGATATATAGGTCCACAAAGCATTATTTATCAAACCAGATGTATCATTAAATGAACCATTATATCAAAAAAAGTAGGAGGTAAATACATTTCAAAATGAAAAAGTATACAAATTGCATCCTTTTCCAAAATATTCAAATCATTCACATCAATCACCTTATTACAAACTGAATTGAAAAAATAACACAACTTAATTATAGTCTTTCTGACACGGATGGGAAATATTCTGTACAATGAAACTAGTATATGTTTTTGCATCATGACGTGACAATCATGAGATTTCATACCTATCAACTTCAAGTCCATCAATGAGACAAAATTTTTTACATTTGAAGAATAACCATGAGCCACTTTGATATCATGATGACACTGAAAAAAGTTAATTTTCTCTGTCTTGGTTAATGTATGGAAAGTTGGGGGAAGAAATATTTGTCTTGCATTAGGAGTGGGAGCTAACTCCAAACTCATTCCCTTTGATAGGTAGTCTAATCTTGCATTCAACCCATCTTTTACCTTTCCTTTAATATCTAGTAATGTTCCAATCAAACTATCACATATATTCTCCTCCACGTGCATGACATCAATATTATGTTTGACTTCATGATATCTCAAATAAGGTAGCTCAAAAAATATTGACCTTTTTGTCCAAATATTTATATCATTTCTAGATTTCTGTGTCTTTACCAATGTCATGTCACGGTTTTCCACCCACCCAAAATACAGATCAGGGGATAAAGGTTTTGGAGCAATATAAAATTCTTGTGAGCTATTTAAATCATTTTTTAGTCTTATATTACAGTGATCCAAAAGAAAAAACTTTTGATGACCCATGTACACTGCTTTCCTCCCATGATGCAACTGACAATATGAAGTTTGTTGTTTGCAAATTTGAAATTCATTATGCCCTTTAACACTGTATCAAGACAAATTTCCATATGCATGGAAGTCATTTTTAGTGAACATAAGCACTTCATGAAGTTGAAAATATTCCATTTTATAAGATTCATACACCCTAATACCATCCTCCCATTATTGTTTCAAATCATCGATCAATTGTGACAAGAAAACATCAATATCATTGCCGAGTTTCATCGGACAAGAGATCATTATACTCAATATGACATATTTGTGCTTCATAAAAACTTCAGGAGAGAGGTTGTACATTTCCAATAAAACATGCCATGAACTATGATTGCTATTGTGGGTTTGGTATTGATTCATTCCATCTATGCACAACCCGAGTCTAAGATTTCTAATTTCAATTCCAAATGTAGGATACTACTCATCAATTTTCTTCCATTGTGGACAATCAGCTGGATAACATATTTTTCCATCACATATCTGCTCATCAACATTACATCTTAACCTTTTTTCATCATGTGAATTAGCAAATAAATGTTTAAAACGATGAATTATAGTAAGATACCAAAATACTATGGAAGGGATATTTATAATCTCTATATTAGCCTGTGATTTTTATTTCACCTTCTACTGTGATGTCCCGCATTTAGGACACCCTGAAAAAAATTCATATTCCTTCCTATATATCATATAGTCATTCAGATAGGCATTCATTTTCTTGTATCCCAATCCCATCAGGCATAATATTTTATTGGCCTTATAATGTTAATCAGGAAGATCATAATCTTTTGAGAGAATGACTTTCATCAATTTTAGTAGCTAGTAAAACTTATGTCACTCCATCCATGTCTCTCCTCCAGGTTAATCAATATTAACACCACCCAAAAAACCCGTAAGATCTATACAACTAGGATACAATGGGATTTCAGCATCGCCATATAGACATGAAACTATCAGTTCTATCTAAATTTGTTCTACTACAATATCATGAATCCTTTCTTCAATTCCATCAGAGTTACCATCTTTCGAATCATCATCATCAGTAGATCTGACATTCCGTCCAGTTTCACCATGCCCAATCCAATGGTTGTAAGTAGGATTAAAACCCTAACAAACTAGATGATCTTTTATCTCTCTACTTTTTAACTTCTTCATATTCAATCATTTCATGCATGTACAGAAAACATGTCATTGCATGGAACATTTTGTTTAGAAAATTCCAAAAAGGCATCATCACCTTCTTCATATTCATTACTAATTTTATGTATTGTAATCCATCTTCGACTCATTATTACCTATAACAAATATCAAAATTATACATCTTTTTAAAATAATAGAAATATATGTTTATATGAAAAATATCATAATTTGAAAGTAAAGAAATTATGAAATATAAAACAAATCTATGCGTATCTAAAAAAATATTCATGAAAATGATTTTAAAACGAAAATATTGTTAGATATAACAGTTTTAAATTCATATTAAATCCTTTCTTCTCATGGTTCACAATGAATACATCCTGGTGAAACTAGATACCAAATTCACCCTTCAGTAAAAAATAAATATGAAGTGTAAATATTAAAATCTGTATACATTCACTACTAAAAAACACAGATCTTAACGTTTTGAAACCTCTGGACAGCCCCCCCCCCCCCACACCCCTCTAGATATCCCCCACCCCCTGGACACCACCCCCACCCCTTGGTCACCAACCCCCACCCCCTGGACACCCCTACCCCATTGGATAACACCCCTCACCCACTTGTTCACCACCCCCACCCCGTTGGAAACCACCCCCACCCCCTAGGACACCCCCTGGACACCACCACCCCCTTGTATAGCCCCCACACCTCTAGAAATCCCCTCATCCCAATGGACACCCACCCCTCTTGGACACCACCCCCATCCCCTACCCCCTGAACACCCCCTGGACACCACAACTCTCTAGACAACCCCCATAGACAGCACCCAAACCCTCTGGATAGGCCCCAAACCCCCTTGGACAGCCCCCAGACCCCCCGGACACCACCCCCATTGACATCCCCGACACCCCATTGAACACCCCCAAATCCCTTAGACATCCCCCACACCCCCTGGACACTACCTCCACCCCCTTTGACACCCCCTTGACACCCCCACCTCACTAGATATCCCACCCAACCCCATGGACACCCCCCACTTGGACAACCCCACCCCCTTGGAAACCCTTGTACACACACACACACATGATAGAACACAAAAAAATCAAAAAAATACATGATATGACTTCTATAGGTTTTTTTACAAGAAAATAATTTAGCATGGTATAAATTAACACTATGTAACTTACCATGATAGCAAGAACAATGAAAAATAATATCTCAAAAAATTAGTTAAGGGCATCGCGGAAAATAAAAAACCGAAAACGAGTCGTGTGAGGATTCTTGAGTGTTGTGATCCAACCAGATAGATCTGATGATAATAAATACGAAGAATGATGTTGGAACAATGAATTTAGAGGGAACGACATTGATGAATCGTTTCTAGGTTTTTCGTGCGAGAGAGACGAGTTGCAATTCGCTCGATCGAAGAAAATAGAATTACAAAATACGGGGTGCGATAAATCATTGAAAATATTTATCACATCAGTTATTTAAAAACCTACATGGTAAACTATTTTTTTTAATTTTTTTATTGTTGATTATTTAATAACCGATGTAGAAAACAATTTATCACATCATTTATAAAATAACCGACATAATAAATATCTCTTTTTCACGTCGGTTCTTTCATAACCGATATGATAAATTGATGAGATCAGCTTTTCATTATTGGTTTTTATAACCGGTGTGATAAAGCGTGCCCGATTCAATTTTCACATCGATTATTTAATAACTGAATTCAAAATGCTAATCTCTATATATTTTACATTAGTTATAAAATAGATGATGTAATAAACGGGTCCTGATCGATATATCAGTTCGTTTATAAAATAACCAAAGTGATATATCGATTATTAAATCTTTCCACGTCATATGTATAAAAATTACTTGAAACATGCTGACGTGTTAAACATTTTTTTTTCACTAGGATGACGAGAAACAAAGAGACTCATAACACTATTCTTGAATGTATTTTATATGGCTAGATGATGTTATTTGAGGGACACAAATAATACAGGCTGTTAGGGGTGAGGACTTATAAAACATTGATGCAACTTCTCATGGTATAATCCCTTGGTATTATCCAGGAAGATAATATGAGAACAAGACCTGCCAGTAGGAAATCGACATTTCATAGTGTCATATGATGTTCTTATATGGGGATGTATATATTGGTACTTAGACATTAAGATTATTATTAATGGGTATTACAACTCATGCACATAAATGTATTTACGACACACTATTTGTAGTGAGGTATGATACGTTGGGTGCATCATGAGTAATAATGCATTAATAGATAATGCGATAAAGGATTTTTTCCATTATGGTCCATAAAAGAAGTAGATATCTGAGGCCCTTTGATAGAATTGATATATCCTAAATAAATTTGTTTCTATTTTAAGGTATGGGTGAGTTCAATTCTGGGATGTCAAAGAAATAATAATCAAGCACATGGATTGATGGAATTAGCATGAAACCCTCTTGATTAGAGATATCAAGACGAAGGGATTACATTACACGGTAAGCATTCATATGAGGTGAGACATCATTGCGGCATTAAATTCTTTCTCTATGAGTGCCTTGTAATGTTGCTAGACACAAACCTTGGACTTTAGAGAGGCTACACCAAATTCCACTGAAAAAGGGTCTTAGTGGGTCACACACTAAGTGTGTCCACGTATCTCAGTTAAATATTAATTTAACTAGTCGAATAAATATTATTCCCGACTGTGGTATAATAATTATTCAAGGAAGCCTGATCGCATTTATTTTGACACTAGTTATTTGAGTGTATATATTGTGGGAAAAATAATATATTTATTAGTGAGTAATGCAGTTATATCTATTTTAGAAATAAATAGCCACTATTTAAGGTCTGAAAAATGTAGTGGAGGAAATATAGGAAATATAAAACAAGTACATGCCGTGTATTAATGATTACATGACATGTAGTTTTCTTAGTCGGGATTTTTAGGAAATAATATTATTTTATTAAATTATATTTATAATAATCAGTGTGGGAACATGTCAAGGAATTAATGATTCAACATGGGGGTTTTGATAAGAGTTAATGAAATAAATAAAATGCTTAACACGTTTATTTATTGTCATAACTCTATAACCTCAAACCTGATTATAAATATCCTCACAATCCCAAAACTTTTCCCCAATAGTTTTGCACAACAATTCTGGAGAGTTCTCTCATGGCTGAAAGAACTCCTTCCTCCAAGAATGCTCTAAAGACTGAAAGAAATCCTCCTCCATCAGATCAAGGAGATTGAAGGTAGACATCGCAAGGGAACGCTCTTCCGTGCTAGCACCCGAAAATCTGTTCGGTGACATCCAAAGATACATGGAGCATGTGTGGATCACCGCTAGAGGAATCCTACACTTGGATTCTACGACGCAATGATGGATCACATCGGATTGTGACAGGAGACATCAACGATGAAATAATTCCATCAAGGGAATTCATTCCAATTAATAAAATTAATTATAACCAACATATGATGATCATATCTCTATGGTTCCTGGATTCCCTCTTTTGTTTTTTTTCTTCATTCTATTCTAAATATAATGTGTTTTACATCATTATGGATCTCGGATTGAGCACTGTTAATGCTAAAATTAATGTTGCATACTCCCACCAACATGCTTCCACTGAGCTCGGAACCTACAAGTGGTATTAGATTGGTCATATCGTTGATTATAATTATTTAGTTTTTTATTGGAGATTTATGAATTTAATAATTTAGTTGTTTTAATTCATGTTATTAATTCTTAAAAATCTGAATCTCAAGATCTTTTCCTTGCCTGCAGTTTCTCATTCACCTTTCAGAAATGAATTTTGCTTTTAATTTTGATTAAAATAAAATAGGGGAACTCATCCGGATCGTCCAAATGCTCCTGGATGTACAACACCAGAATACACGGCGTGTATTCGGAAGTAAACTTCGTATAGTCTAGGTTCAATGCATTAACTAATCCACTAAATTAGGTCGTGTATTAGATCATATCTATGAAATTTATGACCTAGTGTATTGACTAGGAATAGCTGGCACATGGTTTTTGGATTACACACTGTGTGGTCTAACTGAACATAGCTTGTAGTCCCTTTGGGTTAGGGTTGGACTATGTACCCCTCATACGGATTTCTTGGATAGAAACCATGTAACACGGATACAACACATCGTGTTTCCAATTGAACATTCCATGTACTCTGAAAATTTCTGAATACATCTCCACTCCATGTCCCCGAGTGTGTACTTCAGATGGACGGTGAACAAAAGTACACACCATGTACTCGGAACTACATGTCGTGTACTAATCCAAATTTCTAAGATTTATTAAAAATATATAATTATATTATAGAAACCCATGAGATGCGTACCATAGTGTAGGCATAAAGTTGAGGCACAACACGTTATTGGTGTTTTATATATGTGTGCTTAATTTAACATCTGCATAATGAATGGGAATTCACCGGGTTGCCTCAAAGGTACAAGTTAAGTACACAATACTTTTAGATGAATTTATTATTTTATAATTATGATAAATGAGAATCTAAAAAAAATTAATAAAAGGATTTAAGATAAAAGATTGATTAATTAAAGATAATTTATTTATTTGTGCGTGATTTATATTAAACATGAACGATTAAATAATTAAATTCTAGCTTTGTAAATGAATAATATCTTTGCATGTATGGATGATCATGAGCAAGACCAAGACCTTTGTATGTGTATGGTTTCTTTTAATTTATTTATTTAAATTTAATTCATTGGCCTACGAGCCTTCTCCTCATTAATATTTAGTGCATGTACGCCCAAGGTTTATTTTATGTAAAACACATTTTACCCCTCACCAGCATATGAGAGAGATGCATATGTAATGGATGTAGCTCTCAATCTAGTGGAGGTATCTCATATTAGGAGCCAAGGTGAAACCAATCCAAGGAGATAAAAAGGTGGAAAGGTGAAAAGCTGTAAACATGAACCCAAATGGTTCAAGGTGTTTCTCCCCTAGGTCTTGGGGTAGTTTATCCACCTCTAGATAAACAAACCAATAGAAAATCTCATGATCATATGATTTATTTTGTTTTCTTTTCAGTTGCATGGTTTATATTTATTGTGGGTGTGTATTCACAAGAACACGATTAATGAATTAAACACGCATGCAAGATGGAACTAAAATATAACCGGCATATGCCTAAAATATTATCTTAGACATTGTTAATCACATAAGTATATCCCAATTAAATGTTACCAAGAATTTAATCAAATATAATAAATTGGAAATTTATGTATAAGGATAAAATCCATCAACGAAATATTAAGTCGGTATAGCCTTCCACAATCTTGGTTAGAAACGAACCATAGTTAAAAGTTCTTGACCAAACCTACTTGGGGTGCCTTCAATTATCGGGGAATTATAAGTCAAGGTTTTGGGTTCACTTTTCTTGGTTCACATCAAGGGTTGACTGCCATAGTAGGACTTGGTGTGACCTAGAGGCAAAGGTTGAGGAAATCCAAAATAAAAGGATTTCAGGATTGGGGAGTCCACTCAACATATCAAGGAGCTGTGAGTTAATGTAGTTGGCATTTGGAATGCCTAACTAAAACCATTCAGGATTCTTGACCAACCCAATTTGGGATAATACGAAGGGAAATATGGATCCATGCCACTAGAATGTTCAGGCAAAAAAATATTCTGAAGTCCATGGTGAGGGCTATTAGATTTTGATAAAATATTGGGAGACTAATAAGTATTAATTTTTTTATTTGTCTCATTTTTTATAATAAAATACTAAACCATTGATGATATTAATTTGTATAAACTAAAAGAAAAATGACCTCAAACATAGTTTTTCTAACCATACTCAATAAGTACAACCTTTTCCCCATCACAAATTTCAAAGAGTGTCAGAGGTGTATACATGTCATCCTTCGCCACGAAAGGAAATTGTATGTGTTGGAAGAGCCTATTCGAGTTGCGCCTAGAAAGGAGGCCAGTGATGAGGAACTATCTCTCTACATGAAACACATAGATGATGCCATAGAAGTCTAGTGTTTCATGCTATCGGCCATGTCTAATGAGCTCTTGAAGAAACATGAAAACATGGATGCGTATAACATGATTTCTCACCTTAAGGATCTCTACCCAGAGAAGGAAAGACAGGAAGGATATGAGATATCCAATGATTTTTTTACAACTATGCTTAGGGATTCTGTGCCGGCTGGTCCTCATGTATTCAATCTTATTGGCTACATTGAATGCCAAGACATCTTAGGGATTATGTTCCCGAATGAGTTGCGTCTAGATCTTATCCTATCATCCCTTCCCAAGAACTACTCTAGCTTTATTATCAACTACAACATGAGAAACAATTAGAATAGTCTATTAGAACTTCTGACCTTAATTCTCCAGGTAGATAAGAACATGGGGCATGAAAACCCCACAGTCCTTATGGTGAATAAGAAAAGGAAGGACAAGGAAAAGGGGCCAAAGACTTATAAATGGTCTGAAGCCCCTGAGCATTGTCCTTCCAAGAATGGGATGATCCAGAGGTAGGGCAAGGAATTGGAGGATGTATATTTTTCAGGGCGCAAGAAAGTCCACTGGAAGAGGAACTTCCCCCAGAAGTGTGGGGACGTAAAAGGTGTTCTTGTTATCTAGTGTAATCTATCCATTTCAAAGAATTGGGTATTAGATACAGCTTGTGAGGCTCAAATATTTATTCAAATGCAGGAACCAAGTTTATTTAGAAAGATTTATAGAGGAGAGGAGGATCTTCAAGATACCAATGGCGCAAGGCTGGTTGTGTTGGCTATTGGCAATTACCACCTCTCATTTCCGACTAGGATGATTTTGGTTTTACATAACTGTTATTTTGTGGCTGTTGTTACCATGAACATAGTTTCAGAATATTTTTTGGATATAGATGTATTTATTTTCATGTTTGGAAATAAGTATTGTCTCTTTTATAAGAACAATGAATGTTATGGTATGACGCATTTAAATAATGGTATGTATGTATTAAATTACAAAAACCAAGTGTTGGAAATCGATAAAGTAACAAACTTAGATGACTCATGCATCGACCAGTTGTCGAATCACCATCTCGGTAATGTAAACAAGAAGTGTTTGACAATGCTCTGCCAAGATGGTTAGTTGGAATCTACTGAGCTAAAGCAACTTGATACATGTCATGCATTTCTTCATGGAAAATTACCAAGCCGCCCTTCGGTGGACAAGGTGAGAGGGACACATAGATTCTAGGATTGGTGCAAACAGATGTGTCTGGACCATTTCAAGTAGAGGCTACTGGTGGGTATTCATAGTTCATTACATTTACTGATGATTTGGGTAGATTTGGATATATCTACATAATGAGGTATAAGTCAGAAGCTTTAGAGAAATTTAAAAAATTCAAGAATGAAGCAGATAATCATCTTGGTAAGAAGATAAAGAAACCTTGATCAGATCGAGGTGTAGAATATCTGAATGAAGAGTTCGTCGATCTTATACGGGAGTCTGGGATTCTATCTCAGCTCATTCCTCCTTATACACCATAGTGAAACGGTGTTAGTGAAAGGAGGAACCACACCTTTTTGGACATGGTGAGGTTGATGATGATTCATGTAGATCTTCCATTATCCTTTTCGGGATTTGCATTACAAAATGAAACATACACATTAATCTGAGTACCAACTATGGAGGAAAATGAAATTCCATCTAAGTTATGGAATGGAAGGAAACCCACTTTTTTCATACACATGTGAATTGCGATGTGAGGTGTTTGTTAAGGCCTTCTGAGGCAACAAACTTTCACCCCAGATCATGAGGGATATCTTTGTAGGATATCCCAAGGAAACGAAAGGATATTACTTATATAACCCTTTTGACAATAATGTGACTGTTTCCAGAAATTCCATATTTTTTGAGATGGATCACATCCCGAAGAAGGATAGTGGGAGCAATATTGACTCCGATGAAGTTGATGCTCCAGAAACACAGGATCTGGTACAAGAACAACTTCCACAGGTCCCTGTGTAAGATGTTCTATAAACACAAGTACTATGTAGAACATAAAGAGAGGTAAGGAAACCTATGAGATTTGGTTTCCTAGTCACTGAGGATGGAGAATCATTATTGTTGGACAATGAAGAACCTCTCCCCTACATGGAAGCAGTTTAAAGCACAAAATCCACAAGATGGTTGGAAGATATGAATTTTGAGATGGATTTCAAGTATTAGATTCATGTCTGTGTTCTGGTCGATGAGTCAGTTGATGTAAAGCCTATTGGATTCAAATGGGTATTCAAGAGAAAACTATACAAGGAAGGTCATGTTAGAACCTATAAATGAAGGATAGTTGCTAAAGGATTAAGACAACATCAAGTAATTGACTATGATTAAACATTCTCTCCAGTTTCCATGTTTAAATCCATAAGAATAATACTTTCCATATAATCATACCATGAATTCAAGATTTTTCCAATGGATGTCAAAATGGAATTCTTTAATGGGAAACTTCAATAAAATGTTGATATGACACAACCATAAGGGTTTTTGACACCAAGTGAAGCCAAACGGGTTTGAAAGTTGCATAAATACATTTATGGATTAAAGCAAGCATCCAGGTCATGGAACATTCAATTTGATGAAGCCATAAAGGAATTTGGATTCATTTAAAACAAATGTGAGCCATGTGTTTATAATAGGTTTAATGAGAATGCAATTTTTATCCTAGTGGTACATGTTATGACATATTTCTCATTGGAAATGATGTTCCAGTCTTACAGTCAGTTAAGGACTCGTTGAAAAAATTGGTTCTCTATGAAGGACTTGGGTGAAGCAGCCAACATTCTAGGGATCGGGATCATTCATGATAGATCTAAGAGTCTTCTTGGACTAAGTCAGGTTATATACATTTACCAGATACTAAAAAATTTAGTATGGAAGAATCCAAGAGGTGATTGGTTCCAATGTCACATGGCCTACATCTCTCTATGAAAATGTTCCCTTAGACACAACAAGAGAATGATAGAATAAGTAAGATCTCATACAGTTCAGCTATAGGATCCATCATGTTTTTCAAGTTATGTACCCTGCTTGATGTTGCATATACACTGACCATGGAAGGTAGATATCAAGCATATATAAGAGAACAACATTGGAATACTATTAAGACTATCCAAAAGTATCTGAGAAGAACTAAGGATATGTTCCTAGTGTATGGAGGAGACACTGATCTTGTCCTCGGAGGGTATGATGATGATGGTTTTTAGATATATTATAGTGATCTGAAGTCGCAATCTTGATATGTTTTCTGTCTCAATAGAGGAGTTGTGAGCTGGAAGAGTTCAAATCTGCTAGTTGTTGATGATTCTACAGCGGAGTCCGAATATACAGTGTCTTATTATGTGGCCCATGAATCCATCTAGATTTATAACATTGTCCATTATCTTGATGTGGTGCCTAGAAGTAATGATTCTATCACGTTGTATTGTGATAATACTACCACAATATATCTTGTGAAAGAACCAAGTTCACATCAATGAATAAAGGACATACTCCGAAAGTATCACCTCTTTAAGGATTTCTATAAAATTGGTTATGTTGTAGTGAGTAGAGTGTCCACGGAAGAGAGCATGGTGGACCCCATAACTAATGGACTTTCTTAGCAAGAGCATGAATATCATGTGAGGGCTAGCGGGTTAAAGGTTGTTAGTAGTTGGCTCTAGTCTAAGTGGGAGTCTGTTGGAGTTTGTGGCCTAGAACCAACTAAATTGTACTTTATTCATCGATAAAGTCCTTATCACATCTTTATTATTCTTCTACGTGACAATGCAAGTGATAATGTACTAATGATAGCTTTTGAAATAAAGGGTCAAATCGGATCCCTACTATGATTAGAACTCGGAACTTCCATAACACTGTTCCTGAATGTATGTTCTATGGTCGGATGATGTTATTTTAGGGAAACAAATAATATAGTCCATTAAGGGTGAGGTCTCGTAAAACATTGTGTAACCTTCTCCTGGTGTGCGCCCTTGGTAATATTCATGATGATATTACGAGAATGAGACCCGCCAATAAGAAATCAACATTTCATAGTGTCATGGGATGTTTCTATATGTGGACCTATGTATTGGTCCTTAGACTTTATGATTATTATTAATGGTGTTTACTACTCATGCACTTAGAAGTATTGATGAAAACTATGACGACACACTGTTCGCATCAAGGTAGGATACATTGGGTGCGTCATGAGTAATACTACATTAATAGATAATGAGAGAAAGGATTTTTACTTTCTATTCCATAACAAAAGTAGATATCTCAGGCCCTTTGATGGAATTGATATAGACTAAATAAATCCATGGCCATGGTAAGGTATGGGTGAGATCAATTCTAAGAAGTCAATGAAATAGTAATCGAGTACATGGGTTGATGGCACTAGCATGCAACTTGTTTGATAAGAGATATTGAGAAAAAGGGATTACATTATACGATAATCATTCATAGTAGGTAACACATCATTGCAGTGTTAAATTATTTCTCTATGGGTGCCTTGGTGTGTTGTTAGATGCTACCCTTGGACTTTAGGCAGGCTCCACCTAATGCCCCTGAGAAAGAGGCCTAGAGGGTCATGCACTAAGTGTGGTCATGTACCTCAGTTAAATATTAATTTAACAGGTTGAATAAATATTATTCCAGACTATGGTTTAATAATTATTCCAGGATGCTTGATTGAATTTATTTTGACAGAATTTATTTGAGAAAATATATATTTGGGAAAAATAATATATTTATTAGTGAGTAATGTCGTTACATTTATTTCAGAAATAAATTTCCATTATTCAAGGTCTAAGATATGTGGTGGTGTAAATAAATGAAATAACAAGGAGTACATGTTGTGTATTAATGATTACATGCTGTGTAGTTTTTTTGGTTATTATTTTGAGGTAATAATATTATTTTATTAAATGATATTTATTATAATCAACATGGGAGAATTTCAAGGAATTAATGATTTGACATTGGGGTTTTCAAGAAGAGTTAATGAAATAAATAAAATGCATAATGCATTTATTTATTGTCATAACTCTATAACCTCAAACTCTATTATAAATATCCCCACAACCTGAACACTTTTCCCCAATCGTTGTGCACAACAATTCTAGAGAGTTCTCTCAAGGATTAAAGAACTCCTCCCTCCAAGAACGCTCTCATGACCGAGAGAGATCCACCTCCATCGGATCAAGGTGATCGATGGCAGACATCACAAGTGAAGGATCTTCCGCTCTAGCACCTTGAAATAACTTCGGCGATGTCCAGAGATATGTGGAGAACGTGTGGATCACCATTAGAGGAATCCTACACCTGGATTCTACGACACCATGACAGCTCACATCTGATCATGACCGGAGACATCAACAAAAAATGAATTCCATCAAGGTAATTCTTGTCAATTAATTAAATTAATTAATACCTAAATATGATGATCCTATCTCTATGGTTCCAAGAAACCCTATTTTGTTTTTCATTCATCGTTCTATTCTAAAGATCCAGCATTTTATATAATGAAGGATCTCGATTGATCATTTTTAATGTTGAAATTAATGTTGGGAAAACCTACCAACGCGCTTCTGCTACACCTGAAACTGAAAGTTTAGTACTTTTGGTGGATTTTGTGTATATTGTGATCATAAAAAACATCTAATCCGAAGTGATTAATGCTCTATATGAGAAACAAGAGGATGTGAAAGATTCAAAAAACCACACATTTTCATTCCTTCTAATATGGATAAGGTTGGGGCTATGACGAAAGAGGTCGATGCTACAGAGGAACATGCCAGGGCTACGACACTTCCCACCCATTAAATTACATTGGATGAGAATAAAATTTATGTAAGGAATGAAGGTGATGTATGTAGATAGGAGTAATACTACAAACTCCTACATTAAAGGATATTGTCTTACACTATGATGGTTTCATATTTCCTTGTCTTGGGATAGGAAGGAGACTTTTACATTGTCAAAGGGAAAATAATGTGTGATCCTAATGCTCTATACTAGGGACCAGAGGCTCTGAGTATTATAGATGATTAGGGGAGGATAAATTCATATCCCTGGAATCCAATACTAGTAACTACACAGCATTTTCCCTAGGTTAATGTTCAATGTGACCATAGATATTCAAATCTATAGACACCCTGTGGATCTTTACCCTCTTTTAGGAAAAGTGTAGGAAACCTATGACCATTAAAATTTAAATCCAATTGGGATTCATAATGATATGCCTTTCCGCAAGGATTTTAATCTATGTTGGTCATGTTGTTCGTCACAACATGGTCCCTTTCAGACAAGCGATCTAGTGAAATAGAAGGCTTTCCATGAGTGTCTTTAAAGGATGCATCATGAAAGGGTTGTGCAGGATAAAGGGGTGAGGTTATAACAGTAGTTTCGCTAAATGGGTGAACCATGAAAGGGTTATTCACCCAAGTAGTCTTGGGATAATTGGTTTCACCTTAGGTAACAAACATCCAAGATTACTTCACTTGAATAACGATTTACTTACTCATTCTAGGGTATCTAGAAGGATTTCTAGAGGTAAGTCGTGCAAGTTCCTCTTTCAGGAAAGGGGAGCACACCAACCTTCTTCAATCAGAGGGGTTGGGTGAATTAGTCTCAAAATTGTTATTTACTGTTAAAAAATGGGCTTTGGTATCACTATCCCTCATTTATTCCATCTCTTTATGTGTTAAGAAACTACCTTTGAGGTTTTGAGTGAATTGGGTGAATACATATGGTGGTTAGAGCAGAAACCAGTCGATGGGGAAATTCAGCTATACAAATGAAGACCACAATGGTCTATTTAATGGTAGATATTAGACCTTGGGGGAAAGTTATAGGTCCCACAATTGGTTGGCGCACAAGTAGATAACGCGCAGGTAACATGCACTTCGATGGTGTTCTAAGGGACTTGGGTGAAACAATAGCTCCATTCTATAGGGGATGTTCTTCCTCACCCCGTCCTCAGATCATTTTCTGGCAACGGTCTCAACCCTTTAGGATAGTTATTTCTCAACTGTAACTGAACCCCATGAAAAATTCATAGTTATACTATGAACTTTTTGATCCTAGTCGAGGTCATTTTCTATCACGATGCATGGAAATCCATTATGCTCTATCTTATTGAATTAAGATGTATTTATACTTAAACTCATCATTTTTTTCTAAGTGAGGTTCACATATTCATTTTTATGGATAAGTTCATGGGACACATTTCATGTTGTATAAAAATATAATCACATTTCTAATCATATTTAATATGATAGGCATCCAAATAAGAATTTTGTATATTAAACTTTTATGTTATTGTTAAATTCATTACATATCTATGTAACTCTAATCCCATCATTATATTGACATCAAATAATAATTCCATTGAGATTTTTTAATATTAAAAATCAAAAAAAATAAATCTAGATTAAATAATAGAAATATTAGTATTCATAACCATATTGTTAAATTTTATGAATATTATATTTAAATTTATTTACATTCTAAAATATAATTTTATGAATTTAATTACATATGTTCTATAAATACCTAAAACAGTTTCAATGTGAGTCATAATCTTAGGATATTTTGTTTTGAATATTCCACATTAAGAAAATTTTCTATTAGATTATTATTTTTACTCTTTATATTAAGATCATCCATTACCAATAGAACCTGAATTTTTTTTTTATAAAGTGACTTTTACTTCAAATTAGTTTGGTATAATACTTTATTTTTTAGATTATAAACTTCTCTAAGTTCAAAAATACTCTTTTTATCATCTTAGAAAAAAATTACAAAAATAATTTTCTCAGATATGTTTATTGGGAAATAAAAACATTTCCATTGTTGGATTATTTTAAAAATAAGCTATTAACAACTGTTTAAAATATGGCATTCTTCGTGATTTTATAATTATTCTAAATCAAATAATTTCTCTCCTAAAATATATCATCCTTTTATAGTAGTAATACATACTCAAATATTTCAAAAAATATAACTTATAAGGTCTCTTATCCTGGATAACCACAATATTATCACTATATAATATTCAATACTTGTTATTGAATTGGTTGAAAAATAATCCATGTGTATTAAAACAAATATGTATTATTAATTATAATAGCTAAATGTTTTAAAAAAACTCCCATATCAACATGTTAAATGACATAAAAATATTCAATGTTTATTTAAATTCATCAATATTTTGAAGAAATAACTCTCATTTATCTCTTTAATAGTATTGTCTTATGACTCTTTTTTATAATTCAAAATTAACTTTATATCCATTATTAAATATTTTTTTATACTATTTTACAAATTTAAAAAACTATTATAATTTATAGTTGATATCATAAAACCTTCAAAATAAAATAATATTATAATTTGAAAATATTATCTAATGAAATGTATCCATAAACAATTGTGCAACCTTATAGTTATTATTTTAAATTTTCAGTCCAATATGAATTTTTTTCATTGTTTATAAACCTCCCTTACATGAAATATCATTAATTTATTTTAAATGATGCTAATGTGTACCCTCTATTTCATATCTTATTATCCTTTTTCCAAAAATATTAACGTTTTCATTATATAACAATGTCATGGATATTTGGTAGTTTCTTCTTCTATCCTCCTAAAAAATTCATAATTTTTTGACTAAATTGTGTAATTTTTTTTTCAAAGTTTTCATGTAGTAATTCAAAATAAAAAATCACATCCTATCAATAAATGATTGAATAATTTAATTCATGGACTAATCAACCCTATGTTTGAAACCCAATATCTACACATGATTTATATACCAAATCATATTAAGTAAATTAGGTGGGATAGAATTATCCTATGTAATATTACACTAAAAGAGATATTTTAAAAAACAATATCTCCTTTTTCTAGATTATTTCGAATAAATATTTGTTAGGTTTTATATTTTCCCAGATTATATATATTATTATTAAATTTTTAATCTTGTGATCCCTTAACATAAGAATCAATATAAATAGATTGATATAATATTTAGGATGCCTTTGATGGGAATATTTCACTTCCCAACTAGAATCATTTAAATTACCTATTTTTAGATTTTTTTTATTTTGTATATAAAATACATCTTCTTACATAAGATAAATTCTTATATTTCTTGGAAAATTTTGATTGTTTGTTAAAATAATATTTTCTTTTTCAATAAATACAATCAAATTTAAATTTAATGGTGTCAATGATATTTTACCTAAAAAATATGATTTCATACGATTAATATAATTTTTTACTCTTATTAAACAATTTGTTTTATTTTTCTCTAACTAAAATGATGGAACATAAATATTTTACATCATATCCATTAATTGTTCAAGATCCATATTTCAATATGTTATGATTCAAATTTATTGTTCCTCTCAAACAAAAGATATATTTCTAGGCCATCAAACCAATCATATAATATATAACTCTTAAATAGTTTGGTGGAAAAAAATTCAAAAATTCATTATACGAATTATCCCAAATACAATATTCTTTTGTCCATAAAATTTATCATTTTAAAATGATATTTTATGAATACATTTTTCCTGACTATTTTCCATAAACCATGATATGGTTTTTTAACTTTTATAACTACATGATAATATTTATTCCCAAAATACATCATAGTTATAAAAAACGATACAATTGATGACTATTTTTCCTTAACACTTAATAATTATACAAAATTTTATTTCCCAAATTCATCATCCCTCTAAAATTCATATAAAATCCCATGGATGTGGATTTGATACCAGTGGTAGTTTTTAGAGTGGATAATGTTTTATTACTTATTCATCCAACATCCTCTTCTTAATTAAAAAGAACATGGAATTCAGCATATACTTAAAAATATATTTCTAAATAATAATTAAATTTATCATCATATTACTCATTCAGTTTATTTTAATTATTGCTTATTACTCTCGACCCATCATGGTTAGTTTTAGAAGTCTATCTTGATGATGTTATATGAAATATATTACAACCATACATATATGGTTTTAGAAATGAATTCGAACAATAAATATAATGTTTAGGAAATTATTAATACTCTTTAAATAAATATCATTATTTATATCAATGATATTAACAGAAAATCATCCCAATAATTTTAACTATCTAAAAACAGTAATTTTAGGGCACTTAATCATATACTATTATGGACCTTATATTCAAATGTGAAAATTTTTAGTAACATTATAAATACTATTTGCCTATAAAATTGTACAGATCATGGATCTATTTGGAAATTTCATTGATGATGATCATCATTTGAAAAAATCCTTTGAGAAGCTAATCAAACTACCCCATGTGGAATATGTTAAAAATTATATAAAATAAATTGAAGTAAAATGATATTAAAAATAATTTACCAAATAAAATATGAATGAAATATTTTTTGAATGAATAAATAAATATACTAAATTTCAAATTTACTAGGTTAAAGATACTTTTTAAGAATGTTCGGACCGAAGGTATGGGAACTCACAAACCACAATATTTTCTTATGTGGTAGAATTTTTCACTATTTACATCAAATTAACTCTTTTTATTCACATTTATTTCTTACATATTATATAAATTTGTTCCTTAAATAAATAACTAGTTTTTAGAAATTCCTTGTTGGGGATATATATGTTTTTCATGTTCCCTTCCCTTAGTTTTAATTATTTAACATATTCCATTTCATATATCAATCTATTTATAAATGTTTAATTTCCTTATATATATAAATAATAACCATTTTAATGAAAAATATTTTCATTCATTTTAGTTTTTATGTAAAACAGTATGTTTATACCTTCATCAATGGTTTTATACTCATTTATTAAATATTTGTTTAATAATATCATTTCTATACGTAGTACTCTACGATATTGATTTTTAATTTTACATAACTTTAACTCTATATTTACGAAATGTACATATTTATTCATACATTAAAATATATAAATTTTTTATTTCTTCATCATGATTGAATCATTATGGTACATAATTTGGTTATTCTTGGGGAGAATATTATGCACCCCATTTCCTTCTCCACAATTTTCTCATGTTTATGGTTTAAATATAATTTCAGATATATATTTATATTAAATATTTATTTACATATAACATAACTATTATGGGAGATTTTTAATATGAGAATGAAAAACACAAAGGTCTATCCTTTCAAGTCATTCGAATGTTACAGCCTCCTCACTACTGAAATCGCTAGTGGTTCTTCCTTCCCTCCTTTCATCTTATAGGGGACGACCAGTGGAACCTTCCCCATCCTCCTATTCCAGAACTTTCCCCATTTATTTCTTGATCACCTGCTTCCCGTTACTTCCTCGTAATGAATTTGAAATCCTCTTCCACTGGATTATTTTCCCCATTCATTGAGGATCCCTGGGGAGGGTTAATAAGAGTCTCTAGAATGGAGATCCATTGGTTGACATTCCAACAAAGGCAATTGAGGTGGCTTCTCTTTAGAATCAATGGATATTGGTGTGCATTTTGTACTAGACATCCACCCACTATCATATTTCATAAACTAAGTTACTTCATTGAATATAGATTCTTCAATGAAGGTCTAGATCCATAACCACATATCCTTATATTTTGTTCTTTATTAAAGGGGAGACTTTGTGAGGTCCTGGTCTCAAATATCATAATCCTATGGAAAACAGAGTTTCTCTATTTTCATGTGGTCAGGTTTCATTCACTTACTATGTTTCTTATTATCTAAAAATGGTCAAACTATACTAGTTATTGAAACATTATTGGAAAAAATATGTTTTTAGTTTAACCGCACATAGTCTCTTCCAGATCACATTTTCCTTAATGTGGGATACTCCTTCTCCTGGTAGAAAAAGAAAATCTTTTCTTCTCTAGTGAATTATTTCATAAAATTAAAGCTTCATGGTTACTCTATATCCTCATACAAACATTTATTATCACACATAAATAAATATTTTATAGGTCTTCCACCCCACCCTCCCCCTCTCAAGTTCCACTTCTTCCTCAGATCATCCTCCCCCACCTCATCATCTTCTTCAAAGTATATTTCAACTTTCTAATTCCATTCCAGGCCCTATCCCCCTATAGTTCCTGGTGTCCCTAATTATCTTTCCCTCTATTTATATTTCACTTCTCCCTCCTCATACTAACCAAAACATCTCTCTCTCCACATGGAATTCCTTCCTTACATGCCACTGGATATCCCATTTGAGATGTCGCCCCCACTCTCCCACGATTCCCAAAAGATATGGTAGGGAACAAGTCTCTTATCCTTCTATTGGTATATTTAATGACCAAAGTAGATCTTGGGAAGATCCTCTAAAATCTTCAAATAAGTTCATAGAAATTTTTGATGCCCCACAGACTTCATTTGATCCATCTTTCATAATTCCATATCCCAAATCTCATTCTTCCCATCTGAGTGGTATTGAATGAAGGTCCCAAAGAAGTCAGCAGGCCTCCATATCATTTTCCTCTACATATCATAAGGTAGTTTCCACCTTGTTTCCATAAATTTATTAATATTTTCTTACTAATTTGGAATACTCTCGGTCTTGGAGAGTGAAAAAAATAAACTTACATTCGAAGGATATTTATAACAAAAAATATTTCTTAGTTGATGTTCGGGAATCAAAAAATCATCACTCAATGTCAATGGAATTCACTCACCTATAAGAGAAGAAAAATTCCATGAATGATGCCCCCCAAAATCATCACATCTTGGTGTTCTGAAACACAAGAATTTTGGGGACATTTTCTAATGTTTTTAACAAATATATTACCACAATAATTTAGTCATGGTCTCTGGAAATACTCAAAAAATTTATCTATGTTAAATATGAATCCCATGTAAGAGAGACTCTCTAGATGGACCTATATTCATTTGACCATTGGGTTATTTTATGGTTCATTTGAGGCGAATTCAACTACATTGTAGAATCATTAGAAAAGAAGGGATATTCTATTTTTTTGGAAGGATTATAATGATTTCCCAATATTATATTCTCAGTCAGGGATTCTAGATATGGAATTCATGGGAAATTACCTTACATGATTAATAATCATAATTTTAATGCTCAAACATGGTGTCATCACGAAAGATATTTTTACATTCTTCATGCCATCACTTTTTCACCTAAAATTAAGGTCTCCCACCTAGTTAGGGATCTCTCTCATCATTTATACATTCAGGTTGATATATCCATGAGTGAAGCCTATAGTAACCATTTTCTCTTTTCCCAAAGTTGCCTTATTGATCCCGAATACCATATGGTTTTGTGTAATTCATGCATCAATTAAATTTTGATAACAATTTGTTGGTACTTAGCAAACTATTGTGCCATCTGAGAAACGACCTTCACACCTATCTTGAAACCATCCATATAGTCTTTATGATTCAGAGGAGCTAATGTCAAAAATTATCAGTTTGGATGCTAGGAATAAGAATAGATGATATGAGGATATATTTATTGAAATTTTTTAAAGAAATAACTCCTTGGATGACTGAATCCTCATGAAAGAATGATTGTATACATAGTAGTATAGTGTTATGTGGATCAATGAAGCAGATAAAAATACCTCGTTATTTTGTTCTTTCATCAATGAGAATCTCTAGATCTCAAGGACCATCATTCTCCAAAAGTAAGGTCTGTTTACTTCAGATCGAGATGATGTTGGAGGTATGGCTATCTCTTTATTGAGTCTCTTATTATAGGTCCTAATATTTGATTTGATGATGTGTATCAGTCTAGTCAAGCTGATATTTTTTATGATATCCCATGTGTAGTCTCATCTAATTATAAATATTTCTTGGAGTATATTCTGGATAATGAATATATTCACAACACAAATCATTATCTTAACCCAACTAGTGAACCAAGCTCTAACAGCTTCCCTGGACAATTTTTAATTGCATATTGGGACCAAATAAAATGTCTTCTTAAGGAAATAGTGTATGAAATATTCTAGGGGGGATGTATTCCATAGAATTCATGTTTCATTTTTTTAATTCACATATCTGAACTCAATGACACATCTTCATTGAAAAACTACCTCCCAATCAACCTCTATAATTTTTCATTATACATACTATATATCCTTATAAACACGCATCTGTCTCGTCATCTTGATGATTGGATTATTAGAAAACAACACAGATTTGATAAAGGAAGAACTACCTAATGTTTCATTGGAATGTAATAAGATATGATTGATGATCTCAAATATAAGGTTATTTTATAAAAATTTTATCTTAATATGAACATTGATATGGCCTTTGATCACCTTAAATGGTCGATTATTATTAGAACCCTATCTTGTATGGGTTTCTCCACTAGGGTTATTGATCTTTTATTCAGGTCTTAGAGTTCATCAAGGATTTCCATTTCATTTCTAAGAAAGTCCTAGGGCTTCTTTAAATCATTCCATGGATTGAGACAAGGATATGTATTTTCTCCTAGTGTCCTCTCCATTATGGAGAATTTTTTTAGTAATCTCATCAATAAAAACATTGATGGAGGTATTATTTCCCTCATCTAGTGTTGTTTGTGTAATTTGGGTATTTCCCATATCATGATTTTTGATGAAACCCAAATTTTTATAATTAGAAGTAGGCATTCATTCTATGTCATAAACAAGAACCATGATTATTTTTGCAAGTGGAGTGGGTAGATTGTTTACAGGTAAAAAATTATCATCTACATTTCAAGACGATTCTTGGATAGAAGTGTAAATTAAATTGAATTAATTCTATGAATTCAAAGGAATGATATCCCAATTGTTTATTTTTTTCCATATCACCTCCTCTAAGATTCACCTGCATCACATTTAAAAGGTGGTTTCAAGGATCTCTAGCTGTATCAGTAACTTTAAAAACAATTTCTTATCATTTGGAGGGAAAATCACCTTGGTCAACCAATTTCTCTCTAATATCCCCATGCATTCTACGTCATATATTAAATTCCCAAATTAAATAATCTTATGAATTGAATACATTATTTACGCATTTATCTTGGATTTCCATTCTGAGGGGAAGCAACATTGGGCTTCGTGGGCAAGGCTCGCTAGGTCAGGGAGCGAGGGCGGGACCAACACCAAGAGTTTTGCTAATATAGTGCACACCCTTCATGAAAACGATTCCTGGGAGACACTTGATATCCAAAAACAAATGGTTTATGTTAACTAACTCAAACTGTTTCATGGATTTCAGTATCCATAGGGGCATGTAAAGACCCAAACTTTTATAAGTGAAATTCCCCTTTAGATATAATTAAATGTCTTATTATGTAAAATGGTTAAATAAAACACATGAAATTTCGTGGTTTTATGTATTTGGATTTAAAATACCATTAATAATGTCGAAAATTGTTCGTATATTTGTTGAACAGTGATCATGTGATTAGTATAAATATAGGACTTTAATAAATCCAATTGACTCGGATAAAGGAAGTGATCGTCTAAATAAGTAGAAATATTCCCTATGACGTCCATTTATCAGATATTTTGAGGGACATAGATTCTCTGGTATTTTCCCTTGACCAATCCCACAATGAGATTCAATTAATTAAGCATGATTGAAAACATTTATGATAGTGGTTCAAGCTCATCGAGATCACTGCCCAACCCATGTTCACCAAACGACTCCATGATAATCTCATTGTCGCACACATTACTGTTAGGGAATACACCCATGTAATAATGGGATATGTATCAATAACTTAATAATTTTAATATGTATCTTATATAATAATGTTTAGATTTTAATTTTAATTATTGATATTAAATTATTTTGGTTTTGATTAAATTAAACATAAATTGTATTATTGGGTAATATTTAAATTCAATTAAACAGTTTATTTTGATGAATTAATAGATTTGTGAAATAAATAGTCTTTTTATAAAATATTATTTTTAATTAATTATCATTAATAGTAAATTATCATTTAATTTTTATGATTTGAAATGTATATTTTATTACGGTTCAAAAACAGTAAATGTCAAAATGACCAACCATTATTCAATAAATGTCGAATATTATTTTAAATGGGAAAATTAAAATACGTAGAAAACTATTTATATAAAATGAATATTTTTTTGGAATTAGAACATTGAAATTATGTACCATTAAATTTTTCAAATTTTTCTGAGACAGTCCATTTTTTGGTTAAAAAATAGATACCATAAAAATATAATGTCTGTTTTATAACATATTAATGACCCAAAATGATGTAATAAATACTTTAATTGGTAGTATCAGGCCAATATATGTTTTCCCAATAAGAATGTGATTTTATGATAATTTAATTATTTTTACAATGCCCTTATGGGTCCTCCAAAATGATTTATGATTTTAAATTATTTTCTTTAATAATGTGACTCACCTCCACATAAGAAAAGAAATTATTTTAATATATTCGGCCCCTTTCCTAATAAAATAATGAAAAACTCCCATATTTGTGAAGAACCATGGGAAAACCCATTTTATTGTTTGTGGACTGGAATATTTTTTATATATAATTAAATTCATAAGTTTGTGAAATATTAAAGAATTTCTCTATCGTTTAATTTATAAACCCACACAATATCTCTCTTCTCTTCACTAAAAATCCATGGACCATGTAATTAATCTATTTCTATTTATCAATAATCCTCCCAAGTTACCCCAAGATCTCATGAATCCCATCTTTAAGATTTTTAAGTCACAAACTCATGTGAGGGTTCCTTCCTTTCTCATTTTTATCCAAGTTGTCTTATTTTGTTACACCCTTTTATTTAGAATTACAAAAAATGGTGTATGTTTTCACACATACACCATACATCTATTATTATTTTTTAATTATGAGTTACTCCTTTCTCTAACATTACCTCCTTCCATGTACACATGCTACCGTGCCAAAAGTTTGAATAGTTTATTCCATTCTACCTATTTCTTCATTTTTCATTATTATGCTGAAACATCTATTTAAAAATTACTTATATTGGTACATGTATTTATATTACCATGTTAATGTACATTTTATTTATATATACTGATATTTCTCTTTCTCTCTCATCCATATATTTTAATGAATTTTTATGTTATGTAGCTAGGCTGCCGAAATGGCACTAAAAATTTCCATTCCAAAACAATTATGTAGTCAATACCATACCCATTACCTGTCAGGGGTGTTCGATTTCAGGTAGATATACCTTTTTTATTTATAACCTACATGTATTTATTCCACACTAATTGATCGTGAACGACATTATTATGATGAATGAATCCATTTTTTATGATATATGTTGCACACTTAAGAATGAGAGTGAACTGAAAGTGATGGGTTCACCCAAAATTATATGGTTCCCCCAATGAATTGGATAATGATTGGTATCATGATACACTATTATGGGACATGGTTTTACATGATTCATTTATGAGAAATTTTCCACAATAACGTCTTTGCAGTTTTTCCTTGACTTATGATTCCATGTTTTATGTTGTTTCCACATTTCCATGTTAAAAATATCATTCTATATCATGATTTAAGATTAGGGTTCCATTATTCATCATTGATATATATTCACTAAAATGTGTTACCACCTTCATGTTATTAAATTTTTCATCCATTATTGTTATTTATAGATCACCCCATTCTTATGTATTATCCATGGGATATCCCATGCAGTTTTATGCTTCCGCAAGTTAAATCAGTTTTCAATATAGTTGTCATTTTTTCATGTTTAAATTTTAATAAAATGTATCAAATTCCCAAATATGCTAGCCTTATTGAAATTTCATGTTGTATTAAGTGTATTTTTATGTAATTAAATCATGTATGAATGTAATTAAAATAATAAGACTGTTATAGTTGGTATTACTGGGAAGTTTAGCTATTTTTAGGATTTGGATGACAAAACTCTTGTAAAAGCCTTAGGGATATTAATAAGAAAATGAAAAATATCCATAAAATTTGTTGAGTATATATTAAGTGTCTTATCATGAAAATAAATCCATTTATAGGTATGAACAATAAATTTTTCTCTGTAACTGATGTATATTGGGGTAAAACCCAAACACCACTTTGAGATAGACTTGAATGGGGACTGGTGGACGCCAACGGGCCTTTCTGCACTCCTATTTTGACACTATTGTTGGATATTATATGGTATATTCAAAATAATAGTATGAACCATAATTAATTGAATAATAAATGACCATAATAATATACGTTATGAAGTATATCATGCATAATTATATTGAACCCCATAATATCATATATTAAGAAAATAAATTTCATTTATATGTTTTCCCTTTAAAATAACAGGATTCCCCTTTATGGGTTTGATAGTTTAAAATACATAACCATAATTTTTCATTTTATTATATACAATGGTGGTTAATAGGAGGAATTGATATAAAACTGATGAAAAGATCAATGTAATGAATAACCTAATAATATCCCACACTGATGTGAGCGGGAATTAAAAAATTTGTCATTATACACTGTCAGTTAACTCATGTGTTGAATGGAAAACTAGATTAAGAGGAAAGTCACCCCCCCCCCCAGAAAGAAATATTCACAATTGATATATTTTTGAGACAAAGACCTCCTACATTCAATGGATCATCCAATACCCAAATAATTGAACAATGGATCCACTCCACTGAGAAGATCATAAACATCCATCAATTCTCTAAACAATAGAATATTTTTCTAGATGATTGTCATATAGAGGGTGGAGCAGATAAATAGTGGAAATTGATAAAAAATAAAATTCCTGAGAAAGAGATCAAGGTGATGGGATGGAAGAATTTCAATAAAATATATATTTCAAGAATATTTATCTCACATCCTCCAACTTATGATGGAATGGGAAGTCCCTTCCCTTAAGAAAAAAAGATGATTAATTTATCATAGTGTAAAAGGAAAAATTTAAAAGGCTGGTATGATATGCCTCCAGATTTGTCTTTACCCCCTAATGAAATGTTGAGTGCTTTTTTGGTTGGATAAACCTATCCTATAGAAATACCTCAGGATCCCAGACATTGATATCTATGAGGAAATTGTCTGATTTTCCCTCAAAGTCGAAATGGAGAACGTTGAATCTAAAGTGCAACATAAGGATATGAAGCATAATTCAGAGTCAACTTATGGTGGTTCGATTGAGAGATCTAATGGTGTTATGAAATTTCTACATCCCACTTGCCAAAGCTGAGTAAATAAGTACCCATTAATTTTCCTAAAGATGATGTAGAAATTCTTTAGGTTCGGGAAGGTAGGGGACCTAGCCAGAGATTACCAGAATGAAAATCCATCTGCTACGATTGACGAAAGGAATGCTCTGGTAATCCAATAGTGAATTTTTCATTTATAAAACTTCAATGAACCTAGGAATTTCTCAATCAAATTAACTAAGCCAATGGGTTTTAGAGGCATCCAACAACCACCAAAGTAGAATATTATATCTTTCACTATCACAACTGTTGAATTGAATACAGACAATGATGTTTTGACATGTACTCTATTTATTCATTAGATAATATTGAACACATTTTTTTATTCTAATTCTATGTATTCCATCATTCCATGTATGTTTTTTATAACAATTTAATCACCATAACAATTCATATAAGAGGATTTATCAATGAAAACAAAAAATGGTAAATTTATTGCTTCTATAGTTTATAACTCTTCCTTGTGACAATTTGTAGGATTTACTTCCCAACAAACCTTTTAGTACTCCATTTTGTCGAATTTGATATAATTATAAGCATGGATTGTATTTCCCTATACAGAGACTACATAAATTTCCAAAAGATGGAAATCACTCTATGTATTGAAAATCATCCACTAATTCTGTAAAAATTCCATGAGTTGTAGGAATATTCTTTAGTACCATCATCTCAGACATGGATATTATTACCCAATGATAAAGAGTATCTAGATCAAATTATTTAATCTTTGAAAATAATCATCCTTGAATACATTCCCATTGTGAGGGAATACTCTGATGTGTTTCCCAAGGAATTTTCTGGTCAGCCTCTTATCTGAGAGGTAAAATTTTCAATCAAGATCATATATGGGGTGTTAATACTATCCAATAATACAAATAGAATAGATGTTATTGAAATTTTGGAGTAGAATAAATGACTGAAGAATAATGTAATTAAATATTTCATACACCAAAATGCTTCACCTCTATCGTCGCGAGTACTCTTCATTAAAAATATGGATGGGTCAAGGTACCTTTGCATTTATTATCGTGATCTCAACAAGATCACAATTAAATACAAGTGTCATCTACCATGGAATGATGACTTGTTCGATCAGCTACACGGAGCATAATATCCCTATTAAGGATTTTAGTACTTGGTATGGGAATTATGAATCCATATTAATTCCTTTCGAACTCATTAATGATCAAGAAATATTCATGGAAATAATGACTACGGTATTTAGATATTACCTTGAAAATTTTATTGTAGTATCTGTTGATCATATTCTAATATACTCCAAAAGTAAGAAGGATGATGAGGAGAATTTAAGTAATGTGCTAAGGACCTTGTGAAAGAAAATTATTTATACCAATTGCAACAAATGTGATTTATGGAAAAAGAAGTATCTTTGTTGGGGAATATCATCACAAGGAATGGAATATCTATGGACCCTTAAAGAATGTGGAAATTGAAGGATGGTCATTTCCAATATCTATGATAGATAATAATATTTTCCTTGGATTATCTGGGTCATATCATTGATTTGTGAGAAATTTCTTGTGATTGTCAAACAATATAACCATGAAAACTCAAAAGGAAGTCAAGTTTTCTTCGAATGATTAATGGAAAGAGAGGTTCAATTAGTTAAAAAAGAGGCTTATCACTATATTTGTTCTCACACTAACCACAAATGGAGAGATATTTGTGGAATTTTGTGATTCTTTGAATAAGGTTATGTGTTTTTATTGATTCAAAATGACAAATTCATTGCCTATGCTTCAAGGTAGGTGAAATTTAATGATTACAAATATCCATCACACGATATGGAGTTGGATGTAGTGATCTTTACTTTGAAAATTGGGTGACCATATCTAATTGGGTGGAAGTGTAAAATATATATAGATCACAAAAACCATGAGTATATACTCCCAAAAAAAGAGTTGAATATGCACCAACAAATATGGTTTTAGGTGATCAAAGACTATGACTTCTGAATTTACTATCATTCTATGAAAGAGAACAATATATTAGATTATCTAATTAAAAAAGATTCAGAAACACATTCATTGATGAGAATTTAGAAGGATAATATCTATTTAGACTTGAATAGGATGGATATGGGAGTCATAAAGTAAAGAAAAGAATCGATCCTTTATGTAATTATTTCTCAACCACCTAATCTAGAGAGGTTAAAAGGTTATCAAAGATATGGTCTGGGAGTTTTGAATAAAGTTGAACCTATTATATATGGGAAATCCTATGTTTTCAATGTTAATGAAGAAGGTGTTATATGATTTTGGGTGAGACTGTGTGTACTATAAAATCACGAGTTATAGAAGGAGTTGTTGTATGATGCCTATGTATAAACCTTCTCTATTCATCCTGGAAGCACAAAAATGTATCAATATCTCTAATAACACTATTATTGGACAATATAAAGAATTAAATAACATGATATACAAAAAAATTAATTTTATGTCAA
Source organism: Viscum album (assembly GCA_963277665.1). Classification (NCBI taxonomy): domain Eukaryota; kingdom Viridiplantae; phylum Streptophyta; class Magnoliopsida; order Santalales; family Viscaceae; genus Viscum; species Viscum album. The sequence continues at coordinate 1,842,575,857 of OY728125.1, forward strand.
CATGTGAAGGTATAAAGGAAAAAATATAAGGGGATAATATAACTATTACCCATACCTACTTGGAAATTAGAAAACATCATCTTGGAAATTATCAAACGGATTCCTAATACATGTGTAGGAAACAATTCTATCTGGTTTGGGGTAGAACATCCTATAAACATTAGACACTTAATTGTGATTCGAGAGTATTTCTCCTTGGATAAACTTTCATGGATATACATCAAATATGTGGTTAGGGTACATAGTGTACCACTATCATGTCTATCCAATCAAGATCCATGATTTTAATTTATGTTCTATAAGAATATTCAACATGATATGAGTACTGAGATAAACTTCATCATAGACCATCACCCTCAAAATGGTGTAAAATATGAGCCGACTATCCCGAAACATGAAGACATGTTGAGAGCATTCTCAATGGACATGGAATGTGGCTGGGATCCACATCAATTTTTGGATTTGTTATTTACAAAAATAGTTTCCACTCAAGCATACAAATGTCTCCCTATGAAGACCATTATGGGAAGAGGTGTATAAAACCTTCATGTTGGGATTATGTTGATGAAATAAAACTACTAGTTCTTAAAATGGTCATGGAAATGGTGTAGAATGTTAAAACAATTAAGCCGCACATCAAGGCTACTCAGAGTCAATAGAATAAGTATGGTGATAATCACGGAAGATAACTAGAGTTTGAGGTTTGATAAATGGTATTACTTTACGTATATTCAAGGATGAATTTAATGATATTTGGGAAGAAGGGAAAGCTTAATTTAATATACATCGGCCCCTTCGAGATCCTTGATCACATCAGAGCGGTGTCCTACCGATTATCACTCACACCTTTCCCATCTCAAGTACATGATGTATTCAATGTATCCCCCTTGAGAAAGTAAATACCAAACCCATTAAATTTACTCAATCCAATGGTGGTACCATTGGAAATTGACCTATCCTTTGAGGAGAAACCAGTGAAAAACTTAGATCATAGAGACAATGTTCAATAGAATAATACAATTCACCTTGTCAAAGAGTTGTAGAGAAATAACAAGATTGAAGAAGGAACATGGGAACCAAATGATGCGATGAAACATAGTTACCCTTATATATTTCAATGTGGTAAATGATAATTTCTTGGGGAAATTTTTTTAATTGGGGAAACTGTAATGACTCAAATTATTATAAGTGAAATTCCACTTTTTTACTTAATAAAATGACTTAATTTGTAAAATGGTTATATAAAACACAATCAATTCCATTGTTTTATGATTATTAATTTAAAATACCATTAATAATGTTTACCATTGTTAATATAGTTGTTGATAAGTGATCACATGATTAGTATAAATTTATGGCTTTAAAAGATCACATTGACTCAGATAAAGGAAATGATGACCTCAATATGTAGAATCATTCCATGTAAATCCCATTTATCAAAGAATCTAAGAGATATAGAATCTATGGTATTTTTCCTTGACCAATCCCATTATGAGAACCAGTGTCTTAAGCATGACAGAAACCGTTTATGAGAGAAGTTCTATCTCATTGAGATCATGACACAAACCATGTTTTCCGAACGACTCCATGATAATCTCACAATCGCACACCTTGCTCTTATGTAATATGCCAGGGTAATAAAAGGATATGTATCAAGACCTTAATTATTTATATATTTATATTATATAATAATTTCTAGGTTTTTTTAATTGTTTCTTTTAAATGATTTTTGTTTTATTTAATTAAACTTAATTTGTATTTTTGGGTAATATTAATATTCAATTAAATTTTTTATTTTGATGAATTACTTTATTTTTAAAATAGATTGTATTTTAATAAAATATTAATATTAATTAAGTATTATTAATTTTGAATGGTTGTGTAATTTTTTTTTGTGAAATGTACTTTTTATAAGGGTTCAAACCAGTTATTCTTAAAAAAACCAAGTATTCTTCAATAAATATACAATCTTTATTTATGTGAAAATTCTCATATTTATAAAATTATTTAGATAAAATATATATTATTTTTGGAAACGTAACATTGAAATTATCCAAAAGTGACTTTTTCATATCTTTCGAGCGTCAAATTTTCGGGTCAAAATTAAATACATTATAAATATAATATGTGTTTTATTACAACATAATGGCCAAAAAATGATGTAATAAATACTATAATGGTTTTCATCCGATAAATATATGTTTTCCAATTAAAATGATTTGATTTTATGATAATTATTATATTTTTATAATTTATTTATGGATCCTTAAAAATGAAAAATATATTTTTTGATTTTAAATTCATTTTTTTAATAATTTGACTGACCCCCACAAAAGAAATGATAATATTTTAATATATTCATCCATATTTCTAATAAAATAATGAAAAAACCCACTTTTAGGAAAAAATACATTGTAAAAACTCCTGGGATGGTTTTTGGATTTCAGTATTTAATTATATAGATTCCAAAACCAATGTTTCTGAAATATTAAAGAATTCTCATCTCATTTTTAATATAAACCCACAAAATCTCTCACTATAATTCACTAAAATTTCTTTTATCACATCCACAATCTATACTTACCTCGATATAATCCTCCCAATGAACCCCAATCCATAAAAAACCTCTATTTCATATTTGGAAGTCACACACTCGTGTAAGGTGTCCTTCCTTTGTCATTTATATCAAAATTTCCTAAGAATGTTAGACCCTTTTATATTCAATTCAAAATGGCGGGTTATGTTTTCAATCATCTATAATACTACCCATATTATGTTTTATTATTGATATTCCCCTTTTTCTTTCATTAATCCCTCCCATGTACACTCATTACCATGCTGAAATTTCATAAGAGTTATTCAATTCCACATCTTTCTTTATGTTTCTTTATTATGTTACGCCTTATATTTATAAATTACCTATGATGGGTCATGTATTTATATGACCATAAAACTATAAATTTCTTGTATATATGATTATATACCACTTTCACTCACATAAAAACTTTTTTATGAATTTTTATGTCGCTCAGTTAGGCTATCGAAATTACGATGTGAATTTCCATTTAAAAACAATTGTGTAGTGAATACCATAACCAATACCTATCAAGTGTTTTATATTTTATTCATATATATATATTTTGAGGACATAAATGTATGTATTTTACACTCCTTAATAGGGGAATAAATTATGATGATGAATGAATCTATATTTTACGATCTATATGGCACACTTAATAATTTGAATGAAATGAGTGTGACAGGTTCACTTGGAATGATAGAGCACTCCAATGTATTAGTTAATATTTAGTTTTATGATATTCCATATTGGGATATAGTTTTACGAGTTTAATTTATGGTAAGGTTTCTACTATTTTGTCTTGGTATTTTATCCTTGACCTATGATGTAATGTTTTATGTTTTTTCCACATTTATTGGTAAGAATATAATGCTACATCATGCATTAAGATTCACGTTCTTTTATTCTTCATTGATATGACTTTCCTAACATGTAGTAATTTATTTATTTTAATCCATTTTTACTCCCTTATTAGTCCTTATAGATCAACCCTTTCATATAAATTTTCATGAGGTTATCCAACGCATTTTTAAGCCCCACCATGTTCAATATGTTTTCAATAATGATATTGTTTTTCAGGTTTAATGTTGTATTGAAATGTACCTAATTATCAAAGAAACTATACTTCAAAATATTTTAGGTTTTATTTTTTTAGAATTTATTTAATTAAATCATGTATGAATGAAATAATAAGAATAGGGTTGTTATATTTGGAATTAGAGGAAAGTTTATTTATTTTTGGGATTATGATTAGAAAACACAAGCGAAAGCATTTGGTATAAGAATAAGTATTAGAAAAACAACCCTAAATTTTGTTGAGTATAGAGTTATTGGTTTATCCAAAATATACATCTAGTTCTAGATAAAAACAAGTGGATGTGGATTTGGCACAGATGTATCTAGTGGTAAACCCCAAAACACCACATTGTTCTAGACTCGAAAGAGAAATAGTGCACAAAAACGGGCATTTCTAGACTTCGGGTTTGACACTCCTATGGGATAATATTTTCTGAATATACAATATTAGAACAAACCATTATTAATGGAAGAAAAAAATCATATAACAATATAGGGTTGGAAGTTGATCGTGCATAATTTATATTGAATCCGATAAAGTCATAATTTAAAGAAATAAATGTAATTTATAAGTTATCCCTTTAATGTCATTGGATTCCACTTTATGTGTTTTATAGTTTAAAATAATTACCCCATATTTTTCTTTATATTATACATAATGGCCAGTAATAGGATGATTCTAGCTAACAAACGATGCGAAGATCAATGTAATGACCTCCCTAATGAGATTCCAAATCTGATGGGAGTGGGAATCAAAATATTTGATAGGATACTCTCTGAGTTAAACCATGTTTTTAATATAAACCTAGATCAAGAGGAACGTACAACCCCTACAAAGAAAGAACAAATCGCAATCGATATCTTCAAGAGAAAAAGTTCTCATGCGTTCAATGGATCATCTAATCCCTCATTCACTGAATGATGGATCAACCCCATTGATAATATATTCTACATTTTGAATGATATGATTAATATATGGTTCTTATAGAGTCTTATAGTATGGAAGGTAAAGATGATAAATGGTAAGCATTGATCAAAAATATAAATATTGAGGAAGAGATCAAGGTGATGAGATATATGGATTTACAGGAAATGTTTTTAAATAAATGTTTTTCACACAACCTACTACATAATATGGAAAGAGATTTCCCTTCCCTCAAGGAAAAATATTAATAATCTTTCAATATTTACGAGGAAACCTTAAAAAGGAATATATGATATTCTTATATATTTTTCGTTACCCATGAATGAATGTTTGACCACTTATTTGGTGGGATAAAAACTAGACTTCAAAAATCCCTTTCAATTCGTGACATTGATAGTTCTGAAGAAATTGTCTAACGTGCCCTAAAAAATGAAATGGAGATCGGCTAATCTAAAGGGTATCATGGGGATAAGAAGGGGAAGGTGGAGTCAAATTCTGGTGTTCTAATATAGATATCAAATGGTTCCAAAAAATTTCAATATCCCACTTTCCAAAAGTGTTGAAAGAAGTACCATAAAAATTTCTTAAATGGAATGAGGAAATACATTTGGTGCGGAAAGGAAGGGAACCTAGAGGGTGATTACCAAAAAACCCCACTACTACAATAGAGGAAACAAATGCTTTTGTAAAACCACAACACATTGTCCATTTCGAAAAATTTGAGGAAATATGTAATTCTTTAAACCAATGCACTATGCCGACGATTTTGGAAGGCCACAATCAACCTTGAAGTGTGGAAGGGAGAGATATTTCCATCACAACTTCCAATGTGAATCCTGACAATGAAGTGGTGATAGGTAAGCTAGTTTTTCATTCAAGAATAACAAGAATTGTTTTTCATTATGGTTCAACGCATTCCATCATATTATGAATGTTTAGAGGAATTATTCAATCACCATAATAGTTCTTGGAAGTGGAGTTACCAGTGAAAATGGAAAATGGAGAAATTGATGCAACCCAGGTATATAATTCATCCCAAATCATAATTTTTGGGATGAAATTACAAGAAAACCTTTTCATAATACATTTGGTGGAATTTTATGAAATTCTATGTATGGATTATATTTCCCTCTATATAACCAACATAAATTTCCGTGAGAAGGAAATCACTCTTTGTATTGAAAAATGTCCACTAATTCTATATAAATGAAAGGATTAGAATGAATCTTATTTAACACCATTATCTCAAGAATGGATATTATTTCTCTATGAGCAAGAATATCTAGCTCAAATTATTGTGTCTAAATAATGGATCATCCTCAAATACCTACCCATTGTGATGGAATATGATGATGTGTTTCTTAATAAATTTTCTTGTCTTCCTCCCACCTGGGAGGTTGAATATTAAATCGAGCTATTTCCTGAGTATTTAACATTATCAAAGAATATTTATAGAAATATTTTTGTTGAGGTTGAGGAACGGAAGTGCCAATTTCAGGAGAATCTCGATAAAGGTTTTATATACCCAATTACCTTACATTGGGGGTGCACCAATCCTCTCCATTATGATGAAGGATAGGTGAATATTCCTTTCCATATACTATTCTGAGCTCAACAATATCATGATAAAAAAAGTATCCTCAAACACATATTTATGACTTATACAATCATCTATTTGGAGAAGAATAGTTCTCCAAGTTGGATTTTTTGTCGAGGTATTACCATATTAGGGTCAAAAAGGAGGATATCCCCAAGAATTCTTTTCGTACAAGGTATGGGTGCTTTGAAATCAATGTAATTCCTTTCAAAATCACTAATTCTCCAAAAATATTCATATAAATGATGAATAGGGTCTTTATATATTACCCCAAAAAAATTTGGTAGTCTTTATTTATGATATTATAATATAATTCAAAATTAAGAAGAAGAATGTGGAGCATTTATGTATAGTTCTAAAGACCTTACAAAAGGAAAAGATTTATGACATGTATAGAAAATTTTAGTTTTTGACGAAGGAAGTATATTCTTGGTGAATATCATCACAAGAAATTTGATATTTTGGGACATTTCAAAGACTAACGATATTTAAGGATAGTCGATTCCAACATCTATGAATGATTTATATATTTTTCATGGAATTCTTGGGTATTATCATCGATTTTAAGAAATATATCATGATTGTAAGACACTCTAACCAAGATAACTCAGAAGAGAACCACGTTTTCTTGGAATTATGAATGTGATGAGAGAGACAATGATTTGAAAAAAGGCATATAATGACACCCATGATCACACTGTTTATATCCTGAGTGATTTATTGGTATTCAGTGATGCTTAGAAGAGGGGTATGTGTTGTGTGTTGATGAAAAATGACAAAATAATTCCCTATTATTCATGCCAATTGAAGGTTCATGAGAAGAAATATCCGACATATGATCTGTAGTTTTTTTCAATGATCATCTCCATAAAAATTTAGCGACATCGACTCTTTTGGGAGAAGTCTAAAATATATACAAATCACAAAATCCCCAGGTTCATATTCACAAAGAAAGAGTTCAATATGAACCAAAAAAAGATGGTTAGAGCCGATTAAAGAAAATAATCTCTAAATTCACTACTATATGAGGAAATTGAATAAAGTCGAATATTATTTATGGTGGAAGGATCCAACAACACTTTCATTCATGGGAATCATAAAGTAAGAAACATCATCAATCCGTTGACATGTTATTTCTCAACCATCTATATATGATAGGTTAAATGATTAGAAAATAAATGATGTGAGAATTTATAAAAACGTTGAAACTATTATACAAGGGAAATCCTTGGAGACCAATGTTAATGAAGAAGGATACATATGATTTGGGTCAAGACATTGTGTACTATAAAAATCCTGAGGTAAAGAAGGAGATGTTGGATGATTCACATAGCTCAACCTTCTCTATCCGTCCTGGATGCACAAAGATGTATCATGTTCTCCGAGAACACTGTTATTGTAATAATATGAGGAAGTAGATCGCATAATATACATCAATATTTCTTTTATGTCACCATGTAAAGGCAACAATGAAAATATTTAAGGGGAAGATGCAACCATTAGCCATACCTACATGAAAATGCTAAAAAATCTCCATGTCCATTGACACTGACCTTCAAAATGCATCTAGAGTAAAAAACTATATATGGGTTATGGTGTATCATCTTAAAAAGGATCCACAATTCATTGAGATTTAGGATAATGTTTGATTAGATCAACATGCATGGATATACAACATATATGTGATGAGGATGCATGGTTTACCACTATCGATTATTTACGATCGAGATGCAAGATTCAACTCTAGGTTCTGGAAGCCTCCAACATTATCTATGTACTTGGTTAAACTTCATCACAGTCTATCACCCTCAAACTGATGGAAAATATGAGCGGACTATCTAGACAGTAGAGTAAATGTTGAGAGAATTCATAGCGGACTTCAAAGGAGGATGAGATCAATATCTTCCTCTAATTGAGTTATCTTACAACAACAATTTCCACTCAATAAACCAATCATCTCCCTATGATTCCCTTTATGGGAATAGGTGAATAAAATCTGTACGTTGGGATGTTGTTGTGTAATGAGAACTAATAGGTCTTGAAATAGCCGAGGATATGGTGGAGAATGTTGATACCATTTAGTGGCTCATCAAGGCTTCTCAGAGTTGACAGTATAACTAATCTGATAGTCATTGATGTGACCTAGTGTTTTATTTTGGAGACATGATTAACTCCACATATATCTATGGAAGAATGTGATAAGATTTTAGATGAAGTTAAATCTTATTCTAAGATACATTGGCCCCATTGATATCCTTAATCATATCGGATCGGTGGAGTACCGACTAGAAATCCCACCAAACCTATATCAAGTACATGATGTATTACATATACCCCTCTTGGTAAAGTACATACCCGACCTTTCACATTTACTTAATCTAGTGGTGGTACCATTAGTGAATGACATCTCTTATGTAGAGAAACCAGTGAAGATCATAGATCATAGAGACAATGTTCTAAATAAAAAGACAATGCAGCTGGTTAAAGTATTGATAGAGATCACAAGTTTGAAGAAGAAACATGGGAAAAAGATGAGGTGATGAAATTGTGTTAACCTAATATATTTTAATCAGGAAAATGAAAATTTCATGGGAGAAATTTCATAATGGGGGAAGAGTGTAATAACCGAAGCTATTATAATTGAAATTTACCTTTTGTCTTAATTAAATGTATTATTCAATAAATTGTTATATAAAATAGATGAACTTGTTTGGTTTTATATACAATTTATTTTAAAGACTATCAATAATGTTTTCCAATGTTAATATATTCATTGATCATTAATCACATGACCAGTATAAATATGGGGATTTAACAAATCCAGTTGACTCAAACAAAGGAATTAATGACCTCAACATGTAGAATTGTGCCCTATAAAGTCTATTAATTGTAGATTCCAATGGACATATAATAAATGGGATTATCCCTTGACCAATTCCATGATGAGATCCAGTGAAAAATGTATGATGAGAATATTTTACAAGAGAATTTCAATTTCATCAATATCATGACCAAAACCTTGTTCACCGAACGACCCCATGATAATCTCACTATCACACACCTAAATCTTAGGGTAGAACCTGGTGCAATAAATGAATATGTATCAAGACCTTATTAATATTAATATGTATATTATATAATTACGTATATAATTTCATTTTAATTATTTCTCTTTAATTATTTTGGTTTTGATTTAATTAAACTGGAATTGTATTTTTGGGTAATACTCAAATTGAATTAAGGGGTTTATTTTCATGAATTCATAGATTTTTTATATAAATATTATTTTAATAAAATATTATAATTATGCATGTATTATTAATTTTAAATGTTCATGTAATTTTTAGAAGTGAGTGTCACTTTTTATAAGGGTTAAAAACTATTATAGACAAAAACCCTACATTATTCAATAAACATCAAATCTTATTTCAAAATTTCAAATTCACATATATAAAAATTTATTCAAATGAAAATAATTTTATATTTGGAATCTTAATGTAATATTTATCCAACCATGATTTTTTCGAATTTTTCTGATACAGTCAAATGTTTTAGTAAAAAATATATACTGTATAAATATAATGGATTTTTCATGACATCATAATGTCCAAAAAATGATCTAATAAATACTATAAATGTTATTAAAATAAAAATATATTTTTTATTATTAATATAATTTGATTAAAATATAATTTTATTATTTTTATAATTCCCTTATGAATCCTCCAAAAAGAATAATATATTTTTATGAATTTATATTCATTTCTTTAATAATATGACTCACCTTCACATATGAAAGGATGAAATTTTAATATCTTCAGATATTTTCATAATAAAATAATGAAAAAAAACCTCTACATGGAAAAATAATTGGGTGAAACACATGGTTATGTGTGTGGATTTTAATGTTTAATTATATAGATTCCAAAACCTAAGTTTGCGAAATATTAACGAATTATCCTCCCCATTATTATATAAACCCACTCAATCCCTCACATTGATTCACTAAAATATTTGGAGCATGTCCTTATTTTTTCCTCCCCTATCTAGAATCCTCCCAAGTCACTGTAATCTCTCAAGAATACCATCTTCAATCATTTGAATTCAGACAGTCAAGTAAGGGCTCCTTCATTTCCAATTGTATCCATGTTTCCTTATATTATTACACCCTTTATATTTTTAATTAAAAATAATTGGGTATGTTTTATAACCAGAAAAATATTGAACTTATTTTTTAATGATGATATACCCCTTTCTATCTCAATAACCCCCCATGTACACCTGTTACCATGCCGAAATTTCGTAAGAGTTATTTAATCTTCCTCTTTCATCGGGTTTCATTGTTATGTTACACCTTCGATTAACAAATTACACATGTTGGACCATGTATTTATATGACTATATTATTTTTCATATTATTTTTATATGATGAGGTACCCCCATACACCTATTTTATGAATTTTTATGTCACACTATTAGGCTATCAAAATTGCACTGTGAATTTCCATTCCAAAACAGTCGTGTAGTGAATAACATACCAATTACTTATAAAGGTTTATTTTAACAGAATTTTTTTTATTGAGGACTTATACATATTTTTTCAAAAGTTCATTATTGTGTAATAAATTATTATGATGAATGAATCCATGTATTGTGTTCTATGTTTCAACCCTCTTCATGAGAATGAAATTAATGTGACGGGTAAACGCAGAATTATATAGAACTCCAATTCATTGGTAATGTTTAATATCATTATATGTCATGTTAGGATAGGGTTTTACCTGATTCCTTTGTGTAAATTTGTCCACTATGATATCTTAATAGTGTATCCTTAACCTATGATGTATTTTTTAAGTTGTTCCTATATTTCTATGTTATGAATATCATGATTTATAATGCTTTATGATTCAAGTTCCTTTATGAATCATTGATATGACTTTTGGAACTTGTATTATTGCCTTCCTATTATACCATATTTACTCCCTTAATTCTTTATATATCTCACCCCCATAATATATATTTTCCTCAAGATATCCAATTTAGTTTCAAGCTATAACATGTTAAATAAATTTTCAATAAAGTTGTTGTTTTTCTTGTTTAATGTTATAATGAAATGTACTTAATTTCAAAAGACATTATAATTCTAGATCAGCATTGATGTATTAAGTGTAATGTTATGTAATTAAATAATATATGACTGTAATAAAAATAACATGGTTATTATAGGTAATCCCTTCACCGCTCTGGTGTGTGCTTTAATAACTCATTCCCACCATGAATCAAAATTCCTATTGGACCATCAATCAAGGTGATATCAACCTTTTAAAAATCAGTTGGTCTAGTGGTAAAATTGGACTTCCATGCTACCATATCCTACATATTTCTTTCATTTACGCTATAAGGCATCATTGGTTCATTCAAACCATCATGAACAATGATGAACCAACCACCTTTTATCACATTGAGCTATCTCAAGAGAATTATAGATTCATTTTATATGGATTTTCATCTTGTTTGTTCACTGTTAAAGAATTTTGTAGGGTATTCCATTCATTGAAAGAGCTAGAAAGATGGAGAGAAACACTTTGGAGCGATTAGGGCCCTGATAAACTATGCATTCTTATTTGGGGTACAAGGAACCACATAGTCCCAACAGATGATAACATCAAATGTAAGGGTATCCATGTTATCTCTATGTGATTTCATTGTAGTGATATTAATGTTGAATACTCACACCACTTATTTTTTATATTTATTAGGTGTCAAATGTTTGGCATTCCATTGGTTTCTTCAATAGAGTTTATAGTCATTATATCTCTAAAATCATATTTTTAGATCAATGGTTCTACGAATAGTTGAAAAACATTAAGGAGAATAAAGAATGATTTCTCATTCTCTCTATATGTATCTAGTGCATATGGGAGGGAAAAAATAAGGATTTCATTTAGGGGATAAAAATCTCATACATATAAATTTTAGTAGAATTAATAATCATTTCTCGATCTAGTGTGGATGTTGAATGACTGGGAATATTCTCCCTCCCTATGTTTTCTAAAAAACATGGGAATTCCTTCTATAATGTTTCCTTTCACCTCTCCTGACATTTAGGTTTATTGTGATCCTCCCATTTTAGGTTTCAGTATTATCATTGAAGGATCGAGAAACATTCATTCCATACAAGGATTTGGTATCATCCCTGATTTCAATGGATCTATCGTCATTGTCTGGTAGGATACCTATAGAGTTGGTTATTCTAAAATGGATGACTCAAATGTCATCATATCCGGTTGGGAGATTTTTTAAATAAAAAATATCATGATCATATTTATAGAATCTGATTTATAGGTGATCCAAAACTATTTTCACGGATTTATTCCCACCCATGGCTCATCACCTATCAGGTACACAAGTGTCGGAGAGTTATTTACAACTACATTGATATTTGTCAGAACTAGAGAGAGAAATAAGGAAAAATATTACTCTTCATTGAGGGCCATTTTTGGTTCTCCTATATATTTTTATTCAGATTTTGGATACATACTAGCATTAGCTAGGGATATTATTACATGTTATGCACCTAGGATTAACTATTTTATACCCCCTAATATATTCTCCTTTCCTTTTCTATATTTGAATGGTGGGGTTTCCTTTTACCTTTTAAAATTATGATTTTTAGTCATATAACATAATAAATATTGGGCCTATAATTATAACTCCCATTATGAAGTTATTGATGCTTTTTTATCATGACATAACTTGTATGGTGCATGGGGAATAAGCCTAAAACACTATATTTTGTTATTTTGGTAGTGATCCAAAACTTATGTTTATGATTTTAGGTTTGTGGATTTTTACACAATCACATATTATCATAGTACTATGATAATTTATTATTTATTCCATGATTATACGTCATTATATATATAATCCAATTCTTCTAAGATATCATGTTTAGCATCTTCACTCATCTGTTATATCCCATGATAATGTCTTTACCCTAACTGGGATTTACAGCTCGTCCACTTATATATGTAGGTATCCTAGGTATCCCATGCAATATGAAATGTTAAAAAATATTTAGGTAACATTATTATGGTTTAAAAAATTATTTTATAATATATTTTTAAAGTAATTATTTAGGTATGTAATATTCTACAAAAAGTCATCATATCGATTTTTATGATGTGTTTTCCAGATTAGTATGTTACCAATAGCCTCATATGTTTTGTATGTGAATCTAGATATTATTTGTAGTATCAATAGAGGATAATGTTATTAATATAAGATTAGAATAGAAAACATAATACGGAATAGAATTTTATTGGAAAATATTAAACATTAAAATGCATAAGTTAGGATATATATGTCATTTATTTTTTATTACATATATGTTAATTGTTTTAAATTTTATATATCAACTAATTTGGGTATTAACATTTTAATTTTCCATTATTTTGGTAAATTCATGGAATTAGGTGAAACAATGATAGAAACCCATGTGATATTAATTGTAATGATTTACCAATAGATGTTCGTAATATGATGGGGCTAAAAAATTAGACAAATATGATGGTACTTCCAAAACTCACTTATATTATAAATAATAACCTATATCATGTAGAAAAACCTTCTTAACTTATGGGAAAACAAGGTTTGATCGATTTATTTATTCAAAAAGTACACCAAAATTTAAAAATACATTCAATCTCATAATCATGAAAAAACTGATTTCTTCCAATGACATGATATTATATTCTATTTAATTCTCTATGAAAGAGAAAGTTATATTAGTCATATATCATTTATATTGAAAAGACGATCAGTGTTTCACATTTATTGTGAATTTTATACATATGGAATATATCAAATCAATGGAATGGGATTAATTTTATAAACTATTTTTTCATAATTACATTCATCATACTCTCCATATTAAAAAGTTTATGGAGTTCCTTAAACTCATTAAGTGGGTGGAAGAATCAATTGTGTATTATGAAAAAACATTGTTATACATGTATGGCACCCTTATGTATTATTAATTGAACTAGATAGTAAGGTAGACCTCTTATTTAGTTGAATAAATATTATTATTAAAAAGTATTGTAATAAATCATGTAATTGAATGATATGATAAAATAATCTAATGTACCCTTAATATCTAGATTGAGATCACTGTTTGTAAATGGTCTCATGGGGATTTAGATAATAAAAATAAACTAATGGAATAAAATTCTAGAGGTTTTGTAGATAAATCTAATGGAGGGAAGAAAATATAACAATACACATGTCATAAGTGTGTGAAGAAGCTTTCATGAAACTTACTCAAGGGAATAAGGATATTTTTTATGTATGGATAGGAGGGGAGTCATGTAATTGAATATCTACGGGAGATGAAGAATCTAACTGATATGAAAAATGATTGGAATCTTCTGATCAATCCTCCAATTATGGCATAATTATTCAACTCCTGTAAAATTGGAAACTGTGGTTTTTAGAGTACTAAGAAAATGTTAATTTATGGAAATTGGTTGAAACAACCTCTATTTCTAAGTAAAAAAGGAAAATAACATACTACAACTTCAATTGAGTTGGACCATAATTCGAAATTAGTGAAAATTACACCTTGAAATAATTCAAAAATATCTACTATACTATTTGATTCTAATAATATATATTCTTTTATATCATGTATATTTAGATGAAACAATATAAAACCCTCAATACATGGTGGTTGAGTTAATGGTGGAAAGTCAATGTGGTTTAATTATTGAATCTCAAGTATATAACTCTTCACCCATTAACTTTTTTTGGAAGAATATCCCAAAAACCATGATATACTACCTTTTGTGGATTTTGATGTTACAATGGGCATGGATTGGATGTCGTTGTATTGAAGAAAGTACAATTTCATGGTCAGGAAAATCACATTCTATATCCAAAATCATCCTCTAATTCTATATATATATATATAATGACGAATATCCGTTAGAACCTTCTATTTAGCATATGGTTCACTACTTTATGTGATATCATAAGTGGACCAAATGATTGAAAAAAAGGGAGGATAATCCTTGAAATTATTCCCAAATTAATACAATATACTAATGTATGTCTTGATTTGTTTCTTCATATTCTTCTTGATCAGGAGGCAGAGTTCTCAATTACTTTTATACCTGATGATCTTCCCATAAAAATATTTTCTATAAAATTTTCCCCATTGAACATGATGAACTAAAAATGAAACTATATTAGAATCTTGATAAGAGATTCATAAACCCATGTGCTATAATATTGTGTTTTCTACATCACATTACCATGAAAAATATTGGGCCAATGTGTCTATTTCTTAATTAACATAAACTCAATATGATCATAATAAAGTATAATAAATCACTATTATATATTATTAATTTTCCCAATCAATAAAGAGGGGATACATACCTCTATTTTGTGGATCTGTAGACATGATCTCATCAATATATTTTTAGAAAGAAGTATTTTACCAAGCTACCTTTTATATAATGTTTTCCCACTGTGATTACATAGGGATTCCATTAATACTAAAAAATTACCAATCTATTTTAAATGACATGATGAATAATTTCATTATACAATACCTTGATAAAATTATTGTGGTCATTATATATGATATTATCATACCCTCAAAATTCATGGAGGAATACAAATTTAAAATTTCTATTATTCTATGGACTTTGAAAAAGGAGATCATATGTGAAAAGTATAGTAAATACGACTTTTGAAAATAAAATATAAAACAATTTGTGAGTATTATCAAAATATAGGTTACAATTTTGGATCCTTGAATGAAAATTTTAATTTATCAATATACTCATCTATCATATATAATAGAGGTTTATAGTGTCCTTCGATTAGCTAAATAATATCAATTATTAGTCAGGAACTACCAATTATTATTATGTTTAATAAAAAATGTTACTCAGAAAGTAGTATTTTTTTGGTAGAAATATGAATGTGATGAATATTCAAGAATTTAAAGAAGAGCCTAATAATTTAAAATGTATTCACCTACACTCATATGGAAAAGGATTATTGACATAGATCCAAGAAGAAGAAATAGATTAAATTTTATTCTCTTGAAAAATAAAATATTTATATTATATTTCCCAATATTTATAATGTTTCAAAAGAGAGAATATCAAAAACATTATCCTGGGTAAGTTAGATTAATAATTTCAATGATTATTTAGGGAAATTATCACTATGTAGAGAAGGGTTACATATTTGAAAATTGCGAGTGAAGTACTCAGATTAGTGTGAATCACTGAGAGGGGGGAGGGGTGAATCAAAAACCCTTTTAAACATTTTTTAATTGATTATTCTCAATTAAAAGTATATGGATGGTTAAATCCTCAATACACTCTTCATGTTTCTCTCAGCCTTACTTAATGTGATGCTGGAAATTAAATGGCACTAAACACAAGGATTTACAAGGTTTAGTTCAAAGACCTACTCCTTATTGTGTTGATTATTCACCCAAACACAGATTCTACACTATAATCTTGTTAAAAAATAAGATGGTCAATAGAGAGTCCCACTATATTGATCATGATTACCATAGTAGGGTCTTCATACTGCATCCCACAATGTTATCATAGTCCACTGGCCTACTTCACAGTCCCATTGAAGACTTCTCCTCCTCCCTGAATATCACAGGGGTCTTCTAGCTCTCGAGTCACATGACCTGCTTCATTATTTATATTCTTTTTTGATTCACTGTAGATGATATTATTATCTCTCAATGTAGGACTTCTAAATCAAAATTTCCTATGTATCACTTTGAGAATATTTAACAGCCTTTGATATAGTCTGTGGGTATTTCTTAATAATTATGATCACTTCTCTGATCAGTCATCAGTCTCAAAAATACTTGGGCAATTCTTTATTTTTTCTGATGGATACCCGACCTCACTTAGATGTGTTCCAATGGTGCACAAAACCTCTTCAAGAATATTAATATTCTACGGTGATCTTGCACAATATCAGTATTTTATACCTTCTTGGATTCTCAAATATTGTCAACTCAGATATAATATCTTCTTTAATTATTTCTGGCTTCAGTCTCAGTAGTAATTCACTTCATGCATTTATTTCATGGGTATCTCAAATAATATTATTCTTTGTAATGCCCCGACCCCAGCTACCCAGAGTCGGTGCATTACTTCGTAACATTGGCATGATCACAAAAGATCAAGTCTCAAAAGACCGATTATTTTAGTAGCCTTGGAAACACTAGATACATTCATAAGTCTTTCATTACATCAAAAAGTAAACAAACTACAATAACATGGTCTTCATAGTCCACACTCATATCCCTTTCTGACTACCCCTGCAGGTCATTCATAAAATACTTCTTCACATCCTGGAAAAATATTAAAACATTGAAAGGGGTGAGCTCAGATGCTCAGTAAGGTTAACAATATAGAGGAAGCTTTCATAAATAAACATTAACATTTAAGTCAATGTATAACTAAAACAAAAGCCTTTTAAACTTTAACTTTAGCATAATATGGCAAAAGTAAACTGAGATAATGCCATTTAATTTTTCACATGGATATTCTACTGGTCGAATAATCACATGAAAAATCAATAACCACTTTCATAATGATGGAATGCATAATTCCAGACTATCATAACCACGTAGTCAAGGCCTCGTGCCAAGACCACAAATAAGATTTTTTCAAGGCCTCGTGCCAAGACACCAGTTTTTCTCATGAGACCAACCGATGCAATTTTTTTAGAAGATAATTACGTTTAAAATTTCTCAAATATACTCCAGTGTTTTTCTGAAAACATTAAGCAAGCTTCTGAAAACAAAATAACTAATTCTAAGACAACTCGACTAATTACAGGCCATGATGGGTCCACGCCCAATCCCTTCCTGTCTACCACACTCGAGAGTCGGGTTTTCTGAAAACATTTTTAAGCTTGCGTTAAATACGTTTACATTTGCACTGGATTTTCATATATTGGAGATAAATATCTCTTTTTTGAAATAATTTAAAAATCACATAATTATAAAAGAAAACTTTTTGAATAAACGTAAAAGTCAATGGGGTTTATACACCGTATAAATGAAATTTTTGTATAAAACAAAATATGCCTCAATAAAAGGAGACTGAGACGAAGTCCTTACAAAGATCATTTTTAAAATAAAATAGATCTATTATGTGTATTCACTATATGTACACATAAATAATGTACAAATACAATATAGGACATAATAATATCATGACATAATTTGAAAGTAGGAGATTAACCCAGAGATTGGAAATTGGGTTACGAAATTCCCCTACCTCGTGTCTGACTTGACTCAACCATTATTTAAACTCCTGAATAATAAACTATAGTTAATATATACCTTATTAAGAACTAATTTCAATTTCATTATCCTTTTTTTATCACTTATTACAGTGATATGAACATTATGTAATTATTTAAGTTAATAACGGTCGTTTTGTCGATCTTTGGTACTTGAGTCAACAATAAACTTATTATAATTACAAGTTGTTTATGTGGTAGAATATCCATTATCTCAAGAATTATATTCATTATTTAGATATCATATATATCATATATATCCAGTATATACATTCATTTATAATATTACGTTACATTTAGAGGTAAGAAATGAAATGCACCGTTCATGGAGACGGGAAGCCGTACGCACGCATGAACGCTACTTTCATTTCTATTTCATATTTAATGGAATGAAATCATAATGATAGAAATGTATAATATAATTCCAGTATAATATAGTGTATAATACCATTTACTCCATCCTTTATACATCACACATATGGCATTAACGATTCAAATCACTTTGAGGGGGCGGTAGTCCGCACTTCCTAAAATGAAATTATCGCGTTTTACCCATAATGGAAATCATAAAGTATGCCATAAATGAGAAATAAAGAAGCATAAGTAAAACATAAACATATTATATATCATATATAAATATAGTGACATCTTAATGTCCACATTTGAAGGTGTTATATGAGTGTTGAACAATCATCGTTTCGTGAGGCAGAAATTCGCCATCCACAGAAACCGTATGTTCATTAACCATTAGATGTAGGTGTGTGTAAGTGTAGCTCGAATCCTTCTTATAACAACATCCTAGTATATTTAGGATACTTGTTTTGTAACAAATGAAATGAATAAAAAGAGTTTATGGGGTTGGAGAAGAAAAATAAACCAAAATAACATAAGAGAAGACATTACCTTTAAATCGGGTAACTCTTTTTATTGGAGCCAAAGTCTTCCTTGGGAAGAGTTCTTCCCAAAGTGAGGCTTCTAGGAGTAATAGGGGGAAGTTGGGAGAGTATTTGGGCAGAGTTTGGCCGAGCCAAATGGCTTGAAAGTGTGAATAAGGTGGTATAGGTGGGGGCCTTTTATAAGGGGAGAGGAGGGGCACTCTTGGAAAGTAAGGAACTTTTACATTATTATACAATTCTTTTCGGATTCTAAAGGTCCCACACTTATATAATTCGTGGATAAGATGATAAGGGTTCGAAATATACCCATCAAATAGTCTTTGGACAAGTGTAAGCCTTGGATTTTACATTATCTTTTCATTTTCTTAAAATTGTTAAATAATGAGGTCATCGCTGCATCATAATGATGTCGTAAATAATTTAATTTATTTAATGTCTAAAAATTATAAAAAAAGTACTATGATGTATGAAATCTTTTTATCTTTCCAATTACTATTTATAGTAAAAAATATGACTTGTATAACCCCATGTAAAAATTGTTTTAGTAAAACATTTCATGTTTGTGTCATTTTTTACTTTAACATTAAATAAAAGGTATTTATGTCATTTTCCACCTAAAGTGGCTCCATGGGGTCCCCAAGTTGACCCATGGATTGTCTTGGTCTGCCATGGAACATCCAATGAGTTTAGGACATGTGTCAAGCTCACCTCATATTATTAAAACATTATTTTTACCTTAAACTACACTAATTACCTCTAATCGCGATTAAGAACTTAAAAGTTACTATTCACCAAAAATTATTTTAATCTCATTGAAGCATATTTTACTTATTAATGACAACCATGTATGTCGGATTTTTGAAAATCAAATCACAGAAGTGGTAATATTTCATTTAAACGAAAAATCAGTTATTTAACTACCACTTAGTGGTTTCACTATTCATCAAAAATTGAAGTTTTTCAGAACAATGCCATAATTTCACCCTAAGTTATAATTGATATTCTGAATTCAAAAATGATGTCTATTTTAAAAAATTCCAAACATATAAGTTGCATTAATTAATTTTATAATTAATTCCCGCTGTCACAATAGTAGCGTGTTTTTAAGAAACAATTTATATCAAAAGATTAGCAATTGTTTATGGCCAATTTCAATGTTAAATTAATTCTAATGACCACCATTGGATAAAATGGTAAAAATATATTCTAATTATAATTTAAAACTACTAAATAGTATAATTTATCACAATAAATTATTTTGATTAAAAAAGTTGTTTTAAGTATTTTTCACTATTCATAAAAAATTGGAAGTTCTCAGAGAGTTACAAAAAATTCAACTTAGGATAATTTCGATATTACAAATACAAAAATGAAGTCCATTTTGAAATATAAAATTTCTATAATTTTAAAAAGTGGTTATTACTATTCATAACGGCTACTTTGATTAGTCGCGGTGTGTTAGAACTCGAACTTGCGTACAATGCAAGCTATTGCATTATTGAAAGAGAAGCGTATCGTGGAAGATCGGGGTGTTACATTCTTCATGCATGATTTTAATGGCATTGCATGCACTCAAAATTTTGATTCTTCCTTTTATGTTTCGTTACTTGTGCATGTTCGTATATACGATTAAATCCATGCATAATATGCTGCTTGTAAACCCAAACACACATTTTTCCCTTGAATCAATGTTTTAGGTTCTATGTGTTTATGTGATGCATATGAATGCACTTCCTTCTTGGTGTATCTCACATTTTTCTTCATCAATGCACAAACTTCTTTCTTATATGGTTTTTTTGCACACACACACTTTTTCTTTTTAATTGGAGTTCAATTATATGTATGTTTCCTCATACCCGAATGGGTGTATTCATTTATTTGTGTTCTTCTTTCTATCCTCCTCTTTCTTATTCACATGTGCACACACACTGTATTTTATGTTCTTTGCAAGCACATGAACTCCACCATGTATCCACCCTCTTTATTCTTTTGAGTAATGAACACACAACTTGAATGGATGTGTGAGTTTTTCATCTCAATAGGGTTCATCTTCTTCTCTAAGGGCTATGTATATATACACAATTCCGTTTTAATCTCCCCTATTCTTCTCTTATTGAATCCAAGGGTTCACAAATTATTATTATTCATGAAAGCTGTAGGGTACATGGGTTCTTCTTCTTCACGCAAGGAGTGTGTGTGGTTCGTCTTCACAGAACCAGGAAGATTCTTGCTTCCTACCTTCACGGATTACAACAAGGGTGAAATTACACCTATTGCATACCAGTGGGTTTTTCGTCAAGAAACACAAGTGAGGGTTCAAGATAATCTATCATGTGTTTGTTTTTGTTCCATTAAATAGAGTGGTTTTCTCTTCTCTTTCACTTATAAATGCTATGTGGGGCTATCTTCATTGCATTGTAAGGATTTGCGGAAACTCTCGGTGCTATGTTTTTTGGAAAATGGAATATTTCTCAATATTTTCAACAATTTTTCCTCAGTCAATGTCTCTCTATTTATAGGAGAGGATTAATTCATATATCCAAATGCAAATCTCGTTCAAAATCGTGATAGATACAATCATTAAATTTCTTCATTGAATAAGACAAGATCATCGGCTTTGAATTTTTCAGACCTGTTAAAAGATTTTCCCCATACCTTGGACAGTTTTTATTCAATGAGGATACTTCTTTTTCTGATGGGAACATTAGTTGAATGCGTTTAAGAACACATGTGAACCATATCTTTGTACATCAAACGAGCAATGCACCCTCGACAGTTACGTTTTCCTTGGGATCCCTCTATTTTCATCAATTTGTTGCATGCATGAAACTCTTAATGCATGCATGTGTTCAGTTCATCCGAATGATCTATGTGGGCTTGAAATAAGCTCAAATGATGCCCATAGTGGTGAGAATATCGTTTGTCTTGAGCACTGGTTTGTGGGTTTCATGCGGGTGTCAAGACATTGAAGATAACCTTGGCGGAGGAGATAAGACGACCAAGGATCAATCCTGAACTACAGTAATCATATGGATAGGTTGGATGCATGTTATCAATCTCTCAATTTATAGGACTATAAATCGTGTGTCACCGAGGGATCAATGGTTGAGATTAGTTCTAGGTTTTTGAAATCATGTCCTACATCAAAACACAATGAGCTTTGAACCTTCTTTGATTAAAAACTCATGGAAGCCAACCCTCAGAATTCTCCTCCTCCCCTCACAGTACCTCCCCGTATCGTGTTCACCCAGCAGGTGCTCTTCTACGCCCAATATTATCCTAGAGTACTCTTCTAAAACCCACTATGCTCTTTCCTCACAGGGTCACTACAATGTCTTCACCTATGGGATCAAACATGGCACACTCTTTTATGCCTCTTGAGGGCTGGCTTTGAGGCCTTCCCATTGTGCGTGGCTGACCCTTGGGTCCCACATATGCCTTGGGTGTGTGCTTCAATAGGGTTTCATGGTTGGCCCAATAATTTTGTAATGTAAGGCCATATATACATGGATAAAAACAAAGTTCTCAGTAAAAGAATAATTCATTTCCACCTTCTTCATTCTAAGATCATGCAAGGGAAATGCACTTAGTAAACTCCACACTAAGCCTTTCCACCTCTCTTGTTTATCATCAAACTACATCCTTCTTTTCTTTTTTGAATAACAAATATAATATCTTTAACATTCTTTTAATCCAATCATGGATGATGCATGGATCATTTCTTCATTCCTCATGCATTAATATATAATGCATTTCCTTCTTATTATGAGGTATATGTTCTCCATTAACACATATCATAAACTTTGATGACTAGATCAAACAATTATCTAATATTATTCACAACCTTCACCAAATTATAAATCATTGGATGGATCTTCACTTCTATCCTCATGCAACTGAGTATTTCATGGAGTTATTCAAGTGTTGTAACAATTTATAACATTGATGCAAATATTGGAACTTAGTACCAGTTCCACAATCAGCAGATTTTTTTACAACCTTCATCCACAATTGAAGTGGGACCCTCAATGAATTAATAACATCACATTCAGAATCACCGCATAAATCATTGGAACAAATTCCATCATCGCCTTTCCATACACATATTGTCAACTTATTGGCACTTAACTCCTTATTGATAACAAATGCGACACCAAGATCTACAATCTCTCCCTTTGTATTTTTTTACAATATTACAAAATCACAAATTGAATGGGTCAATATGTGTGCCAATATTTTCACCCCCATATTGGAAATTAAATGCAATGGTTTAGTAGGGTCTGCTCAAAACATGTTCCCCTCCCTTTAATTAATAACTTGTTGAATATTTTTCAGAAATGGATGATGTCACATGGTTCACATATAAAAGATCCATTAGTTAATAAACTCTATGCATAATTGGGATAACGTAGTGTATAAAAGAATAAAGAGATGACCAAGGTTTTCAATGTTGTCCATAAACAACCACACATGTGATATCATGCTCAGAATGGTTTAATTACTATCCTAGGGGTTGGAAATAGTCCGATTTATCAATGACAAGATAAATCCTCAACATCAACTTCTTGAGATGATATGAATTTCAAGGTTTTCAATGGCATAATTTTTTATATCGTCCCCTTCATGTTTGATCCCCCTCAAGGGGTTCATTCCTTTTGAATTACCATGGTGGATAATATCATCAAATAAACTTGAAGATATGCATGTTGATAATATTCCATTGAGGATCACGTCAAGTAATTATAAAATCATGAATAATTATTCCAACATTTACTTATCCACTTTTCTCTTCAACTTATCATCTTGAGGATGAACATCACCTTTAATTCCCTGAAATTTAATCACATGTATATAACAAAAATATAAGGGAATAAGATGGAACACTTTGTTAAATTATTAATAGAAGCACTGTGGATGAGAATTTCAACTCAACCAAAGAACTTTATTCCGTGAATGATTAAAGTGCATGGTACACTTCATGATAGTTTTTCCTCTCCATTTTAAATTTTGATCTTTATTGTTATGAATGGACCCTTTACTTACATTTACCTTTAACTTGTGGGGATTATTTGCCTTTAATTCATCCAGTACTGATGTAGCTTCCAATGCTGCATATTATTAAATTTTCAGCATCTCCATTTGGCCTGGTAAAATAGTTATACATTTGTTTTCATGTTGTCCATCCTTCTTGCACCTCCCACATAGTAGTTGTGAGACACCTGGGTTGTCATGTGCTAACAAACTCCTATGAAATTCTAATTTTACTTCATGTAGAATGACCAATTTTCCTTCTTCCTTTCAATTATCTAGTACTTCATCTTCATCTCTTTTCAGTTCTCTAGATATTTTCAATTGATTACCCCAGATAACTAAACACTCATTTGTGAAATTTTCTGAGTTCTATCTTCTACATAGCCTCATCATTTTATTAATGTTACCTTTCTTATCTAACCTATTATCTTTAAGAATGTCTTCAGTCAATCCCATCTTCTTCTGAATAGATTTTTTTGTTTCATCTTGCATCCATTAATTTATATGGATTGTTTGTAGTGATCCATGGTATGACCTGTTTTTACACAATAGAAGTATCTAATCCATGTTGAGATTAAATTCATGGAATCTGGCTTGAACTTCTTATTGGGAATTATTTCTTTCACTGTTTTCTTGACTTCATTGTATTCTATATTCCCAATGGAATAATTTTGAACTCCTTTTTCTTTCTCCTTAATTTTCTTTGGTCTGTGTTTCTAACCAACATATTCCTGAGGCATTGAAGGAAAAATCCATTACTAATCGTAACTATGACCACTTTTGTTGCAATTATCACAGAAGTCTTCAACATACTCAAATATATTTTTGATGGATATATTTGTCTTCAAATGTGTTTTCTAACTTTTCTTTGTAGGATGTTTCATTTCATTACATCTACATTCCATGACTATATCCCTTTCATAATCTTCATATGAAGATCTATTATTCCCTAAATCATTGGCATGATGCCCAAAAATCCATCAAAACCGACTGTAGTCAACAAATCTTCTTCTTTTTCATGTAGTTTTTTCAGGGAAGATTATGTGATTTATTGTTTCTTGAATTGTATTTATTTCATTGGAGTATCCATTTGGGAGTTTCTATTTTAAATCATTCTAGTATCCACCCTTCATTTTTTTGGATGTATTGACATTTTTATCAATCCAAAACTTCCCCTCTTTTGGATTTTAACCATTACTTGTAGATGAAACTACATTAGTAGAAATAGAAATAAATGGGTTAGGGGATACCTTATTCTTGGAGGATCCTTCCATTGTATTAAAGGATGATTTGATATTCCCCTTGGAATAATATTCATCAATTCAATATTCAGTGGTATCATCTCTTCATTCAGCTGTTTGTGAATTTCCAGCTTGGTGTTATTGTTGATTCTTCAATTTCACCTCCATCTCTAATCACTTCATGTTGAGGGAGTTATTTTCATCCTCAACTGATCTCAGATTACTTTCCCAATTCTCCTTTATCTTTAACATTTTATCATCATTAATATTTCTTAATTCTTGAAAATATATATCAAGATCCTTTACCTTGTTAGTTTTGTCTTCTAGTTGAGCATCGTTGACAACAAAAGATAAATTGTGGAATTTTTCCAATGCATGGATTACTTCTAAAAATACAATTTCAATGAATTATTTCTCACAAATAATGCCCTTCAATTTTTCAGTGACTTCATCATTCCATTAATTTCTAAGAGAAATTGATTCTTCTTTTTCCTTTTCTAGTTTTGTGAGAGTGTTTGATATTCAAACCATTTTATCCAATGCCTCTTCCAGGGAATCAAATTCTTCTTCCAACTGTAATTTTTCATCTGGATGAGTACTAATACATGTAGAAATATGTATTTCCACTTATCTAGGGACTTTCTTCAAATTATCTTTGAGTGATGTATGAAGATCACTAATTGATCAATCATCATCACAGCTTGATCATGCTTCATCAGAAGAATTATAAGTATTATCACATGTTTTCCCTTTTACATTACCTTCAGTAAAAGGTGTCTCCTCATTATTTGTAAGCTTATTCATCTTCTCTATTTCCTGTTTTTTATTTTTTTTCTTCTGAGTCATAAAAGAAATCTACATTTGAGTTTTTCCCTCGTCTCCTCAAATCATCACTTCATAAAGACTCCCTTTGATCTTTTAGAGGTTAACCTCCTTTTGATACCAATTCAAATTCCTAGATCACAGTGAATAACTGAGATTGGGAGTGGGAGAATATGTGATTCTTTTAAATATTTTACTAATTGATTATTATTAATTAAACCACTATGGCCGGTTAAAGTCTCAATCCACTCTTCTTATCTCTATCAGCCTTACCTCGATTGATGTTTTAAATGCAAAGGCACTGAACACAACTATTTAAATGGTTCGATTCAAAGACCCACTCGTTACTATGTTGGTTATTCCTCCAAACATGTATTATCCATTATAATATTATTAATAATTAAAATGATCCATACAGAGTCCCATTGTATCTCTCTTGCGTCGCACAAGAGGTCTTTATACTGCATCCCATAGTGTTATCAGAGTCCACTATCATGCTTCAGAGTCTCACTAAAGTCTTATCATCCTTGAATCTTACTGGGGTATTCTAGATCTTGAGTCTCATGAGCATCTTCCTTCATTATGCTCTTTCTTGATTCACTATATATGATATTCTTCTATCTCTACACAGGCTTGTTGAATCACACTTTCTATTATGTCTCTTCAATAATCTTAAACATATTTTCATAAGGTTTTTTGGTCTTGCTCAATAATTCAGATCCCTTCTCTGATCAGTCCTTAGTATCAATAATACTCGGGAAAATATTTCTTTTTCTGATGAAAACCAGACTTCACTTAGATTTGTGCCAATGGTTCACACAACCTCTTCAAGAATATTAATATGCAAGAGTGATATTGAATAATATCAGAACTTTTCTTCTTCTTGGATTCTCAAATACTATCAACTCAGATAAAAGATCTTATTTAATTCTGTCTAGATTCAGTCTTAGTACTCATTCACTCCATGTATAGAATTCATGGGTATCTCAAATAATATTATTCTTCATGCATGAGTTGCATGGAATTGTGTGAATTCACAATATTGATTCTTTCTCTTATGTCTCTTTACGTGGGCATGTGCTTATGAATGATTTCATTCATGCATAATATGCTACTTGTAAACCTGAACACACATTGATCACTTGAATCAATGGTTTAGGTTCAAAGTGTGTATGTCATGCATATGCATTCACTTCCTTCTTGGTTCATGTCACTGTATTAATCCTCAATGCACACACTTTATTCTTATTTGGTTCTTTTCACCCACACATGTTTTCATTTTTAAATAGAGTTAAATTATATTTGTGTTTTTTCATACCCAAATGGTTGAATTCATTTATTTGTGTTCTTATTTATTTTTTCATCTTTCTTCTGCACATGTGCACAGAATCTGTAGTTTATGTTATTTTTAGGAATATGAACTCCGACATGCATCCACCCTCCATCCTATTCTAGTAAAGCACACATAGCTCAAATGGTTGTGTGAGTTTTTCATCTCAAGAGGGTTCCTCTTTTTATCCAAGGGTAGTGTATATATAAAATGTCTCTTTTTAAACTATCATATTATTTTCATTATGAAACCAAGGGTTCATGAATTATTCTTCTTCGTGAAAACCATAGGGCACACACGGTATTCTTCTTTGCGCAAGGAGTGTGCATGGTTTGTCTTCACAGAACCAAGAAGATTCTAGGTTCCTTCCATTGCAAAGTACAACAAGGGTGAAAGTGCACCTAATACGTACTAGTGGGTTTCCCCTCAAGAAACTCATGTGAAGGTTCAATAGAACATGTCACGTGTTTGTTTTTATTCCATGAGCCATAGTGGTTCTTTAATCTCCTTCACATAGCAAGGTTGGGTGGAACAATCTTCTTTGAGTAGCAAGACTATGGGGAAGCTCTTGGTGCTTTGTTTTTTGGAAAATAGAAGATATCTCAATATTTTCAACAACAGAGACTCGATCATGGTCTTTCTCTTTATAGTCGTGGAAGAATATATATTTTCACATTCAAATCTCATACAAAACCCCGATAGATATGATCTTTAAATATCTTCATTAAATATTCCATGATCCTCAGCTTTGAATTATTTAAACATGTTCAAAGAGTTTTTTCATATATCTGCTCATTTTCATTCAATGAGTCTCCTTATTTATCTTTGAGAACAACACAATCATGCATTTAAGAATGAACGTCAAACTTCTCTTTGTATATCGAACGGGAAATGCACTCTCAACATCTTTGCTTTCCTAAAGCTCATTCTATTTTCATCATTTTGATGCATGCATGAAACTTTTAATTAATTCCTATGTTCTGTTCTTCTGGATAATCTCTGTGGGCTTGAAATTGGATCAAATGATTCCTGAAGTGGGGATATCATTGTTTGGCATGAGAACTAGTTCACAGGTTTAATGCGCATGTTCGGAGATTGAAGCAAACCTTAGTGACAGAGATCAAAAGGACAAGGATCAATCTAAACCACAATAATTAGATGGACGAATTGGATGCGTGGGATCAATCTCACAATTTATCAGATGGTAGACTGCGTGCCACTGAGGGATCAATGGTTGAGATTAGTTCTACATTTTTAAAATATCACCCCACATCGAAACGTGTCGATCTTTGCACCTTCATAAAATATAAACTCCCGGCAGCCAACCCTCAGAATTCTCCTCCTCCGCTTAATGTACCTCCCCATACCGTGTTCACCCAACGAGTGTGCTTCGGGGCCCACTCTGCTCCTTAGGCATGCCCCTATAACCCTCTATGTTCTTGCCATGTGGGTTCATGACCATGCACTCACCTGTAGGATTGTACACGATCAACACATATGTCCCTCTTGTGGGCTGGCTTAGAGGCCTTCCCTTTTGTCACAGTTGACCCTCGGGTCCCACATATGCCTTTGGTGAGGGATTTAGTTGTATTTCATGGTTGTCCCTTTAATATTTTAATGTAAGGAAATATATACTTGGTTAAAAACCAAGTGTCCTGTATAAGAATAATCCAAGGCCACCTTCATCATTCAATGTTCATGCTTTGGCAATGAAGTTAGTAGATTCTACACTCAGCCCTTCATCCTCTATTTTCCATCTTCAAACATCATCTATGTTTTTTTGGATTAATCAATCCAATATCTTCACCATTCCTTTAATCAAATCTTGGATGATTCCTGGATAATTTCATCATTCCCCATGAATTAAAACATAATGAATGGCCTTCTTATTTTGAGGGATGTGTTATCTATTAACATATATCATGGAATTTGAGGACTATATCAAACAATTATCTGATATGATTCACTAAATTCATCCAATTATAAATCATTGGATGGATCTTCACTTCATTCCCCATTAAATTGTGTATTGCATGGACTTCTACAAGTGTTGTAACTTTGTATCACCTTCATACAATTCTGGTAACTGAGGACCAGTTCAAAAATACTTATATTTTGTTAAATACTTCATCCATAGTCAATGTGGGATATTCACCAAATTACTAACATCACATTAATCATCACCACTTTAGTTATTGGCACACCTTCTATCATTACCATTCCATACACATATTGACATTTTATTGGCACTTGAATCCTTATTGAAAAAAAACACCATGATCTATAGATAGGTTCCCAAAATATTGCATGGGATTTGTTATATTTGGTGAAGAGAAGGTTTGATGTCATCTTTGAAAAGTATGAGGTCGACCATTCCTTAACATAAGGCATGATGTGTTGAAAATTTTCCAACATGAACTAGTGTAAAAATAAGATTTTAAAATTGTTTATTAAATTTTCACTTCTGTTAGTATGTGATGTTATAGAAGGAGACATTCCAAATAAGTTATTAACATTGTTTAATTAAAAATGACATTGTAAACAATTTTTTATCGGCCTTTTTCATTTCAGTTATTAATGAACCGATGGGAGAAATATTTTTCATATCATTTTATAAAAAACAAAGACATGGGAAAAGGATTATCAGGTCTGTTCCAATAGAATAGATGTCATAAAATAATAAATATATGTGAATCATATCGGTTCTTTGATAACTGATTTCCTTAAACAATTTCATGTTGAAGGAGGAGGGGTTAGATAAGCAGGGGTACTTCTAGTTCCGTCCTAGAAAACCCTTAGAAATTTTGTTGCTCAAGACCAGGAGATGAAATGTTGCCACTTCCAAGCTGCTACAGTGTATGTACAATGGAAATATCCTTAATTTCCCTAGCCCAAGGGCTTTCTGGGCTTTCCCTAGGTCTGGGTCTTGGAACTTCAAGCTGGCAGGGAGGTGGAGTGGGATTAGAAGTCTAAAATTTGCTTACATGTCGGAAAACATTGAATGTAGTAAATAACTTATCCTATCCTCCTTCATCACATGAATATCCAAAAAAATTCCTTCCCTAGATTATATTTTTTTATAATTATCTTCCATTGAAGAACCATCAAAATGTGGAAAAGTTTTTTTCACTAATACACTTACTAGGTATCATTGTACATAGCCTAGGTGTTCAGGATTTCTTAATTTTGTTGCTAAAATATCCTTCAAACCCTTAGATATAATGACCCAATATGTTCTCTTCTCCACAATATAATCTAGTATGAAATATTTGAAAATATTTGTAATGAATCAAAATATATAAATAATTGAATTTAATTAAATAGATCAGTAAATGAAACTTCTTACAATCTTCTAGCTATAACAATCAACTAATTTGTATGATAGTATCCTTTTTTCACCATGACCTCTTCTATTTTTCATGTCTGGCGGGGGGAGGGTCATCTTATGCTTCACAAAAAGACTCATCTCACAGTTTTTGAAATTTATCTGCAGTCATTTTTCTTCAAATAACATATACCCTCCCTGAGATAATGTGCGAGGGTATTCATTTCTTGATTTTATATCTTGATGATATCTCCTTTATTTATAAAAATTGATAATAAATAAATGATTAATAAGTAACTAAAAATATCATTAATATAAAAAAACATCCAAAAGGTAACATTCCACATACAAAAAATGACTCTTGTCTCCCACTTCCAGCAAGATGCTTCCATGTATCTTCATCTATTTAAGGATATATATCACATGTATTATGATTATACCTATGCCAAAAAATGAAATTTGATGTGAGGGTTGATTTAAAATCCCCACATACCATACGAGCCATTGGAAAACATTTTTTCCATGACTCCTCCAGTATTAGGTATAACATATTTTATTTTATAAGAAGGGGGAACACATATATTACAATAAAAATTTCAAGATGAGTAAAATAATTACACACAATCATACTAAAAAAGTCACTCACAACCTATATAGTGCCACTTTTCAACACTTATATAGTTATTAATAAAATACTAACATTTCTTATAATATGCACTATTATAAAACTATTCAATTATTTTGAATTAGGACCTCTTGGAATATTATTATCATTATAATATTATATTATCCTATGATCCTCGCAATGGTAAACTTATAATTATTTAAAACATGTGGTCCCACATTTACCAACACTTGAACTCTTATTTTCCCCCATGGAAGTAGACGTATCATGTAAAGAATGATGCAGAGGTTCATTAACAAGAGATTATTTATGTTCCTCCATAGAGTTATGAGTATCATCATCCCTATTAGTATTTGGTGGATCATATGATTTATCATCCATCATCATTCAAATGAATTCAATAAAAAATTGACACAAAAATATATTCATCCAACTATTAGACATACATTTAAATTAAAAATGAAAAAAATCAATATAAATAACACTAAATGTAACACATATTTTACGAGATATGAGATGACATAAAGTCATGAATGAAAATAAAAATAACAATTTCATTGAATTTATTATTATGCAATATTTTTTGTTTTTTTGTAACATATGAAATTTAAATTAATTTCATTTCAACAAAATCGATTGATAGATAAGTTTTGTAATGGTAGTCATGGTAAAAAAACAAAACAAAACTAATATAACCATAAATTTTAACTTATTAGTTATAATACGTTTTTAATAATGAATATAAAATTGAAATATCTAATAATTTATGAAATTTTAAAAAGTAACCCATAAATAATCATATGTGACCTATAATATTAAGAATTTACTAAAAAATTATTGTCTCAAATTCCTTTGTCATGATAATTCTATATAGAACATACCATAATTTACAACATTCTCATCAATATTATCATTTAATCATTCCATGGAAGTAGGGATGTCACATAAATAATTATTTCTTTATGTTTATCATCAACATCGTACTATTTTTTCCCATTTAAATCAATAGACCACTACATATCAGATCGATCGGGAACATAGAATTTTTTTCTATGTTTCTATGAAAAAAGGATCATTTGTGTATTCAAATTAATTCATATTAATTTTTTCATCATTTCAAATTCATTGTGTCTCACACTATTGTTACTGATAAACCATTTATAGTTAAACATTGTAACGTGAAATTAAATGTAATCAAAATCCCATATTTTATCAATGACTCCATAATATGAAATTCATTTCAATATTGTTTTTTATTTGGAACTCAAAAAATTCAATTCTTTAACAAAAACCAATACACTACTATTCTGAACGACACTTCTATAATCATGATCCTTTGTATGAAATGAATATCGATTAATTTCATACATGGACCATGTTATAAAATTTAAAATTAAACATCTCATGCACCATATCAATTTTTTTTGAAACATCTATCCTAATATTCATGATCTCTTTAAACCATGGAATTTTATTGTTATTCTAATTCAAAATTCACATATCCTTCTTCTTTGGATAAAAATTTTCAGCACATTAATATTTAATGTTATATATAGTTGAGAATCATCTATGTTTTTCAAAATGTATAAATGTACCTTCTTAATCTATCTAACTGTCAATGATTTTACTTTCAATCCATGGATCCCCATTCCCCCATACTTAACTCGTTCATTCCAAGATATAGGCAAACCAATGTGATCCATTATAGATATATAACTTGTAAAATAATCAGAAAACTCCTCATAAATGTAATTCTCAATAATAGAGGCTTTGGGTCGATATAGATTCTTAGGATACCATTTAGTTATCTTAATATATTTTTCAATGGGATACATAATATGTAGATATATAGGTATTAAAAGATTATTTTATCACACCAATTGAACCATTAAATTAAACATAATATCAAAAAAATAATTAAAATACATTTAGAATTGAAAAATTATAGAAACCACATAATTTTCTGATGGGTTCAATAAATTACACCAAATCACTTCATTAAAAATTTAAAGAAAAAAATAACACCACTTCATTATATATATTCATACACGAATAGGAAATATTCCATCCAATGAAACTGGTAGAATATGTTGCATCATGATTTGAAATTTAGGATATTTCATACCTATCAACATCAAATCCTGTAATTAAAAAAATGTTTTTACGTTTAAAGAATAACACTCTTGAACATTGATACCATGAATACATTTAGGAAAACTAAGTTTCTCCCTGTTGGATAATATATGTTAGGCTAGGGTATGGAATGTTCAACTTCGATCAGGATTGGGAGATAAATTCCAACATATTCCAATGGAGAGTTTCTCCAATATTTCATTAAACCAATCTTGAGTCTTTACATTATTATCTAACAATGTTCCAATCATGATATAATTGATATTATTGCCCATGAGCATGACCTCAATGTTTTGATTAAACTCATGGTATCTCCAATATGGTAGCTCATAAAATATTGATAATTTATTTCAAATATCTATATAATTAACAGATTTCATTTTCATTCTGAAAGTTACTTCAATTTTTTTCACCCTTGCAAAATAATCCTGAGTGGATAAAGTATTTATAGAAATATAAAATTCATGTGAGCCATTGAATTCCTTTTCTTCAAGCTTTTATGAGAGTGACTAATATAAAAACCATTCAATTGCCAATGTATTATATTTTTTTCTCTGAGGATAATGTTTAAAATTGAATTTATTTTGTTCAGAAATTGAGAAGGTTTTATCCCCTCTAACAGTATATAAAGATGAATCTCCATATACTGGGAAGTCATTTATAGTTGACATAATCATTTCATTTAGCTAAAAATATTCTATTTTATAAAAATATTACATCCTTTTAAATTCTTCCCATAATAGAATAAAATCATAAATTCAATGTGAACAAAGTCAATATCATTAATTTGATTTTTTGGTTCATAGATCATTAAACTGAACTTGAAATATTTGAGCTTTATAAAATTTTTGGATAAATGTTGAAAACTAACAATATAATAGGACATGAACTATGTGTACTACTAATGATTTGATATAGATCCATTCCATCCATTCATAGTCCAAGCCTAATATTTCTAACATCATTTACATATGTAGGAAACTACTATTCAATTTTCTTCCACTATGGAAAATCAGTTGCATGATGTAATTTTTCATCACATATTTTCTCATCTACATTCCATGTTATCCTTTTTTCATCATGTTAATTTATAAATAAAAATTTCATAACAGTAATTATAGGAAGATACCAAATGATTTAGTAGGGGTATTTGTAACTTCTAAATCAACATGTAATTTTTCTATCCAGTAATAATCGTGACTCCCCACATTTTGGACACCATGATAGAAATTTATATTCCTTCCAATATAATACATAGTCATTATGGAAGGAATATATTATTCTATACCATAATCCCATAAGGAATATTATTTTTTCACATTGTATTGTGAATCAGTAATATCTATTTATTTATGAATAATATATTTCAACAATTGTATGAATTCTTTAAAACTCGTATAACTCCAACCATTTTTCACCTTCAAGATAATGAATCCTAGAACTCACGATAAAACCATAAATTCTGTAAAACCTGGATACAATTTTTTCTCAGAATCGCCATATAGATGCTCAATTGTGTATTCTTTCTCAATTTCCTCTATTTAAAAATCACATATCATTTCTTCAATTTCATCAGAGTTATCATATTGAAATTAATCATCATCAATATTAATGAGGTTCTTCCCAGTATTCCCATGCCAAATCCAATTGTTGTAAGTAAGATTAAAACCATGAAAAATTAAATGATATTTGATCTCTTCGGTTTTCAACTTATTCATATTTAAAAATTTTGTGCATGTTAAAAAATATGTCATTTTTTGTTTCATTTCATTTCTAAAATTCAATAAAGGCATAAATAACTTCTTCATATTGATCACATATTTGAAGTACTATAATCCAACTTCTAATATTTATTATTTATAAAAATCATCAAAAGTAAATATCATTTCAACATAATATAGTGGTGAAAAAATTTAGAATAAATTATTCAAGTCAAACCAGGGTTTTGTTTATATAAAATATGTCATGATTTGAAGGTAAGACAATGCTGATTTTTATTTTTAAAAAATAGCAGTTTTAAAATCACATAATTTTAAATTCTAGACAATAACAGAATATATGTTTAAATGTAATTGATAAATTGAATTTCAACACCCCTTACATTTATAATGACAAATATCACTACATATTATCTAGATTTAATAAAAAAATAATTAACATAAAATTACATTGGAAACAAAATTTCACATTAGTTTTCCAAAAATAATTTATTTTACAAAATCAACTCATTGCACATTATAATTTAATTAAAATCATACTCAATTTTTTACTTTATAAAATGTTAACTATTTAAAAACATTTATCACATTTAAAATAAAAATTACATATTTAATTCAATATATTAATGAATTATTAATTTAAATTGAATAAACAACATGTTTCCCTTACTAGAGAATTTTAAATAATAAATGCATAATATCATCATGGTTAGAAAAAAATTATTAACCTTTATTTTGACTGATTTTCAAAATCCATATGTAGCTTTCTCAATGTAACAAACAATAAAATTATATATTATTACAGAATGAATAGACAACAGATAAGATTATACATAATAAGAAATTAAATAGATAGAGGGTAATATGCTCAATAATTTAAAATATAAAAATGTTATATAATACATTACTAAATAGGATGTTAACCAAAAATCATAATATAGAAAACTATCAGAGTGACTTTAATTACTTATATAACATATAATATGATTTTTATGAGAATTATTATTACATTATGATTTTTTATTTAATAAATAATGGACATTAATATACATTATTAATTATAAAAAATGAATATAGATAAACTAATATTCTACTAAATATACGACGTATAAATAATAAATACCATTTTATCCTAATTTTATCATACTAACCATCCCTAAATTTTACAATTCAATATCATGATTCCCAAATCACTAATTCAAACAATAAAATAGTTCCAATTCTTAACCACATGATATACATTATTACTTTAATGACACCTTATCTGACATAATAAAATATAATTATGGAAGTATATGGAGAGAGAACATTGATCTTAATATAGTAATTCCAATGGGACACACCTATCATTATATAATATTTCATCAAGCCATACATTTATGTGATACTATGTGGAAGAAAATCATTATATCTATATATAATATATTAATAAAAATAAATACACAGTTACATATGATACTATGTCAGACATGGTTATATGAGGAAACCAATAAAAATGATCTTTAATATTTCATAACAATACACATTCAATGTGAAATTTAATATAATTATCTTTGGGATTAGAATGAGTTTACATTACTCTATACCATAAATATGGTTTTCTATATGCAAGTGTGATTTAATACTATACCATAGTTTAATAAACAAATCCATCAGAATGATCATATTAATTAATGTAAAGTATAAATGAAATAACATCAAATATTATTTTCAAAATTTATTTTTCTCATTATTTCTATTTTAAAAAAACATTTTGTATGCATGTCTAACAAATAACCCAAAAAATTAACATAAGGTTCCACACCAAAAACTATTAAAATATGATATTATTTCAAATCTGAATGACCGTAAAGGAGCCTGTAAAATCCATAAAAATTTAAATATTATACAATATAATAAAAAAATTATCATAACTCTATTATAATAAAGAAAAAGTAACCCTAGGTAGAAAACTATTAAATGAATCTAACACCATTACTGTCAAAATTATAATTTATTCCACTGTAAATATTCTAAGTACATAATAATATTTAGAAAAAACTGGTCTAATCATAACATAATCTCTTAACATAAAAAATATGGTAATCAAAAGTTTGAATAAAAATATTCGGAAAAAAAAGATTTAAGGAATCTGCCAGAGGGGATTGATGTGAGAGGCTTACATGAGTGATGATAGCCAATCCATTTGAATTCTTAATAATGAGGATGATAAACTAGATGATGTATTATTATAGAAAAATTATTTTGGAGTCCACTAGATAAAAATAAATTTGTTTAGGGATTCCACATGATAGAAATGAGTTTCTATCATGAAATCGAATAACACCGAAATGATTCAAAATGGAAATTTAAAAATAAAATAAAATTTCATATCATAAAGGATATATTGTAATTAGAATAGTTATAATATTTGTATTATTTTATCATGTCATTTATATAATAACCATTGTCAAAAATTTTCTTTATCACATCAGTTGTATTATAACTAACATGATAAAGAAATATACTAGGATTTGTCATGTCAATTATGGATAACCTATATGAAAAAGACAAAATGCTAAATAAATTTTGTATAAGTTATGGGAAGGAACATTCCATAGATGTTTTTATGGTGATGATGTAGAATTACCCAAGATCATACCATTCACAATGCACTAGGTGTGGTGAAATGAATATTATCAACAAAATAATCATAGGAAAAGAATATTCCATAGTTGTCCAAATGGTGAATTTTTTTTCATCTATTAAACATGGATAATATAATAATGGTTATTGTGGAGGATTTGGATAGGTAGATTAACTACATGGATGGACTAGAGTTTTGTGAAATTCAAAATGGGATTGACTAAAATCATGGTACAATCATTATTTTTTGAGATGTCTCCCTATGAGAAATGAGGCTACCAAAAATCTATGTTGTGGAGATAAAGAATGTCTTTGTAGGTAGGAATTTCTCTTGAAAAAATGGTTCTAATAAAGGAACTAAGCACATTGTATTTTATTTTTTGAGATAAAAATATGAAAGGATTAAACACAAGGCCATCGCGAAGGGAGTTTCGAGCTATAATGTGGAGTTCATTGTTGAATTAATTCTGGAGATGCATGAATAGTCTTTAAATTCTTCTATAATCAATTTATTATGTTTTTTGACATGATTTTAGCATTAGTCGTATGATTTTTCATCATTAATATTGGTGTATTGAATGGAAATTAGTCTATGATTCATCAAGAGAGAGAAGAATCACATTGAATTTTTATTTTAGAAGTTATCTATTGAATTCAATAAAAAATCATTGGTATTTTAGAGAAGTTATAGTTGTTTTTATACCATTAAGGAAATTTAGGGTGTACATTTTCTAGAGGTAGGAATTCTATATTTCATGAAAGAGGAAAACCAGAAATAAAATATAGGAGGAAAAAATATAGTGAGAGGGAATATTATTCATGTAGAACAAAAGTATGTTCGATTGAATCGAAGAAATGAAATTATGAGGATAATCCATGAGACATTCTGGATGTAGATAAGTCCTATGAATCCAAGTATTCATGCAGTTGAGGAGATCCAGTTATTTTAGAATATAGTTTATGTTTCAAGACATGTATCTATGGCCAGTGTCTATTGACTATTTTGAAATTGTAGTCCATATAATGATTTTTTGGAGAAATAAATTTGAGGTGTAGGACTATCATTGAGAGGGGAAGTGACCACCATGGTTTTGTTTGTCCTCATGGTATCATATTTCATAAGGAATTTTATTCTTCTATTTTTTTAGAAGCAAGCAGTGTGTT
The DNA here is from genome assembly GCA_963277665.1 of Viscum album. Classification (NCBI taxonomy): domain Eukaryota; kingdom Viridiplantae; phylum Streptophyta; class Magnoliopsida; order Santalales; family Viscaceae; genus Viscum; species Viscum album. The sequence continues at coordinate 1,842,615,304 of OY728125.1, forward strand.
AACACTATGGACCCAATGTTGTAAAGATGTTTTTCAAGTAGTTGATGAATCACTATTTAGGGAACTAACCAATATTTCATGTAGAATGTGTGGATTCTAGACCATTTAAATATCAGGTGTTGTGATTATTTTTTATTATTTCATATAATGATGTTTAAGGGACCCCACAATGTCGATTAAGAACCTTTAATGATAAAAACGTTTAAGTAGAATGGTATAAAATCATGAATGAAAAAAATAAGATCAATGATTAACCCTCCCCCATTTAGTGATACAATCATGTTGGATCATAATAATTCAAATTAGATGTGGTTCCCATAATGATCCCAGAATCATAAAGGGAAATAAAAATCTATGATGAGTTGATGAGTTAATATCATTGGTGGGAAGAACTTACATAGTTATTGGATAAAGGTACTTTATTACATCCATATTCTTTCCATTGAGGTACATTAAACTGTTATAATTCATCTTCCAGATATTCCAAATAATTCTAAGATGAAATTTAATGTTAAAATAAATATGGATATGTATGGAATAAATAACAATTCTCTTTTCATTTATTTATTAGAGAATGTCTGTAATAACGAGTTGGATCATCCAACTACATATAATATTTTGGGTAATTTGAGGATTGGTTATGTGGGAAATATTAGAGAGGAGAAATCGAAGATCCAAATTTAGAGATGTATATTTGGGATCATTAAAATGGTTAAAGATAAAGATGTTAAACACTATATCACTCAAGTATAGAAAATACATATAATCATTCATTGATTTATAGGAAAAAGTTATACTTAATTATTGTGAAGATTTTTATGAGGAATATTACAAATTAGTTTGATCCAAAGTTATCATCTATTCTAGATCAATAAGAAATCACATTTTATAAGATAAATAATACAATTAATGTGTATTAAATGAGTAGGGAACCATGTTTTATATGAATAGGAAATTAAAATTTCTCTTTGAAGAAGTGAGAATAGGGTTAAAAAAGAATTTTAAGACATTGTTCATTGAAATATAATAATGATATAAATAATAAATTTAGTGAGATATCAAATACATATGAGAATGTAAAATGTGTTTGAAAAGGTAATACATTTCATAAATATATAGAATTAAATAATATTTTCAATTTTTCAATTTTTTCACAAAATAACTGGTTTAGTGTTATGAATTATATTTAGAAGAATAAATTCATTGATTTACATAAAATGATAAGAAAAAAATAATCATTCCACAACCAAATTAAAAAGATTATAAATCCAGCATTAAGATGAAAATTGAAATTATAATAATAAAGTCATTGTAATTCCATATATAGAATAAGGTTCACATTTTAAATATAGTTTATATTAATAAGAAAATTGAATGATACTTTAGTGATCATATAATAGTATGATACAATATTTTCATGGGATTATATCACAAATGAAGAAAGATAGTAAATTGTTTTGAATGATAAGAATCAAATGGAAACATAATGATTGATTTTACAAGAAAGGAATAATGATATTTAATTGATGAAAAGGTGATATGACCCAAAGAGGGTAATAAAAATTTCAAGAAATCAAGTATCCAAAGTAGAAAATACCTAATAAATAGTAGAAGATATGTTGTTTCAATGTATGACCGGCTACTATAGAAAAAGAATTATATTATACAAAATATATATAATTTCTAGAATAACAAGACAAGAAATATGATAGGGTATGTTTTATAAATTTATCAGTATTGTATAATAATCTTCTCATAATGGTGAAAATATAGGATCAATGGAATAATAGAAGACTATATCAATTTATCCTTAAACAATAACATTTCTTTCTAATTGTGATGGTTCTAGAAGTGAGTCTACAAAGAATGAAAGGAATAACTCCACATAGGATAATGAAAAATATATTCCTGTAAAAGGAAAAACTTCTATGAAAAAAAATAATGCTAAAGGAGACAAGCACCCAAAATATTAAGAGAAAATGGGGAATTATTAAATGAAATGTAAATCCAAAGTATATTTTCAATTTATGAAAGGTTTATAAAAAAATCCAACACTTTTTCATTTAACATGTTTTCAACTAGGTCATGGGGAAAGAACAAATTATGATATTTAGTTTGAATATAAGGATAAAAATTCATTGATTGTATTTTATGTTCAAATAATAGAAAAAAGATATTTTATAAGATATCCATTGGTCATAAATTTATGAAGTGTGAATGATTTGAAAAAATGGTTATTTTTTAAAGATACTTCAATAATAAGGATTTGATTACGTATTAATTTTTAAGGTTGATATGCTTACTTCACACAATAATGATGTTGATATTGGAAGTAACGAATGGTATATTATGTGTGGAATATCTTATCTTATCCATATTAATTGAGGTATAAAAAACTCATGCCAAATGCCTATAAAATTTATATAGCATCAACTAGCATCTAAGTAATTGAAGTGTATGTTTTAGACTCTAACATCAAGAAAAAAATGGGGGCGATTTTTTTATGAATTACTTATCCATGATGAAGAGGTTATGATTTTATCCCATTAGGGTGATCTCCATTGAGAATAATGTTTTCCTGTATAGATTTTCTTGAAAATTTGGATAAATCATGAAATATGGTATGAAAATCATAATGTCACGAATTTTCTATGGATATACTCAACATATTTATCAATGGGAAGTTTTTTTGAGTAATTATAATATAAATGTGGGATATATTTCATATACATGAACACTGATGGTAAATGTTTTTCATTTCATATTGATATTCTAGACAGATTTTTTTATAACATCCACATGATTGGAAATATGATGGTTTTATGAGAATGTTATAACATTATGATTTTATATGGATTTATTAGAAAACCATGTTTATATATCCCTTGTTTTCTAAATTTTTTTATTCCATTCATATATTGGGTGGATTAATAAAAGGAACATCTATAATGTCTATGTGATATCTTCCCTCTCTTTAAAATAACAATAGGGAGGAGAAATTTTTTTTAAGGAAAACAATTTATGAAACCCCCATTCATTGTCCTTCCAATTTCATTATAAACAATGGTGAGTAAGATTATTTTAATATTAAAAAATTTAATACTAGTATTGTGAAGAAAATAAAAAGGGTAATATTGTTAGGATTCCTAAAGGATTGTATTGGCTGTGTTGGATTTAATGACAATAATGATTGAAATCATATTTTAAGAGGATTTAGGGGATCATGACTTAGAATAAGGCATGATGTGTTGATGAGTGACCAATAAGGATTGGACCATTACCTATATATAGCTATATTTATTATGGAAATGAATCATAGAGTAGGCCACACACATAGCATTGGGAATAGTGGCAATACATTTCCTAAAATAGTAACATGGAAATGTATCCGGCCATACTTTTTCCAGTTGTGAACTTTTGGTTCAAATGTGAAAAATATCTAATCCTTTAATGTAAATAGTTATTTAAATTATCTTGGAGTATCAAAATAAGATGACATAGAGTTTTGAGATATTCCAAATAGGATTGACCATACTTGTGTTGAATGATTTGGTGTTTTTTATATCTCCTAATGATAAATAGGGAATCCCAAATCGAGTGTTTTATCACATAAGATTCTGATGGTTTATAGGAATTCCTATATGAAAAAAAACTAGAAAAAATTGATGAATCTCTTTTTATTTATCATGTTTAGGGAAGAATGACTAAGGATTCTACACCTCACCATAGTGATGAAATTTTATGCCACGAAACAAGAAACTACAACACATATTAAATTATTCAATAATCATTTTATACTATTTTTAAGTATAATTAAATCATTAATTAGAGGAGTTCACAAAAATCATTTTGTTTTATTAAATGGGATTAAATATTTGATTTATAAAGAGAGATATAGACCATATTAATGTTACATTATAGTAATTATTGCATTAATTTAACAAATATGATAATGGAAAATATGTAGGAGTTATTGGAGGGGTTTATAAATCATTACAGTGATTTTATGTGGCTGTTGGTTGGGATCTTGTACTATCAATTTGAGAAAAGAATATCATCACCTAAAATCTAAAGGATTATAAAATACAATGAGACGAACAATGAGAGATAAAAAACGTTATTATGTTATTATAAATATAATTAACCAAAATGTTTATGAGAATATACAAGATATTAAGGAGGAATGGAATTATAGATACCCTATAATGTTGTGTGTTTTGGATAGTAAAAAATAGCATGCTGATGTACTATTGTCTATCATTTCACTAGAGAATATTGTATCACCCTTTCTGCATTCAAAAAACGTAATGATAATCTTTGGGATACACGTTTTCTTTTTCATCCCTCATAGGAAATGTTACTATATTAAATACTTTTTATGATCATCATTAAACACTCTTTAGCGAAGAAGATGAAAAACACTCTTATAAATGAATTCCAGGTACTCAGTTTTCAAAGAATTATTTCATAAATTTTTATGGAAGAAATATCTACTACGTTTGAGTATTATTATACAGTTTATAATCATATTATATTTATAAGAAAACCCATAAGTGGTATCAATGTGAGTTTAATCATGATTTTAGTGTGTTTAAATCAACATTTTTAAAGAAAATGAAAAACTACATTTTTGTAAAACAATAGTATCGTTGAATGCCCTTCAATAGGTTTCATAAAGATAAATATTATTTCAAAATAAAAATGGAATTTTTGTAAAGGTAATACCGATTAAAATATGGTCTTTATTATGCTAATTTTTATATTATCATTTTGAAAATGGGTTTTTTAATGGCGGTACCCTTACAAAGTAGATTTGTGTAAACGTAAATATGATTTACGTTAATGTGATACCCTTACACAATAATATTAAAAAAAGTATGTGGATATTCAATATAGAAAGACATAATGGACTACCATAAAGGTATTACTATTATATATTGGTTTTTTTATTTACTTCATCATCACTTTACCCTTATGAGTATACTAATTTGACATGTTGGGAGGGGGTCGTGGAAGTTTACAAATAAATTTCATGAGAAATTTTGAATGAAACATTACACAATCAATCTTTTTAAGGGTAATATATCTATATGAGGGTTATTTATAAATTTTATATATTTATTATATTTCAATAATAGTTTTTAATTGGTCTTCTAAAAGGTATCATTTATATTTCCTTTATATGTGATTTTAAAAACATTGGTTACCATTATGCAAATTTTCTATATTAGGTTAAATGTTTTAAATCCATATGCAATGTATGGATTCTATGTAATGGGTCGTATAATATTATTGGAATTTTTTTAACATAATAAATTTTATCTATGGTTTACAAATTGTTCATAAAAAATTTACAATTTTATTTTTTAAAATATTTTATTAATATGGATTTGATATAAAAAATAATTAATTTTAAATTTATTCAGATTAATTAAATAAGTGGTTATGAAATTGTTTCCAATAAATCAGTAGTTAATATTTTTAAATTATTATTAAAATATTAAATGGTATACATTAGGATCTTGAAACTATTGGATTGTCCATAAATCACAAGAGGTGTTTTATAATGTGTTTTTAAATTTAAAAATAAATGATTTGAGATTATATAATATATATAATAGATATTGAATTATAAATTTTTAATAATTCATTAAATATTATAAAAATATAATTTAATATAAAATATGAAGGGGTTAAAATTGAATTGAATAAAAAAATTTCATATTCACGCTAAATTATAAAGTGGTTATAGTTAGAATTTATTTATGAATTTCTTATAAATGTTTCATGTTTTGGAAAAGAAAGATTTTATTTAATTTATTTTTTATGTTTCCATGATATTCATGTTTAGTATAATTTTTATAAAATGCGGTAATTATGTATTCTAATTTATTTTATTAATTGATTCTAGGATTGGGCCTTGTATATCAAGATTGGTTGAAATCACCATATTTTGCTATCATATTCATTGACCATAGTTTGTAATTGATGTTATAAGATTAAGGATAGTAATTGAACATAGTTTTTAAATGTTCATTGATATTATTTTTGATGGGTTGAATTATTTATTTTGTAAGGTCTCCATATATATTGGGAGTTAGGGTTAGACCAATTATATTCTAGGTGGATTTACTTGGTTGGTAAATTGAATGGGGTTGGATATTAGTCACTGAAGGATTACCCTTAAGGGGGGTTTCAATATCCTATAATAATATTCCATTAAAATAATCATTCATTTAATTTATATATATGATTGATTTTGAACTTTATTAATATTTTTGACATATTTTTTGAGTAATTAACACGTACTTGTGGGTTTTGTAAAGAGTTTCACATTAATGTGGTGTGAACACATTAAATTAGTGGTTAAATAATGTATTTCCAAAAACTAAATTATATGAATAGTACATAAAAAATTAAATTAAACATTAGAAGATAATAATAACATATGATCTAATTCTTATTAATTTAATATGGTTATGATATGTATTTAATTGATGATAATAAAACACACTGAAAGACAAACATTGAGATTCCTCCAAAAGAAACAATTAACAAGTCCTTAATGATCCAACAATGTATTTTTATGAAATAGAGGGGTGTCCTTGGATATTATTGTGTAGGGGAGAATTTAATGAGTGACATAGGTTTACTTAATGAGTAGTTTCACCCCATAGTGATGTTCCATGGTATTTTATTGTGTTATCTATTCTTTGAAGTTTCCTATGGGTTACACTTGCCTAGAAAACCATACGTGATGTTGTCCTAGAGTAATAGTGATGAGTAAACCTATACGATAGATTTTTATGAGTAGTTATCCACTCAACTATTCATGAGTTAAAACTGGTGTGAATCATATAATATCTTACATAAATGACTAATGGAATGAGTTTCATGATATATTGGGGTCATTTCTTATTGAAATGTGGATCTTACCTCACCTAATGTATATGATATATATGGTAATCATTTTTAGTGTGAGTAGTCTCATTAAGAACCCTTAATAAAAATACTTGATACTCACAAACATATATTAATTTCTTTAGATTATGGAATACTTCAAACTAATAATTTTGATATCATTAATAGGTCCTATTAGTAAAATAGTTAAAGATTGGTATCTCGGATTGAGTAGTGTTCTCAAGGATAAACATTTCTTGTACCCAAATGGTAATTTCATATAAAATAATTTCTCATACTCTGAATCATATGTATGATATTCTAGGTGAGAGTCACAAACTTGTACTGACAAACCCAAACTTTGGGATATCTTCTAATTAGAGAAAGGTAAAGTAGATCTTCATGTCACTAAATAAGAAAACCTTTCTACATTAAAGTTCATAATATATTATCATTTTACTAATTGGATAGACCTAGAATTGAAAAATTATTATTATGTTAAAGACATAAAAATAATTTTAACTTATACACTTTGTTTGGTCAATATAGGACTTTCATTCCTTATTAATTGAAACAGTTTTATTTATATAAGAAGGAAATTTTTTATTAAATTTGGAATATTATGATGGGTTTATATATTATCTATATAGATAATATATTTTATAAAATTTAAAATATTATGGAAGGGGTTGATTCTAATCTCACCTACTTTTGGCATTGTCTCCTTGGACATATAAATGAGAAACACATTCAAATACTCCATAGATATAGATTTTAGACTTGTTTGATTATGAATGATCTGATATATGTGATCTTCGTTTATTGAAAACAAGATAAATTTATATTTAGGGAGAAAATGTTAGAGTCCTAGTGGTATATTGGATATAAAACAAATGGATGTATGTGGACAAACGAGTACTCAAAAAATGATGGTTTAAGTAATTCATTAATTTTACCAATCCCTTTAGTCTGTATGGGTATATTTTTCAGATCAAACAAAAGTATGAAACTTTTTAATACGTAATATAGTTTCATTATGGTGTATAGATTGAATGGTGGAAAAGTATTAATGTTCACCAATTGAATTAGAGTGGTGAATAATTGAGCCAGGGGTTCATAGCTCATCTGATAGATTGTTGGATTTTTTTAACAACTCACTACTCCCAAAACAGAATAATGGAATGGTTTATTGAATGGTTGAATATTACAACGTTAGACATTGTTTGATATATGATGATTAAATGTGACATTATTATCACATTTAGGGGTTGTGGTCTATAGTATAGTACATTATTACTAATCTAAATTCAATTTAATGTAGTAACAATGAAACTTTTTAAGAGATGGTATGTGAAACATAATATTTTACATAAATGTGGATTTGGGATTGTGAGTAACTTGAATGACGATTGGATTATAAAAACTCTTCCATATGTCAGAAAAATGATTATTTTTGGTAAACATATAAATATAAATTATATTATTTCCACCTCCCTAATGAAAAAAATGTGTTCATGGATCTTGATAGTGTTTTCCTATAAAGAAAACCCAGACATCTAGTAGTTAGTGGTATAAAAGTTGAACATAGATAAGTTCAAATACAAGAAATAGAAAGTATTCATAATATGGATGTTGAGTTGGTTCCCCAGATATTACTTAAATAAAAGCATTCTTAATTTACATAATGACATCATAATATAGGTTGGATTTATCCATAAACCAATATATATAAAATTTTCATTGATATTTATGATTATGTAACTTTTATATAAGATTGACCAAATTTTTATCGATGGACCATTGAGCGTTTTGGTTTTGAGAAATGGTTAAAATATATTTGATGAGTCGTGGACTCCATGTATAAGAAAACTTATTTATAATTTTATAGAAGAACCTAATAGAGTGATATGCATCAGTTGAAAGTGTGTTTTCTATAAAAAAATCAACTATTGAGTGTATAGCTAGAAAAAATGACTGGTGGAAATAGTGACAAAAAATCTCAGTATTGACTATGAAGAGACTATTTCACCTGTTCAATGATAAAGTCCATTCAAAATTGGCTACTCAAGGAAACATATTATAATTATGAGACATATCAAATGTATTACAAAACCACATCCAATAATGGAAATTTTTAAGAGGATGTGTATATGATAAAACATAATGATTCTCATGTTACAAATGAGAGTGATAAGGGTGTAAATTTGTGAAGTCCCATTTTTGGAGTAACATAATCATCTCACAGTTGTAAAAACTAGTCTAATGATGCAGTCAAATATGTTTGGTGCATCAAGAACTGGGATTCTTCTGGTCTATAAAATAATCATAGTTGGATTATAATACAATTCGTATATTTTATGTATATGGAGTACTAAAAATTGGAAATGATTTCCCTATACGTAACTCTATGAGGATGTGGTTGGAAACATGTTTCTCAGGGAGATAAATGGGTGAAGAATCTTACATAATCTGAATGAAGAACTATAGGGATTGATCTAAAGTATTTTTTGTATTGATTCATAACATATATGTTGGTAAAGTACTAAAGTGGTTCATCGTGGTGTAGTCCAAAAAGGGTTATTTATAAGAGTCTCATGACATGTATGTAAGGAAAGGCCAAATCCTTCTGATAGTTTGTGATCATGTATAAGATTTAATTATGCTTCCACCATGGGATCTATCATTTATGTCATGTTATGTACTCACCCTGATACCTCATATTCATTATGAATAAAAAATTATATTTCAATACAATCATGGGGAGGGTCACTATGTTACAATTAAGAATATCCATAAGTACTTGAGATGGATGAAGGATATGTCTATGGATTATGGAGGATAGTATGATATCATTGTAAAGGGTTACACTTATACTAGGGTGATATATGAAAAATATTATATGAAATATAAATGAAGAATATTAGTTTTTTCTAAATGGTGGATGATTTCCGAGAAGAATATGAAAGAATACAACATAGTGAACTCATCAAGAAAGGGATAACACATCACTACATTAGATCACAACAAAGAATCTATATAGATCAAGAAGTTAATTTCTAAACAAAAAGTAGTTCCTAGAAATGAGAATGTAACCATGAAATATTTGTACTAAAATGTTGTTTTCAGGCTATGAAAACTTAGTCTCATCAAATAACAAATCATATACATTGAAAATATCATCTCTTATTGGATATAATTAAGCGGTGTGATATAAATATTAGTTGAGTGGTTACTCGGGATAATGTTTCTGATCCATTTTTGAAACCATTGTCATTGTTACAACATGAGGGTTATATAAAATTTCTTGGTGTTAGACACATGAAATATTGGTTGTAATGGTTGTAAATTTATCAGGTAATTATATTAAATGAAATATATAAATAACATTCATTCATTAGTTATTCGATTTATTTTATATTAGTATATATAATATATTATAGTCTTAAAATTTGACATTGAGTTATCCCTAACCGATTATCATTATAGTTATTATTTTGGGTTGTAATGATATGATACTGTTATAATGAATATAATCATGTATTTGTTACATAGAGTTATATATGAGATACAAATAATGTATTGATGATGTAATAAGTAGAGAGTTATTACATTGATTGATATTTTATTTTATATTTCATATAATTTCATAGGACAATATAAATATATATAGGATTATTCTTATAGTAAACCCTTTTTACATAAGTATGGATAGTTACATATGATGAGATAATTCATACATTAATACCCTATTTGTGAATTGCATTAAATGAACATACTTAATTAGGGAATTTTTAAGTATTTCTCTAATCATGTCACCATTTACAGTAAAACCAAGATAGTTTTTTTAACATTTATGACAGGAAAATACATTTAATCCATTATTGAATTTGAATAACGAACTTCTTAGCCATGCTTATTTGTATCACATATAATTTATTCAACTAATTTGATATATAAAATGTGATGTGATTATCATATATATTAATGGAATTTCATGTATTCATTCACTAGTTTTTTCTTTTTTATTGAATCAATTAATGGTGATGGGATAATAATATAATGACATTTTACATGTCTTGTGGTAACTCGATTACATAGAAAAGTGGATTATATAAGATACATGTAATGCATATGAGGATTCCTTTTGTAGACATTTTCAAATAGATATATGATAATATTTCAATAAGATAACAACATAAAACTTAGTATATTTAGTATCACTAATTTATCTCTAGAAGTTGGTATTTACATTCAACATTGAAAATGTTATTTTATAGTTGTTTGCAATGTTTATAAGGCTACTATGGTCACAAAGATTGGCCATGGGATAACAATAATTTATTTTGATTATATTTTTTATAATTTTTGTTTGATGAAAAATTATATACAAAAGAGTTTAAATGGATTCACAATGAATATTTATGTTTTTCACAGATTCTATATTGTGTTTTAGTAAATGTGTGATTTTGTAGGATGTGAACTAAAATACACATACATGAGATTCATGTACACATGCATATAATTCTTGGGATGTATTTATATAATATATAATATATTATATATGGTGATAATTATATTTATGAAATTAATGCATGATTTATTCATTCATGTGATCCATAAAAATTTTTATATATCAAATAAATATTGTTTATTTTCTCTTGATAGTTTATTTATCAATATCATAGGTTAATTTCACAAAATTTATTCATTGAAAGGAACTCAATAAATAAATACCAATCAAGAAGTAATGAATGAAATTAGTTTCTTATTTGAAATGCTTGAGACACTAGCAATATAATTTGATGATATCCACTTCAATTGGGTGTGGTATATATTTCAGTTTTTCTTCCTCCCATTTTAATTTTTATCATTTCCCAAACAAAGGTTCTAATACCCCTTCATTATTTGGGTATTCTTTCAATATGATCAAAGATATATGTTTTCAATGTATTCCTTTATTGTAAGGGTGAATATGTATTCTTCCCCTCATGATCATATTGAAAATTTATGTGCTAAAGAAGAAAGAAATTGCGACTATAAAGAAAATATGATGAAACTATGTTTTATTTCATCCATTAATCTTGATGACAAATATCATGTGTCTAGGTTTTCTTCTTATTATGTAAATAATTAGTGTCAATTAATTAAAGGTACTATTGAATATATATATATATATGTGTGTGTGTGTTTGTGTCTGTGTGTGTAAGATTAAAATGTTATTGTTTATGGGATTACTCCCATTAAATTATATTCCTATGTTTCTTCATGAAAAGAATTAGAACGCATGTAGTTCAGTTCCACTTTATAAGGTATATCACACTTTTAATGGTCATCTGATGAGGACCAATACATACAGTTTAACATCATTCTATAAGGAAAATAATGAAAGTGTATCAAATAATTGGTCACTGTGGGACTAAATAATGAGAGTTCATTTTAAATTTACCTCATTGGAAATATGGCCTTATGATATTAGTTGGTAAAATAATGAATATGACCCCATGAAGATAGGATTCATTTGGAATATATGATGAATTAGAATATTTTGATAATAAATATAGGGAATTTGGAACATTGATTTGGGGGATGTTCATATTAATATTATATCAAGATAAAGGGATTATAAACATGGAATAATTCTCAATTAGATATAGATGAAATGTCATAGGGAATATTCCAAATTGACAAATTATGTTGGGGATTACCCAGTTATGACCAAGTGAGAAGATATACATATATATGTATATATATATGTGGTCTTGGTGTTATGTTTTAACTTTAGAGTGCTTTCTTATATCTTCCATTTAATGGTAATCATAGACCACCGGGTTTATGTTTCATTTTTTTGAGCTTGTGTGATGGGACTATGTCATGCAGTTTAACATTTTGTTGTAAGGGCATGATCAAGGTTGTTTAATGTCATAAACCCACTAGAATTAGGTGATTCCTACAATATATCTCAACTATACTAATGGAAATATCAATTAAACCTATATAACATTTGTGTCATTTTTAGTGTGAGAAATAATAGATATAAGATCGGTTTTATCAAATTAAACTGCTCAATAAGGGATTGAAGTGGGGTTATTCATTGGTACATCTATTATTTTATTCATATGTATCAAAATGAGAATAAATAAGAGTTTTTTTGGCAGAGATTAAATTTTTTTACCTTAGATGTATATCATAATTAATGATACACGTTGAGGGATGTTTAGGGTTTACCGATATAAGGATTCCCATGTTGAAAGGAAAATCATGGGCGTACTCATAATATGACACCAAATTAGAAGAATTTTAATTGTGATAATGACATGATCGACTGAAATATATAAGTCTTCATGTTTTATTCATGGGGTGGTAATCAATAGTTATCAAAATATTGAGGGTATTTTATGAAATTAAATAAATAAACATGAATGGGGATTATGAAATAAGGCTACCCATGAGTGGAGAGTAGTCTCTTATTCATAACATGAGACTTCCCATGTTCATTTCATTGGAAATAATATTTTTTTTCAATAGATAAACTTGTAGTTCTTTCTTTTATGTTGAGGGTGATGGCTGTGTTGGTTAAATTTTTTTTGGAGAGATGTTATGTTACATAGTTTATTACAATTTATAATGGATATGTATGCATCCAAATGAGTAAAAATTAATGGTTCTATGGATATTATACATTAAGATGCACAAACATGATGTGTCTCTAATAATGTGACTCAATGAAATATCTTAGTTTTTAGGATGGGGTGTACTTGAGGGTAGATGACTTGGTTTCTCCATGATGGATAACAATAATGAAGGATATAACATAGGTTGAATTTATGGGTTTGTTATTGAAATTATTTTATATATAACTATAAGAATTTTATATTCTTTTTAGACCATGATTGTAGAGGAGTGGCTGAAAACTAATCTAAATAAATCCCTTCTATATATAAGAAATATTCTATTTAATTTGGGTATATACAAAAATTGATGTATATAATGAATATTCGATAAGAACTCCCCAGGATGCCCCACCCAAAAAGAACTCTCTATAAACATAGTTCATGAATATTCCTCATAGAGAACCTCTATGTAAGAAATTCTCCAGGAAGAACATTCCTTGTGTGTGATTCAAGATGGAGATACTTTACAAGAACATCACATTATACCATTATCTTATTAATTTCCTTCTACAAAAAAAATTATGTCTTTTACAAAAGAGAAATTATTCTTTATCAATATGTTAATCTCCAATGGTTTTTTCCTCTTACTACTCCCTACTTATCCATTATTATAGGAATGAATGAGTTATATATTTGATGTTTTGTGTCATCCATTTTCCTGAAATGTTGGGCTATGTGGTATTTTCTGAAGCACAATGTACAAGAAATATCAATCATGATTTTTTGTGTGAGGGTATTAAAATCAAATTCAATAACCCCTGAGTGAATTTAAATGTTTTTCAATGTCCTAAAATTCTATTCATTCTATAGATGGAATTATTTAGGGAGATGACTTGAACATTATGATTAGATTAATGAACTGTGTAGCCACTGTGTATTTACCAAATCTTATTAATTCACCCCTAAATGAGGGAGGGATCAAAAAAGACTCATTCCAACCAAAAACAACAATACTATATGGGATAGTGTGATTTTCAGAATGGTGGTTGTATATGTTTGATAAAGTCCTCGTAATGTTTTTTCTCATGAAGAATTGTATTTTATATGTGCACTCATTCCCTTTGAAAAATTCTACTCTTTATTTCATCATGTTGATCCTTCTTCTGGGTAATGACCATATTTTTGTTACATTTTCAAAACATTTCAACACTTTGGGCCTCAATATTCATGTATCCTTACTATTTCATATAAGAGATAACTTTGTTAAACAGACCCCACTTCCTATTTGGTTATTAATATATGAATTCGTGTAGTGGAAAATGGTCCCTATTTTTATCATGGTGTTTGGGTGGATCCATATTTGTATCAAAATCCTCGGTAACCAGAAATTTGGATAAAAAGAATATAGGTTCAAGAATAATTACTCTAAACTATGTTTTACTCATAGTGAACATCCTATGATGATTCATTTGATGATATATGGTAAATCCTATAAGAATTTAAGCTACCTGGAGTGTCATACTCTACATGGGTTAATTTATCAACCTAAAGGAAATATATATATATATATATATATATATATATATATTAAGTATGTTTTGTAAACATATTCTAGTTTTCACAAAGGAAAATAATCAACCACAAAATTTAAACACTCATTGAACGTCATTGATCTTAATTACTAAGGTCCTTCTTGCATGAACATGAACAAGAAACAATTATTTTCTTCATCACTAAAATTCAAATAGGCAACATTAAATCCACTATATATAACCTCTAAAACTATTTGGGTTAGTTTATTTTTTTTTTCAATACCTTTTACATGTCTTCCAGATCCTTGAATGACACTTTAGGAAATCCATCATTTAATATTGTTAAAAAATTACCCTACATTATTTAGAACTACATGAGGATGTATTTTTGTTGATTTACGATATATAGTGTTTCCAAGATCTCATATCATAGTCCCAAACACAAATTATATTCAATTAAAGGACCTATCAACATATAGTCTCTACATTCATGTTGGGTCATAAAAAATTAAACGAAATACTGAGATTAAAATCCATTACTTAATTAGAACTATTTTTGAATTGATTCATATTATTATAGGATACATAGTGATGTTTGGGTCTATAATCTTGAGAACAATCATACATTGAAATAAAATACATTATATTTATTAATTCTTGAATTATACCAACAAATATATTGTTATCCATTAGTTTTTATAGTATTAAGACAAAGGCATCTTATGTTGTGAAACATCTAGATCAGTGCAAGAACCCTATATCTATTTTTTCAGTATAAAACACCTATATAATAAGTAGATATTATTTGAACATTACCTACAAGGTGTATAAGTTCCAAACACATCACTATAAATAGTTTATCACATTATTCCTTATTTTATAACATTAATATATGGGTAACATGTTCCTCCTAATGTGTCCATAACTTATTTATATCATCTTACACCACATTTCCCAACATCCATAATTCATAAAGTGACCCATTTAATACTTTATCTAGTATGAGGATCCATGTCCACGATTCTGTGGAAGTCAAAAAAATTAATTCTTCTATATATCATCCATATTTACAAAAGTGTCTTCATGATATTTTTTAATCCTATGATTACTCCCTATCACAAAATCCTTTTTATTTAATGATTGTATAACTATGTTTAGCTGATAAAATTTTGATTTTTTTAAGAAAATATCATAAAAGAGGAAAAATAACCACCACACGATCAAGGGGGTATTTTATCATGTAGGTCAAGGGTGTCCCTATGTAGGATATATATAATGTCGATATAAAGATATGTGACACCAGAGTATGTAATCTATTTATATTCATTTATTATTTTCAAATCTAGAGTGTTAGATTATAAATTTTCATCTCTCAATATTTTAATGATTTCTATATTATTACTAAAATGATATAATTTCATAAGTGATAAACCAATGACTTTGGATCATTCTGATGAGATACTTGACCATAAATATGATTTCTATTTCTTCCAGTTATCAATATATATGTTATTATATAGATAAGGAAGACACTAGGAGAGGAATTGAATTTTAATTTTGGGTAGTTTCCTTGAATATATAAAATTAATGACAATAAATCCACTGAAGTGTATTTATAATCTGAAAATCTTCATGATACATTTAACTCGTGAATAATTCTTACAGAGTTTGAGTCATATTCTAAGAAAATTATATCTCACTAATTGACTTTAAAATTGTATTTGAAGGTTATCTATGATTTCTTTAGTTATATGGGCCACCTAATATTATAAGAGAATAACATTTACATTTAATAATGTCATGGTTTATTCAGCCTACAACTAGGAAAATTCAAACATCGATTCTTTTAAACACACCTTATTCATGACTCATAATTCCAAATATCCTCCTACAATTTGCCCATAAAGAAACTATGAGATTCTTGATTTCCATTGTTAGAGTATATATAGTGAAACCTGTATTTATTGACCAACATCCAGTTATAAAACCGTTCAGCTGTACCCATACTAATCATGTTCTTCATCATTATTATTGAGTTCCTTATAATCATCTAATAGTGAGGTGGAACCACAATATCATTCTCATGTATATAATAATGGTAAATAAAAATAATTCAAAAGAAATATGTTTTATTGTATTCCCACACATGGGAAACATAATAGTGCTTAAATTCTTGATCTTGACCCTAGTCAAAAAAACTTTTTATTTTTTTTGGTGGTCTATATACATGTGGGGTTTACATATTTCTAAGTTGAATGACAATAAATAATACAGTACATATCATAATCATATGACCTTAAACTGTATAATTATCAATTTTCAGGTAAAATTATGTTAAACTATACAACATATACTAAATCATGCATGATTGTAAAATTATTTTAGTTGAATGTTCTACTAAACCCACTTTTCCCAAAATGAGATCTAGATTCAAGTTAGGTTTTACAACAAAAAGGATACAAAACAAGGTTTTAAAATCCCCTTTTTCACATAGTTTCCTAGTTTTTAGGTAATTTATACCCAATTTTGGA
Source organism: Viscum album (assembly GCA_963277665.1). Lineage (NCBI taxonomy): Eukaryota > Viridiplantae > Streptophyta > Magnoliopsida > Santalales > Viscaceae > Viscum > Viscum album. Next base: position 1,842,632,878 of record OY728125.1, read on the forward strand.
TGATCATCAGTGCATTGAAATGTATATAACCGTTTAATTATTTCTATTCTGAACTCCATATCCGGATATTGAATTCCCATTCACCAAAATTCAGTCTGTATCCAAACAAGGGAATCCTATAAGAACATTTTTATCTTCATTAAAATTTATATAGAATATACATTGATAATAGAATAATATATGCCAGGCCTACCAAAAAGTCATTATCTATATCAGTTTCCCTATCATCATCCACAAATTTCCCTACAACAGTGAGATTAGGACCAGAATGTTTCAACAAACAATTAGATTCCACCTTCCATATACCAAACATCATAAATTAAATTTTCAAATTATCAAAAACATTTCAGGTATTTATATATTTAGCGTATCTTTTTCAAAATGAATCATATGTTTGTAAAAGAAAACATTCCCCAAATATTACTCTTTGTATGTGCCCAAAATATATCCCACCAATTATAATAATATTTATACTAAGGAAACAATCCTCTAATCTCTACACACAAATTGAAATTTCATCATGGAACCCTTTAAAAAATGATTGTAAATGAACCTATTTTATGTACTTATCATCATTCATCTTCCAAATGCAAACACTTATCATCACTATATACACTATTTCAATTCCCCATTATATGGTGTTGGAATTGAAACAACCCAATCCCAAAATCCAATGCATAATTCGAAAAAGATTATATATATTTACTTTGATATAGATAGATACAAACCAATTTTAATTTTAACAGTTTAAATTATAAAATACATTACATCTCATAAATAATAACATACTCCCAAGAATGAGATGATTACCATATTTGAGGTTTATCAACATATGTTATATATTTTATGATACATGTTTCAAATAGTCCATAATTAGTGCACAATGGATTACATTAAAAATTCATCATTGGGTATATTCTGATTTATAACCTAGGTGATTTAACCATAAGAAATGGATGAGCTCAAACACATATTAAGAGAAAAATTCATAAAATTTCCATCATAGATTGGATCATAAGCAGATGATAATTCATTATCAGAGGATAAATTTCGTCTAATGAGAACATGTAACAGTAATAATATTATATAAATCATTATATATGGACCTATATTCTCAAATAAATAATCATAGAGCATGAAAAATATATTTGTAGACCTGTGGTAATAAAAATGAGCCACGAAGCATAATCATATGGATAAAGATATGGTATGTTAGGAAAATGGGGTATATAAAGAAACTATGTCTCTAACATAGGTGTATAAATAACAAAATAGGGGACTAGGAACCACTCACATATTCTTATAACATAGTGGAGTATGTATCATTTCCTAATTCCAATAGATGATAAGACATCACTATGAGCTTCCCATAGACATAATGGAGAATGAATATGTATGTGATTCTGATACACATATCAGAGTAAGCACCACCACCAAATTACAACAAGCGTAGTGGAGTATGTATAAATTCAAGAGTTCGATAAATATAGTGGGGTTGGTCTCACATTCTAATTCCCAAAAACATATTGGAGCATGAACAATTTCTGGAATCCCAAAAACATAGTGGAGTTGTTATCAATTCATAATTCCCATAGTGGAATGACAATCATTCCATGATTCCCATAATTATCTCATGATATATATATATATCTATATTTACTCAATGAATTAGAGGGAAATATTTGACGTCTCCTATAAAAAATTCAGCATCTATATGTATATATTTTATTAGAACATAAAAGCATTCATATAACATATTTCACTTAAATAACACTTAAAATAGGTTTCTTTTCAGGAAAATCATTCCAAAAAACTTTTATTGGAAATCCATAGAAAAAGATAGATGGTTGAATAAAAATGACCCCTCTGTAAAAGAAGAATCATTAAGAGGTTTTTCAAATATATGAGCAGCATTTAAACATATTTAGAGAGATAACATGAAAAAAAGGGGGTGGATCCTTTTTGAATGGTTTTAAAACCACATAAAATTGATTCTTTAAGGTGAAAACCCTCAACTCCCTAAAACATTTAAAAACTATAATTTAAAATAAAATTCTGTTTACAAAACATATAATAGAATGATTCCCTCAAAATATTTCTTTGATAAGATATAATAGACACTTATATACATTATTTAATAATATAACCCTTTAAAATCATATTTAAAATCATAAAATTCATTTTTATTATCAAACACATAATTTTAGAAAGTATAAGTATGCTTAATTTTCATTTTAAAATTATCAACAGTAAAAATCATTTGCAATATAATATTATAACTTAAAAATAATTTTTTGTAATGAATAATTCTTATAAAGGTACATAAACATTAAAAGAAAATTTAGAAATTTTTTTTCTACATTCATAAAATATAATAATGTGTCTCACGTTAAAATAAATTTATAAAAATATGAAGAGAAAACTTATGATAAATTAAATTTAAAAAATGATCTTAAATGATGGGGTATTGGAAATTATAAAGTAGGTTTTAAAATAATTTTTTTGTGGGAGATAATAAATTTGACTCTAAAAGGAACGGGATGCATTTTAATATTTTTAAATACTCTTATTGAAAATAAACATCCTGAAAATACTAAAAATATTCATTTTGAAATATGATAAGTGAAATATGAATCTCACATTAGATAACATATTATTTTTTCCCAAGTATAAAAGATAATAATGTTACGAAAGGATAATATGAAAATGGATGGGAACGCGTACTTTATGAGAATGGGAATTATTCTCAACAATGTTATACTTTTGAGAATGAAGATTATTCAATGTAAAATATTTAGATTAAATCGTAATTTTCAACATATATGTATTAAAAGTTCAATTCAATAGAATTTTAGTGGGGCATAAACCAATATTAAAATAAAAAAGTCCATAGAGAATAATATTAGCTAATTGAGGTATTTGAGTTCACAAAAAGCCTCATAGTAATTGTAATACAAAAGTCCAATAAATTGGAGATAGTTACAATTAAATAGTTAATAAAATAACATTATATGAAAGATATTCATTCACTACAGGAAAACTGAATATTTGCGATGGGCGATTTGCGACGGGATCCCGTCGCAAAAGGACTTGTGTGACGGGGCTATATCGCAAATCGCCTATAGCCGAAAACAGCGTCTCAAATAGGTGTTTTTGCGGTGGTCTCATCACAAAAAGAGTATTTCCAACTGTATTTTTCCCCCGTCGCAAAGGAGTTTTCGTTTATATATAAAAAAGGTATTTGCGACGGGCCGTCAGAGATATATTAGTTGTGACGGGTCAGAATCCCGTCGCAAATGAAAAATTTAAAAAATACCTTCGACGAAGGTATTTGCGACGGACCATCGCAGAGCGGTTTTCCTGACGGGTATTCGTCCCGTCGCAAATGGTACAGTAAAAAAAGATTCACGACGGGAAATCCCGTCGTAAATGTTCCCATCGCTAATATTAAAAAAAATAAAATAAAATACTTATTTCAAATCGTATAATATTATATAAAAATAATAATAATATTAATAAGATAAAAAATTATATTATTATAATATAAATAAAAATATATATAAAATAAAATTATGAAATATTAATATAAAATAATAATAATATGAATATAAATAATATAATATATTATAATAATACTAATATTAATAATATAAAAAAATAATATAATATTATTATTATTAAACTAACTATATAATAATAATAATATTATTAATAATATAAATAAATTATATTATTATAATATTAATAATAAAAAATATATATAATATAATTATGAAATATTAATATCAATAAATAATAATAATACGAATATAAATAATATAAAATTATATATTATGAAATATTAATATCAAAAAATAATAATAATAGTACTAATATTATTAATATAAAAAATTAATATAATAATTTTATTATTAAAATAAACATATGTATATATGAAAAAATAATATTAATATTATTAATATTAATAAAATTATAAAATTATAAACTTCACAATATTAATAATAAATATAAATTATTAAAAGTAATATTACTAAAATAAGAAGACATTAAAAATAAAACTAATAAGTAATAAAATATTAAAAAAAATAAAAACAAATTAAATCACGTAATATTCGTACCTATATGAAAGAGGAATTTTAAATAGTTAATATGACAATAAACTACGAACACAAATGTTTATTACATCTAAAAAAATCACTGGGGGTGGATAATTTGGAGGAACTGGAGGACCTGGAGGAGGTGGTGGAGGAAACTCTGTCCCTAAACTATGAGTCAAACGACACATATACTCCATATACACCTGATGTTCCTCCTCATATCAATGTCTCTCCTCATCCTGCTGCTGGCACATATGCTCCTGCCATCGATGCATCTCCTCATCATGTTGCTGACGCATCTGCTCCTGTCCCTGACGCAAATCCTCTATAAGCTGACTCTGAGCACACAGTTTCTCCTGATACTGTGAGGCAGAAGATGATCTCTCTCCACGAGCTCCTCTCGAGCTGGACGCCGACATCGCATCAGTACCATAATAAGCTACATGAGTCAAATGAAAGTCGATATCAACCACTCGGCCCTTTTTGAAGGCATATAGGGTCGCCTGCATCCATTCCATCTCATCAAAATGGTGGGCACTAGTCTGATCACCCGTCTTGTCTTGACTCTTAGCCTGTGTCTGAGAGGTCGCAGCCTCACATGATTCCTTAAGTATCAATTATAAATTAAAATAATGAAAATAGTATATTCATTTAATTTTCAAAATGAAAAGAAAATAATACTGACCATAATCTGACGCTGGCAGTCACCTCTAATCTCTCCAGTAGCTGGGTCAGTGTATATCCTCTGATAAACGCCGTACACTGAAATACCGGGCTGATCAGCTTCCTATATGAATATAAAATACACTATTTATATTTAAAGTTGTATAAAATATTAAAAAAAGTACTTACCAGACGCTCTCAATGCGCACTGAATGTACGACTACCGGCTCGATGCGTCACCTCTTGTCTCTCCCGATTCTGTCGACGCAATGCAGATCTCCTCTGAAACCCACCACCCAACCAGTGTGTACATAATCTATCCCAAATGTGAGATGAAATGTACTCTGGTCGGTGGGATCTACAGGACTCATCAAATTCTTTCACTCCGGCTTTCTTCACTGCCGTCTTTCTCAAATTATGCAAAAACTGACGGAAACGGTCACGCATAGACACCACCCATGCCATGTGGATAGTGGAACACATGCTCTTATCGATGGGATACCATAAACCCTAATATAAAGTTATTAATGAATTAAATTTCAAAATAAAAAATATGTAATTACGTACCAACCAGTGATCGAACATGGAGGCATGCACATCAGCAGGAATCTGATCCCATGTGACCCAAGGCTGAGAAAAATAATTGCGCACGATAGTGCTCCCCTGTCCAATAGCTATATGCATAAAACTGTGGAAAAAGAAAAAATAATCAAAAAATTAGAATATTCATAAATTATAATGAATGTTAACTAAAATAAACAGGTTACCATACCACCACGTGTGCGCATCAAATCCAAGAGGCGGACATCACTCCGGGATAGGATCTGGAATCATCAGTCTGGCAAGACCACGCCCCCTCCGAGTGCTCCCTATAGTGCCAACATCCTGAGGGTCAGATGACTCAAAAACCTCATCATCCATAGGTAGATCAGCCTCCAGCAACTAACGATACGTTTCCGAGTGCATCTGAAACATGAAATGATTGTTATTTGCAAATAGTTGAAAATAACTATTATGTATAGATATATATTTGTTATTATTCTAACCATCATTTTACTCTGTCAATGTTCATCTTCATCATCATCTTTATAGTTGTAAATGTCAATTTCTCCATCTTCCTCATCAACATCATCAATTTCCATATTTGTTTCACATTCATCATCTCTTGTCATTTCAAATTCAGTTGTAACGTCATTTACAACATCGTCACCATCGAACCTTAACTGTGGGGTGTCATCCTCTATATTCATGTCTCTTTGTGAAAAAGATGTTTTTTGAGGAGTGTCCTGAAAAATTTCATTTCCTTGCACTTCAGTTGAACCACAATCAGTTTGAGTAATTTGATTTTCTTGAGATTGAACTTTTATTATACTCCAACAATTATCCATCTCTTTTGCAGTAGCATAGTATTTTGCATAAAAAATTTGATGTGCCTGATGAGCCAATAAAAATGGTTCATTTACTTCAAGAAGATGTTTATGTTTAATATCAACAATTCCATGAGTTCGATGAATACAGAAGCCTCTCTCAGTATCCATTCATCGACATTTAAACTTTGTTACATAATTCTATCCCAAATAACACAGTTGAATAATTTCTTCAAGCATGTCGTAAAAGTCAACATCAATATCTCTATGATGTGATCCCAGCAAACAAAAACCACTATTCATTGTTTTCTTTGACTCCCCATATGCACATGTATGAAAGCGATAACCATTCACCACATATGCATTATATGATTTAACCATTTTGGATGGTGGGCTACTCAATATACGCAATCGACTATCAATCTTATCATCATGTACAGATACCTGAAATTTTGTAAAACATTTATCACTATTACAATTAATAAATTTAATTTATATGTAAAACCAAAAAAGAATGTATGTTAACAGTTTTTGAAACCAGTAGGGAATTTTTTTTCCGGCGTTCTTCTAAGCCAGCTGCTGTAATTTGTGTAAATTGTTTCATGATGTGATCATCATATAACCTACAAATACAATATGATTAATTTACTGTAACATAATCTATAGAATAAGGGATAAGAGCACTCACTGTACAATTGGTGACATTTCTTCACAGCTGAGTTGAACATATGTATGAGCTCTATGATGTTCATCATCTGAAAGCCATCTATCATGAACTCCACCAAAGCCAAGTTCTGGCTGATTGACAACTAATAATTGATTGTTCATATCATCCTCAACATTCTCCTCATGAATCCCCATGCGGTTAAATTTTTAGGGATATTCATATTCAAAATAATGAGAGCATAATAAAGCAATTTTTCTCAAAAATAAGTTTCAGCAATTGAGCCTTCAACTGATGCTTTGTTACGGATTTTTTTTCATTTTCTGGATGCATCTCTCAAATGGGAACATCCATCGAAAAAGAACTAGACCTCCACATTTGGCTTCATGTGACAAATGTAATATCAAATGTTCCATCGAGTCAAAGAAAGCTGGCAGAATTATTTTTTCCAATTTGCATATAATTACAACAACAGATTCTTCCAGTTTGCTTAGTGTATCATAGTCTGTTGCCGCTACACACATGTCTCGGAAAAAATATGATTTATCTATTATCGAATCCCAAATCGTAGAATTAAACAAACCTCTTAATCCAATAGGCATAATTTTTTCCATTATAACATGACATTCATGACTTTTTAATCTTGTAATATGACAATTTTTAACACATCTGCCCAAGTTCGAAGCATAGCCATCTGGAAGTCTCAAATCTACAATCCACTGACAAAATAATAAGTGACTCTCTTTGGTTAGTGTATAAGATGCTTTTGGCTTCATTAATCTCTATGATCTGACATTTTCAAAAAATTCATGTTTTGGTCGCCTGCAAATTTGGGCAATATGTAATTGTGCCTTTACATTATCTTTAGTTGTACCTGGTGTATCCAAAACAGTATGAAATAAATTATCAAAATAGTTATTCTCAGTACGCATGACATCCAACATGTGTCGGACCAACAAATCAGAACAATATTGTAGATTCCATAAAATGCTCAATTTTTTCAATTGTGTTCTTTCCCAAAACCATGAATTTTCTATTGGTTTATTGTTGGTCTAAAAGTGATGGAAGGTAATGAAAATACAACTGATTGTAACTCGGTACCTGAGATCATTTTTTGAGGTTCATCTCTTTCAATTCTGGCTTTTCTTAAATGAGATTTATTCCTCCGAAAAGGATGATCGATTGGAAGAAATCTGCGATGACAGTCAAAATAGCAAGGTTTTTTTCCATTCACAAGCATAAATGCTTTGTTTTCTCCCATACAGTAATGACATGATTTTAGAACCATGTGTACTCTAGCCATAAAATATACCATATGCAGGGAAGTCACTAATTGTCCACATCAAAGTAGATTTCATTATAAAATTCTATTTCGCAGCAGCATCATATGTACCAACACCATGACTCCACAATAAATTTAACTCATCAATCAATGGTTTCAAATAAACATCAATATTCTTTTTTGGATGTCCTAGGATTAATAATGTCAAAAAGATATAAGGCTATTTCATCAACATCCATGGAGGCAAATTGTACGGAGTTATAAAGATAGGCCAACAGGAATACTGACTACCAAAAGATCCAAATGGACAAAAACCGTCAGTAGAAAGACCCAATCGCACGTTCCGAGATTCTAAAGAAAAATATGGATACACTTGATAAAAATGTTTCAATGAATCACCATCAGATGGATGAATCAAGCTTTTACCATTTGACATATTGGTTTTGTGCCATGACATCATTGTCGTTGTGTTCTAAGACATAAATAAACACTGCAACCTGGGTGTAAGAGGGAAATATCTCAACTATTTTATAGGAATCAATCCAGACTTCCCTAATTGAGCTTCTTTATACCTCGATTATCCACATGTGGGACAACTATCCAACCACTCATTTTCACCAGAATATAAGATGCAATCATTTGAACATGCATGGATCTTATGATAACTAAGGCCCAGCTTACGAACGAGTCTCTTTCTCTCGTAAAAATTAGCAGGCATCACATTTCCTTCAAGTAACAGTGCTTTAACCGAAGAAAGTATCTGATCAAAACAGTTATTTGACATTCCATTATCTGATTTAATAGCCATAAATTATGAAACTGCTTCTAATTTTCTTATCTTGCAACCAGGATATAATGCATCCTCACCAGACCTGAACAACTCAGCAAATTCAGATGGTGCCAACTCGGGAGGTAAATCAACATCATCCTTGATTCCTGTTTGTTGAAGGTATTGCCCTGCAACATCATGTACTAAATTTTGAAACTGTGATGGATCCTAAATCAAATTATTAGTATCTTATCTGGAACTGTGTTCACCGTGTTGATACCAAAAAATATAATCTGATTGAAAACCATAACGCAAGAGATGTTTCCCAGGGATGTCAAATGTCTCAAACATTCTTAGAGAACATTTTTTACAAGGACACTTAATTGTCCCTTCTAAAACAAATTCCGGGTTTGATGATGCAAATGATAAGAAAGATTCAACACCATCAACATATACATGATTTAAACTATAACCGTTTGGATTTCTACGCTGATTTATCTAAGCATGATCATCTAATAATTATTGATGTCAATTTCCTTTTTCTATATTTATATATATGTTTCTATAAAATTTAAAACCATTACTGTTGTTAAATAATTTTATATAAGAAAAACAATATCCTAAAAAAAGAAGATACATAATTACACTTATTTATTAGTAATTACCAATAATTATAGGCGACACAGTTAGTTTGTAATCATCCCCACTAATTATTATTACTTTAGCAATACATAACAATACTTGGAAAAATGAAATATTCTTGAATAATGAAATAAAATTTTGTAATCATCGCTGTGGAGATTATATTACTAATTATTCTGATTTTTCCGACAGCTCATCTCTTTTTATCTTTCTCCAGACTGAAATCAGTATGAAAAACTTGCTCTGACATACGTTAGAGTACATTTTTCATACTGATTTTAGTGGGAGAAAGTAGCAATGATATGAGACGTTTGAACAAAAGGTAGTTGTCAATCCGATGGAAATTGTGCCAATTTATATCCATGTACTTGAATTTATTTGATTTTTTATTAATTATTAGTAATTATTACTAATTATTACAAATATCAATATTTCCAACAGATTTTTCTCTATTCTTAAGATGTTCAAATCTTAAAGAGTCTTCAATTTTCAGGTCATGCCCAATAAAAAGTTAGCGTCACCCTTGTCCAATTTAAACTCTATAATTGTCCTTACATGGTTGATCATCTTGCAAGTAGTGTTGCAATAGGATGACACAAGTAATGAGAAAGACATGACTTGGGTTATCCTATTGCAACGCTACTTGCGAGGTGATCAACCAAGAAAGAACAATTATCGAGTTTACATTGGACATGGTTGACGAAAACCTTTTATTGGGCATGACCTGAAAATTGGCAACCCTTTAAGATTTGAACTGTTAAGAATAAAGCAAAACTTGTAGAAAATTATGATAATTGTAATATTTTATAATTTTTTTATAATTTTAATAATATTAATATTTTTTAAAAATATTAAACATATAATAATAAAATAATTATATTATAAGTATTATTTCACTATTAATATTAGAGTATTATAATATTTTATATTATGTTACTATTTATGTTACTAATTATGTTACTAATTATGTTACTAATTATGTTACTAATTATAAATGCGAAGATATTCATATAGGTTGGGTGGTTAATCAATCAATGAATAGAAAAAAATGTAATTGACCGCTCATCTACCTCAATTTTCTTTTCATTTGTGTGTTGAGGTTGACAGAAAACATCTACCTCCACATGTAATATGTGCTTTTACTGTCAAAATTATAAACCTCATCACCTCTATATTGGCGAGGAGGTGGATAATTTTGACAGTAAAAGAAGATATTACATGAGGAGGCAAAAGTTTCCTGTCATGCCTCAACACACAAATGAAAAAAAATTGAGGTAGATGAGTGGTCAATCACGCTTGCTAATTTTCATAATTGTTTCCTAATTATGTAATTATTTCCTAATTATTATAATTGTTTCCTAATTATTATAATTGTTTCCTAACTATTATAATTGTTTCCTAATTATTATAATTGTTTACTAATTATTATAATTGTTTCCTAATTATTGGATAATTATTTAAATTAAATCTAATTTAGTATAATTATTTCTTAATTATTTGATAATTATATATTTATTTCTAATTATTACCAAAACATCCCCCAGGAGTGTCAAACCAAGAGTGCAGCAAGGCCCGTTGTCGTGTACTAGGTTACCCTGAGTCAAGCTCGAAACACCATGCCAGATATTTCACTCCTAAATCTAATTATTTATTAATTATTTGATAATTATATATTTATTTATAATTATTACCAAAATATCCCCCGAGAGTGTCGAACCAAGAGTGTAGCAAGGCCCGTTGTCGTGTATCAGGTTACCCCGATTCAAGCTCGAAACACCTTGTTAGAGATTTCACTCATAGGTACAACTGTCCCAGAGCCGCCTTTACTTGTTTGTATCCAGAAAAGGATTATTTGGTACAACCACATAAATTAATTATACTATATAGCTAAACATTCTATTAAAAAAATAAATTTAACAATTAAAATTAAAATTATAAATTAAAGATAATTTAATTTTTTTTAAAAAAATATAAATATCTTTGAAGTAATATCCGCCTACTAAATCCTTCCTTGCTCTTCTCGAAAGAAAAAATTAAAAAAAAACTTTTTTTACTCAGAACTGAAAATTAGAGAGAGAAAAGAATAAAGATCTGAATGTTATGGAAAAAACAGATGGGGTGTATATATAGGTTAGATTATTTTTGACAGTTTTATTTGTGACGGTATCCCGGATCAATACCTAGTATTTGCGACGAGATACCGTTATAAATGGCTTCAGCCGCATTGAATACAAGTGGCGGGTAAAAGGACTTTTGCGACGAGCCCGTCACAAATAGGCACCATTAGCGACGGACTGATATCTCTGTCACAAATTTCTTTTTACCACCGTCGGTATTGGTGATGGGGCCCGTCATAAATACCTTCACCCGTATTACTTACGGGCGGCGGGTAAAAGGGTTGTTGCGACAGTCCCGTCTCAAATGCCACACCATTAGCGACGGGCGGATATCCCCGTCGTAAATTACTATTTACCCCACCCGGTATTTGCGACGGGCGGATATCCCCATCGCAAATTCCTATTTATCGCCGCCGGTATTTACGACGTGTCCCATCGCAAATACCACCCATTGGATACTTTTTTGTGACGTTTAAACAGTCCCATCGCAAAAAAGTATATACCACCGCTGGGTAGTTGCGACGGGTTGAAGGTGACCGTCACAAATAGGCTTTACAGCGGCCGATATTGGCGACGAGGCCCGTCGCAAATAGCACCTGGTGAATATTTGTTTGCGACAAGAAAATTTCCCCATCACAAATACTATTTACCATCACCGGGTACTTGGGACGTGTAGCCTTCTACCCTTTTCAAATAGGTTTCCTGCGTTTTGGTGCAGAAACTGCGCCATTGAAATTGTGACGGGACATGTATTTCCATCGCAAATAACTGACCATCTGCGATGGGAATATATTCTCATCGCAAATACTCTTTTCAGCGGAGTTTTTGCGATGGGAATAAGGCCCTTCACAAATACCCCGTCGCAATAATCATTTTTCCCGTAGTGATTATACATTAAATTAAGTAGGTATTTAATACATCATATAAAATAAATAATGGTGTGTAATGTGAAAAATGTATCTTTGTGTTCAAATTGAGACCAATAAAACAATTACTCGTAACATAATGTCTACAGTATGAATCATTTTAAAATTAGTTTATCGTTAATATAACTAATAATACATAAATGGATAAAATAAAATAAATATTATTAATTAGGATTAATAAATAAAAACAACAACAGTGTTCAATAAGAATATTTTTAATTAAATGTGAGAATAATGTGTTTGTATAAACCATTAACTTTTTGATTTACTTTGTGCATGTTCCTATATTGTCCAAAAAAATAAATTAACTTTAATATAAATTTTTTAAATAAATTTATTAATATGTAATTCATTAATGAATTACCATTTATTTTATATATTCTTATTATTTTTTATATGGGTTGTACTTCTGTAGGTTATTTGAGGTGGTTCAGTGAATTTTTATGTTACACTATCGGTATATTGACCATAGTTAAATTTTTCATAGATTATCTTCATAATATTTAGGATTTTAGTGTATTATGTAATTTTTTTTATTTTCATTAAATCTATACTTTTATATTGGTTTTTATAAAATCAACCTAGATTTTTAATATGGGTAAGTTATGTTCATTTGGAATGTTAAGTTTACTATGACCATTTATTATTAATATCACCTATATATTTTCTAATATTAGCATTTAATAACATTAGTAGTTTGTTAAAAATAAATTTTATTACATTAAATAAAATTTTAACTTCATTCATTTTAGGCAGCCAGGATAAAAAACAATATCTTTTAATGGAGGCGGTAATCTTCACATTCCCATGATCGACGTTCTATAGTTTTATATAGTGAATGGAATGGAATAAGAAAAGATTTTTCATGAATATAACAAAAATTCAGTATACTATTGATATGTTTGTCAATATATTGAATTGTTTGGGATTGTTTTGAAAGATAAATATAAAAATAAAAGGATAAGGGCTAAGTAATACTCAATTTGGGACCATAAACCTAATCTTCATCATATCGTTGGAAATGAATGGAATATGCAATATTATGGGGATTATGGGACCGAGTTCCTTCAACTAAGACATAGGAAATGACAATTCTCTATGTATTCATGAAAATATCATTTTTTTGTTACATCACTGGGTGGAAGTGATCACCTGTTATAATTAATGAAAAAATAATTTAATGAATACCCATTATTTTCAGTAATGGAATAACACTCTCTAGGGTTCAATGGTTAAAAAAGTAAGAAATAATTTATTTTAAGGTTATATAAGGTCAATATAGCATCAAAATAAATTTTCGAACATGTTTTTAAAATTTCTATGCCTTTAACCACTTTATTTTAACATTAACGATTTTGTTTTTACATTCATAATTTTTTACCTTAGTAGTTTATATTTTATTTAAAATATTATGAATCCCTTATAACTAGAGATAGATGTTCTAAAATAAAAACTTTTGATTTATAATTTAATTAAATTTCAGTATAATTTTAAAATATATTTTATATTAAATAATTTTATATAGTGAAGAACAATTTTCTTGAATAACATTTGTTTTCATCTTTAATTATTATTAATATTTTTTACTATTGATTAAATATGTAGTGAGTAATAATATATTAATAAATATAATTACTTATTATTTTAAAATAGTTTATAGAATATATTGATTTATTTTATTAGAAAAATTTTACATAATATTAATTACTCTTTGAAAATAATAGTGTTACCATTTTCATGTTTATTAAATTTTATATTTTTTGTCATAATTTTATACATTAAAATGGATTTGAACTTATTAAATATTATGATAATGTTGATATATAATATTTAATCCATTTTTATTGAATTGATTTATATATTTGTTGAATATTAATTTTTAATACAAGGGAATAAAAATAACTTTTAATGATAAACAGAACTTAGGTTTCAAAAATATTAAATGTGGGATTTATAGAATAATCATAATATATTAAAATAGAATAATTATTTGAATATATTTTATTCCATTATTGTATTATGATAACATCGTAAATGTTATGGTTTTAGTACAATCTATATTTTTTCTATTTTCATTTTTTAAAAATTACAGTAATTAATATTTTGTTAATTATGATATGTGGATTTAAAAATGTTGTTCTTTTTTTTAAAAGTGAGGTTATAAACTTTTTAAACTTTTATTTTAAATGAAATTTAATATCTATGAAAAAAATATAGGTTAATGTTATTTTAAAATATTATGTGTCTATAATCGAACTGTTTATTATTTTTTAAATTTATAACATTTTTAAGGGTTTCATTATTATTAATTATTTATATCAATAAATATACATGTCTTGTTTTAGATATGTGTTTAATTTAGAGAATTATTTTTAACATAGTATTAATTTAGATAAATATATTCCAACTTTTTTTGCCTTTAAAATAATGATTTTTACGCTCGAGTTCTATTCACGTTTCATATCATTCCTCCATATCTATGGACCGATAATTATAACCATAAACAAGTGAGCTATTTTATGACATGATATACAATACCATTGGGATCTATTCACTTTGGGTTTTTGAATTCCCTTATTTCATTTGTTGTCTCACATTGTGGTCCTTGAAATATAACCTTAAATTCTATCTCTCAATTCTATGAATTTAAATACCAAAAAATTGAATTGATGAAATCATAAATCATTAAACAGACACCATTTTTTCCTATAAAATAGAATATATTTTTACCAGGTCCACTAGTCTTAGAAAGAGTAACATAAAATTTTCATCATATCTCATTCCATCACATATGTGTTAAATACATGAATGTAAAAACATTATTATGATAAAAACCATTTTCAATATTCTACTCCATAAAAGCCAACATTATTCATTACTTTTTTAATAAACCATTAATGGCAATTAGTTACAAGTTCATTCAACGTTAAATGAAACTTATAGAAAATAATGATATTTATTGTGGTGATATTCATCCCTACCAAAAATTTTCATATTTATCCTAAGGATATGACCCTCTAATTTCAACCCCACCCGACCACATTTTAGCAGAAGTTGTTAGTCGAATATTGTCTGTGGTCATTGTAACATCGCAGGTAAAAAAAGAATATTACTTTTTCATATTTATTAATATTTATGAACAAAATATTATAATTAATTTAATGGGAACACTATGCTCGATGGCATACCCAATACACAACAACGAGTTTCATTGAAATCTTACGTTGTACTCTAATAATAAAATAATATTATTTTAAATGGTAGTTAATACCTAGCATTTTTAATGGAGGTAATTAACAGAACTAACTACAAAATGATTATATATGTTTGTCAAATATTTTTACTTTTTACAATAAATGTTAAAGGATTAAAATGCGAATGAATCATATTTTAAGCGTAAATATTCTAATATTCATTAAAAGGTTGATTAACCACCTTTTGATGAGAACTGATGTTATTAATATTTTAATATATTTTTACATACTCCCTTTACTGATTTTATTTGAAATGTGCATAATTTTTATGAAATATTAATGTTTAAATATTAAATATAATTTTTGAGCACTATTTACATTTATCCAGATTCAAGTCTGTTTAATGTTTTAACAATAACTATCACCCTACTTATCCAAATTACATGATTCTTGTTTTTTAGGGTTCCCAATTCCAATTCGAACATTTCATTAGAAGTCGCCTTTGGAAAATTCGTCCATTTAGAGGGCCATATGGACCCCACAAGATGGCCCAAGGAAACTGTGAAGAAACTGGACCATATATGAAGGTTGAATTACTAAGCTGAATCCAACGTCCAAATACCTTAATTCTCATCCCATGTTCGTTGGAAATTTTAAGGATTCCATGATAAAAATTTCAGAACCCAATCACAAATACAAGGGTCCCAACGGATGCATTTAAGTTCAGCCCACCATTCTGGCTGGGAATTAAAAACAACACACTAATATTCAAGTTTCTCTTGATGTAGACATCAATTCGAGATGAACTTTTGACATGAAAAAGTGGAGATTCGTGAGGCCAACATTGTTGAAGAAATTATTTTTATTTGAGGGCATATTCCTATTCAAAAACCCATTCACATTATGGACATCAAAACATTTTGTATTGAAATGGATAGATCAGAATTGTTTAATAGAACCTCCATAACGTTGGCTCAATAAGTCCAATGGAATCAAAGTTTTCATAGTAGACAGAAGACATCTTTATATACAAATTTGAAGAAGGATATTTCTCATGATTCGGCAGTCTAAATGTCCATATCAGCGAGCCAAGTGGAGGTGTATTTCTGAAATGTAAACAGTCCACCACCTTGGGAGATAAATACATCCCCTCATCTCCTTTCAAAAGGGTTAGCATTTCAGTACTTAAGGAAGAGGTTTGGCATTAGTAGATCCTTGAAAAGGATCTGGGAGCATATAATTTGTTCTTTTTTCAAAAAGAGAGGCCTCTCCTCCACTTCTCTTTCATGTTTGTTTAGGTTTGCTTTCAACTGTAATTGTGTAACTTTTTTTTCATTTTAATCAATTATTAGTGCTTGTTTCTTCTTCAATACCGCTTATTCTTCTCCAGATTCTGTAGTATAATATTCAAGCTCTTAAAATAGTATGAATCATTTTAAATTACAGTCTCGTATTTTTCTTCCCCATTTAATCAAAATTCCATTTTTTATTCTCAAAATCATTCATGTTGGTGTTCAGCACACTACTCTTTTCTTGTCCCTTTATTTTTATAATATTTTTAAATAGTCATCGTAAAAATTAAACCCAGATTACAAACAATCCTAATGGATGAGTAAATCTATAATTGGGGTGCGTTATAATTTGGGGATGTTAAGTTATTGAGAGTTTTTGGTCGATGAGTATTATTTAAATTAATATTGTGTATGTTAAACTTAATATGTCATGGATTAATGATATGTTTTGTTTGACAAGTGGTTTACATGGATTATTGGAACCATAAATACACTACCATAAAAAAGATATGATCATGATTAGAACCCTAAGTAAAGTTAAGGGTAGGATTAAAGGCTTAACACTTGGGAATTCAAATCAACATCAACTTGTGATGTGGGTGTTAATTTAATGCAATATAAATCAAAGCTCAAAGATATCGCATGTTTAACTACCTAACGATGAACTCACCCCAATATTTATCAACTTGTTATATTAAACATTATCCATTAAACATTTCAATTATTCTCTGAAAAAAAATCCCACCCCCCCCCCAATCAAAATACAATCAACTAAAAACAATTGACTATTACGAAAAACCATCGTCGAGGATTCTACTCGAGTGATGCTATACACATTAGCAGGGCACCGGAACTTTGACTGGTCGATAGGCGACAATTGGACGTGCGTTTCAAATGGCTCCATTTCCGGGGATGGTGATTTAATTATTCGTTAGTTTCTGGATATTTTAATAAAAACAAAAAAAACAAACAAAATTTTAAAAAGAAATTGAAAAAAATTACAAAGAAAAACATGTCTTCCTCATTCTTCGAAAAACTCGTTGAATGCCCCGTAGCCTTTCAAATAATACCTCGGATTTGATTGACCCAGAAATCGGGCGAACTCTTCACCAATGTAGGAGGATCTTAAGAGATAATCAAATAATTCAAGAACCAGTCCTTGTCCAACAAGTTGAATTTGAAATGGCCAATCCTAGGGAACAAACCCTTAAAGAACTTGTTTCCCCAGATATGAATTACCAACCTCTTGGTATTCAATATCCAAAAATAGAGGCTGAATTTTAACTCAAATCAGGGTTAATTCATCTTTTTCCTCATTTCCATGGGCTAGCCGGTGAGGATCCACATCTCCACCTTAAAGAGTTCCAAGTAGTGTGCTCTACCATGAAGCCACAAGGGGTTTCTGAGGAACAAATAAAACTACGAGAATTCCCTTTCTCCCAAGATAACACTGATAAGTCATGGATCTACTACCTTTATCATGGTTCCATAACCACATGGAATGACATGAAGCAACTCTTCTTAGATAAATTCTTTCCTGCTTCTTGTACAGCTTCTATTCGAAAGGAAATAAGTGGTATCCGTTAGTTCCCAAGTGAATCACTCCATGAGTACTAGGAGAGGTTTAAAAAGATTGTTGAAACCTGTCCACATCACCAAATCCCTGACAAACTCTTGATACAATACTTCTATAAGGGGTTATAGGCTATGGAGAGAACTCTAATTGATTCCACATGTGGTGGTGCTCTTGTTGATAAAACACCTGCAGCTGCAAGAGATCTCATAAGTAACATGGCTCCAAACACACAACAATTCCATACTCAAGAACATGCTCAAGTCAAACAAGCCCAAGATAATGAATCAATTGAGCTGAACAAAATGACCGAGTGAATGAGTGAAGTTACAGGTCTTGTGCGACAATTAGCTGTGGCTACCAAATCCCCAACCTCGTATTCTCCGCAATCAATGTTTCATGGACTTGTCAAAAACTGTGGAATCTGCAACTCTCCATCTCATCCAACTGACACATGTCCACAACTTCAAGAGGATCGATCCGATTCATCTGGACCAATAGAGCTCAATGGAGCATATGCTCAGCGGAACACCAATCCTCAACTATCAGGTCAGTTTTTTAGAAACATCAACCAACCTCACTCTGAGCCCTTCACTTCTTCCTATAAGAAAGTCCTGAGGTATGGTAATCGCATCTCTCATCCCCCTCAATTCCCTCCTCAAAACCCAAACTAGTTTCAATAGAGTCAAGGAGTTGGTAACTTCTAACAACCTTACCCTTTTGTCCCTCAACCTCAAAGGATCAATCCTTATATTCCTCCTCCTTGATTCCACTATCCTAGTGAGCCTTCCCAATTCCCAAACCAATTCAATTGATTTCCCAAGAACCAAAATCAAGGCAATCCCAATTTGGGAAAAGCCTCTTCTTCCAAGAAACAATGGGAAAGTGCTGTTAAATATCATTCCTCCTTCACCTATTCAAGCCACAAGTACATTGAAAACCATATTGGTTAACTTTCATCCCACCTTAGCCAGCAGCAACCATTCAATTCATCCCAACTCCCAGCTCAACCATTACCCAACCCCAAGGGTAATGTATGTGCAATTGCACTTAGATCGGGAAAGGAAATTTCTATTCCTCAAGATAAGTCCTCCAACACTCCTTTGAATGTTGACCTAGAAAATGAAAAGAAAAAGTAACTTGATAAACAACCTAAAACCATTGCCGCACCTCCTTCCATTCCACTTAGGAATCTAATTCCTTTTCCACAAGCTCTCTCTAATACAAAGAAGTCATTTGAACCTGATCCTGAAATGATTGACATGTTTATACCTATTGAAGTCAACATTCCTCTCTTAGAAGTCATCAAACAAATTCCTAACTATGCCAAGTTTCTTAGGGAATTGTACACCCACAAGAGGAAACTGAGGACCTTTGAAAATGTTTCCACCCAACAGTCTATTCCCATAAAGTGCAAAGATCCAGGGACCTTTATGGTTCCATGCCAAATTAGAAGTTCCAACTTTGATGATGCACTCATAGACCTTGGAGCCTCAATTAATGTCATGCCCAAATCCATATTCTCCAAACTTGGTCTAGGTACCTTGCACCCAACAGGTGTTGTCATTCAGTTTGCCAATCGAAGCACAACCAGTCCTGAGGGAATAATTGAGGATGTCCTTGTCCGAGTCAATGATCTTATCTTCCCTGCTGATTTCTATTTCCATGACATGGAAGGTGAGAAAAACTCTTCTCGATCTCCCCTATTTCTAGGAAGACCATTTCTCATGGCTGCGAGAACCAAGATTGATGTCCATTCGGGCATCTTATCCATGGAATTCGGTGACCAACTGGTCAAATTCAACATTTTCCAAGCCATGTAATACCCATCAGAGGATCACTCTGCATTCTCAATCCATGCTTCTAGGGAAACTTCTAAGAGTCAATTGAACCTCATTCCATCATGTTCATCCTGTTATGAAGAGATAGGATGTTGTGAAATCTGCACTAGGATTAACCAAGTCATAATTGGTGAAGTTGATGTGGACCTTTCATTCATAGACTCTATCAATCTAGAGGAACTTGAAAACTCTCATGAATTCCACATCAATTCTAATCTCTACTTCTCCAACATGGAAAATATTATGGAAAATGAATCTGAAGCAACTAAAGTATCTTCTTCTATTCTTGAGTTGTCTAGCCCAAAAGTGAATGTTGAGACTGATCTGAAACCTCTTCCTGCACACCTGAAATATGAATTCCTCTTCCATGATCACTCATATCCTATCATTATCTCTACCACACTTATTGAAATTGAGGAGTCCAAACTTGTTCAATTGTGAGGGGGGAAAAGCCTTAGATTGGACCCTAGATGGCATACCTAGAATCAACCCTAACCTTTGCATGCATCACATCCATCTGGAGGAGTCATCCAAACCAATTAAACAACCACAAAGAAGACTCAATCCACTCATACATGAGGTAGTTAAGGAAGAGATCACCAAGCTTCTTCAAGATGGTATTATCTACCCAATTTCTGATACTGAATGGGTTATCCAATTCAAGTTGTACCAAAGAAGGGTGGGATAACTGTTGTCACAAATGAACATGGGGAGTTAGTCACAACTCGTGTGAAGAAAAAATGGCGTGTATGCATCGATTATAAAAAATTGATTGTTGAAACACGAAATGATCACTACCCTCTTCTATTCCTTGATCAAATGAGAGAATGATTAGCCAGAAAGTCA
This sequence comes from Viscum album, assembly GCA_963277665.1. Lineage (NCBI taxonomy): Eukaryota > Viridiplantae > Streptophyta > Magnoliopsida > Santalales > Viscaceae > Viscum > Viscum album. The sequence goes on from OY728125.1 coordinate 1,842,654,151, forward strand.
TACTATTGATTTCTTTATGGATACAACAACTATTTTCAAATACTAATCTCACCTCAAGACCATGGAAAGACTACTTTCACATGCCCCTTTGGAACATATGCATATAGAAGAATGCCTTTTGGACTCTGCAATGCTCTTGCAACATTCCAGAGGTGAATGATGAGTATCTATTCTGAATTCATTGAACACTGCATGGAAGTCTTCATGGACGACTTCACAATTTATGGTGAGTCATTTGAATCTTGTTTGAATCCACTCTCTCTTGTCCACCAGAAGTGTGTCAAGTGAAACCTTGTGTTAAATTTTGAAAAATGTCACTTCATGGTTGCAAATGGGATTTTTCTAGGGCACAGAGTTTCGAAATATGGTATTGATGTTGATCCTACCAAAATTAAAGTGATCCAATCACTTCTTGAACCCACTTCTGTTCGGGAAATCCGTTCATTTCTTGGTCATGCTGGTTTCTATCAGTGATTCATCCATAACATCAGAAAAAATTTCCCTCCCACTCACTCGTTTTATCCAAAATGATGTCACTTTCCATTTCGATGAGGTTTGCAGGAGATCCTTCATTGAACTCAAAACTGCTCCCACATCGGCCCCAATAATCCAACCCCCTGATTGGTCCGTACCATTTGAATTGATGTGTGATGCTTCTGATAGAGCTGTTGGGTCTGTTCTTGGTCAAAGAAGAGAAATAATTCTTCATGTCATCTATTATGCCTCAAACTTTTTTGATGAAATTCAATCTCACTACACTGTCACTGAAAAAAAACTTTTAGTAGTTTTTATAGACTTAGATAAATTCAGGCCCTATCTCATAGGTGCCAAAATCATCATCTTCACAGACCATTCTACTATAAATTTCTTACTCAAGAAAACTGATTCCAAACCTAGGATAACAAGATAGATCCTAATACTAAAATATTTTGACCTTGAAATCAAAGATAGACCTGGAAAAGAAAACCTTGTGGTTGATCACTTGAGTATAATTTCAAATTATTCTTGTTCAGAAATAATTGATCATGAATTCTCCATTATGAACATTTCTTCTCTCACTCTAAAGTTAGCATGGTATGCACCAATTGTAAAATATTTGGTTTATAGTGTTTTTCCTGAAATGTTTTCAAAAGAACAAAATTTAAGTTGAAATGTGATTCAAAATACTATTTTTCATAAGAAAATAAACTTTGGAAAACTGGGACAGACATGGTAATTAAGAGATGTGTTGATGAAAATGAGAATTATTCCATCTTAGAGTTCTGTCACTCACTTCCTAGAGGTGGCCACTTTGGACCACAAATGACCTCCCGAAAGGTCCTAAACTCTAGATTATTATGGCCTTCACTCTTCAAGGACTCACATGATTTATTTCAGTCATGTCCCACTTGCTAAAAGTTCGGCACAATCATCAAAAGAAATGAAATTCATCAAAATCCCTTAATCTTTTTTGAAACCATCGTTGTTTGGGGCATCAATTTCCAGGGACCATTTCCCCCTTCCAATGGATTCTCATACATTATTCTTGCGGTCGATTATGTTTCAAGTTGGGTTGAAGCTAAACCCACAATAAAGGATGATTCCCATACTATTAGTGAGTTTCTAAAGACACACATCTTCCATAGATTTGGCAAACCTCGTGCCTTTATAAGTGACTTAGGAACCCGTTTTTGTAATAAAACCATTGAATCTCTTTTGAAAAAGAATGGGGTTGTTCATAAAACTTTAACTGCATATCACCCCCAAACAAATGGCATGGCTGAAATTTATAATAGAGGAGTGAAAATACTGCTTGAGAGAATTGTAAAACCCACCAGAAAAGACTGGCCTGAAAGACTTGGTGAAGCACTTTAGGCTTATCGAACTGTCTATAAAACACACATTGAGATGTCTCATTTTAAGCTAGTTTATGGTAAATCATGTCATCTACCAGTTGAAATCCAACATAAGTCTTTTTGTGCTGTGAAAACCAATAATTTTGATTGTGAGAAATCTGGTGAAGAAAGACTCTTGCAATTGGATGAACTAGAGGAGATTTGACTTGAATCCTATGAGAATTCCAATCTGTACAAAGAGAAGGCTAAGGTACTCCATTATAAACACATCCTGATAAAGGTATTTCCTGAAGGTGAAAAGGTAATGGTCTTCAATTCTCGATTTCGGCATCACCCAAGTAAGCTTAATTCTCGTTGGGAAGGTCATTTTGTTATTACTAATGTTTACCCATTTGATGTAGTGCATGTCCATGACCCCTCTTCTAAAAGGACATTCATGGTAAATGGAAATCAGTTGAAACATCACCATGAGAGGACATGCAATCTTGGGACAACATCAACTTCCATTGGATCCACAGTAGACCCACCACTAGATGGAGATGACAAACCACCAAATCCAAACCAGGGGGCACCTCTTTCCCTTTGACTCTTCTTCTCCCTCTCTCCCTATCTCGCTATTTCTTCTTACTCCCTCATTCTCATTTTGTTTTTTTACCACTTTCCTCATCACATTTTTTTTCCTTTTTACTCTTTCTCGTTTGTGTGGGTGTCTTTATAAAAAAATAATAAAAAAACATAAAAAACAACAAAAACAAAAAAAGACTAATAATTCCTCACCATTTAATTTTTAAATTTTTTCCAACAATTTTAGATAGTCAATAGATATGTTTCCTTTCAAAAAATTTATGTTTTGATCATAAAATTGGATAAATAATCTTTTGTCAAAAACAAAAAATTTTGAATGCTCGATTTTTGATTTGGAAAATGGTTTCCCCAAACCGTGAAGAACAACATTTTCTTTCATTCTAAGGTCACCTATGGCCATTTAATCAAAATGTGTGTTTTTCACTACCATTTGCGATTCTTTAGTTTGTGGACCTTTGAGCTGAATTTCCTACCGTAGTGTGCATTAATATGATAGTGCCATTTTCTGAACCACATGAGAATCACTATATCCAAATAGCCTGCCATTTACCTTACATTAATCCTCCTTTTGAAAGCCCCTTCAAGCCTATGAAAACCTTTTCTTTGATAGCCACATTACAAGCGCAATACCTTATCCCACCCAATATCAACGTGGATTTTCAATGCATAAGTTTTGAAATTTAAGTGTGGGGGGGAATGGATTTCATTTTTGGGTATCATTTCCTTACTTTACGGTGTGTTATCATATTCTTGAGGGAAATCATCCATTTTAGTGTTGGGGGGGGATGTTGTAATTTAGTGGGATTTGGGAATGTATTGTATAAATGATATTGAAATGTGTTCAACAAAATTTATTCAAAATAATCAAAATAATAAAAAATATAAAAAAATGAAAAAATGGGTTGTGTCTTGGGTAGGTAAAAAATAACTCTTTATCAACATTTTATCTTGTAATATATGTTACAATTAGTGTCATGAGGAGATCAAACATGGGTTGGGATATGAGTGTGTGATCTGTTTCAAGGTCAAATTTCGAAAAAACAATTAAAAAAAAGAAGAAAAAAAGAACACATTCATTATATTCTTATATTATTGGGAGAAGTTCTGTGTTTTGTAAATATTTCATCTTCTCATTATCATCATATTTTCTTCCTATATTGTGTAATTCTTTACACAATCATTCCTTTGTAAATATGTGTTTTCATTTCCTTTCATGTTTTATTTCAAATAAAATGTGCATTTCTTTTTCAATATTGGTATTCTAACCCTCTTCTTCTCTCTCTTGGACATTATATCCCTACTATCCCATATCCACATAAATACCCATTAAAAAGACCACTTTATTCTTGTTCACTTTGGATAGTGATTGGTGGCTGAGAGCTCTTTTCAAACTCTATGATTTTTACTTTTAGTTGGTGAAAGAGTGAACCTCCAAAAATGAATTTTATCATCTTGAGATGAGTATGTTTTGAGTGCCACCACTTTCTATGTTTTATGTTGAGCATGAAAAAATGAATTGTTTTTGGAACATTATTTATGTAATAATTTTTGGTGGAATTCAATATGGATGAGTGAATTAGTATACGCCTCCCCTAATTTGGGAAAACAAAATTTTAATATTTGTTGGTGAGTGAAAATGAGTTTGTCTTTTTTTATAATTATTTCCCATGAGGACATGAAAATGACTATGTGTGGGGGAGTTTATGTTATTAATATTATAATATCTTTTTACATACTCCATTTACTGATTTTATATGAAATGTGCATAATTTTGGTGAAATATTAATGTTCAAATATTAAATATAATTTTTGAGCACTATTTGAATTTATCCAGATTCAAGTTGGTTTAATTTTTTAACAATAACTATCACCATACTTATCCAAATTTTATGCTTCTTGTTTTTTAGGGTTCTAAATTCCGATTCCAACATTTCATTAGAAGTAACCGTTTGCAAATTCGTCCATTAATAGGGTCATATGGACCCCACATGAAGGCCCATGGAAATTGTGAAGAAACTGGACCATATATGAAGGTTGAATTACATTGCTCAATAAAGAAGTCCAAATACATTAATTAACCTCCTTGGTTCGGAGGACATTTCAAGGAGTCCATGATAAAAATTTCAGAACCCATTCACAAATAAAAGGGCCTCAACTGATGCATTGAAGTCCAGCCCACCATTCTGGCCGAGAATTAAAAACAGCACACCAATATTGAAATTTATCCTGATGTAGACATCCATTCGAGATGAACTTTTTCAGTGGGAATGAGGAGATTTGGGCAGCCAACGTTTTTGAAGAAATTATTTTTATTTGAGGGCATATTCATATTCCAAACCCCATTCACATTATGTACTTCAAAAAAGTCTGCATTTAAATGGATATATCAGAATTGTTTACTAAAACCACCATAACATTGGGTCAATAAGTCCAATGGAAGCCAAATGTTTACAATAGACATAAGACATTGTTTTCTATAACTTGGAAGAAGGATATTTCTCAGGATTCAACATTCTGGATGTCCATATCAGTTAGCCAAGTGGAGGGGTATTTCTAGAATGTAAACAGTCCACCACCTTGGGCTATAAATACATCCCCTCCTCTCCTTTCAAAAGGGCTGGCACATCAGAAGTTAAGGAGGAGGTTTGGCATTACTATATCCTTGACAAGTTTCTGGGAGGATATGCTTTGTCCTGGTTTTAACAAGAGAGACCTCTCCTTCACTTCTCTTTCATGTTTGTTTATGTTTTCTTTCAATTGTAATTGTGTAACTTTGTTTTCATTTCAATCAATTTTTAGTGCTTGTCTCTTCTTCAATACCTCTTATTCTTCTCCACCTTCTGTAGTATAATATTAATGTTCTTAAAAAAGATTGATTCATTTTAAATTACATTCCATTATTTTGCATCCTCATTCAATCGAAATTCCATTTTTGATTCTCAAAATCTTTCGTGTCTGTGTTCAGCACACTACTCTTTTCTTGTCACTTTCTTTTTCTAATCTTTTTAAATAGTCACCATAAACATTAAACCTAGATTATAAACAATCCTAATGGCTGAGAAAATCTATATTTGGGGTGAGTTATAATTTGGGGGTGTTAAGTGATTGAGATTTGTTTCTTGATGGGTATTATTTAAATTAATATTGTGTATGTTAAACTTAATATGTCATGGATTAATGATATATTTTGTTTAAAAAGTGGTTTCCATGGATTATTGGAACCATAAATACACAACCATAAACAAGATATGATCAATATTATAACCCTAAGTAATGTTAAGTCTTGGATTAAAGGCTTAACACTTGGGAATTCCAATCAACATAAACTTCTGATGTGGGTGGTAATTTAATGCAATATAAAGTAATGCTCAAAGATATGACATTCTTAACTCCCTAATGATGAACTCACCCTAATCATTATCAAATTGTTAAATTAAACATCATCCATTAAACATTTCAATTAATCTCTTCAAACAAACCCCCCCAATCAAAATACAATCAACTAAAAATAATCGACTATTACGAAGTACCATTGCCGAGGATTCGACCCGAGTGCTGCTATACACATTAGCAGAGCACCAGAACTTTGACCGGTCTATAGGCGACAATCAGTCGTGCGTTTCAAGAACCCTTTCTAAATCAACTTTTTGAAAATTTTATGTGTTATATTGGACCAAATAAATTCCTTCTTTAAAATTGGGACATTAAAATTTACTTTGCGTATGTTTTTGTTATTTTTTCCGATAAAGTTCATTTTTAATGAATTAGTGAAAAATGTTGTATTTTAATTCAAACCCACTTTTTAATATAATTTATTAATATGATTATATCATCTTTGGAATTGGTTTTAAAGTTAAATTAGAATATATTTTTACCAATTAATCCAATGGTGGCCATTTAAATTAATTTCACTTTGAAATTGGACTAAAACTAGTGTCAATCTTTTAATATATTTTACTTCTTAAAAATGCTATTTGTTTTGAAAACATTAATTAATTATTAAAATGATTAATGAAACTTATATGTTTTTATTTTTTTTTAAATATACATCATTTTAGAATTCATAATATAAAATATTTCTTAGGGTGAATTTTTGGTATTTTTTTGAAAAACTTCAATTTTGATGAATAGTGAAACCACTATGTGGTAGTTAAAAACTGATTTTTCGTTTAAATGAATTTTTACCACCTCTGTGATTTGAATTTCAAAAATCCGACATAAATGGTTTTATTAGGATGTAAAATTTGGTTCAATGGGATGAACACATTTTTTTTGGTGAATAGTAACTTTTAAGTTTTTTTAATCGTGATTAAAGGTAATTAGTGTAATTTAAGGTAAAGATAATGTTATAATAATATGAAATTACCTTAACACATGCCCTAACCTTATTTGATTAGTCATGGCCGACAAAGAAAATCCATTGGTCAACTTGGGGACCCCATGGAGCCACTTGGGTAAGAAAATGACATTAATAACTTTTTATTTAAAGTTAAAATAAAAATGTCACAAACATGTATTTTTTTACTAAAACAATTTTTACACGGGGTTATACAAGTCATATGTTTGACTATAAATAGTAATTGGAAATATAAAATGATTTCCTATATCAGAGTTTTTTTTATAATTTGTAGACATTAAATAAATTAATTTATTTATGACACCATGATGATGTAGTGATTACATCATTAATGAACAATTTAAATAAAATGAAAATATAATGTAAAATCTAAAACATAGACTTCTCAAAAACCTATTGGATTGGAGTATTTAGAACCCTTATCACCTTATCCTAGAAATATTTCTTTGTGGGATCATTAAAATCCAAAAATCATTTTAAAATAATGTTCCATTTCATGACTTTCCAGGAGTGCCCCTCCTCCCTCTTATAAAAGGCCCCTAACCCTACCTACATACCCACACCTCTCAAGAAATTGGTTCTGCCAAAATCTGATAATTTTATCTATCCAAATCCCTCCATTCATCCTAGAAGCCTTCACTTAGGCATAAATCTCTTCATGAAACCATTTTGTTCAAACCAAGGGGAGTTACCCGATTTAATGGTAAAGTCTTCCCTAATGTTATTTTGTTTTATTTTTCTTCTACAACCCCCTAAACACTTTTTATTCATTTATTTTGTAAATGAACAGTATTTTAAATATAAAATGATGTTTTTATGAGAAAAATTCGAGATAAACTTACACACACCTCCGTCTAATGGTTAAATAACATAGTGTTTCCGTGGATGGCGAATTACTGCCTCACGATACGATGATTGTTCTATCATCTCCTACCACCTCTCATGGTGGCCATTATGAAGGAACTATATTTATTTATGATATATATTATATTTATTTCTTCTCTATGCTTCTGTATTTTATATTTAATACATTCCTTTATTCTTTTCATGTTGTGGAAATGCGATAATTTCATTTGAGGAAGTGTGGACTACCGCCCCCTCAATTGATGTGACTCGTTCATGCAATACAAGGAATGAATAAAGAATAAAATTGATGAAATTATTTGACCTATATAACATATATATTATACAGGAATTATAATATATATATATATATCAACTAGTTTTAATTCCATTAATGTGGAAAAGAAATGAAAGTAGCATTCATGCGTACATACGGCCTACCGTCTCCATGAACGATGAATTTCATTTATTTTTATCTACAAATGTTATGGAATAGTATAAAATGAATATATGCTTGATATATATGATATTTAAATAATTAATATTATTCTTGGAGATGATTTAATTATAACTACATGGAAAATTCTTTTCCAACAAGTTCAATTTTTACTCACGTACCGAACATCGACAAAAACGTCTGATATGAACACACATTATTAACAAATTATTATAACATTATAATATGTGATATGAACTGAATAATAATCTTTATAGGAGGTCCATACGAAATTATAAATTTAAAAAAGTTTATTATTCAGGAATATAAAGAAACGAACAAGGCAAGTCAGACTAGAGGTAAGGGATCCTACCTCTCTATTTCTTTTTAAGTACTCTTTTTGATGTCATTTCTTTTAAGCTCATCTTTATTATGTTTGGGGATGTTATTTTATATTCCTCAATATGTACATTTTATATTCATGTTATAATAGACCCTATTTTATCTCATTAATCAATTTTTGGAAGTTTTATGTGGCACGGTTAGGCTGCCGTGTTTTCGTAAGGGATTTTGCATCTCACTTTTATTCCTATGGGATTTATTCTACATTTGAAACCATTTCCTTTTATTGGTGTATGTAATGACCATTATTATAATATTTTTGTAATTTACATTCATTTATGAGTATTTAAATCAATGTTGTACAATCCTTCTTTCATGGGGAGTACGTTTCGAATGTTACCCAAGTCGGTAAGGGAACCATTCACCCTCCTCTTTTTAAAAGACTTCTTTTTGTTAGGTCTTTTAATTTACATCTTATTGTGTTTGGATATGTTATTATACATTTTTATTGATTCAAATTTATTACCAAGTGATGATATACACTTTTTGTCTCATCAACTCATTTTCTGAATTTTAAAGTGACGTTGTTAGGCTATCGATTTTTTACAAGAGAACATCTTATCCCAATTTTGATTTCATTGGGTTCAACTTGTATTTATTGAATATGTCATCCTATGAATATGTGTGAATGACTTATGATTTTTTACACTTAATATCCACTTATTTTGGATGTATTTATATTTTTCACACATAATTATGAGATTGATTTATCCTTAATTTAAGGATACCTTCTTTATAAGGGATTTCATCTCATTTTACATTTCTATTGAGAGTTCATTGTTGTTATGAACCAATTCACTCTTATATGGTGTATATACTGTCCTTTGGAATATTATATCATGAATCCATTTATTCTCGTGATATTATAAAGTTCTGATTAGATTTAATTCCTCAATTATTTGTATTCTAGTGTCTCTCATTCTGTTAACAACTCTGTAACTAAAATATCATTTTAAATGTTTTAATGATTTATTCTTATAAATATTTCTCATTAATATCCATATTTTCAAAATGGTTTTAAGGATTTATTTATATGGATATCAATGGTTTAAAATTTAAAATCTTTAATGTGGTATGGGACTTCGTCTCAATCTCGATTCATTGCGGCATATTTTGTTCTAATACAAGACTTTCTACTATACATTGTATAAAACACCTTTCATTTTTAATTTCATTCAAAGTGAATCTTTTTCTACTAATTGTTTTACTAAACGACAAAAACTAATGTTTCTTTTAATGTACATGATGACAATGAACTTTTCCGCTTCCGCGAGTACTACATGATCTTGGGCTTCCATAACAAGCCGTAATGTTTTTAATAGAAAATAAATACCTTATACTTTTTATGTATTTTGGTATTGAAAATGGTTTTGATAATGGATTTCTATGTCAATAATTTTAAGTTATATATTGTGATTGAAATGTGGAAATGTTTCCATTCCATTATATTTGTTTTATGCCTTATTATATTATAATGTTATTTGGACATTTGATGGGTGGTTACGTGATAAACTATATGACAGGTGGTGCCGTGAATACCAGGACGAGTGATTACATTATAACCAACAGTGCATTGGGTATGGAAGTCGGTCGTATGGCTATTCCATTTAGTGATATGTGTGGAAGTCGACCGTATGGTTATTCCACTTAAGAATGTTTATGTCCCAAGTTACCTTTATATGTTATGTGTTCTTATATGGGTTTTATGGTAATATTTTGGTTACAAAGGATAAGTAGTGATCTTTTATTCAGTGAAGAGTATTTACTACTTCATAAAGGTTAAAAGTATTACTTTGATAAAGTATTCATGGTTTACATGTTGTTTTAAAAAACTAACAGTTTTCCCTTTTTTTGTACCCTTTTCTGGGCTTCTTAAGATCATACCATGTTTTTTAAATGTTTTCCACATAACTTAAAGAGGAATAGGGTCAATGATGGGATCAAGTAAAGTCATGCTATCTAAAACAAGGAACTAGACTTTTTTCTTTTTAAGAGTTTTTATTTTAAGGAAACTTGGCAGAAGTTTCTACTTTGTAATCTTTTGAGATGTAATAGTTAGGTCCTAATTCTCTAAAACTCTAAACGTGAAAAGATCCTCTTTGTGAATTATTCATTTAATTCCTGATTATGTAATATTATAAGTCTGGGTCCTTATAGTTGTTGTCAAAGGTCGGTTTAGATTACTTTAGAGGTTAGGGTATTCTATAAGCATAAGTGACATTACCATAATGGTTAAGATTTCAGAAAGAGTCATAGTTTTAGATAAAGTGAATGAGTAAGTATATCTTAGTGTTTATCATCATCATTAGTTCATTATGATTTTTTTATATACTTACACAGAAATTTTTGGTTTTAGTAAATGGATGGATCTAGCATGCACCAAAGGTACAATGGTTTTGAAGGAAATTGTTGTGGTTCTTTGATTAAGAGACTAGATGAAATGGGGGATTCAATGAGGAATATTGTGGTTATTCTATACCAACTATCATAGAGTCATGATTAACCACTTGAACCATGGTTAGTAATCTGATGCATCATGTACTAGAGAACCATCTCGATGTGTAAGTTCAGGTAATAATTATAATGGTAACAATTAGCGTTTATATGATCCTTACTTTTGAGGTAATTATGGGTTACTATATGATGGAAGATGAAACACATGAGGTAAAATTGATGTTAAATTATGTTATAGTTATTTTTGAATATTTTATCTCTTTTTGGGGTAATGTTTTATGAATTATATAGTTTTGGAAAAAGGACAACACACATACCGTTGGACAACCTGTCGTGTTGGACAAAGCTGTGGGAATCGAACCCACAACCAAAGTGCGACTGGTATTTATCACCTACCACTGGACTATATGAATTCCCCGGTTATTATAAAAAATTAATTTTAGTTATATAATTGTATGAATCAAGAATAAGTTTATTTTGGGTTATCTAGGAATATATGGACCTATCATGGAGGTTATATGATTAGGATAATTACATTTAAATATTAGACTTTAAGAGAAATAGATTTTATTTGGAGATAAATGTAATTTTTACCTTGGAAGACTATGTGATTAAATACTTCAAATATTTGGGTTTCAATATTAGTTTGGTTTAATTCGAATAATATTATGGAAAAAAAATTTATCGAATAGTCTTCGTTTAACATTGGGTTTTCATGGACAAATTTTGGAGATTGAGAATATATTTTCTTTTTATAAAGGATTATCCTTTTGTGGATTATCTAATCTTGTTCTAACAATTTTTTTTTGGTAAGGGTATAAACATGTGGGAAATATATAGTTATCTTATTTGGATTACGTGATTCTCTAGAAGTTGATTATAGCGCTCTTAATGTGAACAAGTCATCTGAAATACTTGTTTTATGGAAAATATATGATTTTGTGTAAGAAATCTAGTAAAAGATGACAGTCTACATGAAAATTAAGTATGTTTCCTTAGGATTTAGTTAAGCTCATAAATAAATTCCTCAATTAAAAGTAACATAAAACAAAAATGTTTTCCGTTAACTTTTCTTACTGGGGAATCAAATATCGTTTAACCCATCACAATTTTGTGATTTTATAGTGGTTAACATTATCTTAATCGTGTTTTCAATCACTCTCCATTAGAAAAGACCCTTTTATTCTCTTACATGTCCATGTTTTCCTACATGGAATCCTAGTATGGGTTAACTCGGTTGACCTTTGTACTTCCCTTTCTTTCTTTTAAAGTGACAGTTTAGTTTACTCCTATTTTCGATGTGGGGCTTTCAATTAAGTTTCCAAGCCCAATATTAAAATTGTGAGGAAGTAATTCCCAAAAGGGGGGAAGGATGTAACATACCAGGTAAATAAAGAATATTTATTTTTCATATTTATTAATATTTTTGAACAAAATATTAAAATTACTTTAAAGGGAACACTATGCTCGAAGGCGTACCCAATACGCAACAACGAGTTTCTTTGAAATTTTTCATTGCACTCTAATAATAAAATAATATCATTTTAAATGGCAGTTAACACCAAGACGTTATATTGGAGGGAATGAATTGAACTAACTAAAAAATGACTATATATGTTTGTCAAATATTTTTACTTTTTACAATAAATGTTAGAGGATTAAAATGCAAATGAATCCAATTTTAAGCATAAATATTCTAATATTCTTTAAAAGGTCGATTAACCACCTTTTGATGGATAACCCTTTTTTAAATCCACTTTTTGAAAATTTTAAATGTTATATTGGACCAAATAAAATCCTTCTTTAGAATCGGGACATTATAATTTACTCTGTGTATTTTTTTTTTATTTTTTTCGATAAAGATCATTTTTAATGAATAAGTGAATACTGTTGTATTTTAATTCAAAACCCCTTTTTAATATAATTTTTTTATATGATTATATCATCTTCTTAATTGGTTTTAAAGTTCAATTACAATATATTTTTACCATTTAATCCAATGGTGGTCATTGGAATTAATTTCAATTTGAAATTGAACATATCTAGTGCCAATCTTTTGATATATTTTGCTTCTTAAAAACACGCTATTTGTTTTGACAACGATAATTAATTATTAAATTGATTAATGAAACATATATATTTTGAATTTTGTAATATAGACATAATTTTTTAATTCGAAATATCAAATATAGCTTAGGGTGATGTTTTGGTATTTTTTCTGAAAAACTTCAATTTTTGATGAATAGTGAAACCACTAAGTGGTAGTTAAAAAATTGAATTTTCGTTTAAATGAAAATTTACCAACACTAAGATTTTAATTTCAAAATTCCAACATACATGATTTTCATATGTATGTAAAATTTGGTTCAATGGGATGAAAATATTTTTTGGGTGAATAGTAACTTTTAAGTTTTATTAATCACGATTAAAGGTAATTAGCGAAATTTAAGGTAAAGATAATGTTATAATAATATCAAATTACCTTGACACATGTACTAAACTTATTTGATGAGTCATTTACGACCAAGAAACTCCATGGGTCAACTTGTGGACCCCATTGAGCCACTTGGGTAAGAAACTGACATTAATAACGTTTTATTTAAAGTTAAAATAAAAATGAAACAAACATGTATCGTTTTACTAAAATAATTTTTACATGGGGTTATAAAAGTCACATGTTTGACTATAAATAGTTATTGAAAATATATATATATTTCCTACATCATAGTATTTTTTATATAATTTTTATACATTAAATAAATTAATTTATTTATAAAACCATGATGATGCAGTGATTACCTCATTAATGAATGATTTAAATAAAATGAAAAGATAATGTATCATATAAGACATATACTTGAAAAAAACTTATTGGATGTGTGGATTTAAAACCCTTATCACCTAAGCCTCTAAATATTTCTTTTTGGGACCTTTAAAATCCCAAAATCATTTTAAAATAAAGTTAAATTTCATGACATTCCAAGAGTGCCCATCCTCTCTCTTATAAAAGGCCCCCACCTCTCCCTCCCTACCCACACCTCTAAAGCCATTATCTCGGCCAAAATCTGATTATTTTATCTCTCAAAATCCCACTATTTATCCTAGAAGCCTTCCCTTATGCAGAAAGCTCTTCGAGAAACCCTTTTGGTTCAAAGCAAGGGGAGTTACCCGATTTAAAGGTAATGTCTTCTCTAATGTTCTTTTGTTTTATTTTTCTTCTCCAACCCCATAAAATCTTTTCATTCCATTATTATATAACAAAAACAGTATATTTAATATACTAGGATTTTTTTATGAGAAGTATTAGAGATTCACTTACACACACCTCTGTCTAATTGTTAAAGAACATATTGTTCCTGTGGATGGCGAATTACTGCCTCACAAAACGACGATTGTTCTATCTTCTCCTACCACTTCTCATGGTGGCCATTATGACGGAAAAGTATTTATTTATAATATATAATATATTTATTACCTTTATAATCTTATTTATGTTATATTTAATAAATTCCTTTATTCTTTTCATGTTTTGCAACGGCGATAATTTCATTTGAGGAAGCGTGGGCTACCGCCCCCTCAATTGATGTGACTCATTCGTTCAATACATGGAATGTATAAAGAATGAAATTGATGAAATTATGTGACCTATATAACATATATATTATACTGGAATCATAATATATATATATATATATCTCTCTCATCTAGTTTTAATTAAATTAATGTGGCAAAGAAATGAAAGTAGCATTCATGCGTACGTACGGCCTATCGTCTCCATGAACGGTGAATTTCATTTATTTTTATCTCCAAATGTTATGGAATAGTATAAAATGAATATATAATGGATATATATGATATTTAAATCATTAATACGATTTTTTAGATGATTTAATTATAACTACATGGAAAATTCTTTTCCAACAAGTTCAATTTTTACTCAAGTACGGAACATCGACAACAACGTCTAATATGAACACACATTATTAACCAATTATTATAACATTATAATATGTGATATGAACTGAATAATAATATTTATAGGAGGTACTTATGAAATTATAAATTGACCAATGTTTATTATTCAGGAATATAAATAAACGAACAAGACAAGTCAGACTAGAGGTAAGGGATCCCACCTCTCTCTTTCTTTTTAAGTACTCGTTTTGATGTCATTTTTTAAGCTCATCTTTCTTATGTTTGGGGATGTGATTTTATATTCCTCAATATGTAATTTTTATTTTCATGTTCTTAGAGACCCTATTTGATCTCATAAATCAATTTTTGGATGTTTAATGTGCCACCATTAGGCTACCGAGTTTTCATAAAGGATTTTTCATCTCACTTTTATTCCCGTGTGATTTATTCTAAATTTGCCACCATTTCCTTTGAGTGGTGTATTTACTGACCATTATTCTAATCTTTGTGTAATTTAAATTCATTTATGAGTATTTACATCAATTTTTTATAGACCTTCTTTCATGGGGAGAACTTTTCGAAAGTTATCCAAGTCGATAAGGGAACATTTTACCCTCCACTTTCTAAAAGACTTCTTTATGTTAGGTATTTTAATTTACATCTTCTTATGTTGGGATATGTTATTATATATTTTTATTGATTTAAATTTATTACCAAGTGATGAGATACCCATTTTTTCTCATCAACTCATTTTCTTAATTTTAAGGTGATGCCGTGAGGCTGTCGAATTTTTACAAGAGAACTTCTTAACCCAATTTCGATTTCTTTCGGTTCAACTTGTAGTTATTGAATATGTCATCCTTTTAATATGTGTGAATGACCTATGATTTTTTTACACTTAATATCCACTTATATTGGATGTATTTATATTTTTCACTCATAATTATGAGATTTATTTATCCTTAATTTAAAGATACCTTCTTTATAAGGGATTTCATCTCATTTTACATTTCTATTGAGACTTAATTGTTGTTATGCACCAATTCAGTATTATATTGTGTATGTACTGTCCTTTGGCATATTATATCATGAATCCCTTTATTCTCATGATATTATAATGTTCTGATTAAATGTTATTCCTCAATTATTTGTATTCAAGTGTCTCTCATTTTGTTAAAAACTCTTTAACTAAAATATCATTTTAAATGTTTTAATTATTTATTCTTTCAAATATTTCTCATTAATATCCATGTTTTCAAAATGGTTTTAGGGATTTATTTATATGGATATTAATGGTTTAAAATGTTAAAAGCTTTAATGTGGTATGGGACTTCATCACAATCTCCTTTCATTGAGGCATATTTTGTTCTAATACAAGACTTTTTTCTATACATTGTATAAAACACCTTTGACTATTCATTTCATTCAAAGGGAATATTTTTCTACGAAGTGTTTTACTAAACGACAAAAAAGAATGTTTCTTTAAAAGTATGCAGTGACAACAACCTTTTCTATTGCCGCGAGTACTACTTGATCTTGGGATTCCTTAACAAGTAGTAATTTTTTTAAAAGAAAATAAATACCATATACTTTTTATGTATTTTGGTATTGAATATGGATTTGATAATGGATTTGTATATAAATATTTTTAAGTGATATATTGTTATTGAAATGTGGAAATGTTTTCTTTCCATTATATTTGTTTTATGTCTTATGATTTTATAATGGTACTTGGACATTTGACGGGTGGTTACGTGATAAACCATCTGACGGGTGGTGCAGTGAATACTAGGATGTGTGATTACGTTATAACCTCCAATGAATTGGGTATGGAAGTCGGCCGTATGGCTATTCCATTTAGTGATATGTGTGGAAGTCGACTGTATCGTTATTCCACTTAAGTATGTTTATTTCCCAAGTTACCTTTATATGTTACGTGTTCATATGTGGGATTTATGGGAATCTTTTGGTTACAAAGGATAAGTAGTGATCTTTTATTCAGTGAAGAGTATTTACTACTTTATAAAGGTGAAAAGTATTACTTTGATAAAGTATTCATGGTTTACATGTTGTTTTGAAAAACTAACAGTTTTCTTTTTTTGTGTATCCTTTACTGGGCTTTTTAAGCTCATCCCATGTTTTTGAAATTTTTTCCACTGGACTTAAAAAGAAATAGGGTCAAGGATGGGATCAAGGAAAGACATGCTATCTAAAAAATGGAAGTAGACTTGTTTCTTTTTAAGAGTTTTTATTTTATTGAAACTTAGCAGAAGTGTCTACTTTTTAATCTTTCGAGATTTAATAGTAATGTCCTAATTCTCTAAAACTATTTACCTGAAAAGATCCTCTATGTGAATTATTCATTTAATTCATAATTATGTAATGTTATAAGTCTGGGTCCTTATAGTTGGTATCAAAGGTCATTTTAGATAACTTTAGAGGTTAGGGTATTCTCTAAGAATAAGTGACATCACCATAGTGGTAAGGATTTCAGAAAGATTCATAGTTTTAGATAAATTGAATGAGTAGGTATATCGTAGTGTTTATCTTCCTAATTAGTACATGATATTTTTTTGATATACTCACACTGACAATTTTGGTTTTAGTAAATGGATGGATCTAGCAGGCACCAAATTGCCAATGGGTTTGAGGGAAACTGTCGTGGTTCTCTGATTAAGAGGCTAAATGAAATAGGCGATTCAATGAGGAATCTTGTGGTTATTCTAAACCAACTATCATGGAGTCATGATTAACCACTTGAACCATGGTGAGTTATCTGATGCATCATGTATAAGAGAACCAACTCGATGTGGAATTTCAGGTAATAATTATAATGGTAACAATTAGGGTTTATATGATCCTTACTTTTGAAGTAATTACGGGTTACTATATGATGGAAGTTGAAAGGTGTGAGGTAAAATTGAAGTTAAGTTATGTTACGGTTATTTTTGAAGATTTTATCTCATTTTAGGGGAAAGTTTTAAGAATTATATAGTTTTGGAAAAAGGACAACACCCATACCGTGTGACAACCCGTCGCGTCGGACAAAGATGTGGGAATCAAACCAACAACCAAAGTGCGACAGGTATTTATTTCCTACCACTAGACTACGTGATGTCCCTGGTTAGTATGAAAAATTCTTTTTAGTTATATAATTTTTTGAATCAAGAATAATATGATTTTGGGTTATCTAAGAAAATATTTACCTATCATGGAGGTTATATGATTTGGTTAATTACTTTTCAATATTAGACATTAATATCAACATATAATATTTGGATATAAATGTTAATTTTTACCTTAGAAGACTATGTGATTAAATACTTCAAATATTTGGATTTAAATCTTAGTTTGGTTTAATTTGAATAATTTAATGGAAAAATTGTTTATCGAATGGTCTTCGTTTAACTTTGGGTTTCGTTGGACATGTTTTGGAGATTGGGAATAGATTTTCTTTTTATAAAGTATTATTCTTTTGTGGATTATCTAATCTAGTTCTAACAATTTTAGTTTTGGTAAGGGTATAAAGACATGGGAAATATATAGTTCTCTTTTGTGGATTAGGTGATTCTCTAGATGTTGATTATAACACTCTTAATGTGAACAAGTCATCCTAAATACTTGTTTTTGGAGAAAATATGAGTTTGTGTAAGAAATATAGTTAGAGATGAAAGTCTACATGACAAGTAAGTTTGATTCCTTAGGATTTAGTTAAGCTGATAAATAAATTCCTCAATGAAAAGTAACATAAAAGGAAAATTTTGTCTGTTAACTTTTCCTACTGGGGAATCAAATATCGTTTAACCTATCACAAGTTTGTGATTTTCTAGTGGTTAACATTCTCTTAATCGTGTTTTATATCACTCTCCACCAGAACATGACCCTGTTTTCTCTTACATGTCCATGTTTTCCTACATGGAATTCTATTATGGGTTAACTCGGGTGACCTTTGTACTTCCCTTTCTTTCTTTTAAAGTGACAGTTTAATTTACTCCTTTTTCGATGTGGGGATTTCAATTATGTTTCCAAGCCCAATATTACAATTGCGAGGACATAATTCCAAAATGTGGGGAAGGATGTAACATCCCAGGTAAATAAAGAATATTACTTTTTCATATTTATTAATATTTGTGAACAAAATATTAAAATTTCTTTAAAGGGAACACTATGCTCGATGGCGTACCCAATATGCAGCAATGAGTTTTGTTGAAATCTTTCATTACACTCTAATAATATAATAATATCATTTTAAATGGTAGTTAACACATAGTCGTTATAATGGATGGAATGAAAAGAACTGACTACAAAATGATTATATATGTTTGTCAAATATTTTTATTTTTTACAATAAATGTTATAGGATTAAAATGCGAATGAATCCAATTTTAAGCGTAAATATTCTAATATTCATTAAAAGGTCGATTAACCGCCTTTTAATGGAGAACCATTTTTAAATAAACTTTTTGAAAATTTTAAAAGTTATATTGGACCAAATAAAATCCTTTTTTAGAATCGGGACTTTAAAATTTACTGTGTGTATGTTTTTTTTATTTTTTCGATAAAGATCATTTTTAATGAATAAGTGAATACTGTTGTATTTTAATTCAAAACCCCTTTTTAATATAATTTTTTTATATGATAAGATCATATTTTAAATTGGTTTAAAATATTAAATAGAATATATTTTTACCATTTAATCCAATGGTGGTCATTGGAGTTAATTTCTCTTTGAAAATGGACTTAAACTAGTGTCAATCTTTTGATATATTTTGCTTCTTAAAAACACGCTATTTGTTTTGACAACGGGAATTAATTATTAAATTGATTAAAAAAACTTATATTTTTTGAATTCTATAAAATAGACATCATTTTTGAATTCGGAATATATAATATAGCTTAAGGTGAATATTTGGTATTTTTCTGAAACACATCAATTTTTTATGAATAGTGAAACCACTAAGTGGTAGTTAAAAAATTGATTTTTGGTTTAAATGTAATTTTACCACCTATACGATTTGAATTTCAAAAATCTGGTATACATGATTGTCATTAGTATGTAAAATTCGGTTCAATGGGATGAAAATATTTTTTTTGGTGAATAGTAACTTTTAAGTTTTATTAGTAACGATTAAAGGTAATTAGTGCAATATAAGGAAAAGACAATGGTATAATAATATGAAATTACCTTGACACGTGTTTTACCATTATTGGATGAGTCATGGCAGACCAATAAAATCCATGGGTCACCTTGGGGACCTCATTGAGCCACTTGGGTAAGAAAATGACATTAGTAACGTTTTATTTAAAGTTAAAATAAAAATGTCACAAAAATGTATTTTTTTAGTAAAACAATTTTTAGATAGGGTTATACAAGTCATATGTTTGACTATAAATAGTTATTGTAAATCTAATAAGATTTCCTACATCATAGTATTTTTTATATAATATTTATACATTAAATAAATTAATTTATTAATGAAACCATGATGTTGCAGTGATTACCACATTAATGAACGATTTAAATAAAATGAAATGAATATATAACATATAAGACATAAACTTGTAAAAATCCTATTGGATGGGTGGTTTTCTAACCCTTATCACCTAAGCCTAGAAATAATTCTTTTTGGGACCTTTAAAATCCAAAAAGCAATTTAAAATAATGTGATATTTCATGACTTTCTAAGAGTCCCCCTCCTCTCTCTTATAAAAGGCCCCCACCTCTCCCTCCATACCCACACCACTAAAGCCATTGGCTAATCCAAACTTTGATCATTTTATCTCTCCAAATCCCACTATTCATCCTAGAAGCCTTACCTTAGGCAGAACTCTCTTTAAGAAACCCATTTGGTTCAAACCAAGGAGAGTTACCCGATTTAAAGGTAAAGTCTTTCCTAATTTCTTTTGTTTTATTTTGCTTCTCCAACCCCATAAACTGTTTTTTTTCCATTTTTCTATAACAAAACCAGTATATTAAATATTCTAGGATGTTGTTATGAGGAGGATTAGAGATTAACTTACACACACCTCCGTATATTTGTTAAAAAACATACTGTTTCCGTGGATGGTGAATTACTGTCTCATGATACAATGATTGTTCTATATTCTCCAACCACCTATAATGGTGGACATTATGATGGAAGTATATTTATTTATGATATATATTATATTTATTTCTTCTCAATGATTCTGTATTTTATATTTAATACATTCTTTTATTCTTTTCATGTTGTGAAAATGCGATAATTTCATTTGAGGAAGTGTGGACTACCGCCCCCTCAATTGATGTGACTCGTTCATGAAATACATGAAATGTATAAAGAATGAAATTTATGAAATTATGTCACCTATATAACATATATATTATACTGTAATTATAATATATATATCTCTCATCTAGTTTTAATTCCATTAATGTGGAAATGAAATGAAATTAGCATTCATGCGTACGTACGGCCTACCGTCTCCATGAACGGTGAATTTCATTTATTTTTATCTCCAAATGTTATGGAATAGTATAAAATGAATATATACTGGATATATATGATATTTAAATCATTAATACGATTATGGAGATGATTTAATTATAACTACATGGAAAATTATTTTCCAACAAGTTCTATTTTTACTCATGTACCAAACATCGACAAAAACGTCTGATATGAAAACAAATTATAAACCAATTATTATAACATTATAATATGTGATATGAACTGAATAATAATATTTATAGGAGGTCCTTAAGAAATTATAAATTGAAAAAAGTTTATTATTCAGGAATATAAAGTATCGAACAAGACAAGTCAGACTAGAGGTAAGGGATCCTACATCTCTCTTTTTTAAGTAATCTTTTTGATGTCATTTCTTTTAAGCTCATCTTTATTATGTTTGGGGATGTTATTTTATATTTCTAAATATTTAATTTTTATGTTCATGTTATGAGGGAACCTATTTGATCTCATAAATCAATTTTTGGATGTTTTATGTGGCACCGTTAGGCTGCCGGGTTTTCATAAGGGATTTTTCATCTCAATTTTATTCCCATGGGATTTCTTCTACATTTTCCACCATTTCTTTTGAGTGGTGTATATACTGACTATTATTATAATCTTTGTGTAATTTACATTCATTTATGAGTATTTACATCAATTTTTTATAGTCCTTTCATGGGGAGTACATTTCGAAAGTTACGCAAGTCGGTAAGGGAACCTTTCACCCTCCTCTTTTTAAAAGACTTCTTTTTGTTAGTTCTTTTAATTTACATCTTATTATGTTGGGATATGTTATTATATATTTTTATTGATTTAAATTTATTACTAAGTGATTATTTACCATTTTTGTCTCATCAAATCATTTTCTTAATTTGAAAGTGACGTCGTTAGGCTATCGAATTTTTATAAGAGAACTTCTTTACCCAATTTTGATTTCTTTGGGTTCAACTTGTAGTTATTGAATATGTCATCCAATGAATATGTGTAAATGACCTAAGATTTTTTTCACTTAATATCCAATTATATTGGATGTATCTATATATATCACACATAATTATGAGATTGATTTATCCTTAATTTGAGGATACCTTCTTTATAAGGGATTTCATCTTATTTTACATTTCTATTAAGACTTCATTGTTGTTATGAACCAATTCACTCTTATATGGTGTATATAATATCCTTTGGCATATTATATCATGAATCCCTTTATTCTCATGATATTATAATATTATGATTAAATTTTATTCCTCAATTATTTGTATTCAAGTGTCTCTCATTTTGTTAAAAACTCTTTAACTAAAATATTGTTTTAAATGTTTTAATGATTTATTATTATAAATATTTCTCATTAATATCCATGTTTTCAAAATGGTTTTAAGGATTTATTTATATGGATATTAATGGATTAAAATGTTATAATCTTTAATGTGGTATGGGACTTTGTCTCAATCTTTTTTCATTGAGGCATATTTTGTTCTAATGTAAGACATTCTTCTATATGATGAATAAAACACCTTTGACTTTTCATTTCATTAAAAGGGAATCTTTTTATATGAAGTGTTTTACTAAATGGAAAAAAGAATGTTTATTTTTAACGTACGTGGTGACAATGGATTTTTTTTCCACAGTGAGTAATATATGATCTTTGGCTTCCTTAACAAGTCGTAATGTTTTTCAAATAAAATAAATACTATATACTCTTTTATGTAATTTGGTATTGAAAATGGTTTTGATAATGGATTTGTTATATTAATATATTTAAGTGAAATAATGTGATTGAAATGTGGAAAAGTTTTCTTTCCATTATATTTTTTTTTATGTATTATTATTTTATAATGGTACTTGGACATTTGACGGGTGGTTCCGTGATAAACCATATGACGGGTGGTGCTGTGAATACCAGGATGGGGGATCACGTTTTAGCCTCCAATGCATTGGGTATGGAAGTCGGCCGTATGGCTATTCCATTTAGTGATATGTGTCTAAGTCGACCGTATGGTTATTCCACTTAAGTATGTTTATGTGCCAAGTTACCTTTATATGTTATTTGTTCTTATATGGGTTTTATTGTAATCTTTGGGTTACAAAGGATAAGTAGTGATCTTTTGTTCAGTGAAGAGTATTTACTACTTCATAAAGGTGAAAAGTATTACATTGATAAAGTATTCATGATTTACTTGTTGTTTTGAAAAACTAATAGTTTTCCTTTTTTGTGTATCCTTTACTGGGATTTTTATACTCATCCCATGTTTTTGAATTGTTTTCCACAGGACATAAATAGGAATAGGGTCAAGGATGAGATCAAGGAAATACATGCTTTCTAAAACATGGAACTAGACTTGTTTCTTTTTAAGAGTTTTTATTTTATGGAAACTTTGCAGGAGTGTCTACTTTGTAATCTTTCGAGATGTTATAGTTTTGTCCTAATTCTCTAAAACTATAAACCTAAAAAGATCCTATATGTGAATTATTCATTTAATTCATGATTATGTAATGTTATAAGGTCGGGTCCTTATAGTCATCCCATGAAATCATGTTTCATGCAATTATCGATGGATTTAAATTTATAGATTTCTGACTTACAAATTCCCTATTATAAATATAGAATGTGGATTATTATATCTTCAATATTAGAATTTATTACATTATAAACTCTTCTGATGTAATAATATGAAATTAATTTCTTGAACTCTCAATTTTCCTCAATATATTACATTAAATTGCATGACATAATAGTAAAATTTTATGACCATAAACAAGATATAGCCATTCAATATATTATATACACTATAATTGGATTCTAATTCATTCTACTATAATATCTCCATTGATATTTTTTCTATATCAAAATATTTGTAAAATCTATAAAACATAATACTACGTTAACATATTGTCAATGTTTTTTATCCTAAAACTTAATAAAACTATTGTCCAAAAATCACACACTTAAATTGTGTTATATTTTCTATGAGGCCATTCGCATTAGGTTATTTGAGTGTCTAATTATAATTATGTTTTTCTCACCACTATTATTTCATGGAATTCATCAGGTTTTTCTCAAACCTATATGGAAATATACTATATAAACATTTGACTGAAGCCATTTGATATAACAATTTGTCATTTCCTTTTAAGAGAAATTATAACATAAACCACATGAACCATGCCTTGATTTAATATATATTAAAAAATAGTTTCTTTATTAGAATTTAACTATCATTTACCGAGTTTTTATACAGAATAACTTATTTCATGGTCAATGTTGTCAAACATGATATCCTATCTATATTGTTCTAACCATTATGACCAAAACATATCGAAGGATTGGGATATATTACTATCTATGTCAAAATACTTCTTACATGGGCCTGGTCAAAATTCAATTATCTATTCCTTGGACATGTAATCTTCTAATCCTAAGAAAAAATGAAGAATTTGTAAATATAAAAATCATACTCTTTTTCAAATTTGATACTGATAATGGAAATCTTGAGAAAATTCCATGGTAATTTCCAAATAGCCTCTTCTATATGATTCTTTTGTAAAAGATAAGGATATTAAATAAAAATCCATGAAAATAATGGGGTCAAATATATAGTCATAGTAGAATTCCATTCTTCCTATATATGTACGTTATAATAGAAAAAGATTATAAAATTCATATGTTCCACCTCATATGATGTCCTAAATTATCCATATGAAATTCCCAATGATATAGCTTCATGGTTCTTAATTT
The DNA here is from genome assembly GCA_963277665.1 of Viscum album. Taxonomy (NCBI): domain Eukaryota; kingdom Viridiplantae; phylum Streptophyta; class Magnoliopsida; order Santalales; family Viscaceae; genus Viscum; species Viscum album. The sequence continues at coordinate 1,842,679,208 of OY728125.1, forward strand.
ATCTTGGACACTATAATCCTCATTCCAAAATTTACTTTTTTTATCCTCATTAAATTTGGTCACCCTTTATTGCCTATTAATGGACCCAATCAACTAGTATGATCACTGTTCTTCTGTGTATACTCATTCGTGAGCCATGAAAAAGAGGAAATCATATAACATATAAATTGAAAACACTATTGTAATTATAATGGTATATTTTCTTATCCCTTTTGGGTCCCAATCATAAAAGTAAACATCTCATAATCATGTGTTTGGGAACCATTATTGATTTCATTTATCGGATTTCACTATTCAGGGGGCATCATATATACCGATATTACTCTTAGGGGATTTCATAGGTCTCCATGAAATGATAGTGAAAATATATAAAGATGAAAAAAAAACAAAAACAAAAACTAATTTTATTTATTTCTTAAGATAAAAAAGAATTTATATATTAGAGTATCTTTTTATGATAGTTATATACTAAAAATTACATATATATAGACCTAGATCATGGATTTTTTTTTCAATAACTATTAATGAAATTGTGGAATATTCCAATCTTTAAAACTTTATCCTCTACATTATGAGAAATACTCTCTTCCTTAACAACCTTATTCGTATCCCTAGTTTTTGGGTCATCAAGGATCTATTTTTATCCTTCCAATTTTCATTTAGTGTAATGAAACTCCCACTAATGTTAGCTAATTTGAGTAGACCCATCATATGTCTGACATTGATGGTCTTATGAAACTTCTATATAGTGGGATTAACATTTACGTACCACAAATTAGTGTCATGTAGATCATGAAAATCATTAATCCTATAATCGGTATGCATGGGACTTCTATTTTTACACAAGTTTCTATATAATACCATTTAAAATATCATAGATATTTTTAGATCCAAAACATTCACTTCTAGGAAATATAAATTGACAATAAATTCTGGGAAACATACTATTTAGGTAGACAATTGGAGACTCAAAAATAACCATCCATATATGTGGACAACAGTTTTTATGAAAAATATGGTGGAAGAATAAAGAATCTGTGTATAGTTTAGTTACACCCTTGAAAACTATAACCAATTAAGAGACAAATTAGTTTATGGAAAAGAGTAAGTATGTCTCTTCTAATCCCATTACCATCAAGATAGAATCAACCTCTATATTCTTTGTTATTTGTTTCCCAATCATAGTGTGATTTTTAGTTATTTTTCATATATTTTGATACATTATTTTGTTTTATATCATTCCCATGTGTTTTAAAATAAGTTTTGTTCTTTTTAGAGGCATATAGGGTGGTTTATGGGTTCCACATGATTACTAGAATACATGTGTCGTCCACCCTTCAATTTAAGTGGCATAAAAGGAGGAACTAGAAATCTATACAGTTAGGAAGACAACCAAGATCTTGTCCTGAGTAACCCATACAACATCCTCCCCTTGGGTTAAGGGTTCATTATTTGTCAATGCATTGTCTCGAAGACTACGCATCCCTTCCATCTGTCTCAATATATTTTGAAAAAAAAAATTCAAAAAAATACTCTCCTAATATTTTAACCATTTCCACCCTCTTTTCTCCCCATTCATGTTTCTCTATCCATATGGGATGCTTCTCATATTCTCCCATTAATATTGGTTCAAATTCTATGGTGTATCACGACTGGTTCATCAAGATTATTCAATGTATGTTTCTCATGCTTATCTTCTTGGCATATTTCCTCTTATTTATTTTTTTATATTATCTACAATGGTTGTGGGGACATAGAGGGGGTTGAATATTGTTTTTTATTGGATAATGATGTTGGTGTTGTTATATTTCTTCCATGGGATTTCATTATTTAATTTTCTTATAGATTTCATTTGATTAGTGGTGTTTTCGAGAAGAATGGCTGTCGATCAGTATTGTTCTATTAGTTGATGATTTAAATATTCATTAAACTTCTATAAAAATTTTCATACATGTGTTTTGTGTCAAAATAGGTGATTCTAGTTGTGTTTCCTATTCCATTTCAGTGGATTGAAAGTTGAAAAAAGAACATTTGTACCATACATACCTAGACTGGTAGCATGGGACTAGTGGATAAGAGATACAGTTGGGCCTCATCCCATTCTCGATAAGAGGAAAATTATTTAACACTAACTAAATAATGTATAATGGATATTTCCACAGGGACTTGGGTACATCCCCTCCAATGAGTTGAGCCAATAAATGTATTCTTATGTGGTTAGTCAATTATATATTATGCACATAGAAACCCAGTGAGATATCTATAGAGGGGATTCCAATAGTTCTTTTTCTATAATTTTTCTGTTTCCAATTTTCCATAATTTTCATATTTCATTTAGAGAAAAATATGGTTTCCAAATTAAAATATATATTTCAGTAAAAATGGAAATTATAGTTATTTTATAATTTTTAGGAATGATATACTTTATTGGATCGTGTTGCAAAAATGATGTCACACCCTACATTTAACCAATGTATATTTTTAGATCTTGTCTTGTCTGATTTGGTGGATGGAAATGAGTAATTTTATAAGAATGGATACATGATCAAATCACTTCAATCATAAGTATTTGTGGTGGAAATGGAATGAAGGATGATGTTCCTCAAGTCACATTGAGGGTTTTTCTAATTTATTAGTCCCCTTACCCATTTTTTATTCTTTTGGTTTTGGTTTAGACATTTATAATGATGGTCATAACATATGTACATATTTCTTTTGTATATCATTTTAATAGATATTAGTTTTTATGTGTATATATATATATTGTTTTTAATAATCATTTGAATGTGTAATTTATTTTGAGTAATGATCATTGAAAAATCATTCCCAAGGATATCCTCGATGGCCCAACTCTAGTCTTTACCAATGGGTATTGATAATTCCCTTTGAGATATGACACATATTGGGTAAGGTGTCAGGATGGTTGGAATCCCAAACTTATTATTAAAAACGTTTTTTGAGAGTATGGTTTTACAATTATTTTTTATTGTTATTCGAGAAATTATAGGATAAAATGTGTGAGGATTGTCTGGGTTTGTGGTTTGAGTAGTTAGTGGGATGTCTACCAAACACACCTTATGGTATTCCTTTGGTTATATGGGATGTTTGTTATAAGATTTGATTCCTCATTCAAGATTAAATCACTATAATCGGAACATGCACAAAAATAGAGTTGGGGGGGATTGCTTTGAGTTAGGCTTTGAGTTTAGGCTTCAAATGTTATTGTTTGACCTGATTTATGTTGGGTTTTTCCATTATAATTTTTGAAACATTAGGGATTTATATAATTAAAGTTACCATCACTTTTATTTAAATTATTTAGATCCATTCTTCCCCATGGAAATATTTAATAACCACAGAAGTAGTTCTAGTAGAGTTCTCCTTCGCTATTTAATTAGAGATTAGTTGAGGCATTGGTTACCATTTTCTGAGAAATTCATTCAGGAGTTGGATTAGGTCCCACTTAGAGTAGCTAAGACGGCCCATAATCAGGAGAAGATTTATCACAAGAATATATTAATAATAAAACCCCTTCCATTTAAGGATGAATGGACCCATAAGAAATGTAATATTAGGTGGATAAGGTTGAGACAATATTTTAGTTATTATGAATTCCTGATACTATGAATGTAAATTGTGTAATATATTGGTTCGAATTTTCTAGTCGTAGGTGGTAGGAGTTCATGAAACAAGTACATCCGTATTAGAAAGTGGTTTGAATGGAATTTAAATTAATCATTTTTGAGTTGTTTGTTTATGATACTTTTCCCCTCATCATGTCCCAAGAGTTCAAAGACCTCTATCAAATGGTGAATTTATTTTTGGAGTATGCCAACAGCTTTGCGGAGCTAGCCTATTAATTTCATAAGGTTGTTGTTGATGAATATATAAAATACAAATATATTTAAATGGATTTTCAACCTAAACTTCAATCTTTGGTATTCCTATTTAATAATAATTCTTATACTGAGGTTGTTTACCAAAATTGATCGCGTATTTTAATTAATTCGATATGTCTGAATTATCTAGGATATATCAATTTTCTACTGTAATGTGGTGTGTTATCATCAGAATGGAAGAAAAACTGTGAAAAAAATGGTATCAAGGGTTTTTAAAGATCTAGATACCCACACCAACCACCTTCATCAGTAGATATGGGTGGTGGATCTATCATCTTCAATACTTGGGGGAAATCTGGATACATGTCATCGTTATGCACAACCCCACCCTCTTGGTGATACTATTATGGATTCGTGGGCCAGCTATAAGTTTCGATAATGTTTCCCTTCCATATTAATGAAATTAAATCTATAAATCACCGAAGATAATAATATTTTAGTATGATTCATCTAGAGAGATGTGTTCTCATTCTAGTGCATCAGGTGGAAATGATGGTTCATCATGGGGGATGATTTGCCTTAAGGCATAGCCACATGTCATTATTTAACCTCAAGCACAGACGAAGATGAGGCATGTTGATGCTATGGATGAGGAACCAGTGGAATCAAATGTAGGGGTTTGGATAGTTTGATGTACTACTCATATTTCATCAATCATTGTAGTTTCTTTTGTTGATACAAGTTATTATAATATGTTTATTTCTCCTCATATTTTGAATCTATTTAAACGACCCACTGATCTTATTCAAATTACATAGAATAGATTACAAATATTTAAAGGAGTAATAAACAAGGTTTTATATTCCCATCATGAATTATATATTAATTATAGATTGATATGAAATTATATTTTCTTATTCTAGAGATGGGCCTCTTTGATGTGATCCACACAATTGACGATATGATGTCTTTCATGTACCACATGGACATCTGTAATAGGTGGGTGATATTATTGAACCCTGATGGGAGAATTGATTGTTTACGGTAGAATGGGATCTAAGGTATGTTAGCCATATACCTCCAAATCTGAAGTTAAGAAAGATTACCTATCAAGTGTTTTCCATCATGTTTTCGAATGAAGGAGAAGGCTCGGAGAGCGAGTTTCCATTTTGTTGTCAATTAATATCATGAGTTATTACATAGTTATTTTTCATTATTACTTCCAAAATGGTATTTAGATATCACCCTAGATTTCCCACTAGGGAGATAACTGATGTATCTTCCCCCACATTGTATGGAGCCAACCATTATAAGTTATTTAAGGATACTGATGGACAATTTTGACTCAAAAGGGTTCATCCACACAAGAGTATCTCCCTAGGATACTCTTGTTCTTTTATTATAAATATTGATACATATCACATATTGTGTATCGATTATCAAGAAATTAATAGTGTTACCATAAAGAAAAAATACCTATTTTCATGTATCTATGATCTATTTGGATAGATCAAGAGGGAGTGTTGGTTCTCATAGATCAAACTTCAATTAGGATATCCCTATGTAAAGGTGAGAGAAGAAGATGGTCCCAAGACCACATTCCAATATAGGTATGATCCAAATGATTTTTTTAAATTCCTTTCCAATTATAAAATTACCTTTCTATATTCATTTATTTTATAAACTAATCATTCTATTAGTATCATGACTCCTTTCTTATGGTGTTTGTGGTTTAAAATTTTGTATAATCGAAATTGGGAGAGGAGCATGGTAAACATTTTATAATAGTTTTGTAAAAATTATGTGACCACAATCATTTTGAAAAACCCACTACATGAAGCATATAGATTTCTCAAGTAAATATTCTAGGACTTCTGATTTTATAACATGTGGTTTTTGTTGATACGAATAATGTCAGGGTAGTGATGTCATGGGAGGATTTTAGAGTATTCATTGAGATCAAGAGTCTTTTTTTCCTAGAATGTTATTATAGGTTGTTCAGATTGGCCTTCTCACTATATTCTTTATAGATGACATCCTTGACCATAAAATTGGTAAAGTTCTCCGAATTTCATTCATCATTTGAGGCGGTTCAACAACAATGGAAAACATACCCTATCGTGATTTTATATGAGTCTATTCATGGTTATATGGTCTATTATGATTCTTTAGGTATGGTTTTGGGTTTTAATACCATTTATGGTGACCATGTGTCTGTTTATAAATCTATAAAATCTGACCATGTGAGAATAATTACAGAACCCAAAACCGTGATGTTGTTCCAATGATTCCTGACCACAAATAATAGTAGTACTAAATATTTAGACAAAATATTACAGTCTTGTGAGTCTGAAAAATCGTGATTTATATTTTATCCTATAATTTTATGAACTATATGAAATGATTACTTGCCGAGTGCCTTCAATTGTTCAAATTTGATATCATATACACCATAGGGAAGGTAAATGTGCTTTTGGATGCTCTGAGTAGAAATTTGAAAACCCATACCTTGAAAAGTCCATTGATGAGTGGCTTCTAAGGGGGTTTTCATTAATACAACTTGAAGAAAATTAATAGAGTGTTGTAATGGTCATATATATTATTAATTTGAGTCCCTAAATTATATTTTTGATTCAAGATGACAATATAATTGATGATTTGTGCTAGAATTCTCCAATATTCCATAATTGATGGGTATGTTCCTAGTGAGTGGTCGATGTCTTCTAATGATGTTTTTTTCATCAGGATCCTTTTTTGTGCATTCATATCATGAGAATATGATGGTGTAGAATTTTCATTAGTCAAATTGGATTTTCAGTACTAGTTTCACCAGGATGTTTTGTGATGTGAGGAACTCGTTGTAATGGTTAGGAATAATAAGTGATATAGCTGACTTTATATCTCTTATTAAACTTTTTGATAGGTTAAAGCTGACCACCAGAGACCATAAAACATAAATTATTCTCTCTTTATTCCTACCTTAAATTCAAACAAGGTATACATGGATTTCATCATCAAGATACATTATAAACCCTAGAAAAGGAATTAAATTTTGTTGTTTATAGATCACTTGACCAAGAATTCCCATTTCATTTTGATACATGACTATTCCAATGTAGATTAATTGTGAAGTCTATATATTCTATAGGTTATGATACTGCATGTTTTTCAATGTAAAGTCATTTATAGAAAGTACTAGTATTTAAGGACTTGTTTCAGGAATGCCTCCAAAAGACAAATGGGTCACATCTTAAATGAATCATGACATACCATATTAAAACATTTAGTCATAATAAGAGGGAGAACCAGATTTCGGATGACATTCTTCTATTTTCATTATGGAATTCAGAGGCTCAATGGATCACCATCTAAGATTGGTGTAAATTGTTTAATATAACAATTACGAGTCCTAAGTTTGGATGGATCCCCTCAAATAGTTGTTTAGTCCACCATGTCGGTCTCCTCTATTTTGGATGGAAGTATATGAATCTTCCATGTTGGGACAAAGCATTGTGCAAGAGTACACTACTAAGGTTTAGATGAACAGACATCGATTGTTGATATCTAAGAGTCTATAAAATCATATTACAATCAATAATTTTATCCTTCATATTTCTCAGTGGATGATCATGTGTTTTCTCAAAGTATCATATATCATGGTCCATCACTATATTGTTATATAGAGGAAAGATACACTAATGCATATAAACACTAATTAGATAATGATTATGATTGGAATGGTGGTGTAGTGTCTATAAATTCCTTATTAGTTGACTTATATTCCTGATGGTTCCCAAATATCATGGTCAATGAGTTATAATCCGTACCATTATCGTGTTTTCATCTAGGAATATCTTGATTAGAAACCTGATCTATTAGTGATTGAGAAACCAGTAGATATTGTTGATTCCCACGTGAATATTTATATGGGGAAATAAATTCCATCACATTGGGTCCTATTTTATTATGGAAATGATGAGAAGTATGGGTGGGATTTAAAGTCTTAAGTCATGGAGCAGTACCATTATGTTTTATTTAACAAAACTATGGGTTGACATTCCATACATGGAAAGTGATATAGTGTTGAGAACTATCACACAAATAGTGTTACTTTTGGTATTTTTAGTTTTTTTTTGAATTTATGTTTTTCTAAAGATTTTCTGAGGTTTACCTCTGAAAAGTGGTGGTTTATAGAGGGATGAAGTGTTTCACAAAAATAGTTCATAGTTAGTATAAGCTATGTCTTATCCCAATAAAAATGGTGTTACCCATACAAAGGCATTAGGAAGTAACATGTTTAGGTTCTCAACTATGTTCCAGGACCCAATAAGCTATATAGCCTACACCTCTTTGGTCAATGGTTTCAACATGGTTTCAATGAAATCTACAATACCATGCAGCTAAACCATGCTACTTTATATTTACTTTTAAAATAATTGGTTTCCCAAAAATTCCCAAACTTATATTTTACTCATTCCAACCTCATTTCACCACATTTACATTTCTACATCCCATGGCATTCATCCCCCTCTCATCCCCTTAACCATAGATCAAATTAAATGGTATTTTAAAAACATTTCTTAAAGATTATTTCTTTTATTTTTTTTCATTTTTTTCTTATTGGTTTATTTTTTCTTCATTCTTTCATTCTCTAATATCGAATGGTTTTGGTAACCTAAATAGAGTTAAATTTTATATTTCCATGTGTATTGATATTTAATGTTTGATATTTCATCTATAGGATCTATTCATTCATGGTCTTGTGGTTTGAAACCGATTGGTTCTAATTTTTAGAATAAAGTTAAGTGGTTCCATGTTTTCTTATTGATTTATTATTTAAATGTGTTTTCCTATTTTAAAAAATGATATAAAGTGTTTCATGTTTGAAAACATGTGATAATAATTATTTCAGGGTGTGTGTTGGTTTATATAACGGTTTTCCCCATTAAAAATTATTAGAAATGGCAGGATTTGAGTGTGATGAGTTGGTTTAGGATAAAATGGGATTGGTGTGGTTTTAAAGTGGAATGAAGAACTTGGTAACACTAGTAACATATGTGGGAATTCTAGAACTAGTAGATATATGATTTAGTCGGGCTATATCATATTCTAATTAATAGAATAATGATGCGACACTATCTAAACAATTTGAAATGGGAACTACAAATGGACCTCGGTTACATCCCCTCAAACTTGTCATTCATTGGAATATATTCTAAAATGGATTATCATCAGGATAATATGTAAAAAACCCCTAGTGACCATGATATATAGGTATTTACTGTGGTTTTAATCCTATTTTTATCAGCATAAAATTTTCTTGCATTCTCATATTTCTTATAATACTATATAAGGATTCCAAATTAAATTGTTTATCTCTTTCAATATAATAATAATTTTATTTATAATGGATATTCAAGGAAGACCTTGTGTGATGAAAATAAAAATGTGATATCACACACTATATATACCCAATGGTTATATATATATATATATATATATATTCTTGATTTAGGTAATTGCAAGGCCACTTTTAGGGTAGAAAATACTTGAGATAAATGCTTTTCTCCTATGATTGGATGGAGGTAATGGGATAGTGGATGATGTTACTCATGTATCATAGAAGTTTTTTCTATTGTATTCACTTTCCCCCTTTTTGGTACTTTAGGGTTTTTATTAGAAATGAAAAAATTTTAACTTGATAAATGTCCATATCTCTTTTTTATATCATTGTTACTATCGTGGGAAGTGATGTTTGTGTCCAGGTTATTTTTGAAAATCATATTAATGTGTTATGAAATGTGTTATTAATTTTCAGTAATTTTATAGGAAAATCCTTACAAATGATGTGTCTGATTCCTACGAACTAGTTTCCATTATGTGTGGGATCAGAAATTCCCTTCGCCCCATGCCATAGATCAGGATGGATGTAGAGTTGGTTCGTATCCCAAAATGGGTTGGGACATGCTAGTTCATGGGGATATGAACTCTTATGGTTATATCCTATAAATGTTTTGTAGTTGCTATAGAAAATAAGATAATTTTATATTTTTTATTGAGGACCAATGTCAATGAAACACAAATTTGATAATCACCCATCTTTGTTTATATATTAGTCTCCATGACTAGAATCACCCAAACTAGTGGAAAAAATTTTATTTCCCTCCAGGTTCCAAATTTCTAAATTTAGTTGGAGAATAATTAACAGACATGGTTTAGTCCATAAATATTACAAAATAATTATCACCTACCACAGTATCATGGACACCTTTTGAGTATTTACTGCATCTCTTAGCAACCTTCTCATCCATATATTGGTAAGAGATCAATGATTTGAGATAATCACTAGAGGGATATTCATTTTATACTTCATGGAAGTTAAATGGGTTTTTACCTCAGTGATGGGGTTTTAAATGATTCTAAAATGTTAAAAATTTTATAAAATAAATGTTGGTGTGGGTGAAGATAGATATAATCAATATAGCTCATGTCCATCCAGTTTCCTTTCATACTCTCTGAACTCTGTTATTGATGCACACGTGTCGATGGTGGATAAGATATTTTTCATCATGTGTGAAAAATAAAAATGATTACAAATTCTTATTATGAAGGGTGTTTAAAATGTGTTAGATAACAAAACAATGATATTTGGTTTTCATACTTGAATAATATCATTTTACACTAATAAGAGAGGGTCGACATATCAGGGTCAGTGCTTCCTTCATAGTGGATATGATAGTCTTAGTAGCATAATTCCATGACTCTCCTAGGATCCCATTTTATTAACCTTATCACAAACTATACATATTTTAGTCTTACATTATCTTGTAGTAAAAAAGACATAATTGTGTCACATGGGAAGCACACACACACACCCTGATATATATATATATATATATATATATGTGTGTGTGTGTGTGTGTGTGTGTGTCTATGAGTAAACTAAATTAATATTGGAATCAGAGAAAACCCACCCTCACCAAGTTAGAATCTCTTATCTAATATATTTTCCCTCTGATGGTGTCTAATTTTGAATGGTAATGGGCCAGGTCACACTGTTTCATACATCACTGATAAGTGTTTTCCATATATTATTATGATCCTCATTTTAAAAGTGTTACAAACTTATTATACTCTCTTTCTTACTTTAACCTTCATAGTTTTATCATGTTAGGGGTTTTGAGGTACTTCTTTTTAGAAGATGATCATTGTAAAAAGTAGTCCACCATATCATAGGAAAATCAGCATGGAATGGTTTGTGTGATACAGATTTCCTACAGTGAATGGTTTACTGTCTTGTTATATTTATTACACATGTACCATATGTATTCTAATATATTATGTCATAGAATTAATGAACACACCCCAACAACTTATAAATAGAATGTAAAAATGTTTCCAATGCATTTATCTGGCCCTAATCATTCTACAAGACACATGGCTACCCAATTGGTGAAGCCATCTATGTAGATGAGAGTGATTCTTCACAGGCACGAAAGAGAAGTGATTAGGTGGAGTATACACAATGGTGCAGGGGGTGTCAGGAGGTTTGTGCTGTAGTGGTTGGAGGGATTTATAAGTGGAAGGTGGTACATGGAAATATTAACGTCCCTATAATCTCATACCATCTTATTATTTTTATTAATAAAAAAATCACTTATACTATAATGAGTACCTCTCTTAGTGTTCAATTCTGAAAATCACTCTTAATCATACAACATAGAACCATATACCTAAATTAATAAAATAAGGAAGTTCAATTGGATTTAAGAACCAATCTTTACATCGTAATAACATCATTTCTACCTTATTGAGAGTCAACTTCTCAAAGTGATGTAGATTTTAAAGTATAATGTTGCCTTGTCGTAGTGGCACTCCCATTCCACTGGAATCTCGATAATAATTCCACTATAATCCTTACATGAAAATGTTTCTGAGATCTCCGTGACGTACTTTTCAGTTATTTTAATTTCAAATTAAAATCCTACTTTCATGATTTTAAAAGAGTGTATTTCACCATTTCCAATAATGATTTCATTTATTCATTCATTGTAAGGATGATTTTTTTACAAGAACCACATGAATTGTTTCTCTAAGGATTTTACAAACTATGAAAGAATAGTTTTGGGGAAATTACAAGGATGAAATATTTGTGACATCATAGGGAGGGAAACAACTTCAACATTCATTGGGAGAGGAGTAATTTTAAAATAAAATAATATTTTTTTCTTGTCGAGGGATCAATTTATTTTGAATTGAATTATTTAAAATTTTTGTTTTCTCCTTTATCATCATCATTCTATATTGAATACTTATCCCATGAGATCCACTATTCATCCCATGAATATAATTAAATATATCATGAGAATATAGTCATTTTGTTGATGGTAGATAAAGAGTAAGGGGTGACTGTTAATATTTTAACAATTAAATGAATGTTGAATCTATGTTGAGACATTAATAAAACATTATGTTTATTGTACTAATACCATCCCTTGGTCATGTAAAAAATTTAATGATGACCGAGAGATGAACCATAACAAAGCATAAGAGAACATGAGAGTGAAGGATGACCACTATATATAATTTTCTTATTGGATTGCCCTAATTCATCTTGGTCTAACTGGTCACCTAAACAAAGGGATCAACAAATATATACAATATTAGTGGTTCTAAGAAGTATAACTAGTTATTCCCAATTATCCTTTCAAGTAAAAAATAATTATTGATAATAAAAATGTATTAATCATTATTTTTTTGAATATTAACCTCATTAAACTATTATATTGCATCCTTTTTATATGAAATTGTTCCCACCACATAAACTACATTATTGCCTCTTTAATATAGACTCTATTGTAACCCTTAAAATTGATTCCTCAACATTTTCTATTTTTATCTAAATAAAAATCATGAATATTATGATTGGGTATGCTCTTCATATTTTTTTTGAGTCTAACCATTGGGCTCTTTTTATCTAGAGTAAATTCTAGTACTGTTATATAATAAGTATATCTGCGTTTTTTCATTCTAAACACAAAAACACGATTATATAAATAGAAAAAACCAAGGATTGCATCACTCGATATAGGAGTGGGACATATGTGAGGTAATTTACTCAAACCCCAACTTATTTTCTTGTAATAGTAGCCAGGGTGACTTTTCCACTTCCTCTCAGTGGTTAAATTTCTAAATATATTTTGGAGTTTTGATAATACTATATAATGGAGACTTTTTTAGTTTTTTATCTATCTTTACCCTATTCAAATTGAAAGAATAATTCATATTATCAATGTATTTCCATCATAATAATTTACATTAATTAAACTTACATCATTAGAATAGAAAAATTCATCGCACTCATCAATGATTTTTTTGGCGACAACGTCGTTGCCATGATCCATAATCTCTATCACTAATCTCATAGAAGGTATATAATGTTCATAAACATATACCTGCATATCTAGTTCATTAATACACTTCTAAAACTCTATGATATTGGTCTTGTAGTTGATATTATTGGATTCCTTGACATCCCCAAGAGGGGAATATAGAGTGTATATTTAAAGACCTATCATAAGGCCTTAATAATAGTAGAAGAAGGCCTATATTTCTAGAATTATGTGTCCTCGATTATTTTATAGTTTAAGGGTTTTTCTAGACCTCCAATTTTCCATGAATAAGAATCCAGGTCATTCAATTTTTGTTACTTTTCAGGTCTTTCCTCCTCTTCTAGAGTATGGTGATCTTCTGATCATCAGGTTGGATTGACATAGCTATGCTCCATGAGACATTGGATCTAGATTTTGGTATATTGTGAGATATTTATTCATTTATGACCCGATGAATTTGAATCCTTTTCGCCATTTAGATTTTGTTGTTCTTTCTCGTAGCCTTCCTCCCCCATAAGAGGGTTGACTCATTAGTGACCATCGAGCATTCCTAAATTTCATTACCCAAGTTTAAAAATAGATCATCGATTTATCATTATATGGAGATACCCCAATGACCATACATATTAGAGAAAACATGATTACAACCTGGTTAGTTTTCTAGTCCATCATTTACCTGAGTTTTTAAATAAACATGGCATAATTCTCTACTCTGATGTATGATGGTGGTGACACTTTTTGGATATTAAAGGTACTAGTTTTTTATTGTGTAAATGTAATGTATAACTCAATGGTGATTACATCATCTAGTAGGGTATCTAGGGAATAGTATCTTAACTCTATCATTTAGTACTAAAATTTATTAACTAAATGGACTTCCTAAATGATAATTCTGGTTAGGAGGTTCTCATTTGGAAGGAAATTTAATTCTATATATAGGAATATAATCCGCAAGGATACACTATAATTCATATATGTAGGATGGATAGAAGGAATTACCTCACAGAATGGTCAAAACATACTCAAAAAGTTTGACTTCACTATAGAGTGTTTACATATTGATGATCACTTCCACCCATCCCCATAGCATTCGAAATATCCTTTAACATAGATCATGTACATATCACTATAACCAAACAATATCAATTGGTGAAATCATTCTAATACTAGTATCATTATGCCCACAATATTTATTTATACTAATCTATAAGGCATAACTTACATGCTAAACATGATGCCATTATTGGAAGCATGAATGAGAAGTAGGTAGTTGCTTTAAAACATCACAAAAAAAATTTCTATTATAGTATGAGGAGAGATTTCGAGGTAACTAACATAACCCAATTCTTTTGAATGGTATTTACATAGAATTAGCCAATATGTGCATAGGGAACCGTGATTTTTAATCCTAGGGAACCATGGAAAACTATTAAAATTTTATATATTCCCATGTGGAAATAAGAATAACTTCATATACGATTTAATATAAACATCAAATCATGGTTGAACATACTTGGGATGTATAAAGATAGTTTTAGAAGATTGTGGTCTAGTTAGGGACCCTTCATAATATCTTACCATGTATCTCTTAAATGAATAAAATCATCATACATTGACCCATGCATGGATTCATCTAAATCATGGAATATGTACTAATGTATAATGAAAAAGTAGTCATCTTTATTATCGAAGGAATTTTTATATGGGATCTCAAATATCATTAAATCAAGGAAAATATTAGAGATATTATGTATAGATTTCCGAAATATCTAAATATACTCATAAGTTTCAACAACATTCATCTAAACCATGGCCTAAGAACATGTCTTGCAAACCCAGTATCCCCACAGCTAGTTTCGAATAAAACAACCATCTGGTTGTATATCACATTTCATGTTCTAAACCACCACCTAATTGGTGACTTAATGATCAAATAAACATGTGAAAAAATTCATCTGAGGCTTAGATATATCATAATTCACTTCATGGGAGGATATAGTGTGGTGCATTAACGATGTCCGACTCACCCATTTTTTGTATTGGATCCTTTAGAAGAACTATTTCCACTTTTTACATATTTGTACCTATAAAATTTGTAGCATGGAATTTAGTAACCATTTTTTTGATGATATCAACCAACATAATCACATTCTCATATAATGGAGTGATCGTCCAAAAGAGGTACTTTGTTGGATTATTTTATAATTTCTTTATATGATGTGTGAAAAAGTCATTACACTGATGATGGTAGGCAATGGTCCCAATTATATTACTAATTTATGTGGGAGCCTCAACATATAATGGATTAATTCCAATTCAATCCATTTTTTCCTAATATGAGAATCAATTGGTAATCAAATGAGTAATTCTTTAATATGAAAAAAACCATTAGTTTAATTCAAGTGAGTTCTATGACTATTGGGAGAGATATTTTATAATGTAATAATCATTTATCTAGGATGTATCACCCATGACCTTTTCCCAACCACATCAATTATTTTAATCTATGTGAAACATATTCGATCGCCATTTCCCAACTTATTTCTCCCATGAGGATGGTCAATAAAAACTGTATGTTCCTAATAATAGTTTTCTTAAGTCTTGGAGATGATAAAGGAAAACAAACCAACCATAAGTAGGTTGAATCACTGGGGTTAAAATATCTTTTTGATACCCATTCATACTAACGTGAATCATATGGAAGCAATGGGGTACCCATATATTTATATATCAATTTAGTAATTTACCCAGGTACTAGAGTGAAACAACTATCACATATTCACTATAGATTATAGGTCGAGTTTACCACCCCCATGACATGGTATAAAATTTCTCCCAAAATTACCCATTAATAAAAATACATTATCATCATCATCACATTGATCACAAGGATAGACCCTCATGATTACAATTAGATCCAATTATAAGAGGATGATTTTTAGGAACTCTCTAACATTGTTTTATACTATAAGAGGATGAGGAAATTTCCAAGATAAGGAACCAAAATTTCACATAGAACCATTTAGGTTATAGTATTCATCTTCCCTTAGTCCACTAGGAGTGATCCTGAGGTCATTTTCCCAGCTCTGCATGCATGTAACCTATTTAAATCTTCACAACAATATTTCTTTATCATGCTACACATGAATACTCAACCTGAGTGTCCCAGGCGTCATTATATAATCAATTTTGTAACCCGTCCTATAATTCTAATAACGAAGGTACCCATTTCCCAAATGTTGTCTAAAAATAAAACCCTCTAGAACCTAATTTTTACCTTATACAAGTTGAAGAAATTCCATGGATCTCTTCTCACAGTAGTAAATATCCTCATTCTGAATCTCCCTCCATGTAGCTTAGTTAATATTAAAACCATAAAAAATTAACCAAATTTGAGGTTTATTTTATTTTTCATATGATTAAAACATTGAAAAAATTATTAGAAATCCACAATCCCCTTGTACCTCAATAGTAGGGTTAATGACCCTTATCGGGAGACCCACTAGAGTTCCATTTGTTTAATGTCATCAATAAAAGATCATAACCACTATGAAGAACCTCTACCAATTTCAATCACTAGGTGAGGACATCATCTTAATATAACTAGGTCACCCGCATAACCATTCGATTACTAGGTTTCCAACTTATCCTCAATATCACTAGGTCTCCTACTTCGGTCTATTATCGTTTGTGTGATCAGTTCTCCCTAGTATCACTAGGGAGATCATTTCATCCTAAATCCTTTAGGTTGAACCTAATTTCCATAAACCTACAAGCAAAAATCCTTTCGTTTTTACCTTATTAGAGTGAAACACTTCTTCTAGACCTCAATATGGAGAATCCTCTTCTATGGATCACAATGAGGAATACTATTTTTCATCTAATCCAATTATAGGGTATTATGAAAACCATGGATATAATAGTGTGAGATACATTCAAATATATCTTTAACATGGGAATCCAAATAAAATGGTCTCCTCTAAAGACAACTAATACATAGGATTTAATAATGAATAGTAGTGTGTACCCCTTTGATCATGTATTCCTCCAATAAGATGTTGATCTAGAATTTTCCTCCTAGGTAAGTAGAACCAACTACAAGATCAAAATATTTAATTCCCTTGGTAATGATTCAATTAATTATAAATACATTGGAGTATCCTTTCATGGATCAACATTCTTTTCCTAGATACTAATTCCCATCAATGATCAATGTGGACCTCAGTTTATTTCATAGATATACTTCTCCCTTATGTTATTGTTGATTATTTAATAACCATGATACACCCATAAACCGTGGATGAAAATATATAGATATCATATATTCATTAATAATCCCCAATAATGATAACAAATTTGTTGATAAATATATCAAGGCTATATACTTATATTAAGGATAGAGATTTTCTTTACCCTAATCACTAACTAGACTAAGTATTTTCACGTTTCAGATACATATGAACCATTTTTATCCTTCATGACACCAAATAAGCCCAAGGCCTCCTCACAATTTGTAATATCTAATTAATCAAACCCAAATTAATTATTCCATGCTTCTGATTCATTACTAATTCAAATCAATAAAAAATAATATGCATAAGCTCCACCTCAAACCCTATTTATCTTGTTAAACACATTAGGGCCACATAATTATCTGTAAGAACCTATTGTATATTCTTTTATATTTTCAAAAAAGGTATGCTAAACCAAATTTTAATACCAATGTGTAATCCCCACTGAATCCACTATTTTTAATAATATAATGATAGGGATTTCCCAATCACATGATGTAAAACAATACGAAAACATCCTTATCAAATTACATAAAATAGAGTGAGAACATCATTGTCGTATTATTTAAAAATAAACTGTAACACACTAGGTCCATGATAATTTCATTATCAAATGATGTAAAACTGTTTTATAATTTCATTAATAATGATGTCAATCATATTGGTTTGGTAATATTATAAGACCATAAATTAATCACCTTGAACTATATAGGATTTTATCCCTAATAACTATGATGTTTAGGATTCCTCATTGAAGGTTCCGACCCAATGAGATAATAAACCAAGGATCCACTGAGGATATATTTCATTTTAACATTACTTTATAAGGAAATATTTCACATAAATAAACTTAAAACCTTACTCATTGGGCCATATTAATTTTGGGATTAGATATCCCTCCACTATGACTATAGTTCCAAGAATACATTCACATTAAAAAATATCCATGATGAGATATAAACTAGTTTATTGGGACATATTAATATTAGCTAGACCAAAAAAAATATTCACAGATCCATATTCCATATAAAAAAATCCATCTTCTTTAGACTACATTCCCTTTAATATCAATTTGAAAAGGGATAATCAAGTGTGGGTCTTGAGCCAACCATTTCTAGAAAAATATTCCCATAAGTCTATTTTTTATGAAATTAAAATGGTTTGAAGAATTCATGGATTTATGACAATACAAATTACCCTCAAAGTTCCTCTTCACTCTCTTTTAAGGTAAAACAAGTAACATGTAGTGATATCTATCTTTGTGAATTCAGGCTCCAGTGATAAGGATACAAAAGATTCCCCTCATATAGTCATGATCCCAACACTGTAAACACATACCACATCCCTGTTAGGAGACAAAACTCAGATATCTCATCTATATATCATCAAATCAAGTAATAATCCTTAATGTAGAACAAGGATATATATCCTTTAATATGCACTAAATTTTAAAATCAATAAAGATATTATAATACAAAGAGATGATTCCATCAATATTAAACAATTGATACATACAAAAATTTATATAAACACATGGATTTAATTAGATCTTTAGAATAATGGTCTCCCATCATGAACAATGATTAGGGAAGGATTCATGATCAGTAATTAAATATATATGAATTTCCATTAATTTTTAATAACTCCCCCATCTAATGTAGAATATGATCCCAAACTCCCATCTTCTCAACTAGTGTGTAACCCAACTATTTTTAGTAAAGTCCCAATAACAAACTACCATGGGATGTTGGTATGTGTAAAATCCTAAAAAAATTTGGGAATGCATTCATATTATAAATGAAATGGATTTTGAATATTAAAATTAAATATCATGTTTTTATTACAATATAATAGTAATAAAATTATCCAAGATAAGAGTATATATCAAACGTTTCACTAAAATGTGGTGAATCTAGATTCTAAAACATTCAATAGCATATTTTAATGAATAATAATGTTTTCAAATGAATATTACAAACACATAAAAACCTATATTATATAGATTTAATATTTTATTTTTAAAATATTCCTACTAAGATGATATAAGAGTTATTTTCTATCATGTCAGACATTTTAGAAACTCTAATGAAATTTTAAAGACAATATTATCTCAATGATACTAGTGGGGGTATTTCTTAACATATAAAAGTACAATATTAACAAATAAATGATCATACTATGAAAGAAATAAGGTTAATTCCATGTCATCTTAAATTTTTTTAGAATTTTTTGAAGTAATAATGTATATAGTATCATTATATTTCAAGGATAGATTTGATGGAATGGGTTCACAAAATAATTATGGTTTATATAGAAATAGTCATAAGTATAAAAAAGAACTTAATCACATTGTAACATTTATGTTGTGTTGTTAAAAAGTTTAAATATGATCAAGGATTTCATCTCTATGAATATGATTCCAAATTATAACCATTATTAAAACGAGTTTAATTTAATGATATTATTCACTACATAGTTTATTAGTGGGTTTCTATCAAATGTTCACATATAGATGTGGAATTAATTATATAAAGAATTGATTAGTAAATGATCAGAAACAGTGTATATATCGTAATCGTTTCCTTGTAGTTTATCACATTTGATATATTTTATGGGTTTATATATATATATATATATCTCATTTTTTGTGTTATTAAGGGTGTTGATGAATATAACAACTATCAGGTTATAAACAATAAAATGTTACATTTAAATTATTTCATGATGACTAAATAGATATATGAACACGTATTATAGTATATTTTTCATGATGTGAAACCATAATTGACCACTCTTAGTACATCATTGAGTTATCACAAACAAATGGTCATTATAAAATAGTATATGTTGTAATTAAATAATGGTATTATAATGAGTATGATTACTTTATCAAAATAAATAATATGTTTAGAATTAAAAAAATATGTTTTCTATATTTCATTACTGTTAGAACTGACATGTCTGCTAAAGCTACCAATGGTTAGTTTTGAACAAACACAACATGCATGCCACCACAAAAGAACCATTCTGGTAATAATTAGGATAGTTCATTAAGGATTCTATACCTTCATGTTAAACACCAAATCATGTAAAAATATATTATGTGCTAAAGGATACTTGATTTTCAACCTATTCTACAAAGTCTGAATAGATGATTAATGTGGTCATGTGTATGAAATAATGGTTGTGCGTAATAAATTGAGGCTACATGAAGCACCCATCTCATTTTCTGTATAAGCGATGTCAAAGTCAGTGTCTGGCAAGCATGAAGTGTTGTGATGAGTCCAGATGCTACACATAAAGCCTCTTCCATGACTGTAATCTTTTTCACCCATCCCCTCTGATTCTAGAAATTAATATATTCCTACAACCTTCTTTGGGGTGACCATATAGATGAAGAAGCATCACTATATTATGAATAAGTCCAATCTTTATTGACATTCCAAAAACACAGAACGCTCAAGGTAGTTAATGTTTTTTGATTGGTTCGATGTGGGTCCATGATTTATTGGTCCGACTTTTTATTTATCCTCAACAAACCACTTTAAACCTATGTTTCATGTACACAATGACTCATTCTACGTGCAATATTTTCCTTACGCAAAAACCCCAATCATACATGTACAACCACGTTGAGACTCCATGGCCTACCCTTATGTTAGAGAACCATACTCGAGAAATCATTATTCAGAACACCCATAGCATGAATGCACCTCTTGCATGCACCCCTCTAAACATGAACACAACAATATCGTGGTCCCTCCTATGATTTCCCCTATGACTATAGTTCATGCATTTCCATACCTCTTGCTTCCAAGTATAGGTACACCAATCTCTATTTATTCTCTGCATAGGGACCATAACATGGGCCTCGTGAGTGACCACTCCCATTGTTATACCCTATAATTTCCAAAGACATTCCCTACCTAGAGGAGAATTAGCAATGGTCACATAATCCAAAGGGGAAGATAGTGAGTCCCCCATGTCCATCTTTTATGATGTAAAAAATCCTAGTCCCTACATCCTCAACACAAGAATTAGTATCATTTTTTTACATTATAAAACAATCATAGGATTCTTTGTGTATGAGTTTCATGGGATTCTCTCAAGACCTCGTACCCTTGCATATAATGAGATATTCATCAAAAATATTTCTTGTGAAAGCCCCACAATGTCTCTTGTTGATTCTTATTTCACAACCCAAGCATTAGGTCTACTACTTATTATTGTTTCTCACACCTATCATTCCTCACATTGTCTTAGAGTTTATAAGAGATCAAAAAATCCAACAATCTCCACCTTGAACCTCATATCCGATATATCCCACAATCTCATCTTCAATGGGCCTCGTCCTTTGTTATAATCCATATAGAATTCCGAACTACGTGGAATTTGATTACAAAATAACTTGAATATTTAAGAATCCACCATATTGTCCAAACAAGAACCCATATCCACTCCAATTTTCTTTAGGTCACACCCCCAGTACGATCATTCATCTCATTTGGGAGACTAAATCTCTTTCAAGTACCTTAGGTAGCTCAATGCATAAGCCACACACTAACTCTAGCCAAGGGAAATCCTATTGTTGAGGTAAATATTAATAGGTAATCCCCACACCATCCCTCATCAAATATCCCTTCACAATGTGAGATTATGTAATATAAGACAATAAACTACATAGAATGTTCATGCCACCTGACCTTAAACTGTGACATCGAACTATGTGGGTTTTAATCCCTATCTTCTTAACAAGGTATATAGGATGCCTCATTGAGGTTCAATCACTATCATTAGTAAACCATGGTGATACCTACAATGGATGTACCTCCATGATCCACCCCAAGTTATGTTCAGATCAACCTTCATTGTGTGACATATTCCATTTATGGGACACACATCATAAATCTTGCACTATGGGGTGTTCAGATCAATCCATCAACAAAAGGTTTTGGTGTTCCATCCTAGGGATGTACCACCATAATCCTCCATGTGGTGTGTTCCGATCAACCTTCATGGTGTAACATCTTCCCATTATGGGATACACCTTCTAGATCCACATCTATAGAGTGTTCTAATCAATAAATTGATAAAACATTCAGCTTCCCCCTGATAAGGATGTACTTGACAGATCCACCTTAAGGGGTGTTCCAATGAACCATCATTGTGAGACATATTCCCTTTTATGGGACACAACTCCCAGATCCTACTAAATCTATATTTATGATCCATAAATCAGTAAACATTTCAGGTACTAGAATTAAGGGATCAACCACCCTAATCCCCCCTAGAGGGTTTTCTGATCTGCCTTTATGGTGTGACATCTTAACTTAATGGGACACACCTCTCGGATCTGTCTCCAGGGGGAATTTCGATCCACTCAGAGGTAAAAATTTCATGTACCCACTCCTAGATATGTTTCTCCTGAATCCACTTCAAGGGAATTTATGATCAAATAACATGGTGTGGCATCTTCCCTTAAAGGGAACCCCCCGAACCCCCTTAATGGAGAATTCTAATCCATCCATTGGAAAATTTCCTCGTGTAAAATACTATATCATAGTGATGAACCTACTTAATCCACTTACATAGTGGGTTTGGATCAATTAACATCATCTCTACAAGATCATAAACATGTTACATGCCCCAAATACATACATCATACCGAACATGAGTTTATTGAGGTGAAATACATGGAAGATATGTTCCTACAAAATTAGTTAGATCATGCAAAACATGCGATTCCTGAGGTCAAATCCTTGTATGTTATACACTTTTGGCATGATATACCTAATTTTTTAAATATGATAGCTTGGATTTGGTGTCTAATATGCCTCCTTGTGATTCCCCCTATTAAGAATAATATATGTGACAAATTTACAACATTTTAGACATGCTAGTGATTCCCAACATGACTACTCTCTTAAAATAAGTTTTTTACCTTATCTAGGCCAACATGAATGACCAAAAAAATGTAGTGAAATTGAAAAACACCTACAATTACATGGTACCAGGAATGAGTTCCATGAATATGAAATAACTAAATAAGTGAGACACTATCTAGGAAACTAGCACTAAGGAGTAATACAAGGATGTAGGAACCGAAATCCCATCATCCCATTTCGATCAAGAAGAATACATCACCATTGATGGTGATAAAATATTCCCTCATATGGAAATCAAGAATATAAAGAAATAATAGAATCTATCACATATATTGCATGTGTGGATGCTTGGACCCACCCATGTAAAAGTATCCAAAATATATATGGTGAACCCCATGTGAATATCTTCTCCTCGGTATGGGGATTAGTAGAACATGCTTAATCAATAGATTATCATTTCCTTGGATTTAGATATCTGGTGCCAGGTGACCCCAAAAAAATGGTAGAGCTTTCATAGAACTCAATAGAAATTGGAATAATGAACATTGGGCATTCCTCTGTCTATGACAATATAAATTTAGATCTATCTCTCTAACTACAAATGATCATATGACATTGGGGAATTTTTACATGATTTTAATACATATTTATTAACGGCCAAATCCAACTGCCTTACAGGACTCAATCCATAAGAATTCAATATCCCATTGACTGCAAACACTAGGGAAGGAGAAATGTTAATGCTAAAATCTCCCATGAAAAGAACTCTAGAAAATATTCTTCTGCATACATAGCTACTGGACTCCCATTCCCCGTCACAATCTAAAATATCATCCTGTGGATGGCCATAAGAACATTTATATGTTATTATGAGTAGGAGGGGTAATTCCCACTAGGGAAATGTCCCACTAAGACCTAGAGTTATTTATGCCTTGCTGACACAACCACCCCCAAGATATATGCATTGTGAAACCACTTCATATAACCACAAGAAACCACTTTGAGAGACTATCCTTGGAGAGATATTATGACTTTATCTCCATTTTCGAGGAGGTGGGGGATTTCTAAGTCACCTCAGCCACAACTACATACCAAGAACCATCAAAGAGGAATCTCGTCTGGCCTTCTATGCACAATCATAGATTAGTCATTCATGTGTGAGAATAGATGTACATTACCTCTCTCTATTGTCCTCTATACGAACTACCTTACACCAATATTTTTTCATTCCACCAAACTCCTTACACCAAAGAATAGGGACC
Organism: Viscum album; assembly: GCA_963277665.1. Taxonomy (NCBI): domain Eukaryota; kingdom Viridiplantae; phylum Streptophyta; class Magnoliopsida; order Santalales; family Viscaceae; genus Viscum; species Viscum album. Next base: position 1,842,703,878 of record OY728125.1, read on the forward strand.
CATGAACTCCATGTTGTAATCGAGACCTCATCCACCCCATAAGTAGACATAGTAAACTAAATCAATCATCGACACCATTTACATCAATTACGGGCTAACTTGTGATGATGAGTTTCAATGTGGAGGTCCCCTCCGCATGATAACCAACCTAAGAAGTGGACCTCACCTCCCCCACAATATTATGTATTTTCCACCTCAAATAGTTCCCATCTCTAGTAAAGGTCATCCATGCTCTAAAACTGATTAAATTAAATTTCCTCCCTATTTCATTGATAACCATCACGAATTCCTTCCCATGTTACACCAAATTAGAGTAGAGGTTCTCACCACTGCTTCAAAAGTCAACATTGAGGTCCTCACCATGGTTCCACCAATCTAAGTGGAGGTCCTCAATACACATTTAGCAACCAGTACAGAGGTATTATTCATATTCTAGATCCTCAAAATGGTAGTCTTCCATGTGTCTATTTTGATAAACATTAAGGTCTTTATCAAGATCAAACGAACAATTATTAAAGTAATCCCTAATTTATACCTACTATCTAGCACGTAGGTCCCCCATGTATCTCTATCAACTAATGTGGATATCCTCTCCACTTCAACACCATCCTGAATAGAGGTCCTCATTGTTCCAATGAAATTTCCAACCCTAATGAAACATCACAAGGAAGGTGTGATAACTACATTCATTAAGGAGAAATATTGGGAAGTACCAATTTTCCCAAAACTCATTGTTATTTTAGATTCAAATGTGAAAGAAAACTCGATAATTTATTTTTTACTACTCCCACCAGAGTCTTGGGTAGGATACCGATAGCTGATGTTATCCATCATAGAAGGCAAACCCCATAAAATCCTCAAATCCTCCGTTGAAACATGTAGGTGGGATATATTTTTCCCACTTATAGGGGATCACGATGATACCATCTCCATCACACAGATTTGTTCGGTTCAGAGGTAAATCCCTCATATATTGAAGTACCCAAAGATATGTTGATGAGTGTCTCCTCCTGTTCACATTTGGCGGCGGAGAAAACTAGGTCCTATAAGGGAATGATGATATAATTTGTGTAACCTACAATGGAAAAACCAACGTAAAACGAATAGGTAACCCAATTAGGGTACCCAACTTCCATCTAACTAAATGATACATCGATCTACATTAGTTCTACCACTAATATCTTGACTAGCACTAATTGAAGCCTAGACTGACCAAGATTAGAGCCTTACCTCTAAAAAAAAGTACTAAGGGATACTCGACATCCAATCAGTACTAGTTAGTGTTTGAAAAAATGAAACATATAGCATTGATATCCTAGACTCCCTCACCTTGGGAGAGGCTTTGTGTTTCTGCCATACCATTTGGGTGGCGATTCACCACCTCCATGATCACCATTTTCCTTACCCAGTATGTCGAGCTCACCTTGAATAAATTAATTAGTAGTACCTAATGGTTGATCCCGCATTACTCCTAATGTATCATCACATTAGATCTATAGGATACCGCAATACCCTCCAAAAAAGATGCATCAATAGCCCCGACTTTCTTCACATAATCATGGAATATGCATCGTCATATGACCAGATCAGTACCAGGGGAGAGTATGTCGCTCTCCACATCATCCATATAAAATGAAACCATGGACATCCCATTTAAATCGAGGATTTATATCTTTTAGTATTTATAGTAAACATGTTAATCTCCCACATTACATAAAAACTAGATGTATAAGTGCTACGATACGTAGAGCGATGGGGAAAACATGCCTCCAAGGGAAACACATCATGAGGTAGACCCTCACATAGGCATCCTTAACAAATTTAAAAGGTTGTTTCTCAGCCTTGGGGATCCCTATGCATCATTTTCAACCCATAATAATTCAAATAATGGTATGGAAAAGGTTGATCCCTCTAATATTTCTCCAAATACAATGGTTGACCACATGGTTTCCATCATCCTTTAGTTGGTAATAGATTAGAACAGAATCATCAAAGAGATCCTTGATAAGTGGTGCCTATATTATGGACCATCTCAACGAGAGGTCATTTCTCTCCCACTGGGGTAGTAGAAAGTATTCCTTGGATAGTTCTACACAGTCTAGCTTGACGATCCTTCAAATTCAGATAGATTAAGTGTGGGAGTTTAAGGAAATAAATTGTGATATGAGTCACCCAATCCACCCCATTAGTAATATCATCTTTAACGGGACCCATATCGAGCTTCTCCATGATCCACTAATTATGATTATCAATTTTATGATTTTTTCATGTAATATTTGGTTAGGAATCCTCATCATGATAATTGTATCATTGATTTATAATTTATATCCACATAAACTACTCACATTGAGTCTCTTGATAAGTGAAAGATGGAAATCCCAGCCTATAGAAAGCCATACCCAACATGGGTGGATAACATGTGATCACCCATATAATTTGGTAACCTCATATTTTCCCCCATTCAATGGGCTGGGTTCCCCACTAATTCATTTTTTCAACATAATATCGAGGTATAGTCCCATGTTGGGAACCTCATAACAAAAGGAGACTTCCATGATCCTATGTTTCTTCTAGACATTGGAAGGACCTACATTAGGTTTGGTACAAATCATTCATGTTGGGCCTATCATGGGTTATGAACACCTTAGAAGAAAATTCCTATACCAGTTCAGCCCCACCACAGAAAACATTGGAATTTTCAACCACTTCTAGTGAATGAAATTTCCTAATGACCGACTAAAATATTGTTTTTCCAGGGGGAAGGGACTCTCTTACAAAATTAAGATGAATTTGACTAATGAGAAACTATGAAAATTTTGTTTAAGAAATGTAAAGACTGAATAGGTCCTTACCCTCATAACTCTAGATCATCCTAGGTGTCTTATGGGATTTCTATGATAAGGCCTAGCTTTTAGAGTATGCCTTGTACTAGGTTAACCAATAATTTCTATTACATCTTTCTCCTACAAGAAAATATATTATGTACAGACTGCTTCTGCAGTGTTGGTAGAGGACCCTAGGAGATGTGAGTTGTCATCCCCATTGTATGTGGTGTCCCACTAATTGTGGTGGATCAGTCCCACCTAGTGCATAATTGGAATGAGATGCCCCATCACGCTCAACCAACTAGATGAGAGAATGTGACTTCATACTATCATCAGGCTTTATCCCCACATCTAATCCAGGATCCCTGAGTTTGCTTCCTATATATAAGGAAGAAGAAAAATTCTTTCAAATAAGCATGTGTTTTATTCTATCTCATGAATTCTCAAGTGCAAAGGATTTTAAAGCTCCACATGTGAAAGATGACCCATGAAGCCAAACACACTAGTCTCCTTGATCATTGTGCTTGAAACTAGATGATTTTCCATAACATCATTGAATACTATGTTATCTAGGGTTTTCTTCTTGGTCAAGTGGATAATAGTTTTTTCAAGTTAGTCGATGTCCCTATACAAGTTTCACAAGTCTCCTCCACTAGGCCTAACAAGAACAATCAATGTTTGGGTAAATGATAGTAGGATTCAAACCAAGGGAGTCAAATGAATGTATATTGATTGGATATCAAGGTAGATTCTCATTTCCATGGTTCAATATATTCCCTCATAAGCTGGCCCGAATCCTCTAAAGTTATTTTTCCTTCCCGTGCTGATTCTTCTACATCTAAATCGTAGCCCCTGAATAACAGTAGAGTAGGAGACAATGGCGAAATGGAAACCAGAACTCCCCATTGGTGAACATTTTGTATCATTCCCGCAGTGATTTAAACCTCTTAAAGTTGATGTTCCTTCCATTGAAGATGATGTAAAAGGAGTGGTCGAGGACTTGAATACTTCCAGAACATTGAAGGATTCTCTTAGAATAGACCCATGAATATTATTGATACTAAATAGAAGGTGGTGCTAAGATCTCAGTAGGTTTAGTCCTCCTAGACCACTCATTCAAACAAGCCCCTATATACAATTGTGTTCACTAAAGAAGTGTAATATTTGTTACTGTACCAAGACTGGGCACATCCATATAATGACATACCTTAGCCCAACGACAACCATACAATGTTGTTTTGGAAAAAATAGATAATTATTAGTATTATATTTTGATCACCATCCAGAACTCAGTTGTTTGTCCAACATCAAATGTTATGCTTCTCGCCAAAGAGAGACCCCATGTTGGTAGAAATGTTCATCCGGTGTGGAAGTATGAGTTGTTAAAGTATTGTGCCATCATACATGAATGCCTATCAATTTTCAAGGCCTTCCACATTTCTATGGAAGTCTGTGAATCCCTATTATATGAATTTAATAACCCCCTCTAGTTTGAAGATGAAGTTGCAACTATAGTGACCTTCTATTATAAGTAGTTTTGGGAAGTGGAATTCCAATCCAAAATCTCATACTCTAATTAATATGAGTGCTCTCAAATTCATTGGAAGACCCTTACACAATATAACACTAGTAAATTAAATGGAATAAAGATCCATAATTGTTTAGTCGACATGGATTTTAGGATCATCCGCATCTAGATATAGAGACTCCACAAGATCAGACTGACTGAATAAGATTTGATTCTCACTGACATGAAGATTCAGGGTCATTACAGGACTGAGAAAAACCATGTGGTAGGATTCAGTTTAATATCTAGTCTATTTTTGATTTATAGTGTTTTGATTTCATTTTAGTTTCACAAGATACCACATAAAATGTGCTACTTTATAGGGAATGTATTCATATATATATGGTAATAGCCTCATCATCTCACATACTCTACAAGTACCCCATCAACGATTTATTAGGTGTGATTCATGGTGATGAATATCCCTTTGACTCCTATGAATTGATTTATCTAAATGTTAATTATTACAAGATGTAGGGGAACCAAGCTCAAAACAATGTTTTTGATCACACAACTGTTGTAGACAATACATTGGTTGAACTAGATGGTGCATTCGTTCTCCCAATTCATCAGTTGGAGGCCACAATTTCATAGATGGGAAGTTTATTTTTTATCTCTAAGAAAAAGGGGTTCCAAATCCCTAAATTTATAAAATATCATAATATTAACTCATTATCCAAAAAATAACATTTCATCATGATAAAAGAATTTCTACCCCTTTGAGGTACTAAGATGTTAACCCCATGGCTACCAATTCACCGTAATCCCACCATTTTTTTATAGTTGAGTTGAATTTATAGAAGCTAACCCACCACCATTTTAGTGATATCAGGCTTAAAACTCATGGTTGGAGGCATGATGGTTTTTTATTGACAAACACTATTTCCATGGTTTCAGTAGAAAAGGATTCCACCAAAAGAGATTCTATATATGCCTTAGAAGTCACCAGTTTTCCCCAAAAATTAGTTATCATTGATGACTTGTCTCCTAATATTGATTCTCCAACCTCAAAAAATTGAAGATGAGATAGAAGAAATACCTCCCAAAGTTGAAGATGGTGTATCCACCAATATCTATTGGTGGATTCATAAGAACTTCAATTCTATGGAAGATCAAAGGACAACAACGATCTGTATAGTTACTCCCCTATTAATGTATTAGAAGTATGTGGATTTATGAAGTGGAATTAGGATGTATTCTACTAGAGATATTATGAGATGTCAATCCTAGAACCTCAGTTAACCATCAACTTGCTTGGTCTCGCAGTAATTACCCATATACTTATATATCATCGCATGGAAATTCTCCTTCTCATGGTGTCATGATTAAGGCAGAAGTGGATAAGATTATCTAGGCCAACATCATCAAGGATGTTTAGTCCCCCAAGTGTCATTCCAACATTATTCACATCAGGAAGAAGAAATGGAAAATTAGATTTTGTAGTGACATCCATGATCTCAATAGCCACTGAACAAATGAATATTTTACCATTACAGGGATACATGTATTGATCGATCCCATAGCTGGTTTTTCAAACATCACTTTCATGGATGGATACTCCTGATACATCAATATTTGAAAATCACATAAGGATATAGAGTCAACCACCTTCAGTGTTTCGAAGGGTCCTTTTCTATTAGATAATTACATACATTTTGATGAATGAATGAGCCACTTATCATTGGGCCATGAAACAAATCCTCATACTAATTCCCAGGTTAATATTGGAACACAATGTGGATATTTTTTGTAACAAATTCATTCCAACATCAGAATCTTATCATTGATTTGGAGAAAATATTATTCATTCTAAACTCTCGTAATTTCCGGATGAGACCCTTGATATTTGAATTCGATGATACCATTGGGATGTTTCTTGACTTCGTCGTCAAATATAGAAGCATAGAGATTAACACAGAGAAGTTCAAGGCGCTCAGCCAAATTCCTATTTTGAGGAACCTCCAGTCGCTCCAAGTCTCTCAACACAAATTAGGCTATATATTCTGATTTTTTGCGAAACTAGTTTGAATGTGAAATCTATATTCTAAGATCATAGAGAATGATACCTCTGACCGTTGGGATGAAGAGTTCAGGATCACCTTTTATGAAATCATGATGTATCTGCTACTTTCTATGGTCTTGATGCCGATCAAGTTAGGGATGACTTTGGTCCTATTTTTGAACACCATGGAATGTCCCTCAGTTCCCTTTTTTCCCAGAAGATATATAATGGTAGATAAATTAAATTATAATATCCTTGTTGAATGTTCCTCAACATAGAGGCTAGACACTCCCCTATCAAGAATAACTTACTCACACTATTTTTCACTGTAATGATTTTGCAACATTATTTTCAGAATAATGAGCTACATTTTAGATACCCAATATACCCATTAATATATATCATGAATTCCAAGTTGTTTATAGGATATTTGGAATGCTAGTTGTTGATCCCTCAATAGTTCATCATTAATTTCATCCCATAGAAATCCGTGAAGGTTTAGGCATTGGTCGTCTTTCAATTCTCCCATACACCCATGAAGAATTTCATCTATATGTTGATTTCATGATCAAGACCATAATTTAAATGGTTTTGTCCATGCCTTTTTGGAATATCCACTTCTATAGTGCTTCTTTAAGTCCAAAATGTAAAAGGATCAGTGATACCAATCTCAATATAGTAGTCATTGGAGTCATCTTCATCACTACAACAGAAGCATACATGTCGTACTCATTCCTGTTGTCAAAATTATGCACCAATAATGATGCAGAGTTTTAGGATCTCATTGATTGTGTAAAACCCTGAAATTTCATGGAAATTGTTTTCTTAAATACCTCATAATTTTAAGAGTCTGCGGATACTAACGGCACTTGATTCTGAGGCCCAGTGTGCCCCGAATCAATTTCTAATGATTAGCTCTGGTACATTCAGTAAATGAATGAGTGGGATTTTCTATCTTTTGAACAGGTGATTGGAATTGAAATCTATGGGCACCGATGAACTCACAACGTTGGTGTTCACTTAAGGGGACCTTTACTATTGTTTCATTTTGACGGGGGAAGAGGTTAATTTTTGTTTGTTTTTAAGGAATAAATAAAAATATGTGTTTGATATTTTTATCTATGGATGGTGGTTTTTATCCCACAAAAGCGGAGTTAGGGGGGCCCACACCCACCTAACCTCCCAAGGGAGGGTTTAGTGTGGTGGGGTCCACACGAGACCCTAACTCCTCACCTCCCCCTCAACTCCCTAAGTCCACCTTTATCACCCCCTTAAATTATTTTGTAAACTCCTCTTTATTTATGTAGTCTCTCCACCTTCCTCTCCTCCATTAAAGTTTGCCTACACACATAATTAAAGAATTGATTCTTTGAATTAATTTGAAATGGTTGGAATTCCTTTAAAATGGGAGAAGGCTATTATAATATTTGCCTTGGAAAATAATTTGGTGGGGGTTCCTCTGTAGAAATTTGAAGAGCTTCGTTCACCATCCATCCAAGGAAGAAGGACCCTTTCATCCACGAAGAACGACAATGTGCCTTCTATTATTTTCCCCTCACCGATAGGAGAGATTCCACATGTTCTGGTACACTCCGACGTTGACGGAATCGACAACGTCATCTATGATGCTTGGGTACCGTGATTCTTTCTTGAGGTAGGGGTTGTTATGTTCATGTTTTAATATAGTTCATAAATGTTCTTCAATTATTGCTTTTAGTATTTCAACATGATATCATCTTGATGAGGAAGGGCTCAGACCGCATGAACATGGTCCGACCCTTCCCCTCTCATTTGTTGTTAGTGGACGATGGAGGCGGACTGTGAAGAACCAGGTGGCGTTGGGCGACCATGAGTAGATCGATAATGCATGAATGTCAGGTCGCCAAAAAGGCGTGACGCCGTTGTGCCACGCGGAGTAGATCAAGGCAATGGCCTAGTCAGGCCGCGATAGAGGAGCAAGGCACCGTTGCGCCGCGCTGGAGCAACACGGGTCGCGGTCGGGGCGGGCAGCGGCAGACCTGGAAGGGCGGGCGGCTAAGCGGTCCGCCGGGGCCACCAAGAGGTGGGACCCATTGGGGTCCCGCAGTTAACCAAGGGCCGGCCTTCATGGCTGACTGTTTCAATGAACCGGGGGTGTATCCCCTCCCCCCAGATCAGCGGCGAGGGCGGGCCCCATAGGGCACCACCACCCCCTGGTCGGCCATCCACATGGCTTGCCGCGTGGGGCACTCAGGCCGGACTACACTGGCCGGGCCAGGCCGGGCCACGCCGGGCCGCACCACACTGGGCCGGACGCAGATTCAGGTCGGTTTGACCCAGTTTGGGCCGACCTAGGAGGTGTTGGGCCGGGTCGGACCGGGCCCAGACCCCCTATTTTCGGACCTTCTTCAGTTAAATGCTCATACCATGAGGTAAAGACCTTCGATCGATGCACCGTGAGTTGCGTAGGATTCCTTGGATCGAGACTGTCGTTTCAGAATATAACACCAAAGGTATTAGAGATATTTGGGTATGGCTGGGTTGGTTCAAACTCGTAACTAACAGGGCCCTCAATGCTGAAACGCTTTTTACTTGAGGACCGAACGTCCAATTGATGTGTCTTTGACTACACTGGATTCATCTTGATGAGATGGTTCTTTATGAAAAATACACTTGATTTTTAGGTATAGTTGAGATACGGTCAGGTTGGTTCGTACACGAAACCAATAGGACCCTTGGAATGGAAATGCTAATAACTCAGAGACCGGGTGTCCAATTGATGTGCCATCTATTGCATTGAGACACCTATAAGGAGGAGGTCCTTTGATATATTTCTTCACGGGAATTCATAAAACTTAGAGTATCGACCATTATCTCGTGGAGCGAATCTGCCCGGAGATGAGCATACGATGTACGAAGTCCTTGTAGATGGCTGAGACCTGATGACTGCTTGTCCGATTTTATCCGAGTGACTTGACTAGCCCAGTGGGGAGAAATACTATGTTGGGGAGGCAGACCCATGGTGGAGGAGCGCTACTGTGTTGGGGTGGCAGACCCACGGTACTCGCAAGAGGGGTACCTCTATAGGCTAGTCGGCAGAGCACTACAATGTTGGGGTGGCACACCCATGGTGGGTAGCACTACTGTGTTGGGGTGGCAGACCCGTGGTACTCGACAGAGGAGGAGTACCTCAGAAGTATAAGGTTAGTGAGTAGCACCTCAGAGTCATGACAAGAATATTGTGCTCGACAAAGGATGAGTTCTCCAGCAGTCGTGTTTTCGACATCATGAATAAAATCTCGGTTTGAGTTGTGTCAATGACCTTTGTGTTTTCCTCATGATTGAGGTGGGTTATGTGATAACATAGGTATATGTATGGTCATATACCTAAGTAAAGGTTATCTATTGAGATATTTTCTTGTGGTTTATCCTTGTTTGATTTTAGTGAGACCTTGAGGGTCTCGGGGTCCCTACTGAGTATCGTTATACTCAACCTTGCACGGGCTATGCCCGCACCTTGTTGTGTTGGATGAAGACGACGGACAGTGCTGACCTAGGTAAAGTGTATGAGGACTGGATGGTACCTGGAGATGGACACTCGGCATGAAGGCACAGAGATCAGACCGATAGACACGGAGTGCTGAGGAGGACATCTGTACCTACCCATCAGGTCTGAACTTGGAGGATGATCCCGGAGCTACTTCACCTTTCACCTGTTGTCTTTTCAGTTGTACTTTTCATTCAGTTGTATTTGTACCTTTTTGTTGGGCTTGAATTTCTGGCCCCTTTATACTTTAATCACATTTTTATACAGCAATACTTAGTGTTTTCTTCCTCTTGTACTCTGTTTGTGTGTGTTTACGTTTCATAAAGGCAATTCCATTCCTTTTTATCGGGATATATGCTTTTGGTACTAGTCACTAGCCCCTGGACTATGGAAGTTGGGCTTGGGGTAGTCATGAAACGGGCCTCGAGGATGGGGCCTAACAAATTCTTATCAGAGGAGCTGGTTCTACCACAGAACATAGGACTCTGATATTTTCTTTCTGTGAAGCAATAGTGTTAAGGGTTCTAAGTGTGTTTTTCAGTTCAGGGAGTCTAGTGTTAGTGTGGGCGGCTGACGTATCCATACACCAGGACTCTGAAATCTGATTCCCAACTCAGTGCACGAAAACACTGATTGATTGTGTGTTTTCAAAAGTTTCTTAAATAAAATCAGCTCAAACAAGTTTAGGTCACCAGGTATAGTATTTTGACCGTGTCACATCCGTTTCTTTCAGCATGTCTTCACCCAATCAGTCAGCGTGGGTACTGAGTCGAGAGCGCAACTATTTCCCACCGAGTAGTGAGGCCTCAGTACATGGTCCTCTTCCAGTTGATACACCAGTAGTGAGTGCACGCTTCCTAAGCGTGATGCACGAGTTCCAGCGACATAAGCCTCCCAGGTTTCGAGGTGAGTCAGATTTTCAGACGGTTGGGCACTGGTTAGAGTTTGTAGCATGAGCTTTCCACATAGCTGAGGAACCCACTGACTTGATGATGTACCTAGCTATTAGTCTCATTCAGGGAGTATTTTAGAGGTGGTGGAGCCAGATTCTCCAGTTTTGCGATGAGACAACCTTCACCTAGGGAAACATCGAGACTTGTTTCAGGGTGGAGTTTATACCAGAAACTCTAAACTCTGAGCGTGCTCATGAGCTTCTACACTTTCCGTATGGTTTTCCAACCATAGCAGAGTCTTTTGCAGCAAATAGTAGATAGATGACACAGAAGTCCAAGTTTACTAGGCCAACAGGTGGGCGACCTCATGATACAGGTTCGGTTGTGCGAGGAACACGGAACAGAGCCAGCCATACGAGGAGAAGGAAGTGATATGCACGAGGCAAGCAGGGTAACTTGGTTCGAGACTGCCCGACCTGTCTAGCAGATGAGTAGCATGAAGTTGAGGAACCTACCAGACTCGGGCAGAGGATCTGGCCGTACAGCCGGTGGTGTACGATACTTCGAGGTGTCACCACCACAACCACCACCACCAGGAGGTCCACCCCGACCACAGGGAACATGTGGATATGGGAGAGTATAGCTTTGAGTAGTTGAATCATATGACTATGGAGGTCTGGAAGTAGGTAGACAGGAGCAAAATTAGTGCCAGGCATGGAGGCCTTTGTTCTTGGAGCTTCTAGTTTTTGTGTTCTTGTTGTTGGGTTTTATTTGTGTCTTTGTACTTCAAGGTGCAGTAATAAAAGACGCATATCATTGTGACATTTACTTTCTTGTAATTTTTGTATGGTTTATACTAAGAGGTTCTGGTTAAAACTATTGACTTGACCCTCACTTGTGAGATTTCTACTGGAGGATACCCATTAACTACGCACTGATGCCGATAGTGTGACTCAACCCTTGGAGGCGAGAGTAATGGTTGGATCTCTTAGTAATAGTGTTGAGGACTTACGATGTCATTCTAGACATGAATTGTACTGTTCATGTCAGGATTGACAGTATTAGGTGAAGAATGTGGTTCATCTTGTGGATGAGACTAGATTTCTATTTTTGGAATAGGAGAAATCACAATATCTCTTATAGAACGTAGACGAAGAATGGTGGAGATGAGTTCTTACAATTGGCTAGTCTCACCCATAGTTCGTTGAGTGAACGGTTTATAGTTCCGTCCAAGTAAATAGTCTCAAGTGTATCATCTCCCAGAAGGACCTGAACCTGAGATAACAGTAATGGATTGAGTTCCTCTAGGACTATGACTTCGATATAGTCCATACTCTTGGGAAGGGGAACGTTGTAGCAGATGCTCTTAGTAGGAGATCAGGCATTTAGCTGTTAAGAGTTGCGAGAAAGCAGTTGGACACGTTTCAGATATCCCTTGTGGATAGTGTTGGAATCAGCACATGTAGAACAATATATGGTTCAAGCTATGATGGAGAACGTGCAGATCATCCAGGAGCGGATGAAGACTTCACATAGTAGACAGAAGTCCTATGCTGATAGGAGACGAAGACCACTGGAGTTTGAGAATGGAGACCTCGTCTTTATACGGGTCTCACCTTGAAGAGGTCTACAAAGATGTGGCTGAGGCGTCATGTTATCACCAAGGTTAATATGACCTTTCTAGGTCCTCAACAGGGTGGGCAATGTGGCTTACCATTGACATTTCCACCTCAATTCTATAGGGGGCACAATGTCATCCTTGTATCTTAACTAAGGAGATGTGTGCACGACCTATCCGTCATCATAGACCACTAAGAACTGGACATCAATGATGGGGAAACTGTCACGAGGTTCTAGTAGAGGTTGAGTATCAACAGGGGAGGGCCCTACGGGGATGGTCGATTCTTCTTGTGTGCTTTCACTGGCAGCACGAGAACCTCTAGGAGAGCACTTGGAATCAGGAGCTAAGTTGCATGCTCAATAACACTTTTTTTCCCTAGTTTGTGTAGAAGATTTAAGAGAACATAAAGCCATGATGTGGGAGTAATGTAAAGACCCATAAATTTCAAGATTATTTGTTTCTTAAATACCTTGAAGTTCTACGAGTCTGTGGCTTCTAACGTCACTGGATTCTGTGGCCCGGTGTGCCCGGAATCAATTTCCGAAGTATAGCTCGGGTACGTTCAGTAAAAGAACAAGCGGGGTTTTCTATATTTTGAACCGGTGCTTGGAATTGAAATCATAGGGCACCGATGAACTCACAGTGCCGGTGTTCTCTTAAGGGTACCATTACCGTAGTTGTGTTTCGACGAGAGAGGAGGTTAATTTTTTGTTGTTTTTAAAGTATAAATAAAAATATGTGCTTGATATTTTTATTTGTGGAGGGAGGTTTTTATCCCACAAAAAGGGGAGTTAGAGGTGGGGTCCACACCCACCTAACATCTTAAAGGAGGGTTTAGTGTGGTGAGGCCCACAAGAGACCCAAACTCCTCACCTCCCCCTCAACTCACTAAACCCCCCTTTATCACCCCCTTAAAATATTTTGTAAACTCCTCTTTATTTATGTAGTCTCTTCAGCTTTCTCTCCTCCATTAATGTTTGCCTACACACATAATTAATTAATTTATTCTTTGAAATAATTTGAAATGGTTGGCATTTCTTTAAAATTGGAGAAGGCTATTATAATATTTTCCGTGGAAAATATTTTGGTGGGGGAACCTCGGGAGAAATTTGAAGAGATTCGTTCTCCAACAATCTGATGAGGAACAACCCTCTCTTCAATGAAGAATGAGAACGCCCCTTCTATTCTTTTCCCTGTGACAGGAGGGGAGACACCCCATCTTCTAGTACACTCCGACAATGACAGAATCGACACTGTCATCCATGATGCTCAGTTACCGCGAATCTTTCTCGAGTTAGGGCTTGTTATGTTCATGTTTTAATACCGTTCATCATCGTTCTTCAATTATTGAGTTTCGTTTGGCCACATGATATCATATTGATGAGGAAGTGCTTGGACTACACAAAAATGGTCCGATAGTTCCCCTCTCGTTTGTTGTTTGTGGACGATGGAGGCGGACTGAAAAGAACCGGCCGACATCGGGCTGACCACGAGCAAATCTGCAATGCATGATTTCCGAATCACCACAAAGGCGCAGCACCATCGTGCCGCGCAGAGTAGATCCGGACCGCATCCTAGCCGGGCTGCGGAGGAGGGATGCAGCACCATCGGGCCACTCCGGAGCTACAGAAGCTCCAGCCGAGGTGGGGGGGGTACCCCCCCCAGATGTACTGCTAGGGTGGGCCCCACTGGGCGTTGCCACCCCTGGTTGGCCATCCGCATGGGCCACTCGGGCCGGACCACGCCGGCTGGGCCGGGCTACGCCCCACCGGGACGGACCTGGACCCGGGTCGGGTCGACTCGGTTCAGGCCGACCCAGGGGGTGTTGGGCCGGGTCGGACCGGGCCCAGACCCCCTATTTTAAGACCTTCGGTTAAACTCTAATAACATGAGCTACAGATGTCAGATCGATGCAACATCAGTTTCATAGAATTCCTCGGATTGAGAAGGTCTTTTCAGTATATTACACTCATGTTTTTGGCGATGTTTCGGTACGGCCGGGTTGGTTTGATCTCATAACCAACCGATCCCTTGAAGTTGAAATGCTTATAACATGAAGACCAGGCATTTGATTGACGTGATGTCGACTACACTGGATTCCACATGATGAGATGGTTTTTTTGGTATACTCCACTTGAGGTTTGGGTATAGTTGAGATATATTGGGGTTGGTTCGTACACGAAACCAACCGGGCCCCTGGAACAGAAATGCTAATAACTCCCAGACCTGGCATCCGATTGACGCGTTGTCTGTTACGTTGATAACCATATAACAAGAAGGTCCATTTAGATACTTCTTCATGTAACTTTGTTACAATTTGAGTGTCGACCAGTAGATCATACAACGGATCCTCCCGGAGACGAGCATACAGAGTACGAAGACCTTGTAGCTGGCTGAGACCTGATTACTGCTTGTCTGATTTGTAACCGAGTGACTTGACTATCCCAGTAGGGAGCACTACTATGTTGGGGTGGAAAACCCATGGCATAGGAGAGCTACTGTGTTGGGGAAGTAGACTCGCAGTACTCGACAGGAGGAGTACCTCTATTAGCTAGTAGGGGGAGCGCTACTGTGTTAAGGATGAAGATCCATGGCGGGAAGCACTACTATGTTGGGGTGATAGACCCGCGGTACTCGATAGAGGAGGAGTACCTCAGTAGTCTAAGGTTAGTGAGTATCACCTCAGAGTCATGAAAAGACTATTGTGCTCGACAGGGGAGGAGTTCTCCTGCAGCCGTGTTTTTTACATCAAGAATAAAATCCTGGTTTGAGATGAGTCAATGACCTTTGTGTTTTCCTCATGATTGAGATGGGTTATGGGATAAATTAGTTATATATATGGGTATATACCTATGTAAAGGTTATCTATTGATATCTTTCCTTGTGGTTTATTATTTCTGGATTTTAGTGAGACCTTGAGGGTCTTGGGGTCCCTACTGAGTATCGTTATACTCACCCCTGCACGAGCTACTCCCGTACCTTGTTGTGTTGGATGCAGATGACAGAAATCACTGACCGAGGTAGAGTGTATGAGGACTGGACAGTACCTGAAGATGGAAACTCGGTGTGATGGCACACATAGCAGACCGATAGACACAGAGTGATGAGGAGGACATCTGTATCTACCGTTTATAGGTCGGAACCCGGAGGATGATCCATGAGCTGCTTCACCTCTCTGCTGTTGTCTTTTCAGTTGTACTTTTCTTTTAGTTGTAGTTGTACCTTTCTGTTGGGCTTGTATTTCTATCCCCTGCGTACTTTCATCATTTTTTATACTTCTTTAATTAGTGTTTTCTTCTTCTTGTACACTAGTTGTGCGTGTTTACATTTCATAAAGGCAATTCCTTCCCTTTTTATCGGGATATACGATGTTGGTGCTTGTCGCGAGCCCCTATCCTATGGAAGGTGGGATTGGGGTAGTCACGGCACGGGCCCCGAGGATGGTTCCTAACAGATTGTCTCATTATTTAATCGATATTGATGTCCCATGCCTTCATTTGAAGTGGGTCTCTATGTTAGTCATCAAATAAATTAATGGTGGCTATATCACCAAAAAACTAAATTTTTTCCGTTTCAGAGCGCACATTACAGTTAATGGATCGACCCCATATAATTTGAAAGTGACTAATGATCCTCGATCATAGAATGGTCGATAGGATTCTCTAACAAAATGAATCACTTATCTTAAAGAGCATATCCAAGATAACCTATTCATTAATTTGGCTCATATAGATTCTTTTATCCCATCATTCAAGGAAATGATAATAGCCAGTATGTAAACCAGCATACTATCACTGCTTCTACTCCAAGATCTCAATGTTCTACCATAGTGAATGAAACCCCTTATTAGAATACTCCATTAATTTATTAAATCAATCATGGAATTCTTCCATCAGACAGTGTAAAAGGTGAGTTAGTATATCGGTGTGAAGCATAGTGCACCCTCCAAATAAGCCAAACCTTGAGAGGACTGTCTACAAATATTTTTTTAATTGAATTATCCTATATTTATCCAAGGATATGAGATTACCGATGTTACACAAGAAGTTCATGTTGGTTCCTTGGGCGATCATCATGGATGTTTTTATCTCTCCCACAAAATTCATTTTTTGGGATTTTTCTATCCCACTATGCTCTGTGAATTCACAAATTATTCCAAAAGGTGTCATTGGTTCCAAATACAATATAACATTATGCATCGACCACATCTGATTATCTACACCACCAAGTAATCATTTACCCTTTCAGTATGAGGACTCAATATTGTGGGAACATATCTAATAGCAACAACTATCCATAGCAGATTCATTCTGACTTGTATAGATTTCGTATCCAAGTGGATATAATCAATTACTCTCATGGATTTCAAGGATCCCTCCATGATTAAATTCATGATTTCCATCCTCATTCATTATTCCAGAGTCCCTCACACAGTTCTCACTGAAAATGCCCCAAAATTCAATTATACAGAGGTGAAATGGTTATATTCCATGTACAACATCTGGTCCAACCATACATCCCACTATCACACACAAGAAAATGGAAATATCAAGGAATTAAAAAATACCCTCTCTAATAATATTATAGAATATTGTGGTTGAAAAATAATAAAAGTTGTTTGGGAAAGCACCCCAATTCCCTCTAGGCCTACTAGATGATGAATTAGAATTCCAGTCAGGTGACTACATATTCCCAAGTATACGCACTAGAGGTTGTCCTACCCATTGTCGTTCATTTTACATTTATATGAACATCTATTTATGACATGAATTTGGTATAAATAACAGAATAAGTCTATATACCTGAGCTAGAATCAATAGAAAAGAATAGAAAATAGGCCTTTCACAATCAAGAGATCACTAGACCAGTGTAGAAGGGGCGTTCATCATGAAGGTTCTCATTTTATCCTTCTACCAAAGTGACATATTATTGTCTTTTAGAAAACCAATGATAATTTCCAATAAGCCTCCAATGTTTGATCCCATGTTGTAAGGACCATACATCATTCTCATGTTTTATTCCATTAGATTATAATATTTAATCACCATTGAAAAAGAGTGTATAACTCACCCCACCAATTCCATTTTTCTCACACAGTGCATCATGTAACGAATCCACACGTTGTCCATAAAACATGGACATAGATGTTTTTAATAATTTCTCAATTACATGATCTTAAACATGCAATCCTTATCAAAACATCGTGACATTAAACTATATATGTGTTTTCAACAGGATTTGTTGGGAGATGATATGCCTCCTAGGACATAATTCACAAATCTTTTATTACACACCATCCAAACATTTACCCCAATGATGTAATTTACCTCCTAGGTATGAACTCGATGACTTGAAATTGAAGGTGGGAGTTCAAGAATTATGACTCTAAACTATATACATATCCTCTCTAGAATATGTGGTATGGTGATAGGAATCATAGGCTCCCATTAATATTAGGTACATCACTATATCACACTGCACATACCTATTTTAGGATACCCCTATCAATTTGATACGCTCTATGAAATTAAAGGACAATTCCAGTTGGTATGTGTTTGAAGACCATAAAATAATAGCCACTCTGAGTCAGATAATCATGATATTAAACTATATGGGGGTCACTGAAATTATTATTTTTTGTTTTTTGGCCCATGTTTATCCTTTACCATGCCAATAATAGTTAGAACCCGCACTATAAAAATCCATTTTTGATGCTCCCCACATCATGGTCTGATCTCCATGACCTCAAACTAGGAGTTTCCATCCCCGATGCATGAAGCTAAAACGAAATCCTTCACTGAACGAGTTTCGGATGCCTCTAAAAACATAAGAGATGATTTCTACACCATATTTAATCAGGTTTCCTCATTAGATAAGTATGAGATGGTCATCAAATATTACCCCATTTCCCAAACACGGGGTGCCTCATGATAATCATGGGATACCAAAATCCCTTCATTAGAGAAGATTATCTTCAGTGTCACTGGTATTCTACCATGTCATGTTATTAAAAAACATGTGGATTTATTCCTATCCTTAGAAGATATGTAGAAATTCTCAAACTTTTCATCACTTGGCCTAGACATAATTTCATTAAGAATTTGGACCCATGGACTACGTTACAGTACATGAATTATTAACATAAACCATATGTATTTCACTATAATTTGAATATGTGGTATATGAGCCTCCTTATCCTCATTAAATATTTGTTTTACCACTTGTGTTCCATATATATACCCTTAGTGTGAAGGTTTACCTTATAGTCAATGAAACATGAATCTAAAATGCATTCCATGGTCAAGACCATACTATCTTAAACAATGTTTTTCAACTTCCAAAATTACATGTGGATTTATTTTTATTCATATATATATATAGAAACATGTGGACTTGTGATCTCAAGGAACATCCAAAAATTCATTAAATTTTTTGTTCCCTTGGCCCTATCATTGGTCTGATATATAAGACCATTAACTAATATTAGTTCTCAGAAAAAGAATGATATCCTTAATCTATATGCGATTATTATTTTGAATTCATGGTGTGGAGTTGGGCCACCTATGACCACATTCTTGTCGAGTTTTTTTAACTCTTCCATGATACGAATATACCCTTTTGGGATACTTACCATGGTCCAAGCATTGTGACTGTAAACTATTTTTTATGGATCCAAACACCATGAACTTACACCAAGATCTCATGATATGATCTTTAGTACAATAAACTAAAAAAATTATTTATGGTCTTTGAAACAGAAACATAAACTATCGGCGGTAGGTTTGATCATTACAAACATAAACTATTGATAGCCCCAACAATCCATGTAGCTTGACTTCTATCTATTTTCCATGGTTCAAAATAAGAAACCTTAGAAAGTGTACCATTTTATTTGGTATTCATATCTTGTATGCAAGCCTCATTTGTTTATTTAATTTCGTGTTTATTTCCTCCATGTCACACAAGTACCCTTGGATAAGACACTTACGAAGTCTATATGTTGTGACTATAAATTGGTTTCTCATAGTCCATGCAACCCCACTTTAAACAATTTTCAATGGTCCATGCCATATGATCTTAAACATTGTGAAATGTCCCGGTCTTGTAACATGAAAATATGGGATACATCTTGATCAAATGATGGTAAACTTTTAAATGATCCATCCTTACCATATGGCGTTAAACTACATTCCCAACTTCCAAACCATATGAAATTAAAATTTTTTCTATCATCTACATTTTTAGTAAGTAAAAATAAAAAAATAATATGACCTTGCTTATTTGGTCCTCTCATCCAGTGTCAATCATCTGCCAAATTATTTGCATTTCCATCTATCGGTCACCTTCTGAGATGTTGTTTTCTATGGATGATGAGTTTTTCTATTTTACTACACTAATATGCATGAATCAATGTGCTTTAATCCATGGTGTAAAAAATATATGAGGTTTGGAATCCATTTGAAAATTCCTTCACCTAAATATACACACTTCAAATGCCATGTTCTTTGAATCCTCATCCTCATCCACATTTAAAGGGATCCCCTAATGGTACTGTGTCTATATAATTCATGACTAGGATCTTGGTTCAATGACTAATAATAATTTGAATGACAGTTTGAGATAGGTATCTCCTTTAAAATATGGTTTATAGAAGTCCTTGAGTTTTTTTCTCTGATTCAATAGTTATGAGATATTAATGCTCTATTCCGAACATGGTCAAAATTTATAATTTATCATGATTCTACAATCCTTGTATTCTAGATTGTTGTCGTTTTTATTCACTCTCCCCATTCTCCTTTGATCATACATAATTAAACATCTTAGAATTATCTTATTCATGCATCAGAACATGATGAAAATCTATTTGGTTATTCTAACAGCTTGTTTCTACAGTCATATCCTCTCCTAGCACAAAACTATTGGTGTTTATTAAAAAATAACATACCCCATGTGTTTAATGTTTTTCTAAAACTATCATAGAAATGAGAAATCATAATTTCGTCCCTTGTTTCTCAAATTTTTCTTGACTCATGTGATCTTAGTTATTTGTATTTAGTTGTTTCACAAAAATTATTCAGGTAAATTAATTAAGAGAAAAAAATGAAATCATTCCATTCATGAAGAATGGTTTTAAAAAATATGAACCATAACAACTATGGCATTAGAAAGGTTCATCAACATGTTGGAGAATCTATTGAGGCTTGAAAAATTTCTCTTATGCCTCGGTACTAGAAATTGATCATTATAACCCTGGTAACCATCATCTTGTTTCATATAGAACATACTTCATCCTCCTAATATCTTCCTCCTCCACATTTTCTTTATTTCATAGCCCATAAAATATAATCTGTTTTCGGTTCTGATCACCCAAGAAATCGGCTATTTTTTGTGTCCCCTGCATCATATGCCTCTCAACCTCCTCTAGATGAGCCCTCAATTGGTTGAAGACCACTGATTAGGTGTTGAGGAAAGCAGTATGCACATTCGTCTAATCTTCCTGATGTTGCATTTCATGATTTTCTTCTAGGGGAATCTAGTTGTTGTCGGACCTTGGATGGTGCAATGTAGCCTCTAAATAATAGAATATTTACACACATGTTTAGTAAGTAAGTCACATACCAATGTGTGTACACTATGATCATCCGCCACAACTGTCTATGTTCCATGTAGATAGTGGTAGAGGGACACCATAAGACTCCCATGGTCTTCTTCCTGGGTCTGGGTGATGAGATTATCTACATGCCTCCATGATATGTGTTGGACTATGTGGATTATTAGTGTCCTCATACCCAGAAATATGTCTTTCTTTTGGAGGTGTAGGATTTTATTCAGGAAGAGACACAAAAATAAGGGTAGAATGGTCCTCCTCAAGTATAATACTAGACATTTTGGTCTCTAGAATAGGAGTTCAGTCTATTGTAGATGACGCTTCTGCAACAGGCTTCTACCCACCGGTGGCATCACTCATAGCCATCAAAAATTGTTCACCTGATACTATGGTTGGGGTATCTTGAACAACATGCTCCTCAAGAATCAGGGAGACTATTATAGAAGGGACCCAAGAAGTATTATCTACATATTCAATTCTAGTATGAATGTTTTCAATCACTTAATGAAATGGGAATGTGTCAATTAAATCATTAAATTACTAGTTTAATTTATGTGAGAAAGGGAAACTTATGGGATATTAATATTGGTAAATCAATTCCTAGAGGATCAAAAGGGATCTTCATCACATGAGACCTTTCGAAACTGGTTTTTACTTCAATAGATGCCACTAGATCCTCTTTTGTTGTTCAGGTGGAATCATCCTATAATAGAAAAACACATTGTTGTAAAGGATATGTAAAAATCAGAGAGAGGTTAAGTAACTCCAAATATATTCTTATCCTGAGGAATATGTATTTCTATGATGATCCACCCTAGGTGAGAATATTACAAAATAGTGGATGATACCATTTGAATGTTAGGATGTGGTCCCCATAGATAACTGAGAGGTCCTGGGGATCTGCTACAATAAACTTGACCTCCCTAACTAGCCCACCATCTACTTCAACATCAAGAACAGTCCCCAGGGCTTCCCTTCAGTACCCATTGGTTCACCTTCACCCACATCAGTAGGGGTCTTCATTCCATATCCAAAATTCTTCAGTAAAATACATTCTTTGGTAAAATATTCTTTATAATGAACTATGAATGATATAGTAATCAATGTATGTTAAGCGTTCACTCTAAAAATTTGAAAATGTCTTCTTCGGAGGCCATGATTTTTTCACATTCCCAAAGACTCCAATGATAAGTTTATGATCCAAAATATTCTCCATTTTTGAGCCCTATACTTCTACAATAGTCAGTTCCTCTTTAGATGATTATATGTTAGCAGTTAGCATCTCTACCCATTCTGTCTCATCGCAAAACATCACCCACACGGGGGTGGAAGGAGGTCCATACATCCCCCACTTACAAAAATAAGAGAAAATAAATGTCATATATACCTGAATCTGATATAACTCACCATGTACATGATCTGGTTGGGCCTGATCTCAAGTAGTTTGATCCTATCTTGTTACAGGTTTCTTCATATGATCTTTGTCGATGTGGAAAATCACATCATCCTCCATTTTGATAAGAGAGAAGGAAATATAACATCAGTAAGAATCAATATAAATTTCCAAACAATTTTCCTGGAATCCTCCCTGACCCTTCATGTATTAGAATTGATGCATATATATTTCCCACAAGGTTTCATTCGAGACCCTTCTCTTTCAAGAGGAGGGGGTGCGACCGAGATATACGTCATCTCTACTACAAATCCAGCTATAGTTTCCCCTATTCTACATCATGCCCCTTAGTGGGGGGGGGGAGTCTACTTCCTTCTTTCTATATCTCTTCACTCACATTCTTGATCATTTATACACACTTATGTAATATTATATCAAGATATGTTTTCACCTAGTTTCGAGCATATTTCATTGAAAGTTTAGTGTCAACATTGGTTAGAAGTTACAGAATTTATTCACCTAGTCATACATTCACTGGCATACACCATAGATTATGAATGATATAGGGGTTCCTCTCCTCACATACACTCATATAGACACTATTAGTCACTCACATGATGCACCCAAACTTTATAGAAAATAGGGACGATGATTATTTCTCAGTGTAAACATATAATATAGTCATAGAAAAAATAACTCCAACCCTGAATACTTTCATGTACTTCTTTTGTTCTCATGTCCGATGTAAATTTTCCACCAATGCTCTAACTAGAGTTATTATGGGGTATAAGATGATGTTCTCATGGTTTAATATATTAATAATAATATAATCCTCATCAAGGGATAAACTCTGGACACAAAGTGTATTAAATAGATATGGTCGCAGACTAGAATTTTGAGGGATGAAGGTTTTTGGAAATTAATAACCCATGATGTGTTCCATAATCCGCCAATTTTGGAAATGGATCCGTTTGAAAATATTTCACTGTGTTTTTCTCCTCGAAAAATTGTTCATTAGTCAATATAGATGGGCCAGTATAGGTATACATATGTTGAATCTATTACTATATTCCTGAATTACTGTTCTCACAAGTGTCCCTGGTTGCAGTCCCATCAGTGTGACCTCGACCAACAACAACCAAGTACTCAAGAATGAGGTGAAAAATTCATAGTAGAATACTATTGGATCCCATACCTCTACCATACTATATCTCCACTACATGAATTTAACTTCACTTGGGTCAACTAATATAATCCAAGCCTTCCCTACTATTGCACTTTTGGTCTCTAATTTCTCCACCACTACATTCCTAAAGCCAAGTTCATTATCAAAAAAATTTGAAAACAATTATCATTATAGGATAGACCTATTTAAATTTGGAGCATGACCTAGTTTCTAATTTAGGACCACTAGAAGGTGTTTCACTAGGAGAAGATTCCACTGCATATCACTATATGTGTTCACTGATAGAATGAAATTGTCAAACTAGAACACTTCATGTGGTATTCCACCAATGTAATGGATATCAAAAAAACTGATGACGAATTCACCATGATGAGGATATAACATGTTTACGTATAGGGACTATCAGGTGGGGAGCTCTAGAACCATCTCCTGTTGATAGTAAAAGTGGAACTGTAACGTCCACAATGCTTCATATGACGTAATATGATGTACCTCTACCCTGTACTTCTAGTAGGTGTAGAAATACAAGTACACCAATATTCATTCACTAGTAATGATTCCACCCGATCATAGGTCCCAATCCATGTGGAATCCAAATCTATTGTTCCTCATGTAGATTTAAAAAATGGTTTCTTAGTGGGAGAGTAATTATTCTCCCTCTTGATCATCCCCCATGACTTTCATGGTAAGCCCAATTAGCACATGGATGGAAATAACCTCGTTCTCCCTGGAGGGATGGTTATGAATAATGATGTTCCAACAATTGAGACAATCCTAATTTGTGAAGCATGATCACAACCCAATAGAGTGAATGTAAACCTCATATAGAAACCGAAAACTCCATAGTCGTAGATAGATTCTGAATTGATATATCTTCTATGCCTCTATCATCTTGTCCATGAGAACATTATTATCCAATATAAACATCCAAGCTCATGGTATCATTGGATTTTTGGCCATTTCATCTCATTAAAATGTAGAAATGACTTCAATAACTTCTAGGTTATGTTGGTTGGCCACTTATGTTCAGTCTAAAACGTCCATGGAAGTTTCATGTCTAAAAGATTGTTCATCACACAAAAGAAGATGTTTTGAAATATTTTTTCATTACATGTGCAAGATGACGTTTCAATTATGAAATTTTATGTGCGAAAGAGAGGTTTTGTGTGAAAAAAGAAACAAACTCTATTTTTTCAGAATAAATACTTACACACATGTGAGAGTTAATAGTATCATTAAGAAAGATTCAATACTACATAGAGGTCCCCCATCACATTTTTATTAGTGTCGACCATCACCTTGACCAAGCATAAAAAATTCTTTCATTCCCATGAAAAAAATCATGTACGTGTAAGCATAAACATCTATATTCAGTGTTTCCCTTGAAACCCAACCTTATTGTATACTTTCATATCGAATTCCATCAATTGGAATTTTTTGGCACTGAAATTTCATATGAATCCCATAATTTATAGATTTTAAAAAAACATGAATTCATCCCCCAATGAAAAACCATTTTAGAACCAGATTTGATGGTGCATGCAAGATTCTACGTTTTCACAAAAAATATAATCTTCATGCAAAGTTATTAAATTCTAAAGGTGACTGTATTTTCAACTAATTCCACCAATGATGAATATAAGATAAATTCAATTTTTGGCCCCATATATTTTTTTGCTCACAAATCATGCTTTGTGATGATTCATCAATTTATATTATGTTTTCTCGTGTTTCATTATGTAGGAATATAAGAGTAATCAATTCTATTAGTGTTTTAAATTATAAGATATGTTGAAAAAATTTGGATATGTATGAGTCATTGTTAAGGTGGACTCACTATCACTATTCTGTCTAAGACACTCTTATGTCAGAATCATTATTGGATGACTCATTGATGAAAAAAATTTGGCTATGTATCAGCTACGGGTAATACTAACCTACAATTAATATGTCTCAATGTAAACTATCTCACCATCAACATATATGTAGAATTATAAAAAATGATGACCCACCACTAAACCAAGCTACTAACAGAATCACTATTATCTTGAGTTACTAGTAAGTATTAGTCACCATTGCATCAACCAGCCAACAACTAATAATTTTCAAAAAGGAAAAGACATTATAACATCAAGCTACCTTAATAGGGACTTACTGATATCTATAATTTTCTAAAAATATGAGCTACTGATAGCATGTTTCACCATCAAGTCGACCTACCATAAAAGTCACATACTGCTTCTAGACTTACCGATCCTGAGTTACTGATACATTACACACCATTCTTAATTACTGAATACAAAGTCCGAGATTCTCTTCTTGAGTCACCATTCTAAAGAGACAATCTTAGACACCGTCAATTCTTTGTTTGACATGTAAATTTTAAATTACTTCTATTGGTGATATATGTGAAACATAGTATGTTAATTTATTTTAATCACATAGTACTTCTTTTATAGAAAACCATTAAATCGATTCCAGATTGCAGAATGAGGTAAGAGGAACCTAGATGTGATCGAGATTATGTTTCTTGTCGACTATAGTGTTTAAATAAACACTCAATCGAAAGGGATGATATCCAAGTAGTGTGAATATAATTACTGCACCTGAGAAAACATTAAGAACTTCTTTATGTTAAAAAAGGAAGTTTTTTCTATGAATTTAAACAAATGAACACATTTCACAAAAAAAACTATGAGAGGATAAGAACTACTCATTAAAACTAAATACTCATGGGAAATATGAGATAGAAGATATCAAGATGCTCTATTTTGTTGTTTATTTCTATAAGTCGACCCTAGATTTATTTCAATACAACTTATATGAGACTCAAGCTACATTTCCAAACACACAATTCCTTCTAATTCAATTCCCTTTATTTTTTCGATACTTGTGTAATGTATTCACTTTACAAGCATTTTTTGTTTCTCTCTATTTTATGAACACACACTGAATCCAATGAAAAACTGGAATAAAATTAATTATCTTCACAAACTATACTTTTACACATTACACTCCCACGAATAATAGGGATAGTTGTCCTTGTGTTCCATGATTGTTTAATATCTCCCACAAAAACTATATAAGTGGTCTAGTTGTCCTTGAGGTTTATGTATACAATTTTTTACCGTGATCCAGGGTGTGGATCATTGTTTATTTATATAAAATTCTTTATGTAAGGTGATCATCAAGTGAAGATGACTAAGTTAAATCTTGACACTAAACCTCTTGTTATTACTTATACTATTCCTTTAAATGTTATGTTTTCTATATTTTATTAAATCATAGAAGAAAACACTTTATTCACTTCTATTTTCAACATTAATTATTTTATATTATAATTTATTTTAGTAGAATGATTTCAAAAGTTAAAATAAAAATTTATATTTTTTTATGTGAGGACTAATCAATTTTTGAGAAAAAAATCAAAAAAGAAATATTTTTTTTAATATACTACTTTGGTCAAATGGAAAATTTAGTATTTCAAATTGGGGAGCTTTTAAATAAATATTTTTGATAGAAATTTATTTGAAACTAAATTCACCCCCTTCCTGGGTGTCATACTATATCCAACAGAATTTACTCACAAGAAATTATAGTTGTGTGAAAGAAATAGAGGATTCATGTATCATCCCATATCTTGTACTCAAATGGAAATGTCAATGCTAGAATCATGAGTGCACAAAGTACTACGTTTATACCAGATGATGTGTACAACGCTTATTTTGTGACCAAAATAATCCTTGCCAATCAACAAAAATTATAGCTATAATTAGATTCTTACCCACCCTCCCACTTTAGAGTGACACTTTGGAAGATAATGTATCACTATATAGCCTGTAAGACCAATCTTTCACAACATCACGAAAAAATGGAACACTCAAGGTAGGTACTATTGTTCGACAAGTCCCCTATGGTTCCATGATTTATTGGTCCCATACTGGATTAATCCATTCCTAGCCTCATTTAATAAATGTCAGTTCACGAATTGACTCCCTCTATGAGCAAACATTACCTTGTGAACAAGACCCAATCTTGTGTACACATCCTCTACGACAATCCATGGCTTAACCTTATATTAGAGAATGATACTCAAATAACTTTTGTGTGAAACCCCCATACCTTTTGGGAATCTCTTGTACACACCCCTCCAAATGTGTGTGTAACAATTTCATGGTCCCCCACAAGAGGTCCCATTTGCCTCTACTGCATGTGTTTCAATACCTCTTGTTTCTTATCATAGTTATTATAGTAATTATTTCCTCTCAACATAGGGATCATTACTTGGACCTCAAAAGAAACCAATCCAACTACCATTGTACACTAGAATTTCTAAATCCATGTCCTTCCTAGAGGCGCATGAATAGTGTCATGTAAGCCCATGGGGTATCAAGTGAGTCCTCCACATCCGATTTTCATGATTTATAACTAACTAGTCCTTACATCCTCAACACATGAAGTAAAAATGTGTCATTAACATGTGAAATATACATAGGATGCCTTATGTATGAGTGGAATGGGATGGTCTGAACATTTTCTACCCTCACATGGAATGAGGTCCACCATTGGCATATTTCATGAAAATTCCCCACACCATATCTCATTGACAATTCTGTCGAGAACAAAGCACCATGTCTACTTCTTCATCTTTTTTTCACACTGAGAATGAATTTCCTATTCATAGAGGTTAGTGGAGATCATCATATCACCCCAAAATCCACATTGGTCATCCTATCCACTATAATCCCCAATCTCTAATTCAAGGGATCCCATGTAGTATAATACCCAACTATTTATGAATTACAAGGTCTTTGATTCCCACTTAATATTAAAATACAGGAAGACTCCATGAGGTCAAAACCAAAAATCAACATCCACTCCAATTTTCACTACATCATATACTGGGTATTTTCATTCTTCTCAACCAGGAGACCACATCTCCTCCATGTCCCTCGGGTAGCTCAATGTATATGCCCCACACCAACTCAAACTAATAGAAATCCTCTTATGAATGGAAGATTTAATGTGTAAAACCATCACCATCCTTCATCGAATCTCCCTTCACTATGAAGTCATCATTTCCAAACAATGTTAAAATGTACAGAATAGTCCTATCATATGACCTTAAACTGTGGCATCAAACTATGTCAGTTTTGATCATTTTCTATTATTAGGGTATGTAGGATACCTCTTTGTGGTTCAATCTGAACCAACGGTATACCAAGGTTCTCTATAATAGGGATGTAACTCCCTGATCAGCCTCATAGGGTGTTCTGATATATCTTCACAGTGTGACATATTCACTTTAGAAAACACACCTCACATATCTGCCTCTATAGGGTATTCTAATCCATCCTTCGGTAAACCCTTTAGGTAACCTCTCCTAGGAATGTACATCCTCGATCCACCTCATGGGTAATTCTGATCAACCTTTATAGTGTGAAAACATTATATTATGGGACACACCTCTTAGAAATTCTTCCAATAGATGTTGTGATCCAACCATCAGTAAACCTTTCTGGTGATCCTTCATAGGGATTTACATCCTTAATTTACATGTAGTGATGTTCTGATCAACCTTCATAGTGTGATATATTCCATTTGTTGGACACACCTCTTAAATATGAATCCAATGGGAGTTTTGATCGACCTAGCATTAAAAGTTTTAGGTACACCCTCCATGGAACTTACCTACAAGATCCACCCCAAGGGGTGTTTTGATCAACCATCATAGTTTGATTTCTTCCCATTATGGGACACACGACCTTGATACACATCCATGTGGATTTCTATTCCATCTGTTGGTAAAACATTCAGGTAATCCTTCCTAAGGATTTACCTATCTAATCAACCTCAAGGGGTGTTCCAATCACCCTTCATGGTGGGGAATCTTCCCATTACAGGACACACCAACCCAAATCTTCATGAGGTGAAGGCCAGGGACAAAATAAAACTTTGAAATTGCATACCTCATGATTAACACATAATTCCATGGGTTATACTCCTAATATTACTCCATGTGATTCCCTACTATGATTAGAATACATGTGACAAATGTTGAAAGAATATAGAAAAACAAGTGATGCACATGGGACTACACTCCTGAAAAAATTTTGTTTCCCTGTCAAGACAACTAGAATGTTCAGGTATAAGTTGTAAAATTAACTAGCATTAAAAATTGATGGAACTAGGAATGAGTTTTAAAAAGCATGACTAAACTCGATGTGGGATACTCAGACTTGGAGAAGAGTTTCTAGGAGGAATTCATGGAAAGAGGAAATTACATCACATCATCCTAGTTTGATCAAGTATCAAACACATTCGTCAAAAGTGATTAATGTTTCCCACCATTAAAAAATAGGAATTTCGGGAAACTAATGAATCCAGCACATTGATTCTTTGTGTGGATTCACAGGCACACCCTAAAACATCATCAGAAAAAATTACACATCAGTATACTAAATTTAGCAGCATACACTATTTCCTTGATATACTTGGGATGAATATATCATATTTTGTTTCCACAATACCTGATTATAAAAATAAACCTTTAATTAGAGCCTCTAAATTCTAACAACTTTTTATGTAGTCATTGAGGTTCAATGAATCACTGGGTGGTTGGGTATCTTATTGATGTTTTCATCCATTTGATATTAATCAAAATGGTATTTTACTCCCATATTATGATTTAGAAATATAGGCCCTAAATTGACATATCGTAAAGGGTGTGTATATCCATTCTTGAATATCATATATGATTCCCTTATATATTTGGGTGAGGGGAATGTGATCTGACTATATATTAAGGTGAATTACCTACAATGTATTCTTCAACTAGGGTAGTTTGAACTCATAGTATAAGGATCATTTAAGATGGCTATTTGGGATTGACGTTTTCTATTTCCAATGATCACTATATTTCTATGAAAATGGATCATATGATATTTCATTATTTCATAGGATGCAACTAGTAAACACAGTTACCTATTTTAAGTATTTTAATTGATAATGCGATGTATATTATTATAGATTGAGTAGTATATTATCTTTGTAGGAGGATTACCTTTTCATAATTTTTTGGATTTAGGAATTTTTTTTCAATGATACAATTTCTTCTGAGGTCACATATTATAGATGAATTAATTGGGATAGATTTTCACTTATAGTGGTTGTCTGAATTTTGTTTTTAGTTATTACAAAAGGCGTTTTAGATGGCTATTCACAAGGTGTTTCATATTATGTAATACAATATAGTGTTAATGATAAAGTTTCAATAGTGTTACATAAGATATCCTAAAGATGTTTTGGATATCATTTCAAAAGTTACTATATAAGTAATAGGTTATGGTGAAATGACATACATTCAAGGTTGGTTTAGTGAAAGTAATAAATTTATGGATATATTTCCTAATTAATTATTCACATATGATGATTATTAAGATATAATATGTTTCAGTATTGTATTGAGTCTTATGGTATGTTGTGGATGACTACTAATATATAATATTTGTCTAGTTTTAGGAATTTCATGAACCATGATTAGTTTTCTAAAGAATATATAGAATGGATATTAAGGAATTAAAATCATTCATCCTTATATCGTATTATTAAACACATAGAGATTTAATAGTTTGGTAGAGGGGTTACATGATATTTTCAATACATTCCATTTTTTAGTGTCCAAGGTTTTTTTGATAAGGACATGAATAAATATTGAATTTTTAGATTCACAAGACCTCCATAATTGTAAAATAGTAAATTTAACCTCCCATATGACCTCATAATGTATTTAGGTTCCTATTTCTCTATGGGTGTGTTATTTACCATTATGAAGAACTGACATTTATATGTGGGTGTTGTAGACTCTAGATAAAAATATATTAAGTATAATATAGTATTCTTAACACAAGTGTGGGAATCTGAAAAAATAATTCTTTTTCATATAAAAAAATATTTAGATGAAGAAATAAATGACCAAGTGGGGTCTAGAATGTGGATTTTACCATACAAGATATGTGATTTTTTTTCTGATTATGGGCCTTAAGGTGGCCCGTCACTGGTGCATCGATTTGTTGAAATTTATTAATTAGTAATTAGTAAATATATCGATTAAAGAACCCTGAAATTAATATTTTAAATACTTTTATTAATGCCTCTAAAGGTTTAGGTACTCTTATGATTAGAAAATATATCATTGATGGACATGGAGAGAGACCCTATCATGGTCTATGTGGAAATCGATCAGTAGAACAAATCTAGATCCATGATGATGTGAACAATCAGATTACATGATGATGAAAAAAGAACCATATCAGTAAAAATAGAATAAACTGATGGTATGTGTTCCATTAGGAAGGTCTTATTCATTCTTATTACTACTGCTTCTTCATCATAAACAATCATGTCAAATCCATAGTTACATTTATATCTTTTTCTTGATAATTATTTATTTTTTAGACAAACATTAAGGAATAAATTTACTTGTGTATATTTTCTATCTAAATCATGATAATCATTGGGATGATGATTCCTAGATGTAGTATCATTAAATTCCCTCATGTTTTTTATTATGATTAATCTCATTGTCACGTTCATTTATTATGTATCTCACTAGATAAATTTGAGGTTTATGTTATCAAAGGGTGTTATTCTTCCTTTTTTCTATGTTCAATTTATCTCTACAGGTTGTTAGATAACCTTTAAATTGTTCATCGTTGATGGATCAAGATTTTTTTCTATTTTATTTAACTATGACATGGTAGTGAATTATTTGGAAAATGATATATAGACACAGTGGTTGCATAGAAAACCATTAATGTAGAATGGTGTGGCATGGTGGATGTTGAATATGATGAAAAAGGAGCTAGTCTTGGTGTGTTGTAATGTATTTTTATAGTGGTGATGAGGTAGTGGTTGGACTAGTACGGTGGTCAACCGCAATGAGGAGGCTCCATTTTGGGGATTTCTGCAGTGCACATGAGTTCGAGGTGATACAACTAGTGTTATTACAATATCCAACAAATCTATCCAGGATCAGATAATATACACCCACCACTTTATAGGTGGATGTTTGGAAATCATAGATGGTTAGGCAGGCCAGCCAAATTCTCTTCGAAGGTAATGAGAAAATATCAGGTATGATTGAGAAAATTGGATAGTACAATATAGACACATAACACACATGATCTCCACAAACCTACACATCACCCCATGTGCGGGTCATGAATCACCCATCATGGCACACCCACGTAGTCCCTCCGACATGCAACATGGTTCACCCAAGGAATTAAATGTGTCCCATATTTCCTTTTGGTTTGTTTTAGTACATTTTCTAACCAAGTATAATTATATGGTAAATAAATTGTCCAAATTGGGGTTTTTTATATCACAAGGGAATTATTTTTTGGAATTATAAGTACATTTGAGAGGCGGTATAGTCTTATTTAAAAATTATCATTATAAGACTGATGACTAGTTTTGAGCATGATGATCCAAGAGTTATTGGAGTTGTAAAATTTCCCCTAAAATGATATTATATTATATAGGGCACCCACCAACCTCGAAATGGGTAGTTAGTTTACTTACTTACTTAGGACATGTGATCCTATATCTATAATTCATATAGTGTCAGTATTACCCCATGTATTTGGGAAATGGAATCCCTTATCTTTGGAGATGACTCTCGCCAAATATAAGAACTAAATTAGGTCACAATATACTTCACATGATTTAGTATTCCCCCCACATAATAAAGTATTGGGATGCACTAATACAATATTACAGAGGTTATGTGGGGTTTTATATTTTTTTGATATAGATTTCAAATGCTGTGAGTCGATTTTTTATCAAGTACTGATTTAAAAAATGTGGGATTGATTTCTATTTTCTATATTTAATCCATTATTACGTTTTGTGGTGTCTATGATAGTAGGGGTCAGTAATCCATTAACATCAATATATTTATTTTTAATATTATATTACCCCATTGGTTTTTTATAATTCTTCACTGTTATGTTGTTTGAGACAATATGGTTTCACACCCCCTTTCCTAAAATGCATACCTCCACAGGGAACTAGTTTTGATATTGGTTTTCTAGTAGCAATGATTGAGTTATATAGGTATAGAAAATTAGATGATTTTTTAAATAGATACCCCCTTGTCTTCCTTCATGAGTTTATGTATAGATTTGATATATACATCATACTTCGTTGGGATTTTGGTTCACAAATATTTTTTAGTTTCACATGAGGTAAAACATTTGAGGATTTTCTTTTGGATGAATATGAATTCTTAGTTTCCATATGACCTTTAATGGTTGAGTATATATGGATCCTTCTATTTCTTCAACATTGTTACACTCTTCCACCATGATTTTGAGCATAGTCATTTCTCTGGATTCACTGCAATATTTTAGTGTTTCTTACTGAGTACATTTATACTCACCCCTTCATAGGTGATGTGATTGGAAGTGTTTTATATATGTATGAAAATCTAGGTTTAGTGGTGTTCTTGGTGGATATGGAGGTGGTGTATGTCTTTCTTATTTGACTCTTGATGATGCTCATTGATGCATGATGGGGCATGGTGGTTTATGACATTAATGGTGACCATTGCGATTAGAGATCGATATGCGTGTACATACAACAATGATTAAAATTATATTATCCTATTATTATCATATTCAA
Source organism: Viscum album (assembly GCA_963277665.1). NCBI lineage: Eukaryota > Viridiplantae > Streptophyta > Magnoliopsida > Santalales > Viscaceae > Viscum > Viscum album. Next base: position 1,842,738,185 of record OY728125.1, read on the forward strand.
AGGATTTAAAGATGTAAAATTACATTGGTATTTTAATCAATTGTGTTTCCCATTTATTTTTTTCTCATTCATCTATTTTGAAAACCTCAGTTATATATATATATATATATTGTTTTTATAGTTAGTTTTATGAATTAAGGATATATTTTTATTATTTGGGGATATAGGTTATGAAATCCCGTATTATAATATATTCCTATTTTTTGCATGTAACCATCCCAAAATTTATTGGTGATGGTATTTGGGTGGAACACTCATCTTACTGCCATCTGGGGTCAGGACCTGGTGGGTTGCGTCATGTAAGAGTTGTATAAAATTAGTTGAGTCATAATGATTGGTTTAGATTTATTAGTCATGTGGAAAAAATATTTTGAATTTTGGTGTATCACATAAAGATTTTATAATATATTTCCCCTCAAATAAAAATATTTACTTTTATAGATTGTGATACAAACAACCCTGAGTCATAATAGATGGTAATATTGTATATCATTATAACCTAGTAATTAAATTTGAAGTTATCAATAGGAGTAATTAAATTATGATATATATATGAAAAATGGTCTTACTAAAGAAAAATTTACTATATAACTATTAGGAAATAAGAACTCGTATTTTATGAAATTTATTTGATGCATTTAAGAATCATTTTATAAAAAAGTATTTTTTATTGATTTTTTTCATTGAAATTACAATTAGTTTTTACCAATTTTAAAAAATTTATCCTATAAAATGAAACCCATTTTTTAAATCATTATATAAAAAATAATTTTTCTATATTTTCTTATTTTCTAAAATGATTAATTTTTTTTTGAATTGTAAAAAATGATGTCTTTTCTAGGAAATATCATTATTTATATTTAAATCATTTAATATAAATTAATAATTTGATATTTAATTTGGAGATAAAATTTAAAATGATTAATTTTATTTCTAATAATTTCATTAATTCCATTTGAATCATTATTTACATGATTTTAATATATATGTTAATTTTTATTCTTGAAACAAATTTTTTATTATATCCACTTTTTATTCTGTTTTATGAATTTATTTTAAAATTTGTGTGTATACATTTTAAAAAATTTATTTCAAAAAATTATTAACATTTAAAAATTATACTACAATTATTTTTGTGAATTTTCAAAAAAAAATATTGATTGGTCAATGAATTCTAGAAAATATTGATTTATATCGAAAACTACCTTTTCATTAGAGTATTTAAAACAATAAATTGTATTTAAATTTGGTTTTAAATGTTCCATTAGTTTAATAATGTTATTCAATATCATTTTTATTTCATTATATTTATTTTTATGTTGACCTTGTATATAAAAATGTTGTGTACTTAATAAAACAATTTTTTTGAAAACCCCTTTTCATAAAATTTTAAATGTTTAATTTAAAATTAAATTCTGCTACCTCTGGGAGTTGAATTTTGTAAAGGGTATTCATTAATTGGAAACATAAATATTATTTTTATATAATAAGTTGAAATTATTTTTTTCATTATGAATAGTAACATAGGTAATAATTTGTTACAGATATTGAGATTAAAATGGGTTTACATGGATGCTTAAACCATGAAATGAGGGAATATTTTCTATTAAACATATCTAAGTCATACTTAAGGAACATATTTCCACTATATACTTTACCAACAAGAAAATATAATTCAATTTTGTAGAATATTTATTTTGAATTATGTTATTATATATTAATATTTTAATAAATTTCGTCTGAATCCTCTCCCATGCTTATAAAAGGAAACCACTGCATTATCTTATTTCCACCACCATGACCCATATATATTTTCAAAAAGTAAAAATATTCTCTTATAATATATCATTTAAAATAAATGTATCGTATAATCTTTTTAAAAGACCATTTCAAGGGTCATCATGAAAGGATCTAAAGGAGGCATACAGAATAAGAGGTAATCATCTTACCCGACATCATTCAATTTATTTATAATTATACCTCATCTTAATTACTGTTATTAATCATGAAATAAAAAATTCAGTATCCTCAATATTATATTATTTTATTACGAGTATGTCATGAAAAGTATCCTCCCTATATTCCATCGAATGGGAAGATAATGTGTCGGTCGTGCGTATGTGTGGAATTCCCCCTCCACGTAGTTGTAAAACTCATTTTCCATATCTATATTTAATGGAAGATTATTATGATGTTTTAATGTTTATAATTTATATTTATTAAAAAAAAATTGTTCAAAAATTATAGTTTCATATATACATTCTCCCATTTCTGTCCATTGGAAAATGATAACATCGGTCGTGCATACATGTAGACAACTTCCTCATCAAAGTGATGTGATTCATTTTCTGATTTCCTATATATATACATGTAAATAATGATATTTTTATTGAATATATATCATATATGTTTTATAATAATGTGAATATAATGTATAATTATAATTTAATTTTCTTATTTCCATTTATTGAAAAGTGAAATCATTGTTAGTGAGTATATAAAATATACCATCTCCATGAACAATGTAATTTCTTTATCTATTTAAATTTATTTTGTATATGACTATAAATTTCAATATAATGAATTTATATAATATTTATATAATTATCAAAAAATATGATATGATTTAACTTAGATCATTGTTAAGTATCTGAACTACCGAACTGTAATTCTTATGAAATAATGAAAGAGTTTACCCATAGAAATGAATATTTTAATAAAGAATATTAATAAAAGAGTGTTGAAATGTTATAAGTCATCTATATATATAATTATATGTATATCAGTTATTTTAAATATAACTTTTGAAAATTTAATTTTATCATAAAGGAGGTTAAGGTTATTTCGATGTAAGTTAAACATAAGGTAAGCTTTTATCATGTCAAATTAATTTCTTTTGGACATATGTTATGTTGTACAACTATATTATTTTATTTGGTTTATATGATGATATATTTTAAATTTTATAATTTTAATTTTAATATATTATTAATATTTAATTCTCTATTTTAAAATATTGTTTCATGGTGTATTTGATTTAAGTGTAACAAACATGGTAATGTATTTTCATCGCATATTTATTTACATGAGACACAATACATAATAACCACTTATTTATTTTATGTATTTTATATATTACCCCTTAATTTCATATTTGATTCATCACATGATAATTATGATCTTATATAAATATATATATATATGAGATTCTCTCCTTTTTGAGGTTGTGATAAAAAATAGTTAACAAACTGGTAAGGGTTTTATCTTACAATATCATCATTTGTTTTTATTTTTATGATAAAGATTAATGATCTATGTCTCATGAATATCATTGATTTTATTATCAAATTTATAATTTCTATCGGTTACATGATTTCATTTCATTTTAATCTATATTACAAATCATGATACTAAATGAATATTGTTATATATAACTGATATTATTTATCTCTTTGGTTGAAGATCGTTTTTCTTTTATAACCATGTTTTCTAAAATGTTATAAAGATTATTTAATAATATAAATTGATTTATTAAGGTCCTTTTTCTAAGATTTATGTTTTACACACTTGTTTTTGAAAAACATTTATTTTACTTTGAGGTGATTTTATTTTTATTTATAATCAATTGATAAGTAATTAATTAATTTTATGTGTATTTACACCATTAGTTTTTTTTTAAGAAATATTGTTATTCATACCCACCCATCAAATGGATAAGAAATAATATTCATATTATGTAATAAAATATTAATAGTACATCATGGTTTGTTTCAACTAGGTGTTTCAGGTAATACATGCTATCAAAAAAATATTTGAAAAAAATACAATTCATACAATAGTAGGGTGTTATATTATATCCTACATAAAATTAATTTTGAATAAAATTATTTAATTTCATACATAAAAAGAAGGATATATCAATTTCATTATATCTTTAGGTTCCCATGTATGTCCTTCAATTTTTTGGTTCCACCATAAAACATTAACTAAGTGAGTAGTCATGGTCCATAAAACTTTATCTATATGGTGAAATATTTATACAAGTTTTTCTTCACAATAGTTATTATGTTCTAGTTGTATGACCGCTGATTTTAGTAAATGGATGAATCTGGTATGTACTTATTCAGTGGAGATATATGGAATACATCGTGAACTTGAGAGATCTTTGGAGGAATTTTCATGTGATAAGCTACCATCCATAATCAATCAATAATATTGAAAGGGAAAATATACCTTGATCTTATCTTTCCATTATTAACAAGTATAATAAAATTATTCTTTGTATAAAATCACAAAAAAACCTTCTCTCCAACATCAAATTCTAGATATTTCTAACAATTGTCAGCATAACTATTATGTTAAATTTTTGCAGCCATGATTTATTATTTAATGGATATGAAATTCTCTATAATTTACTCATTTATATAATTTTCTCAATATCTATATTTAGATAAATATATCCCAACATATTCGAGTTCAATATTTATTTACATAGAGGTCTTAATAAGGATCCATCTTAATTCTTCAGTGAAATCCATTATTATAAGAAAACTCAACCATATGAAGGTGTTGATCCCAATAACTTTTGAAATATATAGAAAAATATCTCAACATATCCATTAAGTTTTGAATGTTTCCCTTATACTGAACAAATTTTTTAGGATAATATTTCATATTGAAATTTGACATCTTATCGATAAATTGATGAATACTTCACTAGATTACCATGGCATACCTTTGATACTAATAAGATATAATAGAATGTGGTACCCTAATAGATCTATAAAATTCATTTATTTATATTCTGAAAAGATTATATGGAATGAAATCTTCTCAAATATTTTTTCAGTGTTCTGACTTTGTAAGGCGAACATCTATAACTCAAATAGCATTATGACCCTCCATAGTTTTGGGGGTCCTATTGAGAATGTCCATAGTAAGGTTTTCTCATTTATATTCTGGTTTGGTTATTGGTTTTAATGACCCCATGGATTTATTCATCACATAAAATACATTTTTACATACAATGAATTAAGATACATATTATAAAATATCTCTCTTCTTGTTGACCCACTAGAAATAACTTTTTATACCTATTTAAATATTTGAACATCTAGGATAAATAGAAAATGATGAACTATGTGCTTCATCCAAAATCTTTTTTTAAATCTAGTATTTATGGAACACATAAACAATTCCTAAACAATGTCATTACATCACAATCAAGGATAATCTTAAGAAAATTTATCACATTCGTCTCTATCACAACATCTTCATTGTGATCATCTTTAATTTATATTTTGATAGATGGTTGAACAATAGTTTGAGAAATAAAAAATATATCCCCTTCCTTCAAGATTCCAAGATACACAGTTTAGAAATCATTAAATAATACATATTTTCTGATCCTTATCATAGATAAACTAGCATGATCCTTTCAACGCAGACCATATGATACATGTTTTGGTTTATAATGGTGGAAATTTATTGAGTTGTCATAATCATTAATCATCTCCAACCATCTTCACTGAATCATATTCAACAATATTTATGTAAATATATATGTTAATGTTTTATTAACATTACACATATGACTCTTATCTATATAAGGACTATTCATCCATAATTTTTTATTCAAAATTACAACAAATAACTACAAATCATGAGTTGGGTAACATTTTTCATGAACCTTCAATTTGAGTTTGGAATAATAAATCACTAAATCAATATTAATGTTAAAGAATACTAAAATCTTCTTCAATGCATCATTACTGATTACAAACCCTTCTTTGTTTTAGGGTAATGTAAGAATGTGTTCACTGATTAATGATCATTTTATCTCCTTGAAATATTCCTCACATTTGTCTATTTTAAGGAACCTGGCTCCCATCTAAGATAACATGGTGAGTGGACAATATAGTCAAGGGAAATTATCTATAAAGGGAAAATAATATCAAGATAACCCATGAAAATTATGGATCTATGTAACTGTGGTTGTTCTCATCCATCAATCTATTACATCCATCTTTAAGGGATACACCTATATACCCACACATTGGGTTATATGACACAAATATTATTCTTTTTGTAGTAATAATGAATATGTTATAAATTTTCCAAACAGCTTATCCTTACTTGGGTTCATAAAAACATTCCTCAAGTGATCATAATTTTCTTTTATTTCTAATTCAATACATAAATACATAATCTTTATAGAACACCAAAAACCAATAAAGGTAATCCCAAAAGAATACATTTTTCAAATCCATGAAGATATGTAAGTAATTATTAATACCAAAAAACATGGATATATATTAATAGTATCTATACCCTATATGGAAAGATATCATGCATATATCCTCCTTCTTGAACGTTAATTGATGACACCTAGAACATGTATCAATCATAGAAAAGTATTTATCTATAAGCTATTGTATAAATAATTCATCGATATGAGGTAGATGATACATAATTTGATCTTGTTAATTTCCCAATAATCCATGTCAAGTATCTTTGATTAATCATTTTTTTAATAAAAGGAATAAGTGGACCCCAAGATGATTCACTATTTTGAATGAATCATTTTTCATGATTCTTCAAATTTTTTCCAATTCCTTCAAATCAATTGCGGATATTCTTTATGGAGTCTTAGAAATTGTTGTACTACCTGGTATGAGTTCTGTTAATAGCTAAGATTCATTATTTGGTGAAATACTAGAAATTTTTTCCCTAAATACATCAACAAAAATATCTTTAATTTCATATTCTAAATTTTGAGTTAATCCTTGACCATGTAAGATGAACACCACTTTCAAATGACTATCAAAACACTTATAAGGTATGAAATTTAAAATAGAAGTTCATATTTATAAAATCATTTGAAAAATAATCAAAAGGTGATTTTGAATAACCAATTTGACTTCTCATCCTCAAAAACTGTTGTGATATTTATGTATATAATTTCATTCTGTGTATAATATAACAACAACTTCATCCCTAGGGAAAATAAAATTATTTAATGGAAGAATATTACCACAATCATCAACCGGATAAGAATCATAGAAAAGACATGTGATCATCTTACCATTATAGGTTTTAATGATATCTTCACATAAACTAATTGAGGTGATGCTTTTATACCCTTCAAAAATTCTTATAATAAAAATGTGTGTGTATATTCAGAATAAAATAATATATTAACAGGTTTAGAGTGGGTAAGTATATCTTTAACCAATTTCTTATTGTACTCCACATTTCCAATAGTGAAAACATGAGATTTCCCTTCATCTTAGGGTATAAGTGGTGGTGGATTCTCACCATCATCAATTGCGTTTTGATTTTATCACTAGTTATGATAATGATTATTCTCTATTTATTTAAAACACTACTATGTGGGTTGTTCATTTTTCAGATCTTTCTCTCTATTTAAATCATTACCTTAGTTATTCCTATCATTTTTGTACTATATTTCATGATAAACTTCCTTTCCACCCATAAAACATTAACTAGTCCTCTTAAGACAAATTAATTCTTATTTCATTCCATTTTTCATTCACAATAGAAGTATCATCTTCTTATCTCCATGGTTTTTTTAGTTTCTTCTTAATTCCATCTTTCCTTTCAAATCAAACTTTGAGATATGTATGTAACACTAACCTCAATTTTTAACATTATAGGTCATCTAACAATTTCTTCATATTTATTTAATTCTCTTATAGATATATCCCACTCTAGTGTTTTTTTTTCACTAAATAAACTATCATACTTATATTTAGGTTTGATGATAATACCATAAAATTACATCACAATTAATTTAACATTTACTTCATAGGTTCTGACAGACTCTTCATGATTATACATTATCTCAACGAATTCATTCTCTAATTTTAAAGGAAGAATATGAGGGATGTTTTTATTTAAAAAATAATATGATAAACTCATATTACTCCATGGTTTCAATTTCATCCCTTTTCCATGTATTCTTAATTTTGTTCCACCATTGACCTACATCACCTACCAAATGATAGAAAAATAAAATAACATTTTCATGTTTTAAAAACTAGATAATGGTAAATATTGTTTTTAATGATATATTGTTTAAGAAATATTAGGCCATAATACCCACTGAAATTAGGTAGTTGTTGCCTCATGAAGGACTAAAAGGAATTTTGTTCCCTCATGTTTCTTTTGAATATCAACATGATTCATATCTTGGGAATGTTGTCTGAGGATAACAATGATCTTTTTAATTCCATATTTTATAATATTTGTTTTCTTAGTAGGATAATCATTGTGTTTTTTGTCAAAATTAGTATTAAAATTATTCGTTTAGGTTCAAACTGATGACTAAAAAAATCATATTTTGAGAAGAAATAATCATAGTTTACAATCACATAATCATAAAATATCATTTATAGAATTTTTATTTAAAGAAACATTATTTTCAATTTATGGCCCCTAATTTTTATCCTTGGTCATTAAGAAACATTACTAATTATTTTTGATGTTATATTATACATATACATATCCTTTAGTTGTAGCTAATGTTTCTCATCCAACATTCAAAAGGTTACTATACAATTCAGTAATACTAACTATAGAAATACATAATTTTCATACATAGATATCTAATCTTAATATATTATTATTCATTAAATAAAATATAAATCAATTCCATAATATTATAGGTATTTTTTCGTAGGAAATATGGATACATAAACAACTAGTTCATAAATTAATTACAACATCTCCCACTTCATAATTCATTACTAGAACACTTCATAGAAAATTAATATTTAAAATATTTATTCATAACATGGGGAAGGGAAATATAACAAAGGGTGAACTCATAGTCTTAATGTGAGTAAAAAATAGATATATCAATGATCAGATGAGCATATCATAAGAATATGGGTATGATGTACATGTGAACAAAATTTTATACTCATACAACATATATCATAGATCATAATATTGATTCATTGAAAACATATTGGTATTTCATAATCTATTAATCATAATGGACTCACAAAAAAGTATCCATTAATATATAACATTGTCATAATACATATGTTTATGTCATACCCGTAATCATAGAAAATAATTTCCTTTGTATTCAAGGCTAAATTACAAGACTGTAATAGTAAAATGGAATCGTTAAAAACCCCATTGTATTACTCATGGTTTACTCCCAATACTATCATAGTGTACTTATTCTAATGATTTCATTGTGGAGTTCCACTAATGAGTGTTTGGTGTGTGTTAGGGTTTCAAATTGTTTCCATGTATTCCTGTATTACAATGGAGGGTATCTTTCATCACTTTTAATGGAGATGTATGATTCTTGATTGAAGTGGGATGATGGGAAGTTAGTTTATTATACAATTTATTCCCCCTTGAAAATTTTATCCTAGTCTAGGTATCCCTCATAGATTTATTACATGTTTGCTGAACTCATTCTTGGTGCCATATCTTTGTGGATATAGAAAATTAAACTACTTTTGACTATAAATTCTAATCGGTCTTTAAAGGGTATCAATCTTAAATTAAAAGAGTAGTCTCATTTCGAGTTACATGAATGTATAGGGTCCACGAAACATTGGCCACATATATTCCTTCACATAGGGCAGAATCTCATGCAGGCATCTTAAGCATATAAGCGAAGGAATCTCATGTTGATCATGGTCTATCTTACACTGAAGGAATGTATCTTGAAAGGCATTCACCATAGGAATCCCTTTTTTATATTGAGGTAGATGACACCATAGGATTGTATATTCCAAGGTATTCACATCAGGAATCCCATTTTTAGCATGAGGTATCTATTTGGGCTCACCGGTTTAACTTCTTGTAGAGATAGATTGTAATGTCATGTAGTGATAGATTATGGGAATTTATTCCTAGAAGGGAACCCATACGTTCTAGTATGAAAGACCCATTGATATGGTCCTTGGGTTTGACATCCTATAAATACATATAGTGAACAATGATTAACATAAATGGGTATTAAATCATTTGTGATGAATATTCCTCACCTTACAAAAATACATGCCCGATGACCACAATAGTTTAGTGTATTTAGAAACATTGAAAAAATAATATATCATTGTAAAGATCATAAATATTTCCATCAAAGGCCTTCCCTTTTAGTACTTATACATAAAAACTATCATCATAACTTGGGTAATGGAAAAAAATAAGAAAGGTTTGATCTCAGATTCTTAGTAAGGGTAAAATGGGAGATATAAAAGCATAACCGTGAGCGTATGTGTATAAGAATATAATAATTCAATTATAAGATCATACAATTCATATTAAATATTTTACCATGAATATTAAATACCATAAAAATTATTCCTTAAATAAAGGATGGTTGTTCATAAGACATTAATCATACGGGTGATAAAGCATTATAAATCCATCATGAAACATATGATCCTGTAATATAAGTGTGGAACAATCTAACATGTATAAATACCATTTCTTATATTGAGGTTAACTACAAATTCCATCAACATAGTTGATCATGACACACATGTTTCCCATAGTGGATCATGAAACACCACCGTCCCATAATGGATTAGGAAACACCTATATCCCGTAGTGTATTAAGACACACCTAATTCCAATTGATGATCAAAACCATATAATGTTTTCCCATAATTATATAATGATATATAAATAATTACTGAATGTATTTGATAGAGATATATGTCCAACCCATCTCATAATAAAATCATACATACGTGTTCCATTATAAAATCATCATATAATAACATATAAAATGATATGGTTTTTATAAAAATCATATAATAACCCATGAAATGGAATTGGAATCATAAATATTTAATAATATCATAACCTATATGAAATTTATATGTATCATAATTATTTCATCTTATAATATCCCCTGAACGGAATTGAGATTCATATACATTTATCATGGTGTAACTCATTGAAGCAAAATGGGTTTTATAAACATCAATCTATAAAAACATATACCATTCATAAGAATAATTTTTATTGAATCCTTGCACAATATCCCTAGAAAATCATAAAACATAACCTAGGATTTCAACATAGAAGGAAAAGGATTTTCAATGATCACTTGGAAAATAACATTACATTGAAAATAACATTTCATGATATATAAAATTTTAAAAAAACTTTTCCTTGAAACCACCTTGATAATATGTAAATGAATCATGATAAATCATTTAAAACATTTCTTGAGGGAAATAGTCTTTACCCATTGAAAAACTCTTTTTAACATATATATCATTTTAATACATTTTATGTCAAAACTTATAAAATAAGCATGATAAATTTTTTAAAACCTTTTTCATTTAAAATACATTACAAAAATTTCAAATAATATTTGAGATCATTGAAATTATTTTCGTTAAAAATAACCATTTGAAAACATCAAATAGATTCTTTTGAAAATAATTTAATATAGTTATTATGAATTATTTTTTAAAAAAACTTTTTATTTGGAAACCATTTTTGAATAGAATTATTCCAAAATATCAGGAAGAAGTTTTTTTACAAAAATAAACCTATAAAAATATAGATGAACCATCAAGGATATGACGGTCATGGTGGTGGGTATGTCTATACATGCTAAAAATACAAACTACACCATACAATTTTATGAAAAATACTTGATTGGAAAATGACAAAAATATTCCTTTTATAAACAATTTTTAAAAAGGTAATACACCAGAAATAATTTACATTAAAAATAATATTATAATAGTAAACCTTTTTTTAAAACATTTTTACAAAACACGTATTTGAAAGAACATTGATTTTCAATTGAAAAGTGAAATCATTATTGATTTTCATTAAAACAATTTCATAAATATCTTATGTACTAATGAGTAGAAAAATAGTAAAATTAAATACATATAAAAAAATAACCATATGGTGAGAGTATTCATGTTATTTCATCCTAGATTAATCATAAGATTTGACCAATAGTAGCATAATCTTAAATAATCCCATTGAATTGTGATTTTTTAGAAATAACTGGATACAACATTGGTAAAATTGAATCATAATGAAATGGAAGTAATAAAATTACACAAAACATAAAATACCATTAAATTAAGGAAAATAATGATATAACATGTCAAATGAATTATATACACCTTATAGAAAAATATAGGTCTATAACATGGCATGTGTCTCAAAGAAAGAAAATTGAGAAAATAACAGTTTTCCAATTTGGTCACATTCAGATACTAATCACCATGAAAAAAATATAATAAAATGTATTAGTAAATTACCATAATTTATGTGTAATAATTATATAGTAAATCCATGGGATCTATAATCACCATATATAATAAACTGGATAAGAATATGGCTTTAATCTCATGGAAAATAAATGTGAGATGAGAAAACCCTTAATAATTCTTGACATTATTTGTAAACATTCAAACCTGATGAATATAAATATAATTTTATAATAAATATACTACATTACTACATTATTATATCTAATACCATACATTGTTTTTTATTATATTATATTACCCATTTAATATCAACTCTATGTCAAGGTTATGTTTTGTGTAATAACATCATTGTTTTTTATATAGGTTTTGGATAGTTATTATATGTACTCTTTCAAAGAAAATGATTTAAATATTTAATTAATTTAAAATATGATAAAAATATCTTATTTATTTATTATATATTTATTTATTAGATTATATAAAATATATAAATATTAAATGGAATATAGTTTTTATGGTGACTGTATATCGCATGTACGTGTGAATGTTGTTTCCGTTTTATTTTTAGATTGAAAGAAAGAAATTAAATGAAATACAATTATACATATAATATTTTTTTTAGTTTCATTATAATTTTATAAATATAATATAACTTCACAGATAACATCCTTAATACATTCCAGTTAAAGTGTGAACTAATCATGTCGCTTTGAGTAGGTGGTAGTCCACACATACTACTATCAAGTTATCATATTTATAAAAAATGGAATCAATGAAGGTTTATTTTATATAATAATTAAATAAGAATAAATAAATCATATATATCATATATATCATATACAAACATATTTTCCATCATAATTCCCATCCAAGATAAGTGGTAATGGAAAAAACGAAGAACATCATTTCATGGGGCAGCAGTTCGTTGTACAAAAGAACACTAACTTCATTACCCATTATATGGAAGTGTGTGTAATTGTAGGTATAACCCTTAGAATTAAAAAATATTGGTATATTTTTAATAAGTATTTTATTATATAATTATAGAATAATATGAATTTATGTGGTGGAAATGAAAAATGAAACAAAGGAACATGAGGAAGGATGTTACCACTTCTCCAGGTAAATTCATTTGGTTTGAATTAGAGGGATTACTTGGTTCTATTTTCTAAAAAAAAGAAGGATTATAATATTATTAAGGTTTGGTGGGGGATTTGTTTAGCAGATATTTTTGGATATTAAGGGCTTCAGAGGCATGAATTAGTGGAAGTTGTGAGATCTTTTTTTAAAGTGGAGGTGGAGTCTCATTCTTATTAATTTTTGAAATGGAATGAAACCCACATTTCACCCATGTCAGGTGGCTCAAATAATTTTTCTAATTTCATAAATCGTATTATAGAGTTGAAATAATACCATTCAATGTATTTTATACAATTTTCTAGCTCATTTTGGTCCTTAAGCTTAAGATTCAGTCCCTTGTTATGTAATTTGTTTCTCAAAATTATTGTAATTAATTTTAATCACTTTCTCAAGTTTGTTGGTGAAAAATATTTTAAAATTTATATAAATTATATATTTTTTTACTCCATTTATTTAATCATTATTTTAAAATTACAATTTTATAATTGGTAGAAATTAATTTAAAATAAATCCCACATACGGGACGACAAAGCTGGGATTTAGAGTAAAAAATAACAAATAATTGCTATGTTTTTATATACAATTTGTATTTTAAAATGATTTAAATTAACTATCATGGATTGAGTTTTATATAATTTATCAAATTTAGGTATAAAATCCATAAATATTATTTTTAATATTACAAATAATTTATACAAAAAAGTATTTTTGAATTTAAATTTAATGTGTTTTCAATATTCATCAAAAAAAAAGAAATTTCATGGAAGAATAAAAAAATTCAACCAATGTAAATTTTAATATAACTCTTAAAAAATGAATTTTATTTTTTCAAATAAAATGTATTAATGTTTCAAAATTTAGATTTAACATCGGTTCCCTATTAAAAGGGGTAAAATACCTTTTAGGAAAATAAAACTTTTTATTTGTCAAAATTGATTAATCATTGTCTTCTATTTAACAAATATATTATATGAGTATAAAAAATATGGATTTAATATATAACAAATAAATTATATTTAATTCCTTAATAATTTTTTTCAAATTATTCAGATAAAATTCTGTTTTTACATAGACAAATAGTTAACTTAAAATTGTTATTTCTTTTTTTAAAATATTTCTTAAATTTACGTTTACTAATTGATAACCAAAGGATTTAGTTTATATAAATTTTTATATAATATATTCAAAATTTAGTTAATTTTTCTCACGACTTATTTTCCAATGGCTAAGTGTAAGTTATAATAATAATTTAATAATCATGTTAATAGTATATTGTAGTTCTATAAAACAAGCCTACACGTTTAACATAAGCAATTGAAGGGACTTAGAATTATGTATAATACAATCCAAACATAGTGTTTTGGGTACTGGGAGCTAATATAAGTGTTTAATGTGGCGCAATATTAAGTTTTTGTTTTGTACAATGCAATCCAAAAATGGTGCTTTTTTAAAAACATTATTGACAATTTCATGATGTGAAAAATATCAAAAATAATAAATTTATTTGAAATAATTAATTCACCAAACCTTAATGTGTTATATTCTAACCCCCCAAATGAATTTATCCCAAAAAATTTGTTAGAGTAATAAGAGATTTAATACTTGAAAGTTCTAATCATATAAATTGTAACGACCAAAAATTTTATAAATTGAAATTCCTTTCATATTTCTATGTCATATAATACAATTACATATAATTATAATAATAACACAATAAAACATTATAAATGAACATTGAATAAAATATGATGTATTTCTAGAAGTTAAGGGACCCATACCAATGGAATAGTAACGTGAAATTTTGAATAGGGATTTGACGATTATTAATAGTAAACTGGTCAATAGAATAGTTACCTGACCACAAAAAGTATAAATTAAATTTAGACATCTTAAAAATTAAAATATGATTTAATTATATCATAGTATATGTAAATAAATGTTTTAAGAATTTTTAATTCATTGTTTATATTTTAAAAACATAAGTGTTAACTTTCAATATTACAATCGATATAATGTTTTAAAAGGAAATTTGTTTCCATAAAATGAATTTTTAAATTATTATTTTATTATCTTATGACTGTAAGATAATTTTTAGAGACCTTAGTTAATTTATCATAGTGTTATAAAATCGATTATAATTTTAAAATTGGTATTTTTAAAGTAAATGATGATTTCATTTAAAAAATGAATTTATCATTCTCAGGAAATTAATTTTGAAAAAATTAAATCCATTTTCTAATTCTAAAAATCTATAAATTGCTAGGGTTAATTTTCATGATTTTTTGAAAATAGTTTAATTTTTAGAAAATAGTGACATACAGTAAATTATGGTATATACATTATAATATTAATACATTATTACTTTATTAATTTAGGAAATAAGAACCAGAATATAAATCTTTTCATCATTACTTAATTATATTTTGTGATAACACTCACATTATTCATTTTCTTAAGGAAAAATAATAAACTAATAAATAAAATTATGAAAAATAAATCCTTTCCAGCACTATAAATACCACCCCTCACCACCTATTCTTCTCACACCTTCCAATATTTTATCATTATCCAAATCATACCCAATAATATTACAAATACCCTCTCCAAAATCTATATAAACATGGTCTCATCAAATTAGCTAAATGTTTTCTCGTATGAGGTTTTCTAGGAGGATAAATTCAAGGGGTAAATTCCTGTTTCCTTTTCATTTTATTTCTTTTCATGTTATTTTATTATTATATACTCACCTTACTTATTCCAAATGGTATGACAACTCAAGTACCTAAAATATCATTTAATTTTTTTATCGCGATAGAGTAATAAATCATTAAACTCCTCTTGTCTCCCTTTTATTCTAAAAATGAAAAAGTTGTTCGTAAGGTATTAATTTATCACCTTCAAGGATGAAAAAATTTCATTATCCATTATCGACATCAAGTATAGTAATTAAACTAGTTTTATGATTAATAAATATTATAATATATTTAATATTCTATTTAATGTTCTAGATTAATTATATACATGATGTTAAACAATAAAACAAAACATTTTCATTGTGAGAGAAAACCACCAAATATAATCCAAAGAAATATCATTAGAAATTTACCTAATGATTAATAATAATACCATATAAACATATGATTTATGAAATCATTTAACATTATAAATGTTCATTAATACCATCTAACTTAAATTATGTACAACCATTTTCATTTTACATGATTTTCTATACATGTATATAAGTAAATCAAATAGTAAATCAAAGGAAAATGCCCCCAAATAATGAAATAGAACACTATAACTCATTAAAAGGACATAAATGGACTTAATAAAATTATAATAAATCAATAACATGTATAAAGGTCCTTAATTAAATAATTAATGGAATTAACTTGATTATCCATGACAATAAGATCAACTGTAGAACAGTTTGAGACCTAAGATAAGGGATTTTTTCCGAACCTCCATGTTACCTTCAAATTATAATTTCTCTCTATTTACCCCAATGTAAATATTATTTATTTTACATAAATCTTCTAAATTCAACCTATTTGTTCCAAACACATGTTTGAAGACCAGATCTTCTCACTTTGATATGGTAATACGTGTTTCAGAAAGGTTGTCTTTTCAATTCTTTCAGAAAATAAATCCTAATTCAAGAGAATTTACCGATTTATTACCTACTTCCAAGTGCACTCCATAATCAATTTTAATACACCATAATTTTTTTAAAAGTAATAATTTTCTCATGAAAAATAATTTTGGTTCATTTCTTGGTTTATTAAAAAAATATTCTTTTTGGTCATTAAATTATCTTTAAAAAATTTCATAAAACAAACTAAAATTTTTCATTTCTAAAGTTTCATAAACACTTATTTTACATGTTTCCACCTCACTTAGAAATAAATTATCATGATTTAGGCCACTATTACCTTATCAGTGTCCATCTTTGTTTGAAATCCATTTTTTCATGGAAACACTTATTATATTCTAATTTGTTATTATTTGTGACATGATTTTGATACCCATTTCATTACTTTAGTAACCCTTATGTTTACTCTCCATGTGGTTCACATATTCACAAAAATGTTATGATGGGTGAACCCAGATAGTGGTCCAATGATTCGATTAATTTTTAGTCTCACGAGACGTCACATTTTTATAGGGAAAGAACCTGATTCCATCGTGGGTCTTTTTCCACCATGTTATATAATATTGGAAGTTATCCTTGATTCATGTTTATGTCAACATATATGTTTTTTCCATATTCCTATGATTCCATTATTATATGTTACCACGTTATACATATTATTCTTAAGTTTATTCAGGATCAATGACTTTTATTCCATCATGTTATGCCTTCTAACCCGTGTTATATGATTTATTCATATTCTTGTTTCATTACTTAGATTTTTAGATCATCCATTTTGTTCATTTATTACATAGGTTATCGTGTACATATGTATAGCTCAATGGATGTTTGGATATCATTATTGTGATTAAATAAAATATTTTATTTATTCTTGTATCATGATTCTTAATTATTTACCTAATCTTCTAAACACACTTGAATTTATGATCCTTGGATTATTATTAGATGGTTAATTATGTAGAAAAATATTTTAATAATATGTGTCAAAGTATTTGTTTTCTATACTTGGTGTGAGAGGAATGGTTTAGTTATTTTTGGGATTAGGATAATAATACATTTTCAAAGTTGATAGGGATAAAATTATGTAAGAGATAACACCACTATAATTGGGTTAATATATTGTAAAAGTTTTATCCTGAAAAGTAATCCCTTTCTGGATACTACAAGTGGACATGGTTCTATCAATTATGTACTAAGGAGTAACAACTATGACAATGTGTTATGGGCCTAACTCGGGGTAACTTAGTACCTAAAAATGGGCCTTACTACGCAATTAGATTGACACTCCTAGGTGATATGCTTCATGTAATTATTAAGATCATTATGACCCATTTTTAAGGGATAAGAAAATATCTTTTATGAATATATGTTTGGAAACAGATCATGGATATCCTAGATTAAACCCTAGGGAATAAAAAAGGATATAATTTCCCTTTAAAATTTCATCATTTTCTAATAAACCTTTTTTTATTCTTATTAGCTATGTATTCATGTTTTTAATTGCATTATATTTTTCTAAATTAATGGATTCAAATACAATAATCCGTTCTTATAATTAATTTTATAGTAAATTTGATGATTTTCCTCATTATATTCCAAATATGATTGGAAAATGTGCTAAAAAAATTAAAGTACATTGAAATATTTCTCATGTTATGAAAAATAATATGAATTGTGAGGAATTATTTTATTCTTATAACATATATCATGTTTCATTCAAGTCCATTATATGGAAAAGGCTTCAAATTTTTTGTGGATATTATCATCCCATCCCAGTAGAAAAATTAATTAACTCCATTGAGAATATATTCTTGATACTCCAGTGCTCAGAAGAAAAGAAACTTCTATTAGTAGTTTAACATTATGATGAAGAAGCTGATCAGTGTTGGATGCTGATAAAAAACACAATGTCCAAGGAAGAAATTGATTCCATTCAATGGGAATATTTCATAAAAATACTTTTCAAAAAAAAATCCCTGAATCCTCTATCTTAAGATGGAATGGGATTTCCTTATACTAAAGAAAAATAAATATGTGTTTATCTAGGAATATGATGTAAACATGAAAAGGATGGAAAATATGCCTTCAGAATTGTCATGAACACAAAAATAGAGGATTATCTCGTCTTTAGAAGACTAATGATGAGTCCATGAAATGTGTTAGTGATTAATGTCTTTGACAACATTGATGAGATTTCATGCTGTTATATTCAGGTTGAAATAGTGATCGGGGACTCTCTATAGTCTCATGGGACTGGGGAAGAAAAGTGGAAATTGATTTAAATTAGGTTGATAAATACCATGTTGGAAGGTAGATCCAACATCCCATGTGTCAAATGTGTGGTAAAAGTATCGTGGAGTCTACATAATTAGAACCAAGAGATGCTTCAAATAGAGGAGATATATTAATATGGATAATAAATTCTGTGTGGTTATGAAGTGTCCCACTAATTAAGAATATTAAATTATGGTTTAGATTAACACTCAAAATATAGAGTTTTATTTCAACTGCAAGGATCATGGTCATTATATAAGACATTGGCACAGGCTAGTAGCTATTTTAGTAAATCAACAACAACCTCCAAGGCAGTAAGTAATGAAATATGTTATAACTACATATGAGGTGGAGACTGACAATGTTGTTGTGAAATATTTTCTAATTATTAATTCATTATTGGATAATGTACTATGTGATTCTAGTTCTATTTATTCTTTAATATCATCCAAGTTAGTAGAACTATTTAATCGGCACATAAAAATTTGGTGGTTGAGTTATCTGTGAGAATAGAAAATGAAGGAATTATTATATCCAAAGTATATAACTCTTCCCATGTTAATGGTTATTGAAGGAACCTCACTACAAATCTTATCATACTCCCCTTGATAGATTTTGATGCTATTTTTAAAATGGGTTTATAATAATTGTATAATCCCAATGTTTACTGTGAGGAAAGGGAGATCACTCCTCACATTTTGAAGTATCCCACAATTTTGTACATGTGTAAGGAGGAGGGTAAATCTTATTAAGAATCACCATTTTAGGTTTATATATTGTTTCCTAATGATAAAGTTTCTCTAGTTAAATAATTTTGGAATATGAAAGTATCATGTGCCAAGACATGATGATTGTGAGAGACTACACATATGTGTTCCCTATAGAGCTTTTTGGTATTTCACATGATCGTGGGTTAGAGATCTCAATTGAACATATTCCAGGATATCATCGTATATAAAGGAGACCTTATATAAGGGCCACTGTTACGTTGGAAGGACTAAATAAGTAGTTACAGAATAATCTCAACAAGTGTTTCATATGATTGAGTTCTACGTCATTGGGTGCAGTAGTCTGATTTTCAAGATAATGGATAGATCAATGCCACTATGTATTCATTATCGTGATCTCAATAAAAACATGAAAAATATGACAATGTATAAATGGATTGTTTAATCATCTATGTGGTACTAATTATTTCTCAACGATGGATATTCAGCTGGGATATCACCCATTGATGGTATGGAAGAAAGATATTCCAAAAACTTAATTTTGAATGAAGTATGGGAACTAGGATTTCATATTGATTCCCTTCAGACAAAAAAATACCCCTGCAATTTTCATTTATTTAATTAATAGAGTAATTATAGATTATATCGTCAAGTTATTGGTAGTTATTATTGATGATATTATGACATTATCCTATAACAAGGAGGAAAATGAATTGAATCTAAACATTATGCTAACTACACTATGATGGGAGAAAAATTATGAAAATTATAGCAAATTTCAGTTTCAGATGATGGATGTATCATTTTTGCGGCATGTTATCACTTTAAAAGGAGTGTCCTCAGACCATTCAAAGACAAATGAAATCAATAAGTGGCCCAAGAAAATATATGTAACATATATCCAAAAAATTCACGAACCTGTAGAGTACCATAGATGATTTTTTAGGAACGAGTACCAATATTCAAAACCAATAACCAAGTTGAAAAGGAAAGGTGTATTGTTTTTGCAGACTAGTGAATGTGAAGACAAATTTACAGAGTTGAAAAGCGGTTTATCACTATACCAGTTCTCACACTACCTACAAATAAAGAACACATTGTGGGGTAAAATTATGCTTAAATGTAGGGCTTGATTTGTATACTAATGAAAAATGATAATGTGAAAGCTTATGAATCAGGGAAGTTGAAAATTAATGGTTAAAACTATCATACGAATGATCTATATTTCAAAAACATGGACATTCAGTTGAAAATCTATCGACATTATCACTTTCAAGAAAATTGTTAAATATATATTGATAATAAGAGCCTCAAATATATATTCACACAAAAAGAGATTAATATGTTCAAGTGATGATGGTTAGATCTCATCCTAGTTGATGACTATTCAATCCAATACCATCTGGGTAAGGAAAATAAGCTAAATAATTCCCCATATAGAAATGATCCTGCATCATTATCAATGAAGATAATTGAGAAGGATCCAATCTTAAAAGACCTAAGAAGGATTTAAATGGGAATATTTATGTAAAGAACAACATCAATCCCTTCACAAATGATTTCTTAACCATACCTTATGAGGAAAATAAAATATTCTCAAAGGAGGGATATAGAAATTCAAAAAAAAGTGAGGAAGATATCTAAATTGAAAATACTCCAAGTTCAATATCGATAATGATGGATTCAAAAGATTTGGGTTAGAACTACATGTACCATCTAATCAATAGATAAAGAATGGTCTTCTGAATAACAGACATAACTCATCCTTCTATATTCACATATGGATCACAAAGATGTATAGATATCTCTAAGAGAACTATTTTAGATACAATATGAAGTAGGAAATTGCTAAATATAAATCAATGTCCCTGGTATGTTAGAAAGTTAATAATGTAAGGAAAATACTCTATGGAGATAATGAATCCAATAACCATACCAACTAAGATGTTGGGAACAATCACTATAGACATTGTCACCAAAAATCTGAAGACGTCTAATGGAAATAATTATATATGGGGTTTTTGGATCTTCATACAAAGATATATCACTTTTTGTCAATTCATTAGGACTTGTTATTTGATAAACATGCATGGATATACATTAGAGAACTGTTAAGGATTCATGGAGTACCTCTCTTTATTATTTTCTGTTGAGATATGATATTTTCCTCAATGTTCTAGAAAAGTATCAAACATGCTCTAAAAACCAAACATAACATCGGAATGTCATATCATACTCAAACTAATGGAAAATATAAATAGACTATTCATACACTATAATACATGTTTAGGGAATATTCAATGGACTACAAGGGAGGATGAGAGCAACATCTACCACTGTTCAAATTCTCATGTAAGAATAGTTTCAACTCTAGTATCCAATTGGATCCATAAGAATCCCTATATGGGAAATGATAAAAAACACTAGGATGTTGGGATGAATTCAGTGAATGTAAGCTTATGAGACAGCAAATTTTCTATGAAATGGTAGAAAAGGAAAAAACCATCTAGAAACACATCAATGCAACCCAAGGTAGAAAAAATATTTATGCTTACATTCAACAACTGGACCATAAGTTTAAGTACGGAGACAATGTATTACTTTCTATATCTCTATGGAAGAAGATCATGAGATTTGGAAAGAATGTAAAGATAATCCCATGGAACATAGACCCCTTCAAGATCCTTGGACATTTAGGAGCCATGGATTATCGAATATAACTTCAATGTAACATAAATCATTTACAGGATGTACTCCACATATATCTATTGGGTAAATATATTTTGAAATTCAGATGTACTAAATTTAGAGCTGGTATAATAGGAGAATTATCTATTATTTGAGCAGCATCCAGAGAAGATATTAGGCAATAAGGATAGATTCCTATGCAACAAGACTACTTAGCTGGTCAAAGTATTATACCAGAACAATATGTAATAGAAGAAAACACGGTAATTAGAGGAAGCGTTGAAGGATAAGAACACTCACATATTTTCCACATGGTATGTAAAAAGAAATTTAGAGGGAGAAATTTTATAAGCGGTTAAGAATGTAATGAAACAAAAATTTATCACTGGAAATTGCATTCTTATAATTATTTCATATAGTCTAATGACATAAAATCTTGTATGTGGGGGCATGGTGGAGTGGTTATGTCTGCCCAAGGTTCCATGTTTAATTCCTCACATGGTAATGCCTGATATGCCTTTAATAATTACTCCTAGACCCTCTACCCAATCGGGACTAGTCCAAGCCTAGGGTTGGGCCTCTCTAGGGATGTGTGGTGTACAAGTTGTGAGGCCACACCTATACCTCATTACCCAAATAAATGACTAATATGCCCCACCATTATTGGTGGGGTGGTATGGGATTGGATGGGGTGAGTGTCATGTCATGGGGTCATATCCCTCGGACTGTGATTTACTATAGGTTTATTCCTTGTGTTGTGTTTCACTGTAGTGGATGTAATCGACCAAGTATAATAACATAAAATCAAAATATTAACACAAAAAAGCCTTATAAATGTATATTAAATGGTATAAAAGGACTTTAGAGATGTTTAGGATCCTATACCAATAGAATAGTAACTTGAAATTTGGAATAGTAATGTGGCCCTTATGAATAATAAAATAGCCAATAGAATAGTGAAGTCTCCCAAGAAAGTACGAATAAAATTTATCCATCATGTAAATAAAAATATTATATAATTATATTATAGTATAAGTAAATAAATATTTTTGAAATTATTAATTAAGTGTTGATATATTTATAAAAAATAAGTGTTTATTTTTACTTTTTCATTAATAGATTGTATTAGAAATAAATTCAATTCCATATAATTAATAATAAATTAATATTTTTTTCTCTTACAACTATAAGATAATTTTATGAGATCTAAATTTATTTATCAATATGTTCTAAAATCAATTATAATTATAAAATTTTTATTTTCCATGTAAATGATGATTTTAATTAAAAATTAAATTTACCATTTTGGGATATAATTATCATAAAATGGTTCCCATTATTGAATTTTTGTAATTAAAAAATGGATAGAGTGAATTTTTGAGATTTTTATAAAATAGTTGTATTTTTTGAAGAATATTAAAATATGGTAAAATATGGTATATATAAATTATAAGATAAAAACACAATTACATGATTCATCAAATAAGTAAGAACCATAGTCTCAAACGTTCCTTCATTATTTTATTATATTTTGAGATAATGATCAAATTATTCATTGTCTAGAGCCAGAATAATAAACTAATTAATATAATGATGAGAAAACACCCGTCCCCTCAACTATAAATGCCACCCCTCAAAACTTAATCTTATCACACCATCCAATAATTGATCCACATATAAATTCTTCCCAATACTCTTCCTAATTATTTCCCCCACATCTTGGAGATCGTATTCTCATGAAAGGAACAAATTATTTTTTCCTAAGGAGGATTTTAAGGATAATAAATCCAAGTGGTAGTTTCCTCTTCCCTTTTCTTTTAATTAATTTTCATGTTCTTTTATTATTCTATCCTCACATAACATTATAAAAACGGTATGACAAATCCATTACCTCACATATAATGACCTTTATTAATCTGATGGAAGAATAAATAATTAAACCCATTTCTTCTCTCCGTTATATTAAAAATTAAATCTAATTTAGTAAGGTGTTAATTTATCACCATCAATGATGAAAATTTTTAATTTTCCATTATCTCTTCAAGACTGGTAATAAAATAATTATGTTTAAAAAATTATAATATATTTATTTCATATCTTTTAATGTTCTCAAGTCATTATATAAACATGATGTTAAATAAAAAAAATAAAAGAAGTTCGTAGTGAGTGAAAACCACAAAAAATAATCCATATATTTATCATTAACTATTTATCTAATAGTTCATCACCATAAAATATATAAAAAATGAATTATAATATCATTAAAAAATATATATTTTAATTAATAACATATAAAATTATTTTGGGACTACCATTCTCAATTTACATTATTTCCTATGGATGTATATAAGTAAACAGATCATGAAAACCAAGGAAGACAACGCTCCCAAATGATGAAATTGAAAAATATAACTCATATAAAATGAAATAAATAAACCTAATATAATTATAATAAAAAATTAAATTTATAAAATTTTCTAAATTAATCAATTAATGGATTTAATTTTATTATTAAGGAAATCGTGATCAAGTGCAGAACCATTTCAGAAATAAGTTAAGGGATTCATTCTTAAACTCCATGTTACTTTCAGGTTAATTTTTCTCTCTATTTACCCCAATGTAATGCTTATTTTTTATTTAAATAATTATTCTATATTATTTTTACATGTTCTAGAATCATGTAATCATATCATACCATCCCTCTTTGATGGGGTAATACATGTTTTTGGAGGGGTTCCCTTTCCAATTTTTCCTCATTAGTAAACTCGATTTAGGGTAACAACCATATTTCTTACCTGCTTCCAAGTGCACTCCATAATCCATTTTAATCAGCCACTATTGTCCAAAAATTGCTAATTTTATTATGAGAATTTATCTTGGTTCTTTTCTATTTTTACTAACAAATATTCCTTTTCAGATTTAAATTCACTTTAATATTTTACTTAAACTGAACTGAAATGTTTCATTTCTAATTTTTCTTGAACACTCTTACAATATTCCACTGCAAGAGTACATCAATTATCATTATCTTTTCCAATTTTAACTATTTAATGACCATTTAGGTGTTTTATTAATTATTTCAAGTAAACACTTATCATATGCTCCTTTTAACCCTTATGACATGATTATTATTCCCATTTCATTATATGGGTAACCCTCATATTTATTCATCATGTGGATCTAATATTCATGAATATGTTGTGATGGTTGTGACTAGATATCACTTCAATGCCTTGGGTAACATTTTGTCTAATGATATGTCATGTTGGGATAGGGAGTGAACATGATTCCTTTATGGGAATTTTTCCACCTTGTTATATTGTCTTGATTATTAGTCTTAACTCATGATTATGTCATGTTATGTGTTGTTTGCACATTTATATGATGCAATTATTATATTTCCCCATTTTATGAATGTTATTATTACTTATATTTATTCACGTTCAATTCCTTTTACGCCATCATCTTATTCCCTCTAACCCTTGTGTTTTTTTATTCGTATTTTTATTTTCGTACTGGACTTTTTAGATCATAACTTTTATTCATGTATTCCACTAGTTATCCTATAAAGATGTTTGTTCTAAATTCAAGTTAGGATATCATTATAGTGATTAAATAAAATATGTTTTTTATTTTGGTTTCTTAACTTTTAATTATGATTCTAAGCATCCAAATAAATAAGAATTTACGATCATTGTAATGCAATTAGATGGTTAATTATTCTTAACATATTGTAACAATGTGTTTAAATGAAAAGGGTCACTATAGAAACCCAAATAGTAAAGATGAATACTAAAAAATAAATTTAAAAAGTAGTGTTGTTAAAATAATGGTAACTTGGTGTAACACATAACTTGGTATACACCTAGGAGAACATTGATGGAATGTGAATAAGTGAACATGGAAGAGAAATTGAATAATCATGTTTTGATTTAGAGTGATAGAGTACATGGTGTGGGGAAAGATAAAAATCACAAATAAAGAAACCAAAGAGGCCTGAAAATGTCATCAATATCATTAAAAATGATTATTACTTGAAAAAATTTTATTTTAATTGTCTTTTTTCTAAATTTTGAATAATTGTTTTAAAAGATATACTTACATAATTTTACAACATTCTTATCTATTGTCATACCTTGACCAACTTCCTCTTAATTTATTTTTCCATGAAATGAAGGTGATTTTTTCATTCCTAAAGAATTAATAGAATGATATGGAAGTCTTCAATCTTTATCAAATAAAAATAAATTTCAATAGTATTTAAATATGCATATATCATCATATTATAAGAGAATAAATTAATTTATAAACCCCATATGATTTTTAACTTATATAATTCCACAATTGGTTATCCTTACAACCCTTCCAAAGTATAATTCACATTTATTCCAAAAATAAGAACTTATCTTATACCAAAAATATTTTTATTGAAATAAAGTTAATCCTTTCAAAAATAGAATATTAAATGTGATTTTAATATTCCAAAATCCTTGTAGAGGGAGGTAGTTACGTGAAACATGACTAATGAATGAACAAATATATTTTCATAAGACCTATTCATATTAAATCAAACATTAACTTCCCAAATAGGGAGGGTATATTAGTGTGCCCTAATTATTTGGATTCACTTCATCCATTTTGATTTCATAGGCTGGACCATTTTAATTTTTCCTCTGAGGTTATTGCGTTTTAATATTTATATTAACACGAGGATTAGTGTATTGATTCAAATAATGCTTAAAACCCATATATTCGAAACTCTGGAGAGTGGGTGGTTCATTAGTAGGTATTATCATATATTAAATGACATTAACCATCCAATTAATAATATTTTAAAATTCACAGATTTTATGACATGCCTTTCCACATTTCAAGAACCTCCTTGTTCCATTCATGAAATTCATTCGAAACTTCTTCTCACATTCATGGAACACAAATTTATGAACTTTTGATCCAAAATTTGAGTATTTTTGTGACTTGAATATACTTTTATTATAAAAATAAGAGTATTGGTGAGAAAATATAATATCTATTTCTACCTTCAGTTCACATAAAATGACTTCTCCATTTATACTATAGCGTCTTATATCAAATTGTTTCAAATACATGGTTTCATGCCACAAAAAAATTGTTCAATTTTTCTTTCAGGGCTGATGATCAAATCAGATGGATACCTTGAAATACTTGTTCAATTATCTTTATATGTACTAATAAATTCAATTTCCTTTTTATTTTTCTCATGTAATTCCTTCGCCATATTTTTTTTATAATATGGGGGAATTAATTACAGAAAATTATCCCCTTATACTCTTCACATTTCATATATTGAGTTTCTTCTTTTTCCCTCATGTTTTTAACAAGTCTCTACCATTCATATCCTTAAACATCTAATTAATAATCATCCAAAATTATATCTTCATGCTCCAAGAACTAAATAATTGAAAATATCTTTTCATTGGTACTAATTTCTTTGTCATCTTATATTGGATCAGTGGAACCACTAAAAGACGATGGACATTATGACCTCCCAAAATTCAATCAAAGAGATTTAATTTATTATAATTATGTATATATTATAAATCTCATAAAAATAACATTGATAACTAAATAAAAACTTCATAAATGAATATTTATTGAAATTAGTGGTATTTATAGAAGTTAAGTAACATATACCAATGGAATAGTAACATGACCATTGAAATAACAGCATCGCTATTAGAAATTGTAATATGACCAAAAGATTAGTAACATCACCTATGAATGTATAAATAAAATTTATTCATATTATAAATAATTATGTGATATAATTATATCATAATTTAAGTTACCATTTTTTAATAATTAGAAATTAAGTATTGGTAGTTTTATAAAACATCAATCTATATTTTCTATTTTAGAGTAAATATAATTATTTGAAGGAAAATTTATTATCACAATATATATTAAAAATTAATATTTTGATATCTAATTATTATAATATAATTTTATTATATATTCATTAATTTTCAGGATTTCATCAAATCAGTTATAATTTTAAAATCCGTATGTTTTGAGTAAATGATGGTTTAAAATAAAAAATAAATTTATCTTATTCCAAAAATAATATTTTTATAAAATGGAGTTCATTTTATAATTCTTATATTCTAAAAATTATTAGAGTGAAGGTTTTGGAATTTAATACCAAATAGTAATTTTTTTGAACATTGAAATACATTAATTTAAGATATATGCTAAATAAATAATTTTTTTTGAGTTTCTTTGAGTCTTATATTACATAAGTGGATATCATCTCAAACTAACATGATGTAGTTACTGTATTTATTCATGATAATAAAAACAATTCATAGTCTTGAGACTAAATAATAAAAACTGAATAAAATAAAAAAACACCCATCTCATCCAATGTAATTATCACCCCTCAATATCCCTTCTCACAATAGATCACAAGCCTTAAATCTTGTTCCAATTATTCCCATAATCCTTTGATGTTTTTCCCACATGTAAATTTAATTTAATATTAATAAAACACAAAACTATAGTGCTTCAAGGTGGTTCTCAAAGTGAATAATTCAATAGGTAGAATAAACTTCTTTCTTTTTCTTTTAATTTGTTTAATATTTATTTTCATTTCTTTTCCACTTCTTGTCCCCACTTATCCAAGTGGCATGATAAATCCAGTGCCCTTTATATACTATAATGTATCATGTTATTATAACCACCCATTATCATATTTTCTCTCCCCGTTTTATCAAAAAATGAAAACATCATCTATGATGTGATGATCCACTACCTTTTTGGACAACAATTTTTCAATTTAAAATACAGCTATCATGTCTGGCCACCAAACTATTATAGTGAATAATGAATATTTTAAAATTTATATTAAAACATATTTTATTCTTTGGAACTAATATACATAAATCATATTAATTAAGAAAACAAAACAATTTCATGATGATAAAAAAACCACAAAAATAATCCAACGATCATCATTAACATTCATTATAATTAATAATACCTATATTCAGAAAACAAAAATACAATTATATGTTATGTGTGTTCATTAGTATCATATAATTTTAATTTTATATAAATATTATCATTTTTATGTTCTTTTGTAAACATATAAAATTGAACGGATCCTAAAAACCAACCAAATGAACACTCCTGAATGATGAAATTCAATCTCATAAATCATCAAAAATACCAAATATGTACTTAATAAAATCATAATAAATCAAATACATGTTTAATATGTTCTAATTAAACTATTATTTAATATATTTTTGTTTTAGAGGACATTATTTTCACATGTAGAACACTTTTGGTCACAAGGCAAGGGATTCTTTCTGAACCTCCACTTTTCGTTCAGGTTACACTTTCTCTTTCTTTACCATAGTGCAACCCTTATTTATTATTATATATATATATTAAAAATTATATTTATATGTTCCAAAATCATTTATCTAGATGTTTACATCCTTATTTTTTTTGGGATATACATGTTTTAAATGGTTTCATTCTCAATTGTTTCCTATAATCAAGCTTGATTAAAGGAAACATCAAAATTTATTATAGATATTTACATGAATTTCCTAATATATTTTAATCCACCATTATTTTTATAAATACAATAATTTTATCATGAGTTACTATCTTCATTCAATTTTATTTTTATAAAACTATTCATAGTTTTTATATTTAAATAATCCTTAATATTTTCCTTAAACCGCATTAAAATGTTTTATTTCTAATGTTTTTTAAACATTTTTTTTACATTTGTTAACTTCAATTTTATATCACTTGTCATAATATGTGACTATTTTTTCTTATGAATTTCCATGTATTATTTAAATACATTATTTAATTGACACCATTAATATATTCCCATTCTTAATCATTTTGACATGATTTTGCTACCCAATTCATTCATTGGTAACCTTTTTGTTTTCATTTGATAACTTATGTATAGAAACTTCATTTGAAACAAAAGTATAAGAAAGTGTAATGATGGGTGAACCTAGATAGATCTCCAATTTAATGGGTAATGTTTATTCTCATGAGACTTCATGTGCAATGGTCATGGTGGTTATCATTGACTCATTAAAATCATGTGCAATGGTCTTTGTTGTTATCCTTGACTAATGCTCCTGCATGTGCAATGGTATTGGTGGTTAGCCTGGAATCATGAATATATAAGGTTTTATGTTGCTTAAATATTTCTATGATTCCATTATTACATGATCCAATGTTCTATATGATGTGATTCGATGTGTTTATTTACATTCCATTCCTTTTTATGTCATCACCTTATGCCTTCTAACCCATGTTCTATGATCTATTTTTATGCTTATTCCCATATTGGGCATTTTATCACACCCCATACTCTCATGAATTTCCGAACATTGTCCTATAATGATATAAGTGATCAATGGTATTCCAGATCACATTATTAAGAATAAATAAAAGTAATTTTTATTTTTCTTGTACATAGTTTAATTGTGTACATAATCTTCCAAAATGAATAAAATTTATGATCCATCACTTATAATTGATGGTTAATAATTCCCAAACTCAAGTAACAATATGTGTAAATGGTTATGTAAATTATAGTTGATATCATATAAATAACTATTTATTTTGTGTGACTTAGACTATAAAACTTTAGTGATAGTAATATGGATAATTCTATCACCATAGATAACCTATATTGGAAGTTAGGGAATCACATGTTAGGATATAATTTAAATTTTTTAGGTTATCCACATATGTTTAATGTTTATTTTATACATTCATATTATATATTTATTCAACACCTCCTAATTGTACATTATTTTATTAGTTAATGGTAGGAAATATGATAACACATGTGAACAATCAATGGGGTAGGAAATGTGATGATTTCGAAAATGAAATTCCAAATATGATTGGAATAGGATCTAAAAACATCCTCAAAGTAATTACTCAACTAGATCATGTAATGAATAATAACATGAATCGTATGGAACACCCTACTTCTCTTATGAAAGAGAATGTTTTAATTGAGTCATTTATGTGACAGGTCCTCCCATATTCAGTGGATACACTAATCAACTCATCATGTAATAATTTATTAACTCCATTTTGAATATATTATATTTCTTATACTGCTTCGGAGAAAAAAAAATTATTGGTGGTATATCATTTTTATGGGGAAGGTGATCAATGGTGGAAATTATTCAAGAACCTAGAGTCCAAAGAAGAAATTAATTCCATGGATTGGGAGGAATTCATGAAAATGTTTTTCAAAAAATATTTTCCAAGAACCCTTTATATTAAGATAGAAAGGGTGGTCCTTGGACTAAATGAGAGAGAATATGACTCTATCTAGGTGTGTAAAGATTACTTCAAAAGGCTTGAACGATATGTCTCTAGCTTTTTCACGAACACTAAAGTAGAGGTGGATCACTAATTTATCATAACAAAGCAGAGCCTATGAAATTAATTAGTGACTCAAGACATTGTGATCTATTAAGAAGTTTATTATTGTTCCCTCAATGTTGAAATTGAGATATGAGGCTTTTAGTGGTCTCATGGCCGCAGTGCTAAAAAGATGAAAATGGAGTTTAATATGGGTGTATAAATTGATAAATCCTATGATGGCCAATAAAACAGACATACCATGGGTGAAAATATTATTCGGAAAAATCCCAAGAACTATCTAAATGGAACCAAGAAATGATTCCAATGTGGAATAATGGGGCATCAGGAAATTTTTTTCAAATGGATATAAAGAACCCCATTAATATGGAAGACTAATTGAATGTTGATATCAACACTCAACCTATAGTGAAGTGTTTCAACTACCATGATAATGGGAATTTTGTGAAAGATTACCCTATGATAATGGTTGTTGGATTCATTCAAATACAACAAACTTCACAACATCAAGGAATGGAATATTATATCACTACTATAGAGGTGTATCCTAAAAAAGATTTGGTGACTAGTACGCTATTTATTTATTCAATAATAGAATACATAATACTTGATTCTAGTTCTTTTAAATAATTCATATAATTTTTGTTTGGTATTAATATTCCAACACCTCCTCATAATACGGAGGTTTAGTTATCTTTGATAACAAAAAATGGGGAAATTATTGCATACATAGTTTATTACTCCTTTCAGGATAATGTTTCTAGACTGAAACTCCAAAAAAATCTTTTCATATTTCCTTTTGGGGTTTGATTATATTCTGGAAATGGATTGTATATCTTTATACAAAACCAATATCAACTCTCGATAAATATATATCACTATTCATATCATGAAAAATCCTCCAATTATGTATAAGTTTAAGGGGATGGATGAATCTCATTCAAAATGATCATCTCAATTATGGATATTATTGCCTTATGAGAAATTGTATATAGTGAAAACCATTGATACAATGGTGAGGACCATGGTCGATTACATTCACATTCAATGGGAATACAATGATCTATTTATTAAATATTGTCCTAGACCTCCTATTGACTGAGTGTTTGAGTCAACAACTAAAATTAATCATGGATCAATAACTATAAAAAATAAAAATTTCTGAATGGAAAACATTGAGATGGAGTAATTAAATAAGAGGTTATAAAAGTATCAAGATAAGGGTTTTATATGTGTGATTTCTTCACTACGGGGTGAACCAATTATTTTTTCAGGAATTATGGATCAATGTGCCTCTGAATTGATTATCATGATCATAATAAAATCATGATAAACACCAAGTATCCCCTAACATAGATAGATAGTATGTTTAATCATTTACATGGGTATAATTATTTATTTAAGGTGAACCATCAGTTGGGATACCACAAAATAAAGGTGAGGAAGAAATATATTCACAATACTTACTTTAAAACAAGGTTTGGTCACTATGAGTTTGTTGTGATGCCCTTTGGACTCACTTATGCTCACAAAATATTCATGGACTTAATAAATAGTCTTTATAGATTACATCACAAAAAAGTTATGGTAGTCATTATTGATGATAATATAATATACTACAATGGCAGGGAGAACCATAATGGTA
The DNA here is from genome assembly GCA_963277665.1 of Viscum album. Lineage (NCBI taxonomy): Eukaryota > Viridiplantae > Streptophyta > Magnoliopsida > Santalales > Viscaceae > Viscum > Viscum album. Next base: position 1,842,771,974 of record OY728125.1, read on the forward strand.
ATTTGAATACTTTTCTAAAAACATGGGAAGGGATAAACTATATGAAATTTTTAATAAATTTGAGTTTTGGATAAAGGATGTATCATTCATGGGTTATGTTATCACCAGAAAATGAATATCTGGGGACCCTTAAAAGAAAAATGAAATCAAAGAGTGTCCCAGTATAATATTTGTAATGAATATCCATATTTTTCATGGTTTACTAGGTAATAATAATAGTTTTTGAAGAAATTTTCATGATATTAAAATCCATTAATCAATAAGAATCGGAAGGTATAATATTTTTTCTATACTAGTTAATGTGACTAATTATTCAATGAATTTAAAAGTGGTTTATCACTACACCAGTTTACACATTGTGGATATGTGAAGAAATATTTTTGTATTACAACAATGCTTGAAATAAGTGATTAGTTTTTGTACAAACAAAAATAGATAAATTAATAGCTTATACCTCAAGGAATGAGAAAATTCATGAAAAAAATAATGTCAGACCTGATATGAGTTTGTAGTTGTGATCTTTACAATGAAAATATAGTGGAATTATCTATATGAGAGGAAGTGTAAAATATATATTGATCATAAAATAACCATGTATATATTCACATAGAAATATCTTAATATGTGAATTAGAAGATAGTTTGAACTCATCAAGGGTTATGACTGCCTAATCCACTATCACCATTGTAAACAAAATTTGGTGGAAGATGATCTACCTAGAAATTATATTGAAACATTATAAATGATGATAATTTAGAATTATCAAATCTTCTACAACATTAATAGGATTTTTATGGGAACTTTTAAAGTTGGAACATCATAAATTCTTTCTCACATGTTTTTCCAACTATCTGTTGTGGAGAAAATAATGAATTCTCAATGAAATGATGTGAAAAATTAGAAAATGGTGGAATCTATTGGAAATTGGTAATATGTATAGTCCAAAATGGATGATTAAGGATTCATGTGATTTAGGTCATGACTATGTGTACCATCCAAATTGAAGATAAATAAAGGTATTCTAAATGACGCACATAGCTGAACCTTCTCTATTCACCCAAAGAGAATAAATATGTATCTAAATCATTGAGATCATTGTTGGTGAGATAAAATAAAGATAATGAATTTATGAATATACATAAAAGGTTATGGTGTGTCAAAAACTAAAGGATGAATGTAAAAGTATAATGGGATGATTAAACCATTAAAAATAATAACATTTAAATGGGATAAATCACCACAAATATTATCATTAGACATCCAAATACATCTAAAGGAAACAATTCGATATGGGTTCTTTTGGATTTTATTACAAATATAGCGCACCTTATCAAAATTTTAGGGGACTGATCACTCATTTAACAGGAATAGACATACATTAGAGAAGTGTTGAGGCTAAATGGGGTTCCACTATAAACTATATCTGATCGATATTTATGATTTACATCCATGTTTTGGAAAACCATCCAACATGATGTAGACTCTAATTTGAACATTACTATGGAGTATCATCCTCAAACTTATGGACAATCTGAGTAGAGTACTCTGAAACTAGAATAAATGTTGGGGGTGTTTTATATGGACTTCAATATATGATGGGGTCAACACCTATTTATGATTGAGTTCTCCTACAACAATAGTTTACACTCAATATTCCAAATAGATCTATATGATGCACTATATAGGAAATTATGCATAACATCAGCATCCTAGGATGATGTAGATGAATGTAAGATGGTAGGACGTGAAATTGTCGATGGAATGGTGGAAAAGGTAAAAATAACTCAATAACACATCAAGGAATCCCAAATTTGATAGAAGTGATTTATAGAAAATCGTTGAAGTGGACTAGAATTTAAGGTTTGATACATGGTATTCCAGTTCACATATCCATGGAAGACGATCATGATATTTGGGATTAAAGGAAAGATATGTCCAAGGTACATCAGACCCTTCAATATTTTTTATCGTGTCAGAGTTATGGACTATTAATTAGAACTTTTTCCAACAATGTATCAATTAAAAGATATATTCCCTGAATCCCTCTTGAATATGTACATATTGAATCCCTCACATATACTAAATTTCAAGGTGGTATAGTTAGAAAAATATCCCTCTTAAGAGGAGAAAGCATTAAAGATCATGGATCAAAGAGATAATGTTCTACATAACAAGACAACTCACCTTGTCTACATACTATGGTGGAACCATAGGTACAAAGAGGGAACATAGATCCTATAGGATGCAATGAATGAGATGTACCCTCACCTATTTCACCCTTATCTTGTTAAATTAAATTTCAAGAGAAAAATTTCCAAAGGGGGGAGAATGTAACGAACAAAAATTAAATCAATGAAAATTTACTTTCTTATAGTTATGTATATGGTATCAATCATATAAACAACACAAATACAACACAATAAAAAATTTATAAATCAAGATTTAATGGATTTATAGGTATTTCATGATTTCAAATAACATATACCGAAGGAATAGTAACATGACTTTTGGAATAGTAACATTACCATTAAGAATAGTAATATGATCATTAGAATAATATCCTCATATCTGAAAGTATAAATAAAAATTATGAATCTTATAAATAAAAATATGATATAACTATATCATATTTTATGTTATTAAATGTTTTAAATATTATAAACTAAGTATTGGTATTTTTTAAAACACAAATATTTATTTACAATTTTTTAATTAATATAATGATTTAAAAATAATTTTTTTCCATAATATTGATTCATAAATCAATATTTTGTTATCTTAGGATTAGAATATAATTTTATGAGACCTTAATTAAGATTTAAATGTGTCATAAAATCTATTATAATTTACAATTCATTATTTTTTGAGGAAAGTATTATGTTAATTAATAATAATTCTCATATTTAGAAAACTATTTCCAGAAATGGGAGTTCATGTTTCAATTATATAACTCAAAAAATTGTTAGTGTGATTTTTTGGGATTTTTCTAAAAAAGATAAATTTTTTATGAAGAGTGAAAATGGTAATTTATGGCATAAGATAAATAATTTTTTTGAGTCATTCCTAAGTCATAAATGATGTAACTGGACACTATCTCAAGGTTACATGCTCTAGTTTTTCTATTCAATCATTAGAATGAATACTATTCCTCTTCATAACCCAAAATAATAAACAAATAAATTAAATAAAAAAAGAGTCCCTTCTCATCCACTATAAAACCACCCTCCAAAACCATTATAATCACACCTAAATCCTTGAATCTTGAACAAATTGTACCCAATCCTCCTCAAAGGTCTCCCCCCCACCTACAATATGATTTTTTTTTGCAAAATACCCAACTGAAGTGCCTCAAGGAGGTTCTCAATGAGAATAATTCATAATGTATAAAACTCTTTATTTTTATTTTTATTTTATTTTTTCAATTTCATATATTTTTGTTTCCACTTATCACCTCCCCTTATCCATGTGAAATTATGACTCTAGTATCCTTTATATACTATAATTTTCTTATATTAATGGAACATCCCATCATAGGTTGTTTTTCCTTACCATTTTGTTATAAAAACAAAAACATCATATGTGAGGTGCTAATTCAACACCTTTATGGATGATGATTATATATTTTCTAATACCACCATCATGGTTGGACACAATAGAATTATAGAGGTTAATCCTTATTTTCAAATTTATATTACCACATGTTTTATAATATAAAACAAATATATATACATAATGTTAAATAGTAAAACAAAACTAGTTCATGATGACAAAATAACTAAAAAAATAAACTAATGATAATTACTAGAATTATATCGAAGGTGTAATGGCCCGAACTCCTCTAGACTATTCCATTGTAAAAAATACGGTCTTCGAGTATTCTTAGGAGGCCATGGTGACTTATTTCTAGCACTATGTGAAATATCTAGATCTATGAAAAAATGTTTCTAGAATAGTGAGACATCCAACCGTAGGTGTACACTCTTTCTAGAAGGGATAGACATACATCAGTAGGTATATATTGTTTCCATAGTGGTGAGACGTCCAATAGTAGGAGTATACTGTTTCTAGAATGGTGATACATCTAATGGTAGGGTTCACAATTATTCTAGAATGGGGAGACATCCAACTCTAGTTGAATAGTGTTTCTAGAATAGTGAGACATCCAACTATAGGTGTACAATGTTTCTAAAATGGAGAGACATCCAACAGTTGGTGTACAATGTTTCTGAATGGTGAGACAGCCAACGTTAGGTGTACAGTGTATCCTGATATGTGATACAACCAATAGTATGTGTTCAATGTTTCCAGAATGGTGATACATCTAATTATAGGAGTATTGATTTTTCAAAACAGTGAGACATCAAACAATAGTTCTATTATGTATCCAGAATAGAGTGAAATCCAACGATAGGTGTACAATTTTTCTAGAATTGTGAGACGTCCCATGGTAGGTGTATAGTGTTTCCAGAATGGTGAAACATCTAATGGTAGGTGTACAGTGTTTACAGAATGGTGAGACCTCCAATGGTAAGTGTACAATGTTTCCATAATATTGATACATCCAATAGTAGGTGTAAAATGTTTCTAGAATAGTGAGACATCAAACTGTAGGTATACAGTGTTCCCAGAATGGCCATACATCCAACAGAAGGTGAACAATGTTTCTGACTTCCTACAGTTTCACTCCTTTGAAGTTATATTTGATGTAAAATTCATTCGAAGCCATATTTTAAGGTATTTTAGGCTTATTAGAATCCTATAAACCCTATCTAAATTATCCTAATGTTCTAGGTGATTCTACATAGTCATAACACATGATCTTGAACAGATCCACCTTTAATGGAAAATGTAAATTGTATCATAAAGCGTTGTTCCAATTTTATTTTCAAAAGGGATGGGATATCTACCTCCCTTGTTCTTACATCATGTTTTCCTTAGTACGGGGTTCCCAGAGTTCTTCCTCGCATAGGATTCGTGTGATCGATCTACAATCCTTGGATCACATTTTCTTGGATATTTCCTTCTGCATGCGCAACCCTTGTTTTGGTGAAACCAGGAAGTGTCGATATGTATTCGATATGAGGTATGTTCTACCTCTACTCTTATGGGTTCCATTGACTATTCCCCCATTTTTCACCTTTATTTATGATGGATTTTGATATCCATATTTATAACAGTGCTTTATTGGGGTTTTGTTGATGCGGTTGTGTCATGGAGTCATAGGGTTGATGCAGTCATTGCGGGAGAGATGATAGTGATCCATTGTGGTGGATCGTTCTAATGAAAATAACATCAGAAAAATTATGAGTAAGGGGATTCGTGGAATCTATATTTTATTTATGTGTAGTCTTGGAGTATGAATGATTTATCAACTAGATCACAATGAAAAAGGTATAATAAATATTTAAATTATATTAAATAAATTTCTATCAATTTCTTATAGATGTTATTTCCTCATGATTTTCTAGATAGTGTGATATCTAATCCTTTCTTATTTAGAATGTATTTCTAGATGGAAATTGGTAAATAATGTAAATCTGGGATTAATTTTAAATTTATTTTGTAAAGTAATAAAGAGTCAAGTTGATGAATCCAGTTTTTGTGATTTGATGGTTATAAAATGGATGATGTTATGCATGTTTAATTAAATCAGAAACTTCATGGTGTAATAATGAATCAGTTTTGTGGAAAAATTTAATGTTGTTTGTGGTTTTAGTTACCCCATGCATGTAAAGTCCAAGTGCCTTATTCATTGGATCCAATATTGCTTTTTTGTGTGAAGTATAGTTTCCATACTTTAGTAGAAAAAAGCCTAATTTCTTTGTTTATTTCTAGCTGCTTGTGTTATGTTGTGAGCCTATGGCGGTTGACACTGGAGGGTTTTTGTATTATGTGGGGATAGGGAGGGCTAGTGGTTGTGGCACCAATTGAATCCTAGTGTGGTGATATACATCGTTTTGTGCATGTGGTTGTTGGGGAGGACACCAAAGATGATGGAACGGGTTGAGACCGGGCTTACCCATCGATATGATAGTTGGATGCTTATTGACCATTTTTTAATCTATTTTACTCTCCCAAATTCATGAGGAATATGGTCTTGCTTACCCTCCTTCCAAAATAGGCGATGATGTGTGGGGTATTACATGTGGTTTCTTTTTTTATCTTCTCAAGGATGGATAGTTCTACACTCCTGCTATAGGTGGAAATGACTCGATAGGTAGTTCATCTACTCACCGTGTTAAGCCAGATGTGTTTGGTAGAAAAGTTTTTTTCCTAGAATAATTATAAATATAAAAAAATACATGTAAGTGGAAAGGTTTTTAATCAATGAATAAATGATTAACCCATAGGTTTGGTGCTTTCTATGATGCAATGATGAGGTTGTGACATCGGGAAGTCGTGGACTCTATTTGGTCATTCCTAGTGGTAACATATCATGGTTGGAATGATAATTAAATGTAATTTGGAATTGATAATGGATAATTAATTTTTAATGAGGAAATTAATCTAATGTGAAACTGAAAAAATGGATAAATAATATAATAATGTTTTTAAATGATTATGTGATTATAGGATATCTAGTCTTAGAAGCAGCATATGGGTGTTTGAGATACGTTAGCTGCAGTTGATTCTATGTCAAAGGATTCTTCACAGTGTGGTTGTGAGCTATAATATATTCTATACTATTTTGTTTATATACACTATTCTACTCTTTCGGTTTGGGAAACTGACTCTCTACGGATTCTGAGCCTTGTGGGGTATTTTCCACAACATCCCAATGGATTGATGGATGGATGACTACCCCCTTTCACCCTGATCTATTCTCCTAGAAGTTACTTGTGATGGTAGGTATAATTTTTATTTTTTCACATATATGTTTTCTTAATGTTTTAATTGATTGGGGTTATTTCACACACATATATTCTTGATGTAGTTTCCTATGGGATACTATTGGAGTAACATGTATAGTTTGCGATGGATTGGGGATCCTTACTCATTGTATGGGCTATGACAGATTAAGGTATAATACCTGATGTATGATACATGCTAGGAAATCTGTGTTGGCTCCGAGAAACTACCTATTTACTTTTAGTTTTGTGTTTTTTGTGGTGAGTTTCATGAGGTTCATGTTGTGGTTCTTCACCTAGGTGTCTATGGGAAATATGTTTTAGAGAGATATTTTCAGGACATTCGTTGTTGGGGAAAAGATGAAAACCTGTGGGAATGTGGTAGCGATGTACACTTCACATTCTTTATTATATTATACACTCTTGTTTACGAAACTTGGTGGATGTATCCATGGTTTGGATAGGAACTTAGTATACCTATTTAGGTGATGAGTTGTTTTCACTTATTGTTCATAATTATTTTGCATGATTTATTTATGTTTGAATGAGAGGATTCACGGAGGATATTCTAGAGTTACTGTTATACTAACCTTATGTTATATAAAATATTTTCAGGTCACTTGGACCAGGTTTGATATCAGGCTAGTTACCTCTAGCTTGGGGGGTTTTGTAGGAGCTGTTAGGGATTTGTGGTCACTATCGTTTTACTTTCCTTTTCTAATTGTAGTTTTACACTTATAGTTGCAATAGTTTTTCTTGTCAATACATATGTGTACATGGGATTTATTTTTTATTTTAGTTTGATCATGAGTTGGTTGGTGTTCGTATTATCTCTATCTTCTGCATGTTTTGTCTTAGAGGGAAATCCATCCCATGTAGGTGTTTTCAATACCATTGGTGTCGGTCTCCAACTCAGGGAATACTGGAGGTGGGAGTTGTGGGTAATTATAACACTATCACATTACCGTCTTATTAGTGGTACAAGTTTTGTGGAGGGGTCATTAAATATTGGTATTACAGTTTATTTTGATGGATAGAGTGGAGTTTGGAGTTAGGAACATGTGAGTTTGCATGGTCTGGTAGGGAAATAGTGCCATATATGAATAGAATGTGTTTTAAACATGGGAGACCAATTGAGACACATATATTTAGGTCCCCCTTTTATCTGAATCATGGACCTTTAATTATACAATGGCTACTAAATGATATGATAATGGTTGTTAAGTATGGACCTATTAAATGATCATGAAACATTATTATGTGTACCTATGTTTGAATAGGTTGACCATGGTATAGGTTAAACTAAAATTAAGAAAAGAAATAAATTAATTAATGGTAAGTCTTCTACATTCCATGTTTATGATCTATAATGGTATTTTTCCTTATAGGTGTGGCCCCAGGTTGATGTACTCACCAGGTTCTCATGGAAAATGTTTAACAGGCCACGCCAAGAGATTGTTGCTGAGTAGACGTTAAATACTATGAAATGTGGATGAGAAAATGTCATGAATTTTAGAACCATAGTCTACAAAATTAAAATCACTCCATTTCAGATGCAGTCATAGAATACCTATTAGAGGATGTTGAGATGGATTTTAGTTTGATCCATGCTCGGAACAATCAAAGGGTATCATTGGTAATGATTATGCTCTGTGGGGAAGTGAGTCAGTGTTGTTTCTTATTCCCCTAGGATCACGAGGATTCGAAAGTCTCATGCGATATTTTTCTAGAGAAATTTATTTCTGATTTTATTTCATCGACCATGAAGACATCCAATTTCTAGGAGCTATATACCCTTTGTAAAGGAAGCTTCAATGTGTGAGATTTAAGGATCCATTTTAGATACCATTTAGAATATGTTTTGGATCTACTTCCATATGAGGAGGTTAGGGTGAGTAATTTTAAGGAGGATTTTCACCCATAGATCCAGTGTTAGGTCACCCCATTTATCCTAAATGCATATATCAACATTCTAGTGATGGAATAGGTCGTCGAGGGGACGTTAGCCAGAACTGGATTGTCACAGGAGGGGAGTCTCTAGGATTCCTAAAAAAAATTTGGTTCAAGGTTCCCAGTTTTCAGGGGAGGGAAGTTTATATTGGGATGGGGGTAGGTCATAGACCTAAATGTCTCTTTTATACTAGGGGCGAGTCTCTCAGTACTTTTACAAGGGATTAGACATTTATTTTTCTTGTAGAGTCCATGTTAATTATTAGTAACAGTGCCCACCTTTTCTTTGAAATTAGCATATGTTTGCAGTTCCACTTCAAGTTCCCCTATTGAGTAATTTAAATCCAAGGTTGCAGTACTAGGTAACACTAGTTTGGATTAGTAGAGGGAATATGGGGAAGGTTGAGGAAAGTCCTAGGATGCTCCTCATCCTCAGAGAGTAGAGTGATACCCTGGAGATGGTTTTCAATATGGTTAGAGAGTCCATGGAGCAAGTCATGGTAAGCTTTAGGCATTAGAGTTTCCATCACTACGTGAGATCGATATTTTTAGAGGTAACATTTCCTTGTTTTCTACATAGGATCATGCCTTGTTTGATTCAAGAGCAATGAAATACCCCATATCACTTTCCCTTTTCCACTCCCTAGTAAATGAGGTAGAGAGGCTTCTAGTGACCTTATAATTGACTACACTAGTTGGAGGATGAGCTGACTTGTTTAAAGTATGTAGAGAATGTGAGATAGTGATGGGGAAGCACTCCTATTAGGGGTATTTCCTATTTTTATGGATATAATGATACAATTTCATCCTCAAAATGGATTTGTTTTGTTCAAGGTAGGATATAATAGATTACATCATTAAGTATGGGGTGTGCTTCGATACTAATAGAGAGCCAGCAATGTTTGTTGGCGAGTGAGACACTCGAATGGGTCAGAGGCATGATCCATCCTTATCATCATTTAGGGATGAGATTGTGTTGAATTTTTTGGAGGTTCAAGAGTCGGTATTTCCCATGGTGGTAGAAGAGTACTCTTATGTCATTCATGAAGAGGTTTTATCCTTACCCCATAAAGGAGAGATCGAGTTTGGTATTGATGTTCATCTAGGAATGTATCATATCTCAATATCTCTGTATAGGATAGAAGCTTCTGAGCAGTGATAGCTATGTATACAACTCTATGGAATATTTTAGTGTGGTTTTGTTCAGACAAGTGTTTCACCGATGGTGCACTAGTTTTTTTGTAAAGAATAATGATGATATTTTTTGGTTGTGTGTTGATTTTCATCATTTGAATCTAGTGATAGTGAAGAACCGATATCCTCTTCAATGGATTGATGATTTCTTTGATCAACTGAAGGGTAAATATTTGTTCATGATTATTTATTTTTAGTCAGGATATCATCAGATTTGTGTGACGGATAAGGATATCCTGAAGAATACTTTCTATTATCATCATGGGAATTATGATTTTATTTTGATGTTGTTCAGTTTAAAGAATGATTCATATGTGATCATGGGGATAATTAAGGCTATATTTTTTTGTATTCTTGATAAGATCATGGAGGTATTAATTGATGACATCCTTTTGCACTATCCATCTTAACAGTATCACTCAAAGCATTCACATGTCATTTTGGTAGTTATGCATCGACAACATCAATTTGGGAAGTTATCAAAGAGATAGTTCTGGGATCGATAATTCTATTTCATAGGGAATGTTATATCCTAGCTGGGAGTAGCTATGTATCCATAGAATATAGAATTAGTTGTGTATGTTTTATCCCCCCATATAGTTGTAGAGGTGCGACGCTTCCTTGGTCTTGAAGGCTATTACAGTAGGTTCGTAGATAATTTCTCTTAGGTAGTGACTCTTTTGATATCATTTACTGAATATTATTAAGATTTCATATGGAGAAATCAGTTTGAGTCATGTCTTGAGTATTTTAAGGATATATAGGTCCGAGATTGGGTTCTTTGTATTCCAACAGATGATTTTTAGTTTGTGTTTTCCTATTATGAACTGTGTATGTGTCTAGGTTGTCTTCAGAATTAGTAGAGATCGGTCATTTCTTATGCATCTTAGTTGTTTCATCGCCATGAAGGAATATATTCCACTCATGATATCTAGTTAATAGTAGTGGTGTTTTCCCTAAATTTATGGATACATTACCTCATCATCAAGGGTTTTTGTGGTCTTCACTGATCCTAAGAGCCTGTTTTACATTTTATCCCAACATGAAATGAACATGAAACATCGTCAGTGGGTGGAGGTATTACAAGATTACAACATGGAAATTTTTTTAAACCTAGAAAGGGGAATGTTGTTGTAGATTTGTTGAGAAATAAATTGCATAGTGATGCAGTGCATGAATCAGGTGATTCTTAATTATTTATGGAAGAACATTCAGTGTTATATCACAATATGGAAGATGTTAGGGGAGAGGTTGTATTTTTCAGAAAACGTTGGATTCATATTTGGTGAAACATGTATAAGAGTCCCAATTGGGGGATCATCAGGTGGAGGTGTAAAGAGATATTTTTTTAGTGGTCCCCATAATGATTGGTCAGAGGTCGAACAACATGGTGTGTTGTTTTAGGGAAGGATTTCAGTTCCATTGGAGATGCATGATATGGTTCTCAAATATCTCTGTAGTTAACCATCAGTGTCAAAAACTATATTGAAAATTATGTATCGTTCATTTCGAAACATGTTTTGGGGGATTGGAATGATGCATTCAGTTGAAGAGTTTGTGTCTCGATGTTTGGTCTGCCAGATGATGAATGCCAAGCACCGTGTTCCCTACAGTTTTATCCAGGCATTAAATGTTTTTCTGTGGTAGTGGGAGGACATCATTATAGAATGTTTTATAGTTTTATCATGAGATATGTGAGGCTATGATTCTATAATGTTGTTATTGGATCATTTTTTGAAATCATCCCACTTCATAGCAATCATGGAGTCAAACTCATTGGAGGTTTTGTCGAGGCAATATCTGAAGGTGGGGGTGAGACTCCACAGAGTCCTGAGGAGGATCATTTCTGGTCAAGATCCTAGGTCAACCTCTAGGGTTTGGATAGGTCTTTAATGTGGTTATGGTTATCATCTATGAATTAGAACTAGTTTGCTTCAATAGACAAATTTTCAGGTAGAACGAACCATCGAACATCTTAAAGACAAGTTATTCTCTTGTGTGCTAGAATTTGTAGGTTCGTGGATGAGGAAATTACCCTAGTTAATGCATGATTGCAACAATATTTTACACTCCATAATTGGTTTAGTGCCGTTTTGATCCTTTTATGGCCAACCATTTCGTTATCTTTTGTGCCAGACTGGGGTCATAGAGTCATCAATTCTTAGGCCTAAACAAGTACAAAGTACAGAAGAGATGGTTCTAGTGATTCATGAGTGGTAAAAGGCAACAAAATATCGTCATAAAGTAATATGATAATCTTATAATGAGACCAATGGATTTTGAAATTATTGATCACATGTTTCTTAAGGTGACTCCCTGTCATGGGAATAAATCATTGGTCATGGGAGTAAGCTTTCTCCTCGATTTTTTGGGGCATTCGAGGTGTGGTCTCATGTCAGAACTATGGAATATCGGGTAGCCCTTCTCCCATAGATGAGCTATATACTCTATGTTTTTTCACATGTCATAGATTTTTCAATATAGTCATGATGACTCTCACATCATCTATTTGAGTGATATCAATGTTGATGATGATGTGACCTTTGAGGAGCGGCCTATAGAGATATTGGACCACATTGAGAAGGTGTTTTATGAGTATGATATCCCTTTAGTTCATATATTGTGGTGGCATAGGGGCGTTCAGGAGATTACATGGGAACATGAGTTGTAGATACATGCTCATTTCCCTAAGCAGTCTGATGTTTAGATCATCACCTCTACATTGATCTTTTGGTGGTTGTAAACCTTTTCCATTTATGAGCTAGCTTTCTATTGTTTCTTTTTGTAGCTTTCTCTCTTTTGAGTGGTCTCTCGCTCAGGGAATGTTTAAAAGATGGTTATGGTTGTTTCTTGGTTTCATGTTGTTTCTTTTTGAATTGGTTGATAAAATTTGTTGGAGAGAGCCTTGAGAGGTATCACGAAGGGTCATTTCTTGGACCCATTTTTGGGTTTCTCTTTAGGTTGGTATTGGATTCGTGAGGTAGAGAATAGTGTGACTGGTATTTTAGGTAAAGGATCGAACCTCTCCACTCCATTTCATTGTAAAAATTTGGTGTTTGAGGTGTTTTGGGATCTTATAGTGACATATTTTTAACCCTTTTCAAAATATCCAATTCCGTGAACAATGTTTTCAGAATTGTGAGACATCCAACAATAAGTGTACAATGACACCAAAATGGTGAGACATCCAACAGTATGTGTGTAGTGTTTCTAGAATAGTGAGACATCCAATAGTAGGTGTATAGTTTTTCCTAAATTATGATACATCCAACAGTAGGAGTTCCATGTTTCTAGAATTGTGATACATCGAACAGTATGTGTGCAATGTTTCCAGAATGTTGATATATCCCGTGGTATGTGTAAAATGTTTCCATGTTGGTGATACAACACACGGTAGGTGTAAAACTTTTCAAGAATAGTGATACATCCAATCCTTGGTGTACAGTGTTTCCAGAATAGTGATACATCCAACGATAAGTGTACAGTATTTCTCAAATGGTTATACATCTAATGCTAGTTTTACAGTGTTTCAATAATGGTGAGACATCCAACTATAGATGTACATACTATCTAGAACACTAAGACATCCAACGATAAGTTTACATTATTTCTAGAGTGGTTATATATCCTTCGGTAGGTATATAGTGTATCTAATAAAAAACAAACCATCATCAATGCTAGTTTTTATTAGTGCTCTAATAAAGCAAAAATAAATGGTACATCTATTAGTTCTAAATAAAGCACTGAAAATTTTTACTTTTCACCAGTGGATATTTTTTAGCACTAAAAATGTTAATCTTTATCAACACTTTATTTTAAGTACAAATAATGGGTATCCTTTATCATCACATTATTTATAGCGGCGATAAAGGGTATCTTTTATCAGCACTTAATTTTCATTATTGATTAATATATAAATATATGTAAATAAAATGATATAATGAAATAAATTAATAAAATAAAAGATGTTATTATTAAAAAATATATGAAAATTTTTATTCATTAAATAATTATTGATAAAATTGAATACATTGATTATACATTATTAATTATTAAACATTTTATTAATTAGATAATTATGATTATTAATGTTATTAAATTATAAATATTAAATATATAGATATATATTAATTTACATAAAAATGATTTATATATTAAAAAATATTTACGCACATTACATTAAATAGTATTATGTTTATTGAATAATGGTTTATAATTATAAATTTATATGAATTAAAAATATTTACAATAATTTCATATAGTACACGATATATAATTTAATGTCGTCTGATTTTTCAATTTTATGTAGATCCATTGTGTGTTATATTGATTTCACATATATGTAATTAATGCATTTTTATATAAAATATACAGACATCATGCTTTCTAATTTCATTAATATTGTTAAAGTGTACTTATTCTTAATTTATTCAATTTCACTCAATTTTCACAGAGATGCATCCACTTAAGAGAAGATTTTCATTAATAATGTTAAAAATATATTTTTTTAAAAATATTTATAAATAAATATATATTTATAAATTTAAATCTACACTATTTATACTATTATATATTTATTATTGTAAATCAATATATATTTTTAAAGGTATTTATATAATTATATATATAATTATTAAATTTATAATAATATTACTTAAATAATGAATATATTTTCTATATTTATATTTATTTATATTTTTTAAATATATATATGTATCACAATATAAATATAATTATTAAAATAAATAAACTGATGTAAATATTATTTTTGAAAAATATTTCTATAATTATATATAACTAATAATACAAATATAATAAATATATTTAAAAAGTAATATATTAATTATATTTATATTTATATATATTTATTATGTATATATAAATATTTCCAATTTTCTTATATATAATTATAATTATAAAAATTTTATCATAACTTAAGTAATAAGCAGTAATAAAATCCTCTTTATCAATGATTTATTCATGCTGATAAAGATGAAGATTTATCAGTTCTGACCAACACGCTGATAAAATTTACAATTATTAGAATCTTTTTAGTGCTGATAAATAACATCCATTATCAATGCTATGAAAGCATTGATAATGATAAATTTTATTAGTTCTTATGTATTAAGCACTAAAAACGTTATCATTATTAGTGCTTATTTTTATGTGTTGATAAAAGTTTCATGATCTGTTTTAAACCATTTATGAACTCAATGCAATATTAGGATATTTTCACAATATCCACCAGCGGTTGGTGCTCATACTCGGTGAATTTAACCTCAAATCACACCCTTCGATTGTTGTCGGTGCTCCAATTATACAAACATCTCATCTGACAACTGATTTTCGAATTTGGTTGTGATACAGATTTTGTTTGGCATCACTATCCTACAATTTCTCTTCCTGAGGTAGGTGATTCCATGCACTAACAAATTTGTAAAATTTAATTTTCTCACCTGGTTAATTTTCTCATACTACATAGTTTATTTTGGTGTGGTGAACAGGTTTTTGAAATAAGCTTATATGCATATGTGTTGAAAATATATTTTCTAATGTTAAATTGTTATGTTTCTATTTAGGCCTTGTTGTGAAAAATTTGTGGAAGCGTTCAATTAATTTTTTGAGTAGTGAAATTTTTTTCTATGTTCTTAAGGTGTTGATTTGTTGAAAAAGTATTTTTTATGGGAAATAGATCATTTTGGGCAAGTTATCCTTATTGTGTGATTTTGAGTATGAGTTGTGAAGAGTTTAAATAATGAATAATTTGTTTTGGAAATGATTTTTGGGACGTGGAAATTGTTTATTAAATGGTGTGAGTTATATAAATTTTTTTCAGGGTTCGTCATGCTTTCTATTGGGATTGGGTTTTGTAAAAGAAAATGGCTATGTTGTGTGGGTGTGTTCTACTATGGTGTTCCATGGAAGGGTTTTATGGGTTGTTTTAATGATGAAAATCATGTTTTCAAAGGCACATTAATTCAGATAGGATTGGATGTAAGTTCCTAAATGAAATTAATATACTTTTCCATGCTAGAAATTTTCTACCTTTTTTTAATGTCACATCTAACTTGTTTTAATGGATGAAAGACATGATTTGAAAATGATTTCAGGTTGTGTACAAATTTGTAAAAAAGGGTCATGATATGAAATTGTTTAAGAATTATTGTAAACTCCAGTTTTGTTAATTGGATGCATTCTATAAATTATTTAATACATATATTCAATTGTATATGTGTTTAAAATTTTGTTCGGAGTAATTATACGGTGCAATTGATTTTAATTTTATTTATTTAATGTGAACTTGCATGTGTTTTTGATGTAAATCATTGCAGTGCCTCTAGAGGATATTTTAGCAAAAACATATATGAATTATTAACATAAAAAATAGGTACTATGTATGTTTGAGAAATGATTGGGTGTGCATATATTATTAAATTGAATTTGGGTGTGCATGTAGTGCCACACTATGTACACATTATTTAGAATGAAATTTGTGGGTAAATTTGTTGTGTTAGTGACATGTTAATTTGAAACAAAATTGACTATAAATATAATGGAATCCTATGTAATTTGGTAACATTATTGAGTTGTGTTAGAGAATATTGATGATTGTACAGTAAATTCATTTTCCATAGAATTAATGTATTGTTTCATATTTATGTTTAATTAATTTGTTTATAGTATTACTCAAATAATAATTAATTTATTATACAAGTGGGTTATTTTTTCGATTTAGGGTGTTCTTTCCAACTTTCATGCTTCTTATCCCTTAAAATATTTTCATCCATACATTCGTGCATTTATCATTTTCCTTAATGTTAACTCTACTTACATTGCAGAATGAGAAACGACGGTACATCTTCTTAATCACAGATTTTCTATTGATGTTTATATAGTAAAATCATTATCCATATAACTAATGTATTGTTTCATATTTATTTTTAAATAATCTATTTTTAGTATTCCTCACAAAATAATTATTTTCTTATACAGGTGGATTCTTTTGTTCGAGTTGGGGTGTTCTATCAAACATTCATGCAAATTATCTCTTAAAATATGTTCACCCATGCAGTTGTTCATTTATCACTTTTTTCAACATACCTCCACTGTATTTTCAGGTAGAGAAATGAATATTCCTCTATAAAATCATAGAGGTAATCAGGATGTTTACATAGTAAAATCATTTTCCATAGAATTAATGTATTAATACATATTTATGTTTAATTTGTCTTAATTTATTATTACTCACACAAAATTTGTTTTTTATATAGGTGTATTCTTTTGTTTGAGTTGTGGATCTCTATCCAACATTCATACTTATTATCCCTTAAAAACATTTCACCCCTGAATTAGTGCATTTATCACTTTTTTCTTGTTACCTCCACTACCTTTCCATGAAGAGAAACGACACTGTCTCAGATCAATCATAGAGGTAATATTGATGTTTGAAATGTAAAACTACTGTCCATATAATTAATTAATTATTTCATATTAATGTATAATTTATTTGTTCTTTTTATTACTCCCATAATAATAGTTTTCTTATATAGGAGGATTCTTTTTTTTGAGATGATGTGGTTTAATAGAATCTACTCATGCAGTGTTGGAATTTTGACAAAGAAAGTTAATGGAAATTGTGGTAACATTAACATTTCTAATTTTTCATGAATGTATGTAACAATTTTTATTTTTTAATTATATAATGAAATGTTTGAGATATCTATAATATTGTGTTTTTTCTTGGTATTTTTTTTATAAATTTAATTTCTTCTAAATTCTGTAATTATACATGTTTTTTATATATTTGGTGTGTTCCTGGTGCTTCTGGTGCATCTGGTGTTGCTTTGTTCTGTAACAGAACACTCCAATTGTGCTTCTATTTTCAATTATATCATAAAATAGTCTGGCCTTTTATCATTAATTTTTTAAATTGATGATAAAAAAACACATTTATCAGCGCTTCCAAATGCATCAATAAAGGTATACATTATCAACACTTTAACAATAATGAAATACGAATATTTTAGCATCACATTATGAAGTGCTGACAAATGTACCCTCTATCTGTGATATTTCATTGCTGATAGATTCTTAGGCTTTTAATGGTGCTCATGTAGTCAGTGTATGGGTTGTAATAGATTGGGGTAAAATACGCATGGTACGATACACGCTATAGGAGTTATTGTGGCTCCTAGAAACTACATGGTTAATTTTATTTGTGTGGTTGTAGTGGTGAATTACATGAGTCCAGGTTGTGGGTCTCCTCCCATGTTTCTATGGCCAAACCATTTTGGTGTTATATGCTCCGGACATGCAATGTTGGGGAAAAGTGGGAAACTATTGGGGAAGTGGTAGAGGGGTACCCTGTAAATTATTTATTACATTATATACTCCAGTATGAGATACTTGGTGAGAGTTTCCAAGGTGAGGATGGGACCATAGTATAACTATTTACGTGATGAGTTGGTTTCACTTATCATTTGCTGTACTTTAGCATGTTTTCTTTACATTAGCATGAGATGTTTCAGGTAGCATCCTACTATGTATACAATTATACTCACCCTACACTGTATAAATTGTTTTTAGGTTACTTGGATCAGGATGGAGATCAGGCCAGTTTTTACTATCTTGGGGGTGTTGTAAGAGTTTTTTGGGATTCATTTTCTCTACTATTTTACTTTATTTTGGTACTTTAAGTTTTCCCCTTTTAGATTTAATAGTTTTCCCTGATATTAGGTATGATTTCATGGAATTTTTTTTAAAATTTAGAATGAGAATAATTTGTTCGGTGAATATCTTATCAATTTTTTATGAATGTTTTCTCTTCGAGGGTAATGGATCCCATCTAAGTGTTTGTATACCCTCAGTTCTAGTTTTCAACCCGAGGCCTACTAATTGTAGGGCCCAAGTGTCATTATCACTCATCTCACAATGGCGGCCCCAAAGAGATACACTTTTTGGGGAGGGTTCTCCTATTTAGAAAAAAACTAATATATAAAAAATCATAATATTATTTATGTTCATTAATAACATATTATTTGAACTATATACAATAATTATCATTTTCATGATATTCCGTACATGTATAAAAGTAAAAAAATCATGAAAACCAAGGAAAAAAACTCTGGAACGATGTAATTCAATCTCATAACATATCAAAAATACTATGAAGAAAATAATAAAATTATGATATATAAAATACATGTTTATGTTTTTGTGAATTAAAGTATTAATTACTCTAATTTTATTATCCAAGATGATAATTTCAAGTGAAAAAACCCTTTCAAATATAAGGTAAGGGATTCATTCCAAGAATCCACTTTTTCTTTCAGTTAACACTTTCTCTGTCTTTACCCCAATGTAACTATTATTTGTATTCATATAATTATTATAAATTATATGTACATGTTTCAAAATAATTTATCCATATAAATTCATTGTTATTTTTTTGTAATGTACATCTTTTAAAAAGGTTCCCCTATCTATTCTTCCAGATAATCAAGCCACACTAAAGGGGACTTTCTAATTTATTTCTCATTTTCATGTGAATTCAATAATATGTTTTAAGCCACAATTATATCACTAAAATCACTCACTTAATAATTATAAACTATCATTAGTCATTTCCAGTTTTATAGAAACAATTATTCCTTTTTTATTTTATATATTTATTATTATATTCCTTAAACAACACTAAAATGTTTTATTTCTAATGTTTCTTAAATGAAATTTTTATATTTTTTCAATTCAATTTTACATCACATGTATTGATCTATTCATTTTTACCTTTTGAATGTACATGTATTATTAAAATACATTATTTTAAGGACACCATTTTTGTATTCCCTTTTGTTAATTCTTTTTTCATGAGTGTGATACCCAATTCATTCCCTTGTTAACCCTTATGTTTGTTTGGTTCGTTTTTTATGAATTGTTTTTTGGCCCACATATTCATGAAAATTTGAAGATATTTTCACCTATATAGAACTAAAACATGTTGGGTGATGTTTATTATAATGAGAAATCGTGTGAAATGGTATTGGTGGATAGCCTTGACTCATGCTAATCATGCTCAATGGTCAGGGGTTAGACATTACTCATTCTTGTCCATGTGAAATGGTCATGGTGGTTGTACTTGACTCATGCCTATGTAATGTTGGATGTTATGGACAAATGTTTATGATACCATGATTACATGATCCCATATTCTATATTCCATGATTCTCTTTAAATTATTTACATTCCAAGTCCTTTTATGTAATAATCTTTTTCATTCTAACGCATGTGATATGTTTTATTCCTATGATTATTCCTTTATTATTTTCTCAACTCATCCATTTTTTTCATCTATTTTTTCAAGTTACCCTTTGAAGATATAAGGGATCAAAGGGAGTTAGATCCTCATAGTAAATATTAAATAAATGAAGTTTTTATTTTGGATTCAGTTTGTTTAATTATGTAACTAATCATCTGAAAAACCTAGGATTTATGTTCCTTGGGTTATAATTTATGATTAAGTATTCATAAAAATATGTAATAATATGTGTAAAAGGTAAGGGATGCTATATAAATTTACACATGAAAGAATCACATAATGTTATTTCCTCCATTGCTCATTTTGAATTTAATCACGATTTATACCCTGGGGATGTTTATGGAGAACAACAATAATATTTTTCATTCTAGTTCCCATATAATTTGGTTTTTCAAGAATACAATCATCACATGTTCTACTAAAATCAACATTAAAATTGTTCTTTCAAGTTCCATACATTAACTAAAACTAGAAATCAAAGAGTGAGTGTCACCTATTTTAAAATAAAACCAAATAATTATAGAAAAATGACCTATATTATGTCTAAATATTAACAAATAATCATGTAATATATAACACATTAAACCTATCCTTACACACAACCCCAGACATATCCTTAAATATATCACAATGTTTATTAATAAAGACTTCTATACCTAGTTTTCATTGGTTCACTCAACCTTTCCTTTGATACCAACTATAGAGACCCATTCTTAACCTACATGGATATTACATCATTTGAGATGAATATTCAAAACATTAAAAAGTTCCATTCGAGAGTACCATAACTGTTTAGTTTCTTTTAACACATAGAACAAAAAATTTTAACTTGTTGAAAGATATTCAGTGTTCTAAAAAAATATCTTCCCCTTCATTATTTTTAGTTAAAACCATTCTCCATATCCTATGGAAAGGAAACTTAAGAAAAGGGTGATATCAGATCCTTGGTAAGGGTAAAAATAGAAATATCAAAGCAAAAAATGAGAATTAGGGTATGATAATTTGATCAAGACATTAGAATATCATACCCTTCATATCAATGACCATAAACACGAATAAAAAAAATATAAGGGTAGTTAATAAGATATGAATCATAATGTGATAAATATTTGTAATCTAATCATAATCCATAAACACATATAATGTAAGAGTGGAATCATCATAAAACTAGAGAAACCATTTCATATGCCATGGATAAATACCAATACCATCAACATCGCGGATCCATGCACACCTATTTCCTATACTGGATCTGGACATACATGTTTCCCATAGTGGATTTTGACACACCTATTTTCCATTATGGTTTTGGAAAAAACCATTTTCCATTGTTTATCAAGACCATCAATTAGTTTTCCATCATTATCACATGAGATATAAATATTTACCCAATGCGTTGGTGGAATATTTATGTCATAACCATTTGTTAATTTAATCATATATATGTGTTCCATAAAATTTATCTCATGATGAAAAATATAGGGATATGGGTTTTATAAACGTAATATCATAACCCATGATATGAAATGAGTATCATAATAATTTAATCGCATCATAATATATGTAAAATAGATTGGTTTTATAGTCATATCATTCTAGAATTACCCCTGAAAAAAAGCATGTTTCATAAGAATATATCATGGTGTAACACATTAAAGAGAAATTAATTTCATAAATATAAATATAGAAAAAAAATAATATTCTAATATATAAAATGAATGGTATCGATGGATTATATACTTAGTAAATCATAAACAATATCCTTAAATTTCATCTTATATGGAGAGGGATTTTGAAATTTCACATGGAAGATAAATTTTATATGAAAATCGCTTGTTAACAAATATAACATTTTCAAAATCATTTCCATTGAAATGAATTTTAGAATATATAAAGATATTAAGAAAAATATTTTCAAAAATTTCTTATTGGAAATATAGATTACATATTTAAGAACACTTTTTATAACATATACATTTTGATGAATATTTTCCTTTAAATATTACAATGGATGATTGAAAAAAAATTGAAAACATTTTTCTTCTAAAATCAATCGAAACATATAAAATAATCTTCGATATAATTGAAATGATTGTCTTAAAAACACATTTAAAACATATAAATGTTGTTTTGAAATTAATTTTAAACAGCTTATAAACATAAAAAATTATTGAAAAACCTATTTCATTGAAAAACAGTTTAAAATAATAAAAAAATACAAGAATATGATGAAGAACATTTTCTATAGAAAATACCCATATAAAGTTAAAAATGACGCATGAAGTTAATTATGGTCATTAAGGTGGGTAAGTCCATGCATGTAAAATAATCCTATTCCAAAACCAACATTTTGAAAAGTGCCTTATTCAGAAAATTACAAGAAGATTTCATTAAAATTTTTTAAATGTAATTCATGGGAAAAAATTCCTTTCTCAAAATATAGAGCAATAATAAGATATTTTATAGAACATTTTTATATATCATAGTTTTCCAATTAAACATATTTCTGATCTAAATACAAATAATGTATGATTTTCAAAAAAAATATTAATTATCTACGTACATAAGAGTAGAAAAATGGTACCATTACCTTGATATATAGAAATAACTAGAGGGTAAAAGAATTAAAAACATTTATTAAAAGATGGATCAAAATATTTCATCAATGGATGCATAATCATAAAAAATCTTGTAAAGTATGAAATTGTAGTAATATTATGTTACCACTTTGGTAACATTGAATGTTAATATAGTGGAAAAAATAAAAAATCACGAATAAAAAAATATCATGAAAATATGGGAAATTATGATATAAAATTTCAAAGGTATTATATACACCTCATAGACAAATAAATGTGCATAACATGGCATCTGTCCCAAAGAAGTAAAATTACGATAACTTTACTTTACTAATTTGTTATCTTTTGGAACATAGTAGATATTGAACAAATATCATAAAATGGGTATGTTAATACTAATAAATTTTTAATGTTCCCAGTTGGAGTAATCTGTCCCTGAGTGGGGGAGGGGTTAATTAGTGATTCTGTTTTTCTTTTATGTTTCTTTTAACTTAAAACAAGCTTAGTCCCCTATTAGAATTATCAATTCTCTGCTGAAAACAAACTCAACACACATCCAATGGAACACAATGATTTACAAGGTTCACTATTCTATATGAATAGCTACGTCCTTGGTATGTTTTGTAAATGATCCAATACCATAAAATCCACTACAAAAAAATCCATGGATTATAATGAGTTGGAAGTACCCTTACACTCATGTGGCACTATGAAAAAATACAACTAGTGAATGTGCATCGTCTTAGAAAAATAGGGTATAGAAATTGTTTTGTAACAACTCATGTTACCTTCACTTCTTTTCAATTCTTCAAATATATTAAAATGGTAATAAATTTCAATAATTTCATACCCAGAATAAAGGTAAGAACTACTTAGACATTGTTATGAAAAATGAGTCTGATTTCTCCAAGTTTGATTCTTTCAAAGGAAAGATCCCAATACGATTATTTCAAAAGAAATCTCCCTGTCTGATTTTCAAAACAAATGTCCTGGTCCGATTTATTTGTATAAAACAATAGAGTAGAATCATCACCACTTCAATTCCTGAATAAATTTTCCATGATTAAAGAATATGAATGAATTGGCCCTACCCAAGAAAATTTCCAACCCAAACAGAATTGATATCTTGTTCTCTCTTGAAACCTAGAGCTTCTCCCTCTAATAAAGTTAACAGTGCAAGAATACAAGAAGTAAAATGTACATTTTTACCTTAAATAGGTGACCCAAAAAATGTTTAGGTAGGAATCCCAAATCACATTCCTTCTCAATTAAATTCAACAAAATATGATTTTCACTTGAAATATCAGACCAATTATGACTTTGTCAACACCTCTCAATTCTTCTCAATTATTATACAATCTTCATTTCTTCTTTACCATACTCCCAATTTAAATGTTACTATGATTATAAATGATGAGAAATATATGGGACTGAATCCAATTTTCTCATGTTTATTTCTTCAAAACAACCATTGATACCATAAAAATTGAATGTGTTTTAAGAAATGAACTACCCCAGTTGAGATAAAATCACTCTTTTAAATGAATGTATCCCCCTTGACAATTCATTCATCAATCTCTACTTTATTTTATTTTTTGTTGAACCTCTTGAGAAAACACTTCATCACATTCAAAAACCAGTTTTTGAATCATGACTACCTTCATGACTTTGAATTAATTTAGGATCGGTTTTAGCATTATCTAACTTCAATTAGAAAGTATTATAACTTTACTTTCATTAGTTCTTTCTTTTCATATCAACCAAAGAATGATCTTTTCTAAATACCAATGGTCTGGATACTATTATCCTGAATATGATCATATCTGTTTATGATCATTCCTGTTACGATCATTCGGGTTATGGTCATCCTAAATATGATCATTCTGGTTACGATCATTCTTGTTACGATAATCCTGGATACGATCATTCTGGTTACAATCATTCAAGATACGATCTTCCTGGTTATAATCATTCTGATTATGATCATTCCAACTACGGTCATTCAAGTTACAATCCTTCAAGATACGATCATGTTGAATATGATAAAATACAATCTGAAAATGATGATCCACCTGAGTATGTTGCAATACAATATGAAAACGATGATCCAACCAAGTATGATGAAATTTAATCTGAAAAAAAGATATTCCTAGATATGATACAATATGATACAATATGATATGATTCATTCTCAATAAACAGTACCTCTCTCCTTTTCTTATACCTGAATTATATTGTTTTCAAAAACAATCGGTGTCTCACTTCTATCAGCAACACCTCTTCCATCTGCACCTACTTCAAATGGTACCACTTTCCATTGGCATCAACAGTATCGACACCACCGTTCCATCAGTACCACATTCATCAGCACCAAATTTCCATCGGTAAATATTTTTTACTTTCACCCATAATTGAATTAATTTTAATGACAATCAATGTAACCTCTTCAATCTGAATACGATTGTTTTCTGATTATTTTGAAAAGAAATCAGTACCACTTCTTTCTCTCTATCATTTGAATACGATAACTATGAATCCTATTATTTTCTTATTGTTTTGAAACCCAATACGAATACAATTATTTTCTGATTTTTTTGAAAAACAATATGAATATGACTTTTTTCTGATTGACAATATCTCATTCACTCCTCATTTCTTCTATCAATCTTGCATCACATGCTCTCAATAAAACTTTTGATTTATATGAAATAAAAACCAGCAAAGCATAATCTTAATGGAAACACAATTTTCAAATCAGTTTCTGTGTGAGACTGATAAAAATTCATTCCCAAAAGATACATTTTCCCTTGAAACCAATTCTTCCAGAAACCTATCAATTATTTTATAAAAAAATCTCAAAAAAATTAATTCCAAAACAAAGTGAATCGATTTCTTTTATTCAAAACCATCCTTGAAAACAAAAAAAAATCGTGAAACCTTCATCACCATCATCATCAGCTTAGTCAAAATAGCCCTCCCCTATATATTTTTTTGTCAACCAGGTTTCATAAATCACTAAATTTTGTAACCTCAACCAATGGATTATGTATCAATAATTATAATCATACACGAGCTAACTCATTGTCAAAAACAGGAATCATTAATTTAAAAACCATGTTATCCTATATAAAATGATCATTACAAACTATTTAATTTCTCTTTGTTTTCTTCATTATACCTAGAAAGAAATTCAATTTATTTTCCTACAACCAATCCAAAAAACAGTTAGAATATTTCACACACTAAACATTGCGGAATTCATAGCTTACCCACAACTATCTCTTTTGTGCAATAGATTTATAAAACAATACAATTATCCCCCCTTGAAAAAACAATCCAATGGTAAGATGGGAGAGGGGACAGATACACATATGTCAATAATTAAGAGAATGACATTGGGCACCCATGTTCAAACTCATTTTTAGAATGATTCTATATATATCAGTTTTGTGAAAAAATCTGCAACTTGTTCTGATGATGGAACATACTCTATTTTCAATTCATTATTCTCTACATTTTTTTTGATGATATGATTACTGATATCAATATGTCTTGAATGAAAATATTTCACTAGATTCCTAGTGATATTTGTTTTCTATGATTGTCACAACCCAAGACCAAGGGTAACATCACTTCTATTTGTAAATATTCTAATTGTGTACTCATCCACATAAGATGATTAATGGGTTGAGTAGTAGAAACATATTCATCATCCATACTCAGAGTTACTATGTTTTGTTTTTTCGAATGCCAACTAAAAAAATTCCTTCCCAAAAAGAATACACCACCAGATTTGGACCTTGTATCATTAACATTTCATGGCTAATATGTATCTGAATACCCAAATAAATCAATACTCTCTATGTTTCAATAACTAATTCTAATTTGTTTTCCTATGATGTATCTAAGAATTATTTTTCTAGTAATAAGATGTGATTATTTTGTAGAATTCCAAAATCTTGCACATAAGGTAACATCATAAAAAATGTCGGGTCTAGAGGCATCCAAACACAATAGGCTTCCAATTAGCTTTTGATACTCGTTCTGATCCACTTATTTTTCTTCCCCATATTAACTCAACATTATTCCCACTGAAGTGGGTGTGGAAACAGATTTTGAATTTTCCATTCCAAACCTCTTGAGATGTTTTTTTAGTATTGTTCTTGTGAGAGGAAAATTTATCCGTTATTTTGTTGGATTTGTAACCCATAAAATTATTTCATTTCTCATAGAAATTACATTTCAAATACATTCTTCATTTCTTCAACAAATATTTCACGGCTTCCTTCATCAATCGTAGAAAGGATAATATCATCAACCTAAATAATAACAATGAGGGAATATTGTGGACTTTCTCTGATATAAATATTGCTATCATCTCTTCCATTTTTAAAATTCATCTTCCTTGAGCTTGTAATAAATTTACAATACCATGCACTCAGATCTTATTTTAGTCTATACAATTATTTTTTCAATCTACACACATAACTATCATATTTTACAATTGCAAAGCAACATGGTTGTTTGACATAAACCTCTTATTCAAGATCATTGTTTAGGAATGTATATTTGACATTCATTTGAATGATCTTGTAGCCTTTTCTTGTGGAAATTGTAAGAAATATTATAATTGTTTCCCTCATCATTATAAATAGCGGATTCTGATTCTTCACAATTGTTAGGATTACAATCTTTTGTATTCTTATCATAATTATCTTCTTCAACTTTCCCAACTTCTTTTTCTACCTAATTTTTTTCTCTTTCTCATATATTTCAGTCACTTTTACATCAACTTAATCATCAATTATTTTTGTTTCTTTGTTGAAGAATTTTTACCCTATTCCTTTTGGATAATATCTATTAGATATACTATCCTCACCTTTGTTCTCAAATTTAACAAAGTTTCCACATTTCTTCTTTATAATAAAAGGACTCTTGAAAACTCTAAACTGCTTAAAACAAGGAGTTTTTCTATAAAATAATTTATAGAATGTCATACCTGATTGAGGATTATAGAAACAATGGTTCTGAATATAAACCACAATACTCATGGAATGCCCCCAAAAGTAATGATAAAGGCTATGATCAAGTAACATGGTTCTTATTATTTCCACAACGATTCTATTCATTCATTCAGTAACCCCATTTTATTGGGGAATTTCTCTAGAGCTATACTCATGCTGAGTTCCATGGTTATCAAGAAAGTATTCAAACTCTTCACTTCTATATTCACCGCCATTATCAATTCTCAACTTCTTTACAGAATACTCACATTATTTCTCATCTTTTCTTCTAAAACTTTTAAACATTTTCAAAGCATCTTTTTTTTGATTCATTCACATAACACAAGTAATGTACATAAAATAATTAATTAAAGTAATAAAGTACTTATCTCAATGTGTTTATTGTTTTCTAATTTTCTCACATATATAGAATGGATCATCTCCATGGGTTGTTTTGAATAAATATCAACTTTCTTATTCACCTCATTTGTAATCATTTTTTCTGGAAAATAGTTTAACACCAATCTCTTATTCTTGGAAAATAAGGAACATATCAAACACTGTCTATTTTTAATAAGTTGATCACACTTCTCTGACACATATGTCCAAGCCTTTTATGCTATAACTATTTCTATTACACCATACACATATAGAATCATTTGTGTGAAAGAACAAAATGAAACACATTTCCAATCATACATTGGCCTCTAATAAAACTCATTCCATATTCTTCACTCTTTAAAAATAAATACATCTTTTTTGTAGATAACCTTGTTACCCTCATCACAATACTCTAGGTCACTTAGTAGGTTGTGTTTTATCCCATCAACATACAACATTTTCTTATATTTCATCTTTTCTTTTTCCAATAATGGGTGACCAAACACATTTTATTTTTAATGACTCATCATTGACAAATGTCATTGTGCCTTACATATAATCTATCACATCCTTCAACAATTTCATGTATCCTATCATGTGAGAAGAACACCCACTATTAAGTATCTATGGACATTCTCCTTTCATGGATTTTAATTCAGTTTCAACAATAAGAACCTTTTATCCATTCTTTTCATTCTTCACCTTCAAATTTTTAGAATTGAGAATATTTTACTAAGCCCGTATAAAACAATATACATCATTTTTCAAGGTTTCCAAGTTTTTCACATATTTCACAAATAGTTTCAAAAGGTTTGAACCAATTTTAAATATTCAGTTCATTATTTTTAGATTTATTCATGAAAACCTTATCATATTTCATTCATTGAGGTGATTGAATCCCTCTCACTATCTTCCTTCCATATCCAATGGGATAATAGTAATGTTGTTTATTGAACCAATACATACTTAAAATGTACCCGAATACCCCATAATACCAGTAATATCGATAGACTGATTATTCTCCTCTAAAACCTCTATACTGATCAGAATTGTGAATGCATTTCTCAACCATATTCTTTTTTACTTTCAATCAGATTCTTCTTCTTCTTTTAATCCTCGACAGGATCAAAATTATGTGGATCCCTTTTAGATCCACATAAATCCATTTTAGATTCAGGATGTTTTGTGACTTCTGAATTATTCACTGTGACCACACACATGAATTTCTCCGCATTCTTCCTTTTAGAACAAGTTCCATTATTCTTATAACCATTTGATGGTATCTTTTTTTAAACCTTCTCAAGTTTCACATTACAAGGACATTCACAAAATACAGTGATAGAGTTTCAGAAACCCAGACATTTATTTTTAGCTTCAAATAGCATTTGTTGTACAAGTTCTAACGATTCTTCTTTATCCAATATATTCACTTCCAAATCCTCATTAAAATTATTTTCATCTTTTAAATACTTATTTAAATCAACAATATCTTTAACCATTTTTTATTTCTCTCTAGAAAAATATTATTGGGTTCTTGAGCATTCATCTTCCATCTTTTTTGTTTTTCTTTTCATCTCTTATGATATTTCTCAAACTTTCATTCAACTCTTCTTTCAAAATAATTTAAAGCTATGTTTCTTCTTATACAGAACCAACACTTCTAATTATTCATCATTCACTATTTAAATGAACGTATTTTCATTGTTATACACAGAAGATTTTTCGGATTCAGCTTCACTATTTTCTTCTTCATCATCTTTGGAAAGGAAACTTCTTCATTTTGATTTGATGAATTTATTTTATTTCCCTTTATCTCCCTTTTTCTTCACAATCTTCTTGTCTTTCTTTCTTTAATATCACTATCGTCTTCTTTCTTTCTTCGAAGACAATTATCCACAAAGTGACCAACACCTCCACATTCAAAATGTTTCAATATATGTTTCACTTTGTATTTTTATATACCTCCTATCACATTACTAGAAATCAAGGATATCATTTCATTAATATTTTTACATACCTCATTTTCAGAGTCAAGATCACCAGCTTCGTCCTCAATAAAATTATTATTTGAAATTCCTTTATTCATATCCGTGAAAGAAATATCTCTAGAAACCATTGTTTTTCTACTAATACCATTCTATTTTCTCATTTCATAAGTGATAAGGGTGCTTTGTAAATCATTAGGAGATAATGTTTTGGGATCTCTACTTTCAAAAGATGAATCTTTTGCAAGAAATTTATCATGTAGGATTTTCAATATCTTTTCAACAACTATAGAGTATTTAAGCGTTTCACCAAGACATCTGATATTACTCGTAATATCATTCACTCTGGTAAATAATTCTCCAACAGATTCATTCTCACCCATCTTCAAATCTTCATAATTCAATATCCATATTTGTAACTATTTGTTCTTCACCTTTTTATTTACAGCGTATAATATTTTCAATTTATCCCGTATACCTTTAGATGTGGAAGAAAAATTCACACTCATGATTTCACTTTTAGAAAATGATGATAATATATCATTATTGGCCCTTTCACCATTCTCAAGAAACATCTTGTCAACAGGTGTAAGTGGAGAACTATCATCAATTGGAGGAAACCCAACTGTTGAAGATTCAAGAGAATCATAACTGATAGACATAAGATATGGAAGCACTATATCATTGAATATATGTGAGTTATTTCCATCGAATACTAGAATACCTTTACTGTTCAAACAGTTCACATTCTCTATCAGTAATAAATAGAGAAGGGAACTTGGCTATGATACCACTAGAAAGTTCCCAGCTAGAGTAATGAACCAGTGAAAGGGGGAGGGGATGAATAAGTGATATTATTTTTATTTTATGTTTTTTAAATTAATAAAAAGTTTCCTCATATAAGAGATATAAATTACCCACTGAAAAAAATCAACAGACTTCCCAAGGAACATAATGATTTACCAGGATCACTATTCAATAAGAATATATAAGTCTTTGGTATAGTTTAGAAATGATAAAATACATTACAATCCACTTAGAAATCAATAACTGGATTACAATGAGAATGAATTACCCTTACACTAGTGTAGCACAATGAAATAATAAAACTAGTGCATGTGAATCCTCTTCACACAATAGGGTAAATCAATTGTTTCATAACAACTCATGTTACTTGTACTTATTTAAAATTAAAAAAATGTCATCGAATTGTAATAAAATTCTTAATTAATTATCTAGAAAAAATGTAAGAAATAACTAGACTTTGTTATGAAATAATGAGTCTGATTCCTCCATGCCTGATTCTATCGAAATAATGCTCCCAGTCTAATTCTTTCAAAATAAAGCACCCATTCTGATTTTCAAAAAAAAAAGTTTCCATTCCAAATTTTTCATAGAAAACATTAGAGTAGAATCATCACCACTTCAACTCCCCAATAAAATCTTCAAGTCTAAATAATATAAATAAATTGGAACCACCTATGATAATTGTCAATCTAAATGGATTTGATCTCTTTTTCTCTCTGGAAACTCGGATCTTCTCTCTCATCTAAAGTGAATAGTGCAAGCATACACCAATTAAAATGTACGTGTTTCTCTTTTATAGGTGACCCAAATCATGATTAGGTAGTAATTCCAAAACAATTTCACACTAACTTATATTCTCCCAAATCTGATTTTCACTTAAAATCATGGAGAAATAATGACTTTTTCAATGATTCTATATTCTTCTCAAATCTTTTAAAATCTTAATCTCCTATTTTATAGACTCCCATTTCGAATGATAATAAAATTAAAAATTATGACTAGAAGATGGGTCTGAATATGATTTTCTCATGTTGATTTCTTCAAAACAATCATTGATACCATGCTAATTGAATGTGTATGAAGAAATGAACTTGTCATATTGAGATAGAATCACTCATTTAATTGAATGTCTCCCCCTTGAAAATTCATGCATATATCTTCAGTTTATATTCTTTTCTCTTGATCCTTTTGAGAAAACACACCATCACATTCAAAAACTATTTCTTGAATCATGAATAACTTCATGACATTGAATTCATTGAGGATCACCTTTAACATCATCTTACATCAATTGAAAAGTATTATAACTTTCTATTCTTTCCTAGTTCATTATTTTCATCTCAACCCAAGCATTATCTTTTCAGAATACAAATGGTCTATATACTATTATCATGAATACGATCATATCTGGTTATGATCATTCTGGTTACGATCATTCTGTATATGATCATTCTAGTTATCATTATTCTGGTTGTGATCATCTTGGATCTGATCATTCTGGTTACAATCATTCTGGATACGATTATTTTCGTTACAATAATTCCATTTACAATCATTTTGGTTACAATAATTTGGCATATGGTCATTCTGGATACGATCATGTTGAATACAATATAATATAATCTGAAAAAAATGATCCACCTGAGTACGATGCAATACAATATGAAAATGTTGAACCACCCGAGTACGATGCAATAGAATTTGAAAAAAAAATATTTTTCCATAAATGATACAATACAATCTGATATGAATATTTCTCCATCAACACTATATCATTTTTTTGTCTAGCCAAATATAATTGTTTAGAAAAATAATCTGTGTCTCACCTTCAATCAGCATCACCTCTTCTATTGGCACTTACTATGACCAGAACCATATTCGATCAACATCACCATTATTTTCACCACCTTTCCATCGATAACACTTTTATTGGCACCACCTTCCCATCAAACCTGTTTTTTAAATTCACCCATAATTCAATTGTTTTGAAAGAAAATCGATAAAACCACTTCAATATGAATACGAATATTTTCGGATTGTTTTGAAAAACAATTTTTACCACTTCTTTCTTTGTGTCATCTTGTTAAGATAACTCTGAATACGATTCCTTTATGACTGTTTTCATAAAATATATGAATAAAAAAATTTCTGATTGTTTTTAAAAACAATATGAATTCGATCATTTTCTGATTCTCAGTATCTCTTTGACTCCTCCTTTCTTCTAAAAATATACCATCACATGTTCTCAATACAATTCATGATATATATGAAATACAAACCAGCAAAGCATCACCACAATTGAAACACAAGTTTCACACCAGTTCTCATGTGAGACCGATGAAAATTCACTTCAAACATGATAACTTATACTTTAAAACTGATTATTCCTATAACAGATCAATTATTTTATAAAACGAATTAGAAAAAAGTTGTTTTCAAAACAAATTGAAGTGATGTATTTTCTTCAAAACCAACCTTGACAACAAAAAACAACACTTTAAACCTCCATCACCATAATGATCAGCTTGGTCCAAAAAAAGTTAATTTTTCAAATCATATTATAAATTCATGTGAAGAATAAACAACACATATAAGATGTAGGATGTGATCATGTCTTGTGTCTCAGGGAAAATAAAAGTTAGATGAGAAAACCATTAATTTAAGTCTTGACTATATTAGTACACATTCAATCATTTTATATAATAAATATTAGTTTAATGAAAATCATACACTTAACTATATAATTATATATAATAACATATATGATCTTATTATGGCTTTATAATACCTATTTATTAACAACTACATGTTAATGTTATGTATTGGGTAATATCCTCTTTGTTTTTTGTATATGTTGTGGATTGTTATGATTGATCCTCTTACTTAGATCATTATTTACTTATTTACAGAATAAGAAACATGATATATATTATATATATTCATTATAAAATTATTTATAACAATATATACAATATATATTTATGAAATGTAATACAACGTTCATGGAGATATTAGGTCGTACGAATGCAAGAAAGTTGTTTCTATTTTATTTTATTATTCAAAGATTATATGTAAATTTAATATATGTATATATATATATAATATCATTAAAGTAGAATTATTATTTCATATATATAAAATAATTTCAAAAAACTATCCTCATTACATTCTAAGTATTGTGTGAACGGATTATATTGCATTGGGGAAGTAGTAGTCCACAGGTCCAAAAATTAAGATATCCTGTTTAAACAAAATGGAAGGCATGTAGATATGTTTTTTATAATACTGAAAGAAGAATAAAAAAAACTAATATAATATATATCATATGAAGATAGATTCTACGTCATAATTCCTAATCATTAGAGATATAAAAAGAAAATGAACATCATCATTTCATGAGGCGATATATCAACGTACACAATAAACAGTAAGTAAATTATTAGTTAGATGGATGTGTGTGTATGTGTACTTAAAATAAAGTAATATTTGTATAATTATTATAATTATTTTCTTATATAATCATGTAAATATATTAATTTAGGAGGGGGAGAATGAAAATAAAACAAAGGATCTTGGTGAAGGGGGTTTTTCTCTTTTTGGGTAACTCCTTTTGGATTGGACCAAAAGGATTACTTTGATGTATTAATGTAAAAGGGAGGATTTTATGATGATGGTGAATATTTTTTTGGATTATTTGAAAATATTCTTTTGGTATCCAAAAGGCTTCAAAGGGGTGAATATTTGGGATGGGTGAGTGCCATTTTATAGTAGAGGGGGAGTTGCATTCTTGTAAATTTTTGAAAATGGAATTCTAACCACATTTTCCCATGTCAAGGGGCACCAATAATATTCCAAATTATATAATATGGAGAATAGGGTATAAATATGAACCTAAAATTGTTTTTTTAATTTTTTTTAATATTAATTTGGGCATTATGTTCAACATTTTGTCCTTTGTTAAGCAAGTTTTCACTTAAAAGTTGTAATTCATTTAAATAACTTTTACTAATATTTTTAGTGAAAAATTAATTCTAAATTACTATAAACTATGAATTATTATTATTCAAAATATGGAATCCATTTTCCAAAATTCCTATCATATAAGTGGAAGAAATTAATTTAAAATTAGTCCCACTGATGGGATGACGAAGCAGGTTTTTAATGAACAACTATTCAAAATATTGAAACTTTTTTGTATCCAACTTATAATTTAATGTGATTACAAAGAAGTATATTGGATTAATTGATATAAAATTGATCCAAATACAATTTAATACCAATAAAAATATAATTTATCCTTAAAAATAGTTTTGATGAAAAGCATGTTTGAATTAAAATTGAATGTTTTAACTATTCTTTAAAAGAATATAAATTTATCAGAAAAATACCAAAACATAACCCACAGTAAATTTTTGGTATTACTCATCAAAAAATGATTTTTATTATTTTAAAATAAAAATTATAAGTTTCAAAAATCATTTTTAAAATGGGATCATAATTAAATGTCTTTAAAATTACCTTTTTCAAAAAAACATCTTTTTATTTATAAAATTTGATTTATCCTTGTATTACTCCAATAAAATAAATTGGATGTGTATAAAAATATTTATTTAATATATAATATATATATTATTTAAATAATTAATAAAAATTGTTTTTCTTAATTTATTAAAATCAAATTGTTTTTCTTCAATATAAAATATTTTTATATAAAATTAATTTCATTATTTTCCACTAATTATTACTTTCTATTATAATAATTGATATAAAAGTATTAATTTTATATACATGTGTAAATAATATTTTTATTTTTTAGATAATATTATTCAACACTTTAATTCAAACAGTTAAGTGGAAGAAATACTGAAATTTTAATAATATTTTTAATATGATATTACAATTCAGTAAAACATAGCCATGAATTTAATTCAATCTATCAAAGTGACTTAGTATTTTGTCTAATACAAGCCTGAAATTGTTTTCCAGGAATTTCAATCTAATCTAATTGTTTCATCAGGTGAAATGTTAACTTGGTGTTGTTTGTAACACAATACAAACTTAGTGCTTCTATAAAAAATTATAACCAGTGTTTCTTGAAAAAAAAATCTCAAAAGGATTCCATAATTTTGAAAAACATAATTCATTCACAAAATAATATGTTTTTACAAGACAATTGATCAGGATGCCTTATAGAGGTATATCAAGGAGTTACATCCCTAAAGAGGGAGTACCTAAAGGGTTTACCAGGTGGAAAAATCAAAATACCCCATAGAGACAGATTAAGGAGGAGTGTCCCATAAAGGAAATGTGTCACACTGTAAAGGCATAATGGAATACCCCTAGTGGAAGATTAAATAGGTACATCCCTATAAGGCAACACCATGGTTTTCCATTTGTCAGAATTTGACCACATTGTGGTTTCCTACTATAACATGCCAAATATTTATAGAAAAATTCATTTTCATATCTATTAATATTTTTGAGTTTAATATTTATATTATTTTAAAGGGTAAACTATGTACAATATCGTACTCAATATGTAAAGATGGGTTTCTCTGAAATCTTACATTGCACGCAACATTGAGTTATACCAAAAAACATTAAAATAGTAATATTAGTATTTTAAATGGTAGTTAATTTCTAGTCGTTATATTGGCAGGAATGAACAAAATTAAATATATTATGATTTTACAGATTTCTAAAATGTCTTTAATTTTATCCAATTAATTTTAGAGGATTAAAATGAGAATGAATCCAATTTTAAGAAATATTTTTAAAAGGTCATTTTACCACCTTTTGAAGGAAAACCTTTTAAAAAAATTTCATCTCCTTTTATATGTTATATTTGATAAAATAATCTTTTTAATTATATATAGGAAATAAAAATTAACTTCACTTGAAATTTTGTAATTTTTCTGATAAAATCCATATTTTTATGAATAGTGAAAAGTACTACATTTTAATTCAAAACATCCCTTTCAGCTAAATTATTTATATATGCATATTTTCATTCTAATTGGATTTAAAGTGTAATTTGATAAATTTTTTATCATTTAATACAATTATGGTCA
The DNA here is from genome assembly GCA_963277665.1 of Viscum album. Taxonomy (NCBI): domain Eukaryota; kingdom Viridiplantae; phylum Streptophyta; class Magnoliopsida; order Santalales; family Viscaceae; genus Viscum; species Viscum album. The sequence goes on from OY728125.1 coordinate 1,842,809,110, forward strand.
TTGGAAGTAATTTTACATTTAAATTGTACATAAAAACATGTTAATCATTTGATAGTTTATATTTCTTAAAAAAATTCTTTTTGGTTTTGACAATGGGAATTAATTATAAATTAATTAATGAAACTTCTATGTTTTTAATTTGAAAAAATGGATTCCATATTTGGAATAATGAGGTCCAAATTAAGTAAATAGTTACCTTTTATTTGGGTACATTATAAATATTATCTTCTGTAATTGTTTTTATTTACCATTGTTAAAGGGTAAATCAGTTAAATAAGTGTAAACAAATAATATTAACATAATATTAAACTATCCTAAAACGTGTCCAAATAATATTTTATGAGATATTTCCAACCTTGGGAACCCTTGGGTTGATTTTCGGACCTCATGGGTCAACTTGAGTGTGATAATGTCCTTTTATAATAATTATTTTAAAGAAAACGTAAGTACAACTTAAACATGTATCTCCTAACTAATTTTTTTTATTTGGGTTATATAAATTATATGTTAAACTATAAGTAGTAATTATAAATATAAAAATATTTCTTACTTCGTGTTATTTTAATTATATTTTTTATAAATTAAATAAATTTATTTATTTATGACATAGTGATGATATAGTGATTAACTTGCTAATGAAAGATTCAAATAAATGATGTTATAGATATTAAAAAAATGTTATTTGAAAAATTTTATCCCATAAACGTATTTTTTGGAAAGAAATTGACATTTTCAGAATGTTTTAATTTCTTTTTTTAGAAGTAATTATGTGTTTATGACTTTAGAGAAAATCTATTACTATATAGTGTAAAAATTGACATAAATGGGTTTTTAAACCAAATACTAGTTTATTAAATGTTATAATAGTCCTAAAAATATATGATATGGCTAACGGAATTATATAATGTTAAAAATGTCCTTAATTATCCACTTGTAGTTCTATTGGAATTTTTTAGTAACTATAGTTACCATATATTATGAAAATACAAGAAGAAATGGTAAAAGGTAATGTTTTTTGATAAGCCTTAAAGCTCAAATATAAGATTAATTTTTGGACCTAAATGTATCTAAAACATTTTAATTTATGGTATTTCGACCCATACTAATTATATCCTTGAAATATATCTCATTTTATCTATTAAAATTTTAAAATCAATTTATAATAAAATAATATTTCTAGACATCCCAAAAGTGCCCCTCCTCCCTCTTATAAAAGGCCACCACCTCAGCCCACATAATCACAACTCTAAAGACCCTTGTATAATAAAAATTCTAATAAAATAAGCTCCCTACATCGATAAATTCCTCCTAGGATCCTAAATTTTGGGATAAGGAAATTCAAGGAATCCTTTTGTCTCAAATCAAAAGGAGTTACTCGATTTAGGAGTAGCATATTCTCTACAGCTTCTTTCATTTATTTTCCTTATCTATTCTCTATGACTTTCTTATTCAATGATTAAATAACCACACTAGTATAAAATATATACTAGTTTGTTTTTATGATAAGGATTCAAACTATACTTACACACACCACCATCTAATGGATACGAACATACTGAATCTGTGTATGGTGAACTGTTCCCTCACGAAACGATGATTGTTCAATTATATCCTACAACCTCTCATGGTGTCTTTTATGATGGAACTGTATTTATATATAAAATATAATATATATATATATATATTCTCTATAATTATGTAATTTTTATTTACAATATACCTTTTATCTTTCCATAATGTGTAAATATGATAATTTCCTTTGAGGATGGGTGGACTACCGCCCCATCAAAGTGATATGACTCGTTCATACATACATGTACTGTATAAGAAAATTAGTTATTGAAATTAGAATTATATAGAATATATACAACACTGGAGTTAATATATACCAATGTATCATTTAGTTTTCATTCCTTAATATGACAAGGAAATAAAAGAATTGTTCATGCGTACGTACGACCTACCTTCTCCATGAACGATGCATTTCATTTGTTATCTAAAAATATTATTGAATATTATAAATAAATATATAATTAATATTTATGAAATTTAAATCATTAAAACTATTATAAAGATAATATATTTATGACCACATGGACAATTTCCATCAAACATGTTCATTTTCAACTCAAGTACCAAATAGAGGAAAAACAACGAATATGAACTTAAATAATAACTTATTTTTTGTAACATGGTAATAAGTGATATAAAATGAATAATTAAAATTATAATTTTCCGATGAAAATATAAATTAAACTATTTTTATTAATCAGGAACATAAGGATCTTACGTGATGAGTAATACTCAAGGTAAGGGAATTTCGAAATTAAATTTCCACTCATTGGGTTTTACACAT